>OZ007567.1:48906962-50304462 GCA_963931925.1 Onchidella celtica | reverse complement strand
GGTGCACCAGTAGTCAGACATAAGAGAAACAGACAGACATGCTACAGTGGAGACAGATATGACAGTAAAGCAAAGTATAGGTCGGGTGTGTGGATCTTGGAAGTGAATAGGTTCTTTGAATTTTAAGTTTATTTTTGAGAACAAATTACGTCGAAACAGTTTCGTCTCGAGCATTTCTGGGCGGCCCACTTTATCGTCTATTCGTCGTGCTTAAATTTACTTGCGCCTACTTGGCAACAGAGGTGATTAGGAATTCTGGGGATCCTCGTGGCTTGAGCCCTCCCCCCCTGGGCTCAGTACTCTGACCCCACCACTGTTTCTCTATCATTTTACCCGTTGATGATGTAGAACACCAGCCCATGTCCTTTGTCTGTGGTTTTAATCTGATGAAAAATTTAACAGAACAAGTTAATGAAGTAGAAAAGCTCATATATGTGGACAAAAAACACAGTACAAGATTACTCTGATCTTCCACAATAATTCTAGTCTTCTTCATTCGTGAGCTCACTCTGCTGGTCCATCCAAGAATGAGTCTCCATACTAACGAAGAGCCATGGGGGAAGGAAAGATGGTTTAGTGATAACCTCAATCTTTGTGACCACGAATGAAGGGGCGAGAGTTTTGTGTGACTCGATGTGGACGCTATTCGTTCCCTTGTGTACGATACAAACAGATGTGGTTCGTAACAACATTGCACAAGAATGTCGAAAACACATTTTATTTTGCTTGTCTAAATACAAAATATGTTACTCTTCTTTTCCTCCCTTTCCAAGCAAACACAAAATGCGTGTCTTTTTCCAAATCCCCTCCCTATGTGTTCTGAAATGTTCTTCATCCTTGTGCAGGAGAATCTCTCTCCAGCTTTGCGTTCAAAGACTATGTTTAAATGTGCTCTTAACTAAACACTGACTTTATTTCTTTTCAAAGCCGACATTTGAGTGGGACGGTTTTGCTAGACGCTGAAATAACACGCCCCTCATCCAACACAGGACAGTCTTCTTTGCGCATGCGTTATGAATAACGGAAAACACGTGCGATAACCCGTAGCCACTCCCCATGTGCATGAGAAGTAATGCACCTGTGTCGGATTTAGCGGGCGGGGCCTCAATGTTTACATTACATTGTTTTGTTCCAAGACATTCTCATTTTATAAACATGAAATGTCTGCCAATTTACACTGTACGTTGATAAATCCAGTGGTGTGCCATTTTGTAATTCTCAAAATTTTATGAAGAGTCACTCTCTCAGAAGTCATTCGTTTCCCGAGAAAGTCCGGAAGGTGCCAAATAAAAATTTATCCGCAATTCAAGGTGACCTTGTTCGAGCCAAATAAAAATTTACCCGCAAAATTCAAGGTGATCTTTTTAAACTCTTTTCACATTTCATTCTCTTGCAGACATATTTTCTTCAAATTTCCAGATAAACCAAAACCGAGAGATGAGGAGCTATGGTGGGGGGGGGGGGGGGGGTGATTGGGCGAGTTCCCTCCAGTCCATGCCAAAACATTGTGGGTTCATCCCTATTCTTATAGCACTCCAAGAGTCGCGTGGATGATTCACAAAAAATGTATGACTGACCACTTCAGTTCAATTTTCTTTTATAAAAATTGTGTATGAATCCAGTGGCGGACCAACATTTTCCCTCCAGGAACAGGGGCCTTGAAGCTTAAGCTTCACTGGCTTCATGGTAGACCCGCCACTGTGTGCATGAAATGTACAAGTTTTGGCTGAATTTCAGTTCCTTTCGTAACTGAAAATCGTCTAATAACAAGTCTATCATGTTCTATAGATGGGCAAACTGCTCAAACAGTGTCCACCAAAAGCCGGAGACCCATTTATGTACATGAACATTTTATCGCAAACTTTCAGTGAACACAATCATGTTTCCCAAGGCTGGTTTATATCAGTATCGTTGCGGACAGCACAGCCTCACCTGCGGAAAACCATCTTCGGACTCCTCAGAGGAAGAAAAACAAGGAAACTGCCACGAAAGAAAAAATTCTTTTAAAAAACCCAAAAACACAAAAACCACAAGACTTTTCTGAGTGTGTGTCCCTGTAATTCAATATACATGTACATGCATTATACAGATTCAAAATTTGGAGGCTTTCCACACTTCATTATTGTCATACAAATATAAAACCCAACATTTAATTGTGGTCACCACTCTTCCTGAAGGTAACTTATTTAATTTTTTTCGTTCTTTCAAATAAAGATCAGTGAGAAAACTCCGGAATCATTGGAGGTTTGCTTTGTTTTATTATCTGATTCTGATTGGTAGACAAACAAAATCTGACGTTTTGATTTCAATGATTTGAAATCCTGATACGTACATGGTATGTATTGTACCATGCAGGAGTGTCAATTAAAAAAAAAATATTGGCTGCAGTTCAAGCAGAGGTAAAATGGAAAATGGTGGACCAATTCGACCTTTCACTTTCATTGCACATATTTTGATGTATGGTAAAATAAAATTCATACAGGAACAATATTTACCTACACATAATGACTACTTCACAACTGTAATTAACTTGTAGCCAAAGTAGGTTTGCGAACAGACGATGCATCATACAACCAATTAAATAGAGTGAAGGGAATTCCACTGTTATGACCTGAGCCGAAAAAGCCGATTATTCCAAGTTAAATATCGATGGTTTGAATGGAGTGAAATATTTCCAGTGAAAAGAAAAGACGATCCAAACAAATGGCACATCTCTTCTTAGGTCAACACGGAGTTCTGTCCTCAGACTGAAGCCCATCTAAAAGGATGACCAATTTCAACGGGTCTCCGATCCACTTATACTTGTAAATCATGCGGACCCATGTATTGATTCTGGTGAAAAACTATTCACTTTGAACACTCGTTCTATTTATTATGAGTGTCTACTCTACATCGGTGGCCTGAATGCGGTGGTCTGCTGCAGAACGGGTCAGACCGCTGTTCTGAGTACTTTCGGGACAAAAAAAAAGAAAAGTTCAACAATTGTTAAATAAATTCTACTTTAGGCCAAGTTCAACTATGTGAGCATGATGGCTGCTGATATTTAAGTATAATGTGTAATAATATAAAACAGTTTTTGCTGTTGTTTTTTAAACATCCCTCGGCTAATATAATTATCAGTATGGGAATCTGCTATTTCGGTTTTCTTAACTAGGCGCCTCATCTTCTGTGGTAAAAATCCCAGCAAATGTACTTCCCTGTTGTAAAATTAGATATCTATTTCACACAAAAATTATCACATAAAAAAAAAACTGTTATCGAACTATGAATTTCTCACTTGTAAAGCCAGCGCTCTCAAATGCCAAATTTCACCTTTCCTTGTGCTCATTTCACCACAGACCATCTTTATGATCCCATATGAACACCTGCTTAATGTAAATTACACTATTGATCACTGCCTTTCTATTAACCCACATCCATCCTCTCCTGCTTGACCCACTGACACATTCCATAAATCATTGGATCTGGGTTTAGTTTTTTCTGCCGCTCTTGTGAGTGGAAAATACAAATAGAACCATTTCATTGGTCACCTGTCCTCAATTTCAATTCAGCAAGTCCACGTCACAAGGGTGAAAAATGGGAAAGAATATTTATCCTGTACAAGTCTTATAGCAATATATACATGTAGCTTGATATCGATAATTCAAATTCTTGGAGAGAAAACGGTGTGGAAAACATTCAAAGAAACAAGCACAATGACACTAAAGTTTAATGTCTAGTTGCACGTCAGGATGTTGCCACAAGAATAAGAAAAAGTCTTTTTTTTTTGTTTTTGGTCAGATCTTCCGGACCACAAGCTTAAATGCAATCCCAAACTCGATCTCATTTTTTTTGGTTAACTTTGAAAACCTTTCCTCTGTCCACCATAATTTCACTTTTCTTACTTTCCTGCTCGTAATTTGTTTTTCTTCTTTTGTTCATTGTTCATATTTTGCTGTCCCCGCTTTGTTTTTGTATTGTGATGATTGCTTTTGCATCTTTGGTATATCGATGGTTGTTTCTTTGTGTGTTCGTTCGTTTGTTTTTGGTCGCCCTTAGTAATATGTTGAACATTGCCCAAATGTTTTCTTGCATTCTGGAAAAAGGAAATGTCAAATCTAGTGGTTGTTCAATATGGGCGTTTCGTTCCTTAGTTCTAACAGACGGGCAAATGTTTAAGGAGAAACAAACACAAAAATTATATTATAAGGAATACAACGGCCACTTGTGGATGTTCAATACATGTTACGCAATTGGCAATTACTTCTATATTAATGTAGAAATATATCTACAACTGATTATTTTTCCTGTTGGATGTTGAAAGGCCTGGGAAGATAAGATAGTAGTGGGGAGATGTTTACTTTCTCGATACTATGTCAGCTTTCTTCCTATCTACTATCCATACCAACCATGGGCGCGTGTGCCTGTATCGAAAATGACTGCAGACTCAGCGTGTCGATATCTAATGCAGTTATCTATTCGGTATTCCCTTGGACGTGATAAAAATTTCAGAGCAGAGGATGAAACGTTTTTAAACATGGCATGATAAAGAAAGCGGGAGCAAAAATCTAATTGTAACTTCCTTTGAAAATTCTGGCAGGTGGAAGTTTTCAACTACAGGTGAATCATCTTACATATCGGTCTACACGTGTGGCTGACACTTAGGCGTGCCATATCAGGGTATGAGTGCAGCACAGGATAGATGCCTTGCGTGTGGATTTTTATGTTAACATCCCAGTGAGTGAGTACGTGTGTAATATATAACACTGATAGTTTTCAAGTACAAAAAATTCACGATCTTAACATTATTCATAGTACGCGGCTTCACTTCTTTGTGTTTTGTTGCTGTTGTAGTTGTTTTAGATTTTTAAAGACAATATACAATCATATTATATGTTTACTTGAACCCACAAAGTCCTCTGCGTGTCGCCAATAGCAATACAATAAGCCTGAGATATAAAATAAGGGATTTTATTCTGTCCCAATTTCTCCTTGCCTTCTCTTTCATCTTTCACTGCCCTTTCTTTCCTTCCTCCTTAACCCCCTGCGCTTTTCCCTCTTTCTCTCCTGCTGATTCTCACTTATTGTCTCCTTACATACACGTTGTTTCTTGCACGCATTTTCCTCCAGTGTTGTCAACATTAGTAGCCTACTGTTTGTGAAACATACGCAAGAAATAATTTTATTTTGTCTCAATTTCCCCATCGTCCTCTCTTTCCTGTCCTTTTTACCATATTCTTTCCATCGTTCCCTCCGATTCTCACCCCCTCTACCTAGTTACACAGGAGTCATCTCTTGCATGCATTTCTTCCTGTCGTTCCTTCCGTATCATCTCCATTTGAAAGATATGCCTCGTTTCTTCCGATTGTCGCCCTTTTCAGGTCCCAGACGCAAAAAGGCTGTCAAGATGGCGGGAAGCCATTAGCTTGGCCTGGTTTGCGTTGCGGGAGAAAGCCAAAGATCAGTGCGTCCTGTCACTTAGGATTTCGCTTGTCTGTTTGGCTGTCCAACAGAAATTCCCATCGCTTCGATACAATGTCGGCATTTCTCCGGCCAACGCTTCAAGACATCGTGAAATCTTGATTGGGAGATTGAAAGGGAATGCCAGATTGAGCGAGATCTTTGCATGGTGAGAGGTGGGGCCGATGGGAGATATAGAAGTGAGCGGGTGAGTGAGTGGCGAGTGAGTGAGTGAATGAGTGAATGAGTGAGTGAGTGAATGAATGTGAGTGAGTGAGTGAGTGAGTGAGTGAGTGAGTGAGTGAGTGAGTGAGTGAGTGAGTGAGTGAGTGAGTGAGTGAGTGAGTGAGTGAGTGAATGAGTGAGTGAGTGAGTGAGTGAGTGAAACACTGTACACAAAAGCATGTAATTTGATGTATCTTAAAACGAAAAGTTGCTCTTAAACAACAAATTTTTGCTACTGTACACCAAAATGTATGTTCCTGTATGCCAACGTTCACTGTGAGCATTTTAGGGTGTACATAAGGAAAAATAAATTGAAGTTATGCAAGAATTGAAAGGTTTTCCATGTTCACTTTCTTGGAGAGAAAAAACATGATGTTAGATGACACCTCATCAGCTTGACTGGTCCTTATGCTACACTTTGTTCCGGCTCCATGGTCTGGATTTTTGTCGACATAAATGCTTTCGTGTTTAGCTGGATTAGATCTACTTTGAGTTTTCTGTTTTATTTTGTCTTATTTAAGAAGAAAAGAGCAAATTCCCAAGACTATGTACCTGGACCTTTGCAAAAGGAGAAAAAGTGAAGCAATCCGTCAAACAAAGCCAAATGTTCCTTTTAAGGTTTACGTTCCAATAAGGCATCACAGCTCTGTGAGACTCATACCGGTATCGTAAGCGAATGCAAGTATTTCAAAGTGACAGTAACTGCACTGAAGTGAAACAGAGGTTATTAACTTTGAGACTATTATTTTGAAATAACACAAAAACGAGTAAACCACTCATCAAACTTGTTAGATAGACGCCTCCGTAATGCTAGACCACAGCATCCTGCGTTTGTGTCTGAAGTCATTCAAACGATGACGTAGTGAATATTTTCGTTCGTGATTAAATCATAGTGTACATGTATTAAGTGTATATTCGTCACTGCTTTGGAGAACAAATCCGAATGTCAAAAGCCGGTGGCATTGGAAAATAAAACGAAATGAATAGAGGCAACAATAAAATTTTCTTTACATTGTATAAAAAAAAAATGAAAACTGATGATAATCTCATTGAGATAACGAGTTTTGAAAAGGATAAAATATTATTGTAACCATAGATAGTACATCTGTCATTCTGGCATAGTGATGTTCAAACATGTTCGGCGTGGCTACGGTATAGTCCAAGTCTGGACAGATACGGATATGACTGTGTTGTTCTGTATTTTTGTAGTATTCATAGCAGAGGTGATGAATAAGCAAAGTACGAGCGTGCGAGATTCTTTCTTACTTTCTCATCTCGTTATCTGTCACACATTAGACATACACGCACGGACATTGAAAAATATTGACTCTCTGGGACTTTCTATCCCTTTAGTTCCAGCCCTAAAAAGCCCTTTTCGGTACTGAAAAAGGCCCTTTAGCACACACACAAAAAAAACAGCAAGGGAGAAAGAACAAGAAAAATGAGGTGTATGTACAAACGCCTCCAGCAGATAACCTCTGTGAAGAAATTTCTAGTTCTATAAAGTATAATGTGGGCCAACAGCCCTAGGCTGAGGCTCCAGAGAAGCAAATAACTTCAGAGGCCGCCATGAAGAAAGATCTAAACCCCAGACTAGTACATACCCATTCACTGTACAAGTGTGCTGCATTTGGAAGATAATGAAAATTCTGGGCTTCATTAATATTTGCATTGACCGGGGGAATGTCATTATTCAAGTTGAATGATTCGAGCGTGGGTTTACTTTTTCTTCTTTTTTTTTTTTTTCGCCTACATTTTCAGTACCGGGTATTCAAAAATTGCAGACGAGATCATCTACGCTGTGTCAGGTGAATGAAATCATTGCAGCCATGAGCCTAAAGAGAACGTATTGACAGTCTTTGAAGACAAAATCTCAGCGTCCCCAATTAAAACACGAGTTTACATTTCTAAATTGTGCAGCCCATGAACCTTAGCCGGGAATGAAATCTCAGATGAAGTGGAGGTGACAGTACAAGGTTTTTACCTACTATACAGATAGACAAATACAATGCACATCAATTTTTATTTATTTTTTGTTTTTAATCCGGATGAGGAAAAATGGATGATTCGGGAGCTGGGAGTGAACACTCTTGGCGGAACCTCTAAACTAAATCAAAACATTTGTGCACACAGCATGCCCGTCTTGTACAGATATGTGGAAACAACATTTCGGCCCCTTATTTCCAACTTAAATCACGATTCTGCGCATGAAGTCAACATCTGTAAATGCTTTCCAGTTAGACTAGAAGACTGCAAACGACAGGAAAGACGGAACAAAGATGCGAAAGATCTCCGGAACGTTTGTATTTGGTTGTCTATTATGGCAATGGCAGGTCGCTCCAGGTGCCCTCGAGGTCTGTAGACAGCCGGTACTTCACACACTCGAACATCCTACCCGAGTCTCTCCAGTCACTTGCAAGAACGCATAGGTGCCAGGACATGAAACATGCGGCCAGTATCAATGATAGAAGGTAAAACCAGGTGGATGAAGACAAAAGGTATTTCAAAAGGTTAGAGTTCTGTGTACTATTCACATTAATATAATATTGACGTCCAGTATTCGGGAATTCAGCCAGCGAATCTGCTTTGATGGCTTCTATGTGAGATTCTTGCCTAGCTCCCAGCAAACATTACTCGGATACATGTGTATGGCGCTAACCTTTACTGTTTTGGTGATTGTTTTATCTCTCAAGGTCGCATCAATATCTAACAGTAATAGTTTGACGCATATCCGCATTAAAGGACCAAATAGAAAAAGATACAAGTTCGAAATTTTTATGCTGCAAACTGCAATGTTATATGCAGGCGTCGAATATTGGGTTTGAGTTTTTGAGTTTGAGTTTGGGTTTAACGGCGCGTCGACACGACGACGACCATATTGTGCCTTCCACGGTTTTTTCGTTAATCCCCCGGAGTATCGGGTATGTTACTACATGTATGTGAGTGGACCAAATACTTTACTCGATGTCGCTGCAGAAACAACATGCGCGTTCAACAATTACTACTCGGTCTCATGTAAACACTATTTTATTACCGGTACAATATGAGTGGTGTGAATTCTCGAATTTCATATAGAGCAATAAAAGCACAGATTTAGGTTCTAAAGTACGTATGAATTCTGCTCATCGGTCCTGAGGAACCAAAGGTGTAATAATATGTTCCCAATCTCCTTTCTACCCTGGAACTTCTTTTTTCTAATACAGACATGTAATACCTCCCACGAAAGAAAATTGTGTACAGCATAAAGAGCTCACCTTCACGCCCTTATCGTAGATATGAGAAAATTCCCGACAATTTCTCAGTTTGTAATTTTACGTTTTATCCAATCTTACGCTCCCACTCCACTCGAGCAGTTGCCATTTTCCTGTGAAATTTGAGTAAATATTAAGTAATGTTCAGGTTTATATTTCATTTGTTTCAAAATGAGCCTACAAGTCGATGTCAATGAATGAGAAGGAAATTGTTTTACAATTCTTTAAGTACCGGCACACAGCTTTTGCAATTGATATGCATCTATTATGATGATTGTTGAATAACCTGTCACACTCTTTGACACACACTGAATTATGCCCCAACTGCAAGCTGGTATGTTTTAGTCTTTCACTTCTGTGCAACGAAATGTTGAGGCAGGTCTATCACCCTTCCCTCAACCGAAGTGGCCACAGCATGCATGACCGTCCTCCTACAATCTGAAGTAATGCCTTTAGTTGGTGTGGTGATTTAATATGTGAATGGATCTGGTAAAATAGTGCTTAAAGGGAAAGTTTTATACATCTTTAAAAAATTAAAATAAAATATTTCTAGGATGTTTCCAAGCAACATATTTTATCTGAATGCAGAAATATGGCCAATCTTTTATTTTAAGCAAATCTCAATTTCCATAGAAAAAATCCACACCCCCCCCCCTCCTCCTCTTTGGAGGGGTTTCTCAGGAATTAGGTCTTTCACCCAGCTCACATATGATGAAAAGTGCATAAATTTTATCAATTCTCGCTTTGTGAATCAACTTAGTACTGCATTTATCTAAGATAGACTGTATTTCAGAATACATGTATCTTATGAATAAGGGGCTTTCTGCAAGTGTCTGCTGGGTCTACGAAGCCCCTGAACCGTCTGTTATTGTTTCGGTGGGGAGACGAAACAGTTGCAGTTGTTGATAGCAGGAAGAGGGCTAGGCATCAAGAACCATGCGAATTTATATCAACATAATATGCCGTTTTGGTTTTGGGTTTGTTTTTTAATCAACCTGCGTTTTAGTCTTTTACTTCCTTTTTCATCCTGTTAATTCAGAATACATGTATATATTTTAAAAAGCATCTTCTTTCTCTTGCAGGTATTCAAAATGCTGGGAGATGGGCTGGGAGAAAGGAGGAAGTAAGTAAATCAAAGTCTCCATGCCACCGCTAGTTTGGGGATCTGACTTTTACATCAACAGCCTTACCACCTTTGCCATGGCACCTATTTATCATTTCTGTGTACCTGCCGACAGCGCTACTGTAGACACTACAATGTGTGTTTTGGGGGATTTTTTATTTTTTTTTACCGCATCCGCGCTGTATCAGTGGTGGGGTTAGTGCGTCCGCCATGCATAAATACTATCAGTGAAATGATGATGAGCGATGGGATTTGACCTGGTGGTGCAAGGGGTGGGGGAATAGACAGCCACGGCAGTCACATGGAACTAAAATCTGCCGGTAAGGTGATCAGTCATCTGTCACCACAAACTTTGTTGTTTTTTTTTCCACAATCTTTCAAGACCGCTTGCTTTGTAGTGGTCAACGTTGTAGAAACGAAAAGAGTAGGCCTAGAGCACTTTGGCGCAGCTAGCCTTCCTAATGCATGTAGTTGGTGATGTGTGGACAACTTTCGCCAGGGAAACAGAGCGGTTGGCAATGGCGGCTCGAGTAAAGCAACGCCGGCCGGTAAATACATGTGCTAAAAGTAATACCATTTCATTTAATAATAAAAAATTTAAAAAAAAAGGAAAAGATTTCAGGCGGGTTTCCATTCTAATCCGAAACTCTCCACCGTAATCCTGTCCTTCCCGAAAATCCACATGCAAACAAAACCAACGTTGATCACCTAGCCTACACTCCAGTCATTGCAAACTATTCTGGCCATGTACATACAACAGAAACTGCCACATTTACATTGAAATTAATATGAATAATAAGGACGTTTCCGGTGCTGTTACCATAAAGACCTAACCATCACCCTGGGCCTATTTTGTACTCTTATAGTGGTCGTGTCCACAGCATCCGCTCCGCTACTTTACGGAAAACGACCTAAGAAAAATATGCCTTTTGCCTCTATAGCGGCGAGGAGCGGAGCGGAACGGATGCTGTGGACAAGTACATGCATATAATAACATACAGGTAAAGGCTGTTTTATTTTTTCATACGTCATTTTCCGTAAACTAGCGGGGCGGATGCTGAGGACAAAACAGCTAAGAGCAAGGTATCAGTGTCGGTATGATTATACTTTGGAGACATAATGAAAACTGTACGAACGCAGAAAGTCTGACTACACATTTAGCCGCCCACTCAACATGAAATAAAATAGAATAGAATAGAATAAACCCCTGTCCACTGAGATTGCTGGGGGAGACGTGGACTCAGAGATCTACAACTTCTCAGGGGTGCCTATGGTCAGTCCCACCTTGAAGGCAGTCTATACCGGTTCATGTACTGATAATTTAACTTTTTTGCGCACACAGACTCCAAAGACCGGCTTGGTGGGTGTATCGCAAACATAACGAGAACATCTCCCTGAAATTCAAAGTTATCCTTCCAAAAATGCGCACACTGCCCCCCTTTCCGTTCAGTTTGTAAATTCCACCTCGAGCAAGATGTTGAAATGTTGTGAACAAAGAGGGTATTTTACCAAATTAGGCCTACATGCAGTCATTCAAACTGTGGGGTGCTTCAAGTTATTGCCCATAATAATATATGAAATATGTCTGGTGTTTTCTTTTAAATGCACCTCGTTCTAATTCCAGTAGCGCAGACGTTGTCACGTGTATAGAATCGAGGACCTTTTGCGCCTTCGTGAACCACTTACAAGGTCCACGGTATACGTCGAGTCCGTTCTCTAGTGTATATCCTATGGTCGAGACAAAAGCCATTTTATCACTTAATTTTCGCTGTTCCCTTTCCTTCATCCCCTAACTACTTTCAAATGGTTTTGGCAGAGCAATAAGGTTTCTTGGTACTCTTTGAAGTGCGCATTCGCGCCTATTCGCAGCAGGCAGACGCGAATACTGTTTATGCGCACAGTAACGTCAAAGTCGTTTCCGCGGAGCAGCAATCGCGTGCAAGAACTCTAAACTTTGTCATAAATCTGCTGCCACTTCATGTTTGTCTCCCTTGCAACCAGGTATTCCCTGGTTGTTAAGGTCAGGGTGGTGGTGATCGAATTAGTTTTACCTGCACAAGGGCGTGGAAAGGAACGGGTAAACGGATTATAATAAAATCCTCATGGAAATGACAAAGAAAGCAGTGATAATTCACATCTCCTGAAAGAAAGGCACACAATTGTTGAGAAACTAGCATACCATTTCCCACACTTTTTCGGCAAAGATTTTCAAAGGATGTCAGTTTTGTAAATCGATATTTGCAAGTCAGTCTGAAGTCCACTTTGTTACTTGTCCATTTCAGAACGAATTATAATGTATAGTGTGTCAAATTAAAACTGCTGTCTGCAAAGGATTGTTGCAAATAAGCTTATATTGATAAATTAAAAAATGTGTTAAAGAAAAAAAGACACAAATTCATGATCTGTTTAATATTCATGTTAGATTTATTTTGTATTGATAAACCTTGGAGCTTCACCAACTCATAACATGCTCATACAAAGTTTGGACGATTAAATACTTTTCTGCCTTTACTCAAAATCTGTGCCATAAAATTCATGCAAGAAAAAAGAATATCATAAATAAATCTTATTATAAAAAAAAAATAGTGGTGAGAGTAATTCAGTATGGTGCAATTTTGACCACTTTTTTGCTCGATGCTTCAGCTTAAATGACAGTTTAAAAAATTATAAAATTAATTTTCTTAAGTGTCAACTAATCCAGTCCAATCGCTTTTGTATCGACCGGCTGTGTTGGTTCAGGTTTCAGGTATTTTTAAATAAAAAGTTGTAAAACTGTAAAATACAATGATCTTTGTTTTGACTCCCTGTAGTAAGCCCATCACGCCGGAAACTATATTAATAAGCGTTCACTTCCATGCGCACAATTTCACTACCACAAATGAGTGAGTAGTGTTCTGGAGCGCATGGAACTATAGTAAGACTTAGAATATGGGAAGCTTTGTAGACCAAATGAGAGAGAGAGAGATAGAATGGTGGGTTCACAGGTTTATCCCGGATAATGCCGGGAACTTCACCTAGTATATTAATACTAGCTGAGGTCCCCGGCCCTGCCCGGGATAAATATTGAATATTGGTTTCAGTTCTGGGTGGTTATTATGGACCTGCTTCATCTGGCCTGTTCCTATTTGTTTATTTATTTTTGTTTGTTTGTTTTTAAATAAGTCTTACTGCTCTGCTTTTGTGAGTCGACACCCTGCGCATCCCGTACAATAGCATGATTTGCGCACGGGTTAGTGTGTTTGATAGTGAACACATCGCAGGAAGTGATAACGAAACCCTTAAATGGCGAACCATGACTCGAAATAGATCTAAATGATGGTGAAACAATAAATTTTCAATAAAAAAACTACACCGATTTGAGACTTCTATTAAAAACTGTGCACCCTTACATCCATTCTGATGCACCATATAAAATTTGAAGTCTGAGTGTTGAGTGGTTCAGAAGCCTTTTGCCACGAAAAATCTCAAGTCCACAAATATATTATATGATTATAAAAATGGCAACCTGGCAAACTTATTTGGAAATGTTGAAAATGGTGTTTTCAAAAGATGATTGGAACTGGTAACAAAACAAATGACTTCATAAATTCAGTTTGTACATTTCCACACATTATATCTTCAAAATGAATGTGTAAAAACCTAGTAGATTTTTTAACTAATGAGCACAGAAAATTTGAACTTTCTACGTTTAGCCGTTTTTCTATGCATAGGGAAGGACCGCTCCAAGTTGTCCAAATATATATATAGATAATAATTAAAACCCTTGATATGATCAGGGAGACTGTTTTATATTGATTGATTTTGCATAAAAATCCACTGTTTTCAAAGTTCATCCCACATGTAAACTGAATACTTCAGAACAGAAATTTTGAATGAAAGCAATTGTGTGAAGCACCACGTAGCTTAACCCCATGAAAAGCCTATCCTTGTCATGTTGTAAATTGTGACTCGTTAATGTCACTGACATGCTGGAATGGATTGTTTGTGATTTTCAAATTTCTCAGGGAAGACTGCAAACTGTTTTAATTCTTCTATCTCTGAAATGAACACGGTCATAATTTATGTACATGTAATATTATTCATTTACTTCTTGTTTATGAACAATGCAGTTTGTGATGTGGCACTGAAAAGACATGAAAGAAACCTACTTTTTTCAAGCTAGGTCAGATACAATACCATTTCTAACAAGCTTAGATATATCAGACATGCAGTGTAAAAAATAATATTGTGGAGTAATTTTGTGGTTCCCTTAAAAAAATGAATAACCCATTCAAGCCCGATTCACCTTCCTACATCGATTTCTCTGGAACAGTTAATTAATAATCAATAGGCTGCCATACTTTTGAAACAAAAAAGGCTAATTTGATAGAGGTAATAGCACACATAAAAAGTCTACATTCTGCTTAGTTAGTGATATAATACACACCATAGTCTGATGTTATCATCATGCACATAAACGGGTGAGGCAAACTATCATTATCATGGATGTATATCGATGGTGTCGGGTGCAAACCGGGCAAGTCCAAAAATTTCATATTACTTTACATCATACCAATTTATGAAGCTTGGAATCCTGCATCACATGGAAAAGTAGCTGTTACCATTATCCAGTAGAAATAATCAAAAGAAGGGTGTGATCAAACCAGCTAGGTTCATTTCCCATGTGTTTTATCGGCAGTTTTTTGTTTCTCCTGTAAAATTTGCAAATTTCGACTTGGCCGGTTTGCTCCTGACACCATCGATATGTACTTTGTTACTAAGGCTGCTAGCTGGCCTATTTCATTGATCCAGCTAAAATCATTAACATTAAACTGATGCTGCCTTATTCATAACACTATGATTCCACAATCATAAATTTTGGGATCATGAAAAAGTAAAGCAAGATCTGCATAGGCTCACAAAAAAAATGACATACTTTCACAATGAAAAGCTCTGTCTGATTCTCTGAGGGCATCAACCAAAATTTCCATCAAGCAGCTAGGTCTCATAGCAACTGCACTGTGCACAAACTTCCAAAACTTTGCAATTTTTAAAGGAAACGGTACAGTCTATCATGTATAAAATATTTTTCTTCAGAACACAAAAGAAATGACAAAAAAGAAAATACACTGTGATCAAATCATCTATCTCATATCATTTTCCCTACATAAAGACAGATTTTCCATCCTTCTGTAAAATTGACATTTGAAGACTATGGGCGTTTGCTGCCGAAAGCATCACTGGATCAAACATGAAATATGAGGAAAATTTCAAATAAATCAATTTATATTACAGTAGTTAGGAAGTTACTTTTCAACATACAAAATGGCGAAGGGCAGTCAAATGGTTAAGGGAGAGACACACATACATTGAAGTTCATGTATATGAAAGAAGACGTACGCCAATGTACCCAATCAAAATTTAAAGCTTCTTTAAAAAGCCCAATCATATTTTTTATTGCACAAAATATTGATAAAATACTGGTTCTGTGGTTTCTGAGCTGTAGTTTTCAAAACTGACATGTCCATAATGGTGAAAGCATCACTATTGCTTATTGCTTACAGTTTCATCACAAGACTCTAAACCTGATTGTCTGTGCAGAATCTGTCCAAAAACTATGATGGAATTTCCAAAAAATGATTTAGACCAGATGAGTTACATAACCATATCTTAAGATAAGCTTTCTGAAATTACAATAGGCAACGGTTAAACCAAAATCGGTGGGACCACGGGCTTGTTTTTGGTTTAGACAGAGTTTCGGTTTAGCGATAGGAGGCTTGAAAAATGCCAATTTCAAGAGGGGCAGCCCAAAACACTATCATAGAGGACAAATAATGTAAGTGCACAGGCTAAACAGACTCAACACCTCCTCGGTTGCTCTGTGTTTTTGACTGAGAATGAGGATAGGCGATTGCTTAGGCCTCGGCACACTCAAAGCATGGATAAGCGGGCGAATGTTGACTAACTCTCAGAACAGGGAGGCATGCGTGTGGACGGACAGCACAGAACCACCGTCCCGCCGATCTCGTTCCCATACACGATGCCATAGTAACTAGTGTTGTCTTTCTGATGTAATACATTTTACATGAAAGGTCACTCGCCATACGCCAAACTTAAAGTCTGCTGCCGTCTGATTTCGTGAGGTTATAGGCTTCCTCCCTCTCACCCTATCCCTGTAGTACTGCCGCTCCCATGTAGGCCTATACTACCGGCAGAACGAAGCACGGCATGCTTTTATTTTGGGGAAGGGGGGGGGGGGGGGGTAGTAGGGTGATACAGTGACTTGATTCGATGTATGGCAAATCAGAGTGGACTGGCCACTGAATCCAGCAAATTTCTTTTAGGTTTAACCATAGGGTTATTTCGGTTTAGCGCTAGTTTGTTAACAAAGATAAAGAGGAAAAAAATCAGGGATTTTTATTTTCCTTCGCTTTAGCGCTAGTTTCGGTTTAGCCATTTTTGGTTTAACTGTTCTCCACTGTACATTCTAAAATAACATTCTTAACTGATATTCATGAGAGTCAGGCAGACAGAAAATCACTCCATTTCAAATAATGTTTGATTCGTTATATCCCTGCTCTGTTCAGTATTTCATTTTATTCAAATGATCCTAACTTACAATACCATGGGATAAGGTGAATGAGATATCATTCTGTACTTAGTACGGCATTATAGTTATGCTGGGTTTTTCTTCCAAAAAAGGATACAGTGGGTATAAAAAAAACAAGTCAGCAGTTTGAATTTGTTTCAGACACGGTTTTTCACGATGACTCAAATCTGAATTCACATCAACACATAAAAATTGTAATTTGATCAAACAAAAAATCAATTTGTCTTTCAAAGTTTCAAAAGGAATATCAGAAGTTATATATATGGAAAATTCTTGCATGCTGGATAATGAAAAATGTCATTATCACACATGCATTCATGTGTCTCATGAACTGTGCAGCATACTTCACATACTGGTGCATTTTTGTTTCTTTTGTCTCAAAAATTGATGACAAAAATTCTGATATTGAAATTCTGAAGCACAAAATGACAAATGTGTGTAAGTCATTGTCTGTTTAAATATATTAAATGCACAAAGTATGAGATGATTCTAGGGCATAAGTCTCTCATACACCCATCCATCTGTGCCTTGGTGTGTAACTTCAGGATTGATTACTTCCCCTTCCTGAGGTTTGCGGAAAACAATGCGATCATGCAGACGATTTGTTTGTCCTTGCCAAAACTCAAATTTGGATGGCACTACCCGATATCCACCCCTGAAAAACAACAGGAATGAATGCTATCAAATGGCCTGAAATAAATGCAATTACAATACGAGTGAAATATCATCCAAAAACTAACAGGTGATTTATGACCTGTAAAATTAATTACCTAAACAAGCGGGGTTTTTTTTTTTCAGGAAAACTTGTAACCTGGCATATTTTTACAAATTTTGTTCACAATAATTTTCAACTCCCATTAAAGGTAAAGAGAGAATGGTTTGTTTTCTCCTATTATTCAAACACTTAATATTTGCAGTACTCCTAAAAGAAACATGATCAACGATGACTGATAACCAGAATTGTAAAGGTACCAAATAAAAATTAAAAGGCCTACTGAATTGAAATACACATTGCGCTGCTCTGACCTTCCAGAGTTAAAAATGTGCAACAGGCATAACTTGTCTGTTCCGCATAAACAGAAGACATTTCCTAGCATATCTGGACACGGAATCCTGTTAACTCTATTGTAGTTGGCCATATTTATGAGTTCATTTCATTGTCTACAATAACAGAAATGTAAAACATCTACAAAACTTCAGCAAATTGAAATGCACAGCATTATTATGCATTTTTGCAGAGTGTTACTTCTTTTGAATGTGAGATAAATTTCAAGCAAGTTACAGAAACCAATCTCAAAATGTTCTAGCCCAGCTTTCTTAATTTGCCCCTAAGATTTGCCTCTAGAATTCAGTGGCCAACACTTTCTACAACTATGGGAAATATCAAATGTTTGATACCGAACAAAGAACATTCTTCAGTCCAATTTTCATGTGTTATTTACAATGGGAGTTTCCTTACTGTCACTCTGAGTGGCATGTATGAGAACAAATCAATTAAGATCTAATTGCATCACAGGAGAGATTTTGACAAAGCTGCAGGACTCATAATCTTCACATAATTGTTGCACACTTATAAATTAACAACTGTTTGTTCATCACAGATAATTCTAATATCTCAATTTTGAAGTAAATTTGATCCACCCATGTCTACTGACTTACAACCATCCATGTCTACTGACTTACAAGGCATTTGTGAGTGTGCATCAGAAAACCCACCATATGTCGAAAGAGCTGATTTTGAGAAAAACGGCTTTGAAGTGAAAATATGGGTCTGACACAAACTTCCAACTTGGCTGTTGCTTAGGGGACCGTGGCATGTTACAGGGTAAACTGTAGACGAGCAGTGAACACTACTCACTATGATCTCTATAAAGGCTTTGTAATTAGACTACGGTCTTCTAACAAGATCCAAAAACTTCCGACTTGACTGTTGTTTAGGGGACCTTGGTATGTTACAGGGTAAACTGTAGATGAGCAGTGAACACTACTCAGTATGATTTCTATAATGGCTTAGTTATTAGACTACGGTCTCCTAACAGCAATCACTCCAATATTAATGGGTCAATTAGCTATTGCCACTTTTAGGATTAAATGCCGTTTTATCAAAATCTTGTTTTAGGAAGGTCACTGACGTCAATTTATCAGAAATGTCTTGTGTTTTATTATGTGTACAGAACTCAAAATGTCATGTTTGCGACTTATTGTGGGTTTTCTCATGCACACTCACATTTATTTGGTAAGGGAACTCACCTGGCCAATCTCAATGTTGAAATGAACCTATTGTGGTCGTGACTGAATATTTCTTTATATAATATGCTGAGCACTTTAATTGTTTAAGTAAAACGTACTGCCTAATCAGTCATATGTATATATTTAATATCCCTGAGCATTTCTTGATGCAGACCAGCAAGGATTTTTATTATTCATGTGCTAAAGTAATGGATCAATACAAGTGCTCTATTTTATATAACTACATGACAATCACTATTGATAATAAAATCAGGACATACTAAAGCTCGAATAATTCTGAATGCTCTTGAACCAACATGGATTTTTACTACAAAATTTAAAATAGCACTTTACACAAAATATTTGATGGTGATACAAATATTTAGTCTTATTAGATGTCATAACTACACCACACTTTTTCTTCTTACTAAAATAGTTAAACTCCTTATTAAATTCCTTTCACAGTTTTGACGGTTATTCACACAAATAACTTACCAGTAATCTGGTTTTGAAATGGGAACACTTTCATCATTATATTTCTTTAAAACCTCTTCATTTCGATCATCCATTGTCTGAAAGAGTTTAAAATTCGCATTTATAATGTAATATTTATCAAGAAGAACAAACTTTCCTAGGTACTCCAAATTCCACAGATGTTTTATTATTTGAGGAGAAACAGCACCAAAAACAAAAAATGTGATATGAAATTAAATTTTAGCACCACGCTCCAAATGAACCCACAAATCAAATTCAAATCAGATGTTTTGTAGATGAGCTCTCTCATTCTTCTTCCGCAATGGCATTCTGCTGCTTTGAGGGTTTCACTTTACAGATGAGATTGTATTAAACACTAAAAATACACATAAAGAAGAACAGTTAACATGCATAAGTACTCCACCTTCTTTAGAGCACCCTCATCAATTCATTTCCCTCACTACATGAATATGCTGTCAACATTTTAAAGAAATACACACATGTACATGTAATTATTGTTTGTCATTTCCCATTTCTACCTTTCTACTCTGCACTACTTGACTTTGCTGGCTGACACAGGCACCAATCTGACTTGTTCTGGGACGGGAATGAAAATATTCTGTTGCTTCTTCATTGGAAACTTTTTCCACTGAGCCCTCAATCCGAACCTGCCAAATCATTCATAGAAAACATAATTTAAAATACTCAGCATCCTTTCACTGTCAGAATATGTACTGCATAAACCTACAGAAATGTCATTTCTCATAAAATGATGCTACTGGCAGACACTGCCAAACTACACCTTCTAAAAAAGCAATATAAGCCATGCTTTATATGTATATCTGTGATGTTTCCACTTTAAAAACCTTTGAGGGCACAAATTTTTGCATGTAAAAAGATCATCGTGTACATGTATTATTCTAAAAGTTCAGCTACTGAAGTTTCATAATTTATAGTACTAATCACATCATCATGTAGTGTCAGATGCATAGTTTATATTTCATGTTTAGCAGAATAGCATTTTGAAATTCATTTGAATCACTTCAATCTGGAAATAACGGGGTTCACTAAATAATCTTAGTTAAAGACAAGAAGTATTTCTTATAAATAATATTTTCAACCAAAAATTAGGCCAATATAGTAAGTATGACTGCAATTTCATGGACATTTAGGAATACAAAATCATCTGCATATATAGCTTTAATGTTGGAAAAGTGTGATTAAAAAAAAAAAAATGGGTAATACATTCTTCATATCAATGAAAACATCACACCACTGACGAAAGAAGATGTAGCCTACAGCTGAAGGGTTTTTTGCTCATATATTAAACTGCTAAAATATTCCTAAGAAAAAACCACTTTACTCTATCCTCACTGTGAAAAGAGGAAATAAATTTCTATAGAAGGCATGTGAAAGAAAACATTACAGGTAAAAAGCAGGTGGACATTTTGCAACTCACCGATTTCATCAAAGGTTCCCAGTAAAACATTAAGCTACATTTGGGATTTTCAGTCTGTTTAATGGAAGAAGCAGAAAAATGTAAATACATGTAATGTCATTAGGTATGCAAATCTATGCAGAAAAATATCTCTGGCCATGAGAAATGAACACTGTCTGTTTTCTCTCTGAGAACATCAGACAAAGCTCCAGTCTCATAATGCAAGCAAGACCTCGGCAGCAGGTTTTGACCTTAGTTCTTGTTTGTTCTAACTCCATTTTTTGCACAACTGAGAAATTCAACATTAAATATTTGTGGTTTTAGTATTATGCTGTTGTTAGGGGAACGTAGTTTTTCACACAGTTAGCCATAAGATGAACAGTGAACACAACTCAGTATTTTCTCTATTCAGCTTTGTAATTACACTACGTTCCCTTAACAGCCACTATGATAAGGAATTACTTGTAGAATAAACCAGCACTGTGAAACAGTTTGATGAGTGCCACAATGGATTTAAAACATGTGTCAAAATGTGCATTTATCATAATTCTTCTTCTTCAAAGATCTCCAGTTTTTCAGAAAATGGAGACAGAACAAACAATGCTTGCAGGGTGTAACAGCATATGCAAGAAATAGATTTCATTTTAAATTTCTATAAAGCAAATTCAGATTTTTATTCTTCAATGTAGGTGTCTTGTCTTAAAGATAAGTGTAACAAAGCTTTATGAAACTTAGCCCTCTCAAATATACTGAAATACAGTTGCCAATTCCCAATGACATATTCTTGGGACCAAACCTGCAGTACATGTAAAAAAAGTATCTATGAGGCACTTGGGTCAATATAATACGGATCTACATGTATTTGTGAAGTGGCAGTGGAAAAAGGGAGTCGGGGGGTGGGGGGGGGGGGGGCAGGGGGGTGGGGGGGGGGCGTGCGTAGTGTTTCAAATTGCCAAACCATGTTGTGATCCCTTACATCCTCATTGTTGGTTGTTGTTTTTGGACACTATGGGTAGGTACTGGATGAATATAAGTGATCTGCTATTGCAGGGTATGACACTAGTAGTAATGATAGTAATGAGACCTTGGCAACAGCAAGAAAATAATACATCCCGTGTTTTTCTGTTAACAAACCTTTAAATAATAAATCGCTTGAACAATGACAACTGATAATCAAAATACCTGCTATAATGAGATGCGTTTGTAATTAATTCTGAGGGTGTATAGTAAATATCATACCAATTCTTGAGCTTTTTGACTGAGAAAGTTTGTGTAAAACACTACTCCCTGCTTGTCAATCCCTTTCATGAGCATCGTTCGCACTGAAGGTTTACCATCTCTGAGGGCAGAAGATAAAATTTAATTTTAAAAAAACATAAGCCATAAGGAAAAACGCTGAAACAACCAACAAACTCAGGAAAGAATACTAGAAAACCTGTAAGTTATTTCATTACTAAAACAGTCATGAAACTTTACAACTGATCTACAAAAGCATGATGCAGATAAATGTATTATGTATTTAAAATGACTACTTTTACTGGCGTCAGAGTAAAATAATAATTACAGTGTAATCCTACTATCTTGACATCAGTGGGACCGTCTGAATTGTGTCAAGTAAAGAGAAAGTCGAAATAACAGACTAGTGGTGGAAAAGAGAAAAAAAAAGAGGGGGGGCAGATCAAACAT
This sequence comes from Onchidella celtica, assembly GCA_963931925.1. Lineage (NCBI taxonomy): Eukaryota > Metazoa > Mollusca > Gastropoda > Systellommatophora > Onchidiidae > Onchidella > Onchidella celtica. The sequence continues at coordinate 50,282,008 of OZ007567.1, read as the reverse complement.
CACCATTATGGGAAAAGTGTCCAATAAAAATAACACAATTATGACCATTTTTCTTCTATTTATCAGCATACTGTCACCCATTTCTTCAATATCATTGTTGTGTGGAGCAGTTGCATGACTGATTCTTCAGAATAAGTGATGATACCGATACACACATAGTACGCCAGTTAACCAAGAGATCTAGGTCAAGACCTGGTATCAACCGCACATGAATGTTTTGTTGAAAAAAAAAGTACTCACACACTGTAGAACTCTATACTTTCACAGCCATGCACTTACACATCCTCTTTGTCCCCTCCCCCCCCCCCCCCCCCCCCGCCAGCACTGCAAAAAGAAATAAAGAGATCTTGTATGTGGGGATTTGCGTGGGCATTTTCGACAGCACAACACGTCGAATTATGGAAATATTTAGAAGCATTAAAGAAGAAACAGGTTGGGACTTCAAAATTGTGTCAAGTTACCCAGAATGTCAACAAAAGCCATGTCGAGATAAGTGGATTGGACTGTAATCTCATTTAATAACTTGAATAAATAATTCATTATTATTCTCATCCTATCTCACTTTAAAAAATTCAAGTTGTTACCCCGCTTTTTTGCTTTATAATTTAAAAGAGGACTCAGAAAGTACATTCCTAAATATTAATTTGACATCATTTTGATTATGTTCTCCGACTTCTAAATGTGAAACTACATTGAAAAAGCGCATGAGACATGAAATAATGATCTTATTCTACAGTCAACCTAAATTACCCCATTCAGATAGAAGGGCTTGCCAGGAATAAAAATGTATCAAAAGGTGCATTGTTTCACCGTCACTGGAAGGTGACAAAGATAGGAGCTCTTGAAGGACTAAAGGAAATCAACCTGCAGTGTAATTTTAATGACCAGCGTTGGGATGTCAACACTGAAGGGAGTGCCAAAAGATAGAGTTTTCCATGTACACTGTACTCACTTTGTGGCAGTAGCAAGAGCCATTGCATTGGCCTCCAGGATTCCATCAGTCTTCTTGGCCTCCTCAAACCATGAATAAAACTGCTCGTAAGGCTCTCTAGCTACAAGATCTTCCACATCAAATACATCTTGCTTGCCTTTGTATGGCTTCCTCATTCCTGTAATATGAATAATAATATAATAATAATAATAAATAATACATTGCATTTATATATAGCGCTTCATCCCTTTAACAACCAGGTTCTAAGCGCTTTACATTTATATCATATAAATCACACAAACAATACACAGGATACAAAAAAAACACACAAAAAAACTAGATGGACATTCAGAGTGTAAAAAGACGACGATAAAATTTTCAGTCTTTGTGTAAAAAGACGACGATAAAATTTTCAGTCTCTCTCAAAGACAGAGGCAGAGAATTCCCAATCTGAGGCCCTTGAAAAGAAAAATGATTTTTCACCCATGGTCTTTAAGGGACATCTTAGGAATTTTAAACTTTTTAGTTCTGCAGATGATCTAAGATGTTGTGATGGTACACAAGGAGTCAAAAGATCAGTTAATAAGTTGGTGCATTTTGTATTTATACCTTTGTATTACAGGGTTGCCAGCTTATGCATTATTCATTTTTCCACAAGTAGCCAGTATAAGCTCTGTAGTAGAGGTGATGCATGCTCTCTTTTCCATTTCTTAAGGATTAACCGTGCTGCATTATTCTGTACTATCTGCAGTTTTTTCATTTTTTCCGGCGGTAGTCCACCAAGAAGTAAGTTACAGTCTAATTTTGACAAGACGAGCGAGTTTACCAGTCCAATACACTGGCCTTGTCAGTCGAAATAGTGTGCCTTGCTTTACTTATTTTCTTGACTTCTATGTAAATTCTTTGAATCTGGTGATGGACTTCACTGGTCATAGATAAATCATTATCAAACAGAACATCACGATTTCTAGGGCATTTTGAAAATCGGATGGGATTATTTCTGACATTTATATCGGATTTCAACGCGCTGTTTAATGTCTTTGCACTGCCTACCAGGATAACATCAGTTTCATTCAGGATCAATTTATTCTTGTTCATCCACTCCTTAAAACATAACATATAATATTCCGCAATGTGGACGAGGTCATCTATATCACTACATGTTGCCTAGCCATAAATTTGCGTATCATCAGCATAGAGGTGAAACTGGAGGTTAAATCCTTCAATTTCCTTTACGAATGGCTGCATGTAGATGGTAAACAAAACAGGTCCTAGTACAGAACCTTGGAGAACGCCGCATGCTAAGACATGACTCAAGGATTTTTTTTTTACCTTTAACAGTTTGATGGCGGTTGGATAGATGAGTCAAATCACTTGAGGGCAGTGGCTTAAAAAAAATTATAACTTCTAATCAGCTACAAAGGCACCACCACCACAGCAGCATAACAAGGTGTATAGATCAGATGTATAATTTCTTGGTTAACAGGGAAATCGGTTTGTCTGCGAACTTACATGATCACACTGATCTCACAATCCTTATGGAAGGATGAAGCAGGATGAATCATTGGGATTTTAATAAATTTATGGAGATCTATTTCCGTACGAATTTACAAATATAAAAATTATTGATTAAATCTGATTTCAAAACACAAAAGGGGTGCCATTAAATCCTGACCACAGATATCACTTTCCTCAAATGCAGAAATGAGTAAACATGCATTTATGTAGACTAGCAGATTAATGCCACATGTATGGGTAACTACAATTTATTATTCATGCTCATGCACATACATGGGACTAAGCCTGTAAACATATATTATGAAAAAAAATATGGGCCTAATTTGTGTGACACAAGGAACTTTAACTTTTAATCTTTTTTTCACTGGAAGCATTAGAGTAGAGTCGAATCCTGATGGTCACGATGTAGCATTTATAACCATAATGATGTGAAAAACTTTTGATATGACAAACTCATTGCCTCCCTAAGCCATTTACAGGTACTGAAAAAGTTTCTGAACTTCTTCCAATGAAATTTCAAAACTGATTTTTTTTTTTAATGAATTTGCAAGTCTCAAACTTTTTTTTAAATAAAAAATTTATAAGTTTCTGATTTTTTTTTTTTAATTCAGTCCTCTATGAACTCAGTAATGAACAGTTTTGATAGTCCTTTGCATTTTACCTGCAATGTTTACAATCTGTTCCATAGAACCTGGGCTCTTCTGGTCTTGACTATTTACATCAGGGTGAGTGTCACTGCTACTTTTTCTGTATGAGGCAAATTGTAACGGTGGGCGATTTCGAAATTTTAGGTTTATTATATTGTTCTGGACCTTGCCTTCGTCATTAAGTAATTTCAGCACCCTTCTATTTATAAGAAGATGCGACCTGTGCATGATGAATATCTCTTAATATTCCGGTTTCCAGTTCCAAAATAATGGCCCGTTGGTTGTCCTCCTGGTTCCTTCTTTCATGCTTTGAAAATATTAGTTTACTCTAGAATATCTATATCTAGATCTAGATTTATAACGGTACTTCAAATTTTTCCCCTTCAAAAAGAATCTAATGTCATGTTCATAAGACCTGCTTCCGTGTTCTACTTCGAAACAATGCGGCTTCTGAACCTATCTGTTACAGTTATAATCACGATTGCGCACAATTGTTTGGCTTTAAGGAAAACTTAACCTGCAACATCAAGTTTGGCCATCTTGAGGTGATTAAACTGTCCTTCTATATTCAATAGAGAAAAGGGCCCTTTCAGAACACCCTCGGACTGAGAAATTCCACGCGAGTGGCTTAACCTAGGTCAAGGCAGGGCTTGAACCGGATGTTTTTGCGGAAGCTCATTGGGTACCGCCCACATTTACACGTGTTGTGAAGTAGGACAATCACTCTCCAGACGGATCAGATGTTGTGGGTTTTATGTTGACCTGGAACGTCAAGGAATTGAAATAATCAATGGTAAGATTCTACTGACTTCCAAAGAAAAGGAGTGTTATTGCAGACAACTTTATTACATTCCATTACAATGGTGTTTTCACTTATTGTTCGTTTGATGTGTTTACATTTCACGGGTCAACGGACTTATCATCACAACAGCACTTCAGTAATGTGCACACAAACAAAACAGCCGAAGATCAGTGTCATTTTGATAAAGTTATGTCGACATCATAGTGAAATGAAATGGTGTCAGAAAAGGCAATAAATCTGTATGCACCATAGATATACACTACTGAACTAGATTCCACGCGTGGCTTTCCCAACTACAGGCTGTCTCTTTCCCTGCTTCCCGGCGCGAGCCGGAATGGTCCGCATTGAAACCCCCTCTCAACATCGCAGTGTAGGCTGAGCGCTCGATGCTGGCCTAACCCAGCCTAGGTAACGGGTTGAAAAATAGCGGTGATTGTGATTGATTTTGTAACTTTAATTTGTTTGTAGTCACTCACATACCATTTCCGTACACTATGACATAAAATTGAAAAAAAAAAAACAACAGACTGATTCAACCGACACAACTCACGACAACTACAATGTAAAGCCAATTTTGTTAATGTATATGACACGGCGGTAGAGGGTGGGGTAAGCCCAGAGGGAAGACAACGGGCAATGAAAATAGATAGATAGATAGAGAGAGACAGACAGATAGAGAGACAAATAGTGAGACACAGAGAGAGAGAAAGAGAGACAGAGAGAGATAGACAGATAGTGAAAGACAGAGAGAGAGAGAGACACACACAGAGAGAGAGACAGAGACACAGAAAGAGAGAGAGAGAGCGCGCGCGTGAGATAGAGAGAGAGAGTGAGAAAGAGAGATAGAAGAGAGAGAGAGAGATAGAAGAGAGAGATAGATAAGCCAGATAGATAGATAGATAAGATAGATAGATAGATAAATAGAATAAATAGATAGAATAGATAGATGAATAGATAGACAGATAAATAGACAGATAGAATAGATAGATACTGTAGATAAATAGATTGATATATAGACAGGTAGATTGGTAGATAGATAGATAGATAGATAGATAGAGAGAGAGAGAGAGAGATAGACAGATAGATAGATAGACAGATAGAGAGACACAGATAAAGAGAGACATAGAGAGAGAGACAGGGATAGAGAAAGAGAGATAGAAGAGAGAGATAGATAAGATAGATAGATAAATAGATAGATAGACAGAAAAGATAGATAGAATAGATTGATAGATAAATTAATAGAATAGATAGACAGAGAGATAGATCGAATAGATAGATGAATGAATAGATAGATAAATAGATAGATAGATAGATAGATAGATAGATAGATAGATAGATAGATAGATAGATAGATAGATAGGACAGACAGACAGTCAGATCAACCTTCTCATAGTCAAAGGCCTACACGCTGCTCCGTTTACAAACACGATGACTCAAATAATGAGTCGCGGCCCGTCCTTTGATGGCTGCCAGCGCCTTCTAACAATCCCATTCAACCCGTGGAGTGTCTGGGCATTGGTATGCACTATGGTAATTTTCCACTCAGATTCGGAAATGAAGAGTGCCGATTTGGCGGGAATGGAGGGCGTGGGTTACTGCAGGGTTCACACAGGTCCTTAAAAGTCCTTAAAGTCCTTAATTTTCTGAAAAGAAAAAAAAAGGACTCAAAAAGTCTTTAAATTCTGAAAATGATGTCAAAGTCCTTAAAAAGTCCTTAAAATTTGTGTTTCAATTGAAACATTTGAGATTCAAATCTTCCAACTGCATACTGGACAGTTGATACTCACTATGTTTGAACTCTGGATACAGAAACATCCCACTTCCATGAATGCTGCACACCACTTGTATAGTTTAGTTGTAATATTTCTTGTGCATAGGTACTTGATTTTTGAGTGCTGCATGCACGTAATATTTCTTGGCTACAAGCACACAGGTCCTTAATGTGTTTACTGTGAGTCCTTAGGAAGTCCTTAAAAGGTCCTTAAAATTAGTTTAAAAAGCTTTGTATGAACCCTGGTACTCTTCATAGGCCTAAGATCCGTCAAAGCATTCGATTAGGCCGAGGAGGAAAGTATTTCTAAGCTGTATGCACCACGGCTCAAATTATTTTGATCTTGGGACTCAAAAAATGGTAAGGTTTACTGGTCCATAATATATGCTACTTTCCAGCACATAAAATCTCAGGGTAGGTGCACATTAGATAGACCAGATCTAGATAGTCACTGTGTGACATTAACTGTGCACCTTAGTCAAATTGACCCTGCCATCGGTAATTATCTGTATTAAACTTTGAATGAATGAAGAAAAAAACGGGGTCATGCTGTGTGAGAACGTTTGAAGTTGGTAAAAGCCATCCATGGATGCTTTCGACAAATTAAGTTTCCAGAACACATAGACCCTAGACCGAGAGAAGAGCTAGATCTAGATCTAGATCTGGATCTAGATTCTAGTTGAAAAAGTAATGTTCAGTGCTTTTATTGAAATACTGCCGCTAAAATTTACATTCATTTTTGTATTGAAATAAGATAGATAAGATATAGCTTCATTGTCCTGTTTCCGGCAAATTTGTTGTCACAGCACCAGTAACAGTACAAATACAATACATGTATATTATATCTAAGACCTACAGGTCTTTAACGCACACACGCACATTGCTCATACAACATTACCAACAAGTAAGAACATTGCTCACACACACTTTAAGAACAATCCATTAGGAAAAAACTAACAACAGCATAACACATCAGGAAGCATTGCTACTTCGAATTGCAGATGGCAAAAAAGATCGTCTAGATCTATAGCGCTCTCTGTTTGTTTTTAAGTACTAAGTACCGGTACAGTATTCGTCCACTTCTTTGGGATCGGACTATCTGATGGAAAAAGGGGTGGGAGCAATCATTTAGAACCGATTTTAGTTTCTGTTTGCACGAATGCACAAATAACTTATCAAAGTTCACGTTTTCCGGAACGTTTGTATTTGGCTGTCTACTATGGCAATGGCAGGTCGCTCCAGGGGCCATCGAGGTCTGTAGACAGCCGTTACTTCACACACTCGAACATCCTACCCGAGTCTCTCCAGTCACTTGCAAGAACGCATAGGTGCTAGAACATGAAACATGCGGCCAGTATCAGTGATAGAAGGTAAAACCAAGTGGATGAAGACAAAAGGTATTTCAAAAGGTTAGAGTTCTGTGTACTATTCACATTAATATAATATTGACGTCCAGTATTCGGGAATTCAGTCAGCGAATCTGCTTTGATGGCTTCTATGTGAGATTCTTGCCTATAGTCCGTTCACCGAGGCGTGATCACGGTTTAGTTAGATTTTCTCAGCTATTACGAAATACAGCGTCCTGAATTTTTGCATGCAGTGTTACATTTATCATGACCCTATAAATCTTGAATTTGAAGTCTCTGCACAGCACCGTTCTTTCAAAGCGGCGAATTCCTTTGATCTTTTCTTTGTTTTAAATTGACTAGGCCCCAAACTTATAGATGTTTACAGTATACGTGTGTTCAACATGATCTGTCACTTCTCGTTTCCCTGAAGTTGATCTAAATTCCTAAGTACATGTATAGTAACAACCTGTGGTGAATTGCATCACGTTACGGACTTGAGGTTTGCTTTACATGTAAAATATGCATTTATTGTTCCTTTCCTGTAAGATAAAGCTGCTACAGATTCATTACTTATCAATTGAAAATAGCCTTCTAGTTTTGCTAATCGGTAACATTCTATGAAAGATAAAGTTTGTAAAGTAGCTAGGCTTTCCAATCTGTATTACATTGTGAGAAATATACATATCGAGATATGACCACCCTTTCCCCTCCAAGTCCCTGTCATTGCAAAAGCATGGCCTTGTGGGTACAATGATCAGGCTGCGGACTTGGGACAACCTTAAGCCCATTAGAAAGGTTAGCCCTAAAAAGGTTGGGTTTTTTTGTTTTTGTTTTATTTCAAAACAGGCAAGCACTTTTCGATGTTTTTTAATGTTTTATCATCTCAGTCGCTTTCTGAGTCGGATGTCTCCATTGGATTGATGGCGATATTCGTTTGAATAAAATGAAGGCCCTCGTTTTGCCAGTTAAGTATTCTTCCTCCAACCGTGATACATGGTCCTCTCATTTGGAAAAAAATTCAGCAGCGACTCTTTTCAATGCTGCCTGGGTTAGATTTTGGATGTCTGACAGTTTGAAGGTCTTGTTCTCCAATGTTCCGCATCGTATTGATTTTGATGTTTAAATCCACGATGAAAGGAATTCTGAAATTGAAAGATCTCTGACAACGCCTCTGACTCTGTGTTGGCCTACCAGTGAACAATCACGAGAGTTTGTATTTAAACTCACTTTATTCACGTTCTGTACCACATTTTAGTGGGACTCAAAACCACGTGTTAAATTATTACAGTAAACCACCTAAATGTTTACCCTTGTCGGTGCTCTCTTTATTTATATACCGCAAATAAACAAACTCGAAAACTCCTTGAATAATTCGGAGGCAAAAAATCTGGGTTAGGGTCATCACAAATCTAAGACTTCACGCCAAATTACATTCAAATATCATCAACGGATGCAACGCTACGAGCAGTTTTCTGTGATCATGCCTCGGTGAACGGACTATAGCTCCCAGCAAACATTACTCGGATACATGTGTATGGCGCTAACCTTTACTGTTTTGGTGATTGTTTTATCTCTCAAGGTCGCATCAATATCTAACAGTAACAGATTGACGCATATCCGCATTAAAGGACCAAATAGAAAAAGATACAAGATCGAAATTTTTATGCTGCAAACAGTACAATGTTATATGCAGGCGTCGAATATTGGGTTTGAGTTTTTGAGTTTGAGTTTGGGTTTAACGGCGCGTCGACACGACGACGACCACATTGTGCCTTCCACGGTTTTTTTTTCATTAATCTCCCGGAGTATCGGGTATGTTATATGTGATTGTGAGTGGACCAAATACTTTACCCAATGTCACTGCAGAAACAACATGCGCGTTCAACAATCACTGCTCGGTCTCATGTAAACACTATTTTATTACCGGTACAATATGAGTGGTGTGAATTCTCGAATTTCATAAAGAGCAATAAAAGCACAGATTTAGGTTCTAAAGTACGTATGAATTCTGCTCATCGGTCTTGAGGAACCAAAGGTGTAATAATATGTTCCCAATCTCCTTTCTACCCTGGAACGTCTTTTTTCTAATACCGGTACATGTAATACCTCCCACGAATGAAAATTGTGTACAGCATAAAGAGCTCACATTCACGCCCTTATCGTAGATAATGTATAGCATTTATATAGCGCATATCCATTTAAAATGCTCTATGCGCTTTACAGAAACAACATGTCAACCACAGAGCAGAATGGAGCTGCCTGCGAAGCGCTCGATATGAGAAAATTCCCGACAATTTCTCAGTTTGTAATTTTACGTTTTATCCAATCTTATGGTCCCACTCCACTCGAGCAGATGTCATTTTCCTGTGAAATTTGAGTAAATATTAAGTAATGTTCAGGTTTATATTTCATTTGTTTCAAAAGGAGCCTACAGGTCAATGTCAATGAATGAGAAGGAAATTGTTTTACAATTCTTTAAGTACCGGTGCAAGGGGTGGGGGAATAGACAGCCATGGCAGTCACATGAAACTAAAATCTGCCGGTAAGGTGATCAGTCATCTGTCACCACAAACTTTTGCAGTTGATATGCATCTATTATGATGACTGTTGAATAAACTGTCACACTATTTGACACACACAGAAGTATGCCCCACCTGCAAGCTGGTTTCACTACTGTGCAACGAAATGTTGAGACAGGTCTGTCACCCTTCCTCCAACCGAAGTGGCCGCAGCATGCATGACCGCCCTCCTACAATCTGAAATAATGCCTTCAGTTGGTGTGGTGATAAATACGTGAATGGATCTGGCAAAATAGTGCTTAAAGGGAAAGTTTTATACATCTTTAAAAAATTAAAATAAAATATTTCTAAGATTAAGAATAAGATGTTTTCAAGCAACATATTTTATCTGAATGCAGAAATATGGCAATCTTTCATTTTAAGCAAACCTCAATTTCTATAGAACCTCCCCCCCCCCCCCCCCCCCCCCCCCCCCATTTGGAGGGGTTCCTCAGGAATTTGGTCTTTCACCGTAAGTCTGATCCGCTCGTATAAGATGAAAAGTGCATAAATTTTATCAATTCTCGATTTGTTAATGTTAATTACATGTATACTGTATTTCAGAAGACGTTTGCTGCAGATGTCGTGTCTGCTGAGTCTACGAAGCCCCTGAACCGTCTGTTGTTGTTTCGGTGGGGGACGAAACAGTTGTAGTTGTCGATAGCAGGAAGAGGTCTAGGCCGGCATCAACAACCATGTGAATTTATATTCATGTATGCCGTCGTGTTTTTGTTTTTTAATTAACCCGCGTTTTAGTCTTTTACTTCCCTTTTCATCTTGTTTATTCACAATTTTAAGAAGCATCTTCTTTCTCTTGCAGGTATTCAAAATGCTGGGAGATGGGCTGGGAGAAAGGAGGAAGTAAGTAAATCAAAAGTCTTCGTGCCACCGCTAGTTTGGGGATCTGACTTTTACATCAGCAGCCTTACCACCTTTGCCATGGCACCTATTTATCATTTCTGTGTACCTGCCGACAGCGCTACTGTAGACACTACAATGTGTGTTTTGGGGGATTTTTTTTTTGACCGCATCAGTGGTGGGGTTAGTGCGTCCGCCATGCATAAATACTATCAGTGAAATGATGATGAGCGATGGGATTTGACCTGGTGGTGCGAGGGGTGGGGGAATAGACAGCCACGGCAGTCACATGGAACTAAAATCTGCCGGTAAGGTGATCAGTCATCTGTCACCACAAACTTTGAAACAGAATGTGTTGGGGTTGTTGTTGTTTTTTCCCCACAATCTTTCAATACTGCTCGATTTGTAGTGGTCAGTGTTGTAGAAACAAAAGAGTAGAGCACTCTGGCGCAGCCAGCCTTCTTAATGCATGTAGTTGGTGAAGTGTGGACAACTTTCGCCTGGTATACAGAGCGGTTGGCAATTATGGCGGTTCGAGTAAAGCAACGCTGGCCGGTAAATGTACTAAAAGTAATACAATTTCATTTTTTTAAAGTATTTTAGGCGGGTTACCGAAACTCTTCACCCTAATCCTGTCCTTCCCGAAAATCCACAGTGCAAACAAAATCAATTTTGATCACCTAGCCTACACTCCAGTCACTGCAAACTATTCTGGCCACATACACACAACAGAAACTGCCAGCAAGATTTACATTGAAATTGATATGAATTACAAGGACATTTCCGGTGTTGTTACGAAAAAGACTTAGGCCTAACCGTCACCCTGACCCTATTTCGTACTCTTATTATAGTGGTCGTATTCACAGCATCCGCTCCGGTATTTTACGGAAAACGACCTATGAAAAAGTAAAACACTCTTTGCCTCTATAGCAGTGAGGAGCGGAGCGGAACGGATGCTGTGGGCAAGTACATGTATATACAGTGTAATAACATACAGGTAAAGGCTGTTTTACTTTTCCATAGGTCATTTTCCGTAAACTAGCGGAGCGGATGCAGAGGGCAAGACAGCTAAGAGCAAGGTATCAGTGTCGGTATGATTATACTCTGAAGACATGATGAAAACTGCGAAAGCAGAAAGTCTGACTACACATGTTTCTGCCCACTCAAAATGAAATAAAATAGAATAGAATAAAATTGAATAGAATAGAATAAACCCCTGTCTACTGAGATTGCTGGGGGAGACGTGGACTCAGGGGTGCCTATGGTCCGTCCCACTTTGAAGGCAGTCTATATCGGTTCATGTACCGACAATTTGACTTTGTTTTTTTGTTGTTTTTTTTACGCACAGACCCCAAAGACCGGCTTGGTGGGTGTATCACAAACATATAAAGAACATCTCCCTGAAATTCAAAGTTGTCCTTGCAAAAATGTGCACTCTGCCTTTCGGTTCAGTTTGTAAACTCCATCTCGAGCAAGATGTTGAAATGTTGTGAACAAAGAGGGTATTTTCCCAAATGCATGCAACTGGGGGGTGCTTCAAGTTACTGCCCATAATTATATGACTGGTGTTTTCTTTTAAATGCACCTCGTTCTAATTCCAGTAGCGCAGACGTTGTCACATGTGTATAGAATCGAGGACCTTTCGCACCTTCGTGAACCACTTACAAGGTCCACGGTATATGTTGAGACAAAGCCATTTTATCACTTAATTTTCGCTTTTCCCTTTCCCTCATCCCCGAACTACTTTCAAATGGTTTTGTTCACAGCAGGCAGACGCGAATACTGTTTATGCGCACAATAACATCAAAGTTGTTTCCGCGGAGCAGCAATCGAGTGCAAGAACTCTAAACTTTGTCATAAATCTGCTGCCACTTCATGTTTGTCTCCCTTGTAACCAGGTATTCCCTGGTTGTTAAAGTCAGGGCGGTGGTGATCGAATTAGTTTTACCTGCACGAGAGCGTGGAATGGAACAGGTAAACAGATTATAATAAAATCCTGATGGAAATGACAAAGAAAGCAGTGATAATTCACATCTCCTGAAAGAAAGGCACACAATTGTTGAGAAACTAGCATACCATTTCCCACACTTTTTCGGCAAAGATTTTCAAAGGATGTCAGTTTTGTAAATTGATATTTGCAAGTCAGTCTGAAGTCCACTTTGTTACTTGTCCATTTCAGAACGAATTATAATGTATATTGTGTCAAATTAAAACTGCTGTCTGCAAAGGATTGTTGCAAATAAGCTTATACATGTATTGATAAATAAAAATTGTGTTAAAGAATAAAAGACACAAATTCATAATCTGTTTAATATTCATGTCAGATTTATTTTATATTGATAAACCTGGAGCTTCACCAACTCAACATGCTCATACAAAGTTTGGACAATTAAATACCTTTCTGCCTTTACTCAAAATTTGTGCCATAAAATTTATGCAAGAGAAAAGAATATCAAAAATAAATACATGTATATTAATACAATAATCAAAACCCTTGATATGATCAGGGAGACTGTTTTATAGTGATTGATTGTGCATAAAAATCCACTGTTTTCAAAGTTCATCCCACATGTAAACTGAATACTTCAGAACAGAAATTTTGAATGAAAGCAATTGTGTGAAGCACTATGCAGCATAACCCGATGAAAAGCCTATCCTGGGCATGTTGTAAATTGTGACTCGTTAATGTCACTGACATGCTGGAATGGATTGTTTGTGATTTTCAAATTTCTCAGGGAAGACTGCAAACTGTTTTAATTCCTCTACCTCTGAAATGAACCCAGTCAAACTGTCACAATATATGTACATGTAATATTATTCATTTACTCCTCGTTTATGAACAATTCAGTTTGTGATGTGGCACTGAAAAGACATGAAAGAAACCTACTTTTTTTCAAGCTAGGTCAGATACACCAAAATTTCTAACTGGCTTAGATATATCAGACATGCAGTGTAAAAAATAATATTTGTGGAGTAGTTTTGTGGTTCCCTTAAAAAAAATGAATAACCCATTCAAGCCCGATTCATCTTCCTACATCGATTTCTCTGTAACAGTTAATTAATATCAATAGGCTGCCATACTTTTGAAACAAAAAAGGCTAATTTGATAGAGGTAATAGCACACATAAAAAGTCTACATTCTGCTTAGTTAGTGATATAATACATACCGTAGTCTGATGTCATCATCATGCACACAAACGGGTGAAGCAAACTATCATTACCATGGATATGTATTTTGTTACTAAGGCTGCTAGCCAGCCTATTTCACTCATCCAGCTAAAACCATTAACATTAAACTGATGCTGCCTTATTCATAACAATGTGATTCCACAATCATAAATTGTGGGATCATGAAAAAGTAAAGCAAGACCTGCATAGGCTGACATACTTTCACAGTGAAAAGCTCTGTCTGATTCTCTGAGGGCATCAACCAAAATTTCCATCAAGCAGCTAGGTCTCATAGCAATCGCACTGTGCACAAACTTCCAAAACTGCAATTTTTAAAGGAAACGGTACAGTCTATCATGTATAAAATATTTTCCTTCAGAACACAAAAGAAATGACAAAAAAGAAAATGCAATGTGATCAAATCATTTATCTCATATCATTTTCTCTACATAAAGACAGATTTTCCATCCTTCTGTAAAATTGACATTTGAAGACTATGGAAGTTTCCTGCCAAAACCATCACTGGATCAAACATGAAATATGAGGAAAATGTTCACATAAGTCAATTTATATTAGTTAGGAAGTTACTTTTCAACATACAAAATGGCGAAGGGCAGTCAAATGGTTAAGGGAGAGACACACATACATTGAAGTTCATGTATATGAAAGAAGACGTACGCTAATGTACCCAATCAAAATTTAAAGCTTCTTTAAAAGCCCAATCATATTTTTTATTGCACAAAATATTAATAAAATACTGGTTCTGTGGTTTCTGAGCTGTAATGTTCAAAACTGACATGTCCATAATGGTGAAAGCATCACTATTGCTTATTGCTTGCAGTTTCATCAAAAGACTCTAAACCTGATTGTCTGTGCAGAATCTGCCCAAAAACTTCGATGGAATTTCCAAAAAAATGATATAGACCAGATGAATTACATAACCATGTCTTAAGATAAGCTTTCTGAAATTACATTCTAAAATAATATCCTTAATTGATATTTATGAGAGTCCGGCAGACAGAAAATCACTCCATTTCAAATAATGTTTGATTCGTTATATCCCTGCTCTGTTCAGTATTTCATTTTATTCAAATGATCCTAACTTACAATACCATGGGATAAGGTGAATGAGATATCATTCTGTACTTAGTACGGCATTATAGTTATGCTGAGGTTTTCCTTCCACAAAAGGGTACAGTGGGTATAAAAAAAACAAGTCAGCAGTTTGAATTTGTTTCAGACATGGTTTTTCACGATGACTCAAATCTGAATTCACATAAACGCATAAAAATTGTAATTTGATCAAACAAAAAGTCAATTTGTCTTTCAAAGTTTCAAAAGGAACATCAAAAGTTATATATATGGAAAATTCTTGCATGCTGGATAATGAAAAATGTCATTATCACACATGCATTCATTTGTCTCGCGAACTGTGCAATATATTTCACATACTGGTGCATTTTTGTTTCTTTTGTCTCAAAAATTGATGAAAAAAATTCTGATATTGAAATTCTGAAGCACAAAATGACAAATGTGTGTAAGTCATTGTCTGTTTAAATATATTAAATGCACAGAGTATGAGATGAATCTAGGGCATAAGTCTCTCATACACCCATCCATCTGTGCCTTGGTGTGTAACTTCAGGATTGATTACTTCCCCTTCCTGAGGTTTGCGGAAAACAATGCGATCATGCAGACGATTTGTTTGTCCTTGCCAAAACTCAAATTTGGATGGCACTACCCGATATCCACCCCTGAAAAAAAAACAGGAATGAATACTATCAAATGGCCTGAAACAAATGCAATTATAATACGAGTGAAATATCATCCAAAAACTAACAGGTGATTTATGACCTGTAAAATTAATTACCTAAACAAGCGGGGTGTTTTTTTTTCCAGGAAAACTTGTAACCTGGCATATTTTTACAAATTTTGTTCACAATAATTTTCAACTCCCATTAAAGGTAAAGAGAGAATGGTTTGTTTTCTCCTATTATTCAAACACTTAATATTTGCAGTACTCCTAAAAGAAACATGATTAACGATGACTGATAACCAGAATTGTAAAGGTACCAAATAAAAATTAAAAGGCCTACTGCAATGAAATACACATTGCGCTGCTCAGACCTTTCAGAGTTAAAAATGTGCAACAGGAATAACTTTTCTATTCCACATAAACATAAGACATTTCCTAGCATATCTGGACACGGAATCCTGCCAACTCTATTGTAGTTGGCTGTCCTGTCAACTGTCAATCCTGTCAACTCTATTGTAGTTGGCTGTATTCATGAGTTCATTTCATTGTCTACAATAACAGAAATGTAAAACATCTACAAAACTTCAGCAAATTGAAATGGACAGCATTATTATGCATTTTTGCAGAGTGTTACTTCTTTTGAATGTGAGATAAATTTCAAGCAAGTTACAGAAACTAATCACAAAATGTTCTAGCCCAGCTTTCTTAATTTGCCCCTAAGATTTGCCTCTAAAATTCAGTGGCCTACACTTTCTACAACTATGGGAAATATCAAATGATTTGATATTGAACAAAGAACATTCTTCAGTCCAATTTTCATGTATTTACAATGGGAGTTTCCTTACTGTCACTCTGAGTGGCATGTATGAGAACAAATCAATTAAGATCTAATTGCATCACAGGAGAGATTTTGACAAAGCTGCAGGACTCATAATCTTCACATAATTGTTGCACACTTATAAATTAACAACTGTTTGTCCATCACAGATAATTCTAATATCTCAATTTTGAAGTAAAATTTGATCCACCAATGTCTACTGACTTACAAAACAGGTATTTGGTAAGGGAACTCACCTGGACTATCTCAATGTTGAAATGAACCTATTGTGGTCGTGACTGAATATATCTTTATATAATATGCTGAGCACTTTAATTGTTTAAGTAACAAAGTACTGCCTAATCAGTGATATGTAGATAATCCCCGCTATAAGACAATCTTAACTTATTAAAGCATTTGTTGATGCAGACCAGCAAGGATTTTTATTATTTATGTGCTAAAGTAATGGATCAATACAAGTGCTCTATTTTATATAACTACATGACAATCACTGTTGATAATAAAATCAGCACATACTAAAGCTCGAATAATTCTGAATGCTCTTGAACCAACATGGATTTTTACTACCAAATTTAAAATAGCACTTTACACAACATATTTGATGGTGATACAAATATTTAGTCTTATCATAGATCGTGGAAAACCTAGATGATCCACTCCCTTCTTCGCCTTTGTTAAAACGTCCACGCGGCACAGCCAGTTCGAGACCTATTTGCGCGGAAAGCGATCCCGTTGGCTTACCCGAGACACAAGGCATACTCTAACCAAGGCTTATGTTAGCCATCACCACACTATCATTTTCTTGTCTTCTACATCCTCTCTCTCTCTCTTTCTCTCTCTCTCACATAAGTAACATTGAAGCTGTTTGTATGTGCGATAATATCAATAATTAATGCACTGATTTTACAGATCTAGAACA
Organism: Onchidella celtica; assembly: GCA_963931925.1. Taxonomy (NCBI): domain Eukaryota; kingdom Metazoa; phylum Mollusca; class Gastropoda; order Systellommatophora; family Onchidiidae; genus Onchidella; species Onchidella celtica. Next base: position 50,264,893 of record OZ007567.1, on the reverse strand, counting down.
CTGACAACATATTAGTGACTTGTTATAAGGGCGTGAGGTGACGAATCTGAGTGCAGGGGTTGTTTAAATATTTCATGATCAAGCATGTATGACATAAGAGCAAACAGGACAGTAAAAAATCGAATGAAAGCATGCCAAAATAAAAATAATAAGAATAATGAAAGATAGGAAAAAATCCATAAGAAGAAGAAGAAGAAAAAAGCATGCACTAAAGATAAAGACTGGTAAAAATCGAAAGAAGAAGAATCAACTCTTGAACTTGGTAAATTGGCAAAAAGAAGATGGGCAAAAGACAAATTATTACGAAGGGCAAGTAAACTATAAAACATTAGGCCTAATGAAAACAACCTTAAGGGGGGGGGTGCGGGTCCTGAAGGCGATTTTTGTTATTATGAGAAATAGATAATTTTAACTAATCGAATTCAGGATGTCTGAATTAGTAGAAAAAAAATGTAACAAAACGTGTTTGTCATATGGTTGCCATGGAAGCGCCGCCATCTTGGATTTTGAGTCCCCAAAAAGTATATATGGCCTTTAGCGTCTTTACAGACGGTCTTAGCAGCTAGAATATTCACTTTCACTTTGACTGACAGCTTCTCTCGTGGCTTATTCTACCAATGTTTGACCCGAGAGTGCGATGGCAGTGATTGCAGGTCAGTCTTTTGGGTTCACTTTGGCGAGTGTTTTCATTCCGCCTCTGTCGTTTTGTCAGGTATGTTTCTTTTGCCTTGAAGTCTATTGCGAGCGTGCCACTGCGCAATTTTTGTCTCCATCTGCTTCGATCACTTGCAAGGTTCTCCCATTCATTGGGGTCGATGTTGAATGCTTTCATCGTGACCTTGCAAGTGTCTTTGAATCGCAGATGTGGCCTACCTCTGGGTCGGTTGCCAGTAGCAAGTTCCCCGTAGAGAATTTGTCTGGGGATGCGATCATTTTCCATACGGTGGAGATGTCCAAGCCACCGCAGTCTTTTTTTGCCTAGGAGAGCCTGAGTTGATGGAATGTTGGCTCGGCTCAGAACTTCGATATTTGAGATCCTGTCTTGCCACTTGATCTTCAGAATTTTGCGTAGGCAGCGCAGGTGGAAGGAGTTGAGGGATCTTTCATGTTTGGAGTAGGTGGTCCAGGTCTCTGAGCCATACAGCAGGGTGCTTAGGACGCAAGTTTGGTACACGAGTACCTTTGTTTTGATGGTCAGCTTGCTATTGTTCCACACCCTTTTTGAGAGTTTGCCAAAAGCTGTGGCCGCCTTTCCTATTCTGGCATTTATTTCAGTTGTTATGTCTGTGCTACCACTGATGGTTGAGCCTAGGTAGCAGAATTTTCCCACTTGCTCCAGAGGAGAGCCATTCAGCATGATTGGGTTGGGGTTTCTCAAGCCTTGTGTCAAAACTACAGTTTTTGAGACACTGATCTTTAGCATGAATTTGTCACAGGCTTTGGCAAGGCTATTGATGAGAGCCTGGAGCGTGGTTTCATCGTGGGCCACGATTGCAGCATCATCTGCGAAGAGGAGCTCTTGTAACATAATATGCTCTGTACGAGATTTTGCTTTTAGTCTGGCAACATTAAAAATGGAGCCGTCCACTCTGGTGTTAATAAGTACTCCACCTGAACATTGACCAAAGGCATTCTTGAGTAGGGCTGCAAAATATATACCAAATAAGGTAGGAGCAAGAACACATCCCTGCTTCACACCGCTGTTTACAGCAAATGAATTGGATGTGCAGCCCTCAAAGTTGACACATGCCCTCATGTCAGTGTGGAAGGATGCAATAAGTTTTAGCAATGTTGGTGGACAGCCTATGGATTTAAGGACTGCATACAGGCCAGATCGGCTTACGGTGTCGAAAGCCTTTGTTAGGTCCACAAAGCATGTTATAAGCGGCCTGTTTTGTTCTTTACATTTTTCTTGGATTTGCCGAAGTGCAAATATCATGTCAATAGTTGATCGTTTGCTTCGAAAGCCACATTGTGTTTCTGGTAAGACTTTTTCCGCTAGTTGTTGAAGGCGGCAGTGGATGACGCGAGCAAAAGCCTTTCCAGTAATGCTGAGGAGGGATATGCCTCGATAGTTGTTGCAGTCGCCTTTGTCTCCTTTGTTCTTGTAAAGTGTGACAATTTTGGCGTCTCTCATATCATGTGGTATCACGCCTTCTTTCCAACACTGCGGTAACAGATTATACAGGTGTGGTAATAGTGGGCCTTTTAGGTCTTTTAATACCTCTGCAGGAATGTTGTCACTTCCTGTGGCTTTTCCAGCAGACAGGTGGTCGATTGCATTGGAAAGCTCGACTAAGGAAGGTTCAGCGTCAAGTTCGGCCATTATTGGCAGTTTTTGGAGGTGTTCCTCAAAATCTGGTGGAATATTTTTCTCAGTTGAATATAACAGAGAGTAATGCTCTACCCACCTATTCAGTTGTTCATTTTTATCTGTGATGGGTTCACCATTTACAGACTTAAGTGGGGCGCTTTTGGTGATGATTGGCCCAAGAGCTACTTTCATCTGACTAAAGGCGGTTTTCATATCTCCCTTTTCATTTGCCTCTTGTATGCTGTTACACAAGTCTGTCCAGTATTTGTTGGCGCAACGTCTTACCTCCAGCTGAAGTTTAGCTTTTGCATTTTTCAAACTAGTTTTTGTACTCTGATTGCAATTTTTGTTATACTCATTGAAAGCAGATTTCTTTTGCTCAATGAGAGGTAGGAGAATTTCGCTGTTCTGGGCTACCCAGTCGTTGTTTGAAACTTTATGCTGTCCAAAAGACTTGATGGCACAGTCATGAATTTTTGAACTGAGAGTGTTCCATGTTTCATCTACCGAGTCACATTGGGTGACATTATCCATGCTTTCAGCAAATAACTTTTCAAATGACTTTCTATTTGATTCATCTCTGATTGCTGTTACATTGATCTTAGGGATTGAAGGGGCTTTTGATCTGTATATTTTCTTGGCCGAAATTTTGATTTTGCTGACTACCAGTGCATGGTCGGTGTCACAGTCAGCACTGTGGAGGGAACGAGTTATTTTTATACAGCCCAAACTCTTCCTCCTTGAGAGAATAAGATCTAATTGATGCCAATGGCCAGACCTGGGATGGCGCCATGATGTTCTTTGGCATCTCTTAAGGTCAAAGTACGTGTTTGTAACACATAATGAGTTTACGGAGCATAGCTCCAGAAGGCGCTGCCCGTTTTCGTTGATGTTGCCAATGCTGAAGTGCCCAATGCACTTTGGCCATGCGGAGTGATCTGCTCCCACTCGAGCGTTAAAGTCACCCAGAATTAGCAGGCCTTCGGTGAGAGGGATGTTGTGGAGAGTCCTCTGCAATGCCTCGTAGAAAATGTCTTTGGTTTCGTCAGAGGAGGTAAGTGTTGGGGCATAGACACAGATAATGTTGGTAAAACCAGACCGGGTGTTCAGTCTGAGTGTCATGGTGCGTTCTGACACTCCAATTGGAGTTGCGATCGAATTGATAAGGGAGTTTTTTACGGCGAAGCCCACGCCGTGGATTCTCGGCTGTTCGCTGCTAAGGCCCTGCCAGAAGAAGGTGTAGTTTTCTTCTTTGACTGACCCGGAGTCGGGAAGTCGAGTTTCTTGAAGGGCAGCAATGTCGATGTTTAGTAGCTGAAGTTCTCGATCAATAATTTGGGATTTCCTGATGGAGTCAATATCAGTGAGATCTTGCTGTTGCAAGCCTGGGCGCATTGTTCTGACGTTCCAGGTACCAAGTGTTAGTATTTTTCTGTTTTTGCCAGGTGCACACTTTACGTCAGCTTTTTGACTTTTGGTCTAGCTCCAACTGTCAGAATCAAATACGGCCAAGGGGAAATAACTTAATTTAATATAACCTAGAGTAAGATATCAAGATTAATTTCCCTTGCCTTGGAGTAAAATTTAACTTTTGTGAAAACCCAAAATATCTATTAGAGTGGCCTTAAAGAATTGTCGTCTGCTGTGTCAAATTTTAACTTTTAACTAATTTGCATAGACAAAGTTAACATCCACGTCTAGAAATCTTCGTGGATTGATAAGAATAAGAAAACATACATATTAGGAAGTAGGAAAGAGTTAAATAAAAACCAGTAGGGCTTAGACGAAAGATTAGCGCCCCAGTTTCACTTTCCTAAGGGGATTATATTTCCTCTTGCTTCAACGCGTAGTAAATCGTGCTGCTTGCAGAGCGGGCTGGCGGCACTAGTTATTCATTCCATGCCAGACTTCCGTGGGTGATGGTCTCAGCGTCGATTCTGCTTGAATGAATCCATTTATTATGAACAGCATGGCTCGACGAATGTCTTGTCACTAATCCATGGCTCATTGAATATGACACCGCCTTTATCTACTGTTTCTGGCCTTAGCGCCAGAACAATCGTAAGTAAGATCTGACCGAGGCTCGTGATGTTTTGACAGTGAATAGGAGGCGAAAGCATGACAGTTATCCAGTAGGAGTATTGATCACTTGGTGCATAGATCTACCCGGAGTGCTTGCTGAACATTGCAAGATGCTAAATACATAGACTAGATCTAGCTGTGAATTCTAGAATTGCAACTCGTACTAATGTGTGAATCATATAGAGTCTAGATCTAGATGTCTAATTGTAATTGAATTGTCTGGGTGAGGCTGGGAGTTGCCAGTCCATCCTTGATCTAGATATAGGCCTATCTAGAGTCTATATAATATTTAACTGTGCCGACGTCACTTCGACGGGCAAGATCTAGACCTGTAACTTTGGATCTAGATATCTAAATATCTGAGATGACCTTATGTCTCCAGAGACTGGACTCTATACTAGTCTAGTATATTGATTGCCATACAATAAGCAGACCAGATTTTAGAGATATATAATTAGTATTTAGATAATTAGCAAGAACAGAAGTTAAATGATTTTGTAGGAAACCTAGAGCTAGACTTGTAATGACGTATTTATTGATTATGAAATTGATGCTGCTGATATTTATCATTACTACATATTAGATCTCTAGTCGAAATTGTTAGTAAACTTAACGTAAATAAAATGTGGCCCTGCAGGCCCTGTTGTTGAATTTATCCACTTGTTCCTTAGTAATTGGCATGGGTCTGCAAGTTAAGAATTAAATTCAATATTACTATTAAAAATATGCAGTCGAACAACACCCCCCACACACCATTACGATAACAAGGAAATCCATTCATTACAATTGGAGTGCACACCCTTCCTTGAATCCGTAACACTGGAGTGCACACCCTTCCTTGAATCCGTAACACTGGAGAGGGACCCCCTAAAGAACATTTATTATCATAACTTAACAATTAGATAGGGGCACTCTTAAAAAAATTAAGTTAGTAAGGAGATAGACTCTAGCTATTATTGAGAGAAGAAATAATATAATATAGAATCTAGATCTAATAAAAGTGACACTATTTCTTAACATATATGGAGAGATTTAGATCTATCTAGATTCTAGTTGGAGATTTGTTAGCTATTTGAGTATGTCATGATGTAACGTTGTAAGATTGTGATTTCAAATCAAGATCTAGAGATCTAGAGATATGTCGATGATATACATTGTATATTAATATAAAATTTTTGCTTGAATTTCATATGATGTTCTGTCAATCCCATTGACCCGACGATCACGGCGAGGGACAACATCCATCAGACATCTATCTACCTGTGACAGAAAACGAGACCTTTGGACTTGGGAATGCGAGCTATGGATTGAGGAACCCACCATCTAAATTCCTTTAAACAAAAAAAAAAAAGTTAAGTGAACCATCCGAGTGTCGATTTTTGGGGAGGTTGAGGTGTTTTCCTTCCTCATCATTTTACAGGCTTTTTATCTTTTTGCATGTTCAGTTTAGTTTAGCGGGTGGTTGGATGGGATCGTAGTTTAGCTAATCTTCTTTGCCAATCGGGTGCAGAACGTGTATCGTTGGCTATAGATAACTCGGGGTGATTTGCTATACTATGAATAGTTCTGTAGGGATCCATTTATTCGTATAGATTGTGGCGTTCTTTGCTTCCTCCCTTTCTTTAGGAAGATGTCTCTCCTGTCCTTTTTCTTAATACTATCTTGTAAATAAGTTAGGGCTGTAGGGTCTGTTATCGTTCGTCTTGCTTGTTAGTCTAGCGTCCTGTTCAGTGTATTTTTTTATTTTTTTTTATTCCTTATAAAGTTTAAACTATTATATTGACATTGCTATGATTTACAATATATCCCTGAAATATTTCACGTGCTAAAACCACGTTGAATTTTAATCTGGATTATTGACATTAAGTGAATTATTAGAACCCGTTCAGTTAATACTGCCAGTTCTGGGTTAGTGTGATATAACCGATTCGTCTTTAAATTGATGAGCTCCCGAGAGGACAGTGGAAGACTGTTGTATGGGAAGTAATTTATGTGAAGTGAGAGATGAGTGATGTGTGGTGAATATTGGTATTATTTTCGGCTGTGCGGCCGCCCGAGGAGCAAAGAGTTTATTGTCTCATGGGACTTGTTCGTATCAGTATTGAGGTAATGTCATTATAAAAGACACGTGGTATGTTGAGAGAGAGAGAGAGTTGAACCTTCTTACAGGCATTGTAAGGCCTCAGGGCAGTGTAAGGCCGCAGGCAGTGTAAGACGCGGAGATGCAGTGTAAGACCTATGGGCAGTGTAAGGCCGCAGGCAGTGTAAGACCGACCGGTAAGAAAGGGAATTTTCGCGTTTTGAGAGTTTTTCCAGTGCTAACAGAGAACACTTGATTTGTCGCGTTGAGAGATATAATTTTGACAGTGGTAACAGAGGACACTGATTCGTCGCGTTGAGAGATATTTTGCAGTGGTAACAGAGGACACTGCGTGGTCGCGTTTTAAGAAGTTGTGAAGAAGAGTTTTTTTTTTATATACAACCGATTATGTCTTGGGCTGTCCGCGTCCCGTGGACCAGCTAACATAATACTAAATATGATTATATACCGAGATGACTGTGACACTTGACGTGTGCATGGCTTGCGTAAAGCGCATTAGATTAACTACCTATCGCCTCGTGCCATCTCATCTATACCGGATTCGATACGGAGATTAAATAAATAAATCATATTGTTATTGAATTGAGAAAGTTCTATACTATTGTTGCATTTGAGGCAGCACCACGCGAATTTGGAATGTAAACGTTAAGCTAATTAACTTTTCGTCGTTTTGGTTGTTTCGGCTTCATTATACGGAAATTCGTTGTAAAAAGTAAGACAGACCAAAATTTTCATTACTCTGTTAAAGAGTCTGTCTTGTATTGGGGTTGGATGGCGCTTCTCCACCTCATTTCTGGACGGTGGATGGATTCACATTATATTGTTCACTAATTTATGAACAATTTTTACATTCTTTCTTGTGAATATCCTCTTTCCACCAGCGTCATTCCGGACTGTGACCTGAGCTACTGACAAACCTGACGCCCTTGTCTGCGGGTCAATGAGATGGAGTCATGGCAAACCAAGCAACCAGAGCTACTGCTGCCATAGGATGCCACAATACTTTACTTAATATTATATTATTTGTGAATGTGCATACATGTATCAATATATGTGTTGACATAACAATTATGAGTATGGTTCTTCAGTGAGGCGTGACTGTGTGAATATAGTTATACTTTAATTCAAGAGTATTCAGTTAAGTAATCATTATTATTATAAATGTTTATGAGAAGTGTGATTGTATGAAATGAGAATATACGTCATAGATGAGATTCTACAGAACGTTGCCATAAATAATTGTGTAATTTTTTTATTTGTCCATCCATATGCACGTTCTTGGTTAAATTTTTATCCATCTTAGGGCTTACTTTTATAATTTGGTACTAAGCCCCCAACTCAGTATCAGTGTCATTTTCATGACTGTCGAGTTTCTTCGATCCTATCGTGTAAATTTTTCTTAAAATTTTCACTGGGGTGGGGGATGTCAGAATCAAATACGGCCAAGGGGAAATAACTTAATTTAATATAACCTAGAGTAAGATATCAAGATTAATTTCCCTTGCCTTGGAGTAAAATTTAACTTTTGTGAAAACCCAAAATATCTATTAGAGTGGCCTTAAAGAATTGTCGTCTGCTGTGTCAAATTTTAACTTTTAACTAATTTGCATAGACAAAGTTAACATCCACGTCTAGAAATCTTCGTGGATTGATAAGAATAAGAAAACATACATATTAGGAAGTAGGAAAGAGTTAAATAAAAACCAGTAGGGCTTAGACGAAAGATTAGCGCCCCAGTTTCACTTTCCTAAGGGGATTATATTTCCTCTTGCTTCAACGCGTAGTAAATCGTGCTGCTTGCAGAGCGGGCTGGCGGCACTAGTTATTCATTCCATGCCAGACTTCCGTGGGTGATGGTCTCAGCGTCGATTCTGCTTGAATGAATCCATTTATTATGAACAGCATGGCTCGACGAATGTCTTGTCACTAATCCATGGCTCATTGAATATGACACCGCCTTTATCTACTGTTTCTGGCCTTAGCGCCAGAACAATCGTAAGTAAGATCTGACCGAGGCTCGTGATGTTTTGACAGTGAATAGGAGGCGAAAGCATGACAGTTATCCAGTAGGAGTATTGATCACTTGGTGCATAGATCTACCCGGAGTGCTTGCTGAACATTGCAAGATGCTAAATACATAGACTAGATCTAGCTGTGAATTCTAGAATTGCAACTCGTACTAATGTGTGAATCATATAGAGTCTAGATCTAGATGTCTAATTGTAATTGAATTGTCTGGGTGAGGCTGGGAGTTGCCAGTCCATCCTTGATCTAGATATAGGCCTATCTAGAGTCTATATAATATTTAACTGTGCCGACGTCACTTCGACGGGCAAGATCTAGACCTGTAACTTTGGATCTAGATATCTAAATATCTGAGATGACCTTATGTCTCCAGAGACTGGACTCTATACTAGTCTAGTATATTGATTGCCATACAATAAGCAGACCAGATTTTAGAGATATATAATTAGTATTTAGATAATTAGCAAGAACAGAAGTTAAATGATTTTGTAGGAAACCTAGAGCTAGACTTGTAATGACGTATTTATTGATTATGAAATTGATGCTGCTGATATTTATCATTACTACATATTAGATCTCTAGTCGAAATTGTTAGTAAACTTAACGTAAATAAAATGTGGCCCTGCAGGCCCTGTTGTTGAATTTATCCACTTGTTCCTTAGTAATTGGCATGGGTCTGCAAGTTAAGAATTAAATTCAATATTACTATTAAAAATATGCAGTCGAACAACACCCCCCACACACCATTACGATAACAAGGAAATCCATTCATTACAATTGGAGTGCACACCCTTCCTTGAATCCGTAACACTGGAGTGCACACCCTTCCTTGAATCCGTAACACCAACCACCTTATGAAGAAGGCTGACGTGGCGGAACAACACCCAACTGCCTGGGGGCTGCCCAGGTTACGGCGGGCGGTAGTTGATCAATGCAGCTGAAAAGCCGCTCCCACCGACAGAGGGGACCCCTGGCGCTCATCCGTACGCCAAATGGATTGAGCTTATCACCGGTAACTGCCACCTCCCGTGTTGTGCCCATCCGTAACGGATGGCTGGAGTGTCCTCTCCAAATCGGAAATGGGTGGGCTTATAGAGGAGAGACAGACGCTTGCCAAGCCCGAGCAAACGCCTCCTCGTTTTGCTGCCTTGCCTGGGCTATTTTTAAGAGATGGTGCTTTGCAAATTCAATATAGATAGGCTTTGCCAAATTTTACTGGATTTATTTGAAACTTCTCTTATAGTTATATCTTATTCAATCCAATTAAAAACTTTATACAGAAGGGAATTTTGATATCTCTGACAGATCTTTTGTTATGAATTTTTGAAAATGGTATGTAGCGGGATTCCATTTTTTCTTATTTTCTATCACAAAAAAATTCAACCAAAAAAAAAAAATGTGAAAAGTTAAACAAATTTCCTTCTGTATGAATTTTTTGATTTGTTCAAACATGTTGTTAGCCAAATTTTATACCAATTGGTCAATAAATAAAAAACCAGTTCACAAATCACTGATCAAAAGTGCAATTTCGAGAAAATTGCATTTGAAAGTTTTTTTTCATTAAAAATGTTGTTGAAACGTGTTACACATGGCTAAAGACATCATTACTGGTGTGCTGAGCCTCAACAATGATTTCCAAACTTCCAAAGGTTTATGACAGATGTGTACGGAGGAGTAGGGGTTTTGATAGCGACACTAAGATGTTATTTAGAGCTAATTTTGCGGCTCAATGGCATGATTCTTGTGCCTTTTTCTTGACCCCCCACCTCATTAAAAGGCATATTTCAAGGTTATAAACATTCAAAGTTGACATTTGGTTAGTAAAATAGTGTTCCTAAATGGATAAACTAACAGAAAAGTACCAAATCGCGATATCATTATTTTGAAGCCTAATTTCGATTACAGGACCCGCACCCCCCCTTAACAATGACAGTTCAAACATTGTTTATGAAACACATGAGGCTTAACTTCAGCAGTAAGTGAGTTTCAGGTTTTTTTCTGTTCCTCTTTAATCCAACTCTAGTAAAGGATTGGTGGGGAAAAAAAAAAAACGCAAACAAATCATCTAGTCTAGATGTCGGTTACAGGCTGACACATTATGTCAAGGCCATTAAAAAGGCATGAATGGGATCTAATGCTGTTCGCAAGTAGAGATCTTGACTAGACTAGATTTAACAAAGTAATTATCCTTAAATCAATGAAGTGAATGTTATTGTTACTTTTTACCGGTCATGATCTTTAGGAAATCTAAAGAATGAAAGATTCCGATGATGCTGTCTTGAATTAGTGCATCCGACAGCTCCACAGTGTTGACTTTTTGAGCGCCTCTTTGGATCAGAGGTCGCCATTGTTGACACAGCAGTGCCTGACTGTCCGTGCATTCGCGTGGGGTGCGCCGGGGGCGAGCAAGGACGCTATTTTCGGGGAGTGGATCATCTAGGTATTACACGATCTATGATCTTATTAGATGTCATAACTACATCACACTGGTCATATTTTTCTTCTTGCTAAAACAGTTAAACTCCTTATCAAATTCCTTTCACAGTTTTGACGGTTATTCACACAAATAACTTACCAGTAATCTGGTTTTGGAATGGGAACACTTTCATCATTATATTTCTTTAAAAACTCTTCATTTCGATCATCCATTGTCTGAAAGAGTTTAAAATTCGCATTTATAATGTAATACTTATCAAGAAGAACAAACTTTCCTAGGTACTCCAAATTCCACAGATGTTTTATTATTTGAGGAGAAACAGCACCAAAAACAAAAAATGTGATATGAAATTAATTTTTAGCACTACGCTCCATGTTTTGTAGATGAGGTCTCTCATTCTTCTTCCACAATGGCATTCTACTGCCTTGAGGGGTTCACTTTACAGATGAGATTGTATTAAACACTAAAAATATACATAAAGAAGAACAGTTAACATATAAGTACTCCACCTTCTTTAGAGCACCCTCATCAATTCATTTCCCTCACTACATGAATATGCTGTCAACATTTTAAAGAAATACACACATGTATATATGTATTTAATTGTTTGTCATGTCCCAATTTTACCTTTCTACTCTGCACTACTTGACTTTGCTGGCTGACACAGGCACCAATCTGACTTGTTCTGGGACGGGAATGAAAATATTCTGTTGCTTCTTCATTGGGAACTTTTTCCACTGAGCCCTCAATCCGAACCTGCCAGATCATTCATAGAAACATAATTTAAAATACTCAGCATCCTGTCACTGTCAGAATATGTACTGCATAAACATACAGAAATGTCATTTCTCATAAAAAGACACAACTGATAGACAGTGCCAAACTACACTTTCTAAAAGCCAGTATAAGCCATAATTTATGTATCTGTGATGTTTCCACTTTAAAGACTTTTGAGGACACAAATTTTTGCATGTAAAAGAAAGTACATGTATTATTTTAACAGTTCAGCGACTGAAGTTTCATAATTTATAGTACTAGTCACATCCAGTGTCATATGCATTGTTTATATTTCATGTTTAACAGAATAGCATATTGAAATTCATTTGAATCACTTCAATCTGGAAATAATGGGGTTCACTAAATAGTTTTATTTAAAGACACGAAGTGTTTCTTATAAATAATATTTTCAGCCAAAATTTATGCCAATACAGTAAGTATGGCTGCAATCTCATGGACATTTATGAATACAAAATCATCTGTGTACATAGCTTCAACGTTGGAAGAGTGTGTGATTAAAAAACAAGTGTGGGTAACACATTCTTCATATCAATGACAACATCACACTGCTAATGAAAGAAGATGTAGCCTACAGCTGAAGGGTTTTTTGCTCATATATTAAACTGCTATAATATTCCTGAGAAAAAAACACTTTACTCTATTCTCACTGTGAAAAGAGGATATAAATTTCTATAGAAGGCATGTGAAAGAAAACATTACAGGTAAAAAAGCAGGTGGACATTTTGCAACTCACCGATTTCATCAGAGGTTCCCAGTAAAACATTAAGCTACATTTGGGATTTTCAGTCTGTTTAATGCAAGGAGGAAAAGCAGAAAAGTGTAAATAATGTTATTAGGTATGCAAATCTATGCAGAAAAATATCTCTAGCCATGAGAAATGAACACTGTCTGTTTTCTCTCTGAGAACATCAGACAAAGCTCCAGTCTCATAATGCAAGCAAGACCTCGGCAGCAGGTTTTGACCTTAGTTCTTGTTTGTTCTAACTCCATTTTTTGCACAACTGAGAAATTCAACATTAAATATTTGTGGTTTTAGTATTATGCTGTTGTTAGGGGAACGTAGTTTTTCACACAGTTAGCCATAAGATGAACAGTGAACACAACTCAGTATTTTCTCTATTCAGCTTTGTAATTAATACACTACGGTCCCTTAATAGCCACTATGATAAGGAATTACTTGCAGAATAACCCAGCACTGTGAAACAGTTTGATGAGTGCCACAATGGATTTAAAACAGGTGTCAAAATGTGCATTTATCATAATTCTTCTTCTTCAAAGATCTCCAGTTTTTCAGAAAATGGAGACAGAGCAAACAAGGTTTGCAGGGTGTAACAGCATATGCAAGAAATAGATTTTTATTCTTCAATGTAGGTGTCTTGTCTTAAAGATGAGTGTAACAAAGCTTTATGAAACTTAGCCCTCTCAAATATACTGAAATACAGTTGCCAATTCCCAATGACATGTTCTTGGGACCAAACCTGCAGTACATGCAAATATCTATGAGGCACTTGGGTCAATATAATACGGATCTACATGTATTTGTGGGGTGGCAGTGGAAAAAAGGAGTCGGGAGGGGGGGGGGGAGGTTGTGGTGTTTCAAATTGCCGAACCATGTTGTGATCCCTTACATCCTCATTGTTGGTTGTTGCTTTTTGGACACTATGGGTATGTATTGGATGAATATAAGTGATCTGCTATTGCAGTGGATCATTATGTATGACACTAGTAGTAATGAGACCTTGGCAACAGCAAGGAAATAATACATCCCTTTTTTTTTCTGTTAACAAACCTTTAAATAATAAATTGCTTGAACAATGACAATTGATAATCAAAATACCTGCCATAATGAGATGCGTTTGTAATTAATTCTGAGGGTGTATAGTAAATCACGGTGGCGGCCACAGTACAGCGTATAGGGAGTCGGACATGTATTGTGCCTTGTCTGTTACCAACACATCCGCCTGTCTTGTACATAGCCTAGCATGCAGTCTCTCCTTACTGACCATGTACTGTGAAGCAAACTATGCACAATCACTTGAAAGTGATAACTCAGTGCAGGCCAGCAATGTTTAATGCAGTGTCATGTCACTACCTGTCGTGTGCGTAGCATGCATTCCCTTGTCTACACTGGTCTTACTGACCATGTGTTGTAACACCAAACTACCCTATACTCCCTTATCACTATCACATGCTCAGTCTGTTCACATTCTTTGAATGGCAGTGTATGGGAAAGCACTCGAAATGCACTTCTTTTTTTTTTGTTATTCCAATCTCCTAATTGGACGGAAAAATAGCTGTCGTGAGCTAAAGAAAATGAATCCATATAGAAGGCTGAGATCTGCAGGCGATTTAATTTTACACTGACGAACATGAAATGTTAATATTAATAATAGGACCAAGCGTTAAGGCAAATAAAAACAAAAATGGAATATTCCTTGCCTTATCATTTGTCCTGTTTACTGGAATAGCAAGGGCATAACGAGACATTTTATTCATCAAGTTATAACCAAAGTCCACTGTATTTCCATTGCAAGTTATTAAAAATAACACTAAAGAAATCCGAAGGTAAATACATGAAGGCAATGTATAACCAATAATTCATCTTTAACAATAATTCAAATAAATAAGACAATATGGCATCACCAACACTTTCAAGTTATTGAGTCAATTTTGTTGCCTTTCTTGTTGCTGCATAACTTTTTACATCATCAATTTTTTTAGGAATGAAATTAGAAGAGACAATTACTCCTTTTTCATAGCATGGAGACCTAGTGGCATCTCAATGGACAGTCAAATCCTCAGGATACAGAAGTATGAGAAAATGGGACTTTTGGCTAAATTTTAATCTCGTCCAAGTTTTACAGCCACTTGCTGTACTTATAATTTCATAGCATTTCAATTCATCTTTCTGTTTCAACACGTTTTGCTGACTTGTATTTGTGCCATGTCCCTGCAGGTAGTCAAATTCTTGCATGCTTGTTCAACATGACTGGATATACAAATATGGTCCATTTGTCTCTTATATGTGACAAGGTTATTTGGCAATTCAAGTTCATGTTGATTAAGTTACACCAAACTCACAATTTCTAAGATTTAACTTTCATTAGTTATGACATACATTTCAATGCCATAACATCCAGCTCATATTTACACTAACATATCAAGATAGGCGGTATTTCTATCAGAATATCATGATACAAGGGTGGAGAAACTGATGCCAAAGTTGGGAAATGGATGATGTACAAGTACAGGCTTATAAAATATAGGCAAAGGACTAAAAGTTAAAAGCAATCTACTGCTACTATCTGTCATTACCAAACAGCTGTTAGAGCAATAATGAGTGGAAAAAAGTGCTGAATTTATATGCGCTGCTCCAAGCAAAGGTTAAAATGTGATGCAACATTTTGGCAACTGTATTAAACTTATAAATGGTTCTTAAAGCACCTTTGACTGTCTGGGAATATTACATCTAACCACATAGGCCTGCATTCCTAAAACTTGCATATGCTGTCACAGGAAACAAGCTGCTCTCATGTGTTTGTTTACCTGTCGACTAACAGTAGAAACAGTTTCGTTAGATGACCAGTAGAACATCAGAGATGCACTGGGATTTTCGGTCTGTAGTAAAGTCATTATTAAACTTGAATTTTCTCTGCCCCTCCTGATTTACAGGTATTTCATTACAACAGGTAAAAGTACTGTGGTTTTAATTAAAAAATTCATCCTGCTTATTCTAAAAAAAGACAAGCAAAATTATTATTATTATACCAGCAGTATCTAGCCACTGAACACTGACCATCTGTCTTAAATGAAAAATATATCAAACAAAAAATACAAGTTGTGGTTTCCTTATTTGTAAAGAAATTTTTTCACAAAGGCTTTATCAAATCAAACTCTTAACAGCAAAATTTCATGTCACAGTACTGAGCATCTGGTTTAATGCTCACCCTGCGTGCTACCCGTAAAGCCCGCTGCCCGGTCAGTGACCTTACTCACGGAGAATCTTATCTGTGGTCACTGACCCGTGCCGTTAAATGATGACCATATACGCTGTCCACGTGGTTCGGTTTTTATTGATCGGTATGAAAACATCCGCTGCTATGCCTTATCATGCTTGATAATGAATTAACAAGCAAAACCTTAGTCTGTCAGTCTCTAACCAATGATCTGACTTATGATTCCAAACTGACAGCTGTAGTTTTCATGAGAACAAAGCATGATAACTAGCCACGCCCTCCCAAGCCCTTCACAAATGGTTTCATCCTGATTGACACATACTAATAAACCAATGTGGGCATTTGGGGCAAAGATTACTTCAGAGCTTGTTTCTGATTGGTTCTTAGATACAGACAACTCCAGATGGTGGTCAGCTTGTGAGAAAATGAGATAATATTGCAAATTTGTTGAGCAACAGTTCGCATGTCGATGTTACATCGTTTGAAAGTGTGTGATTCCGACCAGTGTTTCACTGGTTAACATGTCCATGTCACAATGCCTTTGATTTAGAAGAGATACAGTGAATAATAAGACGGTGTTTACGTCTCAAAAAGGTCAGTGACCCGACGGGTGAAAATACGGCTTGCGTGTGGTGCGGTCAGCTTGACCTTCCCTACTTTTGCCGCCCGTGCGGCGTGAGCGCTTGCGAGTCTATACCGACAATTGCCGCCCCGCACAGGGTGAGGGTTAATAAAATGGCCCTATACTATAGCGATAAGTGCAATAAATATCATACCAATTCTTGAGCTTTTTGACTGAGAAAGTTTGTGTAAAACACTACTCCCTGCTTGTCAATCCCCTTCATGAGCACCATTCGCACTGAAGGTTTACCATCTCTGAGGGCAGAAGATAAAATTTAATTTTAAAAAAACATAAGCCATAAGGAAAAACGCTGAAACAACCAACAAACTCAGGAAAGAATACTAGAAAACCTGTAAGTTATTTCATTACTAAAACAGTCATGAAACTTTACAACTGAACTACAGAAGCATGATGCAGATAAATATATATGTATCTAAAATGACTACTTTTACTGGCGTCAGAGTAAAATAATAATTACTACTACTACTATTTCCTGTTGCACCCACTGGTGCTTAGGGCAGCAACAAAGGATCTCCAGCCCTGTCTGTCCTGGGCCATCTTTGCGAGAGTTCCCCATGAGTGATTGAAGGATTTCATCTCTGCCTCGATTGTTCTCCGCCAGGTTGCCTTGGGTCTGCCTCGCTTGCGCCGTCCCTCCGGTGTCCACTGAAGTGCTGTTTTGGTTATAGAATTTGCTTCCTTTCGCAGCACGTGTCCAAGCCATCTCCATCGTCTCTTCGTGATGATGTTGGCTATTTCTTCTTGCTTGCATCGCCTTAGTAGTTCCTGATTAGAAATCTTGTTTGGCCAAAAGATGCGGAGAATCCTACGAAGACATGTGGTGTGGAAGGAAGACAACTTGGCGAGGTCACCTTCTGTCATTCGCCAACACTCTGATCCATACAGGAGTGTAGATAGGACACAGCTTTGGTACAGTCTGATCTTGGTGTTGATGCCGTATTGTGTCGATTTCCAGATGTTGCTCATACTTTGAAAGACAGCCCTTGCATTTCCCAGCCTACTTTGGATGTCCTCCTTTGTGCCACCCTCTGGTCTGATAATGCTACCAAGGTATTTAAATTTGTCCGTCGTGGTGAGGTTCTTGTCATCTACTTGCACTGGTGCTGGAGTCTACATTTAGGGTCATAATCTCTGTCTTCTTCTGGCTAATCCGAAGGCCTACTTTGCATCCAAAATTATGTAGTCTCTGCGTCTTATCTTGCATGTGTTGGTGACTATGTGACAATAGCGCAAGGTCATCCGCAAAGTCCAAATCCTCTAGGTTGTCGAAGAGTGTCCATCTGATGCCTCTTGGTGCATCCTCTGTAGTTTTCCGCATAATCCAGTCGATTACGAGGTTAAACAAAATTGTTGACATCACACATCCTTGCCGTACACCAGTTTTCACTTCAAAGGATGCATCACTGTTTCCGACACTGCAACTGAAGTTCTTGTAAAAGCTTTTGATGAGTTCAACAAGCTTGCTGGGAATCCCATAGTGCCGAAGAATGCGCCATATACTCTCTCTGTGGATGCTGTCGAAGGCCTTTTCGAAGTCAACGAAGTTCACATAGAGCTGCCTTTGCCATTCTGAACACTGTTCTATGATGTTTCGGAGTGTGAAGATCTGGTCAATGCATCCTTTCCCCTTTCGGAATCCGGCCTGTTCCTTTCTCAGTGTCTTGTCCACAGCATCTGACATACGTTGCACAATGATCTTGGCAAGGATTTTGCTGGGTATAGAAAGGAGAGTGATACCACGCCAGTTGTTGCAATCGCTGAGTGCTCCTTTCTTGGGTATTTTCACTATTCTGCCTTCATTCCAGCTCTTTGGTACTGCTTCTGCTTCCCAGATAGCTGTGAACAGTGGCTGAAGGATGGTGGCTGACTGATCCGGATCTGCTTTGAACAGTTCTGCAGTCAAGTTGTCTTTTCCTGGGGCTTTGCTGTTTTTTAGGCTCTTTATTGCTGCCACTATCTCTTCTTTCTTTGGTGGATCTATGTTGATGTCAAGGTCTTCAGCAGCATCTTGTATTATTATTCTATCTTCAGGTGGTGGCCGGTTTAGTAATTCCTGAAAGTGCTCTGTCCAGCGTGTATCCTGTTCTCGTTCTGTAGTCAGTAGTTTCCCATTCTTGTCTTTGATTGGAACACTTGGTCTTCCACCGTACTTGCCACAAATGCGCTTAGTGATCTTGTGGAGCTTACCCTGTTCTCCTCTTGCTGCTGCCTCCTCCGCATCTGCCGCTAGCTGTTCCATGGCTTCTCGTTTATCTTTCTTTATTAGTCTCTTCACTTTCTTATTTAACTCTGTGTAGCTATGCTGGTACCTCTCTTTCAGCCTTTCCGATTTCACTTGTAGGAGTTTCTTTTTCATGACTTTCCTCTCCTCGATCACATCCCATGTTCTTTGTTGGATCCACTCCTTGCTTTTCCCTTTCTCATTAAATCCAAGGCAGGCTACACTGCTCTCTGTGTACACTGTAGTTACTCTTTTCTACTCTGAATCGATTCCTCTTTCTTTAGGGTTGTTCTTATCAGACTCTCGTAGAGCCTGGAATCGGTTCTTGACTTGTATGTTGAAGGCATTTCTAACACTTGCATCTCTCAGTTTCTGAATATTAAGGTGTCTTTGCTTTGATGTCTTGATTCCGGTCTTGTTCAGTTTAATTTTGATAAGTGCTGCCACTAGATGGTGGTCGCTGGCTACGTCAGCTCCTCTTTTCACTTTCACATCTAGAAGGGATCGTCTCCACATACCGTTGATCATCAAATGGTCTATTTGGTTCTTGTCTCTTCCATTTGGAGAATTCCATGTGAGTTTGTGAATTTCTCTGTGTGTGAAAAGGGTCCCTCCGATGACTAAGTTGTTCAAGGCACAAAAATCCACAAGCCTTTCTCCATTGTCATTCCTTGTTCCAGTTCCATGTTTTCCCATTACTCTTTCATAATTTATATCATCTTTACCTACCTTAGCATTGAGGTCTCCCATGACAATGATGAGATCATGCCGTGGCGTCATGTCCATTTCCCCCTGGAGTTGTTCATAAAAGTCGTCTTTGTCTGTGTTGTCGTTTTCGTTGGTTGGTGCATAACATTGGATGACAGTGATGTTTGTGTGTCGTCCTTTCATCCTCATCCTCATCAGCCTGCTATTGACTGGTTTCCACTCCAACAAGCATTTGTCCAGTCCTTTCTTTAGGATGATGGCTACTCCTTCATGATGTTGGTCATCCTCTCTTCCAGAGTAGAGAACGGTTTCTCCAGTGGATGTTTTGATCCTTCCAGATCCAGTCCATCTGCTCTCACTTACACCCAGGATGTGTAGGTTGTAGCGCCTCATCTCTGATGTTACTTGTGCTAACTTACCCGATTCATACATTGTTCTAACATTCCAGTATCCAATCCTGGTCTTGGTTTTGGCGGTGTTCAGTTCCTCCTTCATCCTGCTAGCAGTTTCCTTTCGGCTTTCACTACTTGCATTCATACGAGTCGCGAGGTACTCAGAAGGTCCATCACATCCAGAACGTTGGTTTTTCCATGTTGCTGTTTCCGTAACGATTTTTGTTTCTCCAAGTAAGGTCACCCCAACAAGGATTTCAGGGTAGGGTTGTTAGCCCTACGCCCAACCCCCGAACCTGGAGGGCCGGTCTGTTCAATCTTGTCTGGTCCTTCCCCCATGACCTGTCCAGCTTGCTTAAAGCTATCAGGGGCACGAGGCCTCCGCTGGCTTAGCTCCTGGGATCACTGGGACACGCAAGCCACTCCTCCACGTCAAGGCATGAACAATTGGAGCAGAAAATAATAATTACAGTGTAATCCTAATATCTTGACATCAGTGGGACCGTCTGAATTGTGTCAAGTAAAGAGAAAGTCGAAATAACAGATTAGTGGCGGAAAAGAGAAAAAAAAGGGAGGGGAGGCAGATCAAACATCACCATTATGGGAAAAGTGTCCAATAAAAATAACACAATTATGTCCATTTTTCTTCTAATTATCAGCATACTGTCACCCGCTCCTCCAATATCATTGTTGTGTGGAGTAGTTGCATGGCAGACATTTGCCGAAAATGGCGAGATGCTATGGCGATACATCAAATGCGCAGTGTTTTACTATTTCCTTTTAACCTCAACCTGACTGTTTCTTCAGAATAAGTGATGATACCGATACACACATAGTACGAGTTAACCACGAGATCTGAGTCAAGACCTAGATCTAGTATCAACGGCACACGAATGTTTTTGTGAAAAAAAATGTACTCACAGACTGTAGTACTCTGTACTTTCACTGCCATGCGATTAGTCATCCTCTTTGTCCACACACTCCCTCTCCCACCCCCTACCCGCCAGCATCGCAAAAAGAATTAAGAGATCTTATATGTAGGGAGCTGCGTGGGCATTTTCGACAGCATAACACATCGAATTATGGGGAAATATTTAGAAGCATTAAAGAAGGAACAGGTTGGGATTTCAAAATTGTGTCAAGTTATCCAGAATGTCGACAAAAGCCATGTTGAGATAAGTGGATTGGACTGTAATCTTGTTTAATAACTTGAATAGACAATTCATTATTATACTCATCCTTTTCCACTTTACAAAATCCAAGTTATTACCCCACCTTTTTGCTTCACAATTTAAGAAA
Source organism: Onchidella celtica (assembly GCA_963931925.1). Classification (NCBI taxonomy): domain Eukaryota; kingdom Metazoa; phylum Mollusca; class Gastropoda; order Systellommatophora; family Onchidiidae; genus Onchidella; species Onchidella celtica. The sequence continues at coordinate 50,243,917 of OZ007567.1, read as the reverse complement.
GGACTAAGAACGAACATACATATTAATTTGACACTATTTTGATTATGTTCTCCGACTTCTAAACGTGAAACTACATTGAAAAAGCCGATGAGACATGAAATAATGATCTTATTCTACATTCAACCTAAATTACCCCCATTCAGATAGAGGGCTTGCCAGGAATAAACATGTATCCAAAGGTGCATTATTTCACCGGTCACTGGAAGGTGACAAAGATAGGAGCTCTTGAAAGACTAAAAGAAATCAACCTGCAGTGTAATTTTAATGACCAGCGTTGGGATGTCAACACTGAAGGGAGTGTCAAAAGATAGAGTTTTCCATGTACACTGTGCTCACTTTGTGGCAGTAGCAAGAGCCATTGCATTGGCCTCCAGGATTCCATCAGTCTTCTTGGCCTCCTCAAACCATGAATAAAACTGCTCGTAAGGCTCTCTAGCTACAAGATCTTCCACATCAAATACATCTTGCTTGCCTTTGTATGGCTTCCTCATTCCTGTAATATGAATAATAATATAATAATAATAAATAATACATTGCATTTATATAGCGCTTCATCCCTTCAACAACCAGGCTCTAAGCGCTTTACATTTATATCATATAAATCACACAAACAATACACAGGATATAAAAAAAAAAAAAACTAGATGGACAATCAGAGTGTAAAAAGACGACTCTTCAGCTGATGTTTGAAAATCTTAAAATTTTCAGTGACAGTCTCTCTCAAAGACAGAGGCAGAGAATTCCAAATCTGAGGCCCTTGAAAAGAAAAAAAAATTTTCACCCACCGTCTTCAAGGGACATCTTGGGAATTTTAAACTTTTTAGTGTCTGCAGATGATCTAAGATGTCATGATGGTACATAGGGAGTCAAAAGATCAGTTAATAAGTTGGTGCGTTTTTATAATTTATACATTTGTGATACAGGGTTGCCAGCTTATGCATTATTCATTTTTCCACAAGTAGCCAGAATAAGCTCTGTAGTAGAGGTGATGCATGATCTCTTTTCCTTTTCTTAAGGATTAACCGTGCTGCATTGTTCTGTACTATTTGCAGTTTTTTCATTTTTCCTGCGGTAGTCCACCAAGAAGTAAGTTACAGTAGTCTACTTTTGACAAGACGAGCGAGTTTACCAATACGGTGGCCTTGTCAGTCAAAATAGTATGCCTTGCTTTATTTATTTTCTTGATTTCTATGTACATTCTTCAAATCTGGTGATGGACTTCACTGGTCATAGATAAATCATTATCAAACAGAACATTAAGATTTCTAGGGCATTTTGAAAATCGGACGGGATTATTTCTGACATTCATATCGGATTTCATCATGCTGTTTAATGTTTTTGCACTGCTTACCAGGATAACATCAGTTTCATCTTCATTCAGCATCAATTTATTCTTGTTCATCCACTCCTTAAAACACAACATATAATATTCTGTAATGTGGACGAGGTCGTCTATATCATGACATGTTGCCAAGCCATAAATTTGCGTATCGTCAGCATAGAGGTGAAACTGGAGGTTAAATCATTCAATTTCCTTTACGAGTGGCTGCATATATGGTAAACAAAACAGGTCCTAGTACAGAACCCTGGAGAATGCCGCGCGCTAAGACATGACTCAAGGATTTTTACCTTTAACAGTTTGATGGCGGTTGGATAGATGAGTCAAATCGCTTGAGGGCAGTGGCTTTAAAAAAATTATAACTTCTAGTTCTAATCAGCTACAAAGGCACCACCACCACAGCAACATAACAAGGTGTATAGATCAGATGTATAATTTCTTTGTTAACAGGGAAATCGGTTTGTCTGCGAACTTACATGATCATACTGATCTCACAATCCTTATAAGGAAGGATGAAGCAGGATGAATCATTGGGATTTTATGGAGATCTATTTCCATGTGAATTTACAAATATTTATTGACTAAATCTGATTTCAAAACACAAAAGGGGTGCCATTAAATCCTGACCACAGATATCACTTTCCTCAAATGCAGAAATGAGTAAACATGCATTTATGTAGACTAGCAGATTAATGCCACATGCATGGGTAACTACAATTTATTATTCATGTACATACATGGGATTAAGCCTATACATATATTAATTATTATGAAAAAAATGGGCCTAATTTGTGTGACACAAGGAACTTTAACCTTTTGTCTTTTTTTTCACTGGAAGCATTAGAGTAGAGTCGAATCCTGATGGTCACGGTGTAGCATAATGATGTGAAAACCTCATGCTATGACAAACTCATTGCCTCCCTAAGCCATTTACCGGTAATGAAAAAGTTTCTGAACTGAAATTTCAAAACAGATTTTTTTTTAAAAAAGAATTTGCAAGTCTCAAACTTTTTTTTTTAATTCAGTCCTCTATGAACTCAGAAATGAACAGTTTTGATAGTCCTTTGCATTTTACCTGCAATGTTTGTCTGTTCCATAGAACCTGGGCTCTTCTGGTCTAGACTATTTACATCAGGGTGAGTGTCACTGCTACTTTTTCTGTATGAGGCAAATTGTAACGGTGGGCGATTTCGAAATTTTAGGTTTATTATATTGTTCTGGACCTTGCCTTCGTCATTCAGTAATTTCAGCACCCTTCTAAGACGATGCGACCTGTGCATGATGAATAGCCTAGATCTCTTAATATTCCGCCTCCGGTTTCCAGTTCCAAAATAATGGCCCGTTGGTTGTCCTCCTGGTTCCTTCTTTCATGCTTTGAAAAATATTAGTTTACTCTAGATTTATAACGGTAGATCTAGATTCTACCTCAAATTTTTCCCCTTCAAAAATTAGATCTAGATCTGGAATCTATGTAATATTGACTAGATCTAGATCTAAATGTCATACTCATAAGACCTGCTTCCGTTTTCATGTTACCTAACTCGTAGTGTTCTACTTCGAAACAATGTGGCTTCTGAATCTATCCGTTACAGCTATAACCACGATTGCGCACAATTGTTTGGCTTTAAGGAAAACTTAACCTGCAACATCAAGTTTGGCCATCTTGAGGTGATTAAGCTGTCCTTCTATATTCAATCTAGAGAAAAGGGCCCTTTCACAACACCCTCAGACATGAGAAATTCCACGCGAGTGGCTTTGCCTAGGTCAAGGCAGGGCTTGAACCGGATGTTTTTGCGGAAGCTCATTGGGTACCGCCCACATTTACACGTGCTGTGGAGTAGGACAATCACTCTCCAGACGGATCAGATGTTGTGGGTTTTATGTAGACCTGGAACGTCAAGGAATTGAAATAATCAATGGTAAGATTATACTGACTTCCAAAGTAAGGAATATTATTGCAGACAACTTTATTACATTCCATTACAGTGGTGTTTTGACAATTGTTCGTTTGATGTGTTTACATTTCGCGGGTCAATGGACATCATTACAACAGCACTTCAGTAATGTGCACCAAACAAAACAGCCGAAGATCAGTGTCCAGTAGGCCTACATCATTTTGATAAAGTTATGTCGACATCATAGTAAAATGAAGTGGTGTTAGAAAAGGCAATAAATCTGTATGCACTATGGTAATTTTCCACTTAGATTCGGAAATGAAGAGTGCCGATTTGGCGGGAATGGAGGGCGTCGACCTGATTGAGGGCGTGGGTTACTCTTCACAGAATCACAGGCCTAAGATCCGTCAAAGCATTCGATTAGGCTGAGGAGGAAGGTATTTCTAAGCTGTATGCACCACGGCTCAAGTTATTTTGATCTTGGGACTCAAAAAATGGTAAGGTTTACTGGTCTGTAATATGCTACTTTCCAGCACGGTTGATGTAGATCATCTAGATCTAGATCTAGATCTAGACAGTCACTGAGTGACATTAACTGTGCACCATAGTCAAATTGACCCTGCCATCGGTGATTATCTGTATTAAACTTTGAAATAATGAAGAAAAAAAAAACACAGGGGTCAGGCTGTGTGAGAAAGTTTGAAGTTGGTAAAAGCCATGCTTTCGACAAATTGAGTTTCCAGAATAAGACCCTAGACCAAGACTGCAAGAGAAGATCTAGATCTAGATCTAGATCTAAATCTAGATATCTAGATATTCTAGTTGAAAAAATAATGTTCAGTGCTTTTATTGAAACACTGCCACTAAAATGTACATTCATTTTTAGTATTGAAATAAGATACGATATAGCTTTATTATCCTGTTTCCAGGAAATTTGTTGTCACAGCATCAGTAACAGTACAAATACAATATCAAAGACCTACAGGTCTTTAACGCACATTGCTGACACAACATTACCAACAACTGAACAAGTAAGAACATTGCTCACACACACTGTAAGAACAATCCATTCGCAAAAACTAACAACAGCATGCCATATCAGGAAACACTGCTACTTCGAATTCCGGATGGCAAAAAAGATCATCTATAGTGCTCTCTGTTTGTTTTTAAATACAGTATTTGTCCACTTCTTTGGGATCGGACTATCTGATGGAACAAGGGGTGGGAGCAATTATTTAGAACTGATTTTGGTTTCTGTTTGCACGAATGCACTTGTAAATAACTCATCAAAGTTCACGTTTCACTGTTAGTTAGCTATGGCAAGCTTTTTTGATAATAAAGTTGTTAATTTTGTTCTTGTCGTGCTCCTTTGACATTTGTAATCATTGTGGCACAAGCCTTCTATGGAAACTACTTTTTTTTTAATTCCTTTTTGCTTCTCATCAATTTCTATCAATTTCTGAATGCATCTCTGGTCAGATTTTCTTCCAGTAACAAAATATTCCAAACTGGGGGAGTGGGGAGGAGGTGTACGCTGATCCCCACAAGAACACGACTTTAGAAGCGGCCATACACAGTGAGGGGGGGGGGGGCAACTTAGCCCATTGTAGGGATGTTTTCATGATTGATTAGCTAACACACAACTCAGCAATTAACTGCTGAGTACATTAAAAGGCATGAGATGCATTTGGAAGCCTGTCTATTTCTACTCCCAGCTTAAGTAAAGTGAGTTAGATGTATTAACTTATAATTAATATGTAATGGATCATCTGGCCTTTTTCTGATTTCATGACATACCCGATTTATATGTTAGTGGAGATTAATATAGCACCATTGTTGTGTCCTTTAAACTTTTCAGGATCATTATACATGTATACTCATGCTCCTTTATTTTGTCTCATACTTGCGAGCAAATAATGATTTCTAATTCCTTATTGCAAATTGTTCGAAGTGTAAAATAATGGATAGTTTCACTTTCAGGCAACGACTAAAGAGCTTTGCATCATGAAAGAAAGTATCTAAGGAAGAAAAAATGAAGTTTTAATTGTGTTTTGTCTTACTGTCACTAGAGTGTGCAGTGTCCGCCATGGTGGTGTAGTGTTTTCTTTTGTGCAAGGTTTTTTTGTATTTTTTTCACTTCAATTCAACTATCGAAACACAGAAAAAAACAAAGAGAAAATCCTCATTGCTTTTTTTATGTTTCTCAGGCTGGTCAAGAGGATGTTAGTCATTACGAAGAGTTAAGAAGAAAGAATCTGGAAGACAACAAAAATGTGGTAAATATAAAGTTGTAAATTTGTTAAATTTAAACTAATAACTAAGTAATATAATATTCCATCATTTTTTCTTCATGAAAATGAGAGTTCACTGACATGTTAACTAACTAGTGATCATGATATGTGTTCTGGTATCATATTAAATACATTGTTTAGGATTTTAGACTTACTCTAGATTATTATTAATATGACTGTCTGTGACTTCATTGAAAAAGAGCGACAGAAGAGAATACAGGAAGTTATGAAATGGCTACACGTGGAGTCTGTTGTGTTGAATTAACATTGTCTTGTACCTGATGGTCTGGTTCACTAAATCAATACAATACGAACCCAAACATGGTGTCAGAAGTGGGATCTGACAAACATGTTGTCAGTTAAAGTAGCTGGCATTACCAGATCTAGAATCTAGACGTATCTGAAAGAAAAAAAAAAAAAAAAAAGGCCCCTAAGCCAAGCCCATGAACCAAGACCTATTATCGATAGAGCAGAGTCTATGAGATCAGACCTGACAGCAAGAATAGATCGACACAGTGCAGAGTCTATGAGTTCAGACCTGAGCCAAATCTACTAGATCTACACCACAGAGTCCATCATGAATCTCCCACCGTATGAACAATTCGATTGCCACACTGAAGGTGCCGCAGTTCGATGGCCTAGATGGGTCCGCAGGCTGGAGCACATCTTTGATGGATACGAGATAGCTAGCAGCAAACGAAGATACGCTCTTACCCTCACTTATGGTGGTCCAGATCTAAATGATATTGCAGAATCATTACCCACTATCAATACCATACAAGCCTCAGATGAATCTTATAAGGACCTCATTAAAGCTCTAACAGATCATTTTAATCCAAGATCAAATTTGGAGATCCTGAAATATGAATTCAGACACAAGCGGCAGAAAGAATTTCAACGAATTGACGATTTTTACTCCGAACTCCGCCAACTTGCGTCTCAGTGCAATTTTCCGAATGCGGAGGATAAAATAAAATCGCAACTCATATCAGGTTGCTCATCGAAGAAAGTGAGAGAAAAAGGACTCACTACATCAACGCTTGACGTAGCAGGATTGTTACAGTTCGCGAGAAGTCTGGAAATGACTGAAGAATTCTTTAAAAAGCTGACAAATAACACAGCACAGCCACAGCAAACTCAGATGAGTAGAGTAAAATCAGGTGGATTTAAAAAGAATGAAAAGCATTACAAAGGGGCAACAGCACCACAACAAGGTCACAAACCACATAAGAAACCTTATAATCATAATCATCACAGACCTACCAGTGTTCAGTATCAAAATTGTCGCAGGTGTGGGAAAGGTCACCCACGTGACCAATGCCCAGCAAAAGGGAGAACCTGCCACAAGTGTCATAAAGCAAATCATTTTGCCAAAATGTGCAGGTCAAACATTAGAGAGGTGACTGAAGAATTTGAACAAACATTTTCAATAGATACAGTCATTTCAGACAAATCTCCACCATGGAGCACGATGCTCAACATTCAGAATACAAATGTTCCTTTCAAAGTGGACACAGGAGCTGACATTACTTGTATTACTCAGAAAACATTTCAAAGGTTGAGAACCAAACCGACATTGCATCAATGTAAACTGAATCTAACCTCACCAGGAGGAAATATTCAAGTGAAAGGAGAGTTCACAGCGAAGACAAAGAGAAAGGAAAAGACCTTTGAATTCAGAGTTGTGGTCTTAAACAACAAAGAAGGTAGCAATTTACTCAGCAGAAATGTGGCCGAAGCTCTAGGCTTAATCAGGCACATAGAAGACATAGAACGCACAGAAAAATTAAAACCTGAACTAAGAAAACAAGTTTTTGGTGCTGCCGGACTGTTGAAAACTGAACCAGTAAAAATAACATTAAACAAAGATGCTGAACCATATAATGTTGCAACAGCAAGAAGAGTACCATTCCCTTTAGAAAGTAAAGTAAAAGAAGAACTGGAAAGGATGGAAAGAAATGGGGTAATAAGAAAAGTAAATGAACCTACAGAATGGTGTGCCCCAATGGTCCCAGTAGTAAAACCAAACAAGCAAGTTCGGATCTGTGTGGATTTCAAGAAGTTAAATCTTTCAGTGAAAAGAAACTACTGCATGCTTCCAAACTTAGAGGATATCGCTCCCAAATTCAATGGCGCAACAGTCTTTTCTACACTAGACGCAACCTCTGGTTTCTTCCAAATTCCCCTCGAGGAAGACAGCAGCATGCTCACAACTTTCATCACACCGTTTGGAAAATACTGTTTCCAGAGAGTACCCATGGGAATATCATTAGGTCCTGAAGTATTCCAATCAAAAATGAAAGAGACTTTAAAAGGCCTGCCAGGTTGTGAAGTCATTATGGATGATACCATCATCTATGGGAAAGACATAGAGGATCACGACAGAAAACTAGAAGCTGTTTTGGAGAGAATAGAACAATCAGGACTGAAATTAAATAAAGAAAAATGTTGTTTCAGACAGAAAGAGGTGAAATACTTTGGACATCTCATAAACAAGGAGGGAATAAAACCAAATCCTGAAAAGGTGGAGGCCATACAGAAACTACAGCCGCCAACATCATTGACAGAGCTACGCACTGTGTGTGGGTTACTCAATTACATGAGTAAATTTGTTCCATCACTAGCTACAATTTTGAAACCTTTGACTGATTTGATGAAAAAGTCAGAAAAATATCAGTGGGGAGCAGAGCAGAAAAATGCATTCAACCTTGCAAAGAAGAAAATAGCAGAAGCTACAACCTTGGGATTCTTTGACATTAACTGTGAAACAATTGTCAGTGCAGACAGCAGCAGTTTTGGGTTGGGAGCAGTGTTAATACAGATGAAAGGAAGCAAACTTCAGCCCATAGCATTTGCATCTAGAACATTGACAGAAACAGAAAAAGGTTATGCCCAAATAGAGAAAGAATGTTTGGCTTCGGTCTATGCATGTGAAAAATTTGGAAAATACCTAATTGGTCTTGATAACTTTGAATTACAAACAGACCATAAACCATTGGTTCCATTGATGAAGAAAAAAGATTTAGATAAATGCCCTGCCAGATGCCAAAGACTACTGATGAGACTTTTAAGATTCAACTACAATGTCATTCATGTGCCAGGGAAAGAGCTCGTCATTGCTGATGCTCTCTCTAGAAGTCCAATGAATTACCATACAACTCAAGATAAAGAAACAGGACAGAATGTAGAGGCTTATGTGGAATCTCTGGAAAGCTTTTGGCCCGTCACTGCTTCACGATTAGAAAATCTGAGGGAAGAAAGCAAGAAAGATACAGACATACAGAAAGTGATGCATTTTGTGATGGATGGCTGGCCAAAAGAGGTACCTAAAACACTACAAAATTTTCAACAAGTGCAAGGAGAACTGTCTATTGTGAATGGATTGTTAGTTTTCAACAACCGAATAGTAGTCCCTCATTCTCAAAGAGATTACATTCTCTCTAAACTACATGAGACTCACCAAGGAATCGAAAAGTGCAGACAGAATGCTGACGCATCCGTGTGGTGGCCCGGCATCACGAGAGATATCAAGAACATGATTCAGAACTGTCTCTCCTGCAGAGAAAATAGACCCTCTCAGCGGAATGAACCATTAATACCAACTGACCTACCTGAGAGGCCATGGCAGAAAATTGCAGTAGATCTCGCTACACATGGGAAAAATGAATACTTAGTCGTAGTCGATTACTACTCAAAATGGATCGAAGTAGTAAAACTGAATTCTACAACATCTCAAGCTATCATCCAGAAGCTAACAAACATTTTTGCAACTCACGGAATTTGTGAAACTCTGGCTAGTGACAATGGACCACAATTTCAGTGCAGAGAATTCAAACTCTTTGCTAAAGACTTTGACTTTCAACATGTGACCAGTAGTCCACACTTTCCTCAGTCCAACGGACAAGCCGAAAGTGCTGTGAAGGTTGCAAAGAAACTTTTGAAACAGAATTCATTAGAGGTAGCTCTGATGAACTACAGAAACACAATTCTCTCAACGACTGGAGTGAGCCCAGCAGTCGCCCTGATGGGACGACAACTGAGAACAAAAGTTCCCACATTGCCGAGGAACCTTTACCCTCGACAAGTCAACAACCAAGACATCCAAGACAGAGCAAAAGAAACGAAAACAAGATACAAAAGGAATTACGACAACAGACATGGCGCAAGACAACTGAAACAACTGGAGTCTGGACAGAAAGTTCTTCTCAAGACAGATGAAGAAAACAAGTGGACCGGACCAGGAACTGTCATTGCAACAAATCCAGATCACCGAACATATTTGGTGAAAACACCTGACCGGGTGCTGCGCAGAAACCGGAAACACCTTCAAGCAGTACCGTCTTCGTTTCCTGATCAAGATCCAAGCCCAGATCCTCCAGATGATGTGCTGCAAGATAACGAACAAACCCAAGATATTCCTGCAACACCTAGTTCAAATTCTAGAGTCGTCAAATCCCCTCCAGAAACAGTGTCTACAAATAGACCTGTCACTCGTATGGCTCGAGGCTATGTTGCTAACAAGCCAGCCAGATTCAGGGAGGAAGAGATGAGAAGGTCGAACTAGTCATCTTCCATCTTCAATCCAAGCTAGAAGTGTTGTGTAATAGTAATCATGGGATAAAGCAAGGGTCATAATAATACCCTCCCATGATGTAGAGGCAGGAAGTCTCTACCTTATTCATACAGTAGTTCATACTTACTTAGTTTAAGTTACTGTTCATTTTAGTTTTAAGTTCAGTTAACATGTCAAGTGTTTTAACAATTTACTGTTGATATTTAACGACATAATAATTAAATCACTAATTTCAAGCAACTATCCATTGTGATATGGCATGACATATCCAGAAATCAAGGACAATTAAGTTGATCATGACTTTTAGTACTTTTACATTAACTTAATTGTTAGTTCATAAATTAGTTAATGGAACGAAAGTGTGTGTGTATGGAATATTACATTAGTAGATAGTTTTTACTTCCAGAACAAAAACAATATTTATGGACTTACCCGAAAATTTACAAAACTAAAATTCACCCCAAAGAACGTTGATGGAAACATAAGTTGGACTATTACAACATAAGTTGAAAGGACACTTTAATTTAAAATCTTTTAAATCTCTAAAAGAAAGGAGATGTTCTGGTATCATATTAAATACATTGTTTAGGATTTTAGACTTACTCTAGATTATTATTAATATGACTGTCTGTGACTTCATTGAAAAAGAGCGACAGAAGAGAATACAGGAAGTTATGAAATGGCTACACGTGGAGTCTGTTGTGTTGAATTAACATTGTCTTGTACCTGATGGTCTGGTTCACTAAATCAATACAATACGAACCCAAACAATATGTGAAAAGGTCAGTCTGATTGTGGGCTGAGACAGATTCTTTGATAACTAGGAAGTGCAAAATAATGTGAACAGAAATAAGCCATTTCGTAGGAATAGATGTCTTCGGGGGAAAATGGAATGCTGCAAAATAAAAATATATATATTGATGACTAGCCCACATCTTTTCACACTAACAAGTTACAATATCAAATAAATATCAATTGTGGCTCATATTTAATATTCAGCTTTGTGAAGAAGAACACAATAATTCACTTTTTTCTTTTTTACATTTTCATCCCATGAAGTTAGCAAAACTGATGACAGGATTATCAGGTCCATTGCCAGTGAAACCAGTTGTTCCCCCGAGGGTAAGTCATGACGAATATCAACATATCCCCATTCTTCTTTATCAAATAAGAAGGAGCTACCATTCAGGTGTAGTTACCTGAAAGCAGTATTCTTGGTTGCAATGCATTATTATTATTTATATTATAGCACGATGAAGCCTTTTTGTTTCTTGGATTCAGATCATATTGTAACATATTTTCTAACTACAGCCACTTCCGTCTGCCATTTTAGAACATGTCTCTCACAGTAGGTCACCTATCATTATCAAGATGAGTGGTAAATTACCTCTCAAGGTAGAAGAAAAGTCACGAAGTCTTTCAGCCAGTAGTAGTAGTAGTAGTTGTCACAAATCCCAGACTGGGAAATGTAATAATTATGACAGGACAACAATCACGAACGAACAAGTATAACACTTAACAGAACAACCAACCAGACTCACACATTTATTATACATAAAAATAAAGATATACGTGCATTACATTATTCAATTCAACTACCATCCAATGATCAGCATTCCCGACATTCATTCCTCTACGGGTCCACAACCCGATAATACTTTCTAAAATATGCTCTGGCCTCAGCCTCACATCTATATATATATTACTTGCTGGCCTCTCTTATTGGCTCCTGCTCAACCTAATCTCCGTATCTCAATCTCCCCTCGAGGTCTTAATAGCACATTAATATTTCAATAGGACATTATATTCTCAATGGCACATTAACATCTTAATAGCACATTAACATCTTAATAACAACGTCCCTCGTCTGTGGCCAGACTGCCACGACTCATGTGCTCCCGCTGTCCTGCGCGACAGCTTTACTCAGGCGGCCTGTGGGTAGCCTTCTGCCCAACCCCGTCACAAGTCCGCTCACCGCGGGTGGCTTCTCTGCCCGACCCCGGCACCTATAAGAATAACATTACATTTCTATAACACCATACAATTACTATCCACTTCACCACTCATTACGAACTATCAAGCGTACACACAATAGTCCACCTTTTACTCACCACACCTCTTACGGTAACACACCTCTACCGTACCACACAGCACTCAGACTCGCTACGAATCCATGATCCGAACTTACATCTATCGCTCATTGCGCACATCTCTATACACAGTAATCAATGACTTTCACATTCCTCACATATAACTTATTTACATCATGGTCATAGGAGAATATAGTACATCAATCATCATAATTATCAATCATAGTTCAACCTACCAGTCATCACTGGAAAACACACAATCTCCCGACTGCTTTCCCACGTCTGTCCCCTTGGACCTCTTAACTTGCAGTGACTTTTCACTACACAAGATTTACCTCATCGCCTTCACTTTACTCACGTCTTGCACGCTTCCACGTTAACTAACAGAAGTCAATACAGGTGAGCAGCCTCACTATCCCGTGAGTCCATCCTACACTTCCATGCCCCCGTAATCCTTGAATCTCGCTCACTCCACTCGTGACATCATCCCCCACCCCAAAAAAATTAATGCAATTAATTTCAAATCGCATCAAGATAATTGTCAACGAGAGAGCGTGAGCAATATTTACATAAAAATGACCCACTAATGCCCGTAGCCCATATGATACCGAAATCAGGGGGAAATATGGCGATCAATTTGCCCTGCACAATGCATGTATGTATCACATCATCAATACCTAACTAAAACATAATACCTAATACAGAATCAAAATCACTCAACCTATCAACCATTCCTCATATAATATTTATAATGTCAATATTTTAAGATCGAAGAAACGTTCCACTGTCAATCCTTGACGTTCCACTGTCAATGTTCATATGTTTCCCAATTTCTGCTGATATACGTTTCCAATTGTGCACAATCTGCGACTCTTCGTTGTTCTGTCTGTCGAATGTTCCTGTCCTCCGATGTGTAAGCCACTGAAATCTTCACCTAGGCTCGACTAAGGTAGTCGGCGATATGATTGCTGGTTCCTGGAATCGGTTGAATGACGAACGTATACGGCTGTAAAGCCAATGACCATCTAGATAAGCGAGGGCTGGATGAACGATTCTTAGACAAAAACGTTAGTGGCTTGTGGTCTGTCTGGATGTAGAATTCTCGTCCCATCAGATAACGTCCTAATTTTTGGACGGACCACACAATGGCAAGACACTCCCTCTCTATTACAGAATACTTCCTTTCTCTCTGCAATAACTTTCGACTGACATAACATACAGGATGGAAACATTCGTTCTTCTCCTGTAGAAGACAAGCGCCGATACCAGAGTCCGATGCATCTGTTCTGAAGATAAATTTAGATCGAAAATCTGGCAATATCAGAATGGGTGACGATGATAATGCTGTCACCAATTTATCAAATGCTGTCTGACAATCAGACATCCACTGGACCTTATCGGGCTGTCCCTTCTTAGTAAGGTCAGTAAGAGGAGATGACAAAGAGGAAAAGTTCGGAATGAACTTCCTGTAATAATTTAAAATTCCCACTAAGCTTCTCACTTGTTTCTTTGTCTTAGGGATTTGCAACCCTACTAATTTCTCAATTTTTGTTATTTCAGGTCTCTGAATACCTCTACCCACGAGATGTCCTAAGAATACTATTTCTGGACATGCCAAATCCATCTTTGCGGGTTTAGCAGTTAACCAAAAATGACGCAATCGTTTAAAAATTACTGTTAGTGTCTGAATATGTTCAGACCATGACGACGTATGACACGCTATATCGTCAAAGGATGACACGACATTAGGTCTGTCCTTCAATACCAGTCTCATTAATCTTGCAAACGTAGCTGGCGCGTTTACCAACCCAAATGGCATGACCTTAAATTGAAACAATCCTATGGGCGTTTGGAAAGCCGTGTACTGTTTAGATTCCTCAGCAAGAGGAATTTCCCAGTACCCTTTTGTTAAATCTATCTTCGAGAACCACGTGGAACCAGCCAATGAAGCTATTAGTTCCTCTTGGAATGGTATAGGCTCCCTATCGCCTACTGTAATAGTGTTCAATCTGCGAAAATCAATACAGAACCGCACCGATCCATCAAGTTTTTTCACGAGGACGATGGGTGATGAATATGGCGATGTTGACGGTTCTATCACATCTAACTTCAACATGGCCTCAACTTCCTTTATAACTCTATCTCTGGAAGAAAAAGGCAACGGATAAGGTTTAAGAGATACTGGCTTATCCGAAGTCAACTTTATTTGGTGCTGGATCACCGTAGTACGACCCGGCAAATCTGTGATAACATCTGGGAATGACGCTAACTGGGTCTGAAGTTCCCTACTCTGTGAACTCGTAAGGTCAGGGCTAAATTTTACGTCCCTGTAACCTTGTGTCGGAGTTAACTCCGGCAATTGAATTCGTACCTCTTCCTGTGCCTCCGTGTCATTCACGTCACTGTCTGACTGGTCTACGACCCCCGTACAAGCAATAGAGAAGACACTCTCCTCTGGTTTCGTCTGAGCACACAGATACTCTGGTCTCTCATAAAATCTCTGCAGCATATTAACATGGAAAACCTTAACTGATCCATCAATCTGAATAGCATAATCTACCTTCGAAACGATTCGCTCAATAGTATACGGACCTTTCCATGTCATTAATAACTTATTATGATCCGAAGGCAATAACAACAAAACCTTGTCTCCTGGCTTAAAAATTCGCAGTTTGGATCCTCTATCTTTATAGTTTTTTGCTCTTTTTGAAGCGACACTAGAAGCTTCTTCCGCAATAGTGCGCGCTGAAGATAATCTCTCTCTTAAATCAACAAGGTACTGAAACACTGAAACTTGCTCATCGTCTCCCGATGATGGCGACGTCATCATGTCCCGAAGAACATCAGTTGGACCCCTAGGACTACGACCATACAACATCTCAAACGGAGAGAATCCTGTTGACTCCTGACGTACCTCCCTATACGCAAACAATACTGCAACTGACCAATCAAAATGCGCGCTTTTCACCGTGATGTGAATAACAGGTCCCGCGCTAGTATCACAAGGGAAATAATCCAATTAATGGTACTCGGCCAAGTGCCCATAAACTACTATGAGTGGCCGTCCCTCACTCACGCACTAGAGTTACCATGAAAGCACATTAAAAATAGAAAGTCGTTCATCCTCTCACACATAGAAATGGGGAAACTATCCCTGAAGTTTATGTTTAGGCAGCTAAAAGGGTAATCACAACTGACATTCATGTCTTGGCTTTGCAATCAACCATGTTGAACAAAACTGGAAAGGCCTGGAGCAGTGAATTGTTGATTTTTTTCAGTTATACACCAGTGTTATTCTAAAGAGACTGAACCTTTTAAAATTATTTCTGCAGGTTTTAAAAGATCATAATATTTATAAAGTTAAATTGACTCGAATTGCAAGTCAGTGAGGATGACATAATTGTGTCTGTTGTTCTTTACATTACTGTTCTTCATTGATAAAATTAAGAGTTTGAAATTTGTTTACTCCTACAGAAGAAACGAGCTGCCAAATATGTTGATTGCGATGGTGTGATTCGTCGCAATCCATCCAGGAGTGCAAGATTTACTCCCAGTCGCTTTGACTTACCACGGACAAGATCCAGGAGTGGTTCAGTATCATCAACAGTTTCATCAGCATCCTCTTCTTCCTCATCAACACCAAATTCCACCCCTGAGGTCAGTTTGGTGCACTCATTTATAAATTGTTGCTTTGCAGGATATCTGTTGGGCAAAGGAGATAAAATCACTTTTTGTACTGCAATTCACTCAAGGTTTACAACCTGCACATTTCATACTTGTGAAAGTGTTGTTAGGATTTTTAATTCGTGCATTCATCTCCTGCCATTTGCAAGTTGAAAATTGTGTGTTTGCTCTTGGTTCCTTTTCCAGCCAATTTCACTCATATTACTGAAATTAAAACCCACACTCCGAAGTCTTACTTTTATTTCATCTCTATTGGAAATCACAAAAATTACTCTCATGGTTATTTTACCTTTATCAGTATACCTCAAGCAAATGTTGCCATGACCTTGCAACATTCAGATTTTTTTCTGGGAAACCAATAACCTTTTATATTACCATCTATTACTTCTCCTTTCACAGAAACTTGTAGTGCGCTTTGGATTTTTTCGAAAGCTTCCCGGTCTCTCTGCCAGTGATGAATCCTCTAAAGAACATAATGAGGTACAAAGTGATATTTTTGGATGCTTTATGAAAGTGATGAGAAATTAGACATTTATGATTATCAGCCATTTCAAGATTCACTTTTTGTTCATATCTCTCAGCATGTTAAAGGTATACCTTTCACAGCAATGAGATATGCATGCATTGTTTTTGCAGCAGATATTTTGAGGTTTATAGCCCCAAACTCTTTGCAATTCCAATTTTAAGCCATTGACAACTGTAAGTTCATGTATTGTATTCAGTACGATTATATAGCTGTTCATTCATCTTTTGTCACCACTTATTCCAGTTATTGTGCTATAGATTGCCAATTAAGTTTTATTTTTTACTTTCACCTTTGAGGAATAATAGCTTTCCCGGGTAAAAGATCTCATTGATAATAACCAGTCTAATGTGTCATGTATTACAGCTTGTTTGACACTGAATTAAAATACATCTACAGTATCAGGAAACATTTTATATGATGTTCAAATTTGACTTACAAGAGATCAGTGCTGTCTGTTTAATCATACTACTGGTGGATAAAAGAAATCTGATACAGCCACATTGATGGTAATGTCCAGCTAGGGTTCATCAAATGCTTGGTCAACTTATCCAGAGCATGAAATTCTGATATTTGGTGGTGGGGAGGAGGCCCTAATTCTAGACAAAGAATGTTGATCTGTGCTGCTGTACAGTACATTTTTCATTTAAAGTTTAAAATACATGTGTTACAATAGAAACTCATGTTGTCTCCCACACTGCTGCCAGTACATGTATAACATTAGCAAAGTAACACAAGTATCACGCAAACTAGCGCGCAGTGATGGGTACGGGACAATAATGTCACCAGTTTTGCTTCTTAAGCATATAATTCATATTTTCAACAGAGTGATGATGATGATGACGACGACATGGAGGATGACTATCTTTTACCACAACAGACAAGGAAACCTCGAAGTAGACATGAAGTAAAGCTTGCTGAAGATGTAACACAAGCAGACTTGGACATGGTGGCGAGTGTTGTGTCCGACAAGCGATACGACAGTATATATGTAGGTGGAGGTCTTTTCGCTGGATTATACTTTTTGTGTTTGCTATATCACTTGCTCAGTTTCAGAAGATTAAGAGGCTGATGTTGTGGGCATTTAGCATGTTTCCGATAGCTGAAGTGTGGGATTCGTGTAAATTCTTTTTTTTTTCCTCTGGGGTTTTTTCAGAAAAAGGAGGGGGGGGGGGGGGGGGGTCTATGCAGTTTATTTACATCAGAGAGATGTTCTGGTAACTAGATTAGACAAAACTGTATTGCCATTTTCTTCTGAATTTAAGGTCAGTGTGAGATACAGTATTGTACCTGACCACTCTTGTCAGCACTATAGCTGTGTTTCTGAGACTGGAATAGAATGGTATTTGCTAGATTTATTCGACCCCTACTTATGGCTTCTTCTTGATACCATTTTCTTTTTGTGCAGGGAACAACTTGTCATCAGTGTCGCCAGAAAACTGATGATATGAAGACCATATGCAGATCACAAGACTGCCTTGGAGTTAGGGGACAGGTAATTGGCTTTTGTCCTATTTTATTATAATTTGAAATGAGAATGTTGTAGAGCTCATGAAAGGTATTTAGAATCTGAAATTTCACTTTTAAAGGTAAACAAATTTACACCAGTCTATTGTTCACAATTGTAAAATAACAGTCCATCTTCATTTCAAATTATGTCTTTTGAATGTGGATTCTGTATTACTATTACATTTCTGTAAATCTTTAACTATTTTACAAGAGTTTACAGAGAATTAACATAACTGACTATAGGAAACTGCCTGCAACATGTCCATGAATGTCTTGTCTGAAGTATAGAATGTCTTGTGCAAATCAGGTAAAGATGTTTTTAAAAATATGTAATCCACTTTGCCTGTGTTTAATGGGAAAACATTTGGATTTTCAAAAGAAATTTAGATTTTTTGTGTTGCGTCACTTGCTACATCACGCAATGAACTATAAATTTTCATGACATGTTAAACACACCTGGCACTGTTTCACTGCCAAACTGACTAGAAAACATTTGAGTTTTCTGACCATTTGCATTTGGTCAGTTGCCAAAAGGTGCCCCTCTATTCAATGGGTTCGGAGAAATACCTTAAAAAGGAAACCATAGATACTTATTAATATATCTTATGCTTAATGTGCTCAGAAGTGGACAAGGTACCTACAAGAGCAGTTTTGAAACAATCAGACCATAAACAAAAAAAGTTATGAGAAAAAATATATCAAAGTGTATTTCTGGCAGAAAAAAGACGGACCTCTGTATTGTGATTACTAAGAATAGTGTGTACTTTAATACATGGTAACAATACAGCAAAACTCAGTGTCTGCTAATCAAGACAAAATGTATGAGCTAACTAAATGCTGAATTGGACTTGGGGGCCTCTAGCAACCTAAACTAAAAAAAAAAAAAAAATAATGGGTGTTTTCCAAATTTTATGCGTTCTGTACGTGAACTTTCATGTCTACTGTATGGGGCCGAAAGAATGAACACTCTGAAGTCGATAAATATAGAATTACTGCAAGCATCATACAGCGTGTGGTAAGGTCTTCCCTTCAAAATCGCGGAGTTTCTAAACCAAAGTGTATACCTCGAATGCGCTAGATCATTTTGTTTCGGTCCATCCACTTTTACCTGTACTGAACAGTTCGTCGTATCGAAGGGTAAAGAAGGCTGTGGCGTCATATAATGTTTGAAAGGGAGGTTTGCCCCTCAGAGAAGTGTGTGTCAAGATTTGAGAACACTACGTTTGTTTGTTTCTTAACAGTAAATCCAGATGTTTTGGTGTCATCACATTTTCATGTTTCATGTAGGAAACGAAATGCACGTTAACAGTCACATGTACTGAACGGAAATAGCGTTGAAATAATAGATTTCAAGCTTATTCACTCGCAGCGGCATGGTCCAGGCATGGTGACCAGTTTCGATATCAATTACGTTTCAGTGTGTCTTTTATACATACGAGAGGGGTATATATAATGTTGGTGTGTTGTAAAATAAAATAGATTATCAAGTCACCAACGGCGGTAGTGCAATGGTCTAATACATGTATCATGCAGGGTTGCCAGTTTTCCGGCTAAAGCCGGAAATCCGGCTTTTTCATGATCTCCGGCCATTTACGCAAAATCGCCGGCCGGCCGCCGATAAAGAGCCGGAATTTTTTTTCCGGCCGTAAAAGTTTAACTGTGACACCGGGTAAATATTTCTACTTAGCCGGAAGCGGAAGAAAACTAGGCCTAGGCCAAAGAGCTAGAATAATAATAATAGGCTCTTTTCGTCTTGGCAGACGATCTAAGCAGCTATATGTGTCCTACTTCTGCAGCTACGCTCGTGACTGATTCTGACTATATTCGACAAGCACGCTCTGTCGCAGAATCTGCATATGAGGGAGGTGCCATAGGGCAATGAGTTATCTTTTCTTGTCTGGCGTTTTGCCTCAAGGGCTGCAACAATGTTTTTTTTCATGGTGTTTAATGCCAGAGTCCACTGATGTTTTCCATGCTGATCTGTCTTCTGCTGTTGTCTCCCACGTTCTCAAATCGATGTTACTCTTTATCATACTGCTCTTGCATGTATCTTTGTACCTCAGTTTTGGTCTTCCTCTGGGTCTGCTACCTGTAGCCATTACACCATATAAGAATTGCTTGGGGATTCTGTTGTCGTCCATCCTCTTCAAATGCCCCAGCCATCGCAGTCTCTTTTTGCACAAGATGGTCAACATGGTTGGGAGTGCTGCCCGTTTCAAGACCTCTGTGTTGGTAACTTTATCTTGCCAGCTGATGCCAAGGATCTTGCGGAGGCATCTCAAGTGAAATCCATTCAGTTTCTTCTCTTGTCTTGAATATAACGTCCAGGTCTCTGAGCCATAGAGGAGTGTGCTCAATATACATGTTTCATATATCCTGATCTTTGTTTTTCTATTTAACATTTTGTTATTCCAAGCTCTTTTGTTTAATTTTCCAAAGGCTGTGGCTGCTTTTCCTATTCGGGCACCTATTTCGCTATCTAATGAAGTTGAAGAAGTCATTGTTGATCCCAGGTAGCAAAATTTCTGGACAGTCTCCAACTGGTTGTTGTTCAGCTTGATGTTGCATTGTGTTGTGCCATCTTGTGTCATAATAACAGTCTTCTGGACGCTGATAACAAGAGAGAAAGCTTTACATGCTTGTGATAAGTAGTCCATCATTGATTGTAGTGTGGACTCGCTATGGGCAACTAGTGCTGCGTCATCTGCAAACAGCAATTCTCTGATCAATGTTGACTTGGTTTTAGTTTTTGCTTTGAGGCGTGCAAGATTGAAGAGGGATCCATCAGTTCGCCAGTGGAGATAAACATCTCCAGGGGATTCCCTGAATGCAAACTGCAGAAGCATGGAGAAGTAAATACCAAAAAGTGTTGGTGCCAGGACACAGCCTTGTTTCACCCCGCTTTTGATGTTGAAGCGATCGGATGTGGAACCATCAAATTGGACTGTGGCTTGCATATCTTCATGAAAGGACATGATGAGTTGGAGGAGTGTCGGGGGGCATCCGATCTTATGGAGCACCATATACAGTCCTGATCTGCTGACTGTGTCGAAAGCCTTTGTTAAATCGACAAATGCCATATGTAAAGGTAGACTTTGCTCGCGACACTTTTCCTGCAGTTGACGTAAAGAGAATATCATGTCCATGGTTGATCGTCCTGACCTAAAACCGCACTGGCTTTCTGGAAGTACTCTTTCTGCTAGTTGTTGAAGACGCTTTAAAAGTATTTTGGCAATTGCTTTTCCTGTGATACTTAGCAGAGATATGCCTCTGTAATTATTACAGTCTCCCTTATCACCTTTGTTCTTATATAAGGTCACGATGTTAGCATCTTTCATATCTTGTGGAATCTCTTTATGCTTCCAGCACAGGATGAGGAGCTTGTATAGATGAGGAAGGAGGAAATCTTTGTTCTCTTTCAAGATTTCCGCTGGTATGTTATCACTACCCGGAGACTTTCCACTTGCAAGCTCATCTATAGCCTTGTTGAGTTCTTCCTGTGTAGGTTCTTTGTCTAGGTCTGTAAATTCTGGGAGCTGCGGGAGGGCCTCTTCTAGACTGTCATCCACTGTACGTTCTTGAGAGTAGAGATTTGAGTAATGTTCAATCCATCTGGCCATTTGTTCGTTTTTATCTGTGATTTGTTCACCTGATGACGATTTTAGTGGTGCTATCTTGTTAATCTGTGGGCCAAGAGCAATCCGAATTTTCTCATACATTCCTCTACTATCTCCGATGTCATGAGCTTTCTGTATGTCTGTGCAAAGATTCTCCCAGTATGTGTTTGCGCATTTCCGTGTCTCTTTTTGAAGTGTAGATTTTGCAGCTCGTAATTTGTTTAAGGTGCGATCTGATGGAGTTTTGTTGTGTGCCAAAAGTGCCATGCGCTTTTTCTCGATAAGTGGCAATAGTGTTGCTTCGTTTTCTTCAATCCAGTCTTTATTGTTTGATCTGTTTGTACCAAAGGCCTGAGAAGCAGAATCGTGCATAGCTTCCTTTAAACCGGCCCACATCTTCTCTGGTGTAGTATCATCTATGGAGAGGAGCTGTTCTTCCATCTTCCCCTGAAAAACTGCTTGCATGTCTTTGTTGCTGGCATTTCGTGTGTTAATTTTTGGTCTTTTCGTCTCTTTGGCTCTGTGAATGTTTCTGCCCACAATCTTTGTCTTGGCTAAAACGAGCAGGTGATCGGTGTTGCAGTCTGCACTGTGGTATGATCTTGTTTGTTTGATGTTGTTCAGATGGTTCTTTTTGACGATAATAAAATCAATTTGATGCCAATGTCCAGATCTGGGATGACGCCATGAGACTTTGTGGCAGTCCTTTCCATTGTAAAAAGTATTTGTGATGCATAGATTGTTGTCTGAGCAGAGTTCCAAAAGTCTCTGGCCGTTGTCGTTGATCTTGCCTAATCCAAAATGGCCGAGACAAGTTTGCCACGCTTGTTGATCTGTGCCAACTCTGGCATTGAAGTCACCAAGGATAAAAATCTGATCGTTTGTTGGTATCTTCGCAAGTACGTTTTGAAGGTCTTCATAAAACTTGTCTTTGTTTTCTGTTTCAGCTGCTAATGTTGGAGCATAGGCACTAATTAGATGGGCTGTGCCTGACTTAGTCTTCAGCTGCATGGTGATGATGCGTTCGGATATACCTTGAGGTGTATTAATTTTGGCGAGGAGCTTGTTGTTGACTGCGAAGCCCACACCATAAAGTCGAGGCTCTTCTTGTCCTAGACCTTGCCAGAAAAAAGTGAAGTTTGCCTCTCTCACTGAGCCACTATCAGCCAGTCGTGTTTCCTGCAAGCCCACGATGTCAACGTTTAGCCTCTTGAGTTCTTTGTTTATGATGGCAGTCTTTCTTAACTCTTTGGTGTTGTCAAGATCAGTGTTGTCAAGTCCTGTGCACATTGTCCTCACATTCCAGGTGCCCAACTTCATTGGGATTGATTTAAATTTGCGTTTCTTATTGCCTGGTGCTTGGCTTTACGTCTGCTTTTTGGCTTTTGTCCTATCTCCATACACCCATAAGAGCAGGCAGACGTGGCGGATCGACACCTTACTGACTGGGGGCTGCCCAGTTTAGGCGGGCGGTAGCCGATCAGTGCAGCTGAATAGCTGCTCCCACCGCCGAGAGAGACCCGTGGCGCCTTCTCTGTTCGCCAAATAGAGTCGACTTAGAACCCGTAACTGTCTCTCCCCGTGTTGTGTCCATGCTGGTCAGCAAGGATGGAGTGTCCTCTCCATTGTCTTCATGCTGCACTAGCTGTGGTTGAGCGATAGGCGATGTGCACTGTACTTGCTCGGATTGCAGTGATCTCCTTTAGGCATGCCAAGAGGGGAAACGCCTCGTTTTGGAGCGACCACGGCCTGATCAGCTGATCGTGCTAACTGCGCGGTAAACATGAATAAAGATGGCGACTTCCAGTAGTAAACGATCGCATTGTCAGTGGTGCTCAGCGATAAACTGTTCAAATTCGCGAGGCAAAAGACCAGTGGCCGTATGTATAATCAATGCGTAAACTAAAGTAAATACGTTAACTGGTGTTAACGCAAGAAATGAATACAATTTCTCGTGTTAACACCAGTTAACGTATTTACTTTAGTTTACGCATTGATTATGCATACGGCCACAGATTTGATGTTCCACCGGTTCCCCAAAGACCCTGAAAGGTAAGCCCATTAAATATGTGAAGCAATATTATAAGTAGTCTTAATTTTAGTCCTGTACTAGGCTGGTGAAAGTCAAACAAAGCCCACCACTACCACATGTGTTTTCTTTCCACACTCCCCACTAACGGTATCAAATAACAGTAACAGGCGAGGGCCCTGCTGTTGTTGAACAATGTGTTGCAATCATCGGGCGCTGGCGTTGAGTGAATTAACAAAAACAAAACAATTACTGACAATTATTGGCTCTCGAAGTGAAATGCGGTCCCTGCGTCTGGGCGGATTCGAATACTGTATTCCGAATCGATAAGCAGCGGTGAATACACTGATACACGGAATCGATTCCGCCCACACGCACCTCAAATGCCAAACGGGGGGCCGGGACCGCATTTATCTGCTAGTACCCAATTATTATATCATCTTGGCCCTATTATTGTTTTGAAGACGGCAGTTCCAGTTTTGTTTACTTTTTTGAACTTTAGTTGTTAGACCCTAGAGCAAGCTGTTTGCAGATTCTAGTATACACTATAGTAATACAAATGTAGTATTAATTAGTACATGTACTATAGTAGGCCTATGGCTATTAGTGCCAGGCTAATCTTCTAGACATTGCCTACTATCTTCTCTGACCTCTGCACTCTGCATTCTCTCTTTACTGTAGACCTACGCTTATACTTACACGTCTGAAGTCCTATCTCATTCTTTAATCTTATTAATTATTCGCTGCCTGCCTGCTCTCTCCTCCACCCCCCCCCCCCTTCTTCCCTTTTAATGCCACTTAACTCGTTCACTCTTTTGCAATCTTCCGCTCCATTCACAACATTACTTCTCTCTTACTTGCTATATCTCTTTTAAAACCATTTTCTCTGACATTCACTTTATTCCATTCTCATGCTTCCCTTTCTTTCTCTCATACCTTTCTAAAAAAAAAATGAAACCTCTCTCTCTCTCTCAGTATCTCTGAAGTATTTCTTTATATATATACTATATTATATCTCCCCAATACCTCTGAAATCTGATGTATTTCCTGCCTGAATTCCCCCTCCATCTCTCATACTGTCACTATTACATTTATGCACCACCATAATTATGTTTGCGTCCTCTCTCTCTCTCTCTCTCTCTCTCTCCCCTCCCCCCCCCCCAACAAAACTTTGCATGTACTACTACTACTGCTACCACCACTACTACTACTACTACTACTACTGCAGCTGCTGCTACTACATGTACTACTATATATAGTTGTGTGTACTACCACATTGTTTTACAAAACGACATAACAATTTCACTTAACAAGCGGAATACATTAGTAGCGCTAAACCCTCATCGCCCAGTGTTTACCGCGCAGTTAGCTTCCAGCCCGCTGGTAGACCCGTAGTCGCTGGCCGCCCTCGCCGCAGTACAGGTTGTCATGGATGACGTCACCGCGCGCGCGGCTCGTTTCCCCTCTTGGTAGTTTACTATTCTATCTCTTTGGCCTAGGCCCAGCCTTTGTTTACGACCTACGCTAGCCTACCCTAGTTGTTCACTGTGCGAAGTGAAGACACGCGTGGATTCTCAGGCTGTTTTTAGATCGTAGCGCGCCAGTTATAAGTATCAGTGACATCTATATTGCAGTTGGAATGGCAAAAATGGCATTTTTAGACCGGAAAGGAAGTGAGCTTTTGCTGCAAAAGTTGGATGAGAGCGTTAAGAACAAGTTTCGGTGGTCATGGCTGGAGGAGAAAGACGAGCTCGGACATTTTATGTCCGACTATATTCAAAAAATAAAGGAAGCTGGAGTTATGTTTGGTGCTTTAAAAAAAACAATAAATGGGAAATTTAAGCTCAGGAGAGGCCACAATTGCAGTTTTAAAATGGCAAAATTCAAAAATTTTCAACTTCCGGGGGGGCACGCCCCCCGGACCCCCCCCCCCCCCCCGCCGACACACATTTTCAGGCCCTGCTGGCAACCCTGATCATGTACAGAACGCTAATCTAGATCTAGATCCAGTTTACTGTTGTCGTTATGGTGTTTGTGCATTGATGTTGCTGTAATCTGTTGTAGCCGATAAGACTATTCATGACAACATTGGTTTTGGTTGTAGGGAGAGGAGAAGGGGTCATTTTCATGCATTAAAATACTGCATCATACTCATGTACGAAACACTTTATGTGAGTTGTACAGACTGCTGTTTTGTTTTATGCACAGACAGTACAAACAAAGAAAGAAAAAGAAAGCGAAATATTGCATTACACTTGAAGTTGAGGCTCTTATACAGGTATAAGAGAAAAAGAGGATGGTGTTGACTTGCTCATTTGTTACGTACATGACATGACACCAAACAGGTTACCAAATCTTCAAATAGCAGGAATTTCCATGATTTAATTATAATAGATGAACATGATAAATAATGCTAATATTGGGCTTAAATATCAACTGAAGTGGAAAATTTTGCAATAGTTGGCCATTTATAAGCCTTTTATGGTGTCATGGTGTCACTGCAGTAGGTGACTTTTTCACCCTTCTGTAGCAAAAACTATGCCACAAACTGCTTTGAAAGTGCAAAAAAATCATAAAAACACTACGTTATTCACAAGATAAACACAAAACAGGAATTTTGGGGGCGACATTTAATTTTTGCTCATTTTGTCCCAGATCTGGGGGCACCTTTGGCAACTGACCATTTATTCTCCTTGTTGGTGTCCTAAGTAGTTGTTCACTCAAATCATTTCTTTTTTTTTAAATGATGATTTCAAGATAAATTTTATGTGATTGCCATTCCCTGATTTGTTTTGTGCTGTTTAATTTTATATTATCAGTTTCTGATGGGTATATCAGATTGTTGCTATTTACTCTCATTGTCATATTTCAGTTCTGCGGTCCGTGTTTGAGAAATCGTTATGGAGAAGATGCTAAGGTTGCCTTGAAAGATCCAGTAAGTTTTTGGTTTTGGTTTTTTATTTGGTTCTTGCTCCTTTTTATTGATAAGTAGGCCCATATTGATGAATTGAAATTATAGCAAGTTTTTTGCAAATTGCAGAAATTTCGTAGTGGTTTCTTTTTAGAGTTGTAGAATACACTGCGACAACCGTTCTATGTCAGCACCACAGTATTACACAAGAAAATAATGTTATTTAAGCTGTTTATTCACATTTTCTAGTTATACTCCAGTCATTGAAAGAATACATTGCATCTGCTATTAAATGTGATGATGAACTGGCAGTTGGGAGAATAAGAGAGCATCACTGAAGGAACATGAGACTCATTTTGACTGCCAGCATTGTATTTTTATAAATTCATCATGGAATGCTTAGAGATAAAAGTATTTTGTTTCTTTTTGCTCAAATCATCTACCCTTTTTGTTTTCTGCTCAAATCATGGTATCAGGAAGTTTCAGATAATCTATGCAGCTTGATTACTCTTTGTTAATTCTGTATTGTTGAGAATCATTATAATTTATTGGTCCTTTTGGCATTACAGGATTGGATATGTCCACCTTGCAGAGGAATTTGTAACTGCAGTTTTTGTCGGAGAAAAAAGGGCAAAGCCTCGACAGGAATTCTTATCCATGTTGCCAGAGAGCATGGCTACCATGATGTCAGCTCCTACTTGAAAGGGTAGGCTAACAATCTTGTTTTAGAAAGACTGCTATTGTGAGATCCAGCAAATCATAGATCTGCATTTTTCTAAACTTATTTTGCACTCGCTTTCCACAATTTGTTGTGCAGCTGTGGTTTGGTTAGGACTGGGGAACAAACAAGTGGAAAATGCACAATTGCAGAGCCTCTGAAGCCTCACCATTACAACACGGGCTGAGGATGGCAGCCATATCATTTTAGTTAAAACAGAGAAATGAAACAAATTGAAAATATGACTTTAGATTTTAGTTTTTTAATTCAGTTTGATGGTTAATTTGGTCAAGATTGGCAAACAGAATGATGATACTTATAGTGACTCTACAGTATCATGGAATGTCAAGCCTTTGTGCTTGATAGGGTTTATCACAGATAATAAACATATCGGACATTGCATGCTGTTTGTAATGTACTGATACATAAACAGTTAAAACATCATGCATTTCACTTAATACAGTTAAAGAATGGGTTGTTGTTTTCTTCACTTTTCCAAATTTGAAAAGATAAATTCTTCAAAGAAAATTTCAAAAGAAATTAAACCAAATCCAGTTTCAAAGTTTACACGTAAAATTTTTTTTTTTTTTCCCATTGGTGACACACTCTAACATTTTTTTTGTTTTTTTTTAATCCTCAGGTTAACAAAACAGACCCAGCAGCATTGATACATGTACTTATTTCTATCTGTTTGCAGTGGCCGATTGTTAATACCGTTTAGAAAATGTGCCTAATACTAATTATCCGCCTACCATGGTCATTTTTTTTTTTTTTAATGCCACTGCAGAAATGTATTTTTACAATAATGTGTTCAAGAGTTCACTGCCAACACAGTTCAGGCGCATTATTCTTTTACATGTATGTGTGCATATGATTTATTTGTTCTGACCAAAAACTGCAATGCATGAGACAGTCAGACAGAATTAATGTCAGACCATTAGTCAAATGAGAATTCCAATCAGTTACTTTGCATTTGTGAAAGAAGAGATACATAATACGTACATGTATTTTATGCATTCTGTACATTTATTAAGGTTTAAAAGGTAAGTTTGTCCCAAATTTTGACTTGAATTTTAGAAGAAATTATTAATAGTGCTTGGCAATATATAGCAAATATTCTTACTTTCCTAAAGCTTGCGGGTATTTAGTTTGCCTCCCCAGATGTATAGGTGGGCAATATGACTTTCGAAATTTCCAGTTATCGTATTAAGCCGTCAGGTTGATCATTCTGCGTGTCATTTTTCTTTTTATACAATCATGACATATTCTTGGAAACGAAGCGAACAATCATACACGACCTCAAATGTAGGTGAGCTAACCTGCATTCCCCGGGATAAATCTGTTATTGTTTTGAGTGATTATAATGGATCTGCTTTACCTTCTCCGTTTCTTTATATTTGTTTTCTTGTCTGTTTTTTTTTTACTTTTAGAGAAATCTTATTGCCTTCCTTTAAACTTATAGCATTTGAGGCAAAGATTGTCATTAAATGACTGTAATCTGCACATTGGACAGTGTGCTTGATAGTGAACATCTGCAGGAAGTGACTGCACCATGGGCTCGCGCATTCATGATTAAGAAATAGGAGTGGAGGTTAGATCTCGTTAAGAATTGGGTGAGTTTTTTTTATAATATAGATTAGTCTGGAGGACATTTCATTTGAAATAGATCATTGGTTTTCTGAAGTTCTGAAAGCTTTCCACACAAGGCAGCCTCATTGTAGTTTAGTTATATTATATATAATCAAGGGCAGTTGTTTGTTTTGATATGATTCTGTTTATAGTGTTGGTTTTAGTTAATCAGTGTACATGTGTATACTTATGTACTTAGATTGCATAACCAGAAAATGGCATAGGTCCAGCGTCTTCTGCCCTGTTTCAGCAGATTACATGGAGTGACTAAGGTACCGTAACCTGGTAATCCGACTGTTCCCAATGTGCTAAAAAGTAAATGCCTTTACCAATTATATTTAAATACTGTGAAAGTTAAACAGATTTTAAAAATCACAGCACTTTGGATTTGCATTATTTATCTGTACCTATCAGTAGCAGAGCTTTGCTTTAGACAGTTACAGCATACTCCAGATTCCATTCTTTGTAGTATGGCAGAAACTGAAAATTCTGCAGTTAGTTCCTCTCCAAACTTAATGTTAATACTAGTAAGAGCATTTTTCATGAATACTTGGCTAGTTTTAATTTTGCATTACATTACAAGAATCTCTAAGAAATGTCAGTATTTTGTATAATGGTCACCATATCACTTAATTATTACAACCTTCAGTTATTTACATGTACAAAGAACTTGGATCTCTTAGTCACAATGAGGGGAAACAAAAGGAAATGGATCCCTTTTACATACCAACTTCCACAGGCTAACTGATCCATCATATATTTTAACATAATATCTCTTTTGGAATCCAACCATTCTATACATGTATTAGCTAAGAATACACAGATGACAAAACAACCCAAACCCTTAAAGACAAATAGGCGATAAGAAGGTAGAAATACATACATGTATGACTTGAGTCGCAAACAGAACACCGTATCTCAGCAGATGTGTTGTTCAGAGAATGCGTTATCAATCAGAAAGCATCTCACGCAAGTGCTGCAATATTGTGTATATTGTTGCATTTAAGTTTTTGCTTTACCACCTGCAGTACTTCTTGCCACTCATAGCTCTTGTGCTTGGTATCTTGCCAATACAAATGTAGGTTACACATGGTTCTATGAATGTTTTGCATTTGAAATAAATACATGTAATCTGTACATTTGGTAGTTTCCTAAATTCAGATATAAACTAGTGGGTTTTAGATTTGCCATGTTTCTAGTGGCCACGTACGCACGTTTCTAGTGTTGGAGTAATGTGCAAGAGATAATAATCACTTTATGAAAGTTTATTGTTTTGTGTTGTCTGTGTATGCAGTTAATCGATACACACGTGACATATACATGCATACATTGGCTTTTAACAAATTTGAAATTATTTTGCTATTGTTGCATATTTCCTGCTTTTTTGTTTTAACCTGTTATCACCATACCTTTTAAGCAGGGAATTGATTTTTTTTT
This sequence comes from Onchidella celtica, assembly GCA_963931925.1. Taxonomy (NCBI): domain Eukaryota; kingdom Metazoa; phylum Mollusca; class Gastropoda; order Systellommatophora; family Onchidiidae; genus Onchidella; species Onchidella celtica. Next base: position 50,213,672 of record OZ007567.1, on the reverse strand, counting down.
TTTTAATACAAAAGAAAATGGATGATCGTTGCATGCTCTGTTTCATGATTTCATTATTTTGTACTTCTTTGCTCATAGCATGTTTCTTTTTAAATAAAGAATCTCTTCTACCATTAAACACATGTAGAGTTATGGGTATAATTATGATGCATTTCCTTTGTTCGTCTTGTCGAGTGGAATAAGTTTTCAACTTTATCTGCCCAATCATGAGTAAAAAACAAAGGAATTGTCCGCAAAGATTAAATTATTTTCTAGCAGGCAAAGAATATGACATATAAAGTGGCTATTTGCAAGAACCTCAATGTTGGGGAAAAGGCCAGTATGGCAACAGGGTGCAGATAAAACTTACTAAAAGGTCCCTGTAAACAAAACCCCATTTGGTGACATGGTAAAATAGTCATTGTTAATTAATCAGTTAAAGAAAGAAGTGAGGTGTTTGTCTCATGAACAGGTTTTTAACTGTACCTTTCTTTTTTTAAAACTTGCACATTTTCAACGAATATTTTTGTACTGGTATTTACAACAAAACCATTTGAATCGAAAAACATCGCTTTGAAATGAATAATGTAGGCCTGGATCTTGTGAAAGTCAAAATTATTGTTAATCATTCAGGAAGTAAAGTGTTTTACGTATTAGCGCCTGAGTTTTTTTGTTGTTTTTTTAAACTTGTACATTTTCAGCTGGCATTTTTGCATACATGAACATGTACTGTTTTTCAAGTCCATTTGAATCCATAAGCATTGCTTTGAAATGGATGATGTAGGTCAATATCTAGAATCTGTATACCCACCTGCGGTGAAACCTGATCATTTACTACAAATGCTGTAATACTGTGGCTGTCGAGGTCCCAACACTGCCATTGATCAACCTGCACATTCAATTTGCGGATTTTTGCTTCGCTGCGGAAAGCCGAATATTCGGCTCGAGTGGACACAGATTTTCTGACACTAATATCAAAGCCAATCTCTCGAAATATTGAATCCCATCCTGGTTCATCAATTTTCCTTTACTTTAATGTCTACTGTATTGTCTTGTCAGACATCTTTGGATTAAGACTAAATTTCAAACCAAACTGGATAGTGCTGGGAGTTTCTGTCCACACCCACAAAGGTCACTGTAGGGAATGAGTCTCAAAGTGGCACTAGTAAGTTAGTGAACATAAGTGTTACAAAAGGTGCAAGCAAGGATATAGAAAAAAAAATTTTAATGTGAATGCTAAATATTCAAATACAAAAAATACATTCAGAACTTACCGATGCTTGGCACCAATTAATGACCAAGCTGCAAAATTTTTATACGTGTTACGACTGATATTCAGATCATACACAAAAGTAGGCAATCTCAATGCCTCTGCTCTATGGTGAACTAGTAGGAAACATGATACTGATACCAAATTTGAAAGGGTCAACATGTGACCATGACTGGTTGTCACATGGGAAAATTATTTGTGCTCTACTCTATGTCATGTACATGATACAGTAGACAAACCAAAATCGGCGGGACCACGGGTTTGTTTTCGGTTTAGCGATAGGAGGCTTGATAAATGCCAGCTTCAAGAGAGGCAGCCCAAATCGCTACCATAGAGGACAAATAATGTAGGTGCACAGGCTAAACAGACTCAACACATCCTCGCATGCTCTGTATTTTTTTACTTAGAATGAGAATGGGTGATTGCTCAAGCCTAGGCACACTCGAAGCATGGATATATGCGGGCGAATGTGGAAGAACAGGGATGCATCCGTGTGGCTGGACAGTACAGAACCGCCGACCTCCTTACCTTTACCGTACACGATGCCATGAAATGCGCTGTCTGCAATAACTAGTGCTGTCTCTCTAATGTCACACATTTTACATGAAAGGTCACTCGCGATGGGCTAAACATAACGGATCCTGCCGTCTGATTTTGGACACGTGAGGTTATAGGCCTCCCTTCCCTTCCCTCCCCCTATCCCTGTAGTGCTTCCGCTCCCATGTAGGCCTATTCTACCCGACAGAGCGAAGCATGCTCTGCTTTTATTTCTTGAGGGGAGGGGGGTGTAGTGGGATGATACAGTGACTTGGCTCAATGTATGGCAAACCACAGTGGTCTGGCCACTGAATCCAGCAATTTTCTTTTCGGAAAAAGTCAGGGATTCTTATTTTCCTTCGGTTTAGCGCTAGTTTCGATTTAGCCATTTTCAGTTCAACCAATGTCCTCTGTATATTCTGTGACAGTGAAGTTCACAGATTCAAAGGTAGTGTTCTCAGCAGATGCAATGCCTTGCTTCAGGACTAGTCATGATCATGCAACAAAACATTCAAGGAAAAAAGCCAATAAAAAGACCATTATTATGATAAATTTTATTCCACATGACTGCTGACAAAATCTTTCCCTGGAAGGGGCTTTTAACATATTAATTAGTTCCTATATCTGATGTGTGAAACTCTGGCTCCAGGAACATGCATGCATATGAAAGTTATAGTTTGGCACACTTTGCCCACCTAAAACCATAAATGTGGTACTGATACCAAAAAGGACGTCAGTGTTGAATTGCTGTAGTTAAGTGAGTTCATGAAAAAATACTTTTCTCTGTAGATTTACTAGGCATATCACCAGTAGTATAAGTTCATGCACATTTGCGTGATAATGAATCCCTGTTATTTGAAACAATCCTTTCAATGTTTTATAGATAAATGTTCGTGGCCGTCCAGGAAAATTGTTGTCTGTCAATTTTTCCAAAACTGAAAATCTAAAATGCTCTAGTTTTTGACCTTGCTAATCTAACCAGCTGCGTTACAACACCATTGCTGTTTCCCATTTTAAGAATCAGTTTGGAACAGATAATTCTGTTTGACAAAGTGAACAGGAATATAACAGTTTTATGCTCCTTGAAGAGTAATGATTATGACACAACACTTTTCCTGGTCAGCGACATTTTAATGCACATGCATTTCTGCAGTGCACCTGCCATACACAATATTATGGTAAAATAATTGATGATCAATTTACTAATATGCTTGTTTTCACTAACTTTCTGCCAGTTTTTGCTTCCTTAACATCTACAAAATTACAACAAAAAAAACAACAAACAAACAACCACAAATCTTCACAGAAAAGAGATTCATTACTTGCAAAAAATTAATGGCACTGAATGACAAGGAAAATGCAGACTCAGCACAATTATAAATACAATTTTAAACATTAATTTATCACAAGTTGGGGGGCAGTTGATGGAAGTTACATCTGAAAATTCACCTGTTATGAAATCCATGAAATATAAACTGTATGAATGCACATTTCTTAAAAAAGATTTTGATTTATGTATACTGCCGATACTTACAAAAATAAGGATTTTCAGACCTGCGAATGACCCCTGACGAAACTGTCTGACCTTTTTTGCCAATTGTGATATAAATGTCCCCCCCCCCCCCCCCCCCCAATACATGTGGGTGGACAGGAATTGCACTCTGTCTGTCATGACAGGAATAAGTAGGCCTATTCAGTTATGCTTTAAATTCCAGATCCAGTTAATGAGTTAATTTTGCCAAGACATCCTGTGGGGCCTTGCCAGCTAAAATGTTCAAATGATATCTACTGGCCAGGCCTGCCATAGAATATGAATGAAATAGAAACTTACCTCAAAATACTTTAATGCTCAAGTATTCGATGTAAGTTAAGATTTATCCAGATCTACATTAGATCTAGCAACAAGCCTTAAAAAATCTCGGCATCTTCTCCCTTACCTGAGAAAAGTCCATCTGAACTTATTATTCACACTAGTGTATCGGTAGCACTGATGTCTATTTCAAAGTCTGAAAAAAGAAGTGCATCTATCTAGTGGTCTTTCAAGCACGCCACCTCGCATGTGGTCTCTTCCGCCTTTAAAATCATTTTAATTTGTAGTCTAAGACCTATCAGAACAGATGACGATGGAAATCACGTTAGAAAATTGATTCGCTGGCGGATTGTCGGAAAAACTTACAGGTCTGTATTTTTATTGCAGCTTGGTCATGACGATCACAAACAATGATAATTACACTAAAAATTTTCTGTCCACTTTAACCAATTTTTTAACGCCCTTCACCATTTCTTGTTTAAACTATCGAGTTCAGACCATGAAAGAATATAGAATTATCTGCGGTTGCTGCTGGTGAGTTTGCACTGGTTCTGAGATTAAAAGATTTTTAAATTTCATTCTCTTTCTAACAATTTTGGATGATCCACTGAAATCGGCTCTTTAAAATTTTCAACAGGGTTTAACAACACCAAGGAATTTCATGGGTTGTCCTTTTTTCTTTGCAACCAATTGGGGAAAGCTCCTTGCATCACCCTATAATTTTTCATAACAGTCCATGCAGTCACTTGGCAAAACTGATTGATCATACATAATACAAATACTAACCAGATTGTCAATGATGAAAAACTGGCCTTGCTGACAGATAACAATATCCCATTGCAGCGTCACACTCCCTCCCAAAGAGAAATAATGATACAAACATTATTTTTTTTTAACTACCTAGGTTTTAGGGCAAATGTTAAAGACTGATTAAGAGAGAGAGAGCCCACCAACAAAGCTCCACAAAAGTTACCAATGCTTTTAATTTAATTAATTTTATTCACCTAGAACAACAAAGCCTGCAGAGTGGATTCTCGACCAGGTGCTTTAAACTCGCAGAGTTTGCACTGGTCTTCTAGACTACATTAAATGCAACTCATTAAGCACAACTGGATCACACAGGGAAAGCATTTTCAGACAACAATTTTAGGTCAATAAAACTTGACGAAAATATAATCTTACAATACACAACAGTATTAATGATCGCACGATCTGTGGACTGATCAAGCAACATCAACTAGGATGGCATCGCTCTCATTCAGTTTTTTTTTTTTTTTTAACTAATCTGACAACAGATCATTTCAGAACAGTTCCTTTCAATTTATATTGGCCTACCCAAATAAATTGTGTTTTCTCCAGATTCTTCCATGGTTGTAATGGGAAAGAAACCCAACTTTGCATAAAAATCTACCATGAACTTGTCACCAATGTTCAGTTCACAATGAGCTCCCTTCGAACCACTGCTTTTGAGTGCTGACAGGGCACAAGCAAGTAATCGCCGAGGAAGAGCAGGGTCTTCTACTCGGCTGGGCAGAATGTCCAGACGCAGAACTGATGGATACATGGAATAGATTTCCTCTGAAACTATGCGCTGTTCATTATGGAAACTCTGAATCACTTCCTGTGGAGGGTAACAAAAGTCCAGTGAGTTCAAACATCTCTTATTAATTTAATAAGGTCAATTTAAGAAATTGGTACTGCTAACATTTTTCAAGATAATTGGATAAGCTTGATTTTCCCAAATCCCTTTTTATTAAGTTCTCAAATACCATGTCACATAGTGATCAGTTATCACTTTGAGTATCCTCTAACAAAACAAAATAAAACCCAAAGTAAAGCCAAAATTATTTCTCTAGTCTTTTTTTTTCCCTTTCAATACATCCCATCAATCATTGCAGTTGTAAGTAAGAGGGCCTGTAGGTCCAATTTTTGAAAATACAGTGGAACCCTGATAACACACCCACCCTTGGGACCAAACTCAGAAGGTTGTGTTATCAGGGTGAGTGTGTTATCAGGGGTCAACCATTTTTCTTGTACAATCTCATGTAGATTTTCAGAAAAAGGCTTAGAATACATTTGTTATTAAAAAAAAGAAAAAAACATACATTTATTGTACTTACTAAAGGATATATGTATTAACCACTAGATATGCAATGCGCCCGGAGATGCCCGTGACGGTTCATTGGCAAATCGCCCGTAATCGCCCGCTAGGCCTACGTTGTTTTTAGTCAACCTTGTGGACCATAATAAGCATGGATTATAATGGAGAAGACATTTCCGGTGTAATATAAAGGCTCTACTTCCTTTTGCTTTTTACCGGAACGAAATATGTGGAGACAGCTGTTGATACGACAGTGAAAATGGCCTTCAATTTTCTGAAAAGTTTGGTGGTGTCAGGTGATTTTCATCAAGATAATGAAGACATTTCTACCTCTGTAGATCTAGATGAAGGGGAAGATAGTGAAAGTGATGTAGAAATGGATTTAGATGATCCCCCTAGACATAGATCTACTCCCGATATAGGCCTAGACGGTGATAGATCTAGATCGAGATCTAGACCTAGAGTCTAGATCTAGTGAAGATGAGAGTGAGCCAGAGGAGGCTGATTTCAAGTTCAGAAATTTTTTGACAATCAAAATGCAAGCAAAATGCATAATGCATGGTATCAAAGGAAAGGCCATTCAATTCTGGATTTTTAAAGATTTATTTTATTAAAATTGATCAAGAAATAAGAAAGTGATGACCTTTTCATTGCGACCAATCACAAAGTCATTTAGAGTTATTTTCCTTGATGGTGATTCCAAGGAAGGTTTTTTGCCTGTGGGCTGCCAATCTAGTGGTTAAACATACTGTACTTCTTAAGAGAGTTCTACTGATTAATATTATAAACCAAAAAGTTTTTCGCACCACCGCTAGCGCTTCCCATGGACACCTGAGTCAGTCCATCCTTCGCTTTCCTACTACTACTACTACTAAATTAGCGACACTCGTATCAGCCAAGCCCAGCTTAGCATAGCGCAACATTTTTAATCGACGTTCACTGACCGAGTGAGCAGTTCGACATCTTTGCCGGTGCCCACCGCCACTACTCCGCTTTTCGCAAAAACGATTCAATGCGTATTGCGTTCGTTTTCACACAAAAAAAGAGGGGGGGTGAGGGCAGAGCGCATTCGTCCATGCGTGCAACACGTTTGCCGTTTCTCCCTACTGTTCGAGTGGCCCTTTCAACTTCACTGATGAGCTTCTGTTTGAAATCAAGCGTGAAACAAGCTTGTTTTTTCTTGCCTTCCATAAGAATTTAAAGTTTGAAAAGTTTTTTTTTTTTTTTTTTAAACTTGGCAAGCGAGTCGCCGTGCGCAGTGAAATAAGACAGTATGATAACGAACAATGTGTGGTGACAGCATGGGTGCTAGCAACGGAGCTGTCTGAAACCTGAAAATCACTTGGACCAAATCAGCCAAACCTGAAGTCGCGGGTACTGAGCAACGCAGTGATAAAACAACAGACCTACCAACTAAATGACACCTAAATCGCGTATACCAATGCTATACAAAGGCAATTTTCAATTATATATATATCAGAGAACAAAACACTTTGCGTGTCACAATAATGGACTACGGTTACTAAGTATTTGTGCACACCTATAACCTTCCTTGTTCATGTAAAATGTGTGTGACTGCAGCAATTTGTGTTCTATAGTATGAATATTATTTCCTACTTAATTTTGAATGTGGGAAAAATTTCTCTAATAAATTTATAAAACCTATCACAAACACACAACGGACAATACATGCAGCTACTGCTTTGTGCGTGTTTATTAATATTGTTTGTGTCTCTTGTGCCAATAAAATAGATCCTGTTGTCTCCCTTTCAATTCAACACCGCTAAGCTGAGTTTTCCTTTGTACGGAAATGGAAACAGCAACGGAAACGTCAAAAACCCGTCAAGTAGTGAAATAGAACTACATATACACATACTAAATGGAGGTTTGACCTTTTCGTTTCCGTACACAGAAAACAAGGCTTTAGTAGTATGTCGTTGAATGACTCGCACTGCTTACGGCCTCTGTGGTTATAATAGAAGCGTCAGACCTACCCCTCACTCACACTTGCTATAAGTACCGTTTATTGGACTGAATGAAGTGAAATCCGGCTATGCAAATGATATTGGTGCCGGAAAACTAAAAAAGTAGAACAATCTGAGGCCTTTGTAAACTATGCTAAAGCCTCCATCATCGGGTTGATCTAGTACAATGAGTATTAGTGGGTTAGCCATACAAAGTGTATCAGTACAGATGTAGGGGGCATGCTCGACCTTGATCTAGATTCTTGGTTTTTGCGTAACAGTAGTAACACGTCAAATCAGTCCGCACAACACATTCACAGTACACGCGGAACCAAGCAACCGCGTATTCCAATGAAAGCATCCATCGTCAATCGATAATAAACGTTTGTAGATCTACCACTGCAGGCGTCTAATGCATTAATTCTGGCGTAGGCCTGACACACGGGACAAAGTCAGCGCAACACATGATAGACTACGACCACTTACGCGATACACGGAACAAGCGGGTCTTGACCGGACACAATATGTGACCCTTTGACCACTTTCAAGTTCGCGTTATTGTCAGCGTGATGAAGGGCTGCTGCAGCCCATGCGTGGCCTAGGTGATAGTGTGTGCGCTGGGATACGAGAAGGATGGGCTAACAGACACAGTAACACTAGGCTTGCACATGGCGAGATCGCGGGCTTTTCAATGTATTCATAGCATGCGGCTAGCACAGACGACTGACAACACTGTCCAAATGAACCAAGCGTGCTATGCGGGTTGACCACGCAAACCCGAGCATTATCGAAAATAATTTAGCATGTTTAAAGAAGGGTTGAAACGGGCCTTCCTGAAGAGGGTGTGTTAAACAGGAGATCGTGTTAAGCCATGATCTTGCTAACGAAGTTCCACTGCATTTTCATGGAATTCAAATTAGTCTGCATTCTTCCGTCTTCCGAGTGGCAGTCTATGGTGAAAAATCTCTTTTCATTACAACTTTCACCTTCATATAATTCCAACTTCTCAATGGTTTTAGGTCCCCATATTTATCTTGTGTGTCCAAGCATGCAATAAAACTAGACAAACTAGGAAGAGAAGAAACTGGAAAGTCAATGATGAAACGGTAAAGAGCTTACTTCTGCGGGTGAGTATCCATCCTTGTTCTCTGGCATGGGGTATTTTTCACACATAGCTGGGACCCAAGCCATTTTACTCTTCTTGGCAAGTTCCTTTGCATCAAGGGCTGCTACAACATAACCACAAACCCCCATTTCATCTTCTATGACGAAGCCATACTCTGGGCTGAGGGTCACAATTTTGCCTATCAACCTGTGAAAATTGATTATCGAACATTAAGACAAACTTTCACATCATACTGTACATCTAGATTCCAGTTCATAAATATAAATACAGAAGACCTCAAGTATAACGGCCTCGGATTGAATGGGACCTCAGGTACAATGGCATAATTTAAAATCCCCAGTTCGTACACTCTTCTCATAAGTGGATAAAACTTTTTTACAACGGTGGCGAATAAAGCACGCCTCTGATACAAAGGCATTTTTCATTCTGAAGTCATGGAATACATCGAGAGAAAAATTGCATGGCTGAAAGATCAATTGGGAGATAGACGGCAAGGGAATGCTTGGGGAGGGGGGGGTGATAGTGTTATGACCAGTTGTCAGGCCTTTGAATGTACTCATGTGAGATTGCATAACTGTGAGAGACGGTGGTGGGATGGCGTGGAGCGGGTGGGGATGCAAGACTAGTCGCAAGTGGTCAGTCCTTTGTGTGAACGTATAGCCAATCAGATAAAAAGGGCCCACAAGGTTGGCATACATGACAACTGTGTGATTGTGTGTAAACCTAAAAATAAGGGGTGGCCATTCTGCGCATGCCTCTTGTGTAGATCTTTGCCAGATCAAGACAGTGGTCACTTGCTGTGCTACCTTTTGAGGGAACACATGGCCATTCACTTTCTGAGAAAGAAACTGCAATGCAATGCATAGCTGCCAACTTTCAAAAACCCAAAAACAGACTCCTTATATCGGACGGACTCCCCCCGAAAAAGCTTCATTTCCTCCCTTTGTCACATTATGGAATATTATTCCCTTCACTTAGGCCTAATACTAATAGTAATAGCATAAGATTTTAAGAAGCAGAAAACAAACATTCTGCTTTAAATGCTAATACATGTATTGTTACCACCACTGTTTCTGTTTCTAAAGAAAGAACTGACTATTATGATATGAGCTGTCCTCAGAATTTTATAACTCTTTCATACTAACTCGCTCTGGCAGTATTGAACAATGGCAGACTTGCCTCCATGTGACAGTGAAACTGGTGAAATTGGAAATAACAACAACGTGACTTATGTCTCACAATGCATTTATTGGACAAGTTCGGTGATAATGCAAAAGGAATTCCTCAGAATATTTTGCACTTAATGTCTACTCACGGCTTAATGTCTCATGAGTTTGGATAGAAAAAAGACTTCTGATTAAAAATAAAATAAATCCATCCATTATCGCAAATCATGTTATGCATAAAAGATGACAGATGTAGTGGATCTAGAACTGAAGCCAGTTCACAAGCAAAGCCATGTCCATATATTACTGTTTTAACAGATCTAGTTCTAGAACTTTTTTTTTTATTGTTTTACCAGCTCACTGGCTCTAGATTTCGATTTCTAATGTCACTGAAACATGTGTACACCTCAGCCTAGGCCTAGTTTATCCGTGATCGCCAATTACGTTCAAAGACTCTAAAAGACTGCCGACCTAGATCTACCTTGAGTTACCACTGCCAAAGATGATTGTAAGCTTAGCTATGTAAAATTTAAAAAGAACAAAAAAAAAACAGCGAAATAAAATGAAACCCCTTCACAAAATGTGTCCACGGTTCTTACTCACTGACCACCGTCGTTTACAATACAATATGTAATGTGTGACCTACACGTGCTTATGTACTCGAGCTCATATGAACGGCCGAAGCGCGCGGACACAAGCGAAGTTGCATGCCATGACAACTTAATATGCAACATTACTAATGCCTGGTTGAGTGGGGTCACGGCAGGGGAACGAAAGTTATCGCAAGTTCAGCCATACGCTGTATGGCAGAACACGGTACGGGAGAGCTGCGTTTACGGTTGCAACCGTTGAATAGCTAGGTCCAGCCCTATTAGAGGTAGGCCTAGAGATACAAAAGTTACGGTTTTTTGTTTTCTCCTCTATATGTTTTTTGTCACATAAATGGTGAAATTCTTCAAATACGTAATTTTCACCACAAAAACGTATTTACGTACTGGAACAAAAAAATGTACTAAATACATATTTTACGTACTGGGTGGCAGCTATGGCAATGTAATAATGGCAGCGGAGAAGAGAAAATGCTTTTCTCTTGAAATCAAGGCAAAATTAATTGAACAGGTGGACAGTGGTGTAAAAAAACAATGCTCAAATCTGTAGGAACAATGAAATTTCTTTTGGGGTAAGCCCTATATATTTACATGAATGATTTCCCTTTGACCTTGCCTATAACAGGACCTCGCTTAGAACAGGAGTTTCGCAGTGGTCCCGTGAATGCCGTTGTGTCTGAGTTCCACAGTATATACACATAATTTCACAAAAAAATTTGCTCTAGCTTGAAAAGTGATTATCTACCTATCCTCAATGCACATGCACGAATACTTACACTGATGATTTAGTATGACAAACATAAGCCATTGAGAGAAAAAACAAAGTTTTTCTGTATGGGTGTGCTACGAGACATGATTTGGCAACTTAAAAAATATAGGATACTCTCAAATCTATCGTGACCATCTCTAAACCTCAGACTGCATAAAATATTCTGCCTGCATTATTACAAGCTGACTTTCTGATCAAATGTGAACAAGGCAAATGGCAACAAGGAAATCAAAAATACCTTAATGACCCATGTTTTACTTTTAATGATTTCCTTAATACAAAACAACAAAATATTCAGCTGGAGAAGTAAAACCATGAACACCAACAACATTTAAAAAATTAAACTCGTTAAGCACGAAATTACATAAGAGCCATTCTCATAAGGCTGTTTGCACCAAGTGATGTATAACATTTCCAAAAAAAAAGACAATGGGTGCAAACTGGCATGGGCATAGTGGAGAGACAGTGCAAACTACTAGAGTTGTTTTAACTCACTGAAGACCAGCCCGCCACGGCGGAACAACTCTTAAAGACCAGGGGTTTTGGGGGTATTTCAAAAATTTCTCACAACCACATTTATTCACCAATCCATTCCATATTTTGACACATAACAGGTTTTAAATTGAACAATGCAAAAAAACAAAACTTGAATAAATTAATTCAGATAGTTTTTTTTAATGAATTTTCAAAATTTGGCAAGTTTCTTTGTTTCGCAAAAATTTCTGGCCTTTCTGATGACCTAATAAAAATGTCAAAAAAATTGTATGAAAGTGTCACAAGTGTTTGAAAGTAATGTTATTATTCACCTTGTCAACAAGAACTAGACCTACTACTGGCGTTTGTCAAGGTTAATACTATAATTGTCGTGCTGGGTCGCGACTTGAGGGGACTTGTTTTTTTTCACGGTTTCGTTGATTATAACCAGCGTAAATTGTCCTTGAACTGTTCTCGTGAACAGTTTGTTTTTGTAACACTTTTTCCTAGAGATGGAAAGAAAGTGGGGCAAGATAGAATAAATGGATAAGTTAGGAGTGACAGTGCAATTCTCGACCCCGTGATTTTGATGAACTCTTACAAGGGAAGAGAAGGGGTGAATAAGGATAGATAGTTTAAGACGCTTAGTCGCGTTCAGAAATTCGTACATAAAACGTAGAAAGCATGAGGGTTTAGAGATTTTAGTAATGGTTTTGACATTTTAATTTGACCTTGTCTGTTTCTAGTACAAGGCCGTGACCAACTTCCATGCAGAATCTATTAATACTGCGAGCTGGGCTCGAATGGATGCACCAATCAAATCTAGGCATTTGGACGGTAATTTGCAGCTGGCCGCACAGTATAAAAGCATAGCCATTCCTATGTTCATCACTCCATACAGAAAATTCCATCTGTGCAGGCGTCGGCATGATTCTGCCAGAAGAATCAGAAGACTGTTGTTTTTTATGTCTATGTCCATTATAGGCATTGAGATGAAGCCATATGCTCGATTGTGATTTACCCACTGCTGTTGTCTACTGTTCCCTGATTCCTTATCAGGGACCAAGTGTAAGTGTTTGTCTGTTGATGATTCAACAATGAACGAGGAGCTGAACGTAATTTTTCCAGTAGGACAGGATTGCCGCACATGCTAGAAGTGCTACCCAAGAATGCAAGACAAAGATGTATATTAGCTTGCAACTAGATCTAGTATGAATGTTTGGCATGCACAACTGTGAATTGGTATTGATTTGTCTGGATGAGGCTGGGGATTGCCAGCCCATCCTAGAGTAGATCTAACTTAACTACGTCAGTTTAGATTGACGAGCTTGATCCATTATAAGCGGTAGGCACAAATAGCTGAGATGACATTGTCGCCAGAGACATGAGTATATTGCTTGATAGATAGTAGGCAGACTATATCTGAGAGATAGATAATTCATACTTAAATTGTTAGTGAGTCAGAATGATCTTAATCTTATAGGAATCTAGAGGAGACTTCTAGTGACATATTATTGAATTTTCATTTGATGCTGCTGATGTTGTCTTTTTAGTATGTAAGAGATCTAGACAAAATTGTTAGGATATTTAAGGTAATTAAATTTGTGGCCCTGCAGGTCTGTTGATAAAACTTATTCAGATTGTTCTTAGTGTGTGGCATGGTACGAAAGCTTAATTAGTAAATACCTCTCGATTTTAAAATGCAGTCATAAAACCAATAATTCATAACACCCACTCTGTAACACTATCACCCAGACCAGACCCGGAGACCCGGGTGTCCCCTCCAGTGTTATGGCAAGAATAATGATAGATACACCTTTCCTTAGCGGGGAAGTCGAAGCAGTCGTTGGGTGTTTTCCAGGCGCCCAGCTCATCATTGGGAATGTATCACGGGTAGTTTCCCCTTCCGATGAGAACGTGCAGGCATGGTCGCAATCAAAAGGTATTGACTTTTGCGCCGCGGTCGAAACACGTCGACGGGTAGCCGATAAAGATAAGATTAGACCTTTGGCGACGCCAGCGGTCAACCTAGATATCACGCCAGAGCGCTTGGCGAGATTACAAAGGGAGGACCCATCATTAAACCCATGTTTTGGGGAAGCGCGAACCGAGAAAACGAGGAGATATAAGAACGGGTCATCTTCTTTTTTTGTTCAGGCGGGCATTCTGTTCCGTAAGTATGTAACGGTGTCCTCCATTTTAAAGCAGGTCGTTGTGCCAGCGTTGCTGATCGCAACAGTATTGCATTTGGCACATGATGTCCCATTAGCGGGTCATATGGGGATAGCTAGAACCAAAGAAAGGGTTCTTAAAAATTTTTACTGGCCATCGATCCACAGAGATGTGCAGGTCTATTGTAAGACGTGCAGTGCGTGCCAAAAGACGACGCATAAGGGTCGTACACCCCAGGCTCCTCTTCAGAAGATCCCCACGGTCTCGGAACCGTTTAAAAAGGTCTCGATAGACCTTGTTGGCCCCATTCACCCAGCGACCGATAGGGGGAATCGATTTTTCTTAACAGTCATATGTAATGCTACGAGATGGCCAGAGGCGGTTCCTCTGCGGACCATAACGTCTGAGGCAGTCGCGGAAGCGTTGTTTGCAATTTTCACTAGGGTAGGAATACCAGAGCAAATTCTGTCTGATAGGGGCGCGCAATTTACGTCGCAGATGATGAAGGAATTGTTCCGCTTATTCAGTATACAACCCATCACTACCACCCCTTATCATCCGCAGGCTAATGGCATGTGCGAGAGATTGAACTCGACGTTAAAGTCGATGCTGCGTAAGGTAGCTGCTGATCGCCCTAAAGATTGGGATAGATATATCCCTGCGGTGTTATTCGCGTACAGAGAGGTACGGCAGGAGTCAACGGGATTCTCGCCGTTCGAAATGATGTACGGTCGTAGTCCCAGGGGCCCAACTGATGTTCTTCGGGACATGATGACGTCGCCATCATCGGGAGACGATGAGCAGATTTCGGTGTTTCAGTACCTTGTTGATTTAAGAGAAAGACTATCTTCAGCGCGCACTATAGCGGAAGAAGCTTCTGGTATCGCTTCGAAAAGAGCAAAAGACTATAAAGATAGAGGGTCCAAACTGAGAATTTTTAAGCCAGGAGACAAGGTTCTGTTGTTGTTACCTACGGACCATAATAAGTTATTGATGACATGGAAAGGCCCTTATGTTATTGAGCGAGTTGTTTCAAAGGTAGATTACGCTATCCACATTGATGGAGCGAGTAAGGTTTTCCATGTTAATATGCTACAGAGATTTTATGAGAGACCACAGTATCTGTGTGCACAGACAAGACCAGAGGAGACTGTCTTCTCTATTGCTTGTACGGGGGTCGTAGACCAGTTGGACTGTGACGTAAGCGACACCGAGGCGCAGGAGGAGTTACAAATTCAATTGCCGGAGTTAACTCCGACACAAGGTTACAGGGACGTAAAAATTAACCCTGACCTTACGAGTTCAAGGAGTAGGGAACTTGAGACCCTGTTAGCGTCATTTCCGGATGTTGTTACGGATTTGCCGGGTCGCACTACGGTGATCCAGCACCAAATAAAGTTGACTTCGGATAAGCCGGTATTTCTTAGACCTTATCCGCTGCCGTTTTCTTCGAGAGATAGAGTCATAAAGGAAGTGGAGTCAATGTTGGAGTTAGATGTGATAGAACCATCAACATCGCCGTATTCATCACCCATCGTCCTCGTGAAAAAACTTGATGGATCGGTGCGGTTCTGTATTGATTTTCGAAGACTGAACACTATTACGGTAGGCGATAGGGAGCCTATCCCGTTCCAGGAGGAATTAATAGCTTCATTGGCCGGGTCCACGTGGTTTTCCAAGATTGATTTGACGAAAGGGTATTGGGAAATCCCGCTTACTGAGGAGTCTAAACAATACACGGCGTTCCAAACGCCCATTGGATTATTCCAATTTAAGGTCATGCCATTTGGGTTGGTAAACGCGCCAGCGACGTTTGCACGATTAATGAGATTAGTGTTGAAGGACATACCTAATGTCGTGTCATTCTTTGACGATATAGCATGCCATACGTCGACATGGTCTGATCATATTCAGACACTAACAGTAATTTTTCAACGATTACGCCAGTTTGGGCTAACTGCTAAACCCGCAAAGATGGATTTGGCATGTCCAGAGATAATATTCTTAGGACATATCGTGGGTAGAGGTGTTCAGAGACCTGAAGAAACAAAAATTGACAAGTTAGTAGGGTTGCAAATCCCTAAAACAAAGAAACAAGTCAGAAGCTTAGTGGGAATTTTAAATTACTACAGAAAGTTCATTCCAAATTTTTCCTCCTTGTCATCTTCTCTTACTGACCTTACTAAGAAGGGACAACCCGATAAGGTCCAGTGGACGTCTGAATGTCAGACAGCATTTGATAATTTGGTGACAGCGTTATCATCGTCACCCATTCTGATATTACCCGATTTTCGATCTAATTTTATCCTCAGAACGGATGCGTCGGACTCTGGTGTCGGCGCTTGTCTTCTACAGGAGAAGAACGAATGTCTCCATCCTATATGTTATGTCAGTAGGAAGTTATTGCAGAGAGAAAGAAAGTATTCTGTGATAGAGCGTGAGTGTCTTGCCATTGTCTGGTCCGTCCAGAAACTAGGACGTTATCTCATGGGACGAGAATTTTGTATCCAGACAGACCACAAGCCACTGACATTTTTGTCGAAGAATCGTTCGTCCAGCCCACGCTTGTCTAGATGGGCATTGGCTTTGCAGCCGTACACCTTCGTTATTCAACCAATTCCAGGAACCAGCAATCATATCGCCGACTACCTTAGTCGAGCCTAGGCGAAGAGTTCAGGAGCTTATACATCGGAGGACAGGAACATTGACAGGATCTGTGTGAATAAGTCGACTTTAAAATATTGACATTATAAATATGATATGAAGAATGGTTGATAGGTTGATTGGTTTTCGATTCTGTATTATTAAGTTTAGTTAGCTATTGATGATGTGATACATATATGCATAATGCATGGCATATTGATCCCCATATTTTCCCCTGATCCCGGTATTTTATGTGCTGGGGGCATTGGTAGGTCATTTTTAATGTAGGTATTGCTCAGGCTCACTCGTTGACAGTCATCTTGATGCGATTTGAAATTAATTGCATTAATTTTTTTGGGGTGGGGGATGATGTCACGAGTGGAGTGAGCGATAGTTAATAATTACGGGGGGAGAGGAGAGTAAAATTAACGCACGGAGACAAGTGAGAAAGTCGTGCATGTCATGAGTGGGGGGTCTGAAGGAGGCGAAAGCGCTGTATAACTATCACTGCAAGTTAGAAGGTCCTAGGGAGCGGATCTGTGAATAATAGCCCATCGGGCAGACATAAAGGGAGCAGTCGAGAAGACTAGGAGAAAGTCTTTCCAGTTATGACTGGTATGTAGAACGTTGATTGATTATTATGATTGATGTATTATATTATATTCGTCTATTACCATGATGTAAATAAGTATATGTGAGGAATGTGGAAGTCCTTGATATTGGATATGGCAATGTGCGCCACGAGCGATAGATGAAAGTGAGTTCATGGATTTGTAGCGCGAGTGAGTAGTGTGTACTCCGATGGAAGTGTGTTACCGTAAGATGTGTGGTGAGTGAAAGGTGAACTATTGTGTGTACGCTTCATGGACTGTAAGGAGAGGTGGAGTGAATAGAAATGGTAGGGTATTATACCAATGTAATGTTATTCTTGTAGGTGTCGGGGACGGGCCGCAGAGCCACCTCGATGAGCACAGGGGATAGGCCAGCATAGGGCCGGAGGCCACACATAGGCCAGAAGTGAGGCTGTCAGTGCAGGACAGTAGAGGCACATAAAGTCGTGGCAGTCAGGCCACGGACAGGGACGTAGATATGAGAGTGAATGAGATACTATATTGTTGCCATGTTGATAGGCTAGTGAACTGATATTATGTTGTTGCCATGTTGATGGCTAAGGAAATAATGTGTTATTGCCCTGCTGAGGTGCTAGGGGAGTGCTACGGTGTATGACAATAGGAAGGTGATATTGAGAGACTGCGGTGCCAGTGAATCATTAATGTACTATTAAGACCCTGAGGGGAGAGGCTGAGGCCGAAGTGCCTTTAGGAGTAACTACCGGATTGTGGATCCGAGGGAGCGTGTGTGTGAGAATAAGGCCGTTGTACGGCAGTCATTTCAATAATATAATATATGTAATTGCGCTATTATATGTACAATTATGTTTAATAAATGTGTGAGTCTGATGGGCTGTTTTGTTAAGTGTTAAACTTGTTGTTCGTGATTGTCGTCCTGTCATAAACTATTACATCTCCCAGTCTGGGATTTGTGACACATAGCAGTAGGAAAATCTGTTAAAACCTCGAAAACTTACTTGTCACCCATAAGCTGTGGATTGTCTGGGAAGACATCTGTTCCGTCCATACCATCATCACAGGTCTTGAGACAAATGTGATAGAGTGCATCCTGTAAATAAATGAATCCAATCTGTGTTAGTAGATCACAATAATTCCCAGGCAAGGTTGGCTCAAACAAAAATGCATCAGAGACCCACCTTTGTTTGAGACATTCTACCCCAGTCAGCTACACCCTTTTATTACATTCAGAGCCAACTAAAATGTTATCTATAAGAAAATATATGGTAAAAATCAAAAGAGTTTAATTAAAAATGTGAACTATAATAATGTGCTTTTTTTTCAGAATGCATGGGATCAACATAACTTTTCTTGGAGACTGTTGAATATAGTTTCTGAAGTCTCTCATGGATCCATATTTAAGCTCATTTTCTAATGTAAGAATAGTAATTGATTAAAATGCAGAAAACAAATACTGTGAATTCTGCTTTGCAAATATTGTCATCGCCGCATTTCCATTTTAAAGGGAAAGTATTGCTTGACTATATGAAACATTTTCAAAATTCAAACTCTTTCATACTTGCTCTATAGCATGATGTTAAGTTGGGGAAAACAAACAAACCAAAAAAATTACAAGCGCAATAAAATGAAACTGCTTCACAAACAGTCTCCATCCTTCTAAATCAAAGATCACTTTTAATTACGATGCAAATAAGCGCGACCTAGTCTATACCTGCTTCCGTACACAAGATCATGTGAAAGACTAGAGCTCTCCGCCAACATAGACCTGTGCCGTAGTTCTGCAACATTACTGATGCTTAACCAAATAACCCTTTCGATGCCTATCGCCCGAATTCGGGCGATGGTTTCTTCTACCCTCTTAATGCCTATCGCCTGAATTCGGGCGACGTCTTCAACTACTCTCTTACTGCCTATCGCCCAAATTCGGGCGATCTGAGGTGAGCTAATGTAAACAGGAAATACACCCCCTAAATACGTGATTAGGGCTCCGGAAGTCGAATAATCTTATTCCTGATTGGATAAGCTTTAATTTGATCTCCGGATCATAAAGATTGGCCGATCGGTTCGTTTTTTATTCACTTTTTTGTGCGGATACTCTCTTCGCTGCGAAATAGCATCTTTCGAGTCTGACAACGACGATGTTGATCAAATTATCGGGGATTTGTTTGTAAATTCCGACTATGAAAGCGATTTTGATGGGTTTGACATCAACCAAGAAGATATTCACAATTGATTTAGTTGACTTGCATACGTGCGCTCCAGTTGGTAATGTAGATCTAGATCTAGCCGAAGGCGGGTGTATAGATCTAGATATAGATGTTACGAAGAATGAAATGAGTGCATTTTCTCGGTAGCCAGTAATGAACGCGTTTATAAACATTGATCCCACACCTCTAGACTTTGTCAAACTGATTATTGATGATGTTCAATCATTAGTCTTGATGATTTTAGCAGTTTTGCTGCCAAATAAAAGTCAGAATGTTAGTATTACAATATTTTTATTTTCTTTTTGTAATTCTTGTGATGCTGCTGAAACTGCTGCTGCCACCACCACAACTATCACCACCACCACTTTGATATGTTCATTATGCGATACGGTATTCAAAGTACTAAAAGTTTCTTTCTTACAGACTTATAAAATTCCCAATATCATAAGAGATATGATTTTTTTTCTATTACACCCTTGTTCTGACAAGTTTTGCAAAAATGGTCTAGCACTGAGGGAAAAATCACAGAAAATAGGCTGGCACTGAGGGAAAAGTCTTGGAAAATGGGCCGGCGCTGAAAGGGTTAATTGAGTGGAGTAATGATGACAGAGGCACAAAAAGCAATTGCTAGTTCCAGCCTACGATACATGATTAGATTGATGACCTACTGCTAGACCCCTTGAACGACCAAGTCTAGCTTATTGGAGGTAAACACAAAAGTTAAGTTTCATTTTCTCTTCTTTGCGATTTTGTTGGTACATACAAGTGGGGAAGTTCTTCAAATGTGTACTTTCACCACAAAAATAGACTTGCATACTTTGAATCCCAAACACATACTAACCACTAAATAAATTTTTGTCATATCGGTTGGCAGCTACGAAATGGTTACAGCTACCAAATGGTTACTGCTGCTCGTCATCCATTTTTTTTTTTGCCCCACAGAATTTACCCACCATCCCAAAAAACAAAAGCAATTATTCCCTGAAAAGGAAGTAAATCTTTGCGAGTGGCACATAATTAGTAGTTACCTCATCTTCTTGTCTGTGAGGTCGAAGATTGAATGACCGTGTAACAATATAATCTGGTGGCTTGATGTAAAAGAGGTCGTGTGCACTGTCTATTGGCAAGAGCCGCTGCAATATTCAATCAAACAAAAACAACTGAAGAAATGAAATTATTCTTATCCGAATGGTGCCTGTGGACAGAATGTGACATTTGTCAAATACTTATCAAAAGTGAGACAATTTAAATTCCAGAAAAAGTAATGTTTCCTAATACCTCAGAGGGTGTCTCCATCAACCACTGAACACAGTATTGCACCAAAATCTCAGTTCTGAAAAAATCTTTTATTTTGGGGAAGAGTTTTGATGTATGAGTTGCTGGCCACACTGTGTTGATCTGCCTCATTGTAAATGTACCACTTTTTCAAGCAAGGCAAATTCCAGTTTCAAGTTGAGATCTCCTCCATTATTTATTTTTCAACTGGTAATACAAGATGCCATGGTGACTCTTCTTATAAAATGTAAGTAACTTGCAAGATAACATATCTCGATGGTGTTGTGCTCTAACACTACTAACAGTGTAACTGGAAAAAATTGACCAACTCATTTTTTTAGTTAAAATAGTCACCACGCCTTTCTTGGGGTTCCCTATTCAAATGGGAAGTCTACACACATAATAAATAGCAAAACTGAGCTTCGAACCTTCAATAGTTACAATTCTAACCGTGTATGTGGCTGTTCTAATTGTGTAACTGATTTCTGTGTCGGAATTTTGTCGTGCTATAGTTGTGCATATCTGCGTAAGTGCCCGACAATACTTTGTGTGATAACCGCGTAACAGGATTAACCGGCTTAAAGACCTGCATTTTAAAAAAAAAATATTTATTACGACAGAAACACACGTTTTGTTTGATTAATACGACCAAAAAGATATAGTCCTGTATAAAAAAACTTGCAAAAAGATGTTTTTATTGTCTCCTGGAAAACAATCCCAAAACCAGTTACATGGTTAGAGTACAACACCATCAATCTGCAACATTTTATTTCTCCACCTTCATACGACAAGAAATGCATCACAGGGAAATATTTTCTTAGACTACCGAGTCTACATATTTTTATGCAAATTGCCATATTTCGTCATAATGGCATGCATGCAGCATCCCGACGTTTTGTTAATTTTACCTGTAGCAACTGTTTGAATGAAAAGTGAATTCACTATATTTACCTTTCTTAGGGCCTCCAGACCATACTAATTTATGTTACACAAATTCTTTAAAAAATACCAATAAGTTATTAACTCTAACAATAACCTCATCACGTAAAGAGGTCCCCAATTTTTCCCAGCTTGTTTCATTGCAGGTAAAATGGCAGGTCAGTGAGGCTAATATACCCAAACTTCAGGTATGCATTTTCTTTCCTTTCATTTATTTGATGAATAAATAATTCATAACAACAACAGGCATCCAAGTTGCATGCAGAGTATTTCCATCATCTTTTCACTCTGTTTCTGACAAGCAGCTTATTGCCAATTTCATGAGATGGCTGAAATTCAGATGGGTCTGGAGTCTACCACAAGTGCCAGTTTATAGCTTTAGTCTCCCACCGTGCCAGGTCGTTGTCTTTATTTGATGTGGTAATTAGAGAGATACTGTGTTCCTTTGATTAAACCGCTTTTCAGTACATGTATGTGCTCTACTACCTGGAAATCAAATCTCTCGCTAAAACTAACATTATAATAAGTGGAAGCTTTACATAGTAGAGGAGGGAGAAGGCAATGTCACGATACATGTGGTTAGTAAAGTAAGCGAATGGCTAAAAAATAAATTGTTCACCAGATTGGCCTGACTTAGGGACAGAAAAAGCGCAGAGGTCTTGGGAAAATGATAAAACGTGTTAAACGGCATGTAAATGCAGAAAATTCTTGATTTTGGGCCTTCCATTTCACAATAAAAAAACTTACCGCAAATCATCACAAGTACTTTATTCAAATATCTAAGGGGTTACTTACGATTTATCCACCACTATTTTTGTTATTGCGTCCGGAAGTATAAGTGATACACATGTTCACAAGGGCCCGATTGACCCGACCGCCGAGGTTATCGGCAACACGCGAACGATCGGCTGACTGGCCGCTGGCTATCCCCGCACGGGGCGTTACGTGGACGGGTTCACTCATCGAGGTGAAGGTTAAATAACTGCATTTCAAAAGTGACTACACAAATTGTCATGATGTTCTGAGGTATTGTCAATATTTTTATGCATGTTCTCTGCAAATATGTATTCATCTGCAAAAATAAAGATTTTATGACAACTTTCACCCTCATTGGGCTGCTCCGGCACTCAATGCAGTTATTCTATATAATTGTATCATTGTTAGCCAATGAATACTGCACCAATTAATACGTTACTGCAAGTACATCAAATTTAGACCCTCAGATAAAAATAACCATTTAAGGGTTTAAACATAGGTGTATTTCAGTGCAAGTCATGAAATGTGCCCATTACATAAATGCCTTACTTCTCACGGAAGTGGGATATTAAATGCATTGGTATTTAATTAAAGGAAAAGAAAGACATTTCCAACATTACTGTCATTGGCCAGTACAAATTATGAAAATGATTTGATTTGAGAAACTGGTAATCTTTTAGTTACCACATGATCAGATCCTCTATCAAAATGTGTAAATTAAATACTGAAAATGTAACAACCACATTGTCGCCCATATGGAAACTGATATAACTGACAGCATGGCCATTTCCTACTTTTGTTTCCATGAATTTGTCTCACACACAATATTCTTTTATGTCCGCGGTATACAGACATATCTGCCCGAAATAGTAGTTTTTAGTATGGCAAACTAACCTAAGCGACTATTCATAATCAGAAGCCTGTAATAGGCCCCATCATTAATGTCCTTCTTTCATATGAAGAAGCTCTAGTCCAAGAGCTTGCTTCTTTTTCAGGTTTGTTACACTTTTCATTCAACATTTAATTTTCTTATGTCATTACCATAGAGTACTCCACAAACCATCTTGCCTTTCAAACCCCCCCCCCCCCCCCCCCCCCGATTTCCTTTTTGATGTTTTCTTTCATAGAATTTTTTCAATTTTCATGTCTGCGTATGTGAATATGCATGAAATTTCTAAAAGGAGATCAAAACTGCTTTTAAGTGTGACAACTATCAATGCTCTGGATTTAAAACAACTGGTCATATTATGAGCCAAGTAAAGGCTGCAGAATAGATAAGGCAGTTCACAGTGGGACCAGCATTTTTGTCATCTGTAAAAGAATAAACTTCTAAAAGATTATCAAGCCCTGTGCCGGAAAAAAAAAAGGTACTTTCATGGATTTTGCCAGGGTAGAAATCCAGTAATTTCATCTGCACTGTAAGCAAACGTTCTGGATTTTTTTGTTGTTGTTGTTGGTTTGTTTCTTGCACAGTCCATTTTTCTCATCAATTCAGTTTCATCTTAACAAAAAATAGGCCCAAAGTTCAAAGTACAATCTGAACAGGTCAAATTCCATGAAATACCTTTTTCTTTCCCTATTCAGAAGAAACAAAATGAATGGTCTTTCATAGTGCATCTTTCCATCAAGGAAATACCACATGCGCTTAGTATCTCTGCATTTACACAACCACCAATCTCTATTATGCTGTAACAAATTCAACTGTTGTTAAATTTTCCTAGTTTTTTTCACACTTTAACTGAACAAGCTCTTGCACTTCTCACTGCTTGTTCGGTGGATTTCAAATATAAATAGGAAAGAGGAATCAGTACATATCAATACATATGATATGTGCACTTCAAACTATCCAGATGGCCATTATTATGCTTTTAATGCACTACCTGTCAAATAAAATGGGAATGGCACAGCTTTCTGCTGATTAACACTGGTCGTGTAGCACAAACAGCACATTGATTTCCTTGAATATCATAAATTATAATACCTGTTTAAATTTCCTGATTCTGATGCAAGACCTGAAAGAACATTCAATGTTTTGTTCGTCGTGTCACCCCAGAAACAGAGAACAGGATGTTCTGGGCTGGCATTCTTAAGACTTAGAAGTAAGCACATGAGAAATTCACCATAACATGTAGTTCATGTTATAGTGAATGCTGTGAAATACAGCAGTGTGGCATTAAAAAGCGCACTTGCTTGTAAAATATATCTGTCAAACTGTTCTGGGTCTCATCTGGTACTGGCTCTAAATAGTAGAGGGGTCAAGAGGAAGAAAAAAATCTGAGATATTGGTGCAAGTACAGTGAGCAGCAGCTGTAAGAAAAATTGTATTAATGATGATGGAGCCCCCCATCTGAGCATGTCCGTCTCTTGACTGGATCTCTTGAAAAACAATTTTTATTATCGTCATGAATGTGCAAAAATCATTATTTTACAAAATAAATCATCCTTGTGATGAAGGTGACCAGCTTGCACCATCAACTTCTTTCAGCTCAATTATTTTATTGACCAAGATCCACCTGGGTTGTCATACGTACTTGAAGTTCAGCCTGAAGCCCTCCTCTGAAAACCCAAGGTTCCTGGTCACCACCCATAAATGCTTCTTTATAGCCCTTTGAAAACCCTGATGGTCAAAGAGGAAGAAAATGTGTGTAAAAAAAAAAAAAAAGGAAGAGAAGGCGGAATATTCCAGTTAGCCCACACAGGACAAAGCTAAGGGAAAATCTCACAATAAAGCAAACTGAAATGTGTGGGAATATTTTAAAATTGAATCACTTTAACTGAGGCACAGTACAAAGTAAATGCTTTCAAGAAGAAAAATAATAATACAAGAAACAGAGAATATGGCTACATTTCTACTTTTTCCATTTTTGGTCCTATACGAGTTTGGGTTTTTTTTTTGTTTTTTTTTTTTGACAATTTGATTTACTTCAAAATTTAAGAGTTGACATTTACAAACTTTTTTAGGAAATTAAAAGTCACAGACAGGGGAAAATGGAGACAAGAATGGTAAATAATTAACACGTACATGCCACTTTGAATTCTAATTCATGAGCAAAAGCAATAAAAAAAAAAAAAACATTAAAAATGTAGTGCAGCTTTCATGAAAACAAAATTCTTGCACACACCATTTTGATGCAAATGTCATTTCCATTTTCAATGTTCATTGCAGTTACACCAAATTCACATCCACTATAAAAGCACACAGAAGGCATAACAGATCATAAAGACTATGGCCCAAATATTAAAATGTGCCTTAACATCTCTCTTGATAATTCTTTTGCTGCGCAGAGGGAACAATACTACATTCTACAATTTCATGTGGTATGTAATGACTCTTGAAGGAATGAATCTGATATTTGAAAGATTCTACTGTATAATATTCAGCTTAAATCCAAAATTTTTTTTTAATTTAAAACAAAAAAGCGGAAGAAATTTACAACATAAAAAAAACAAACAAACAAAAAAACTCTTCCGGGCCCTTTTCAAATGACAATGCTTGCAAAATGGTGAGCATAGGTTAAGACTTTCGATTCCCTGCTCAAAATTTCATCTTAAAACTGAAAGTCCCTTATGCAGTCATGTTTCAAAAATGCACATTCTGCATTCCTCTCAGAATGTCCAGATGTAACAAAAATTATTACCTGACATAAGGCACTGATGAAACTTTGAGCAGATATAAATGACATTTCAAATCAGATAACTTTTATTTAAG
The DNA here is from genome assembly GCA_963931925.1 of Onchidella celtica. NCBI lineage: Eukaryota > Metazoa > Mollusca > Gastropoda > Systellommatophora > Onchidiidae > Onchidella > Onchidella celtica. The sequence continues at coordinate 50,187,577 of OZ007567.1, read as the reverse complement.
AGTTAACAGGAGGGTCCTGGCATACTTCGCTGCAAAAATAGTGTGCAACATCATGATGACTTATTTCTGATGCATACTGGATATGCTATTCAAAACAAAACAAAAAGAAAAGGAACAATAACAGAAAAGAAATGGTTGAAATAGTTTCATTCTCAAGGTTTTTGCATGACTGTTTCTGTACACCTTTTGAACATGACATGAAGATTTTTTTTAATGAGTAATTCTTGATGGTTGAGTACAATTATTGAAAAAATACAAAAGTCCTTTGAAGGATTTTACATAAAAACAAGATTTAAACATAGAAAGACATATGCTTCCACTTGATACTTTACAAATGAAGTGGTGCACAATATTTAATTTTGACCTTTGGACTGATATAAAACTGCACTCAAAGTTCTTGGATGTTTTACAGTCACAGCCACCAAAATTGGACTGTCAAGGCTCTCCACACACTTACTCCTTTAGTTTCAATTAAGATCAGAGATCATATTCAGTGCAAGCCCGTGGTACAGGCTGACACTACCACAGGCTTCCATGTATTTTTTAAAATTTGAAATTCAAATTCAGTAAACCAGAGTACCTTCACATCAGTGGCTCCTGACCTTTGATATGCAGTTTTGTTTCAGAAATTTCATACACATGTCTCAGCACATCAAAAATTCAAAATATACTGTCATCTCGCTGCTTAGAACAGGATGCACCAATTCATATGTAATACAATCACAAGAGAAAGCTAATGTCTCTCCAGAAAATCATGTTTAGATATTCATGGTTCATTTTCAGAACAAAGTTAGTGCACTGAAATCTCTTTAAGTATTCAAAAATTAAAGATCATGCAGTCAAATTCCATCCTAGCCATACAAAAACCAGAAAGATTTTATGAAACCATAGCAAACCAATTTTAAAATGCACACTGTTGAATTATTATCATGGATATTTGGATGCCTTAGTTTTCGTAACGTATCTTGCAAAAGATGACATATGGATTCAACACAAACACTTTTAATGTGAAAGAGGTCTGAAGCAAAATACACCATGCAGACTGCTGACATCAGCCTTCATTTGGTTCACCCTTGATTATACTAATGGTGAAGGAAACAGGCTCTTTGTGCTTGAAACCACATATCATCCTAAGCCATGCTGGGACACTCCTGTTCGGTCCATTATGAAAAAAAGGTACAGCTGTCTGGACCTGTATGAAGAAGTAAAATTAGCACGCCAAGGATTCTCAGAATGAAAGCTGCACTTCAAACAATTACACCAATTGCTGCTCTTGTCAACAAAACTACTGCAAATAAAGACATGAAAATTCAAATGCCTACATGTAACACAGCTAAAAGTCTGCTGAGCCAAGGGGTGTGTTGCTTGTCCTTTTGCTGAAAAATAAAGAAATGTTACTTATGAAGGTAATGACCAAAATAGTTTAACAATAGTTGTTATCCAAATCATAAAGATTAATGTTGAATGACTTCTGACTGTTTTTTAATTACAATATTTTTGTTACCTATTGCTTACCATTCCTACAAGTTAAAATTACTTTCGGCACATTATTAATTTCACTTTGTTGTTATTTAGTAATAGCAGTTTCTGAAATTAACAGAAAAAAATTTAACCTGAAATACAAAGATAAAAGTTTCAGGATTTTGTATGCAGTTTACAAATGGAAGGCATCACTACTTTACTGCTTTAAATTTTTTAATTTACAAGAGCTCCATACACTGTAATCGTAAATTAAATCTGCAAGTCTGTTAAATTATCAAGCATAGTGCAAAAAATATTTGTTTTCAATGTTTGAAAATATTGAAGTGCATGTCATTATCAAATCAAGCTTAAGTAGAACCTTAAGATTTCAATACCTAGCCACTGTACAAATGCACTGCAAATCTTGAGTATGCTGACAAGGTCCCAAAGATATGAGTACATGTCACACATGAAGGACTTGTTTGGGCCCGAAACCAGTTTTGCAAGGAGATTAGCACCATCTTCAACTCTGCGCAAAAATTCCTCAGCCAAATGATGCCATTCAGTTGCCTGAGACAATAATAACATGGGTTATATAATTTGGCATTGATTTCACTCCTCAACTATAAGCAAATGTTCATTTAATGTTAAAATAATCCAAATGGCACATCAAAATTACAAAGCTAAAAAGAAAAAGAAACTAAGCATTCTGAAATCATTTGGCAGTGTTAAAATTTTATCTCATGATGGAATGTTCTGATACAGAAAAAAAAAAAGTATTTTTAAGTCCTTCCAAAATCTCACCACAAAAACAAAATCCATTAAAAATACAACCTTGCCAAATCTTTAAACAGAATAGAGAACAAACAAGCACAAAATAACAGTTGAAAGTTCAATTCGCGAAAATGTATTTGCTCACCTCAAAAGAATTTATCTGCTTTCCACATTTTTTGGTGATAGTATGTGCATTATTTCTGAGCCAATGAAGTCTCTGGAGGAAAAATACACCATGAGTACCATGTTCAAATGGCATGTAGAATAGTTCAGCGAGCAACAATGCATCATCTTCAGTAAAAACACTCTCCACTTCATTTTTCTCATCAGTAATATTGCCATCGTCTTCTCTTTTTTCATTTACTTCAGATTCCACTTGCATTAAACTGTCAGAGGAATTTTGCTTTTCAAGAGTTGGAACAGTGCTGGTGTTATCCACATGATTTTCAAATAATGGAGAAGATGTTTCCTGAACCCCATCTGTGTTTTCACCTGAACATGGTGCTGTGATTTCCATTGGTTCTGCCCCCGATTCTGTTGCTGGTGAGGGATCAGATATTGAGTACGAGTCTGACTGTGGCACTTCACTCAAACTGCTAACTGGCAAACTTGGTGGCTGAAGAAAGGTTGGGATGGGTTCTGGGGCCTGAGCATTTGAGCATATCGTTCCTAAAGGAGTTACAGCAGAGGAGCTGATTGTGTCTGTTGTAAATGATGGTGTCAGACAGGTTTTGATAACATCTGGCAGCGGAAGTCCTGCTGGAGGGGATGCAGGCAAGTAATTTTCTGGTGGAGTTGATGGTGCCTGCAACTCAGTTGGATCCATGCATGGCTGAGCAGCTGCTGGAATGTCCTCAATGGGAGGTGGTTCATTGGATGGTAAAGGTTTTACACCGGGAGGGATTGATGGATTGCCTGGAGGGCATGATGGCACACCTGGTGGACTTGAAGGGGGAGGGGTGGGTGGAAGAAGTACAGGGGGTCCAGGCGGAGGGCAATTAAGCACACCAGGAGGTCCGGATGGCATACCTCCAGGCAAGAAGGTTGGTATGACACGTGGAAATGGCTGTCGAGGGGGTTCTCTTCTACTGTGAATCTCTGAGAGCCAGTCAGACATTGCAGCTTTCAGCGCCATCTTGGGCTGATACCTCATATCAATTCTTGTTGGAAGATCATCATCAGAGCTGAAATCACTCTCAGTCTCCAGCTTTATGTCAGAAGCAATTGGGCTCATACGATCATCTGTAAAAGAACAGGGAAGGATTACTTTTTCAGAGTAAGCAGGGATGTAAATGGCCTCCTCAAAAATTCTCTGAAACTAACGCGGTGTTCTTTGAAACCAGTTCTGACACTGCGGCGCGCAGGCTATTTGTCTAACTCTAATGAACTATGATGGAAAACATTTACATAACAACCCGATAAACTTAACTTTACAGTTTTATATCAAATATTTAAAGTAACATACATTTTGGGCTTTGATTATTAAGTCCATGATAGAACACACAGCACAGGTGCTGAGTTTATCAGTTTACTGTGCCTTTGTAGTTGGCTCGTGGGTGGTTCTATGTTGAGACAGGTTTGAGTTCGCAAATAATATATGACTCTTGGATGCTTCTTTGGTGAGACAAAGTTGATTTAGTAGATAATTTATAGATGGCTCTATGCTGAGAGTAGAGACAAGAGTTAACTTTGCAAAGCTATTGTATGCCTGTGTATGGCTCTCAGCTGAGATAGAGATGACTTTGAAGATGGCCCATGGGTGGTTTTATGATGAGACAAGAGTTGAATTTTTGGAAGTAGATTTTGGATTTTTGATCTAGTTCTATAACTTTTTCTATTGTTTTACCACCTCACGGGCTTTAGATTTCGATTTCTAACGTCTTCCTAACGTTGCTGAAACACATGTATGCCTTAGCCCAGGCCTAGTTTATCCGTGATCGCCAATTACGTTCAAAGATTCTAACAGTCTGCCAACCTAGATCTACCACCTCCAAAGATGATTGTACGCTATGTAAAATTGGAAAAAAAAAAAAAAAAAAACATAACTGAAATAAAATGAAACCAATTCACAAAAATGTGTCCACTATTCTTACTCATGACCGCCATCGTTTACGATACAATAAAAATCAATGTGTGGCCTACACGTGTTACGTACTCGAGCTCGTATGAACGGCCGAAGCGCGGGGACACGGGCGAAGGTGTATCACTGTATGCCGTGACAACTTATTACGCAACATTACTAATGCCCGGTTGAGCGGGGACGCCGCGGGGGGGGGGGGGGGGGGGCGTAGGTAATTGCCAGTACGGCAGAACACGGTAGGGTAGAGCTGCCATGTTTATGGTTGCGCCCGTTGAATCGCTAGGTCCGGCGCTATTACTATTAGCGGTAGCTGTGGGAACGAATCAACGCTTGTAATAGAATTTCGCTCTCGTCTATTTTTTTTTTTTTTAAATATCGGGAGTCGGAATGGTTCTCTCGGAAATCGGAACCAGAACGAAATTCTCGGATTTCCGAGGATTCTCGGAAGATTTACATCCCTGAGTAAGTAAAAATCTTTCCTATGAAAACAGGTTTTTCACCTTCTGATAAAATTTCCAGAATATTCTTTGAATTAACCCTTTCGTGTTTCTATTCTGGCTACTTGTGAAGCGCTCTATTGGCTGACTTCCTGGCTATGCCGCCGACCTGATTTGTATACATTTTTCAGCCCTATGGCCGTCGCTGCTGCGTGCCTCCACTAAATTGGAAATTGTAGCCCCCATGTCGCATCTATGATAATGAATATACTTACTGAGAAATGAATGAACTACAAGAAGAACCTATTTACATTGGAATGCCGAAACCTATTTGTTGGTTTTGTAAACGTGAAATGCTGAAGGGGGATATGTGACACTACCACCGAGACAGACGGACAATCCACACATTAATGTATCCCATCCCGTTTGTTATCCAAGCATACAACACTACCTGCACAAAGGCACCACGTTAGTAAATGCATGTACTATGTACTACAAGCGTGTGCTGATCAATACATGATGTAGGCTTAGAGTGAGGAACAGGCCTGTTGGATGACCATGTGTAATACAATACATTACTTGTACTACCCACGCTTTACGGTTCGAACAGGGTCAGTGGGCATCTGAAGATTACCTGGTGATATCATTTACTATTTATAGCTATTCATGCAGTTCTCCCTCTCAAAATTGTATACAAAACTGGAGGACACTGGCCGGCCGGATGAGGCCGGGTTGAACACATGGCAGTGTCATAGACAAAGCCAGATTCGGCCAGGTTGAACAAATCGCGGGCCATATTTAAAGGCCGGGTTTGGCCGTGTTAAACATGAAAGGGTTAATGAAAAAAGTTATCATCTGACAGCATATGACTTGGTGGGTGAAAAAAAAGAAGTCTGCAAGCATTACCCACAGCAGTGGCTGATTACCATAAACTCACAACAGTTCATCCACCACAAAAATAAAACAATTTCACAACTAACCCAGGCAGTCTTGATAAATAGCTGCTTTTCGCTCTTTCCACTGAAGCATTCTATACAGCAAAGAGACAACTGACGGTACAATTACCCATGAGCATAATAAAAACCCGTTACATGTGGAACAAACTATAGCATACCTATGGTTTTACAAAAGCTCTACTTTTAGCTCTAGTCTTTTTCAATCTAGGGAAGTAGGCCCTAAGAAAATTACCAGAAAATTTAGCACACTGCACAGCCATGAAGAAACTATTATGTCTGTGTATATGTTTATAAATACCCAGCACCACAACTGAGTTGTTTTAACATTGTGTTCAGAACTTAGCTCAAAGACTCGTACATATTCTGTATTTCTATCTTACTTCTCTCCTAGTGATCTGCATCTTCTCAGACAGACGATGAAGGAGTGAGCACATGCAATAAACTCACAATGCACACACTTTGGCTAAGCTTGATTCAGTTACAATGACAAATGGAAAAACTGAATCTTCATAAAGAACAAGTGAAATTAACAGTCTCTTTAATCACGTCAGATTTACATGACATTTTAATAAATCCTCAACAATTGCTTGCACTACTAGCGCCATGCAAAGCCATCAATCTTGTGCTTTTTGATGTTGATCTAGATCTAATTGCAAAGTGGTTCTCAACTGCCATCCGTTTCACCCTCGTCCATCCACTTTGAAGAGAATTTATTTCTCACAACTGTCCCATCATACATATCAAAGACACTTTATGTCGACCTAGTTGCATTTAAACTTCGAAACCAGCCGTGTTTACAATGTACAAAGTTGACCAGAAGTTTGGAACTGAAAGCTTTCAACTTTTTCCGATTTGCATTAATTAACAAACGTACCAAAGTCAATACACCATATAAACTGTGGGGAGTCAAGTCATACCTTTGATTATGTCTTTCTTCACTCCATCAGGATTTGATTGGCACCACTGTCCCAAGGTGTGAATGGCCATATAGTTTGCTTCAAATTCTGTGTTTGGATTTGTCATTACACCATTTATGTAAGGAATGACCTCAGGGGATCGCCCATCATATGGTCCAAGAAAGATTCTTCTTGGATCATAATCATTTGCATGGATGTTGTCCCAAATCACTGCTGGTCTTTTTAATGCTGTTGCTATTTCCTCAAGAGATGCAATAGTAAGTTTCTTACTGACCACCCTTGGACCTGAATGCAGAGTAAGAAAGTCAAGGCATGATAAATTTTAATATACCACGATCATCCACCATTCTCTCATGTTGAATTTATTAAATACTGTCTTTCATCCTCAATCACATAAAAGATCAAATCGATTTGTGACACACACAACTAGAGCTTTCAAATGCATATTTCCAGAACTTTGATATGCAACCAAGGGGTTGAGCTGCAAAAAAAACCAATAAGCGCCAACCTGGCATCTCTTGACCTGCATCTCTCAATACATGGATCAAGAAACGGGCTTTTAGTCTAAAACATAATTTTTAATAAAATCCAACCTATTTAACTTAAAGTTAGATCTAGACCAAAAGGTAATGTTAATTTTCAAAATGATGAATCCAACACTACCTTTCAACATAACACATCTTCCAAACAGAGATAAGAGCGAATCAGGGGCTGGCTTTTTACCACAAGATCACATTCAGCTGCCATGCTAAAAATGGCAGATGACAGTGCTGACATTATGAATTATTCTACCATAATATTACCTACTTAATCTACAACCATAGAAATAAACTCAACTTTGAACATGTGGCCATTAAAATTTCATAAAATGTAACCACACTTTTTTGTATTTAAAGTGTGTTCAGTTCCTTATTTTTTGCAGATATTCATCTAGATTAGTGTCAAAAGGCCACGTGGATATATTGAGTTTTGCCACTGAAGACAAGTTTTCAGCTAGATTTTCAGTGAATGTACACAAGGAAATAAAGTTCACTCTTGTGCTCAATCTTAAGATTTTAACCAGACTGAATGAGATTTGTAGGCAATAAATTTTATTACACTGAGTGTTCTCCTTTGTCTCTGTCATAACTGATGACACACAGACAAACTAATTGTGAAGTAAGATGAGATGCAATACTGGTTTAACTGCCTCTACGAAACAGTTTAATGCTTATTGTTATAAGATGAAACAAAAATAGGTTGAGTTTTAACATATCATCCATTGCTTCATGTCCCTGTTATGATCATAGTAAACAGTGGCCTTTCGGTTGCCACAGAAAATAAGGCAGGTTTTTTTTCAAAGAGTGTTGCAGTGGAATGTTCATTCATTGAAGAGAAGTTAAATTTATTTTATTTTTCAGTATTGTGCCTGTCTCGTGTTCCTGAATATGAAAAACCGGCTTGGTTGTCACTGTGACACAGCAAATCTAGGTTACGACAGCTGTGAAGCATTTGGCACCCTTTACAATAATTATCATGATTTCCAACTTTAAAGGCAATGGCTACATTTTTCACTAGGTTGCCACAAACTTTAATTTTGATGGAAAAGATTCATATTTTGCCAGCCCGGCTGCCCATGTGAGCCAAGTCGTACCCTTACTCCATAATACACGTTTGCACCAGGAATCCTCATCCAGATCTGATAACATTTTGTTTGTTTTCAGTACAATCAGGGGTGTAAATGACATTTGAAAAAAATTCTCTGAAAATGAAATGCCAGGGGCCGCATCAGTTACTTCCCTTGCCTTGCATCTATTTCCCCCCTTGGCTAGGCCTAGGCTATTTTCGTGGGTCAGAGAATTTTTCTCTGAAACCTCGGAGATTCTCAGACTAACGATAGTGAAAGAAACTCGTCCGTCAGAGAAATTTTCTCTGAAAATTCGTCGTACAAATAGCAAACCAATGCCATGACAATAGTATTAATGTAGTTGTGAAATCAACTGTTTCTATTCGTAGTTTTTAGATTTCGATTTGTTACTGTTGAAAAAATATATTATCAGTGAATTAAGAAAACAAAAACAACCTGAAATAACTAAAAATAAGAATAGATTCAGCTCTAGATCTAGGAATTTACCCTCAAAATTCAACAAACTGAAAAAATCTGAAAGATTTACACCCCTGTACAATGAAGACTTCGCCGGGCGTACTTCTGTTCATTGTATTCCCAAATGTGTGCAATAATTTTGAACATCTAGGGCAGGGAAGGCTTGTTCATAATGCAATGATACGACTGGATACAGTGTCGTAACCTGATAATTTGCACAAAATTGCAGCCCCTTGAGAGCCTTCTTAATCGTGATACAGCAGTCTCCGCCTAAGAACCCGGTAAACGGGAGACAGAAAAAGTGGGTTCTTAGGCAGCCCGGGCACTTAGGCGGATGCCAAAGGATGCCACCCATGACCACCCGTGTATATATGGCTTACCCCCCTTGATAGCTCGGACCTGGGTCGTGACCTCATAATGAAAATTATGCGTTTGACTTTTTTTTTTCTTTAATTTTTTTTTTTTACGACTTATAGCTAGCAGAATGCTCTTTTCTTAATGATGTGTAACGAATGGAATAATTCAGACTGAACAATCAAGTTGTGAATCACAGATGCCGATTTTAGACAACACGAGGCCCAGTGATACCCTGTGTAATAACCACAATCAGCCCTAAGTAAATGTGCCGTGCAAACTAAGCATGTGGTCAATCACGTATAAAATTCTGCCCCTCGAGTCAGACAACAATAGATGTTAGGTGATGACTATGCTCGCCCGTGCAGATGCGGGGCCCTCTTGCAGAAGAGGGACAGCAAAGAATACATCTGACGTGATACTGCGTGTCGTAAGAGGCGACTAAAGGTGCAACGGTCCTGGTCTCCCGAGAAGAGCCAGTTGGCGGTGGGCCAACTACCCACCCTGTAAAAATAAACCAGTTACAGAAACACAAGCAAATACTTTAAGTCAGTCTTTTATCTTGGGAGAAGGGGGAGCATCTGCACCTGTAGATTCAATGAAGGACAATGGACAAAGCCGAAAGGACTCCACTGGCCCGACTGCTCCCTCATCAAACAAGTCACTCCGGATTGCGTCGTGGAATGTCCGCTCCATGTATGAAGCAGGAAAGAGTGCCCAGGTTACAATGGAGATGAGGCGATACAGACTGCACATACTTGGAGTTAGCGAGACCCGCTGGATACAGTCCGGACTGAAACAACTTAATTCTGGGGAAAAGATTTTGTATTCTGGAAGGGAGGACAAAAAGCATACAGAAGGAGTAGCGATCATCTTGAGCAAGCACGCCCAGAGGTCACTGAGGGGATGGGAACCCTACGGAAGGAGAATTATATTGGCATCATTTACTACAAAGAACAAGAACATCAACATGAACATTGTGCAGATATACGCCTCAACAAACGAAGCAACCGATGAGGACAAGGACGATTTCTACAACCAGCTTCAGGAAATAGTTGACACATTGCCAAGAAAAGATGTGAACATTATAATGGGAGACGCCAATGCCAAGATAGGACAGGACAATACAGGGTATGAAGACATTATGGGGCGCAATGGTTTGGGACAAATGAATGATAATGGAGAGCGGTTTGCAAGTTTCTGCGTATTTAACAGCTATGTGATTGGAGGTTCAGTATTCCCACACGAGGATCCATAAGGCCACTTGGATTTCACCGGATGGAGTAACTGAAAACCAGATTGACCACTTTTGCATCACCCGACGATTCAGACGCTCACTGGAGGATGTCATAGTACAGAGAGGAGCTGATGTTGGATCTGACCATCACATGCTGCTGGCAAGACTCAAACTCCGCCTCAAGAAACAAGGTACCAGAGCAGGAACAAAGAGGAGAAAGTTTCAAGTGAGCCTTCTGGATGGAGACAAGAAGGAAGAGTTCCAGCTGACACTGAGGAATAGATTCAAACCCCTTGTTGACCTCGAAGAGACAGTAGATTTGGAGACTCACTGGGCTAAGGTAAAAGGAGTATTTACATTGACATGTCAGGATGTTCTTGGGGAAAAGAAAGTGGAACACAAGGAATGGATCAGTCAAAAATCACTGGACTTGATAAGGATAAGAAGAGACCTAAAAGAACAGGTAAATGCAAGTCGCACAAGAAGCTCAAGAGTTGGTAACCAGGAAGAGTACCGAGCATCAGCTAAAGAGGTCAAAAAATCAATTAAAAAAGACAAAGATGAGTTCATAGGAATGTTAGCAGAGAAAGCAGAGAAGGCAGCAACAGGAGGACACATGAGGATCCTCTACCAGACTACAAAGACTCTTACTGGAAAATATGGAAAACCTGAAGTTCCTGTCAAGGATTACAACAGGAAGGCTATTTTTGGAAAGGAAGCTCAGGCAAAAAGATGGATAGAACATTTTAACAGCCTCTTGAACAGACCTCCACCAAGCAACCCACCCGACATTCTACCCGCAAGAAATGATTTACCGATCAGTTGCGACCCTCCGACTAAAGCAGAGATTAATGATGCCATAAAGCAGTTAAACCGAGGCAAGGCAGCTGGACCAGACCAGATCCCACCAGAGGCGCTGAAGGCAGATGCTGCTGGGGCTGCAGAGGGTCTGCACTCACTATTCTCGAGGATTTGGATCGGAGGCAAGTTTCCAAAGGACTGGAAGGAAGGACACCTCGTGAAGCTTCCAAAAAAAGGGGACCTCAGCAATTGTAGTAACTACAGAGGAATCACACTTCTCTCCATCCCAGGAAAGGTTTTCAATCGCATTATTCTCAAGCGAATACAGAATGCAACAGACCCAAAACTTCGTGAGGAGCAAGCTGGTTTCAGGAGTAATCGATCAACCACCGACCAGATCGCCACGCTGAGAATCATAGTAGAGCAGTCGCTAGAGTGGAACTCCGAACTGATAGTGAACTTCCTTGACTACGAGAAGGCCTTTGATAGCATCGATAGAGAAACACTGTGGAGAATATTGAGACATTATGGAATCCCAGAGAAGATGGTGAATCTTATCAAGAGCATGTACGAGGGGACAAGTTGCAGAGTCGTACACGATGGTGAGCTTACTGACAGCTTTGATATCAAGACTGGTGTTAGGCAGGGTTGTTTGCTGTCCCCATTTGTTTATTCTGGTGATTGATTGGCTTATGAAAGAAACCACCAGTGGAGGAAGAAATGGCATACAATGGACCCCATGGACACAGTTGGACGATCTAGATTTTGCAGATGACTTGGCACTATTGTCGCACACGCACGACCAGATGCAAGCAAAGACTACAGCTCTAAACAAAATTTCAGAATCTATTGGATTGAGGATACATCCTGCGAAGTCGAAGGTCCTAAAAATTGTTGCACCCCCAAGCGAACAAGTCAGAGTAGGAGATCAACCACTGGAAGATGTAGAGTCCTTCTGCTATCTTGGTAGTATCATTGACAATAAGGGAGGAACAGAGGCAGAAGTCAAAGCACGAATTGGAAAGGCACAGGCAGCTTTCACGTCCTTAAGCAAGATTTGGAGAACCAAGGATATATCTCTAAAAACAAAGCTGAGGATATTCAACTCGAACGTGAAGTCAGTCCTGTTGTATGGATGTGAGACTTGGAATGCGTCCCAGGCCTGCATAAAGAGAATCCAAGTTTTCACCAACAGATGTTTGAGGAAGCTACTTAAGATCAGATGGACAGACAAGGTCAGCAATGAAATTGTATGGAAAAGAACAAGACAGAGCCCAGTCAGAGAGGAAATTGGTAGGAGGCGATGGAGATGGATCGGCCACACTCTCAGGAGGCCAGGAAACAGCATCACGAAGAAGGTATTGGATTGGAATCCCCAGGGCAAGAGATCAAGAGGAAGGCCGCGCGGAACGTGGAGAAGAGCCAGAGAAAATGATGTGCAACGAAGGGGAAAGACTTGGAATAATGTAAAGAGGCTGGCCCATGATAGAGAGGGATGGAAAGTGTTTGTTGGTGGCCTATACCCTGATCCAGGGTGAGAAAGGCAATGATGATGATGATGACTATGCTAATATAGTCTAGGAGTGGCCTGCTTGCACACTAAAGATGTAACTGGGCTCCATCCTTTATACGGTTCGCTTCCCCCTACCTTCCCTCCACCGGTTCTCTTTCACTGTATTGTGTAGCTTTGTTCTATCCTGTCTACTAGAAAGACAATTTTGCATTTCATATTATGGACATTTTACGTAAAAGTGTGCTCGTCTCTTGGTCAAATGCCGAGTTCTTAGGCGGATTTTCCCCTTCAGAGCGGGTGCTTACACATGTAAATTACAGTGAAAAAATTCTGTTTCGCGGCAACAGCGGGTTCTACGGCGGATCGGGTTCTAAGGTGGCGAGTTCTCAGATGGAGACTACTGTATACACACACAGAATTCATTTTTTTAAAATATTAACGCCTACCCTGTGTGCAACGGCTTAAAACCCACTGTCCAATCAGTGACCTTACTCACAGAGAATCTTCAAAATTGGGCAAAAAGAAAAGGTTGTATGTTGCAAAACCCCGCGTGAGAAATAAAACCCAAACAATACATAGCAAACTAAAGAGAAGACAGAAAATAAACATGTAACTATTGATACTATTGCAAATTTGTTGAGCGACAGTTCGCATGTCGATGTTACATCTCTTGATAGTGTGGGGAGAGCCTTTGAAAGCTTAGTCTTTGTGATTCCGACCACTGGTTCACTGGTTAACATGTCCCTGTCACAATGCCTTTGATTTAGAAGAGATACAGTGAACAATAAGACGGTGATTACATCTTAAAAAGGTCAGTGACCCGACGAGTGAAAATACGGCCTGCGCGTGGCGCGGTCAGCTTGACCATGCCATATTGACACGCCCGTGCAGAGTGAATGCATGGAAAGTCGATCCCGTAAAATGACGCCCATCGCAGGGTGAGGGTTAATTCTGGGCAGCTGAGCTGGTTTAAACTAAAAAAAAAATAATGCTGTGTCAAATACTGTTAGGACCATGTGTGCATTTCTGAAGCTTCTTTATATATTTACAAAAGCAGATTAAAATAAAGATTGGAATGTTGCTGAATGTACATTTTAAAACCCCCTATTATTTCACTTGCCTTTCTTTGACTGCCCCATTGCTTCTGTTTCTGAGGTTCTGTGTCATGAAAATGGTCACATCACGATTCAACAAAAAATAAGGATGATAAACAAGGCATTTCCACAGTCAACAATCTTTACAGATCTGTTAATTGTGGAATTTCACCTTTTTCCCGTCTCGCACTATCAATCTGGATATTTCTCAGCCCTGCAAATTTGATTTTCTACATTTTCCTCATTTTTGCCATTTGTCAGAGTCAAACATAAAGAGGCATTACGCGTAAGTTCATCCCCTGAGAATGGCTCATACGTTTTGGTATCTCAGCCCCAAAACTGTCACTTTGGTTTTATTGCCACACATCTTCTGAACTACAAGATTACAAGGTAGAACCACTTGTACTTTGGTAAAGTGTCTCACTTTCAATAATCAACAGGAGTGGTTCAACTGATAATTGGTTTACCATTGAAATCTATTATCTGATTCATTCACTTGAAACACTTTAGAATGTAAATGTTTTGGTAGGAGACTGACCTGTCCACATAATATCTATTCCTGGAAGAAGTTTGGAACCAATGGTGTTAAGGTATTCTGAGGAGGCTACATTTGGGACCGCTCTTGATGCACAATATTCTGCAGAGAGAACATAAGCATTAATATTATAAATTTTGCTCTGTAAATTCGCCAGGATAAAATATAATGTAAAAGACGTGTTCCATTTTACAGAAAAATAGCAATCTGTATATACAGTACATTAAACAATTAACAGTGCAAAACAATGAACTAAAAACAAGCTTGAAACTTCAAGAATAGAACATACAAATTTGTTCAGCAAATACAAAATGTTCACTTAGCTAAGAATGAGGGTTGGACAGACCTGTCGGACAGAAAAGGAAAAGCTTAGGCTGGTGAAGATGTTCATAAACTTCATTGGAAACAGAGACTTGAGCGGCTCCAAAGGACTGGAAAGCACTACGATCAGCTTCTGAAAGCTCTGGGTCAATATCATCAAACAACACAGCAAATGCATCACAACCAAATGTTGCAACCTGGTTTAGGGGATAAAAAAGAAAAAAGTTCATAAGTACCATCATACAACTATCACACTGAAATATTAGACACATCTTTCTAGTTCAAAACAATTTTGAAGGGCCTTGATCCGTCACCATGCCCATTTGTTTTCAAATGTTGCATCCTTAAATTATCATTTCCCGATACTTTTTTTTTAGGATTCCTTTCATGTATTATATACACAATAACATTGTTTCTGAACATCCAAAACGAAGATACAACACTGAAAAAAACAAAACAAATCACCTGCTCCAGCTTTCTTTTCAAAGCCTGAACATCTTTGGCATTGGAAAAAGAAATATCTAGACCTGGGGATATGGCATACACGAATGTCACTTCCTTCTCTTTTGCAGCACTGATCAGATGAGATAAATTTTCTGTGGATGGTGAGAAGAAAGTGTCAGTAATTTTAAAAACAGTAATCGAGATAATAAAGAAATGACTCTTAAATATATTACCATGTTCTTTAATATGAAATCGTCATTTTTTACTATCCTTACTTTACCATCTGCTCAAACAGCAAACATCTGACAATCTGCCATGAAGCTGCCATTGCTGCTTTTTTTTTTTTCACTTTTCGTGCCTTATTGAAGTTATTCTGCAGGCTAGCACTACACCTCACTTACACTAGATGATGGTAGAATTTTGACCATTGAAAAAAAGATACATTAGATCACTCTTCACTTCAGATTGGACGTGAAGTTAGTAAAACTTAACACTTTTAAAATATTCTGTTTTCTCTTTCCTCCGTAAATTATGGCAAAAATGGAAGATATGTGTACTAAAAGCAACCTGTCACTGGCATGGACATTTATTGTAGGTTTGTTTCATAGTGGTGAGCGCAAATCAGGTTACCCTTCATATATTGGGTTTCATTATCAGATTCCCACTGTTTGCTAATAGTAATAGGCCCTAAATCCACGGCTCCCACTCAACTGAGAAAAAAAACATCTGAAATCCATTTATGCGGAGCGTAAATTTTAAATGATTGACCATATTCTGCGCATAAATTTGATATAATGGACCATACATTACACCTACACACAAATATACAACAAAATACTTAAATAATAGTAGTAAATGGACACAGGAAAAATAACCACTGATCTCTTCCACCGCAAATTTCCGCGCGAGTGGGAGCCCTGAAATCCCTTACCTGACACCTTTGGGGCCACAAGTGTTTCAGTTTTAACAACTTTTCTATTTCTGATAGTCAACATACTTAGCCCCCACATCGACCACATAATACATTAATACTCCAGTGCCATCCGTGGCAGAACCATTAATAAACAAAACTGTGATCCCCAAACTCTTTCTCAAACTGGTAAATAAACCACAAAAGCTGAACACAGGAACAGCATTCCACTGACCAAGAGGAAAGAATATAATAGACAATAAATCTGTTGCCTACTTATGTCTTATTGTATGATAAAACGCCCTCATTTCAACAGGTTTTAATGAAATCCTGTAAGTTTTCCATTTACCTGCTTCCTCAACAGAATACAATTCCCTCCAGTAAGCCCTATGTTTGTAGTCATCCTTTGGAGCATACATATATGTATTGAGTCCTGACTTCAGCATCCTGCAAGGAAAATAAGACTATAAAAATCTAAAGGAAAAGAAAAAAGGTTGTTAATCATATTTACAGTTTTAGTTCAGGAATAATGCTGTCATCAACTGATACAAAGAAATCTCCCACCTCTAGCTCCACAAATTTACTTTATTTCCACCACTGAATCCATGATGAAACGGAAATCTCTTGAGGAATAGGCTACTTATGGTCAGTAACATATTATAATACAATATGGATCTTTCTAAAACTTTTAAATCACAATGCAGGCTGACTTACAAAATCATGATCATACTTACCAGCTAAACAGCAATTTTCTTTGATCTGCACTCCATGGCCTTCCATAAAAACCTGACAAAAGAAATCGAAATGATTTATATTCATAAAGCTATCTCATTCTTGTACTCATACTGAGACACATTCGAAAAATGAGGTCAAAATTCAAGGCGAATAATTCATTACTAGATCTAGATCTAGATCAACAACCCACCCAACCCCGAAATCTTACTGTTACTGTTCTTGGATTAAGACAAAAAAGATTCCTAATAAAAAAACTTTCATAAGAAGAAAAAAAAAATGCCGTGCTGAGAATCAAACAATATCCCCCGACTGACAAGAGTGACAGGCAGATTTGCTAACCACTACGCTACAGAGAACCCTATTTAATTGTGAGGGAATTCTTACTAAATGAGCATGACTAAATCAAGAAACCCATCTCTATCAATAAGACCTGAACCTTCATATAATTATATGTAGCCTGGCCTATCCTCCATTTAGATCTAATCAATAAAATTCCATACATTTTTATTCAGAAGTCTCTCCAATTTCAATCATGCCATCATTTCCAACACGTGCGGCTGATGCGCAATACGAACGTTGATCAGAATGAACGGAACAAGGGAGGAAAACGGAGAAGGGTTCGAATCAGGAAAGATCTCTCGCAAATACAGAATTAGGCCTTGTCTAGGTTATTGTTGGCGGATCAAAAAAAATACTAGGGGAAATTTTATCCAACAGTAGATCCAGGCTAATCAGCAGATTGGCCAAACACTTCAGTAATTTAATGGATTAATTTTGAACAACCATGCACAAAGAAAACAAACTTGAGCAAAAATGAATGAAATAACACAACTGCAGAGGGTAATAGTATCTAAATCTAGGGACTTTGGTTACATTTTGGCACTGACCCATCAGGAAAAACAAATTACAGTTGAATAGCTGGCGAAAAAAAACGAGGCGATTCATTGACTGCTAGATCTAGACATAGAGTCTAGATCTAGATCTAAAATCTAGATCTAGATCTAGACGTCTAGATCTGTCTAGATCTAGAGATCTAGATTCTAGACTCTAGTTCTAGATCTAGATCTAGTCTAGATGGGAGGAGTACCTTACTCGAGCGCCACTTTGTCAGATTGTCAGATTGATAAGTAACGACATGAGGGTCTAATCAGTTTGTATCATCGAGGCCGTAGGCCGATGTTCGCCTGGGCAGTAGTCAGATTGACATATCAGGGAAAGCCCCCGGGGAAGCTTCTTCTTCTTCTTCTTTCATAGTTGGCACGTCCAGAAGACGATTCCCCCAACTGCACTGTATCATCTCTTTTAGTTAGTTTCTGGTCTTTGGCGCTCGAGTACGGAACTCCTTCCGATCTTCAAGCGTGACTAGCGAAATCAAATCTGGCTGACGGACGTAGAATAGAGCTAGACCTAGTCTAGTCCTAGATCTAGATCTAGATCCAAATTTATTCCGGTTTCAACGGCGCAGTCGCCATCTTGAACTCTCGGGACAAGCTTTGCTCACTTACCTTCAACAACACCAGAAATGAACTTTTTCCTGTCAACTTTCACGGCGTTATTTTTTCCCGTCATAGTCGTTTGGGTACGGCTTTTAATAAGCCTTTTAGTTTTACTGAATATTGTCCCGATCGCTATAGTTTTTTTCGCATTCCAAGCCAGACAAACAGCAACTTCGCTCTCACAGATATCTTTTAATTCAATGTGCGCATGCGTGCATTTTTTAGCATAATTATGTTGAAACTTTAACTTCCGGAAGTAAAATTTTCCACGGAACTAGGCCAAACTAACACGTCTTTGCATGTAGGCCCATGAAGCAAAATAAATAAGATGGGGAATAATGCCACTCATAATCCAATTGTAATAGCCTCTGAGAAGGAAGGTCAGCAGAGGTCAACAGTGGTGATTCCAGTCATATACTCTGCTGATAAAAGAGGCTAAGTAATGATATGCTCCAGACCATGTTGAAATATCGAATATAATGGTGCTATAGAGGATGCAAAAAATAATTAGGGGCCTTATTGATAAATTGAATGCATATACACGGCTTGAGAGAGGAAGGGTGTCTCACCGACGTGGGAAAAAAAAGTATAGTGGAGGGAGGAGTTCAGTGGAGCGTAAGTGCCTTTTTCAATTATGATAATGACCTGAAACGTTTATAGTTTTATTTACTTTTTTTTTCATAATCCCAATGAAACAGTCAGCCCATGCAAACCCCCGCTTATTAAAATCCCACGACCCCCCCCCCCCCCAATACTTTTAAAATGTACAGTATCGTTATTGAATTTAGACAGTTATTAGCTCGCATATCACGTAAAAGATCCTCTCACACAGAGAATCTCAAACTGCCACTTAGCCCATTTGCTTTTATTCATCTTTTATTACTTGCAGATGGTACTGTGAGTGGAAGGACAGTTAACGAAGAAATACATGTAATAGCAGAACACAAAACTCAGAAAAATCCCAAGATCTTTTTAAAAATGACAAGATCCCAAAGTAACCCTAAAAAGTCCCAAGATTTGGAAAGTGCCGAGGACCATCAACGCTGAATTGCACTTTATGAAATCAGATTTTTGCCCCTTAACATGCATGAAATCGTGGCAAAACAAATTTCGAATAGCGACAGTAAATTGCACTGCGGTACGATTTCTTGTGAGACTGTTTTGGGACAGTTCTTGAAAATTCATTATTTTTATCATACCAGAAAAAAAAAATCAAGCAAATTCTAGTAGATCCCTATCTGTAAAACAAAAGAAAAAGCCCGGAGGTACATTTATCCCCGTCACCTGGGGAGTGGGTACCTCAAATGGCCCTATTTTTATCTCAAAGTCAGGCACAGAAAAATAGACTTGAAAGACAGTTGTAACAGTGTATCATTATGCACACTGTGGGCTCGGTGAACTAAGAAGGAGTTTAGTAATGTATATCTATGGAAGGAGTTCAACTTTATGCCGACGCCCGGGGTTTACTTTAGACATCTGCATTTTTTTTTCTTCTTCAGAGTTACCAACGTTGCAGGTGAAGACTTTCAAAAATCACCCAAAATCCCGTATAAAAAATCCCAATAGTTTTTCCAACTCCCAGAAATACATAAACTTTACAGTTTCGTTGGGTATTGAATTTAAACAAAGTAACGTCAGTAATTAGCTCGCAGATCACACAAAAGATGCTCTCAAACTCACCCATTACCCATTTGGCTTCATTCATTTTTTGTTCGTTGCAAATGGTGGGTCTACTGCGAATGGATAGGCAATTTTGTGATTTTTTTATTTATTTTTTTTTTTTGAAAGAATAGTAGCAAATGCTCAAAACCCAAACAACATCCCTCAATATTTCTTAAAATGCCAAGATCCAAAGGTAAGCCCCGAAAATCCCAAGATCTTGGGAAAAAGCCCAGGGCCGGCAACTCTGACCGTTTCCTGTTACTAACTTTATTATAAAAGATCGAAATGAGGGTGTGCTGTAATGGGATTTGTGGACAACGTGTTACAATTAGAACCATAAAGATTTATTTGTTGTTGTTCTGCTTCTTCATCTTGTTTTTTGGGGAGGGAGTGTTTTTCTCTTTTTCATTCTTAGTACCGTGAAGTGAAATGCGTGACACTTAAAAAATTGGGAAGAAATTAGTTCACAAACTCTACTCCTGACCGGATTCAAACGTGGGACCTCTCGCACTCTGATCAAGCATTTCAAATATAGGACCATTGGGCGACTAGTTATGCATGGTGTACAGTGGTTAAAATGGGAATTGCTTCATCAAACAACAAAGCGTGTCCGCCCTGCAACGTTTTCTCTTCACCCTTTCCTAAGATTCTTTCCCTTGTTCGTTTCTTTCTGTCTGAAAACCTTTTTTGTCTCTCGATGCCTAAACATGATTAACCATTTTATCTTTCAGTAACCAACTGACACAGCAAGTTGCTGATTAGTGTATTGTCTGAACCAACATGATAAGCCCTGCCCTCTTTCTTTCATAACAGTGACGATATTAATTATTGATAGAGGCCTCACGGTCTTGCCTTCGGACTTTAAAAAAAAAAAAACTATGAAAACCCATGAAATCAACAAACTATTAGAACGTCTTCAAGTAGTTCAACCCTTTCCAACAGGGAGTACGAAGCTGATCTCGACTGGATCCCCGGCTACTATGGCATAGAGGGGAAATTAAACCACAGACACCCTGGCCAAAGAAACATTGTTTAACCCTGCTACTGTCATAAGAGAATTAAACTGGCAGTTTTGTTCATCATTGGGCTGTCACAACCAATAAAATCAGCTTTCAGAAACAAATTTATACTCTACCAGCTAGGTTTCTAAATAAAAAACAGCCTCAGATATTAAAATTGTATGATGAATACGTGCGGTTCAAACACCCTTGGTGGGACACAGTAACTCTTTCCTGACACTAATAGGGTTAAAGTGTCTGCCAGAATATCTGAAAACACCACACACCGAGCTAAAGCCCTATATTAATAAAGTTACAAATCGAGGGGGGGGGGGGGGGGGCAGGAAAGATGGGATGATCAAACATCGAATATATTTGATAAACTGTACTTTATCCAACATCAGCCTGGACAGTGGGCTCATATCTCTCAACGAAATCGGAGAGATGAAATTGTCCTCGGTACACTCCGTGTGGGTCATATTCACCTCACACAGCGTTTTTTACTGGTGTGGTGTGGGGGGGGGTGGGGGGGGGGAATATCCCCCGAATGCGTGGCATGCAATTACCAACTATCATGAAACATTTTGACTGAATGTGTAGATTTCATGCATAGGCCTATCCGAGGGAAGCACTATGCCTGCGGATCAAGGCCTACTAGATAGACTATCTAGTAGGCCTTGCTGCGGATCCATGAAAGAATTATTTTCTAACGTAGACCCACAGTGCGCCCTGTCCTTTCTGAGAGAGGCTAACATCTAAACTTGATTTTAAAAGTTTTAAACACGACATTTACAAAACTCTATTCTGATCCATACAAAAAAAAAACTTTAGATATTTTTACCAGCTGTGATAAAACTGATACGGAACTATTTAATTCTATTTGTGAACTTTAGAAGCTTTAAAGACGGGACATTATAAGTAAAGTAACCAAGTAGACCGTGAGAGGCATAAAGTAACCGTTGTCGTGCTGACATTCCGTCATACTCAAACTCTGTAATATGTCAGTTATCTTGGAGGGGAGGGGATTTGGGGGAAAGGGCATGATCTGTAATGCTTGGGTTGTTTGTTTGTTTGTTGTTGTTGTTGTTTTTTTAATTTAATACTTAGAAGCTGAGTTTATTTATTGTTTTGCTTTTGATTTTAGCCATCATAAAGAAGCTTAAATTGGTGCGCCACATCTTGTTTTGTTTTTTAAAATCATGGCTATGAGACTATTGGTATAAAAAGAAGCGCAACTGAAACTGTCTAATGGTGGCTCGTACATAAGAATTCTGAAATAGAATGTCTGCATTTTGTTTCTTTGTTGTTGTTTTTTTTTTTCTAGCTCATTAACTTAATCCCAGTTTCCAGGGACTGCAAAATGAAAACTGAAAACAGCTTATATAGAAGCTTAAATAGCTTAATTTTTGTTTGTTTTTTTGTTTTTTTTTAATTGCCTATGATTATTGATTAACAGAACTTCCCACTTAGTCATGAAAACAAACATATTTATATCATTTTAAGTGATAGGCCTATATTAATGAACCTTCGACTCCAAGGTCGGTACAGCTGAGTGCATGGAACGTTTTGTTGACTGGCCACGTCATATATTTCGGTCCAAAATTCGCTAGAGACCGTGCACAAACAGACCCTGTGGGTCTACTCGGTGACCTTGGGGTCAAATTACCAGTCATGTCATACTTGACTCAAGGCTAACCGTTTCCTGGAGTTCATCGCAGAAAACGCAGAAACTCAAGGCAGTGATCGCTAGGGATGTTTTAGTTACTATACCAGTGTCAGCTTTCTATTTGCGCTTATTTATGGATTAATAGACTTAAAATGGTAAAAACATTAATTTGTGTGTGCGTGTGTGTGTGTGTAATGGTAAATTTATGAACTCTCGACTCTGATGGCAATCTAGCTGTCTGCATGGACCATTTTGTTGGCCGGCTACATTATAATTATTATTGGCTACAGACCGTGCACAAACAGGCTGTGTCCGCCTCCTCGGTGACCTTGCAGTTAAATGACCTGACTGACTCAATGCCATCCGCGTCATGGAGTTCATTGCAGAAACACACACAAATACGAGGCAATGATCGCCATGTAATTTTAGCACCGTCAGCCTTTCCCTCTTAATTTAGATGGGTTGCTCGGATTTTTGGTAACTTTTCGTGTCATGAGAAGGAAATCACACACATATATATCTGTAGATGTAGGCCTACAGTGCGCGCTCCTGAGGAGTCACACTGTCCTGATGTCTCTACGCCATACACTGTCCGTACCGTACCTTATGCAATGCCAAGCGCAACATGTATCACTCAGAATCTGTAAATGAATTTTCACCATACACCCTCCTCAAATGAAGTCATCACCTTGTTTCACCCTACTTGTGTTCACCATATCTTTTCACCAGCGATTCAATTTAAACATCACTCAGTTTTAGCAAAGATACTAGATCATTGCTAGTATCTTTGGTTCTATCTGAAATAGGCCGAAGTGATTATTTTAGCCATATAACCAGACTGGGTTTTGTTTACACAGTGGATGATTCAGAAGTAACACTGTCAGGGTCAGGGTTAGAGTTACATTTGGCCACATTGCCACAACAAGCTTTTCATTTTCATTGGCGAATTGGCCACAGCGATATTATTTTCGGGTCCTGGCCACAAACAGCCTGTTGTGAGTACTTTGGACCACCGGCCAGAGCGGCATTGCAGGCTGAAGTCAACTTGAAAGGTAGTGACCCTTGGCCTCAGGTCAAGCTGTTTAAAACGTCCAGCAGCCTTCACGTGGGAATTTGGATTAGGTTAAGCTGCTGCTGTTCCGTTGGCGCCTCGTGGATTATCGTTTGCATTTTCCAATTTCTTTTTGTCGGATGGGGGGGGGGGGGTACTCTTTTGTGATAGAAACATGCTAAACTGTTGATTTGGAACAGGACAAATATTGAAGAAGAGTTGAAGAAAAGGCACAAAATCTGAGATCAAACCAGCAATTTTTTGCACAGCTGACGAGTACGTGTACTCAGTCTCTGAGTAATTTGCTCGGTCGATAGGGCGAGCCGTCTTATTCGGTTACACCCTGAGAGCCACCTACCACTACTTTACTTTCTCGTGAATGGGCACTTAAGACTTTGAGCACCGGTTTCACGCTCAAAAACCATACACCTTTGGTCTGCTTAAAAAATCCCTTACCTGTTTTACACTTCCATCACATTACATGTTTCAAATCTCAGATTTTGTGGGTCTGTCGCGCGACGTAAATATAAGAAAATCCAGTTCTAAGTACAGGGTGAAAGAAAGTGAGAGTAACTTAATTGGACCTTTTAGACGATTAGCAACATGGGAAGGGCAAACAAAATTCAAAGGTAAAAGATGGCGAGCAAAGTATGCTGAATCACGGCCTCCTTTTACAAGGCAAACGCTTTAAGACTGCGCTGTTGCATAATCAGTAGATCACGTCATCTGAAAATTCCTGATCGCCAAACTCTCTGACCTTGAAAACTGTCTTCTGTGTACGCAAATCACACACCATATACCACAATCACATATTTGTAATGGGTTTTTCACTGATTGGTTTAGGCCTAGTTGTTGATTGGTTTAGCTTCAGCTGATAAACAAAAACAAAACACAAAAGAGGACACACGAATAAAGAACCTGTTATTAAAACTTGTTACAAATCTCATTTCATGTCGGTGGCTTTTAGTGTAGTTCAAAAGACACAGCTCATCACAGTTGAGTCGGGGTGGTAACATTTTTATGTAATGCATGAAAATAATAGAGATGTGGATAATACACATGTTCCTGATTATGGCATTGTAGTGCACTAATGAATAGACTTAGTCGGTTCAACTGTGCGTCTTCTAAATCAATTCCATTACTTGTTTGGACCGCAGTGCTGATCTGCCACTAAGTGGTGTTTGTGTCCAGTACTCTGTAACGTTCAAGTCCAGCACGAGACTGCTGCATGATTTTATGAATCACAAGCATGTATTATTTCATATCCAGCGCGTGGCCAATGATGATTTGACGCTCCACTGACTAAGGCCAGCAGGTTCATGGTGCTCTGCTTGTCGAAAACAAGCTTTAAGCCATCTGTCGATTGACGTCAGAGAGGAAAGAAGTGCTGGTTTAAGTGGTGACAGCATTCATGGTCAGTTTTACGAGCCATGTAAAAACATCATATAATATGTCACTTCACTTCAAGCTAATCAGAAGGTCACCACCAAGAATGACAAAATCTTTAATCTAATAACTTTTAAAGTAGGCCTACTTTATATTAATTAACAAAAAATATCAAGTATCATCTTTCCTATATCGAGACTTCCGATGCTAAATGATGAGCTGAAATCAATTAGTTGGGATTTGTTATGTAGGAAGCAAGCTGAAAAAAAAAAAAACTTGCAAAAACAATTTCTCACATATGAAGATGAATCTCTTTTCTTTGGTAAAAATCTTTTGAAAATAATGATAATAATACGGCAACAAAGCAGTTTCATTATTCATGGCCATGTAAGCGCGCACATCAGTTGTTCGAAATAGATGACTGGCTGTGGTTTTTTGAAAATCAGTGTTAATCAATGGAGGATGAGACTATTAGCCGCAGGCCTAGTTAACAGCACTTGTTCTTGTACAAGATGCACAGACAACTTGCATTTCATCCATGTTAAACTGTCTACATTAAGATAAGAACAGAATGCATCAAATATGAGTAATCCATAAGCCCTTTATCTGTTCAAGATGAAATTTCAACATCCATAGAAATGAAGAATTCCCATTGTGTGTAAAGTAGGGGTCTCCGACCATTTTGGAGCCACAACTCTTTCCTGCCCAGTGAGGAAAATCTAAAAAGGGAAAATGTCAGCTCATCGTCTTCTAATGGGCTTCGTGGGGGAAATGAAGATATAACAGGGGATGGTGGAGAAGGAAGAAGGACGGCAAGAGCAAATCATTGAATGAAAGGTGAACATAGAAAATGCTAAATCTCTCTGTATTTTCCAGTGGTTGTTTGGTTGTCTTTAAAGGGATATGTAAATAAACTGAGGGTCATGTTCTGGTACCAGCCTATTAAATTGTTTGGAAAGATGAAAAGGAGGACGAGATGGGAGGAGGCCCAACAGATACAACAAAAACAAAACAAAACAAAACAAAAATTTATTAAGATACATGTAGGCCTATAATATATCCCTTCGTTCAATTAAATCACGATTAAGCTTTCTTTTCAAGCTCACTTTACATTTTACTTGTATTTGGAATAAACACAAACCATGATAGTGAAGATTAAAATAAGTTCAGTTTAATCTGTGTACTTTAGATAACATGGAAGAATTGTCTTCATGCATATTTCTAACAAGCACATGATTTTCAATAGTGCAAAAGGGTTAAAATCTAGCACTTAACCAGCATTCTGAAGCATAGCAAATTTTGTACTTCGAATTAGCAAACATGTTTATTTGCCATGCGATTAAGGAAGGGCCAAGAGATTAAAGGCTTCCAAATTCTTCTCACAATGATCCTGAATGAAACAAACAAGAGATTAAATGTCGAGCCACTGGCACCTACGCCAAGAAGTTCCAGGCCCGTGGCTTAGACATACGACCACAGGCTATATAAGGCGACCAGTTCCAATCAGGACTCAGTTCGGTTCCTCAAGCATCCAGTGAGGGTTTTACTGAAGTTGTGAACTTATCATTAAAGTAATTTGAAATATCCTGGATATCTAACAGACTTTGGCGCACATAAGGTATTACAATAATTATGCGTACATAATCCATCCGTCAGTGCACTCTCCAGTTCTAGATATATTCATCAGTTTATCAGTCCATGCATTCGCGTGTTTGTAATATGCCATGTGGTTACACAAAGCGCCTACTTTTAATTCCTCATGCACATAATATCTTTTAGGAAAAGTGCGGGCCGCTGATGGTTCCAACAGGAACAAAAAATTATGTCCGCGATACTAGATCTAGATAACATTGCATTCTAACGATAGGAAACATACACGGTCACCCGCAGATGGCTGAAAGGCCCAAGTTACAGCCGAGATAAGCGAAATAGAATCTCGTCATGGGTCAGTGCCATGAAGGGAAAATGGTTGAGAGGTTCTACTCCTGTGTCACGTAAATCACATTACGCAAGAAACTAAGGGACAAACCAACTTGAAAACATGCTAAGCTGTTTGGAAACCGCCAGATAGAACTATTTGGTCTCTAATAAGCCGCCGCTTGTGGGAGGAAGTTCAATGCAGGCGTACAGCAATTGGGAATGTTGCGGTAAAACAATGTTATTTTTCATTTACAGCTGGGGAGTGGCAGTCGTATGAAACGTTTTTTTTTCATTAACAATAAAATCTAAGGGGAAAAAAAAATCTAATCCGATTGTGCTCCTGCAGGTGGTATATTGTTGTCGTGGCAGTGATTGTTGTCTTGAACCGGGAGAACATAGATGAAAATTGCAGTTTTCTTTCGAAAGAGAAATGAATTAGACTTTAAAAAACATCATTGTATCGGAACTGTATGCTCACAACGTTACCTAACTATTAAAAAGAACTAGCTGGCAACGCAATCTGCTCTGCACCCTAACTTCAAGTACGGTAGTTGAAGGTTTCAGATGTTCGTAATCGTCCACGAAAGACGCTTCACTGCCTGTTACAAAAACGGTCCCAATTCAAAGAAAAACATTCCGGATAAGTGATTGTCACATTAGTCTGGGTTCCCTCTGGGTTACCTTCTCGCGATATGTCTTAATACTCTGCGGGTCATTACGCAAGCAACACCTTGTAATGGACGACAGTTGAGGTGTTAAACATCTTTTGTTCGCAAACAACAATACCATAGCAAGCGTGCGTCATTGAATCAAGTGGTTTCACGACTTCTGGAGACTGTCATATATTTTGGGAAACCAGAGTCATGCAGGTGTCCAGTGTTGACAGAGTTTAGAGAGTCCAGTGTTTGTAGGTGTTATGCATAACAGAACTTGTTCGGGTGGGAACCATATAAAATTGGGAAGAACACCGGGTCCCATCTTCACTCAGAGAAACCGGACAACACAGAAAGTCACGTCTTCTTGACTATTCGTATAAGAAGAACATGTATCTGACAACCTATTATTATTCGAATATAAATTCGTACAATGAGGTACGGTAGATGAGTCTGTTTATCGATTTACTTGTATCATTTGCTAACTTACTCCATCGTCTATTTCTCTGTTCACGTGTTCATTATCAGGGGGAGTCTTGTGATATAAATAATTATTTATATAATTGTGTGAGATTAAAAAAACAACACTGCAAAGCCTCGCGGTAGAAACAAACAAACAAAAATTACAATAAACCACAAAAGAAATTGACAGGCAAAAACAACAAGCTTTCGCCCTGATAGACCATCTGCAGGTAAAAAAAAAAAAAATTTCGTTGTTGTTGTAAATGCCCATCTAAATGGGTGTATTAGTCGGCAGATCACGTATTAGAGATACGTTTATTTGTTTAGCACACGTAATTAAATGTTAGTTCCTTGGTACGGATAGATGTGCCAGTACTCAGGAAGAAAAAGATAATTATTTTGATGTAAAGATCTATATGTAGCTACGTGTGACGAGTTGACGGAGAGGTCAATAAAAAGATGAGTGCACCGCTGCCCATTCGAACAGAAGAAAAGTCTCATAATATTATATGAATGTCTCGATCAGTAGGTTAACAACGGACTGGCAATGGAGCAACCAATGAATGAATTAATTGTTAATTTTTGCCTTTGCTTTTGATTATAGTGTTAATTATTTTTGTTCTTCTTTCTTGCAGACTAATATGGCTGCTTCGCCCACTCGAAAATGGTCTCTTCATACGACATACACAGGAGTGGTTGGCATTCACAGTGAGGTGGACTTGGGTGCTGCTGCACGCAATAGTCTGGCTAATAGGCGATCATCTGATCATATGATGACAGAGGAGGTAGGCAGATATGAATTTTTGTTTTGTTTACTCAGCTTGGGTGTCAAAAAGGATGCACAGAGCTGAACGAAATAACAAACTTTATGAAAGTAATATGGGCGAGCTTCTTTATTATTAATTTCTTTTTTCTTAATTTTAGCCTTTTCGAATGCCAAATTGTGGGGGTTCGAACTTGGCAGCACGACATCTAATTTGCTCACAATATTTCATATCTTCCCCCAAACTGGTCTTAAGCAAGGTGTATCCGATTTTCGCATGTAACTCAGTGAATTTGCTGGCTTTATCAAAATTTTAAAAATGACGGTGGGGAAATTGACAGCAGTAAGCTTATTCAAACCACTGCCCTTGCATGCTTGCATGGTTTGTTTAAATTCCTACCTGAACGAGTACAAACGTGATAAAAATCGTTTAAATGCACAACACCGTGTCACACAAGTGATACATGTAGGCCTACCCAGTTTCTCCGAGAATGCTTATTCACCTACCAACCGCAATCTAATAACATCGGTGGCGGGGGGGAAAAGAAACAACGTAAAGTTACATTCTTAAATATTAAATGTTCATCCCGTCAGAATGTAAGCACAATTATGACCATGCTGCCATAACTATGATAAGTTGATTATGCAAACTATGGCTGGCCAGTGCCATTGCGCTCATTTTAGCGATTTAAAAAAAAAAAAAAATTCAGTTCAGTATAGTTCAAATCCATGAACATAAATAATATCTTGTCTTCACCACTTACTAAATTTTGCTGTTTCTTGTCATTGTTTTTCAGGTACTCATGCGAAAACAGATGCAATCTTTGAGTCTAAGTCAACGCACAATGGAAAAGTCGATGCTAGCTTACAGCCAGAAAATGCGAGATTTAAAAGAACAAAAGACCAAAGCTCGAAATACTGTCGAGAAAAAAGACACCCGCAGGAATGCACCTAGATTAATCAAAGACGTTAGGTGTCTGGAAAATGTATTCAGGAAATCAAATGCCACCCAGCGCAATGGAGTTATGCCGCCGATCACTTGCATCAATAACGAGGGTCCTATCACAGAAACAGAATTTAATTCACCCATAAAACCTTCCACGACGAGGGCTGACTGTGGAGATGTTCTTGGACGAGTATCCATTGATTCTGGCATCAGCACAGACACACCGAGTGAATATTCTGATATTATGTCGGATGCCTATTGTTCTGATCCTGAGAGTCCCGGGAGATTATCATCTGCTAGCTCAGTATTTGGGAGCAAGTCGGACAGAAGTAGCATAATATCCACAGCGACGAAACGCTCAGACGATAGCACCGCTGGGGAACGAGCTGCTTTGAGAAGGCGGTTACGCAGACGACGTCTTGGAGCAGATGTCAGACCAGAACTACCAACAGTTGTGGATATTGAACGTCAGGACACAACAGAAGATAAGCTTTCCGAGCAATCCACAGATCTGTTCATCAAAAACAATGTTTCAATCTCAGCATTTCCAGCATTTGGTGATGATACTTTAGTACCTTCTTCCAAAGACCCATATAGCAGTGACGATGATGATAACAGAGCCAAATCAGTCGTTTCAGAGCCATTGTTGGGAGCAAGTTGCTGGGCATTGAAGCCTGCCAGCCCCCGCAGACAAACTGCAAAGCTCGACACAAAGCCGAAAGTTATAAAATCCCCAAGTGTCACATCCATCCGGTCACGAAAACCAAAACCAAAGCCATCGAAACCATTTCATCATATTTTTAGGTATTCCGATTTATTTCAAGTCGAACCAAATTCTGCTGACAATGTTGACAACAGTTCACAGAAACAGAGGCGCACATCTTTTCCCAAGGCCAAATCCGAAGGTTCCAATTCAAGCGACCTTCGACCAGTGCAATTTCTGAAATCTATAAACGAATCTCCGGAACCACAGTTCAGTTCCAGTATGCCCACAGAAAGATGTCTATCGGCTCCTCTGTCAATTGCAAAAATCGTTGGGTCTGCCAAAGATGTTAGAAACAGTAATTTAAAGTCAGTTCTAAGAAAAAATAATAACGGCTTGTTCGAGCGGAAAACTGTTAAATTTTCTCTCCCTGATATATTTCATTAGGAAACGGAACTTTTTTTTTTTTTGGTCATACCGGTATTCAAAATGTCAGTCTTCGCAAAACAAGATCCTATAGTCTATCCATATGTAGATGAATCTTGTTTTGCGGAAATGATTAAGACAGTTATAAAGTTTGTTACTACAAGTACAGATTCTCGGTGTTATCATAGGCATGTGTGTATTACTGTATTGCTGACGTTGTTTTTTTGTTTTGTTTTTTTTTCGGCTAATTCACTGAATAAGGGAATCAATGAGTGAGTGAGTGACAGGGTGATTGAATACATTGGCGAGTCTCACTTTTACGATAAGCCTGTCTAAATGAGTGTTTTCATGACCTTATCAGTAGCTATTTTACAAACTGAGGGCGAGGCAGCGAATGAGGAAATAAGTGGGTTTGTGAGCTGACAGGTTGCTTGACATGTCCTTACGTTGGACATTGTGAAAGTGATCAAGAGACTCGATTGTTTGAGAGGTTTGTTATAATTATTATGAAATCAATATAAAATGTGATATTTCTTTCGAATAAAGTTGATGCATGTACCCCCCAAAAAAGTCTTCTATTTCTTGCTTGTCATTGTCCCATTTAAGCTTATTCTACTCATATTTTAAATGTGGACGATTTTCACCCCTCTCTTGCAACTGTTCACGCACCTTTGGAAATATTGCATCCAATGAATGAAGATAATAATTCAAGAACGCCCCCCCCCCCCCCCCAACAAAAAAAGTAATTCAAACGAGTGGAGAACAAAAATTATGCTTGTCTGTTGTAATGTCTCTTCAGAGACTGGAAAATCGCCCGTAGTAATGAAGACACGTGAAGAGTATTGGTCTCAAAACCAACAAGCAGGCACTGCCGTGGGTAACTATTCACAGATGAACAAAAATCGATCACTCACTAAGTTGCTGGCCATCAAACAGTTGTATCCAGTCTCGTAATTAAGACACGGCCACCAACTATCGGCTTGGGCGAAGTTTCGTGTTTCTTCGATCAGCACCCACATCAACTTACCAGAGAGTCTTGACCTCAAGTTGGTTATTTACCTACCAAATCGTTCTTCATTGTTTTTTTTTCTTGGGGAAATTAATGACCCATACGGGGGGGGGGGGGGGGGGGGAGGGGGGATATTAAAAGTTATAGAAAGCGGTAACGATGTTTGTTCCATATTTTATGTAATGTAGTTGATAAATAGCTACAGTTTGACAGTCAGACAGACAAAACAGACAGATATTTATTACATGCTCACATGAACGGTGGGTGAATCTATAATGCCATTTGTCTGTTTGTGTGTTCGTGTTTACGAAGAGGAATGGGGGGGGGGGGGTTAGTCCCCGTGCATTACCGGGTACCTCTGCTGGTGAGTGATCGAGACTTCTCCTTTGAATTGCAGTTATACAAGTTTACGTGCTAATTGGGGCAGAGTTGTCACCCTTTTATTTAGAATGCGACCCTGAAAGAAACCATTTGTCTTGAAGAACAAACCTTCATGATCGCAATTTGTCAATGTAGCTCAGTGAAAATTTACATGAGTGGCGGCTGACGTCAAGGATTTAAAACACTCTTTCGTTCCACCCATCCCAGCCCAGCTCAGAACCGGTACATTACAATTATAAGTATTTCACTGCCCCAGCGTGACGCCAGTGGCACACCCGTTTAATCGCACTGATTCCAGGCAGTCTACCAACTCCACTGTGGTGGGATAAGCTCCCCGCCCCCGCTCCACTCAAGCCCGTGCTCATAGTTGTCAAGCTGTTAAATAACTTCACGCAAAAACGAAGTAGCATGTAGGGCATTCTCCGCGACTCACATGAAGGGCCTCAAATCTAGAACGTAACAGTCGTTTATTTTTTGTTTTTGTTTTTAAGTTTATTAAAAATACACAAAAGGTGTGTGGGGGGGGGGGAATACAAGGTGTCCATGACACATCTCTGAACCTATCGTGAACCGCTGTCATGACACTGATTGACTGATTGATGACAGGTTGATTGGTGGTTGGTTGGTTGGTTGATAGTTTGATTGGTTGATTGATTGATTGACCTACAACAATTTTTAGCATTTGAATTTTTTAATTTGGAGAAAGCACATCGACATCGACATTGTGCCAGCAAAAAGCAAGACGATAGATAGAACATAACAGAAAGATGTGACAGGGACAGACCATACCATAAGCGCGCACCAACCACCCACATCTTTAGCATTCTTTGTCAGTACTACTGTAGTATCATAAAGTGGGCATGCTTATATATAATAGAATGAATTCGAGTGAGCCAATGAGAGTCAAAGAGAAGGAAACAAAATTAAGCAGGCCTACTCTGTATTTCAGCACCCACACACAGGCCAAATTGCAATTAACATTATCAAACTCAAGTAATGACTGCAAAACGTCTTTATTTCCTCTACAAATAATGTCACCGACACATGTATTGGTGTATACTATCATTTCTGTGCTAAGTATTAACTGCAGCTTTCATTCAACTGTGGCAGTTTCTGATGAAATTCCAGGATCTTTGGATCTGTCATCCAATGTCAAAATAGGTTGTCATGCAACATAAAGTTTATCCCTCTGGCATCGACAAATGGTTGAATCTCATGCTGGAGATCTCTGAGCTGTTCAATGTCTGGATCCGACATGTCGCAAAGAGTGATGCTGACGTTAGTAAGTCTTGTGTGGCGCCTCTTGACGAAATGGTAAATCGCACTGGCAACCTGGAATCAATGACAAGACGAGGTCACATTTCAAATAGGACAGTAGGACAGAACAAATAATTTCACATAAATGTTTGACTACTTTCGGCTTGTACCATGTCCGAAGTGACAACAAGATTTTTTTGTTTTGTTTTGGGTTTTTTTTAAATTACTGGAAACACCTATTGAAATAAAAATCTAACAACTGCGTTAAATGTCTTTTCCAGAGAGTTTTGTTCTTGCTTCTGTATTTTTTTTTCTTTTTGTGTTTTGCTTTGTTGTTGATTTTTAAAAATATTTTTGACATTTTTTATCTTTTAATCGCAGGCACTGTATTATATCATGTCTCTGATCGAGAGAGAGAGAGAGAGAGAGAGAGAGAGAGAGAGAGAGAGAGAGAGAGAGAGAGGACAGATAGACAGCCACAGTGGGACAGAGAAAGGAAGGGGCAGCACAAATCTTGAAAACAATAATATCCGATAGACCTCGATGAATTAATAATTTCGTTTGACCCTGTTATGGACCTGATCAGGAATGTAATTCAACTCAACGTTTCTTCACAGCGCATATACAGGGGATAATAGGCTACCTGTGGCCTCAAGTGTTAAACAGCATTATACATCAACACGTCTTTGTCTCATTCTCTGTTCAAGTATTCACTCAATGAAAAAATCTGTCACAGCTTTGCCGTGAAAAAATATATGAGTATCTGTATCATACACTAGAACCTTACTAAAGACTACTTTTTTTCTCACTTTAAAGTGAAGTTGTTACCCTTTGTTAATACTGAACTTTAATTAGCCATCGATGATCTACAGTGATGTTGGGTCAAGTAATGTTTAACATGATCTATCAATGGCAGTGCAGAAGAGTTAACACTCTTCCTGTTTGGACTAATCACTACCTGGATGCTTGCGTTGGCCTTTATGCGGAGAGATGTAAGATTTTTACAGCGAAAAATCATATTGATCAGGGCCTCATCGATGTTATCGTGAAAGTTGTCAAAATCTATGCCGAGATGTTGCAGCCGTCGATGGTATTTATTGGTGATGTCGTTTAAGAGAGCGCTTAGCTGTGGAGTCGCAACATGAATCAGAAATAATTATTCGTTGGCCAATACGTTACATGTTCCTGAACACATCCTGTCGTTTTCGTTTGCGATCAAAATTATAGATCAAGAATAATATCGTTTTCGGAACAGTTGCTTTCGTTTGTAGCTGTTGCTGATACTGAGGACAATGGTGCTTATAACCAAGACTATAATGACAGTGATGATTTAATCGTAGATGTGTTGGCGTTCCTTTATTCCAGAAAAATAAATAAGATGGGTTTTTTAATTGCGCAACTTATATACGACCCCCCCCCCCCCAAATTGTCCGTCTTTCGGTAGAAGGATAGAAAAAAAAAGTTATTTATGTTTTCCATATTGACGCCCAGCCATCAGAAAACCGAGTATTTGCCTCATTCATAGCTTTATTATAGTAACATGGCTATTATTCCAGTTACAGCCGGTTTGGGGGTATGACATGAGTGTGAAGCGGTTAGTATTGCATTCTACACCGAGTAGGCGTGTTTTGGTAATGTTCCCAGCAGTGACAGATAATGGACATGACAATGTCTGACACTATCGTTGACGCCCAGCCATCAGAAAATCGAGTATTTGCCTCATTCATAACTTTATTATAGTAACATGGTTATTATTCCAGTTACAGCCGGTTTGGGGGTATGACATGAGTATGAAGCGGTTAGTATTGTATTCTACACCGAGTAGGCGTAATTTGGTAATGTTCCCAGCAGTGACAGATAATGGACATGACAATGTCTGACACTATCGTTTTTATCGTACATTGTAGTATTCTATTCATAGTGTCAGAAACCTTACAGTTTGAACTAGCTGACTGCGACGTACTTTCTTAAAATAATAATGCAAGTGTGCTGTGTGGTTGGCGTTTTTGGAAAATTGGAACTCATTGAGGTAAATAAATGTAAGTAAAAAATTGTGACTGTCCGAAGCATGTCCGTCTTTTGCGTACCTGTAGCTCGAAGTCTGTGTCATAACCTGACCAAATATCCAAGCTAGTGAGAGGAAGTGACGGAGCCAGGATTGGAATGATGGCGGAGGCGGGGCTAATTCCCACTACAGACATCTCCACTGTCAAACGTGGACAAGTCATTGTTAGAGCTGCCCAAGACTTGTCTTGCAATGTGTGGTCTGTTCAAAAGTAATATCGAATGATTCGCTGAAGGCCAGTGTGACAATAACAATTTTTGAATACGGATCTGGCTGGATACTGGCTGATGAGAAAGACATCTAAAACGTTTAAAGAAAAAGTAACATTTATAACCGGGTGATGACGCTGTATTGCACGGTGACATTGACTGTCAAGTCGATCAAGATCAATACAGTAATCAGCAACTGATCAGCAGAGATTTTATTACTTGTAGGGGACTTAACATCACAGCTTGAATCAGAATCTTTGAAACTTGGCACTTTGGCTCAGCGGATTAACGCAGACGGGGGCTGTTCAGTTTTGACAACGGATTGAGCAGAGCCAGATACTACGGTAGTTTACGTTTCATGTAGAACCGAGTGACATATCAAATAATGCATAACTTATGTTAACGAACTCGAAGTTGACAATGAATTAGATACTAGAGAACCGAGATTTGAGAATTGCAGATGGGTTTAAGGACCTTATGGGAGTTATTGAGTTATTTAATGGATACGTTTCCGTGCAGCCATGGGGGCAAACCGGATCATTTTGCTTGAAAGGTATGTAATAATAGACTTATCAAGCTCACAACAACATAGGTGTGGGAAGCAAGAACTTAACACCGAAACGTCCAGAATACAGTGACGGCGTTTCAGGTAGGCCTATGCATTTCCTAATATTAAGAGGTGGCCAGTTGAAAGCTTGGACAATGAACAACAACAATAACAACAAAATGTAATGACAGTTACCAGAGGTTAGAGGGTAAAGGACAAAGTGCTGGAACAAACACACACTATTTTCTCCGGTTCGATTATTATTATTATTGGCCGAATGAAGATCGGACACTGAACAAATGCATTACGATATAAAACGCGTGTCTGCTCCTGTAGTATCTTTCACCGGCAAACTATTAGTATGGACTGCTGCCTGTCATAATTATGTTAAAGGCCACGAACTATTCTAAATATATATCAGGAAGTCTCACCACGGCGTTCACCATCACAGCAAGCCTTTATTCGCAAATGTTGTAGACGTCCTTTAAGACAACTGGACCAGTGCCGTAGGAGTTCGTCACTGAGACAGCAAAAGTTTAGAGAAACTTCAGACAAGTTCGTAAATTTCTGAGAAATAAAAGTTGAATGGTGATCTCAAGAAAAGAAAAAAAAAGCAAACAAACAAATAACAACCAAAAAAAAAAAAAGTCTGATAAGCTGCAGCGTATGCACTTTACAACGCCATTAAAAATCTTTAGTTTCACAATAATTTTTGGGGGAAAAAAATCAAACATAAAAATAAACAGCACAATATAGGACTGTTTGTGCCGAGCATGTTGGCGTGAAAGGTAACTGCATTTAAATTATAGATTACTTGGAATCAATTCTGTAGGCCTATTATTCTGAAGATTCAGTTTCAAAGCGACAGAAGATCGAACTTTACGTGGCACATAAACAATAATGACAATAATATTCAGTTTCAAAGCGACAGGAGATCAAACTTTACGTGGCACATAAACAATAATGACAATAATGACACTTTTTTCGGCTAGAATTATTTGACAGTTTGCTGTGTTCGATCTTTGTGTGGTTGTAGCCACTGAGTTTGATTTTACAATATTCTGGCACAGTTTGAAGTTTGCTTCTTACTTCCAGCATAAATTGTTATACTACAGAATATTTGTTTCAGGGTGTCAGGGCACAAACTTTCGCCATAAAGAACCACCATCCTGCATACACAAAGAGATATAGGTTACCACTCACTTTCATGATGTTTCTAAACACCGCCGTCTGATTTAATGGCAGCCGACAATGGAAGAAGCCCTCTAGGCGTACGGTGTGAAGTTTAGGAGCGCAAACTGTTGCCAGCACATCTAAAAGTTCCATCCCAGCGGATACGCTAAACTGGGCTGATGTCAGTTCGAATGTCTGGAAATTAACATGAGCATTTTTTTTTTTTCTGCGTACATGGGTTTTGGACTTTTAATTCTCTTTTGCCACATAAAAAAAAAAAATGGTTGTGTCATGGATTCTTGTTGAACACAGATTGTTTTCATTGATTTGATATCATGTAACCCACAGTAGCAAAGCTACCAGGGTGCAGTATGTATACTGCCATATTGCCGTGTTCTAGGCTAGCCATCTTGTAATGAACAGCCCCTGGACAGACCATGGCAAATGCACGAAATAAATTATAGGAAAAGGCGATAATTAGAGGATTTTTTGTTTCGGGCTCAGATTGAAATGCGATTTGGTCTGCGATCATTGTGTGCACAACTCCGTGAATTTTGTGTTGAATACAAATAGATGGATGAATGACTAAACAAATGCATTTTTAAAAAATTAATTCATATAATAATAAACTAATATGTAAAATAAGTAAATGAATAGATCATTAAATGATTAAGCACACAAATATAAATACATAAATAAGCCTTTCTACCTCTTGACCAGCTTTCTGTTTTGACTGTCCTGTGTGTCGGACCTACATGAAGTCTTGAGGGATATAAAAATGCAATCCTCACACAAACAATAAAGTAACATGACAACATTGTTACTTTTGTCGTACTTCAGATGATTAGAATATTGGGATTGCAATTAACTGTGAAATTATAATGAATCGCGGAATTTCTGGGAATGAAATTCCAATAGCTTCCCATCAGCCCGGTCAGAAATATTTCAACATCCCCTCTTCTCAACAGGATCTAATTTTGCACAAGCCTATTTCATTGTCAAGTTGATTTATTAGGCGAGCATTGTTTAATCTTTCAACTCACCTTTAAATTATGTTGGCTTTTGATCAGTTTGATAAGGCATTCCTGCACTTTCCCCCGTAACTGGGCGTGTTTCCAAAAGCGATCGAGTTCCAACCCCTTGATCTCTATGATTTCCAGCTTGGCATCTTCTATGCTTTTGGCAAATGGTTCCAGTGTCCCCGTGATGGTCTCGCATGTGTTAGACGTCATGTGCTCACATGTTATCCGAACGCGGTGCATATATGAGCCTAAACTTTCAGCAAATTTGATCACTCTTTGGCCTGTAATAACCACGTCACAATGAATAGCTATGCCTTTTGAAGCCCTTGTAGCAGTGTTGCCGGTGAAGAGTTTCGAAAATCCCAAGAATCGCGTATAAAAAAAAACAAGACGTTGTCCAATTTCCCCCCCCCCCCCCAAAAAAGAATCGTTTATAATTTCATTATACATTGAATTTAAACTAAGCAATGTCAGTGATTAGCTCACAGAACACGCATAAGATCATCTCATAGTCATACAGGCAATCTCAAACTGTCCCTTGGCCCGTTTGGCTTTATTCACCTCTTAACCCGCAAATGATATTGTGAGTGGAAGGGCAATTTTGTGTGTATTGTGTGTGTATATAATAGAAAAAAATAATAGCAAAGTTACACAAAAGCCCAAACAATCTCAAGATCTGAAAAAAAAACATTAAAAAAACACCAAGATTCCAAGGACCCGCACCACTGCCTTGTGGTGTTGTTACTCGTGACGTCATTATGTTATTCGAACGGATTTTAACACGTGTTAGCGTTGCCATTACATATTTACCCGGTCCTTTGCTCTGCGAGCGAGGTTGAATATTCATAATGACAGTCTTAAAATACCAGAACAAGCAGTTTGAAAATGCGGTATTTGCGCCAACGATTTGCGTCCTATGGACAAACAAGCACGGCATGTCGCTGGCTCTTGTGTTTGCTGTAGTGCTATTCATGACACTAAAGACGGTTTTTGATAATACATGTAGGCTAGTAACTAAACTTGGTATTCTTTCGCGGTATTTTTTTTATAAGTTGCCTATATTTCACGAACTGTGTGCTTAGTTTTTTTTATCTTTTCTAGAGCATTCGGTTACAACCTCTTCAAAAAATTAATGTCTTCCTTGGTGCAAAAGGCACTTTGTGCAGACAATTGTTCGGTCCATGTTGTGCCCAGCAAAACTACGGCAACAACGTACCGTTTTCCCGCAAAGCACAAAGTTTCATCGGTTCAGACGTTTTTAGTCAAAACGGACGGCAACAAACGGCTGATTTTCAATTTTAGAAGAAAAAAAAACGGGGGGGGGGGGGGCGGGTCCAAAAAACATTATACTGACTGCCATAAAAGATGTTTTCCTATTCACCGGCGAAAAAATAAAATACTGAAAACTTGGTGGTTCGACCTACCTGTAACTTTAGCCCTCGGTCCACCTAATAGGAAGTGGCGTGATCGCCACAAGGTTGGATTTCTGAATGCCTTATTCCATGTACGGCAAACCTTGGAGATCGATGACAAACATGGAAGGATGTTAAAATGGCGATTGAATAGATCATTTAAACATATTTTCCAAAGACACTGACACGACCAAAGATCTTAAAATAGTATGAATACTATTTTAACATCTTTGGACACGACACACAATTCACTGTACACCTACAATTGTTTCTTTCACCCTGAGGAGAGCGTATGTGATTACGTGTATACACATCTCTGCTTTCCCATGTTTTCAAATGGTATTACGGTAGGCCTACAGCAATGAATGAGTGAATGAGAGTGAGTAGGTGGGTGAGTGGTTGAATGAATGAGAAAGCCAGTGAGTGAATAAGCGAGCGAGTGAGCGTGTGAATGAATGAGAAAGTGAGTGAGCGTGGGCTTCTCCCCGCCAGTACCGGTAACAAGACCCGACCAAATACGTACGTGGATATCTTTTTTCATACTACAGAACTCAATGGATGGTAAGATATCAGTCAATAAATTCAGTCTTCATATAATGGAAGAGCGGGCGAAATGGTGAGCGACTGTTGTTAGAAAGACAAGGTTTATCAGTACATGTATCATTGAATCTATTTGGGTCTATTGGGTCTAACATCTATTTCCAGGTCATAGAGAACCATATAAACACCAGCACACCTTTGCTGTTGCCACCCTGTCTGAATCAGGCAAGTTTCGGTATATTTCGACCAGCGCTGGGTAGGGAAGTCTTGTCCAAGACGCCTTTTTTCTACGATTTGGTCGTCTTTGTTTTAGTTTTGATTTGTTTGATATGACGAACTTCGGATGCATCTCGCGTGGCTACTGCCAAACGGGAACCAATCTGATTGTTATTAAAACCGGTGGAAATGTTATTTATTGATGACAGAAAACTAAGTTCAGTGTTGTCTATAGTATCTTTCTCCCTTTTCATAGATCCACATATCCCCACGTTTGTCAGGTATGATGTTAATTTCTCTCGCGGTGAGCAGAACGTGGTTATTTTATTATGTTTTGGTTCCCGACACCGCGAATTTCCGTTCATTTGGAGTGCCATTATGTTTCCACAGGACAATCGCGCCAAAATGCTTTACATCTAGAGATGTAGTAGGCTTACACTCCTGTCCTGTGTATCGGTACTGGTGTCACAAAATACCTTGTCTAGGTTGGTTTCTCACTGGTAATCACTAATTCTCCCCCTACCCCCCCCCCCCGCCCCCATAAAAAAAAAACGAAGGCACGGTGTGTTATCCGCGTTTTTCGGCACAACTGATTTCTTTCATCAGTTACCAAATGATTGATCCCTGATCCCAGGGCACTATTTTTCCTGTGTGCACCCCCCCCCCCCATATAAACCCGTCCACACACCCCCCCTTTCCCTTCTAGCATCTAAGCATCTAAAAAAAAAAGCAAAAAACTTTTTTGGCACCAAACTCGCACATGAAAGTTCACCCAAGCATCTGTATTTGACCCTGACATTTTTAACGATGTCAGACATAATTATGATGGTGACACCGGTTGATGAACGACACTGAATTCTCACAACTGTTCTAGATTTCATTTAACGGTCTTTGTTTCGTTCACTGCACGGACTCCAAAGTTCACAATGGATCCGGTTCAAGGAGCTTATAATACTGTAATAATATGCTCCTTGATCCGGTTATGTTTCAATCGCGTAAGTGAAATCAGAGTCTAGTTACCTGACACACTTTGTGTACTATTCCTGGCTTATCATGAAACTGAACAAGTTCGAAACACCCAAGTTTACAGTGGAAAGAGCAAGGTTAAAAAAAAACAAAAAACTGTTTTCTTGAAAAGTATTCCTCATATCAAATACATCTATCGTCACACTTATTGTACCCCCCGTTAACCGATGGGGAAAACATTCCAAAATTGATTGACTGGCTGATCGACCGATTGACAGAATTGATTGATTGGTTGGTTGGTGATTGCTTGACTGATCGTGAGAGCGAATAATGGTTTGTTTGACCAATCATAAAGATTCATGTCAATGCTTGCTTGCTTGCTTGATTGTTGAATGATAGTTTGCTACACTGGCTGACTGACTGGTGGTCTTGATGACTGATTGTTTAGGTGGACGAACTGATTGGTCCACTGATGAATTGTTTTGCGTGAAAATGGACATACGATTCGGTATTTCGCTCATGATATTTTTTATGATTGTCCCGCTGCATAAAAAAAAAAATGAAAAGAAATATGAAATTTCAGGATATAAACTGGAAAGCTGAGTCGCATTATATATAATACTCATGGAGAGTGTGACAGAGCAGCAGGGGGAAACCAGTAAAAATAAGAAGCTAGAAGAACGAAAGAAAATCACTTCCTAGTAATTTGCGGATGAGGAGACTAAACTTCTTCAAACCCAGTAAACGGAACGACATCCGAAGAAAGTTCATTTCCGAGGTCATCGCGCAACAGGAAGATGGAGGAAAATTCATAACATTAGCCTCAGCAGCAATTCTGTCACTGCGAAGCAAGTTTCGTTATTTTTCGCAAAAATGGCACCATCATAATTCACAAAAGTATTACCAGCCTGACTAAGTAATACGAAATGGGGAAGCTGAAATGTTTTGAAATCGTTCTAGCGGGAAATAAATCAGTATATCATCCAGGGGAGAGAGTTCAAGGCAATGTTGTGGTTGAACTGAAGGGCGACATGAAAATGAGATCTCTGAGAATATTTATGAAAGGTGTTGCCAAAGTGCATTGGACGGAGTCAAGAAGTACAGGCAGCAGATTAGGATCTTACACTGAGCACTACAATGCTGAAGTTGAATATTTCTTCAAAAGGCAGGTCCTGTTTGGAGGAGGTTGGTATGGTATTCAGTATAGGAGGGCGTATGTGCTTGGCAAGTAGGCTACTTTGCAACTTGTACCTTTGTCAGCATGCATTCATGAGCCTATTCTCAAAAGGTGGGCATGTGAGCGCTACCTATAGTCAGTGGCAATCAGCACAACTTATTAAACACATCACAAATAACAAAAGCTGTTATTCTATAGATAGAAGACAAGACTAAAACAACCATAGACATGAAATAACTTTTAGTTGTATTTGTAATCTAAACTTATCACACTTTCATAGTGGAGGTTTCAATGATAAATTTTGCTGTCTTTCGTTCAGATTTGTTACAGCTGTGGGGCACTTTCTTTTCTGCTATTAAGAACGAAGGTGGAATTGGTACAATAATTGTACTATGAAAACAGCATGCAAAATAATATGATTCCTGATAATTTTTGCTGTCTTTCGTTCAGATTTGTTACAGCTGTGGGGGACTTTCTTTTCTGCTATTAAGAACGAAGGTGGAATTGGTACCATAACTGTACTATGAAAACAGCATGCAAAATAATATGATTCCTGGCCTGAATGAATAAAATGTTTGGGAGGACTTCCGAATGCATTCCATAGCTCGACAAGTGCATAGGCATTGTCAGATTGATATGTAACGATGTGAGGGTCTAGTCAGTTTGTATCATCGAGGCCATAGGCCGATGTTCATCTGGGCAGTAGTCAGATTGACATATCAGGAAAAGCCGCCGGGGTAGCTATATATTGTTTTCACTCGGGCTATGGAATGCATTCGGAAGTCCTTCCAAATGTTTTTACTGGAGATGGTAAAAGTAGCCAAATTGGTGATTCAGACACAACATGGTGAATCATCATCACCACTAATTCTGAGCATTCTAAAATAAAGAAACTAGCAGGTTTTAAGACTAGAGGTAATTATATTTAAAATCTTTAGTACAATCAAATTCAGACAGGTCCTGTGGCGGCATAAAGATTCACTGCTGTGTATTTTGCCACTACAGTGCAGTTAACAGATTCCTAACTGAAATTTCAGTGATTTTGTTACGACCAACTTGACCAAGCCAATAATTGATAATTGTTCCTCGATTTACATAAGCATTTCAGGGACTCAAAGAAAATAGCTTTATAGTGAAAGGTGAAAGCTGGGGGCTTTGAAATGGACCTCATCCCAGATTTTCACCTGCACCAGTTTTCCCATATATGCAATGTCCTGATTACACAGTTTCAGTTACAGATACGACTTTCTTTTCTGTTTGTTCAAAATCTGATTGATTCACTGCTTTTAAGTTTATTATATAAGAAAAGACAAAACATGAATGATAAATTAATTTGAGGGGCAGAGATATATGCCAGGATATCATTTACAGAACTTGCATCATTTAACTAGGACTGAATTCCTGTTAAAGAACCTTGAAATAGAAACATATATACATATTGCACTGATTGTTGTGCTTCTCTTCTTCTGATGCAGAGGTAGCTGATGGGAGAGACACATTGTCAGATGGACACCATGAGCTAGGATTTTCTTTTGACCTCCCAATGGGGTAAGTTTCCTTCAGGTCCAGTTTTATTTTCTCTCCTTCCACACATTGACTGTTCTAACTACTGTAGAAAACGGTTAAAACCGAAATCAGCGAGACCACGGGTTTATTTTTGGTTTAGAAAGAGTTTCAATTTACTATTACAGTAGTCTCCGTCTAAGAACTCACTGCCTTAGAACCCGATCCGCCTTAGAACCCGCTGTTGCCGCAAAACTGAATTTTTTCACTGCAATTTACATGCGCAAGAACCCACTCTGAAACGAA
Organism: Onchidella celtica; assembly: GCA_963931925.1. NCBI lineage: Eukaryota > Metazoa > Mollusca > Gastropoda > Systellommatophora > Onchidiidae > Onchidella > Onchidella celtica. The sequence continues at coordinate 50,143,010 of OZ007567.1, read as the reverse complement.
AAATGTGCCTAAGAACCCGGCATTTGACTGAGAGACGAGCACATGTTTACGTAAAATGTCCATATTTTAAACGCAAAATTCTTTTTCAAGTAGACGGGATAGAACAAAGCCACACAGTACAGTGAAAGAGAACGGGTGGAGGGAAGGTAAGGGGAGGCGAACCGTACAAAGGATGGAGCCCAGTTACGTCTTTCGTGTGCAAGCAGGCCACTCCTAGACTAAATTAGCATAGTCATCACCTAACATCTATTGTTGTCCGACTCGAGGGGCAGAATTTTATACGTAATTGACCACGTGCTTGGTTTGCACGGCACTTGTACTTAGGGCTGATTGTGGTTATTACACAGGGTATCACTGGGCCTCGTGTTGTCTAAAATCGGCATCTGTGATTAACAACTTTGTTGTTCAGTCTGACTCATTCCATTCGTTATAAGGGGACAAGGTGGTCTAGAGGCAAGGTGCTCGCCTCTCATGCCAAGGGTCCCGGATTCTAAACCCGGGCAGTGCAGGCATGTTGGAAATTGGATTTTTCTCGTGTTTTCAAGTCCCTGGTCCTATTGGGGGGTAGGATCGAGTAGTTCTTGGAAATTGGATTTTTCTCATATTTTCAAGTCCCTGGTCCTATTGGGGGGTAGGATCGAGTACCTAGTCTTCTCGGATAAGGACAAAAAAATTCGGAGGGCCCGTGTGCACGTTGCGCACGTTAAAGATACCTTGGCAGTTGGAAATCGTAAAGAGCAGGCCGAAAGGCCGCTGCCCGGGCAAAATTGAAATTAATAGATTAAAATTTATCCATATCATCCCCCCCCCCCCCCCCCCCCCCCGCCAGAACAAGAAATAATAAAAAACAAGTAAAGTGAGGTGTAAATGCCAAGGGCAGCGAACCTCCTAAAATAAAGACCTCAAAACGAATTCCATTCGTTATACAGCACTGTAAGAAAAGAGTGTTGTTAGCCATAAGTCGTAACTTTAACCATTCGCAAAAAAAAAAAATGTCCAACGCATAATTTTCATTATGAGGTCACAATCCAGGTCCGAGCAATCAAGGGGGATAAGCCATGGACACATGGGGTCAAATATGGCATCCGCCTAAGTGCCCGGTCCGCCTAAGAACCCGGTTTTTCTGTCCCCCGTTGACCGGGTTCTTAGACGGAGACCACTGTACTCATAGGAGGCTTGAAAAATGCCACTTTCAAGAAAGATAGCCCAATCACTATCAAAGAGGACAAATGTCAGTACATTTAAGCTAAAGAGACTAATACAACCTCCGTTGCTCTGTGTTTTTGACTGAGAATGAGGATGAGCGATTGCTCAGGCCGAGGGACACATGAAACATGGGTATGTTGGTGAATGTGCGCTTATTCTCAGAGTAGAGAGACATGAGCGTGGACGGACGGTACAGAACTGCCGTCCTGCTGGTCTCGTTACCGTTGCGGGACACGATACCGTCCGCGGTCGCTAGTACACCATATTGTCTTTCCGATGTCATACATTTTACACGAAAGGTCACCTGCAATGCGCCAAACGTCTTGCCTGCTGCTGTCTGATTTCAGACCAGCGAGGTTATAGGCCTCCCTCTCCCCCTACCCCTGTAGGGCTGCAGCTTCCATTTAGGCCTATATGACCTGGCAAAATAAAGCATGCTCTGCTTGGGATTTTTTTTTGTGGGGGGGGGGGGGTTAGATGGTACAGTAATTTGACTCGGCCTATGGCAAAAATCACAATGAACTGGCGCCACTGAATCTAGCAACTTTCTTTTCGGTTTATTGGTAGGGCTATTTCAGTTAGCACCAGTTTGTTAACAAAGATAATGAGGAAAAAAATCGGGGATTCCTATTTTCTTTTGGTTTACTGCAATTTTCGTGTTATCCATTTACAGTTTAACCTTTCTCCATTGTGGTTGATTTAACTCTGTTTGGTTTTCATAATAGTCTTATTCAGAGTGCTGTGTCTCAGTAAAAAGAATTGGGTCCAGAAACGAGTACCATTTGATGGTATACCCTATAACATGGGCAAAGCAGATCCCAAGACCTGTACATACTTGTTACTCATTTTGTGTAATTTAGTAGTGGATATGTTCTTTTTATCCCCATGTAAGGAGCAAAAGATTTGTTTATGCATTTTAATTCACCTGACATTCAATCTCAAATCTAGTACAGCAGAGGTATCAGGGTACAATGCCATTTGGTTTACTTTTGAAAAGACTCGCTTCAGATGTCTTTTTAGAGATGTAAAGATTTACACTTTAAAGTGTAAATGAGATAATGCCAGCGAGTCTGCATTTCATAATTTTGTATAACTATAAATTTATTTTCAGTGGTATATCAACAAGTTTTGAAGGGAAGCATGGAAGCATACGATACTGGCTGAAGGCAGAGATGGATAAACCATGGTCATTCAATCACAAGACGAAAAAGGCCTTCACTGTGATAAGTCCCATTGATATTAATCGCCCAGAGTATCAGGTAAAATCTGATATTTGATGATATATAACCTTCTGTCCTGTCTTTCAGTTTTACTGATTTTTGTCTTGTCCTTCACTTGGCAAATTCTGATCATAATCACAGCATATTTATTGAATGAACTGTTGCTCATATTTGTTGGAATAATCAGATTGAGTGAATGTTTTATTATATTTTTAGGCAGCATTTCTCTACTTTTCAGGTTCAGGTTGAAAGTAGTGTAGAGAAGACATTATGTTGTTGGCTTTGTACATCTGGTCCAATTTCCATCACATCCAGAACAGACAGACGAGGTTATTGTCCAGGTAAACATATGTATTATCAGACCTAGCATGAAAATTTGTTTTTGTAACCCTGAAGTGGTATAATGCATTTGACTTGTTTTTGCATAATATTTAATTTTGCATGAAATTCATGGATGTAAAGGACCAGAGCAAGGGCTGTGTCATTGCAAAGTCTGTTTTTTTATTTTCAAACAAGAAGGGAAAAGGAAACACGAAATGTGAGAATTACATCAGCATAATAGAGATTTCTTGGTGCTAATGCAACTGTATTTAGGGGGGCACTAAATTATAGAAGTGTTGCTTGCATGCCTTTTGGAAAGGTAAAGTAACATTTGTTTTTATTTTTCTCATATGCTGTTATTTTGCATTTTGTCCATAGGTGAGTCAATCGCCATTTCAGCTGAATTTGATAATCACTCATCACGAACTGTAATACCATATGCAACTCTGTACCAGACTCAAGCTTTTTTTGCCAGTGGAAAGTCACGAATCAGACGTACCAAGTTCACAGTTTTAACAGGTCTTCCTGTGGCCCCTGGCACAAGAGGATCGTGGGACTCACAGCTACTGAAGATACCAGCTGTTACACCCTCCATTGTCAACTGTTGTGTTATGAAAGTAGACTATTATGTCAAGGTAGGAAATCTCTTCAGCATCTTTCATTTTTTCACATTTATTTTTGTACAGTTGGAATACAGATTGGGTTAATATTTTTTTGGTCTCCTTGTCTTTCGAGGGCTTGTTTGTTCAAATATCAAAATGGTCTACTTTATGGGATTCTTTGATATATGTGTTCTTTTCCTTCAGCACCATGACTTTGCAGTATGCTGAAAGCTTTTCTTGGATACCATTTCAGATTCTGTGAATAATTTTTGTTCAACATCTTATGCAAGAAATACTGTTTATATAATTCAGTGGTTTGCATTGTATCGTTTGGATATTATTTCTTACGTGAGGCTTTGCTACATACAACTTTTTCTTTTTCCCAATTTTGACGTTATATAATTCAGGTTGCCCTTCACATAAATGGTGCCTACAACTTAACAATGCATTTGCCTGTGGTGATTGGCACAGTGCCTTTCCGTCAAGCCCCCAGCTATCGCTTCACCGACTCTCGCTTCTACCGTGAAACACAAGCCCAGTTTGCCTCAGTCAATCTTCTTCCTGCCCCACCACCTTACAGGGAGACAATAACACCCCCACCACCATTTGATGGTGAGTAGGTTGTTATATTCATTCATCAGAGAGCTCCATAAGCTAACAGTGCAAGCCATAGAATGGAAAATTACTCATTATCTTGGGCAGCGAATATAGAACTCATGGAGATTTCCTGCACATGGCGACATCTCATAACTGATTAAACTGCCCAATTTCGTTCTTTTGCATGCAATGTGAAGACATGAATTTTTCAACAAAGTGATATCTCCCAGATGGGATGTAATCGGTACTCATGCATTCATGTATATGAGAGAAAGAGAGAGACAAAGAGATGGACCAGGAGAGAAGTGTTGTCCATTTAGTTTGACACTCGTGTTACTTTGACCAAATTACTTCTCTTGTTAGCTCAACATTTTTTTTCCCCGCTGCTTTGCCAAGCAGACCTGCAAGCACTGAATACCACTTACATCTTATAAATTTGTTTAAAGTGTTAAAACTGAAGTGATAGTGAAACATTTTTATTCATTTTACTTCATTTCAAGCATTGTTTGTGTCAGTGCTGATGGTATTAAAAATGAAATATGATCCAAATCTCCCCAGACCCACCAACCTATGCAGAGAGCATTGGAGGAGCAGTGAACATTGATGATGATGAGGATGACAATGAACCACCGGGTTCTAACATGGGAGATTTAACTTACACACCAATGTACCGCTATGTCTACAACTACAGACCACCTGCCTACCATGAGGTAAGTCTAATAGTGTAGAATTTTGTTTTGAAGCATAAGATTGTATCATAGAGTGATTGTATCTGTAAATTGATTTTTTGATTTGAACTTTGTAGAGATGGGGGGAGGAGTTGGGTGGAAGCTAAGTCTTTTTTGGTAGAGCTCTGAAACTTACAGAACTGTTTTTTTGGGAGTAGGGAATGGTTGCGTTGTGGGATTTATTCTTCAGGAAGGGATATCCTTATTTGCAGTCTTTACATAATTTATTTTTCAGCATAATGTAAATGGCTTGCCCCATCTGGACCATCTGTCTCTCCCAGCATGTGGAGATGAAGACTCCTGACAGAAATCAGAGACCTTAGTCAATCCTCACATCTGCCTTACAAAGGAAGGAGCTACTCAAGCTATGCTTGATGTATGAGAAGCTGTCATGCTGCAATAGCTGGAAATGTTCCTGGCATGGTCTTCAGAACAGTGAAGCAGGAGATCAGCAGCATTCAAACATGTCTCATATCAGCGCTGTAACTTTTGCTCTTTTGAAATCTGTGCTCACTGGCTGATATCAATAAACCACACTTCTTTTAAAATGGGAGTTTGAAGAGGAATGAATCTTAAGAAACTGACCACATGAATGAAAAGTGTAAGACAGCTCTGGTGTGAATACACTGCCATGAAAAATTTACCCCAGAGAGCTGTTTTCTCGCTCATATCTTGTTTGACTATAACTGGGGCTAATGTATTTGTAATGGTTGTGCAGCATGTTTCTAATTTGATATGACTTTGGTAGTAGCATGTTGTATTGATGCTGTGCAATATTTATCATTTTTGTTATAATTGTTTACTCAAGTTGTTTATTGTATTCAATTTGAAAATGACACCAACAAAATTTTGAAATATGTGAATGGTTGGATGTGGAAAAGCTGGTAATGCAGAAGCATGCAGGTAGAAAGGACATTAAGAATTTTGGGAACTCTAAAAGTGGATAAAGATAAGAGAAGAAAAAATATTTATCTTGCATATGAAATTAAGAATAAGAGGCAAGTCACTAGATACTGTGACTGATAACCAAGAAAAGGTTAATTTTGATCTTTTTCATAGTTGTGATGAGGTAAGAACCTCCGAAATATCTAGTAAAAAGTTGTCATGCTTTGTTAGTTCATTTTTTTTTTATATGCAGGATGACACATCAGCTGTGCTGCAAATACATAGAGATTGAGTATAAGTTGCAGGAAAATGTCTGTTTTTGAGAAATAATGTCTTGCGTGATAATTTTTTAAAAAAAATGATTATAATGCCATTGCTAATATCACATAAATTGTTTTCAAATGACTGTGCAGTTGGTGCTTCACTTTCAAAATATTTCTAAAACATGAAGTACGTAATTAATAATAAATTTTTCTATAAAGCAAGCTAAAAAGGGTGGGTGAAGGAAGGAAAAAGAGAGAGAAACAGATTTTTCATGAGATGGCATAGGCATAGATCTAGTAATGTGCGTGCGGCTTCCCTGGCCTCTCTTGCAACGTTATTTTTAGCCTACTGACTGCGCTTGGGACTCGACTGCTAACTGTTTGTACTGCTATGTGTCTCTGATGCAAAGGCTGATGTGGTTCTTGACGATGGCGTATTTTTCGTGAATTTGGAGAAGAAAAAGAAGAGGAGGAAGAACGAGAAGAAGGAAGATCCAAGGTTAGTCTGTTATTGTTAAAGGAAAGTCCTCAAACTTTTTAAAAACCCTTCACAGTTCCTGCTATTGTTTACTTTCGTACTTGCATTTGCTGTTGGGAGACAGGGCGCGCGAGTTACGTCATGAACCGGAAAATCCAGCCTCGGCCCCATGTTATTCTGAAAATAAACTAGATCTATCTTCGGTATGATGGTAAATTAATAAAACGATTGTGACATTGCTACCACATTTAGAAAGGAAAAAAAATAGCCTGAAGTTCCCACAATGAACTACTTTATAATTAGAAAGTTAGAGACTTCCAGCAAGGTCTGGGGCGAGAGCTGAACGGTGAACAAAACTTGGCATTTTCTCTCTTCGGCTTTGTAAAAGAAATGCCGTTGTTTACATCTCTCATGCTGACACCACTAGGTGGCGCTGCTAAAGCCATACACGCAAAAGCTCCGAGCTAGCTGTCTCATCTTGTCACTCAAGTATCTTTGGTTAAATGCCACGTTTGGAGTAACCTATATGCATTGAACATTTATATATGTACAGCATTTTTTAAAATAATGTATCATATTGTCTGCTAAGTAGTTGTATTGTGAATAAATCATGTGTTTTCTAAAGCTAGGATCATGGCCCTGGAGGTCATATGAAAAATTCTTAGCAAGGCATTTCCAATTTCATTTCTACGAGTTAAAACTCACTCGTATCAGTGAAAATTGCCTGAATAGATGAAGCTGAGACTAGACAAGAAGAATGAGAGGGGCATAACAAATATTTCATGAAAACTTGATATCCATACCGGGGATGTTGAACAAAATTCTATAAAATCTCTCTCTCTTTTCCCTCTAGTTATAATATTATTTAGCAATGAATTGCGTTTTGTTATGTGATGAAATAAAGTGTAATTGTTTTGTAGGAAGATCATTATGACTTGATAGGAATATAAATCACTGTAAACAAATTTGATAGTTTCAGTGAAAAAAGCTTAGCTAGATATGATTGCATTATGAAAGACAAATCGGATAGTTTCAATGAAAAAAGCTCTGTATTTGCATTGCAAATGACAGTACTTATGCAGATTATACAGAAGTCCTTTGAAGTAGTTCATCCACATTATTAAACATTGCCTGAAACAGTCATTTTGGTGTCACATTTCAATTAAAACAAGGAGGATAAAAACAAATCAAGCTCTTTAATTGTGTTGTGAAGAAATCTGCCTGAACAGTGACTGAAAAGTTGTTTGAATCAAAGAAACGAAGGATTAGATTACATTAATTCGCCACAGATAAATTTTTTTTTTTCTGAGTGTAAATGGTTCCTTTGCCAGCAATTATAGTTTCTGCCGGGATTAGTTTAATAAAAGATTTTTTTTTATATTAAACCCTCTCAATAGAGGCATTTCTGTGTAACATTTTAAAGATGTCTTTGAGCTCATATGGTAATGATTTATATATTGACCATAGTGAAGTCAACATACAGGGTGAAAATTGTATGTGATAGTTTTATTTCTAGGCTGAGAATCTCAGCTCAGTCAGTCTGGACTGTGATATGCCAAAAGGGTGAAGAGAAACAGAAAACTGAAAAAGCACTAATTTTAGATGTAGCTATACACTGAAATGGTGTGTATTTTAGATGTAGCAATACACTGAAATAGTGTGTATTTTTTACTTAATTATTATATCATGACATTTATTTCTGTACATTTATGATATTACATGTACTGGAGTTGTTGTTTTTTTTCATGTGATTTACATATAAACCAATATTATGGTTTCTTTATCATCAGTATTCTTAATAAGGTCTTGAAATCCAAGCCAATAACACAGGATGTGATAATAATGATCTGCTTCTTTTTTGCCTTGTTCCTTGTGCTCTTTGGAGATGAGGTGCTATTTACAAACTACTTAATATATCAGAGACTTATGGTTTGTAAATGTAAATTTTGCTCATGCCATTACTTAAAGGATCAAACCAGATGGGCATAATAGGTTAACCTCAAAAGAAAGGTGATATTGTGATATTTTCATGGAATTATTTTTAAAGATTTTTTTTTTCAAGTGAATCCCTATTTCTTTAACATTTTTGTTTTTTTCAAATTTGGCCTCATGTTATGGGAGCCTACGCATTTCACAAATAATACATCATTCATCTATAGCAGCTATTTCTGCACAAGTATTTTCTTAATGTTTTATATGCCTTGATTTAAACAAAAATTGTCATTAATTAAAAATACTCAACCTTCATAGATAGTTCAGAAGAAAAATGCATGTAAACTTTTATTTTTTAGTGTATTGAAAAATTCAACAGACACTGGAGGGAATTACAGCAGAAGTTAGTGGTAGCATAACAGTGACAATTTTTCTTACAAATTGTCATGGTATAACATTCACGAGATGGAGAACATCATGGCGGACAATTTTACTACCATTTTGTTAATCTTAGTAATAGATTGGAACCAAATTCTATCACAAAAGGCAGTTAAAATGCAGTTCAAAATCTCATAGGCTTAACGATGCCAACATTTGATCCAGGAAAGGTCAGCTTTTTTTTTTTTTTTGGTCTGTGGATTAAGATGTTAGCTTGATGAACAGAGAGATATATGCACTAGACTTTTGAGGCCTGTAGTTCTGAATTTGAGTGTCATCGTTGGTGGACTGGAAAGGTTGTTTTCTTATCTTCTGTTATTGAAAATACTCATGCTCTGAATGCTAGAATTATGGTTGAAAAGTATACTAAATTAGTTTGCATGCAGAGTACCACCTCACATATCATTTATATAATATTATTTATTTATTTGTATATTCAATAATTATTGAAGTCATATTTCTGCTTCCTATATTGGTATGCTCTGTATCTTTGTATTGATATTTGCCACTTCAATGTCTCAGTGTAAGCTTATTTTTTTAAACTGTTGGGCAAATAATATTTAATACTCTTGCCATCACATAGCGCCATTCTTGCAGATACCAACTGAAGTGCACTTCCCCCAGAAATAGCTTTTCTTTCTAAAACTGCTCAAGAACAGGACGCATTGGAAGGAGCTGGTACTTTGATCAGTGCATAAGGAAATAATTTGTCTATTTCCTGCTTATGACAAGGGATTCTGCATTCTCTGTCTTCTGTTAGGGACAGTGAACTGCATGCATTTCATTTTGCTTCTGATGTAAACATGTCCGTTACTATGACAACTTGATTTGGTTGCCAGCTGAGTTAAAGTTAATCTCAAGGGCCAAAGTATGAGGGGAATAGGCTGCTTACAACTTGTCTGCATACTTACTTGAATAGAGCAGTAGAGGGATTAATTGCAAGTACATGAGACTGGCTTGAGGTGGTGCAAGGTCTCAAAAGGATTGGTAGACAAGCCCAAAAAAGAAGATGGACATCTTTTCAGAACGGTTTCATTTTTTTGTTCTCACCTTGCAGCCTTTGAATCTCCAGTGAGACCACAGTATCCCAATTAATATCATACAAAATAAAACATAAAAATGGAAAGAGTTTTCTCATGGGTGTAAGCTCATAATAGGCATTGTAAGAAACCTTTTGAGATCTGAACAATAACATTGCAGCACCAGAGGCAGCAGTCTGACACTTTGACGAGTGTTGGAAATTTTTAATGCCATTTTTGTTCTAAAATTTATCTGTTTTGGTGACTCAAAGAGTGTTGAAGAAAGAATGAAAATGGCATTATACGCAACATGTTTACAACTGTATGTAATACATGTATCTGTTGAGAATATAATCTATGGCAATAATGTTTGAAAACTAAACAAATGGAAAAATATGTAAAAAGTAAAACACTATATTTCTCTGTGGAAAAACTCTCATTTGGGTGACTTTAATATGGAACTTTCACTGTTTTACTGTTTATTTAATTTGCTCAGTCTCCGTTCATTTCCTTTCCAGAACATAAAAAATAGTCTCCACTTCAGCTGGAATAAAAGAAGAGTAAAACTTGCATTTTTTTAGATTCTGCTGGACTAAATTATTGCCTTGAATGAATGAGGCATGTTGTCCAAACAGATTAGCGGAGGCTGTCATTTAATGTAATGTACTTTAGTGTTTCAATGGTTCCAGCTGAGAAAGAATACCATAAGTGTGAGTTGACTCAGTGTTGTCACCTCCTTTTGGCGCCATTTTGATCTTTCATTATGAATCATCACTGTAAGCTTGTGTATGATAAAGCAGTCATGATTTCAACATGTACAGCCACAAGATATTGTACAGATCTTATTATCAGCTTCCATGAGTCTTATCTATTTTATTATCATTGACATTCTTCATTGAACTGAAGATTGGTGAAAATATGTGATTTGAAATACAGTTTGATTTATTTGGAAGAAAGTTCTGTTTTTCAGGCCACTTTGATTCAAGACTACTGGGCATAGTAAATTTTAATAAAATGTCTTATTACTTAAAGGTTTGTTTACGTTTGTAAATCGCATGGTTTAGGTTTGGACATTTATAATGTGCTGTCTGATCTGATTTGCATATCAGTACCCCTAGAAGCTCATATTCACAAAAATTTTATTAGGGACAATTGTGTGAAGAGAGCTCTGATGTTTGCCTTTACCTCATAATTTTACTGAGGTAATAGCTGTATCTGTATTCATATCTTTAATGTTTAATGTCTAGAAAATAAGGTATTACTTCATATTGTCATCTACCACTTTGTGGATTTTGATCGCTGAAATTGTTACGAAATTACCTGGCTGACATTTCATAATGCCTGCTGGCACTCTGCTTTCGTACAGATTTTGCCATTATTCAGCTATTGTATGGAACTATTTTTTTAGGGTTGCAGATTTTAGAACTTTATTTAAATACAATAACAGCTGTTTTTCAAATACATGACATAGTTACTACTAAAATTATTTTGCATAGGGATTGTTACAGACTGAGCTAGGTTGTACAGATAGCAAGAAATCATGTTACAAATAGTACGTATATGACTTATGTAAAGTTCTGATATGCATGTATGTAGAAGGTAACAGAAAAAGAAATTGAGATTTTAATAAGTTCATCTTCCTATTAGTACTTATATCTGTGTTGGTCATTTGAAGTGTAAGTTCATGGTCAGTGTTTATCCCTACCCTTTTTTGTTGTTGTTGCTGTTTGCTGTAATTCGTAAAGTTATTTTCTTCCCATGCATTAATAAATCTTGTCACTTCTTAAACAGTGACTTCCGCCTACCAGTGGTTGAGACAGTTTGTAGCATCTGTCCTAGCATTTCAGTTTTAACACAGGTTTTTGGAGAGTAAGTTTGATATATGTATATATCACTTTTCTAATGGACAATACAGGTTTGATCTACACATATGGATCATCAGTCGCTAGTCATGCTGGTTTTTTTTTTCCAAGAATCTCAATTAAATTTGTAAATCTGGAGAAAGACTGGAAAACTGTCTCGAAATACATGAAAAGTTTTTGTTCTTGGTGCATATTTCTGATTTATTATACACAAGCTGTTTATGTGATGGTTTTTTATACACTTTTTTACACATGATAAGCCCATCGCTGGACGATGGCAGTCATCTCTCATACTCTTTTATTATCTTAATGTCTCTGACATTAGACCACCAAACTTGATTCAGGCATCTTCTAATGTTGGGTAGCATGAGAAAGCATCACCTCATAATACTTACAGTTCGAAGAGGCTACACTGTTGACAAAAATTCACCAATACATGAATTGTTTTAGGAGGATCACTGTCCTTAGCATTTGCACCTTTCAATACAGAAGTTACCAATGGTAATGGTGAATGTCCTAAAGCCAATACACTTTGAATTACCGCAGGCAAATCCCTAATCAATCTGAGAACTCCAATGACCAAATTCCTTGTTTGTATTATGTCAGGTTTATTTGTGGTCATTTTAACAAAGCAGGCAAAAAAGTAGCTTTGTCATGCTACCACACATTTGACTAGAGCGAAATATATTGTTAAGAACTTAAATATATCATTTTATGATTCAGTTTCATTATTTTCCTTTACTTTTGTCATGGATTTTTTTTTTTTTTTAAATAATAACAGCCTTAATGTACTCTTTTGTGTGAAATCAAATGATTATTGTGTTGCTTATCTTGTGATCAGATTAATATGACATTGTAATATACTTCGTGCAAGTGAGAAAGGATTCCCAACATTACTTAGGGAACTCTTCTGCTTCATAATGGATTTCACATTGCATTAGTCAAATCTTGGGAAGTGCAGCTGATTTGATTTGATAAGCTGTAGTCATACCCTACTTGAATTACATCAGATTGTTTCTTCAAGTCTGGTTTGGATCTTATGGCCCTGAAGGAATTTCATATGAAGGTCTGTGTTTCAATATTCAAGTTCTTTTTTCTCCCTTGTCAAAAATAGTGCCATTACAAGTGTACATTATTTGTCTTTTTTACCTGCTCAGTCATAAAATCAACCATGGCCATTTCTGAATACAGAATTCAGTGGGCTGTCTTTCTTCCATATTTTCCTGTTGCTGGTTATGGTGAAAACAATATTTTATGGCTATTTTTGGTGCAAAACTTCTTCTCGTGATGAGAACAAGCCAGGTCTCTGAAATGTGAATTCAAGTATTGTACAAGTAAAGCTAAGAGTGCCCACTGAAAGTATGTAAATGTCATGTGAGAGAAAAGAAGACAGTCTAGCTTTGATACTGATTTTGGTAATATGGAAGGAAGATCAGCACAGAGGACCACTGAGCTCACAGGGGTGTTTATGTAAGTGAAATAGTATTGAAAGAGCAAAATAATCCAATATCTGTGGAAATCAATATGGTGTTTTTCTGTCACTTGGATGAATATTTTCATTATCTTGGTCAGAGATTGTCATTGCCATACTACATATAAATGATGGTGTATTTGGTATTGGTAACACTGTATTATTAATGCAGGATGGTAATTTAAAGGCCGCCAAAGAAGTTTTTTACCACTCATATAATTAGCCCATCTGGTATGTGGCTTTATTTATGGTGGGAAATGTGAATGTCCAGTCAAATTATGATTGAAATCCATTGTAGAAGAGTGTAAGGATAATGTCATTGTCCCTTTTCAGAGTCAGTTTTATCTTGGATGTCAGAAATCAGACACATTAATGTAGAAATGGTGACAGGAATAAATATTTTTGAAGCTTATGATTTTCGCTGAACCTTCCAGGTTTGGGAGACATTTCCAGTGACATTTCTTTTTGTCACAGGAAGTTGAACATTGTCCCTGTACTCTTCATATACTTAATTGTCTGAATCTCATTTAATGTATTTGTGATCATAGTGTATGTTCTGTAATCCTAATACATGTATTTGGCAGTATTAAAATTTTGCTTAAATTTTTGTTCTGCTGCCTTCTGAAGCACTTAAAAGTTTTCAAATGTGTTCATGTATAGCATTCATAGCTAATTTTTATTCTTTATTTTGATGGAATTATTACATATTTTGTAAAGAATTGGTATCGAGTTTTGTCTTTGTTTTGTGTGTGCAGTGATAGCCTTACAAAACTTAAAATACCAAAGCACAATCATTTCTCAGTGAATAAGGCTTTTATTACCCTTCCAAAAGAAAACACAACAACATAATTTGACAACTGATAGGCTAAGTACAGTTTTCAGGTTAAGAGAACAGAATCTGAGACTACTAAAAGATTAAGACACTCTGCAAAATGTTCATTGATGGAGGATCAACAAAACAACTACTATAATACATTCAGCGATCAAGCCACTTTTCTAGAGATGTTTCACTGTTCATTTCAATGAAGGTCTGTGTTGTGCACGAACTGAGGAAAAATGCACGGAAAGCCTTTTCCACTGCACATACAGCAACTTGATTACCTTAAATAAGACAACTGTGTACTGTTAAAAATGTCTAGAATCCTACTGGCTCAGGGCAAAAAATGTTTATTACTTTTAAATCAGCATCCAGTTTAATTCACATCTGGTTTCATATCTCAACTGCAGATTTTTTTCCATTTTAACAATTCAGCTACTCAGGGCAGCTCCTGAAATGGCATTACAACCATCGAAATCTGGTGATTATGTAGAAGATACTGTCCATCACCAAATTTTCCCCTTTCTTTCTTCCACTATCACAAGAATGAAGAAGAAAAAAAGCCAGATCTTCCAAGCACTGTACGGTACAAATAGTCATAGCACTAATTGACCAGATTCTTCTCAACTGCAAAAAGGAAGTAGCTATGCCAATAACCAATTTTAATTTCAAAATCCCCTTTTTCTATTTACATGAAGTGCAATGCTATATTTCATTTATTTAAGAGACACAGCATTTCACAAAAAATGGCCCACCAATCAATAAAGATACATTAATGTCATTCAATTCTTCCTGCATGCATGACATGACAAGACAGTTGACAACAATCGTACCAAAACATTATGAAACACCAGTTATGCTATCACAATTCACAAACACATGAAAATGCACTATCTTGGTGATTTATTTGTTTCCACACAGGTTTTCATACATCTGTGATGTCAAGGTGTCTCCTTGTGCTTTGGCATCATCAATCAGTGCCTGTGAAGGTAGAATAGTATGAGGATGCATTATTGGACTTATACAGAACACACCGAAATATACTTATTACAATCTTGGTTTAAGACAACCTCATTCTTACACAATGTTTCTGATCTTTCCCATGGCTGACATATGATATAGTCATCAGCGTAAAAACCTGTCCAAATCACTGTTCTGGAAAAAAGACAGTTGTGCTGTTGGCAGATCTATGACAGAGGAAGTTATTAGCTTCAAATATAAATGTGGACAATGATGGAAGAATTTCAAGACTAATGTCCTGTTTTACCATTAGTGTTTCCTAATCTACTGACAAACTATGGTACTTGAATGCTCATTATGCCAAATAGCTGTCATGCAACTCTTTCTTTTTCAATGGTGAGTCTACACAGTATAAGGGCTGAAATAAACGTATTTATATGACAATTCCCTCCCCCAAAAATTTCAGAGGGAGTATCTCCACCCGACAATATATCGACTGGTACTCTGATAAAAATAATAATGTTTCCTATCCTCAGGTTTAGGGATCTCTTTAACTTCATGCATTCAGGAAGGAGAAACACTAATTGAATACAATTGTAAAATTGCACACAAGTGACTGTAGTCATTGTCAGACAGTAAGGGATTAGGCGGGTCATCCTGACATTCAAGATGTGTAAATATATAAACAATTTTTATCTTTTTAAAAATGAATTGTATGACTGACACTAAAGAGCTCACATGATAAAAGTACAATCAAACTCACAACAATATGAGACGGACTAATTTAAATTAAACCATTATGAACTGAATGCAGAATAAACATGATCACTATTCAAACTAACCTTGATCAGCTGCTGATCTGACTCTTTGGTGGATTCACACAGAAGTTTTACTAGTGCTTGCCTCACAACAGAGCTACAGTAGCCTAGTTCTGTGTTGCTGTCTACCTGATCCAAAGCTGTTGCAAAATGGTGCTTGGCTAGCCTGTGAACAAGTAACAAAGTTATGGCATACATGAGTCGTTATGAGCCTTCAAAGAAGAATTTACATTTTTTTTTAAAAACACAATATATCACAGTGGTTCTCTCCTACTTTTGTTACATATTTTTGTTTCCTTCCTGGATCTTACATCATTTACATAATCAGAGCTTGTACAAGAAAAGATGTCTAAAAAATTATAAGGCCTTAAGTTGAAGAAAATTGTCTTTATTTGAAAAGTATAGTGAGTCTATGGTAGCAAATTCCAAATAATATGAGAAAACAAAAAAAACAAAAAACTGAGAAATACCCAGGTATTGCCAGAACACAAACCTTTTGTTGTCCTTGAAAGCTAACAGTGCCTGTAGCAGAGATATGATGGATGACTGTTTCTCCTTGTCTTTCAGATATTTTGCAATATTTTCAAAACTGTTCTTCAGGCCCGTGTTCTCAGGTTGCTCCTGGTAATGTAAAAATTTTTATCAACAAGAATTATCTCAAATAATTTTCTTAAATCACTATGAGCCAGAACATCTATAATCACATTCTTACTTTATGGAATGGTGCAACAGCACCACCGTCTTCATTTTCTTATTTAGGAAAGGGTGTGACAAACAAATGCCATCTTACAATATTTTATGAAACGATGATCATATCCAATCACTTTATTCCAACTAAAATACTAGCAATGTGATCAAATCCCTGTTCATATCAATTTTGTAAACAGAATTTTTCTGCAATGTGTATCAATTATTATGTTTGTTTACCTGCAGTCCAGAGTAGGCTGTATATGCAAGTCTTTCCTGCAAACTCTTGACGATGCCCTCACTTTAAAGAGAGTAAGACAAACTACAATATCAGGCCTAAGAGAAATGCATCAATAGCACAAAATATTATATATCTCCAGGTACCAAATTGTCATATAGAATTTTTCCTGGTTAACAATACTTCGCTCCATATCCGAAATTGTGACAATAAATCAAATAAATCATCTGTTTGTTTTGAAGGCGAATTGAGAAATATTTTTTGTTAACAAAAATGATCAATATCATCTTCTGTAAATAACACTGGAATATATCTAATTGGTAATGCCTTGCTGGTGTGTCATGCTTTCAGGATACAAGTTAGCATTTATATGAAGTGTGCTGTTGATGAATTTGGTTGACTAGTATCAGAACTTTTCTAAGCAGTCTGGAGGTCGATGAATTGGCATATAGCTTTACAGCATGGTGGCCCAAACATCAGTATCTCAGTTAATCATTTAAATTCAATCTCAAAACAACATCAATGTTAGTACATATGTTTTTACAATATCAGGCATTTGTTGACCAAGTTATGGGATCTGAAAATGAAGTGAATGACTCATGACAAAATTAAGCACATAAAATGTGTGAAAAAAATTATCCGAAAAAAAATACTGCTTACCTTTTTCCCATTTCTGTACATTGGATGCAATGTTCCAGCAACTTTATGGCTTCTTCATACTTCTCCTTGTGAATGTGCAGAGCACAGTCAACCTGTTGAAGAACAAACACATTTTGTGAGGGGATGAATACATACTTCCCTACAACTCACTGATTTCTGTCTTCAACTGCATTTCTATACAACATTTAATGAACTGACTGAAGGAGCTTTTGTGGTGACCCAGTGTTGATGTTTCATTTAACAAAAACTGCAGGAAAAGGGAAGAAGAAGGCTCAAGTGGTAGAATAATGCGGTTCTTCTCATTACAGCAGAATTTAAATTCTTAGTAATCTTACTGAAATGGTTCGGGAATTTGTTTGAAGCCAGCATCATACTGGTCTTATACAAACACTAGTGAATAAATCTTGTTATTGAATGAATAAAGAGTGATGGGACCTCCTTTAAGCTCTGAACTGAATCTTCACATTTTATGCAATTGTAGCTGCTTTAACCCTCGTCCCGCATTGAGTGAACTCGTCCACGTAACGCCCCGTGCGGGGATAGCCAGCGGCCAGTCAGCCGATCGTTCGCCGATAACCTCGGCGGTCGGGTCAATCGGGTCCTTGTGAACACGTGTATCGCATATACTTCAGGACGCAATAACAACAATAGTGGTGGATAAATCGTAAGGGACCCCTATGATATTTGGATAAAGTACTTGTGATGATATGCAGTAAGTTTTATTGTGAAATGGAAGGCCCCAAATCAAGAATTTTCTGCATTTACATGCCGTTTAACATACGTTTTATCATTTTCCCAAGACCTCTGAGCTTTTTCTGTCCCTATGTCAGGCCATTCAGGTGAACAAATTATTTTTTAAGCATTTGGCTTCATTTACTAACCACATGTATCGCGACATTGCCTTCTCCCTCCTCTACTATGTAAAGCGTCCACTTACTATAATGTTAATTTTAGTGAGAGATTTGATTTCCAGTTCCAGGTCATAGAGCACATACATGTACTGAAAAGCGGTTTAATCAAAGGAACACAATATCTCTCTAATTACCACATCAAATAAAGACAACGACCAACAACAAAGTCGGTCATTTTCTCCCAGTTTTCCCTGATGAAAAACCTACTGACAGACTTATGCAGCATGCCCTAATATTACATCGGAATTCATAATTACAGACGTAGAACGGTGTCTCAAATACCCACATGGCCCCTTTCTTCTCATTTCACATGTAGACGACAACCAGCATCAAAGTAAAAGTTTCCCCAAGATTTTCCCCAGTTCAAACTTCAGACCGTCAGTACTATTACACGAGTATGACGAATAGTTGCGAATAGTTGCATCGTAATAAACGTAATCGGACGATACCATTTTGTTAGATATAGTAGGGGTGACAGGATAGATAAACACGCGAAAATAGTGCAGAAAAAAACGTGAAAAAACAACAACAATGACAGCCTTGGCAACCGAATAAACATAGCGTGAGGCGCACCGTTGCTATACAAAAATGTGGCCTCCCGCAGGACCCGCGGTTAAGCGTGTCGGACAAAATAGTGGCCTCCCGTGTCTCGCGTGTTGCGCGGGGAGGCCAATATAGTGGCCTCCCGCAGGACTAGGATTAAGACTGCAAAAAGAAAAACAAAAAATTGCCAGGAAGTCTTACCAATTCTGAGAGTTTCCCTGGCACAGATGTTTCATTCAGCTGGGATGACAAAAACATGCTGACAGATTTGGCAAACTGTTCAGCATCTGGAGACTGGTCAAACAACAAAGTTTAAATTTATTGTGAATATTAAAAAAATAAACTAAAACATCAGTCAAAGAATAATCTGAATGATTTCATATTTATGATGCGCAATAAATTAAAATCTCTTCATCACTAAATGAACTTTTTATCTATCATAATATACTGTCTTACAGCTGCATGATGCAGAGGTGTAAATGACATTTGAAAAAATTCTCTGAAAATGAAATGCCAGGGGCTGCATAGGCCCCAGTGGGGTAATAAGAGTTACTTCCCTTGCGTTGCATCTATTTCCCCGCTTGGCTAGGCCTAGGCTATTTTCATGGGTCAGAGAATTTTTCTCTGAAACCTCAGAGATTCTCGGACTAACGATAGTGAAGGAAACCCGTCCGTCAGAGAATTTTTCTCTGAAAATTCGTCGTACAAATAGCAAACCAATGTCATGACAATAGTATTAATGTAGTTGTGAAATTAACTGTTTCTATTCGTAGTTTTTAGGTTTCGATTTGTTACTGTCGAAAAAATATATTATCAGTGAATGAAGAAAACAAAAACAACCTGAAATAACTAAAAAAATAAGGATAGATTTAGCTCTAGATCTAGGAATTTACCCTCAAAATTCAACAAAATGAAAAAATCTGAAAGATTTACACCCCTGATGATGATCACGAAATTTCTTTGACATATACTCAAAAAAGGGATTTTACCAAGGGGTTTTTCCCAAGGAGTTGGTTCAGAGCAGCTTTGGCTGATGCAACATCATTTCCTTCTATGCAGTTGACAATTAATTGCTGTAGACACCACCTTTCCAAGTCAGCACTGATTTCTGTGAAAGAAAAACTAATGCAACAAAGTACCAAAAAAAAAATATCTCAAACTGGCATTTCAGGTCGCCACAGTTAAAACATTGTATACATTCAAGAAGCAAAATTGTTTGTTTTTTTGCACATTATGTAAACTACCTAAAAATTAACCATACTTGATTTACCATTATAATGATTATTTGGATACTTCTTGGAAAATGTTACATCAACCCGCAGTGTTCAATAATCGGTCAGACAAAACAATGGAAATTCTATGTTTAAACTACCTGACTTCCTGATTTCGATTTTTTTTTCTGTTTAAGGTTACTATGAAACATCAGACTTACCACTTTCAAGAAGAATAGTCAGCAGTCCATTCTCAAATCTGAACAGATCAGATTCACTGTTTAAGGCTCTTCTGATGATTGCCTCTGCACGAACAGCACATGCCAAAGCACTCATTGTTGAGGTACAGCCTGAGAAAATTCCCAAAATGATAGCACACCTTAAACTGTGAGCACACTGGAAGTATTTTATTTCAAATGGCAATGTAATTGGAACAAGAGAAGGAATATCATGTGAATTTTTGGTAAGTGTATCACAGAAATTTGTGATGATGTACTTTACAACAGATATTGCAAACATTGTAGCAGATATTATACATGAATGATGGTGAGCTACAGATCATCACACTCAATATTAACTCACACATCATGTGTTCAGGTCTTTGTTTATGGAGGATCACTGCCCGTGGCATTTGCACCTCTCTTTTTCTTATTTTCGTATGTTGTACTTGTTTAGTTGTTGTTTCTGTGGCTGTGGTCTTCTTGGCTTTCTTAGCCTTCAAAAGAGCTCCCTAGTGGCTTGCACATCATGCTGAAAGGAAGCATCGTCATATCCCAAGCAAACATGCTTGATCAAATATTAATACCTGGTGCTTAACCCTAGTCCTGCGGGAGGCCACTATATTGGCCTCCCCGCGCAACACACGAGGCCATTATTTTGTCTCACACTCTTAACCGCGGGTCCTGCGGGAGGCCACATTTTTGTATAGCAACGGTGCGTCTCGCACTCTGTGTATTCGGTTGCCAAGGCTGTCGTTGTTTTTTGGGTTTTTTTGCACACTATTTTCGCGTGTATATCTATCCTGTCACCCCTACTTTATCTAACAAAATGGTATCGTCTGATTACGTTTATTACGATGCAACTATTCGTAACTATTCGTCATACTCGTATAATAGTACTGACGGTCTGAAGTTCCAAGTGGGGAAAATCTTGGGGAAACTTTTACTTTGATGCTGGTTGTCGTCTACATGTGAAATGAGAAGAAAGGGGCCATGCGCGTATTTGAGACGCCGTTCTACGTCTGTAATTATGAATTCCGATGTAATATTAGGGCATGCTGCATAAGGGCATCTGTCAGTTGGTTTTTCATCAGGGAAAACTGGGAGAAAATGACCGACTTTGTTGTTGGTTGTTGTCTTTATTTGATGTGGTAATTAGAGAGATATTGTGTTCCTTTGGTTAAACCGTTTTTCAGTACATGTATGACTGTGCTCTACGACCTGGAACTGGAAATCAAATCTCTCGCTAAAACTAACATCATAGTACGTGGAAGCTTTACATAGTAGAGGAGGGAGAAGGCTGTGTCACGATACATGTGGTTAGTAAATGAAGCCAATGGCTTAAAAAGTAATTTGTTCACCTGAATGGCCTGACATAGGGACAGAAAAAGCGCAGAGGTCTTGGGAAAATGATAAAACGTGTGTTAAACGGCATGTAAATGCAGAAAATTCTTGATTTGGGCCTTCCATTTCACAATAAAACCTACTGCATATCATCACAAGCACTTTATCCAAATATCATAGGGGTCCCTTACGATTTATCCACCACTACTGTTGTTATTGCGTCCTGAAGTATATGCGATACACGTGTTCACAAGGACCCGATTGACCCGACCGCCGAGGTTATCGGCAACACGCGAAAGATCGGCTGACTGGCCGCTGGCTATCCCCGCATGGGACGTTACGTGGACGAGTTCACTCAACGCGGGATAAGGATTAATCTTTTTTTTTCCCCTCAAAAACTATTACTTTTGATGTTATTTTCCTTCCAGAATCAACTTGTAACTACATGTGCAGTCCAGCACTTTGATAAATTTGCCTTCTGCAAAGATTCATGAGGATTATCACAACTAGCAGACTATTTTGAATACAGACGGTATATTAAATGATTCTGAAAGAGACGAATAAAGATACCACGAAAATAAATAAACATATACGCCAGACATACATTATTACATTACATAATTAAGTACACTTATCCCTGTACCTGGGTTGGCACGAAAAGCCCTCTGTGCTGATTTGAAGGCATTTGCATCTTTCAGATGTCTGTTGTGGTGTCCGGACAGCAGCTGACCAAGAGTCTGCAAAAGTCTTTCCTGCTGATGATGTGACTGAGACCAAACAAAGAATTAAATGATTTGTCACTTAATGATTATGGAAAAATCTTCAAATATCTTTTAAACTAAATTGCGAACTTGGTTCTTGTTTGTTTTAAGTCCACTTTTTGCACGACTGACAAATCTGACGTTGAACATTTGTGGCTTTAGTATTATGATAAGGAGTTGGAATAAATTGGAACTGTGAAACAGCTTGTTCCACAATGCATTTTAAACAAGTGTCAAAGTGTACATTTGTTATACCTCTTCTAGCCTACATACCAAAAGATCTCATTGTTCAGAAAATGGAGATAGAACAAATAAGAACTAAGGTTGCGAAATGTTTAACTAATCTCCCAATAACAACAAAACTCATTCAAACTAAGTATCTCTTGACAAAAAAAAACAACCACCACATAATCATCAAATATTCCACATTTGACCAATTCACCGAGTTCCATCAATTCTTAACATGACTGGCAAATCTCAGAAAGCATTTCCTGGCATGTTAACCCCCAGGCTGCACTACTGGCCAAGCCCGCTGATCGGGTCAGTGACCTTACTCATCGGGGAATCTTATCTGGGTCGCACTGACCCTTGCTGATTAACACACTACCGCGGTCCACATGGCTTCTATCTGATCAGTATGAAAACATTTGCTGCTATGCCTTATTACGCTTGATAATGAATTAACCAACGAAACCTTTGTTTCTAAGTCACTAGTCAATGACCTGACTTATGCTACCAAACTGACAGTCGTGATTTTCTTGAGAATGAAGCATGATACCTAGCCACGCCCCCCAAGCATGAAACAAATGGTTTCATCCAGATTAGCACATACTAATGAACCAACGTGAGAATTTGGGGTAGTAGTCATTTCAGAGCTTGTTTCTGATTGGTCCTTAGACACAGACAACTCCAGATGAGAGTTAGCTTTGGAGAAAATGAGATAATATTGTAAATATGTTGAGCAACAATTCGCATGTCGATGCTACACCATTTGATAGTGTGGGGAGAGCCTTTGAAAGCTTCGTCTTTGTGATTCCGACCAGCGGTTCACTGGTTACATGTTCTTGTCATAATGCCTTTGATTTACAAGAGATGAGGTGAGGAATAAGACGGTGATTACATCTCAGAAAGGATGGTGACCTGGAACTTGAAAACCATCTTCCGCGTTGCACGGTCAGCTTGAGCCACTCGTGTTTTCACGCCTGTCGCCGCAAACAGTTGAGAACTCGAAACACGATATATATGCCCGTTGTGGCCTGGGGGTTAAATTTACATAGCAGCAGAAAAAGATAATCAGTTTGGCTACTCTATCAATGACACTTAACCACTTGGCTAGTTTGGTGTATGTAACATTCAACTGTCCACATCATCATGTTGAAAAATATATCATGAATTAACCTGCTGACTAGACAAGTGAAATTTTCTATTCACTGACTGAAAGACTGTTTATTAGATAAAAAATACTCTTTGCTTCCATTTAACAAATCCACAGAATAAAAGTAACAGGCTTTTCTGCCTACAAACCTGGATTTGTTTTCCTTTTTAAAAAAATATCTGCAGAATAAACACCGAAAAAAAAACATATTCATGGAGCCACCCCAAATTTCCCAAAATGATATGGTTTTCATTTACTCCTTTGAAGGAGGGTGACTTTCATAGTTATTGCTCGAATATTTTCTTGGAATAATCACCTCTGAATTGCTCTCCACATGGAGTGTTGTTTCCATGGCTTTCTATTTACGATACCAAATCAAGAGACCTAATAGTTCAGAGTTTGGGTGAATAGACTCACCTGGGAACCAGCTTCCTTTATTGAAAGTGCAGCTTGAGCACATTCTAACACTGCCGTTGTCTTGTCTGTTACCTCAATAAGAAAAAATGATGCCAAGAGAGACCAAAGGGATGAGTTGGAAGGATGAGCTTCAATCATTTCCCTGATCAGTGCTTCTCCCTTCTCTTTTTCATTCTGTGGTATCAAAGGGTGTCACACATTCATAATTCTATTGTATTGTACAATATTATCGCCCCCCCCCCCCCAAAAAAATCTCATACTGAAAGTTAAACTCTAGTGCAAGTAGCGGGTGTCAAATGCACAATATCACGTCACCTGAAACAGTAAAACAGCACTTATGCAAGGAAATGCTGTAATCTTTAAAATAGAGCAGTATCTTGGGAGCCACACATATTTGAAAATTTGTCTTGGTGCAAAATCTGTCTTGGCACAATTTCATGTATATGAGGATATGAAAGTCCTGATATGACAGTGTCCCTGCAGTCTCAATTTTTTTTACAAATTGTTTTTTCTGTCCTTGAATCTGAGAGGGTTCAAATCCTTATCATATCATACATACAAAATGATATAGTAAGAAAATATAAAAGCATACGGATTAAATACTTAAATGCTAAACTGTGATTGACTGATTTGCCACTATATTTTACCTCTAAAGTCAGCTTGCATATTTGCAAAAGGGCAATGTCTTTCAAATATTTATCTCTGTCATCTCTCTTGAAAAGCTCATCCAGCACAGCTGATGCTAATGTCATGTCCTGCTGCAGGAGGCCTAAAGTACAAAGTGCCATTAACCCATATGGTGAGGGATGGCTAGTCTGAAACCTGTGCAAAAATGTAAAATTACAAACAATTCCTTAGAAATGTGATTCCGTACCGCCTTCAGGAAATACATGTTATTTTCTCTAATGTGGCTAGACTTCCACAGACAGACTTACAACTATTAAAAACATACAGCAAATGGGTGTACAGAGGAAAAAAAAAAGAATAATGTATCAAAGTTTATTCTTTGATTTCCCACACGTCATTTCTATTTAGGGTACCAGTAATAGAGAAATAATTAAACTGCTACGAAACTCACCAACATTTGCCTGATCTTTCTATTTTATATGTTTTTTTTTTTACATAAGAGATTTTTCAGAGGATGCTTATTATTTCTCACCCATCAAAAAGCTGAGATTTTGCTGTCGCCATGTCACCCAATTGGTATGCCACCATTCCTAATGCTGTATGCACCTCAGATGCAGCTGGGCTTGCTATTGTAAGCTCCAAGGCATGTTGGTAGGCTAGTGAAGTATAAAATAATTTATCAGTGACAAATATTGGATGCAATACCTAATATAAAGTAAACTGCTTTATGAAAGGGCACCAAGTCAAATGAATTTTGTAGAACTTAAGGACACAAGACTGATACGCTTTTATCATCCAGAGTAATGGGATATGCAATACACTGTTTAAAAAATAATTTCATCTTCTTGGCAACATGTTGAGGATGATACACAAATGTACCATGACTGAAAATTATGAAAAGTATTCCATCCCAGAATTTGTTCACAGTACCTGTCCACTCTTGAGATATTCTTTTACCTAATATAAACACTTATTGTTTTGTTGCATTCTCCAGACCAACTTTAAAACTAACCTTTAATGCAATCTGCTGGTCTGTTACATCTGAACAAAGCCAGTCCATACACGCAGATATGCTCAACACTGACAGATAAGTCACACTGTTCAAACTGTCTGGCAGATTCCTCATATTTCCCTTGTTTGCTGAAAAATATAAAGCTAATTGTAGCAAGCTAAGGCTTTACTATCCAACTACTTAAAAAACTGGGCGAATTTTGGCTGTAAGCACCACAAGTAGGATTTCACATCTTTCACCGTCTTTTTCATTTACATTTTACCATCTCCAAGTTTCCTAACTTAAAGTAAAATGATCTAGATGTGTGGATTTTGAGTTTAAAGTGCCACCATGTTAACAGCCATTTGGCACTTTTCACAATTTTTTGGTATGTTTCTGTAGCTTGATTTTCAGAAGTTGATCAATTCAATTTTTGCAAATGTAGATCTACATCTAACCTAAAAGGCACATATAAGATATGTATATCTGGACAGTTTTGATAAAAGTAATAATAATAATAATAGTTCGTCCATCAGGTATGATGATGACCTTAACAACACCAGAGGAATAAAGAACAGAAATTGTTGAGAATTTCAACACATGGACAATAAAGAGAACTAAAGGACACAGAGGACAGAATGGACAGACTGTTCTTTCATGACTTATGGCTTCTCATGTGACTGATAAGTCCTATTTTTGCCCTGCAGACCCTTCCGCATAAATGACAAGAGTGCTCCGTTGGTTCAGTACCACTGGGCCTTTTCTTGCGCCGTTCTCTTTTTTTGATAGCCTGCTGGACTCTGTCAGCTTCCCATGCTTTGCTGCCTCTGGTAAGGGCCGCCCTCCAATTTGCACGATCAAGCGAGAGCTTTTCCCACTCACTCACATCAATGGCAAAGGCCTTCAGTGAATGCTTGAGAGTGTCTTTGTAACGTCTCTTTGGGGCCCCAACATTCCTCGTTCCATTGGAGAGCTCAGAGAAGAAGATTTGCTTAGGGAGTCTGGAGTCGGGCATTCTGACAACATGTCCTGCCCAACGTAGCTGAATTTTTTTCAGGTGGCAGAAGATGCTCAATTCCTTGGCACGATTGAGGACCTCAGTGTCTGGAATTTTATCCTGCCATTTGATCCTTAGGATCTTTCTAAGGCAGGCCAGATGAAAGTGATTTAGCTTTCTGGCATGCGATTGGTACACTGTCCAGGTTTCAGCCCCATAGAGTAGGGTGGGAAGGACCACAGCATTGTACACTTTCAGCTTAGTGTCTGTGCGAATGCCGGCAACATCCCATACTCTCTTTCGAAGCCTGCCAAATGCAGAGCTGGCTTTGCTGATTCTTGAGAGAATTTCAGTATCAACACGAGCCGCGGAAGACAGTGTACTGCCAAGATAGGTGAAGTTCTCCGACACCTTCAGAAGACTGTCATGGACTTTGATATTTGGGGTCACAGGATACTTGTCGTCTGGAGTAGGCTGATGGAGCACTTCCGTCTTCTTTGTGCTTATTGTGAGGCCAAAGTTGTCACAGGCACTAGAGAACTTATCAACACAGTTTTGCATGCTATCCTCATCGTGTGCCAGAAGTGCACAATCATCAGCAAATAGTAGGTCACAGACTTGAGTACTTTTGGTTTTGGTTTTTGCCTGAAGTCTCCTGAGGTTGAATAGACTGCCATCAGTTCGGTACTTGATGCTTACCCCTTGAGGAGGAGAGCTAAAGGCTTCTTGTAGCATTGCAGAGAACATGATGCTGAACAGAGTTGGGGCTAAGACACAACCCTGTTTTACCCCATTTGTGACAGCAAAGGGCTCTGAAACACTGCCGTTGCTTTTGACTGCAGCTTGCATGCCATCATGAAACTGGCGCACTATTGTGATGAATTCGGGTGGACACCCAAACTTCGCCAAGATTTTCCAGAGGCCTTCACGACACACTGTGTCAAATGCTTTTGTGAGGTCAACAAATGTGATATACAGCGCTTTATTTTGTTCCATGCATTTTTCCTGAATCTGTCTGGCAGCAAAAATCATATCCGCCGTTCCCCTCTCTTTACGAAAGCCACATTGGCTCTCGGGAAGCAAGTCATTTGACGAGAGGTGATCAAGAAGGCGATTCAGAAGCATTCTTGCCAATATTTTGCCAGCAATTGAAAGTAGAGAGATTCCCCGATGGTTGTCACAGACTTGGCTGTCCCCTTTGTTTTTGTACAGATGGATGATTGAAGCATCTTTGAAGTCCTGTGGCAGCTTCCCTGCTTTCAACATATGATTGAACAACTCGGTCAACCTTTCAATAAGCTTTTCTCCACCGAAGGCATACACCTCAGCAGGAATTGAATCCACGCCTGGTGATTTGTTAAAGGACATCTGATTTGTGGCAGTTCGGGTCTCATTTGCTGTGAATGGCTTGGCAAGAGCTGCATTAATAGGAGTCTGAGGGAGGCGGTCAATGGACTCAGTATTTATATTTGATGGCCGATTTAGCACACCTCCGAAATGTTCTGCCCAACGCTGAATTATGGCATTCCATTCAACAATGCGTGTTGAACCATCTGACGCAAGAAGTGGCGTAGTGCCAGAGCGGGATGGTCCAAACACAGCTCGGAGGCTCTCAAAGAACTTTCTAGTGTTGTTTGTGTCGACATATTTCTGAGTTTCTCTTACTCGCTCTTCTAGCCAGTCATTTTTCATTTTCCTCAGCTTCTTCTGGAGTACACCCTTACATGCACGCAGTGCATCAGCTTTTGCTGTGGAAGAGGGGTCACTGCAGTGAGCTTGGATGAGACTATTTTTTTCTTTGATGAGCACTTTGATTTCATTATCATTATCATTGAACCAGTCCTGGTGCTTGCGGACAGGAAAACCAACTGTGCTGCCGGCGCAAGAGTGTACAGTCGTATTTAGGTCAGTCCAGCTCTGTTCAATGTTCTCAGGGTCAAAAGTCACGCAATCCAATTTTGAGGAGAGTTCTGATGAGAGCTCGCTCTGTTTCTCAGCTGAGCAGAGTTTTGAAACATTTAGGCGTTTAGGTGGCGCTTTCCCTTGAGGGCGTCTATTGCGCCTCAATGTTAGTCTGAGCTTGCAAACAATGAGTCTGTGGTCAGTTCCACACTCGGCACCACACATCGCCTTTGTTACAAGGACATCCTTTCTGTCAGTCTTCCTCACAATGACATAGTCTATGAGATGCCAATGCTTTGAGCGAGGATGCATCCATGACGTTCTGTTTCTCACGGGGAGACTAAAATTTGTGTTGGTAATGAACAGGCCAAATTCAGCGCACAAAGTAAGTAAGCGCAACCCATTGTTATTGCATGAACCAACTCCATGAGGGCCCAAAACATTTGGCCACGCTGAGATTTCGGAGCCAACCCTAGCATTGAAGTCCCCCAAGAGAATCAGCTTATCAGCTGCCGGGACAGAGCATATGACAGATTCTAGATCAGAATAGAATTTGTCTTTGGCTTCATCTGGGTTTGTCATGATGGGCGCATATGCGCTAATGAGGGTGGCTGACTGGCTTTTCCCAACTGGGATCCTGAGTGTCATTAGCCTGTCATTTATTTCAATTGGCATGGACTGCAAGTTTCTGACAAGGTCATTTTTAATTGCAAACCCAACACCATGCTGTCTCGGTTCGACTGCACCCTTGCCTTTCCAGAAGAAGGTGTATCCACCACTGAGCTCTTTGAGTTGGCCACTATCAGGGAGTCTGGTCTCGCTGAGTGCCACTATGTCCAGGTAGTACCTGCTGAGCTCAATGGCAATAAGTGCAGTGCGTCTTTCCGGGTTGTTTGAGTTGTCCTGTAGTGTGCGTATATTCCAGGCTCCTAGACTGAGTAAGCTGAATTTCTTTTTGTTTCGACCGCAAAAAGGGATCCCCACTGGTCGCGGTATACCAGTCAGGGTGATGTGAAGTGGGCTTTCTTTAGGGCACCTTTTCTAGCCCCTTCCTCAGTTGAGGTGAGCAGTGCTATCCTTAAATAAGGCTGCTCAGCTACTGTGGGTGCTGCCTCCCCACGCCTCCACTTCAATCGACGATGAAGCGACCATAGCCCACAGCCACCAACGTGTAGGTCTGTGCTAACAGCTTCCAGTCTATCCAAACCTGCTGCCACCGCACTCGCCCATCGCCGTTGGAATTTTGAGAGGAAAGAAGATGAGACAAAGATGAAAGAAGATGAGGTGAGTGTTAAGACTGGCGCAAAGAATTTGTTTTTAGTGAGAAAGAGCTGCGCAAACATCAGACTCACTCTCTCGCCTGGACACAACTTATCCAAGTGGCAAGACAGGGTCAAGACGACTGGAAATGTATCCAGGTGCAGGAGGATGCCAGAGGGACAGTCATATTGCCTGACCGGCTGCCTGTAGGCTACTCCACAGCCTCGCAGTCCCAACTGACTAGGGTGAAAGACCCAAACCAAAGAACACCAATACTGGTGGATGCTCTGTGTCACGATATCCAGGCCAGAGTGACGGTATATTGCCATCTGCCCTATCAATCAACCACTGGCCTGCTGCCGCCAGCTTCGAAGCTGCGTCCGGGAAGTTTGCTCAATTCTTCGTCTGTGATTTAGGCAAACAAGCCTATGACCACACCGCTACCGGGGGCCAATATGAAGGACTCAAGTACTGAGGGTCACATTGTGCCCTAGCATGTGGCCGTTGGGTTAGATGAAACCTCCTCCGCCCTGGCCGTTTGCACCGACAGGTGCACGCCCACTGATACCATGCTAGCGTACCAGTTCATGAAGCAGGTTGTACTGGATTACATGTTACCAGTAGCAGATTTTTCTGACCTGGACAGTTTTGATAAAAGTATGAACTTTGTAAATATGTTAAGAATTTTAAAATTAACTTGCAGAGTTCAGCCTCCTTAGGGAAGGAGGGGATGCTGCTAGCTGACATCAGAAAATAATTCTTTCATGGATCCGCATTCATAGTGCCTCCTTAGATATGTGTGAAATCTATCCATTCTGTTTTTGCCATCATCATTCTGAGAAAACTATATCTTAATTCCATTATTGTTGACAGGAAAACACTGTCTGCTACTTTTACAAAAGGTCAACTCAGCCACTGGCTAGACAGGCTTCAAACTTACCACAGAACCCTGGCCAGGTTAAGACGAACATCATTGATGTTTTGTGTTGAATCAGTCTCCTCAAACTTCAAAGCTCTAGTGAGAAGATTAAATTTAATAACATGAGAATTCTTCATAAGTATGGTTTTTTGAAAATGTTCTTTGAATAAATGGATGAAATTTGTCACAATACTATACAATAAAAATTCTTTACAAGCAGATTTATGCATCATGCAGTGAAATATTTTTATATGGAGGGAATGGAGTTGAAATATAAGAGTGATGGAAACAGTGGAAATCAATCCTAATCATATCAGACAACAAGGAAATGTTCAAGGAATGTTGAAACTGACTTCTCTAATGCAGACACTGCAGACTGGAGCAGATTCTGATGTTCATACAAAAGTCCCAGCATATTGTATGCAACTGGATCTGTCTTGATTCGACCTGTGAAATGTTGATTGAAACAGTGATTATATTCCTCATAAAGGACAACATGAATATGCTTCATTTACACTTCACAAATACACAACTTTTTTCACTCTAGTACATTCAATACCATTAGCTTTAACGATATTTCATATCAAATAAAACATATTTCCAGAAATCAGTAAAAATATATTTTCATCACATTGTTTTGAGAAGCTCCTTTTCGATATTAAATTTCCCGGATTTGACCATACAAAGCACCTTCACGAATATAAAGTCACTTCACATACTATACAGAATTATATATTCACATTTGCAAAGAACCATTACTCAAAGTAGCTTCTTCTCAAGACAGATAGCTCTTAAGACAAGAAGCTAAGCACAGGCACAATCAAAAACTTACCGGTGTATCTTATTAGAGCATCACTTGCAGCAGGAACAGCAGCCATTTGATGGATAGCATACTGAAAGAGCTCTGAGTCCTTCTTAGTGCTGTCGCCCAGCACGCTCAGTACCCACTGGCCATAACCAATTGCACTCTCTGGCTGGAAAAGTGAACAGGCAAACAGAGGACATGAAACAGGACATAAAACAGAGCATTCAAAGAAGATATGGTCATGCATAACCAGTTTCCACAAAGATATATGGACAAAATTGGATATTATTACTTAAACTAAGACATAAGCTGTTGAGAATTTAGGGAATTAGAAATTCCCACATTATTTCCGTATTTTTTTAAAAACAAAAAGCCTATTTGCAAATGTCTGCGAATACAGATGGGGGTTTCTTGGTTTTGTAGTGTCTACAATGGAAGAGTTCCTCTATTCTATCGGGGTTTGCGGTAGCACAATGACTAGCATCTGCGGTTATCAGTCAGAGACTATGGCTTCGATCCCACAACGGAGCTTTTTTTTTTTTCTTAACCTAGTACTGCTCATTATTGGGAATCAATATTTTTCTAAGAATTGTGCAAATTTGATGTCGTGGGGAAACTGACCATTACTGGTGTGCTCCAGATTACTTCTGTAATTTATTCCTGTTCATTTCATTTATTCCTGTTCATTGAATGGGACAGTTGCTGCATGAAACTAGAAATGAAAATGTAAATCAAATTTTAAACATGTAAATAATTTCTTTTTGACAGCGTGAACTGAAAATTTCATCTCTCTGTATGGTAACTTAGATCTATATATATTTTGGGGGTCTTCTGCTTCAGCAATTTGTCATGTTTTGTTTCATTACTTTTTTGTTTGCATGGAAGTTTAGTTCATCTTTATTTGCTTTGTCTGACTTTCTCTGTGATTTCACACCTGACAAAATTGGATAATATCGTCTAAAAAAAAAAAAAAATTCTTTCCACAATTTTATACTCTGGAGCAAAGCAACTGTGATCAGTGGGGGGAAAAAAACAAGAAAAAAATGTAGCAGAAAAAAAAAGTCAGCTCTTGCGGAGACTCGAACCCCACTTACCGACTCGGCAGGCGAGTTTATCTACAAGTATGCCAACAGGGAACCTGAGTAAAGGCATTACTACACAGGGTCTCTTGTTGCTACCGAAGTCACGATAACCGATAGTATCATTAAAAAGAAGACGAGTGCGTCATTACGGTAAGAAACACAGTGCGTTACTCGGAATCAAGCCATCTTACCGGGTGAAGAGTTTAATTATTCAACAAAACAAGCCAGAATTGTGATCTAAAGGAGCTCTTCCTAAATGAAAATCACACAACCAAAATCAAATCAACCAAAATCCATCTGCGAATAACATTCCGATCTTTGATCTTATTTGCAGACGTCTGCGAATAAGCATGGCCTTTTAATAAATATAATGAACAGAATCAACTCTGAGAACTTTTCCTCATGGTTAAACAGCTTCAAAAACCTGTGTCCATGAGATAAATGAGTAGAATAGAAAATTATTACATCAACATTTATGGACAAATTTTATATCACTTACATGATATCCCAATTCAGTTGTGTGGCGAAACAAATCCATGGCCTCCTCATGTCCCACTACCTCTGCTATAAGAGCCTGAAACACAAAAAATATCAGCTTAGATCCTGAAGAAAACAAAGCTCACAGACAGATATGAAAGAAAAACCCAACATTTTTTTCATGCCATAATTACAGTGGGTCTCCAAATGTCATGCAGGAAATAAAACGGTGTACAAGTTTTTTGCTGCCAGTCTTACAGACAGACATATGTGAATCTAGTTATGATAACAATATATTCTACGACTTTTAAAATCCGAAGGAAGTGGTGCCCATTAAAAATGCAATGAACTCTGAAATGAAAACTATCTATTCAGTAGTGTGGGGTTGATCCAGTTTAAAACCACTTTTTGACTATCCTGATGGGGGATACTTGGATCCATAGGAAGCAAATCAGTATCTATTGTGACAGTGGATATCCTGCCTTGTATCTTGTGCTGACATAAATTCTGGTCCATCATGGAACCTGTTTGGAGTGGGTACCCAATCTAGTACCGGTGCTGAGAACAGTTAACACATCAAGGTGAAGCTGTCTCACTGCCAGCCAAGTGTCCCACAAACTGTACGTTCTATTTTTTTGGGCGAGGAGCACTGTTACAAACTGTGGCCTACAAACATGCAGAATGCCTCAACCTTCTAACAGAAGGATGGAGCAGCTCTAGATTTCTCTTGGGCATGTTTTTTTTTTTTTTTGCTCTGCTTTTCTTTTAGTGTTTTTTTACGACATCAGTATTTTCCATTCTTGTCTGAACTACTCTTCACCTTTGAATCCAAGATCCAGATCTCCACTTGAGTACAGGTAACAACGGATCCAGGCAAAATCCACTGGATCTGGATCTATGAGGCATGTAACTCTTCCGTCTTTTCCGTCCAAAGTGCAATTGCTGACCCCGCCCTTTCTCTCCAAGGCGCGATCCCCGACCATCCGCCGCCACACACCAGTAGCACTAACACCAGCTGTCATCCTCAAATCAATCAACAGTTCTTTAGAAATCTGGTGAACCGATTAAGGTCTAATCGTGATCTTTTCGCATAGGTTTTCTTTTGTTATTGCCTTTCACTACCATTGGCCTAGTGGTGCAGCCTCAGTGCCTGTAGCAATGTTTCCAACATTGACACGGAATTTGGTGGTGGTGATGCTAAAAAGCTTTGCTAGCTCTAGATTGCGATTTAAATACTTTCCCAGAATGAATAAATTTTTAATTCTATCACCAAGTGCTATGGGCGCAGATGGCGTGACTCTGAAGAAATTCAGGTGGCAAAAGACTAGATCTAGATCTAGATCTCCAAGTCTAGATCTAATCCCCTCTAAATCAAAAGAGAATCGACACAAACTGGGATTTGTTAGCAATTTCTTTTTAAAAACTCAGCCAAGACAGTTATGCATTATGCTTGTTTTGTTCTGGTTAACTACTCGTCATCAGTCACTCTATAAAACCAAAAGTGTAATGAATCTATTTAAAGTACAGCCCTTCCATGACTGTGTAAGTGTGTCAGATTATATCTTCTTATTGTCTTTCCCTTAATATAAAATAGACCTACTGAATAATTTTAATTTAATTACCAATATCAGCCTTTGTTCTTTTAGAGCAGTTCGGATAAATTACATTACATCTTAATTATAATTTTATACATCTTAATTATAATTTTTGTTCTCTTCGGCCTCTGGACATGCCGCACCATTTCCTTCCATTTTGTCGCCGGCTGTTTAAATCCCTGATCTATACTCTAACCTGCAGCCATGCCCACCACTCATGGATTGTTTTAATGCAAGACACAACTAGACTGGAACAAAGAGAAAACTTTTGTAAACATTCATGGCCATGTATCACCATAATTTTCCTCTCAAGACATACCTGGCCAATCCAGCATGCTATGTAGGTTGGGTCAACACTCTGGGCAGCTTTGAAGGCATCATGGGCCAGCTGAAAATGAAAGAGTCTTGTTATTATCAGGTCAAAATCAAAATGGCCTTTTTTTTCCTGTCAGAGTAACATAATATCTAATTTTTTTTTTAAAATGTTTTTAATATACTTTACTTTTTGTAGGGAGTAGGAATAGCTAATACAGCCTTCATTTCATTTCAAAAACATTGTTATGTGCCATCATTTCCTTCAGAACTGAGAAACTGGACTCCTTTCCTCACCCAATGACAATCTTAATTCTTCCACTCTGAGATATTTCCCCACCAAGAACTAATTTATCTCCGTTTCTCTCAAATTTAGTTATTTAAAACATTTATGCTTTGTCTGTAGGCTAAAAACTAGAATTCTTTAAAGCTCCACACTAAATACATACTGGCTTCACAAGACAACAACAATGTTCCTCTCAAGAGTTTCTTTTTAATTTAAACAACACACATTAAGTTTCTGGGCCTGGATTGCCTGATTTTTAATTTTTCACCCACAACCAGTCTGAATCTATCATATATTTCAGTAACTTGCAACCTTTGGCATAACTAACTGACCAAACTATACACTCTTCAGGCCTTAAATTTGGCAGGAAGGTGGCAATTGAGATAAGGAAGATGATGGCTATAATTAAAAATTGTTTGCTTCAAGCATGTATTTAAAAAAAAACAACAATGTTCATTGCTATGTAACATCTGTATTTTTGCATGTTTGTTTCGTAATGTATAGTACCGTGCATGCCATAAAAAGTAACCGTATCAAGCGTTCAGTTTGGTGCCTAGTGTTCTGGTGCGCATGAGTTCTGAAGCAAGAACCTAGATTATTACTTTTATTATATGACAGAGAGAGAGAGGGGGAGGGAGGGGGAGCACATTATTGTTTATTTCGGGCAATGCCCGGTAGGTCATCTAGTGCCTGTATAAGCTTCTTTAATAAAACACAAATTCCATGGGAACTACCAGCCAATTACCTGGATATCTCCTTTACTCAAGTACAGTGTTGCCAGATTAGTCCAGGCACTGACATTCTGAAAAATATTGAAAGCTGCTCTTCACAACAGATAAAGAAATATTTTTACTGTATTTCACAGTGTAAAAGAGGTTAATGCTTTGCTTTGTAAAACATCAAGTCTACTTAAGATTTCCAAAGGAGATTTTCACCAGATGAACTGATAACAAAAGGAATTTTAAGAAACATTTATAACATTCAGAGCTGACATACTTATAGAAAAACATTTTCTTGTAATGCTCAACATTGTTGAGGTAAATTTTGCACAGAAATAAAATGTTAGTTTAAACATTAATTGTCTATACTTAAAAAATAGTTTTCTTGTTCTGCATTTTTTCATCTATCAAATTCAAAAACTCAAGAATTGGTTAAAATATGGGCTGAGCAGAAGTGTGACCATGTTAAACTTAACACTAAAAAAAAAAAGGAAGGGGGGGGGGGGGGGGTGAAGAAAGACACAACTACACAGAACTGATAATATAAAAAGCAACTTACACTAGCCTCACTCTGTATAGACTTAATGAAACAGTGCTGGGCAAGGGTGGGCTTATGATCATCTGTAAAAGATAGAGATCACGATGAATAACATTTGAATCTCACTCAAGAAATATGCAATAAGGTCCAGGAAACTGGCATTTTGCTGGGAAATAAGGTGTCCCAGGAAATCAGAAACTGAATGAAATGCTTCATTGCAACAGCAGACATTCTAATTCTAAAAAGCTTTTGAAGAACTCCTTGTAATTCTGGGGGGAGGGGGGACTGACAATTGACCATCCTGATTTCCTGAGTATATATTCATATTTTAGGCACAAATTATACAGAAATACTTCTAAAAAAAATTCTGTTGTACTTGGATGATTCCATATATTGTACTGTCTTACTTGGATAATTGCACAAAATTTCCACAAAATCTGATTCCTTACTTTAGTTTACATTCTAATTAAAGAAAAGATATTGAGCACTTGCTGATTGCGTCTATCACAATGTGTTGTCCAGCAACAACAACTGTAAACAGATTGCACTTTCTGTGGGCAAGTCCGACAAACTGCATTCTGTCAATGTCAGTACTTATGATAATAATTGATGCACTACTTTGTTAATCCAAAAGGGTAACATTAATGAAATAGCATAAATGTTAAAGTTTACACGCATGCACAAAGAATCACTTTTATCACAAGCAATGACTCCCAGAACATTCCAATGTCGCCAGTCTCCAGGTTCCACACTGATCGATTTCTTTATGGCATGGGCAGCTCGCTGAAGCAGTGCTACTTTCTCTGCCTTGTCTGTAACTTGCTGGCTCTGGTGGTACAGGTTCACTGCCAAATCATGCCATAGGGATCCACTCTCAGTGAAAATCTTCACTGCTTGGCTGTAGCATCTGATGGTTATCACAAAACACAGAATATGATACTGCATGTGTCTCCTAAAAATACATTATCTAGTTATCTGATTTAATTGTAAATTGTGAACACGGACAGACTTATACTTTACAATCTTCAACAAAATCCGAATGCTCTTTGTTATATTTCCTGCAAAGGATATTAGTTAAAATGACTTGGAACTACCAGTTTGACAATCCTGCTGGAATGACAAATCTAAGTATATCTGAGATCATTGCTGACCTAAAGAACTTACAAACAATTTCACACGTTCCATCCAGAACAAGTTCATAAATTATGTTCTAAGTACATTACTTACTATATACTTTCTTCTGTTATTCAAACTAGATTTTTTCACACACATTGATAGTTTACCTGGCCCCCACTTGCAGAAGCTCAACTTTACTAACTTTCTTGCAGTCATGTTCTTGAGAAGTTTTACTGACTAGTTTGCTGGGTATGCTGGGGGTAAACAAACAGTAATACATTATTGTGTCATTGTTTTGCTAGTTTTCTACTATATTTAGTATCATACATGAATCAACAGATAAACTCTCAGTTAATTACATGTATACACAGAACAATACCATGCTATTTAATTAAAAAGCAAGATGTGAAACATTCAAGATCATCAAATTCACAATACCCCTGGCAGCTTGATATTCTTAGGTCATTAAAAAAAAAAAAAGATCAAATTTCTCCACAGGAATCAATAATTTTCTCATCCCTCTCACAATTCATTATCTCACACCAAACTAAAAGGTAAAAAGTATTGGATTAGACCAAACTAATCCTGACACTAAATTTCATGTTTTCATTTCATTCTGCCTCAACTCATTTTCCAGCATAATTTCTTTCAACATTAACATTAATGTTATTTTGCATGGTATCTGTTCATCTTTCTGTTATGTCATATTCTCATGACACACAGACCTAACACAATAATTACTATTTCCTCAATCTTCACAATTCTTCACCCTTACCTGTAACTGTCTGAGGACAGAGAGTGTGTCATAGTGCAGGCGTCCCCCATAAGCTTCCACAAACAAGACAGATCAGGCCTCTGTGATGCAGCTCTAGAAAGAGAACAATGTGAAACTGGAAATCCAGATCATACTAGCAAAATGATCATTACCTTACTTGTTCAACAGTTTGTTCACTTCCATTTCTATCAAATTCGAAAATGTGCTTTCAAGAAGACTTCACAACAGATACTCAAACTGATGTAATATCATTGTGCTGAATATGCTATGAATAAGTTCTTACATTTAACCAATGATTGACAACATTCTTGTGATATTAAATTTAATTCAACTAACCTTGTGAGGTAACCAATGGCCTCTTCAAAACAGTCATGGGCTAGTCCATCCAGACACCGACTCAAATGTAACTTTCCAAGTTGAATTAAACTTTCTCCAACACCTGAAAGAGGGCGTTTTCATAAAAGATAATATTACAAGTATCCAAATATTATGCTTTGGTGAAATGTTCCTCAATAGTAAGTAGTTAACAGTAAAAAATGGACTATTCGCTCAAGTGTTCAATCTTCTATAACCTGATGCTCTCTATGCTAATATTATGATTAGTACTATCTAAAAGCTGCAGCTAAAACATTAGTAATAGATAATTCGATAATTTCATCAAGTCGGATGCCTCAATCATATGCCCACACACCCTTAGAACAAATTTTAATCCTACATTTATTCAACATCCTGATGGATTTCCCCAAACGGGTAGTATTGTTTCTTATTTCTGATAAGCTTACCTTTGAGAACAGGAACATAGTTATGTGACTTCTCAAGAATCTGTTTGTATTCTTGAATTGCCTCTGACAGAGAGCCAAGTGTATGCTTGATGCTTGCAATCCTGCACATAGGAAAAAAACAAAAGAGTTATTTCAAATATCACTATTATACAAGTGACACTTCGACCTATTTAAGACATAGCTTTCAATGTTATCAAATTATTACAAAATGATTAATTTCAATTTCAAATCAACTGAAGAATGAAAATCTCCAAAATGTGCCAGCTTCTTCACAGAACAACTACTGATTTTAGAAACTGCATCTTTCTTTAGGTATGTGCAATTAGCTTTGCACTTTTCCAGTGAGTTTTTCTGTCAGAATATTAATGAAAAATTTCAGCTATACACGGCGTACAAAAATGCTCGAAATCGCGCCTCTTAGTTATTGCCGGCTGGCGGTCATAAATCTCGTGCGCTGGAATGCTCACCAGGGTCAATGCGGTCAGATTCGCTCGGCGGGCAGCAATTAACGGGAGACGCTTTCATGTTAAAATTCGACTCTTTTGATATCAAATTTGCGACAGTCCCCGTGGACCCATCCCGATATCTTGCTACGAAGACTCCAGCAACAATCTTTCCCTTACAGTCTGCGCAAATCCCAGCTTTCTACGTGGTTTTGTCTTTGTTCTACGCACATATGTTTATTACCTATATTGTACTATTTCCACGCCCAATCGCAGATAAACTATTGTTAATTACACAAAAACGGCCGGCGAAAACAGTTTGCAGTTTTCATCTGTGTTTCTGATCAGAAATAATTTCTGATCTATCTGCGCTAATTTCATTACCACCGCAGCTCTAGTTGGAATGCTATATGGAAGTGCTCACCTATTGTTGTTATGTTGGCCAAACTACTGACTTTCATGTGATGTAATAAACTGATTGAACATAATAATAACGTGAATCATGCACGAAATAAGCATATTTCTGCTCTGGACATTTGTGACGTGTGTTTGGAAGATTAAAAAAAAAAAAAAACAGATCAAAAACCTTTTTTTTTTGTGTTCATCAATTGCATGCGACGTTTTTTTGGTTTTTTTTGTCTGCCTACTAGATATCAGGGAAGGCTATATCGAGAAACATTCCAAATATATCTGTCCAGAATGTTACAAGATAGTTCAGGACGCTAAATGTGAACAAAGCAGTGTTTCACTTGATTCTCTGACTTACTACTGAAAACAGTTTAAACATTTGGAGCGAGTACAACCCCAACTGTAACGAAACAGCAGAGGCAGCAAATGTCTCATGGCTGTGTCCTACTGAAGCAGTTTGCATCCCAGACGTCTCAGCTCAGCAGCCGAAAAAAAAAAAAAACAACTGTAGACTCCCCAAGCACAAGTCTCTCTAAAACAAACATAACTGACCTCACACTGAAACAACCAGCCAGGACATACCGTATATAAATGTAACAAGCATAATTTTCAGCGACACGGACGCCGACAAAACAAAATACACACAAGAATTGAAGCAGACAGAAGATGCATTATCTGTTAGCACATTTTCTGGGCTCACCCCAAACTCTGGCCCTCTTGCTTCCTGTTTCGATGGAATTCTCAAAACACACAGAATCTCACCACATGCTTATTATCAGGTCATTTATTTATAACCACTGCCATAAGAATCTCAGCCTCACTGAAGAGATTGTCACTCAGGCAAAAACGCATCCACTCAATCCCATTCATCATCGAGGAGGCATGTACACTGCAAATGACATTCGACTATCTCAACAACTCTTTCAGTCAAGTTCACAGAGCCATATCATACACTAAACCCATCCACACAGAATTAATCTCTGGATTTCAAACTCTGATAGTGATAGACAATTACAATGTGACATACAGGAGGATGTTGCCCAACAAAACAATCCCAGAACAGCACATTGTAGAACACCACTAGATCTACATGCTATACTATATAAGACAATAACATTCCAGTTCGGTTGCTGGGTGAGCAAGGCAGTGCGAGTAGCCACCAGGCTATCGCCAAACTCGAAAAAAAAAAAAAAGAGTATGTAGCATCAATGATGACTTTCGTAAACTAGAATTTATCATGAAATCCATCTGTTGCAAGTAGCTCCGTCACTGAGCTGCACAGTCAAACCCTGGCCTAAAGTGCGGCAAAATGAAAATTCAGAGACCAACCACTCCACACAACAATGAACCAAATTGTGACGCACTTCGAAACTGTATTTAGTGTACATAAATAAGATGTTCCAAGTAAAAGAAATGCGCAAACATTCTTACGAGGAGACGGCAAGTGCAAGCTAATGGCGACATAATATGCCAAGTGACAATATGCAGCTGTTTAAATTGACCTGTACGCATTATAAAAGCTGCGGCAAAAAAGCCACTTGGTGAGAAAGCTTGTACATGTGTCTACTTCATATGTGGTAAATTTGAATGGGAACCAACCAGAGGTTACCGAATTATGGATCTTTCTTATGTCATATCCAACAACAGTGTCAGCATTGAAATAGGGTCAACTTTAACTACCTACTACAACTAAACCAATCAATATTTAAGTATTTTTCTTTTGATACTAGCTGAGGTCCCCGGCCCTGCCGGGGATAAATCGGTTTGAATATTGGTTTCAGTTCTGGGTGGTTATTATGGACCTGCTTCATCTGGCCTGTTCCTATTTGTTTATTTTATTTTTGTTTGTTTGTTTTTAAATAAGTCTTACTGCTCTGCCTTTGTGAGTTGACATGATGCGCATCCCATACAACTGCATGATTTGCGCACGGGTTAGTGTGTTTGATAGTGAACACATCGCAGGTAATGATAACGAAACCTTAAAATGGCGAACCATGACTCAAATAGATCTGAATGATGGCGAAACAATAAATTTCCAATTAAAAAAACTACAGCGATTTGAGACTTGTATGCCTACCGATAGTACGTTTTTTAGGGGGCATGCTGCATCAGTGCATGCTAGATCTAGCTCTCACAGACACTACTGTGATTATGAATCGAATTCCG
This sequence comes from Onchidella celtica, assembly GCA_963931925.1. Taxonomy (NCBI): domain Eukaryota; kingdom Metazoa; phylum Mollusca; class Gastropoda; order Systellommatophora; family Onchidiidae; genus Onchidella; species Onchidella celtica. The sequence goes on along the minus strand of OZ007567.1, from coordinate 50,100,828 downwards.
GGGCCGGAAGTGGAAAAGCAATTAACAAAGAAAGAGGTCATAGGTTAACGAACGTACAATTCGGATCAAACGCTCTCGCAAATTTACTGTTCCATTCTTATCGCATTATTGGAATAACTCACGAATCCCATAAGCTTTTTTATGCCTATGTACATAGGAACACTGGTCAGTATCGTACAATTGTGTGTGCCAAATTTCAGTTCAATACGTCCAGTAGTTTTTGAGTCCATAGGGAACAAAGAGGTTTTCTTACATTTTTTTTGTATAGATCTTACACTAACAGCATTTGCCTACTGCTGCCCACTAACAATTAATCGCTGAACCAAACGTTGTTAGCGTAATAACTCCCCGCTAACGTACACAAAAACACGTTTTGCAACATCCATTCTACGTTGCTCGCTGACCGATGAGTAACCCCGATCACGTCACGGCCCAACGACCGCGGGCACCTCCAGCCTATTACCTGCGGCCAACTAAAGTATCCGGTTTTTGTACGCCGTGTATAAAAAATATTTTAAATATTAAATATTATTTTTTAAAGTTAAAGCCCTAGTTTGTTCTCTTATCTTGCAGATATCACAATAGTTACTCACTGATACTGGCAGTACAAGGAATCGGGATCAAGCTGAAAGGAAAAACATTAAAATAATTGAAATTTAGTTTAAATGTTCTAGCAATTACAATTTAGTATACAAGAAACATTCTAGTATATTCTCCAAAATTTGTCTAACAAAATCCTGTCCTGCTCTCTTTGAGCCAAAATCATACTAAGGAATGAGGATTAAGTTTTAACTTACTGCTCATCCAGCCAGAATGGCCTTCCTATACCTTTTACATGTACAAGAGGTGATTTTGTTTAAAAATGAGGTTAATCCAACAATGTGTAAATGGAGACACAGAACGAAAATCAACAAATGTATTAAAAATATAGGGAACTTCAAGACCTTTTAAATATGCCCATGTACACCTTTACGTCTTTTCTATGACTAATATATTTTTTAGACTTTAAGGCTCAGCAATTAAAAAGCCTTTCGTGACTACACTGGAGGCCTTACTTCCTTTATGGTGATGTCTGCTTTGAATATATATATATACTGAAATATTTCATGGACAATGAAAGAAATGAATTTAATACATCAACCATCTGTTATCTATTTAATAATCATGGGTAAATATAAAGATGCAAACCTCAGAAGCTTTAGTGAATGCTTTCAAAGATGCAGTCAGGCTGCCACGCTGGAGATATGCCTCAGCTAAGCACTCCCATACATGACTGCAAGAGATTTAAAAAATCAGTTACAAATTCATATAACTGAGACAAATACATCCTCTTTTTTGTTCTTCTGATGACTTCAGGTTTAAAAGTTGTCACAACAGTGTTAAATACAGCTAATGTTACACTTTAACAGCTTATATTACTTTCTTTTTGTTTTTGCGAGGTCTAAAACAGCTTTTATTCTCCTCCTCTGCAACATGTACGTACAACAAAACTAGCCCTACTAGCATTGGGTTAAATACTACGAGTTTATATGTTTTTTTGGTGTCTGAATGAAGTGAAAGAAATTCTAATAACATATTTCACATCGGGACTGACGTTCTCAAAGCTCATTCGGTAGCTGTTGTTGATTAAAATGACACAAGAGTTCAAAACATACTTGTCATTTGGATCTGCTCTCAAGGCTGACTGCAAGGACGTAATGGCGGTTGTGGGATCCTCATGTTTGATTTGATACAGCCCCAGCCTAAGCCATGCCCACCTTGCACTGTAATGGAATTCAAAACAATGAAATTATCAATGAAAATAGAATTTCTATAGCATGCTAGCAATAGGGCATTTTCTTAAGTGATATCAAAAATATTTCTGGGCGCTGAAAACTGAAGGATTTGCTGGATCGGAACAAATTTTGTGAAACATGTCTTGTGAATCACCATGAGATACTTCAAAAGAAAAGCTGTTGGGAATGGTTCATGAGGAACACTAAGCACTAGTCTGAAGTGGCAATATCACTCAAGACTTACATATTATCAAGTAAATATTAATAACAAATCCATTTATAAAAAAAAAAGAGTACTGGTATAATCTTTGAAAAATACACCATGCTGCAGTACTCCATTGCAGTCAACTTGTTTAAAAACAAAATCATTCATTTATACTGTACAAACAGCTATTACAAAACAATTTCAAGATCAAAGGTGTTTACTCATTCCTTGTAAATTAACATTAAGATGACAATTCAAGCTTAAAAGATGGATATACATATATATAAATACTTTATTACCGTCCTGCAGGCGCTTGTGACGTGACAGTTTCAAGGATCTTTAGAGACTGAGACTGAAATGGACAGTCAGAACATCTAATTACAAAGTGAAAATGACAAAATTGACACTGAAATTTTGAAAATTCAGTTTTTAATTATCATGTAAGCACATGGATCCCATATCTTGTGCCACAGAATCCTTTTCAAGGACTGTAGCTGACACTGTCAAATTCACTTTTGCAACACTATTATTATTAATAGAAAAACACAGAAATTATTTTACATGCTAAAGCGTTCACTGGAAACAGACTTCAATTTTTCTAAAATATGGCAATTTATACAAAGGATGCTGCATCAGACTTGACCTCACCTCTTCCCCTAGTTCCACCAAGGTGTCCACAAGGGCACTTCCTTGTATTTCTCCACCAGGGGAAAGATCGTATGCTTTCTGGAAACATCGTCTAGCTTTGCTGAAAATATCATTCTTATATTAATTTTCAAAAATTCAATTCTTTTTTTAATGTACTCATACATTCATCCATCAATTTCTTTTCAATGTAACATGTTATATTTCTTGTTAATTCTTGATAACATATTCTACAAGTCCTCATTCACTGATTTAAAAGAGACGTAAATTTAATCATATGGCGTTTTGCAGTATGCAGAGTTGGGTATTTAAATTCATGTATGGTCTTTCTTTATGTTTTCAAAATGTACTCAGCCACTCAAAGTAATGGGCCTCCAGTCAGGCCTAGGCACTGAAAGTGGAATTTAGCAGTAACAAAAGTTTCTCTTTTATAATAATAACAATGGAGATCATTTATATAGTGCCTAATCCAAACGAGTTTGCTCTAGGCGCTTTACAGAAAGTCTTGTTATCTCGATTTGCATCTCTCTCACTCTCTCTTTCTTTCTCTCACCCTCTCTCTCTCACTCTCTCTACCTCTCTTTATCTCAGAGCAAATTGTAATGCAGCCTGTTAGGCGCAGTTCACAATTCACAACAGTTCACAACTCACAACTTGTATTCTAAAGTATAATAATATCTGAATATATATTAATATTTATTTTTAATAATGAATTATAAATTTTTGTTGGTGATATGAAAGGGGGGGGGGGGGGGGGTGGTGGGTGATAGGGATAAATTTTAATCTATTGATTTTAATTTCAATTTTGCCCGGGCAGCGGCCTGTTCAGGCTGCTCTTTACGATTTCCAACTGCCAAGGTATCTTTAACACGTGCGCAATGTGCCCTCCGAATTTTTTCATCCTTATCTGAGAAGGCTAGGAACTCGATCCTACCCCCCAATAGGATCAGGGACACAAAAATATGAGAAAAATCCCAATTTCCAACATGCCTGCACAACCCGGGTTTTGAACCCAGGACCCTTGGCATGAGAAGCGAGTACCTTGCCTCTAGACCACCTTGTCCCTTTTCTGTGTCTTGCACTTACATCAAATCACCTTGAACCTCCTTGTAGAAATATCCAAGATACAGGAAACTTTCATAGTTGTAAGGATCAAGTTTGGCAGCCTGTAATAAAATGGAAAAGTAGGCAAATATACAAATCTGCTTTCTTCTCCATCTTGAATTAATAACACAAAATTATTTTTATCTCAGCATTATGTATTATTGAGATCTTACTAAGTTAAAGATCTTACTCAGTGTGTCAGGTCAGAAAAATCTGCTACTGGTAACATGTAATCCAGTACAACCTGTTTCATGAACTGGTACGCTAGCATGGTATCAGTGGGCGTGCACCTGTCGGTGCAAACGGCCAGGGCAGAGGAGGTTTCATCTAACCCAACGGCCACATGCTAGGACACAATGTGACCCTCAGTACTTGAGTCCTTCATATTGACCCTCGGTAGCGGTGTGGTCATAGGCTTGTTTGCCTAAATCACAGACGAAGAATTGAGCAAACTTCCCGGACGCAGCTTCGAAGCTGGCGGCAGCAGGCCAGTGGTTGATTGATAGGGCAGATGGCAATATACCGTCACTCTGGCCTGGATATCGTGACACAGAGCATCCACCAGTATTGGTGTTCTTTGGTTTGGGTCTTTCACCCTAGTCAGGTCAGTTGGGACTGCGAGGCTGTGGAGTAGCCTACAGGCAGCCGGTCAGGCAATATGACTGTCCCTCTGGCATCCTCCTGCACCTGGATACATTTCCAGTCGTCTTGACCCTGTCTTGCCAATTGGATAAGTTGTGTCCAGGCGAGAGAGTGAGTCTGATGTTTGCGCAGCTCTTTCTCACTAAAAACAAATTCTTTGCGCCAGTCTTAACACTCACCTCGTCTTCTTTCATCTTTGTCTCGTCTTCTTTCCTCTCAAAATTCCAACGGCGATGGGCGAGTGCGGTGGCAGCAGGTTTGGATAGACTGGAAGCTGTTAGCACAGACCTACACGTTGGTGGCTGTGGGCTATGGTCGCTTCATCGTCGATTGAAGTGGAGGTGTGGGGAGGCAGCACCCACAGTAGCTGAGCAGCCTTATTTAAGGATAGCACTGCTCACCTCAACTGAGGAAGGGGCTAGAAAAGGTGCCCTAAAGAAAGCCCACTTCACATCACCCTGACTGGTATACCGCGACCAGTGGGGATCCCTTTTTGCGGTCGAAACAAAAAGAAATTCAGCTTACTCAGGCTAGGAGCCTGGAATATACGCACACTACAGGACAACTCAAACAACCCGGAAAGACGCACTGCACTTATTGCCATTGAGCTCAGCAGGTACTACCTGGACATAGTGGCACTCAGTGAGACCAGACTCCCTGATAGTGGCCAACTCAAAGAGCTCAGTGGTGGATACACCTTCTTCTGGAAAGGCAAGGGTGCAGTCGAACCGAGACAGCATGGTGTTGGGTTTGCAATTAAAAATGACCTTGTCAGAAACTTGCAGTCCATGCCAATTGAAATAAATGACAGGCTAATGACACTCAGGATCCCAGTTGGGAAAAGCCAGTCAGCCACCCTCATTAGCGCATATGCGCCCACCATGACAAACCCAGATGAAGCCAAAGACAAGTTCTATTCTGATCTAGAATCTGTCATATGCTCTGTCCCGGCAGCTGATAAGCTGATTCTCTTGGGGGACTTCAACGCTAGGGTTGGCTCCGAAATCTCAGCGTGGCCAAATGTTTTGGGCCCTCATGGAGTTGGTTCATGCAATAACAATGGGTTGCGCTTACTTACTTTGTGCGCTGAATTTGGCCTGTTCATTACCAACACAAATTTTAGTCTCCCCGTGAGAAACAGAACGTCATGGATGCATCCCCGCTCAAAGCATTGGCATCTCATAGACTATGTCATTGTGAGGAAGACTGACAGAAAGGATGTCCTTGTAACAAAGGCGATGTGTGGTGCCGAGTGTGGAACTGACCACAGACTCATTGTTTGCAAGCTCAGACTAACATTGAGGCGCAATAGACGCCCTCAAGGGAAAGCGCCACCTAAACGCCTAAATGTTTCAAAACTCTGCTCAGCTGAGAAACAGAGCGAGCTCTCATCAGAACTCTCCTCAAAATTGGATTGCGTGACTTTTGACCCTGAGAACATTGAACAGAGCTGGACTGACCTAAATACGACTGTACACTCTTGCGCCAGCAGCACAGTTGGTTTTCCTGTCCGCAAGCACCAGGACTGGTTCAATGATAATGATAATGAAATCAAAGTGCTCATCAAAGAAAAAATAGTCTCATCCAAGCTCACTGCAGTGACCCCTCTTCCACAGCAAAAGCTGATGCACTGCGTGCATGTAAGGGTGTACTCCAGAAGAAGCTGAGGAAAATGAAAAATGACTGGCTAGAAGAGCGAGTCAGAGAAAGTCAGAAATATGCTGACACAAACAACACTAGAAAGTTCTTTGAGAGCCTCCGAGCTGTGTTTGGACCATCCCGCTCTGGCACTATGCCACTTCTTGCGTCAGATGGTTCAACACGCATTGTTGAATTGAATGCCATAATTCAGCGTTGGGCAGAACATTTCGGAGGTGTGCTAAATCGGCCATCAAATATAAATACTGAGTCCATTGACCGCCTCCCTCAGACTCCTATTAATGCAGCTCTTGCCCAGCCATTCACAGCAAATGAGACCCGAACTGCCACAAATCAGATGTCCTTTAACAAATCACCAGGCGTGGATTCAATTCCTGCTGAGGTGTATGCCTTCGGTGGAGAAAAGCTTATTGAAAGGTTGACCGAGTTGTTCAATCATATGTTGAAAGCAGGGAAGCTGCCACAGGACTTCAAAGATGCTTCAATCATCCATCTGTACAAAAACAAAGGGGACAGCCAAGTCTGTGACAACCATCGGGGAATCTCTCTACTTTCAATTGCTGGCAAAATATTGGCAAGAATGCTTCTAAATCGCCTTCTTGATCACCTCTCGTCAAATGACTTGCTTCCCGAGAGCCAATGTGGCTTTCGTAAAGAGAGGGGAACGGCGGATATGATTTTTGCTGCCAGACAGATTCAGGAAAAATGCATGGAACAAAATAAAGCGCTGTATATCACATTTGTTGACCTCACAAAAGCATTTGACACAGTGTGTCGTGAAGGCCTCTGGAAAATCTTGGCGAAGTTTGGGTGTCCACCCGAATTCATCACAATAGTGCGCCAGTTTCATGATGGCATGCAAGCTGCAGTCAAAAGCAACGGCAGTGTTTCAGAGCCCTTTGCTGTCACAAATGGGGTAAAACAGGGTTGTGTCTTAGCCCCAACTCTGTTCAGCATCATGTTCTCTGCAATGCTACAAGAAGCCTTTAGCTCTCCTCCTCAAGGGGTAAGCATCAAGTACCGAACTGATGGCAGTCTATTCAACCTCAGGAGACTTCAGGCAAAAACCAAAACCAAAAGTACTCAAGTCTGTGACCTACTATTTGCTGATGATTGTGCACTTCTGGCACACGATGAGGATAGCATGCAAAACTGTGTTGATAAGTTCTCTAGTGCCTGTGACAACTTTGGCCTCACAATAAGCACAAAGAAGACGGAAGTGCTCCATCAGCCTACTCCAGACGACAAGTATCCTGTGACCCCAAATATCAAAGTCCATGACAGTCTTCTGAAGGTGTCGGAGAACTTCACCTATCTTGGCAGTACACTGTCTTCCGCGGCTCGTGTTGATACTGAAATTCTCTCAAGAATCAGCAAAGCCAGCTCTGCATTTGGCAGGCTTCGAAAGAGAGTATGGGATGTTGCCGGCATTCGCACAGACACTAAGCTGAAAGTGTACAATGCTGTGGTCCTTCCCACCCTACTCTATGGGGCTGAAACCTGGACAGTGTACCAATCGCATGCCAGAAAGCTAAATCACTTTCATCTGGCCTGCCTTAGAAAGATCCTAAGGATCAAATGGCAGGATAAAATTCCAGACACTGAGGTCCTCAATCGTGCCAAGGAATTGAGCATCTTCTGCCACCTGAAAAAAATTCAGCTACGTTGGGCAGGACATGTTGTCAGAATGCCCGACTCCAGACTCCCTAAGCAAATCTTCTTCTCTGAGCTCTCCAATGGAACGAGGAATGTTGGGGCCCCAAAGAGACGTTACAAAGACACTCTCAAGCAATCACTGAAGGCCTTTGCCATTGATGTGAGTGAGTGGGAAAAGCTCTCGCTTGATCGTGCAAATTGGAGGGCGGCCCTTACCAGAGGCAGCAAAGCATGGGAAGCTGACAGAGTCCAGCAGGCTATCAAAAAAAGAGAACGGCGCAAGAAAAGGCCCAGTGGTACTGAACCAACGGAGCACTCTTGTCATTTATGCGGAAGGGTCTGCAGGGCAAAAATAGGACTTATCAGTCACATGAGAAGCCATAAGTCATGAAAGAACAGTCTTTCCATTCTGTCCTCTGTGTCCTTTAGTTCTCTTTATTGTCCATGTGTTGAAATTCTCAACAATTTCTGTTCTTTATTCCTCTGGTGTTGTTAAGGTCATCATCATACCTGATGGACGAACTATTATTACTAAGTTAAAACATTTCACTCAAAATAAGAAGTCAATAATAAACCTTATTTGCGAACCTCACCTTCAACAAAGTTGTGAAGCATTCCTGCTTAGCAGCCTCTATCTCTTTTGCATCTCTATGCTCCCACAGAATTTTTCCAAGCAATAATGTACATCTTGCATCAGCAGGTTCTGCTTTCAACGTTTCTTGCAGCCTTAAAAGAGTAATCAATGGAATATTAATTGAAACTTAGTTATTTCAAATAACATGCTTACGGGACAAATTACATTTATCTTAACATAACATGCTTACGGGACAAATTACATTTATCTTAACATGTTTATATGTTCTCCTGGATATATTATGTATCCTTAAAAATATTTCTGTCCTTTCCTTATACATCTGTGTCACATTGCAGTGCTTGATGGCTAGTGAAAAAAACACATGCTTTCTTTATATCAAACTGAAAACATTATATAAGTAACTGCAATGCTAGGACAGTGTGAACAGCAAGTTAGTTAAACTATGTCAGTTACCTCTTCACAAAAGCATTTTTAATAACTCACATTTTCAAAGCTTCTTTGAAAGCTTTCTTTACAAACAGAATGGCTGCTTTCAGTGTCTGGACAGGTACAGCATCCAAAGCTAGATGAGTTAAACAACTCTGAAAAACAAAAATATTCTGAGGCATCTACTGATTATCAGACTGTTGAAGGCTTTTCACCGTGTTGGAATGAATTTGTTGTCACGGTTGTCTTACATCCTTCATGTATTGCTGACAGCCTACTTACTGAGAAAGCCCAAGGGCAGTGGTCATCTCTATGGCAAGACTGTTGCTATTACTATCGAGGTCACATCGAGCTTTAGTTTTTTGTAGATGATCTTGATATAAAACCTAAGTTTTCAGATAAATGCTATATGCAGGTTCCTCCCCCCCCCCCCCCCCCCCCCCCCGCATAGTAGCATAAAAATTTTCGACTAAGAAGTCAATAAGATTTAATGCTCATCAGTAAGGGGGCTTGGCATTTGCTTTGTCAGAAACCAGTTATGTAAAATGAAAAAGTAACCACATATGTTAATTCTTATATAAGAAACATTGAACTGTCAGTCCAAAGTCTTTTTGCAAAGTGTAAAATGATAACATATATGTATGATAATGAAAGTCACAGTCTATATTTATCTATAAAAACTTGAAGTGGAATAAGAGTGTGTCCCAACAAAGGTATTTGGCATTAACCATACAATATCAATATGTTGTTACTATATGTCAGAAAGTGAGTAGATCAATAAACACTGGTACCTGGGCATTCTCAATCTCTCCCTGATCCAAATAAAGGTAAGCTTTGATGAGAAATGCTTCATTTGGCTTCTGCTCTTGAATCTGCCATGGTTTAAAGTACAAAATTTTTAATTTGGATCCAACACAGTGCAGAACACAACTGTGATAAGGTTTTTTACTACTTAAAAAGAAATACATGCAATTCACTAACTTATCTCGAAAATTCAATTTTTTAAAGTCTTACACCAATGATCTATTGGAATGAATCATAAAGAATTGTATCCGATGTAACATATGAACAAAATCTTAAAAAATAAATATATTTCAATAACATAAAAACTGAAAGATATGAAAATGAGAAGAATGAAGCAAAAAGTAGATGAAGAATTTGCCTTGTCACATACTTGCTCAAGTAAGGCCATGGCACAATCCTGAGCTTCTTTTGTGCCTAATTCCCTGTAAACCTCTGCTTGAGTTAGTTTGAACAGCACCACCACATCTGCACAAGGTGCACACAAAATACACTGGGAACTCTTACATGCAGCAAGACCTTTTTGAAAGAAAAGCACGGTTAAGTCAAATTAAGGAAGTGATATGTTAATGTACTGTCAATAAATATGACCATTTCTTATTGCAAATTCAAGACACATTTTCATATACATTTTTTAAAATCTCTACTTTACAGACCATCCAAGATAAAGTGCCACTTCTGTTTGAATGAATTTTCGCATGAACATGCAAACTATCAACACACAAATAACTGTTGTCACAGCCCCAAATAAACTGATAGGTGGGCACAAAATTACCAATATTCTAATTATCTTTGAAATACAAACGTTTACTCTAAAGTGCAGTTAGACTAATGACTGTGTGCAAAGAAAATTGCTGACCTCTTTTGACAGAAACAAAGCATCTATTTTGAGTTGTTCTTCAAATAAAAACAACCATGTTTAATCTTCTCAGGAGTGTCCTCTGTAAACCAAGTCAATCCTAGTCCTTAAGTATTATCTGCACTAGAAATAAAAGTTACCTTTAAACTTCGGGAATACTGACTCACTATGTAAAATACTAATATAATGTGTATACAAACAAATAAGAGACTATAGAAAGAGCATTCAATACCTCGCTCACATGCCTCCAGGCACTGCTGATGGGAGTGCAAGCCTAAACATGCCTGGCTCAGATAATACTGACCACTAATATATTCGGTGGGAATATCTGTAACAGAGTACAACTCTGTAAGTTTTGTACAAATGTAAGTATAATGTCTTTGTTTCTGGAAGGAAAGACAAAAACCAAAACAACAAACTGACATCAACGATAGTTATAATTTTATCAGATAATTAAAGGACATTCTAATTTTAAATTGCAATGTCAGAAAGAAATTAGAATGAAAGAGCTGCAGAAAAGAGTGCAACATTAAGACTGCAAGATATAAAGTGCAAAGCACTGATAAAAAAAAGTAAAAGTGCAAGACAGTCAATAATAAGGAAGTAATAACTTAACGAAGAACAAAAAAAAACACCAAAAAAGTGGTTGTTTTAATTTCAAGCAAATTTTTGCTAACCTTGCAGACAATCGCGTGCTTGAATAAATTTTTTATCTTGCAGATTTATGAAACATTGCCCGATCTTCACTATAGCATGACCCTCTTTCAAGTCACCAAGCTGTGTTGTAAGTGCCTGAATCTGATCACATGAGTCTTTGGCAGGACAGTCATTACCTGCAATACGAGCAATTCTCACTGCAGCCAGAAAGAATGAAATAAATGGGTCTATTTTAAGCAGGAATTTTTTCTTCATATTTTATTTTTAACACCACAGCTGAATTAATACTTCTTACTGAACATTAAATTGAAGTCAAGAAAATTAAAATTCTGTTGACTAAGCAAAAGTTAAGAAATTTTCAGCAAAAAGTTATCAAATCCATTAATTCCGTTGCCAAATATAGAGATAGTTTCATCCCAATATGAAATATGCCTTGGTTCTGCAAAACTGGCAAAGTACAATGTTTGCTAAGTTGGGATATTTTGCATTTTTGCTCTGAATTTCAGGAACATCCCTATAAGACATGCATAGAGTACTTCAGTTGCACACTGGAGATCAAAGTGGCTCTACGGGAAATATGAACAGTACATTTTGTGACTAGTCTAACCTATGTTTCGATCTAGATGTTGGCGCAGTAAATATTCAAGTGGTGGAGTAGCAGTAGGAAATTTTGTCTTAAGGCCATCAGAGACAACCTCTAGGTCATTCAATTGCACCTGCAAATGGATGAAAATAGTGTGGCACTTAGCAACACATCCTGGCTATGAAACTGGGCAATTCAAATGACATACATGGTAACAGAGTTTACAAAAATAGAAGGGAATTGTGAATTCATGTCTAAACGTCCTCATGCTAGATGGATGAACAATTAATAGACTAATAAACATCAATATGGAATTCCTCATCAAAGACTGATTTCTTCATTCCATGGTAATGCAACTAAATATGTTTCAATGATTACATAAACAAATCACTAACAAATACTTTTGTGTGATACATGTATAATTTCTTCACAACTGAAAAAAAAAACAGGTCACATTTAACTCGGTTTTCACATATTACCATGGTCTTCCAGAAATTAATAAGGTTTCATCATTTGTTACTCCTGAAAAAGTGTTGAATTTTAAGTCATGCAGAATGAAGCATCACACCCCATCATCTTCCTTCCCCCCAATATTATCAATATCTTGATCACGATTTACCTGGGATGTCAGTAAGAGTAACTGTCCAGTATATTCATGAATTTCTTCTGGCATCAAAGGTGAACTTAGGATCTCCTCCAGTGAGGTCTTATACTGTAGAGTGGGAAAAAGTATTGGGAAAATGAAATGGGTTGGGGGAGGGGCTACTGCCTGTTTCACTTAAATTTCTTGACTACTGATTCATTGGAGGATGCAAGGGAATTCATGAGGGAATCAAAAGTGTGGATATAGCTTTGTTTCATCTACTGCTTCAAGCAATAATAAATTGAAATAATACCTCAGCATGTGTTGTTGCTTTTTCCTCATAAACAAACATAATTTGTTTAACTATTGAAGTCATATACTTCAGTTAGTTTAAGTGCTGGTATATTTCTGTTACAGAAGAATAAGCTAAAGTTTACTTTCTCTTAAGTTTACTTAAATGCAAGTGAGATTACTGAGCTAATCACCATGAAAATTAACTGCTTACTAGATCAAGTCTCCTTGCATCAAGACCAGGTGCAGACGGTTCCAACAGGGAAATCAGTGAATACAGTGCTTTAATTCTGTCTCCACTCTCTTTGTCCAGATTCAGTATGTTTGCCAGGGTTTCAACAGCCTAAGGGAATTGAAATCATATATGATCAGGAGGACAGAAATAAAACATCTTCAAGAAGAGTAATTCCATAAATATAGTTTTTGAGCAAATTAAGAAACAGTGGATTTTCATCTATGAAGTTACAATTGTAACTACAAACAGAACTTATCCTTTTTTGTATACCACCATTTGTTGCATGCTTCCGAATGTTTACAAAAAAATTGAAATAGTTACAGGACACAATTCATGTATTTTTTTTGTAAAAGGCATTTCAACATCAACAGACAATGTTTTAAATGTACCTTGTCAGTCTCTTTGACCTTGATGTAGATGTCTGCTAATTTGTGCAAGAAAAGAACCTGTTTTGCTGCATCACTGAAAGTAAGGAAACAGATAATAATACTCTGAGATGACTGGTTTCACATTCATGTGTAAATAGTGCAGGATTTTGTAAATGCTCCGGGAACAGCACAACATAGAGCTGCATGCATTTCATTCAAAAGTAAAATTAACAAAAAATAAGTTTAATTTAACTGGCCATGTTCTCAAGGGCTCATTATACATTTCAATACTTACGAGATGTGTAAGTACCAGTTAGAGGAAGGTGATACCAAATCCTTTTTAACAACAATTCTAATTATGGGCATGTGTGGCTAAATAATATCAAAATTTTTAATATTTGGTAAAATTTGAAAAACTTCAATTTTGGCTTCCTAATCCATTTTTTTATCTGGCACAATGTGCAAAAAGTCATGAAATTTGAGCATTTAGGGTTCAAATTGGTATCGATACATCATTTTTTAAAGAATTTAATCTTCAACTTGTACCACAACCTGTTGACTGTCAAGGGCTACCAGCATGCCAAATGTCTCAAATTTTTAAAAAAATTCAAGTAACGATAGTAAGTTTAACAAGCGGTCCTTGATTTAGAAACTAAAATTGGCACATAAACTGACATATCTTTCTTACACTTTAAAATTAAAAGTGAGAAACTAGAAACTCACTTTGTATTTATGGAAACAAGTTTCTCAAAGACAGTAATAGCCTCCTCAGCAGGAACTAGCGTTGGATTCTTCTCCAGCAAGCTACTCAGTCCCTGAAATGGCAAATACCATGTCCACTCAATCAAATTTTCCCTGTCCAGAAAAGACTCTATGCATCATATGATATGCATCAAAAGCTCTGTATGATAAGCCTGACAGCATTTAATATTGTGCTAAAAATGTATGCAACATTTATCATACAAACCAGTATTTATTCATACTAGGGTAGGAATTTCTTGCTTCTTGTTCATCTTGTCCGAGCTAATCAATTAAAAAAATTAGGAAACTTTCATCTGCTAAAAATTCACCTGGAAAATTCATAGAGCAAAAAAACTTTAAAGGAAGTGAAAGTTAACACTGAGTCCAGTTACAGCATCACATTATAGACTGATTCAAACTGAAAGCTTTAAGTATAAAACAAGAGCAAGGGTCCGAAAACTGGGGATAAAATTCAAGTGCCTTAATAAAATGTTCAGGAGGATCACCACAGCACTACAGTGCCATTGTCTAATTGAGTTCTGTTTAGTACTTCGATTTGTAGACGTTTAAATCACTTTTTCTTTTCAACTATTCAGACAGTAACTTAGTTGTGTGTCTTTTATTTCAGTTTACATCAGGAAACATTCATCACCAGAGAATACTCAGAATAGGCACTAACTGATTACATGATCACCAACCTGCCATGCCAACATTTGATCTGGGCATTCTTCTGCTGCTTTTCTATAGGCTCCCAAGGCCTGTTCAGGCTGATCCATTCCTTCTGCAGCGACTCCAAAAAATACCAAAGCATTATAGTTGCTCTTATCAGCTGCAAGCACAGCCTAAGAAAAGAATGAAAAGACAAAAAAAAATTTAAAAAATCAACGTGTTGAGTGACAATACATGATCTGGACAAGTTAAATCAGGAAGGTCATTTTTAAACATTGGTAATACAATAATATGAAAATACTAAACAGCGTCTGGGGTAACACTCACTTTTTTCATCTGATTTAATAACACTGTACCACAACCAAAACAGAAATGTTGAAAAAAAAATCCCAAATTCAAGATGTCTTGCAATGTTATGCAATTAATGGGTACAAATATGCCAGTATCTTCATCCGCTCACAAGATATGGTATCACTGCCAGTTGTAACAAGAGCATGAGTTACTCAGTTGGAAAAACAATTTTTCACTTTTTTCATTTCAAGCTGGTTCCATTCCTCTGTCCCTTCCTACCCTTTTTTAAAATGCAATGAACAAACCTTGCATTCCTTCAAAGCCTCCTTGTAGTCCTTGATTCGAATTGCTTCACGAGCAGCTTTTAAGTGTGTCTTGATTTCTTTAGAACCCATTGCAGCCTGTAACATAAATTTAGACTTAAAATTGAATGCAATTATTCATTATACATTGAATATGCAATTTCAATGATGTTGCAAAATCACAAACTTGCCAAACTGGGAAGAGTATTATTTTTCTCTTTAAAACATGGATGATAAGCCTGGCAAATCAGGAATATAAGTTTGTGTCATATCTGGAAGGAATCGTTTCATTTAGGTAATTTACCTCACACTGACATTTACTTATAAATGTTACATGCTCAGTGCAATGTTAAGCATTAACCAACATCATTGAATTCCTTTAATGTGCTCAAACAAATTACTGCTGTCAAATAGAATCACACCACTTGTTCTTTGCAAGGAATGGGATGGTTGAATGATCAGAGAAGCAAGAACTTCTGGAGGAAGGTCGTATGATTGGTTATAGTATTGGTTATGGTACTGGATGCCAAAAGAATGATCATGTTACTGTTAGTCAAGTAAGGTGGACACGTTGCCACTATTATTAGTATTAAGCATGGACAGAACTGCAAGACACTAAGTTCTCCACACCATCTTTATCTCAAGAACGCACAACAAGTCAAGTTTGAGATAGCAGGAAGTCCAGTAAATGTTTGCAAGGAACCTCAGCATCTCAATCTGAAATGAAACTTTGATGACCCAACGCTTCACATGTCAGCTCACTCTCCACAAGTTACACTGGAGAGGAGAAACAAAAATTTTGCACATCTAATTATTTGAAGTGTTTATCCGACGATACTGTCGGATAAAATTTCCCCCAGGATTTCTTTTATCCGCCAACATAAAGTCTGTATTTGCGAGTCATCTCCCCTGATTCAAACTCTTTCTCCGTCTTCCTCCCTTGTTCCGTTCATCCCGCCGCAATCAACGTCCATATTGGGCAAGTGTTGAAAATTATATTGAAATTGGAGAGGCTTTTCTGAATAAAAATGGAATTTTGTTGATTAAATGGATACATACGAAGGTTAAGGTCTAATTTGTAGATATGGGTTTCTTGGTTTGGTCATGTTTATTTAGTAAGACTTCCTTCACAATTACTCAGGGCCCTCAGTAGCATAGTGGTTAGCATCTCTGCCCATCAGTCAGGGGGCCATGGTTCGATTCTCAGCAGGGCAGGTTTTTTTTTTTATGTCTTTCTATTAGGAATCAATCTTCTTTTTTTTTTAAATCCAAGAACAATAATGGAATAAATCCAATTTTTTTTGGTTTGTATCTTCACCTGCCAATCAGGGGACAGTGGTTCGATTCTCAGCAGGGTAGGTTTTTTTTCTTCTTTTCTTATAAAAGTCTTTTTATCAGTAATCAATCTGTTTGGTAATTCTTTTTTTTTATTCAATAACATTAGGAATAAATCCTGTTTGCTTGTTTGTTTGTTTGGTTAGTTTTTTTGTCATTAGGCTAGTCACCACCAATACCTGCAGATAAACCCAAGCTTTATCAGCCGATTCTCTAGTGTTGGCGGCCCAAGACCTGTCGACAATGTTATCAGATAAACCCAACTATCCGCCAGTAATGTCGGCGGAAAAACCTGGGCAGTATCTGCCAACATTATTGGCAGATAAACCTGGGCAGTAGCCTATCTGCCGATATCTGGTGGATAAGGGCAGCCCTAATTATTTGCTTCTTCCCTGTGCAGTATTACAGATGCAGATTTTACAAAAAAATTCTGGTGAGTAAAAGAGACGAATCATTGCCCACAACTACCAACTGGCGGAAGGACTTCCGAAAGCGTTCCATAGCCCGAGTGAAAACAGTACATAGCTACCCCGGCGGCTTTCCCTGATCTGTCAATCTGACTACTGCCCAGACGAACATCGGCCTACGGCCTCGATGATACAAACTGACTAGATCCTAACATCTTTACATATCAATCTGACAATGCCTATGCACTTGTCGAGCTATGGAATGCATTCGGACGTCCTCCCCAATTAGCTAAATGCTGGCCCTGATTGTAATTTATCCTGGCTTACAACTATGTTACTAAAGATAGACTACTTTTAGTTTTAACCTGGATCTAGCGAGTCTAGAGCTACTCACTTCAACTGTCTAGAAAAAACAACAGCTTTTCTAACAAAAAGTCATAAAAACAAACAACATCACGGGTGCAAATGCCCGGAGTGGTGATTCTCCTAAATAAAAAATCTCTGCACACAAGCTAAACCACGTAAGCTTACTTCACTTTTCACCTATTTCCCGGAAAAGATCAAAATCATGTTTGTCGGTGTTTACCTCTGTACGCAGAGTGAAGTCCCTTCTCCTAGTGTTAGCATTAGGCCAGACTAACGTACTAACCAGGTGGTACCATTTATAAAAGCTCCCCAGGAGCCTCATGAGCATCAAATCAATGCCATGTGAGTATTACATTATAAACTCTATTATTGGATCATATACATGTATTATTGTTAGATATTTATGTTTCCTAATCAAACAGTAATAACTCTGAGCCGTTCGTACATCTACAGCTTGATTCACAGTTGATTTAACATTTTAAATAGGATTCTTGTAAATCTCGGCGAAAAGATTTGTTCTCACTTTCTAAATAAACTATAATCAACAAGGTTTACGAGGAACTACTTAAGAATCATATTTACATCAACCAATTATTTCAGAAAAGGTCTTATTAATCTCTGATTGTACAACATTAAGAACGCAATTTGTGTTGTCTATTCTACTATTTCTAGTAAACAGGGAAAACGTCAAGCAGAAAAAAGGCAACTCAAGGAGTTGACAAATTTTTTATTATTAGGAGTGTTTGTGCTCTAGTCCCATCTTGATCATTTTTCTTTCTTCCTTCTTTCACTCCCGCTTTCCTTTCCTGAGCACTAACTAGGCACTACAACCTCGGTTCGCCTAATCCTTATTTTCTCTTGAACTGTTATCCTAGTGCTCTGCCTCCCCCCGAGCTTCTGCTCACCTATATTGATTTCTGTTTGATAAAACTCGGAGGCATACATCTTGTATTCGTTGTCCTAGATGTTCGTATTGTCCAATGGCAGGCGGGTGAAAAAGAGAGAACAGGGAGGGGAGGGGTGATACAAGTGGGTTGGGTCCCAGCGAACGAATACTCAAGTCAGCAAGGAACACCGTGAAACAGTTCGGCCACGATCGTCTCTTTTTGAGAGACGGAGTGGCCGTGCGGTTAAGCGATCTGTTTTCTTCTTGGCAAGGCGACGGGTGCCGTAGCAGAGGTCGCGGGTTCTAGTCCCATCTTGATCATTTTTCTTTCTTCCTTCTTTCACTCCCGCTTTCCTTTCCTGAGCACTAACTAGGCACTACAACCTCGGTTCGCCTAATCCTTATTTTCTCTTAGGCAAAAGATAGTTTTACTCCAAATATCCAATGTCCTTGTGGCTCAATCAAGGTTTAGATGACGTATAGATTTACTAAAATTTGATTTCAAACCTGTGAAATTGAGGATAGTGCAAGACTGTGTTAAAACAAAGCAAAATACCCTTTATATTTCAGTATCCAACAACATGAGCAATAAAATGATATTCTGAACTTTCTTAATGTTCTAACATATATCGTGCAATTTAGAAGGACCTTCACGACAATTGCCGGTTGATAAGTTAGGCTGGCTCATTTGTGAAATCGAGTTTGGATTGGGAGATATTTCATTTGTGTTTATTGAATGAAATATGACACTGGTGACATAGCTACTAAGCGTGCAGCAAAAAGGAGATCATATTGAAGGAATTCGAGAGTAAAACTAAAAATAAAGCAAAGTTGCCGGCGAGTAGAGTGTCGAAATTATCAAACTGAATTACTCGATTACGCTACTGCTATGGCAGTATCGCTTGTTGTTGTTGTCTTATCCATGAGACCATGTGTGATTGTCAGTTAGAGAACTGTCTGGTTATAATTTAGCAAAGCCAGCCTTGTGGTGGTAATATTGTGGAACACATTGACTGTCCATCATCTCCTGTTGAAAATTCTCAGCAAACAATCATGAATAATAACAAAAGTGATGCTAAACAACCATTCAACGCTTCTGATAACAACGCACAAGATTCGGACTCTGGAGAAGAGGACGGCTATATTGATGAAGTCGAAGAAGAAGAAGAGGACGACCACAATGTCGGGCAGGTTGAAAAAACTAGATCTTTGCTAAACCTATTAACCGCATCACCTAAACCTAGGCGTGCAAGTAGTTACCGGGTAAAGTGGGATTGTAAATTTACCGTCCGAAATTCGAGATGATTGTCTGTTGCATGACTGCAAGTGCAAGTCAGAGTGAGGAGAACGTTTATCTCAGTGCATGTTCTTGGCAAGTTGTTGGGTTTAGATGTACCAAGACTGATTTAAATATAACGACCATAATTTTGTGAAGGTGTCCACACAGTACCTGTGGCATAGTGTGAATAACTGTGCGATATTATCTAGGCCCTACTTTGTTTAAAGTTTATATTTCAGCATGCCTTTCCGTACTTATTTAGCTGAGGTCCCCGGCCCTGCCCGGGATAAATCGGTTTGAATATTGGTTTCAGTTCTGGGTGGTTATTATGGACCTACTTCATCTTGCCTGTTCCTATTTGGTTATTTTATTTTTGTTTGTTTTTAAATAAGTCTTACTGCTCTGCCTTTGTGAGTCGACACCCTGCGCATCCCGTACAACAGCATGATTTGCACACGGGTTAGTGTGTTTGACAGTGAACACATCGCAGGAAGTGATAACGAAACTTTAAAATGGCGAACCATGACTCGAAATAGATCTAAATGATGGCGAAACAATAAATTTCCAATTAAAAAAACTACACCGATTTGAGACTTCTATTAAAAACTGTGCACCCTTACATCCATTCTGATGCACCATATAAAATTTGAAGTCTGAGTGTTGAGTGGTTCAGAAGCCTTTTGCAACGAAAAATCTCAAGTCCACAAATATATTGTATAGGCCTAGATGCTAGATTTAAAATTCACCAAAACATTAACAGTTGATTATAATTTTATTGTTCAAATGGCCACACTTATTTGCACAAGTGTAATTTATACATAAGTCATACTTGTTTTTGTTGTGATTTATAACTAACAACTTACTTTTACCGTGTTCTGTTTGTGATGGGTCATACAAACTTTTTGGAGAAATGTTTCCATTATATTCAAATAATTCAGGCAATGCTGGAAAATAACAGACCAATTTATCTGGCAGAACAAAGTCAAAAGCTACTGCAACCACCTATTATTAGTAATATATACAATGAAAGTACAGTCGAGCACGTGAAACTCGAACACATGTAAGACAAAATCACGGATCTCATGAACAAAGACCTAGGCCTAAATCCCGAATTTATTTCTCAATATTCTTTTTTAATTAGTTCATGCAAACTTCAGACTGTGACTAGTGTGACCCAGACAGATTCATCGCACCAGTTTTCCTGAGCTGCAAATGTGATCCAAGTAGCCTAGAAGTAGGGGAGGAAAAACGAACACCATTGTCAAGCCATTTAGTTAGCCGTAGCATTTTAAAACATAGCCTTGTGGTGGCACAACGTTGTGTTTAGTCCCCCGTCTCCCGATAAAAACTGTAATTAAACTTGAGATGTCTGAAGGGTGGTTTTTTGGGGGGGGGGGGGGGGGGTTGTCTCGCACTCATAATTGCACAAAAAGAAAGGAAGCGCGTCTGTGCAAACGGTGGTAAAGCCAAATAGAGATTTTAAATGCTGAGTTATGTTCACCCTTCAGCTGTGTCTCTGTTCGGCTTGATTTGGAAGCTGTCCTTACCGAAACACTTCCAGAAGAGAAAAGAAAAACATCAGGGCACAAGGTAGCGTGCATGGTACATATTGTCAGCTGTATTATTATTCTTCAACTAGTGTAAGGGCTCGTTCAAAGAACGGGTTGCAAACAACACGCACAGTCAGCACACAGATTATGTAGATCTAGGAAGAAAACAACTCACAGCTGGCACAGTAACACCCGCATGGCCCGTACCGTGCATAAGGCAGACGGCACAGAAACTCATGCCTTCAAACTTTGAAACGCAACCAGAAGTTTAAAGTCGAAACAAAACAAAGGCAGGAGGGAGGCAACCATTGTTGAGGAGCAAGCATTATTCAATGACATACTCTCTCTCTCTCTTACAATAAAAGTAGTAATCTGCAGTCCTGCTTCAGAACTCATGCGCGCCAGGACACTGCGCACCAAGCTTGATATGGTTACTTTTTATGACATGCACGGTACTAAAGTCGAAACAAAACAAAGGCAGGAGGGAGGCCATCATTGTTGAGGAGAAAGCATTATTTGATATTTTTAGGCCTATTTTCATTTATTACAAAATTACGATACTTCGCTTTCATGTCAAAGGAATAGACATAGTAGCAAAAAGAACTATCTTTCACGTGTAATTTTTTCAGGTCTGGGCATTTCTTCCTCGCAGTAGTGAAATTTTTTTCCTTGCTGTTTTTTTATATAGATATGCAACAATAATACTTCATAATTAATGCTTCACATGTTCCCCGAAATTCGGCAAACTCAAACTGGATGTAGCCACCCCGAAGATTTCGAGTTTTCCGTGCTCGATTGTATTTGTAGTTGTATACAAATAATTTAGTAATTGTGGTACATTATTGTCACGTGAAGTGTTTTATATTTTCTTTCAATGGTATTGGTAATTGGCAGGTATTAGCTCTGTGCCTGTGGCTTCAGGTTTCACTGATTGATTTGGGGAAAATGATTTTCAGGTTTCATGTGGCTCAGTTGCTGGCACCCGGCCCAGGGTGTACAGTTACACACACATATATATACAAACAGAACTGAGAGAGTGAGAGAGAAAGACAGTCAGTCAGAACAGATAAAAATGAGTAAAACTTCTGAACAAATATTTAAAAAATGTAAGAGAACTAAGAACTTAAGAAGATACAAATTACTAAAGCAGAAAACCGCCAAAATATTTATATAAATATTTGAAATTTTGGTTCATACATGATGGATCTAGGTTTTTGAAGAAAGAGATGGAATTTTCAGTTCACAATAGTTAAAGAAATTATTTGCATGTTTTAAAATGTGATTTCCAGTTTTATTTCTACCTAGTATCTTCAACTAACAAAAATGAATAAAGGGAGTAACTTAATCTGGAACAAAATAACAATGATCGATTTCCCCATGGCATCAACTTTGCAAAATCCTGAAAATAAAACAGATTAATTCTTAAGTAGTGCTGGGAAAAAAGCTTTTATCTGCGGGCAATCAAACACCGGTCACCCACTAGACAGGCGATGATGTTTGCCACCATGCTACCCCACACCCTGTTGAATGGTGAAGGAAATCTTCCAAAATAAATATCACAAAACCAATTAACCCATGGATATATATATGCACTTCGATTGTTTATTGTCCTGGTTCATGTAAAATTATTTTGCTTGTTTTTTTTTTGTTTTTTTTTTACATCTAAACGAACTGCTTCATGTGCTAGAAGTGTGCGCAAGATTCTGCTATTGTACTCTATCCTTGAGTAAAATCTCAGAGTTCATTGGATGAATAAATTTCAGCAAAATTCTCCTGATTTCTGTTTCAGGTGATAGATGTGGCATTTGATGCAAGGCCACCTTCAGACTCAGATTTTGATGGTGTAAAGAGGCTGCTGCAACAGGTTGGTGATATTCAGGCCTATATATATATATATATGTTTTTTATCCTTTGTGTACTTTGAGTTGAGATATTTTATACTTTGTTAGTTTACCAGTTGTCAGCTGCATGTAATTTTTATTTTCTTGGCTTGGACCAACTATGCTAGTAACTGGTGTATAGTATTTTTAAAATGAACTACCAGCCTTATGTAGTTCATGGTTGAGAAGAAGAGTAGCTCAAAGTTTGTTTAAAGCATAAATCATAAAGTGACTTGCCATGGGTTTCTGATAGCAGGAGTACAGTTATTTTGTGTTGTTGATTTTTTTTCCTCCCACAGCTCTTTGTGAAGGATGTGAATGAGGAGCTTTCTGAGTTGGCAAACCTCATTGTTTCTCAAGATTTTGTGGGATGTGTGCTTAAGGTAAAAATGTTCTATGACACATAACTAAAATTGAGTATGCCAGTCAGAACTGTCTCGAACCCTGGTTCACCAATCAAGTGCCGTATAATTAACCCCCACACTGCGCGAGGCGTCGAAATACGGCATCAACTTCCCGGGTATTTTAACATACCAGGTCACTGTCCTCTTTGAGACATAACTTCGTCTTATTGCTCACCATATCTCTTTTAAATTGAAGGAAATGTGACAAGGACATGTTAATCAGTGAACCACTGGCTGGATTCAGTTAAATAACTAAGCTTTCAAAGGCTCTCCCCACACTATCAAAAGGTGTAATAAGGACATGCGAACAGTTGCTCAACAAATTTGCAATATTATGTCATTTTCTCACAAGCTGACCATCATCAAGAGTTGTCTGTATCTAAGAACCAATCAGAAACAGGTTCTAAAATGACCTTTGTCCCAAATGTCCACATTGGTTCATTAATATGTGCCAGTGTGGATGAAACCATTTGTTTAGGGCTTGAGGGGGGGGGGGGGCTAGTTATCATGCTGCGTTCTCACGAAGATTACAGCTGTCAGTATCGTAAGTCAGATCATTGGTGAGAAACTTGGAGGCATAGATTTCACTGGTTAATTCATTATCAAGCGTGATAATGCATATCAGCTAATGTTTTCATACCGAACAATTACAAACCAAACCTCGTGGACAGCAGTAATGTGGTCATTGCACATCGGCAAGGGTCGGTACAACCCAGATATGATTGCCTGTGAGTAAGATCACTGACCAGTCAGCGGGCTTTACGGGTGGTGTGCAGGTTGTGGGTTAATTTTAATCACTCCAACCTTTCAGCATTAACTTACTCAGCCCTGGATTGGAGACTGGGCTTGGCTATCCAGCCTACAGAAATTTATTATTTGCTTTCATTTTAAGCAGGTTCCACTGTTTGAAAGAAATTGGGCCAGCTAGATTACAGAATATTGTTCTATTATTAGTTAAGTAAGTGTTTCACCCCTGTGTAGTTTCTCCACTCAGCTTTAATTTTTATTGTGGGCCAGACAAAGACTTCATTTTTGGTAATAAAGTTTTTCAAGATTTCTTTACTTGTCACCTTTACTGAATTTGTTTCATTCCATTACCAGCAAGATTCAGGAGAAGACAGTGATGAAGATAGTGAAGAAGATTCAGATGATGATGATAATGTCTTTGCCATAAGCACAGTTGTCAACATGTCAGCAAACCAGGTGAGAAATTTGGAATCTTGTATTGTCTACTGTTTTAAGTCTATTTAAACAACTATCGAAAACAAAAAGGTGAGAGCTACTCAGCCTAAATAGTTTTAACTTTACAAATAAGATTTTTCAGATGTAAACTTGTCAACATCTTCATGCATGTATTTACCTATAAATGTTGGAACACTGTTGCCAGTCAACTCTTAATAATCAAACTAGGAGTTTCCTTTAAGATTGGCATATGGGTGCTTTTTTCACTCAAAAACCAATCGGCTTTTAAGCTACTTTCTGACTGCACTGTTTACAGTACCATCTTACTAACAACAATTAAAATATATGCTATCAGGCAATTGTTGGAATTTTGTCAGCAAATTTTGTAATTGAAAATAATACAATTTTATTTAATGTTTAAAATTCAGCAGTTGTGAAACTGACAGTATTGAAATGAGATGTACAAAAAAGTGACATTTTTGTTTTTCGTATTGTGATTTTTCTGCATTGACATGTTGATTATAGTATAAAACTTGCATCTTGTCTACAGTCATGGTAGTGAAATGACATGAATTGCAGTTTAAATACAGAGTGGCCCATCATGTTTAATGACATTGCTAATAATGAGACTTTGCTGGCAGCATGAATATTGTAAATCCCCGTTTTTTTTCTGCTATATGAGCTACATAATAAAATACTCAAATAGCGGTAATAGATGATCAAAGCACCTGCTATAGCAAGTGAATTAATTTTGAGTTTATACTGCAAATGGTGGGGGCAGCCACAGAACAACTTGTTGGGAGTTAGACAAGAACAACATGTACTATTCTTTGTTTGTTACTACACGCCCATCATGCCCGCCTTGCAAGTTGTGGCCCCTTCTGGTCATCCCTCATGTAGGCTTAGTCTGCTTTTTCTCCCTACTGACGACGTGCTGTAACAACACACTATCTGCAGTCAGTTCAAAGTGATGACTCATCACTCACTGAGGCAAATGTGGGGCGGGCCATATTTATATAGGCTACTGCCGTTTAGCATCATCAGACACGTACACTGTCTGGTCACTACCTGTCCTGTGCAATAATTATTACAGTAGCACCTTCATTGATCGTGACTAATCGCTGCACGGCGTATGCTCTTTGTCTACACCAGGCTTCATGGCCACATGCCTGTGTCACAAGCACGTGGCCAGTCTGTTCCCATTCTTTGAATAAGAAACGCACTCGTCTGTCTTTAACTTTTGCATCGGATTCTCTCATAATTTGATCAAAACATGGCTACCATCAGCACAAAAAGAAATGAAAAAAAACATAAAACAGTACATAATTTATGAAGGCGGAGATCTGCCATTGGTTTGATATGTATACATTGAGGTGCAAGACATGCTAACAAGGGAGGTAACCATTAAAAATAGTGGGATATTTTAATCCCTTGCCTTGCTTTTTGTCCTCTTTCCTGGAATAGCGAGACCTCGGGTGTAACGAGACACTTTTGGTGGAACATGACCTCTCGTTATAACCAAGTTGAACTGTATATAACTGTATGCATTTGGAGGGAATATCGTGTAATCTGTATGTTTGGTATTGTTTAAAATGTGCATGGAAACAATTTTACTTTACTTAGTAACATGCCATTGTGTTTCAGAATTTGTCCTGTATAGAGAAAATTAGCGAGCTGCTCACTTCAAAATGTGAGGAATGCCATAAAGAAGAGCCATCTCGAATGACAAAATTGTTGGGGGACCCCTCAAAGCAAATTGGCTTGTTGATCAGTGAGAGATTTATTAACATTCCTCCTCAAGTGGCCTTACCATCTTATCAGTCATTGAAGTAAGTTTTGTTGTTGTTGTTTATTGTCTTGTGTTGTTGTTTTTATCACTATTACAAAGATTGGAATGTCAGTCCTCTCATTCCTCTGGCCCAACAGCTTCAAAAAAGTTAGCTGAGTAATTAAGAAATTTCTTTGCATATATATGCTGAAAATGATGATTATCTCATAAGAGTCTGTTTCAACATTTAAATGCTGTTTTTCAAACAAAGACAAGGAGCAGGACATTAGGTTAAATGATTTGCCATTTAGAAAATTTATAGTATTAATGACACCAATGCTGAGAATTGAAATGCATATTGAAGATTTCAACAGTTTTCCCTGCAAATTGTGACTAGTCTTTACTTTCTTTGGGTCTGAAGAATGCAGTACATCCAGGACTTTTCAAACCGCTTTCAGCCTGTCTTCTCAAATTATTATGAGTGCAGTGATTCTATAACCAAGATAAAAATGATGCAAGAATTTTCTCACATCAAGGTGACATTTTGAGTACATATACATGACATGTATTCAAAATCATTTCCCATCCATCTTCTTGCAATGGCTCTTTTGCAGCATTAATATTTTCAGTATATCATACAAGCTGTAAGCATGTTTCTGATCAGAAGTCAATCTTCACCTGGAGCCTTTGTGCAGTTGTGAAAGAGCTAATGTCAAGCACATTTAAGAAATCTGTACATAAAATCTTTGCGAAAAACAACACTGAGGTTTTATTGCAGGGATGGGAATTCTCCGGAAATTTCCAGATTTCCGGATTTTAAAAAATTTTCTGGCGGTAGAAATTTGCCACAGAAGACAAAAAAAAAATCTGAGGGCAAATTTCCGGAACACAACTTTTTGTCCCACGGACAAAATAAAAACTATTTTCTGATTGGTTGTTAAACTTAACTTTAAGCCGCCATCTTGAATATTTTATTTAAGCCGGATGTTTACGTTTTCTACTGCGGCGTTCGACTTGCTGCGCATATTGTTGTACAGAAGACATTGTCTCTAGTAGTTAGCATGTTGTTTTAGATGTAACGGTCTAATCTTGCGCCAAAATGTTGCCGTATGACCCTCCAGGATTTATGGCTAGAAGTGGGAGTGACAAGAAAATAGATAGTGGTGTTATTAAGTAGCGGAACTAGTCTTGGATAGAAGGTAAAGGCGATGATGGTGATTTTGTAAGTACTTTAATTCGGAAACTTACAACTTCTGGACTTGCATTTGTGCCTGATATGCAACAAAGGCACCAGAAAAAAAGTAAATCTGTACAAGATGTGGAAAGACAGCCCTACTCTGTCATGTTGAATCGAAACAACATAAAAGACAAAGAAAAGTGATCAAAACATGTTCGAAAATAACGTCTACATTTGCCCACTCTTCAGCAGTGGAATCTTCCTCTCTGGATCTTTCTCTTTTCTTCCTGTTCTAATTCTTACTTAAAAGGGGGAGTTTTGTTTATTAATTACAGTGCACTCTCCCGATTACGACATCTCCGAATAACGACATTCTCCCGATAACGACATTGACCCCCGGTCCCGATTTTTTTACTATATGTTATTAGTAATAAAACTCTCTAAATAGCGACATACTTTTTAGTCCACTCTCCGGATAACGACATTGAGTTAGCAATAATCGGCTGTGACTTTGCTAGATACAAAAATAAAAATAGCTAAAATATTGTTTCCGGTCAGTTTCATTTCATTCTCTGAGCCAATAAAAACACTTCTTTTCCGACCAATGAAATGTCCTACCAGAGGCACCTCATAGCCAGTGAGATCGCTTTGTTATCGGCCAATGAGATCGCTTTGTTATCGGCCAATGAAAACACACCTGTGTCTATTGTCGTCGGAACAAAAAGGGTGACGCGCATTAAATGAGTCAGTCATCACATCGCTGACCGCTGAATCGATTGTATTCACCCGAGAACAATAACACACCCCAAGATAAACAACAGAGGGAAAATGACCCACAAAAAACAACAACAACAAAAAAAACAAAACAACACACACAACACACACACACACTTCGTGTATTTTACATGTTTGGAAAGTCCGATCACTGATCACCCACTATGGTTGGTACGTTACATTCTAAGGGTCTAACCACACCCCTTTTTCCGCCATCTTGAAAATCTCCGAATAACGACATGTTCCCGATAACGACATGCACCTCTGGTCCCGAGCCATGTCGTTATCGGGAGAGTGCACTGTATATTACAGTAGTCTCTGTCTAAGAACTCGCCGCCTGAGAACCCGCTGTTGCCATGAAACCGAATTTTTCCACTGTAATTTACATGCGTAAGAACCCGCTCTGAAACGAAAAATCCGCCTAAGAACCCGGCATTTGACCGAGAGACTAGCACACTTTTACTTAAAATATCCATATATATTAAATGCAAAATTCTAATTCAAGTAGACGGGATCGAACAAAGCCACACAGTACAGTGAAAGAGAGCGGGTGGAGGGAAGTTAGGTGAGGCGAACCGTACGAAGGGTGGAGCCCAGTTGTGTCTTTCGTGTGCAAGCAGGCCACTCATAGACTAAATTAGCATAGTCATTACCTAACATCTATTGTTGTCTGACTCAAGGGGCAGAATTTTATACAGTGCACTCTCCCGATAACGACATGGCTCGGGACCAGAGGTGCATGTCGTTATCGGGAACATGTCGTTATTCGGAGATTTTCAAGATGGCGGAAAAAGGGGTGTGGTTAGACCCCTAGAATGTAACGTACCAACCATAGTGGGTGATCAGTGATCGGACTTTCCAAACATGTAAAATACACGAAGTGTGTGTGTGTGTTGTGTGTGTTGTTTTGTTTTTTTTGTTTGTTTGTTTGTACATACATGTATTATAATTCAAAAGTTTTCCTTTATTTCACCCTACTGTTAAGAGTGACATTCTGCATTCAGGTTTTTGTTCAATTTCCAGACACAAAAGATGCCAGAGCTTCAGACAGACTATTCAGACATGCCTCCCCTCATGCATGTATCAAAACTTGGTGCTGATCCAGAAAAATACCAGATAGACTG
This sequence comes from Onchidella celtica, assembly GCA_963931925.1. Taxonomy (NCBI): domain Eukaryota; kingdom Metazoa; phylum Mollusca; class Gastropoda; order Systellommatophora; family Onchidiidae; genus Onchidella; species Onchidella celtica. Next base: position 50,071,609 of record OZ007567.1, on the reverse strand, counting down.
CAGCATTTATGTGCATTTATCTTGGGGTGCGTTATTGTTCTCGGGTGAATACAATCGATTCAGCGGTCAGCGATGTGATGACTGACTCATTTAATGCGCGTCACCCTTTTTGTTCCGACGACAATAGACACAGGTGTGTTTTCATTGGCCGATAACAAAGCGATCTCATTGGCCGATAACAAAGCGATCTCATTGGCTATGAGGTGCCTCTGGTAGGACATTTCATTGGTCGGAAAAGAAGTGTTTTTATTGGCTCAGAGAATGAAATGAAACTGACCGGAAACAATATTTTAGCTATTTTTATTTTTGTATCTAGCAAAGTCACAGCCGATTATTGCTAACTCAATGTCGTTATCCGGAGAGTGGTCTAAAAAGTATGTCGCTATTTAGAGAGTTTTATTACTAATAACATATAGTAAAAAAATCGGGACCGGGGGTCAATGTCGTTATCGGGAGAATGTCGTTATTCGGAGATGTCGTAATCGGGAGAGTGCACTGTATGTAATTGACCGTGTGCTTGGTTTGCACGGCACATGTGCTTAGGGCTAATTGTGGTTATTACACAGGGTATCACTGGGCGTCATGTTGTCTAAAATCGGAATCTGTGAAGTGAATGTGATTCAGAACTTGATTGTTCCGTCTGAATAACTCCATTCGTTACACATCACTGTAATTTGTAAGAAAAGAGCATTCTGCTAGCCATAAGTCGTAACTCTGACCATTCGCAAAAAACAAAACAAAGAAAAGTCCAACGCATAATTTTCATTATGAGGTCACGACCCAGGTCCGAGCAATCAAGGGAGATAAAGCCATGGACACAGGTAGTCATGGGTGGCATCCGCCTAAGTGCCCGGTCCGCCTAAGAACCCGCTTTTTCTGTCTCCCGTTGACCGGGTTCTTAGACGGAGACTACTGTACTAGTAAAGTTTAAAACATTATTTTGTGTATTGCAGTTGGTGGCGCGTGTTACGTTAAAAGTTCAAGAAATTTTCCGATCTGCAATTCTCGTCCCAGTTATTGAATGAACTTAATGGTTTTTTTTAATCAAAATTTGTTAATGATTCCGAGAAAAAAATATTAGTGTTGTGTAAATTGAGCTTCCTCTACGGCGTATATAATATGTTCTTGTTATTATATTTTATATTCCTTTCCTTTCCTTTGTTTTAATGAAACAGATCTGACATAGAAAAGGCAGTTCGGAAGAAAAAGAAATTCGATTTCACTCACCTCATCTTGATAAGCAAAACATATCGAGCCAAAGCAGGAGGAGTGATGGGAAATGAACTGCATTATTCTAATCCAGAGGAGCAATTATTTGAAGAGGTAATTGTGTTGTAGTTGATGTTTGTGTTTGACTAAAGGTGCTGGTGCCTTTCTGAATTTTCAGTAGTTGTGAATTCTCTCACTTAAATTGATCTGGCTATGCAAAGTCAGTATATTTTAATGCTAAATGGGATTCTTGTCAGTGCTTTTTTAACATTTTTTCATCATTATTTCATAATCATTTAAGTTTCAGTAATAAGCAGTAGCAGCGAGCATTTTTTCTTAATGTTGATTATTTTGCCCCAAATATGCAATCATTTCTAAGAAAAAATTTTTATTAAGCAGTGAAACTGTGTGTTAGGAATATAGCACGATCAAATCATATCCATGTAATATCCCTGTTATTTTAGTTCCAAAATTTTTTTTTGAGATGGTAAATCTAAAAATACAGCTGCAGGGTGAATCTGACAGTGACAGGATCCACACCCTACTGTTGGTCTTGTCAAGGTATTTTCTTGAAGGCATGAGGTATTTTGTCAGTGATCTTTCTTTCTTCTTTTTTAATCCGATTTCATCAGATGTGCGAGTTCCGCTATTCATTTACCTTGAAGGATCAGAGAGACTCCTTATCTGATGGAAAGTGGGATGATGATGGCGGAGACTTTGAGTCACTTCGCTCTGTTATGGTGTTTGACGCCAGTGCACTGGGTCACATGATTGACAAGTTACAGTCAGAATTGTCGGCAGCTGTGTAGTAATCATAGGTGTCTCTAATTTTAATTTGATCCATCTTTTGAAAAGGATGGTGCTGATTTTTATTCACAGTCATATATATATATTATATATGATTGCCTATCATTTTATCGTCAGAGTTGCAAAGATGAGTTTGCATTTAATCCTAAAACATCTCCACAATGTGCCATCAGCCAAGGAAATTCCTATGTATAAAGTACTATTATGTAGTTTAGTTTCAGCCTGGTTAGAATTTGCTTGCTTTTATGGTGTGGAGCATGTTCTTCAGTTTAGCAAACTTCATTGCAGAAAATTTTTGTATGTGGAGATGGCTGTACTTGGGGTTTTCACAGTTTGCCCTAAAACTCCTCATACATTAGTTTCCATATATCCATGCATTGGAGGATCATGTCCAGTTTGGCAATGAATTATGCAGCTATTATCATCATTTAAAACCTTAGCTGAAAATACTGCATGCATTTTACATATCGTCAAAATAGCTGGCAAACATAAATTGTACAACAAACTGTTCTTTTTTTTTTCTCTTCTCTTTTTGAAGTCCCCTGTGCTGTCATAATGCCCATGTTATGGAGTCTAAGCAGAACTGGATGGCTATGAACAGACACTTGATGAAAACAGTAATCCTAAAATGTCAAACAAGTCAGAATTGACTGAAGGGCAACAATAAGCTCATATTCGTTTTCAACTGAGGGGTTCCTTATGGAATTAGTTGAAGGTCACAGGGCGTAGCCTGTCACTAGAGCAAAGAACCACCATAAGTGTGAAAAGGGACAAGAAAAGACTATTTTATTTTGAACTGGGTTTTTCCAAGGCACAGGCAGTCTTTGTATATTTGTAAGGTAAAGCACTTCTGCTGTGTTCTAAAAGTTTTCCAAACCGTTCCAGGTCAAGAGCACAGATTTTTTTACTTTGATGCTACACAGGTTGTAATTATCCAATTGGATGGGACTGAAATGTTTTGAGAAGATATAAGCAAGACATAAAATTCCTGTTTCAAATGATGAAATTAAATTGTTTTGTGTGATGCTGAAAGGAGTACAATCCATTTTTCTTTCACCGTGAATTTGAAAGAATTCCGTTACTTGTGGATGATACAAGGGACAGACGAAACAAGACCCTGTCCACATATTCTTGGCCCAATCAGTCATCATGCAGTACAGGTTTCTGTGTTTTCTAAATCAATGTCACGCTTGGCATATATGTAAAAAGAAGAGTTGATGGCAAAAAGGAGAAAAGAAAATTGTAGCCGTTAAAACTTTGTAATTTTACCCCATACATTATAGAGTTAATGAGTAAATAGTATGTAATCTTGGTTTATATATTGATGAGTGTGTCAAGGTATATTGTCAAAATCTCACGCTGGATTAATTGGATTCAGTTGTCAACTTTTTTCTCTATCCCAGATGTCAGTTTCTCTAATCAAGTGTAGTATACTTGACTTTGCCTCTCCCTCTGCCAGTCATTCTTAATTTATTCTGTGCTGTTTTTGTCTCTATGTATTTTGACCATACAACTGACCATTTTCTAAAGCAAATTTCTATTAACGATTTAAAGTTTATACAGTAATATATACATGTACCTACACACAAAAGTATTGTTCAGTGAAAATAAATCTAGTGCTGTATTGTTTTTGTCAGTGTGTCAAGCAGTGCAACACATATTATGAATGGGACAAAGAAAGAAAAGGATGTAAGAGCTTGCAGTTTGTCATTTTGAATATAATGCATTGCACTCCAGTAATATATTTGTGTGTCTTGGATTCACCCTCTGTTGCATAAATTGATTACATAGTGTAATTTATTACATGACAGCACTAGGTATGCTGCTGTGAGTAAGATGTGCTCTGCTATTCTGTTTGCTCTCCTAAATTTAAATTACTCTCAGTGCAATTGTATTGGAATAATCGGGCTTCCTTCCCAGTGTCATAATGTCACTTTTCCAGATGAAATTTCCACAGAGGCTATGCCAGTGAAATGCCCTGGTATGAACGAATAAGACTTAGGTTGAGAAACAAGCAGTCACAAAAAGCTGTATGATTTTTAAAAGTTAACATAATTTGAAATTATTGTACTAAAGAGAAAGTGGTGTCCTTGGTAACTACAGCTTGGGTACCAGTACCTTACAGTTGTACTGATTGAGCATTATTACTGTCTAGATATCATATGTAGTGGTGATATGATTGATCTTCATGAAATTTTCCCTATTGCGTAAACCCATGACCTTTTTATCAGAATGTTTTACATATTTGATTTTAAATGAATTGATTATTTTGGCCAATTGGATGAAGTGAATATTTTGGACAAAGTTTCATTTAGGTTGGCTACAATGACTTTTCAAATATTACCCATAAATTAGTGATGGTTATCTGTGACAAGTATGAATTTTTCACTTTTTGGCAATAACTGTTCTCCATTTTGAACTTCCCCCAATAATTTGTCTGTCACATTAGTAGAAAGGATTGTACAGAATAGAACTTTGCTTTTCCAAGTTTGAACTTTTCAGTCATGTATGTATGTATAAAGACATAATCACAACTGCACAGACAGCGATATAGCATATTTTGTCTCCCAGACAAAATCTCTGCAAAACATGAATATTATTAGTGCTGTTTGTGTTTGAAATTACAGTAGACTGTTTCCAGCTGTCACAAGCTCAAAATTTGATATACATTGTACATGTATGTACAGTGCACACCACTTATATCGACATCGCTTATATAGACATTTCTCTTTTATCGACGTGATTTACAAAGTCCGGATTTCTTTCCTCTTTATTTGTTAGTAAATAGATTCTTCTATATCGACATCCTCTCCTTGTGACTTCTCTTATATCGACATGTCCATCAAACATGCTAAGCCACACAGCCCTATTTTTGTGCACAAGAAATCGCTTCGTCCCTCCCCGCTCGCTCGAATCTATTATAAGAGGCGAGCCGCGTGCCTTTTGTGTGTCAAAGTCAAACGCTGGGTGCTCAGGTAAGCAGAGGAGTGGTCGGCACAATAGACTTACGAAACCATATGTAACCCGGTGGCGCCGCTGAAACTGAAAGGGAAACAAAGAGGCCTGTGTCTAGTTTGGACTGCGGTCAGCGGGGGGAAGGGGAGGCGTTGTGTGTGTGTGATACTGACGCGTTTACGCATCCAACCACGCGGTCTAGATCTAGTCTGACTTGTGCAGCGAACTGGTCTTGTGTTTCATACGACCGCCAGGAATCACTTGTATCAGTAATAGCCTAATCCCTGCCGTGTGTATTCTCACAAGATCTACCGAATCACTGAATTCCTTATTAAAGTTAAACTTCGGCTGCAACTTCACGTCGATGTCGGAACAAAAGAAAACACGCAAGACACTCAGCATTGAAACTAAGCTGCAACTTATTGCTGAGATAAACAAGAAACAGAGCACGAAGAAAGAGATAGCCGCGAAATATGGGATTCCGCAAAGCTCGACGGGCAGGGCTAAACAAAACTGACAATTGTAAACGCCCAAACGGTCCTTTTAAGGGCCAAACCATAACAAACAGTTTAAAAGATAACAGAACGGGTGCTCAGTTTATCGATTTTTTCTGACCAAGGGAAATAACCATCAATATTTCGATCGTGGCATGGTTGCTTCCCCTTATGTTAAAATTCAGCACTATTACTTGCTATTATTGTAGTAACCCATTTTTGCAACGAAAGAACACCATCTTAAAGAGGTTTCTCTTATATCGACACAAAATGTCTGGACCCTTGCATGTCGATATATCAGGTGTACACTGTATATATATATCTGCTTGAATATTTCAAGGAAATATCCTGTTCAACAAAATAAGTTGTTCTCTTATCATTTCTAATTTTGTCAAACCTTGCATCTGCATTATGTGGCTATCACAGTTGTTGCATCATTGCACAACAGATTCTTCTATATATTGGGTAATATATTTTTTTTCATTATGGTATGTCTTAAAGGTCCACTGTTGAAGACAATGCAACCTGGTACATGTATTATGGTTCAAATAGGCCAGGTTTATCTTCAGCATGCTGAATTGAACTCATGAAGACATTAGCTACATAATGCCTGTCTCTCTGTATGTGTATAGATCTGTGTGTTTTAACCAATGTATTTCATGAAATCTGTTGAAAGAAAGACGAAAACAAAATAAAGATTTAGCATTTAAATTTGTCAAGTTTTGAGTCATTCATTTTTACAGTTTTTCAAACTCTGTTCGTCTGAATAGGCTGATACACATTGCTTATCAATCCGTTAGTGTAGTTCTTAGATTTTTTCAGGATCATGCCAATATGTTTGCATACATGTTTATATATATAGTATACAAATTAAGCTAACATGGACATATAAGAATGAGACAACAAACAGAAGCCTGATGGAACCGTTCACAACTTAACACTCTGCAACTCTTGTATTAACTTGTATTGCGCATTGCTGTCATTGTACTGCCTGTCCAGGGCATAATATATTTTTCAAATTGTTCATATTGTCACGAGCAGAGTTAGGGTCTTGGGGAGCATTCGACTGCACGAGAGGCAGCTAACTCACACTCGGACACAACCACACAAGAAAAGTATCAAACAACTAGAGTATCTATATATGTCAGGCCGGTCAGGCCATGTTTTACATAAATATTAATAAACAAAACAAAAGACAATAGAGGTATATATATTCAAAGCAATAAATTCTAATTACTAACTTAATCTATGATATTCATGTAATTATGGATCCTTATTGGATGTACTGCAATCAATAGCAAATAGGTATATTATACGAAACTAGATATCAATTTAAAATGTCAGTTGAGTCGCCACTGGCCAGCCGCCAGGCAAACTCTCCCTAAATCATATGGGCTTGAGTGTTAGGAGAGCCCAGTATGTTCAAAGCCTACAGAAGCACTCTTCGGCTTGTAGGTAATTTAAGCAGTTGCCAAAAGACTATATTTTATGCACAATCACTATTCAATTCATCAACAATGTGCTATATTATTCCAATCATACTATGGCAATAGATCTATGATACAGGACACTCGTGGTCGAGTGCCAGCTGGGGTTTCCTTAGTCTTCCTATGAGGCTGTAGTTCTCTCTCTATCTCCGATCTCTAATTATGCTTGAATAAATAAGATATAGTACCATTGGTCACGCCTACTGGTAGGCGCGAACATCAATATAGCGCAGCGTGGGCTTTCAAAGGTCAGCCCACTCAGACCTTTCTTTCTAGAGCTCAGTCAGTCCGTTAGCAAGGACTTCTAGTCTTCAAATCACAGTTCAGGTACTGGCCAACCGGAGATACTTCACGACACGATGCTTCTGCTCGTCTGTATTCAATAAATCTGAACATTACACGATGTTTTATACTATCTGGGTACCCAGCAGTGCTAGTCCGCTGGCCCAATTAGTTCAGCTATCTCATTGGTCGAAACCTCCCACCATTTTAATTGTAGTAATACGTCTGCACTATTCTACCAGCCAGTTAACGTGCAAAAACTTGTCTAGTCATACTTAACAATGTCAACTATCCCCACCTTGTTTCACCCCTACTCCATTACTTATTAATCACGAACATTAAAACCGACAAGCGTGACTCTAACAGTTTAACTTTACATTTATTTACTCACCAACTATAATTCGCGAGGGCCGTTCAAGGCCACCAGCCAATTTCTCATGGCCCTGGTAAAACAACAACTCACTCTCTCTCTGCATGAGTTTTAACAACATCCGAATCATGACACATATAAAATTTGCATTAACATGTATACTCTCTTTTCTGCTTTAATTTCATCCCTTTCCACCTTACTACTGTGTAGTTCTACATTCCTATCAAGAATTACATGTAGTAAATGTGTTACTGTCCAAGTATTCCATGGCTTCTAGTAAACAAAATAATGCACGTTGTATAGTGGTCTGAATCGTGTGTGAAAAACCAATTTGCGGAAACCTCCAACAGTGAACGAACTTAATGTGAGAAAACTAAGCATTATATATATGAAAGGTAAACAAACCCATTACATGTATGAAAATTAAAGCCAAATGTACCCAGTCAAGAGGTAAAAGACCCACATGTGTGATTGTTGTGGTGGAGAAGTGACTGAATGAGTAAGTTATGTAGGCTACATGCATAGATATGCACATGTTTAAATATATACATGTATTAATATTGATAAGCAGTTGTGTTGTAGTTTGTAAATGAATAAACTGAGCGAAGTGCGGGAAGAGAATCAAATTAATGATTATAGAGAGAATGGATGCAAATTATTTATGTAGGGTGTACGCTGTTACGAATGGGATTTACTTGTTATCATTGCTGGTGTTATAATGTTGTGTATGTGTTTGTTCGACTGCATATTTCTAATTGAGAGGTATTAAGTTTAACCCTAACTTCCATATCATGCCAATTACTAAGAAATAAAATGGATTAAATTCAACAATAGGGCCTGCAGGGCCACATTTTATTTACGTTAAGTTCACTAACAATTTCGACTACAGATCTAATATGTAGTAATGATAAATATCAGTAGCATCAATTTCATAATCAATTAATACTTCATTGCAAGTCCAGCTCTAGGGTTTCCTATAAAATCATTTAACGTCTGTTCTCGCTAATTATCTAAATAATAATTAATTATATATCTCTAAACTCTGGTCTGCTTCCTGTATGGCAATCAATACACTGCTATAGTCTCTGGAGACATAAGGTCATCTCAGATATTTAGATTCAAATTCCCAGCCTCACCCAAACACTTCAATCACAGTTATTTAATTCACACATTAATATTAGTTGCTGTTCTAGGAATCACAGCTAGATCTATATATTTGGCGTCTTGCATCCTCCGGCAAACATTCCTGGTAGATTCATCATTCTCCTATCGGATAAAGGTCATGTTCTCGCCTCCTTATTGATTTTCAATCATCACAAGCTTCGATCAGTTTTTGGTACTTACGATTGTCCTGGCCTAAGGCCAGGAACAATGGACAAGAGCGTTGTTCATTCTCACATGAGCCATATGGATATCTCTATGATCAGATCTTCATCCAAACATATCATACTTTATACATAGTGTTTCTTTCAAGTCGAATCAGCCCTGACTCCTTCGCCGGTGGTGGCCTGGCACGGAATGAAAAAAGAAGCACCCCCCGCGGGGTTTGCACTGCATCGCGATCTCTACGCTGGCCCTCATTGGTTAGCCTTTTAACTCTATAAAATATAATCCCCTCTTTAAAATAAAACTGGGGCGCTAATCTTTCGTCCAAAACCCAAAGGCTTTTATTTATCTCTTTACTGGCTACTACTATACATGTTTACTTTTTATTATCAATATACGGAGCTTTCTGTACTTGGTTGTTAACTTTCTATATGCTAATTTGTTAAAAGTTAAAAATTGACACAGCAGACGACATTTCTTTAAGGCCACTCTAATAGATATTTTTGGTTTTCCAGTAAAAGTGGTTTTCACTCTGAGGCCAACGTATTTAATCTTGATATGCGGTGGCATTCAATCTTAGGCCAATTTAATCTTGATATGTGGTTAGGCCAACATATTTAATCTTTAATTAGGTTATTTCCCTTTGACTACATTAGATTCTGACATACGCCTATGAATCATACATGACTGCCAAAGTAACGGAATCATAACGCAGCCATTTGAACTCCCCCTCTCCCCGCGCTCGACTTTACACTTGTCTATATAGTATGTGCGTCTATGACTGAAACATACATGACTGCCAAAGTAACGGAATCACAACAGAGCTATCTGAAACCCCAAACCACCCCACCCCACACCCTTTTCGCGACTCTGCACTTTAATCCTGTCCGTATATCTATGCACCTGTCTGTGTAGTGACTGAATCATATACGACTGCCAAAGTAACGGAATCACAACACGGTCATGAATCGCGCGCAGACACAGATACTCGAGTACAATGGAATCTTCTCTGTGCACCGTGCGAAGAAACACACAGATCATATGACAACTACTGAACGCGATCACACCGTGTGACTAGTGTAGGCCTAGCCGGTAACTGACATTTGTGTTACTGATTCATTGCATCATCCCATAATAACGGCCCAATAAACTACATATTATACTCCCTAAGGCAGTGATTTCTCAAACGGAAAACACTTGGCCTCCAGTGGAGGAATTTCAGTCACAAAAGGAACTCTTAAATGGGAAAGTGTACTCTCTCTCATTCTCTCTCTCTTTTCGTTTTTCCATTTATCATATTTTTACAGTGGTAATTTTTTTTTTTCTTTTAAAGTGTTTGTGACACGTTAATTTGTGACCGCCGTTATACAGATGTGAAGACTGGTACCGTACGTTGTACTCCACATTGTATATATATATGTACACAGGTTTTATTGTATAACTGAGACTAGATAGAGAGAGAGTACACTTTCCCATTTTAGAGTTCCTTTTGTGACTGAAATTCCTCCCTCCAGATTTGAAATTCCTACTGAACGCGATCACACCGTGTGACTAGTGTAGGCCTAGCCGGTAACTGACATTTGTGTTACTGATACATTGCATCATCCCATAATAACGGCCTAATAAACTACATATTATACTCCATAAGGCAGTGATTTCTCAAACGGAAAACACTTGGCCTCCAGTGGAGGAATTTCAAATCTAGAGGGAGGAATTTCAGTCACAAAAGGAACTCTTTTATGGGAAAGTGTACTCTCTCTCTCTCTATCTAGTCTCAGTTATACAATAAAACCTGTATGTAGCCTACATATATACAATGTGGAGTACAATGTACGGTACCACTACCAGTCTTCACATCTGTATAACGCGGTCACAAATTAACGTGTCACAAACACGTTTTTTTTTACAAAATAATTACCACTGTAAAAATATAATGATAAATAGAAAAACGAAAAGGCAATTCAGCATTCTGAAGGAATTTACGAAACCTGAGAGTAGAACTGCAAGAACCAGTATTCTTTCACTAAGAATGTGTTCAAGAGACAGGCTAACTGTACAAGGCCCACGGGCCATTCCATTGCCAGAGAAGAACAAAAACCAAAACATTCGAATCAGGATTCTTCCACTTCCAGTATGATGAAATCACAGCACCCCATTGATTAATTGTTCCAGCATGATGAAGTCATAATATAGGCTAGTAGCCTACTCGATTCTTCCGGCGCGATGAAATCATAGCACTCGACAGCATTGTTAACGTTGTGATTCTATGCTTTTCCGAAGTGTTTCATTATTCAAGAGACTTGAAAATATAATGAAAGAAAGAGAGAAGAAAAACTGTCATGCCACGGTAGGCCTACATACCTCCCAGAGCAATGCCGAGGCGGGGCAACACAAGAGAAAGGGAGCAAGTCTTTTGCAATGCCCTACGTTAACAACAAACAATAATAATTCAAGAAAATAAAACTTCGAATTAATGCAAAGAAAAAATTCGACAAGTTAAACAAAAAACCTGCAAACTGAACAACAACAAACAGCCATGATTCTGACGAGCTTACGGTCAATGGAACCCTCACCAGGTTAAGAAACAAAAAATTTTAATGGAAAACTGAAATGATTTGTTTTAAAAGATGTTACAGTTTTATCTGGCTCTAACTGTGAGTAAATTTTTCGTTCTACTTTTTTTTTTTTTTTTTACAATTGTTCTTTTTTTTTTTTGGTGTAACTTGTCGAAGGGCATTTAGATCTAGTATACGGTACGTATATAATTCTTTATTTCTTTGACTTTATACTCCTATGAGTACATGTATTATTATTGTAACGCAAGAATACAAAAAAAAAAAAGACTACACCCCTACCCCTCTCTTTCTTTTATAGACAACATTTAAAATAGCAACAACGAAACATAGCCTTAAAAATCCGCAGAACTGCAACCCTTGCGTCATGTGCAGTTACTTTACAGTAGTAACAATAATGTTAGCCTGTCAATCAATTGATGCAGACTACGATCACTGAGAAAATAAGAAACTAAAACTGAAAGCATGACAGTTACTTTACAGTAGTAACAATAATGTTAGCCTGTCAATCTACGATCACTGAGAAAATAAGAAACTAAAACTGAAAGTTCACTTCTTTCAGTACAAAACTATCATGGAAACCACGACAACAACAACAAAAACTTCTGAGAGTGTTGCACTACTTTAAATGCATGATTGTTTTATGAAATACATGCACATGTAATAATACACATACCTTGCTTTCTTCATTCTGTCATCTCATTTTTTGTTCTCCCTTTGCATCCCCTTAAACCATCCTATTAGTCATACGCATTTTACATGAAATATTTCCTGACTTTCAGCAAATGAATGAGAGGTCTCAATTTACAGAAGGTGCGATGTTGCTACATCGTATCAAATCAGGATAAAAATCCACCTCTGGAAAGAGCCTGTACATCAAATTATTATAATTATACATGTGCCAATACACATACCTTGCTTTCTTCATTCTGTCATCTCATTTTTTGTTCTCCCTTTGCATCTCCTTAAACCATCCTATTAGTCATACGCATTTTACATGAAATATTTCCTGACTTTCAGCAAATGAATGAGAGGTCTCAATTTACAGAAGGTGCGATGTTGCTACATCGTATCAAATCAGGATAAAAATCCACCCCTGGAAAGAGCCTGTACATCAAATTATTATAATTATACATGTGCTCCTCAGAGTACTTTTATAATTACTGTTACATGTAGTGTAGGATGAGATTTTTTTGTTGTTGTTTGTTGTTAACTTGGAAAAGGTCGGAGAAAACACGGGCCCTTTTTTTTTTTTAGTGTGTACATGTACGTTCTTCAGAGATTTAACATACAAAGATACTAGTAGGCCTATGTTTGATTAATATACAATTAAATTTACATTCGTCATTGTTGTTACATGCAGTTTTCGTGTAATGTTCAGACTTGCTGTCATTTCCCCAGCACCGAAGTGCAGACACTGGATTTTTTAGTTTTGTTTTTTGTTTGCAGCACCATAATTTTGTATAATGCCCTTTTTGGAGCCATACCCCTCTGAGATCGCCACACTACTGAAAGGAGATCGTCTATTTAGATCTGAATTTCGTCACGAAGGGAAATAACTTAGAAGGCCAATATTCTGAACTCCGATACACCGGCATTGCGTCACATTCCCAAGATGGCCGAAAACGTGGCAGAAGGAGTACAAAAGATGGACATTTCAGAAAAATCAAAGGCATGACCCTTTTATTTTAAATCCAGACAATGTTCGCTTCACGGATTAATTTACTTCGCTTTGCAAAGAGGCTAGGGTCTACTTACGTGAGAGCAAAAAGCATGGTTTGTAGATTTTATTCATGCAACTGCAAGCATTTTGATTTGAATCAGTTCGGGTGTGAAATAAAACAATCTAAAAATAGGCCTAATGATTGAATGATTGCATGAAAAAGTAAAACCTGGGGGGGGGGGGGGGGATTAAATCGTAGGTTTGTTGTAAACACTAGATCTGGATTTGTGTGTTTCTCATTAAAAAAAAAAAACACCCGCCTGTCACTGTCAGCGACATTTTGTTTTGATTTTCTTGATATTGACTAGACCATTCACTATCAATGATCAGCATATATTCACTGGCACGATTGGCAGGGCATTGCATCATCCGTTTCTTCTCTATCTCTAGCACTGTTTTCAGGGTGATCATTTAGACTCAGTAGAATCATGTCATCTGTAAATATAGTAGCCTATCAGAGCACTTATAACTGAGACTAGTGAGACCCTTGCACTTGCAGGAGGTTGACAGTTTTGATTTTGAGTTCACAGTGTTCGGTTGCAGCGTATCTGTTTTTCATTAGCCTACACTACAGTTCTTACAGATCTCAATCTAGACTAGATTTAGATCTCCAGTTTGATTTTAGTATTATATTCACAAACGTTATTGTTGATATCTTCTGTTACAGTAGGCTAAATATGGATGATTGTGAGGTAATATTATAATATTACACATATCATACTTCATACAGCAGTCATGGAAAGGGCTTCTCGTATGATCCAGATCTAGATAATAAATTAATTAATTAAATTTGATCATTCATAGATCTAGATCTAGATAGTTTTTTCATGATTGTCTTTGGCGGTTGTTATCGACAGACAAAATATCAGTACTGGTTATTCAAGTTATTGGTGTTCATTTTTCACTTGCATTGTAACTGGTAGTGGTACTCACTGGTAGGTAGTGAAAATTTTGACCCTGAGTTGATGAACTACTTGAAACATCACATAATATGATATTATTTAGTACTTTCCAGTTAGCTTGAGAATACAGCAGAGGAAAACATTTGTCATGTTAAGTGAAGTCCAAGGACAGTAACAACATTAGGCTAGTTGATTAAATCCTTTGAATGAATATTCCATCTCACACCCCATTGTTCACTAGGTCTTCAATTCCCATTTTTTCTTGTGTTCAAAATTCAATTTCAATCAAAAGCTTAAAATTACAGTAAAGCAGAGAGAACTATGAAAGGCTGAGCAAGACAAATGAAATGATTGTGAGAGACCAATAACATGGAGTAGGGAATTTTATCTAAAGCCTGAACGGTTGAAGGGCTGTGGTATATCTATGCTATATTATTAATAATTTAATTATATTTATATATCAGCATCTGTTTGACTGTCTTTTCCATGGTCACACGTGTGCTTGCTTAAACTGGCTTCGCATTATGCAGGGACCAGTGAATACCCGTTACTGTCAGACACATTGAACAGTTTTAACCCTCATAAATATTCATACATTTCTTTTATATTTTCATAGAAAGCTGCAAGAAAGAACAAAAGTGCTGCTGCTGAGAAAAGGCCGTTAGAGGTAAGTTGGTTGGCGTTTATTTTATGTGTTTACAACTTTTAAGAGTTTTAAAATCATTGGACACGTATTTGATTACTGCTTAAGTTATTCAGATATATATGTAGGCCCTACTCAGAAATCTGTTTATAATTTTAAAAAACTTGCCGATTTTTAACAAGATCTACTGCTGCTCACATAGCTTGGATTGGGGTGAAATATCACCTAGACCATCCACATTGAGTCCAGCTTTGGTGAACACTCATCAAACCACTTTTTCTCATTCGCTACGGAGCAGGCCACACTGCCTTGACCACCACTTCCTTCGGGGGGCGGGGGGGCGAAGGCGCAAAACCTAACATTTTGATTTTATGTGTGTCACAAATCCCAGACTGGGAGATGTAATAGTTTATGACAGGACGACAATCACGAACAAACAAGTTTAACACTTAACAAAACAACCCATCAGACTCACACATTTATTAAACATAATCATACATATAATAGCGCAATTACATACATTATATTATTGAAATGAACTGCCGTACAACGGCCTTATTCTCACACACACTCTCCCTCGGATCCACAATCCGGTAGTTACTCCTAAAGGCACTTCGGCCTCAGCCTCTCCCCTCAGGGTCTTAATAGTACATTAATGATTCACTGGCACCGCAGTCTCTCAACATCACCCTCCTATTGCCATACAACTTATCAGTTCACTTGCCCATCATCATGGCAATAATATAGTATCTCATTCACTCTCATATCTACGTCCCTGTCCGTGGCCCGACTGCCACGACTGTATGTGCCTCTACTGTCCTGCACTGACAGCCTCACTTCTGGCCTATGTGTGGCCTCCGGCCCTATGCTGGCCTATCCCCTGTGCTCATCGAGGTGGCTCTGCGGCCCGTCCTCGACACCTACAAGAATAACATTACATTGGTATAATACCCTACCATTTCTATTCACTCCACCGCTCCTTACAACCCATGAAGCGTACACACACTAGTTCACCTTTCACTCACCACACATCTTACGGTAACACACCTCCATCGGAGTACACACCACCCACTCGCGCTACAAATCCATGACTCACTTTCATCTATCGCTCATGGCGCACATTGCTATATCCAATATCAAGGACTCCACTAGTCTTCTCGACTGCTTCCTTTATGTCCGCCCGATGGGCTCTTATTCACAGGTCCGCTCCGTAGGACCTTCTAACTTGCAGTGATAGTTATACAGCGCTTTCGCCTCCTTCAGACCCCCCCACTACTCACAACAGCACGCTTAACTTGCTGTCTACTGTGAGCCCTTCTTACTCTACACCCGCTCTGTAGCAATCCCCTTAATTGCACTCACTCCACTCGTGACAATGTGCCAATTTCTTTGTCTGAAAGTGAAATGGTGTCTTTTGTTAATTGTCGTTTCCACAGGGGGAGGCTGACGACAGGATGTGTAGGACACTGACACTAAAAGTTATCCAAAAGTTGAAAGCAAACAAACAACAACCAAATAAGTTTAAAGGAACGTGCAAAATGAAACATCCACTATAATCACCCAGAATTGAAACTACAATGTAATAAACCGTTTATCTGGGATCACCACTATTCATGAAAAGAAAGTCTAATAATTTTATTTCAAGCAGTGAAAGAAATTTAGCTGTAAATTTAAAATAGTAAATTTTCATTTCCTGTGTTTTGTCCTTCCATCTGTTGTGCTAGATCTCTTTTCAAGTTTTCAGCCATTTCTATAATTACTTTTCTTTTAAAGTAAACCACAATGTATTACTGCATTGTGGTAATTTGCTCATTCTTATTGAATTGCCTTTGTGAATGATTTGGGCATAAGGCGTAAGTCAAGCACATTATTCTGCACAGTGTGGAATTTTTACCCTATGTTCCTTCATAAATATAAATGTGATATTCGCCTGCTTAAGATGAAAATCACGTGACAGAAAGCCTCCAGGTTTCCTCTGATGACAGTTAAAACCATATATCCTTAAAACAGAACGAAAGTAAAATGCTTTTTTATTCTCAGCATGATTTTTAACAGAACAGTTGACAAATTTTCTGGATTGAGATTATTAGTCTTGCACTCACACTCCGTGCTTAATCTGCCCAAATTCATACGTTTTCTGTACGATGTCACATGTTCATGCTTTGAAAAATATTCTTCATTTCATAATCACATTGACAAGTTGAAATATAACAATAAACATTAATTAATTTGGAAATCATATGAAATTATGGTCTTATGCAGCTTAATCACTTCATTTTTCAAATGCTTGGGCTTTAGAGGTTTGCACCCCAGGGACAATTGGGAAGGATTGTGTTTCAAGTCAATCTTCCAACTTGAAAAAAAAAATATATAAAACTGTGTTCAGGCCCATCAGGATCTGAGGCATGATTGCTGAGAAAATGTCACATTTATGTTTTGTCTGGAAATGTACTTAGAGGCATTTTAAAAAAATATTTTAGATAATATTATTTTTAAACATTTTACAGTTCCACAAGCATTTCAAAGTGGAACTATGTCCAGAAACTATTTGTGAAAAATTGATGAGACAAAATTCAGTTGTTTGCATGATCATGATTTATCTTGTGTTCTTGTGTGAAAAAAAAAAAGATTACCAAATAACGTGAGGAAAAAAAAATGACCAAGGACATTTTTCAGAAAATTCTAATTTTAGCCGGTGAACTGATAGATAATTTAATTAGGCATGATACATTTGAATAATCAGAAAAAATTGAAATGTTTCAATTGTTCACCAGATCCAGCCACCACCAGCTTTCATAGAACAGCGACAGCAGCTGTGGAACAAACTCAAAAAAGAAAGAGATGATTGGGTAGCAGCACAAGATCCTGTACCCATCAAAGTCACATTGCCTGATGGGACTGTGAAGGAAGGTCAAGCATGGAGAACCACTCCTTATGATATTGCAGCAGGAATAAGGTTATACACACACATTAGGCTTATTTTTTTCTTGCTGTCTTACTTCACATACTGTCATACTTTCTCATCAGCTTCCTCGATCATCAACGATTAAATTCAAATAAAAGCCATGTTATTGTTAGTCTTGAAATCAGATGTATGGACTTGATGACTATGGTTTTTTTGTTTTTTTGTTTGTTTGTAGTTTTTAAATGTAGCTGGGCACATAGTTATAAGGCCAGTTTCAGATATGCCTTTTGGACCTACAATATATTCATTAAATTGATCTCCATTGGAGGTGAGGGCAGGGAGAGGAGGAGGAATTTTTTTTTCTTTTGTTTAAATTATTTTTATTCTGAACATTTTCATAAATTCTTCACCTAGTTATGTGAATTTGGATCACATGCTGTTGCTGACATTTTCATGCAAATGATAAAAATTAGATTAATGAGAAGTTGATGGGATCATTGTTAACAGAATGGATAGATATTGGAGGATGGCTTTTGAGTGTTATTATATTATTGGAACAAATTCTGTCAGAATTGTTGAATGCAACATCTTCTTCTTCCAGTCAGGGGCTTGCTGATAGCACCCTGGTAGCAAAAGTAAATGATGAACTCTGGGATCTTGATCGTCCATTTGAAACAGATTCAGCTTTGAAACTGCTGAAGTTTGACGACCCAGAAGGTCTGTATTTTAACACTGTTCCTCCCAAGTATTTTTCACATGAGTTTTCCCTTGCCCAAGTAATTGTCAAATTTGACCACTGTGCGGTTGGTATAGAAAAAAGCATAAAATGATTATTTATTGATGGTTTTTAAAAAATTTTTGTGCGAAAAGTACAGAATTGGTTACTGTTTAATATAAAACTGTGTTTTTGTCATATCAATGCAGAGAATTGTTGTGTGGAGGTGCAAAATGAAAAAAGTACAATACTATAAAATGTTGACAAAATCAATGATTTCAGAATCACTAGATCTAGAGTCTAGATCTATGTCTAGATCTAGATCCAGAACCATCTGCAACAAATTCTTCACCACTGTCGTCCTCCACCATCTCTTCATTACTGTCACTATCCATGAAGATTTCATGCAAAGCTTCAGATGTTGACAAAAATTTTGAAAAATTGCCTCGCCGTGGTTAGAATCCCGAAAAAATACTGTTAGTTGCACAAAAACAGTTCCCTATTATTATTAGAGTAGCGTCCCTTTGATATCCGTCAAGAGAAATCATTGTGCATAAAAACTACAGACTAGACTACTGTAGAGTAATGTAACCTCACAAATGGGTAATACCTGTTTGCGGGCGGCCGCGTCGTAAATTTGAGAACGGGTAATACCCATTTGCGGGAGGGAATGTGTTAAGCACTGTAGGACAAACAGTTTCCTTTTTGCAAGAGAGGCCATTTAACTTATGCTGTAGACATTCCTGTCCTATACATGCAGTCCTTGACTGTGTTGTAAAAGATGGCTTTAGTCCATTCACTGTAAGTAGGTAGTCCAAACTGCCCCGCTAAATGGGCGAAACCTGTTTTTGGCATAATTTTAGGCCAGTATTACAAGGCTATTACTGCTGTGTATTTATTGAAACGCCTTGTATCTTACATCAAAATAAAGTTCGATCCTTCCTGTGACAAAATATACTTCTTTTGTATTGTTTAATGTGTTAAGCTGTGTGTTTTTATAGCTTAAACAGGACATAGTCTTGCCGTTTTGGCTCTGAGCTACGTACGCATACCGAATTGACTCCCTCATAACAAAGGGTCGCAGAGCGTCGCGTCGATGTAGCGCACGTATTTGAAAATAACTCGCACATAAAGCCAGATAAATGAGGTTTAATTCAATGTATTTTTATCGTGTTTTAAGTTGAAATTCCTTCGAAAATTATTTGTTGAAAAGTTTGTAGCCTGAGAAACTAGCAGAAACTTTTATAGATCAGGATCAAAATTATACACAAATAAACGTCAGCCTTTGTATTATAAGGGAATGCCAAGAGCAGACATGGGGCATGTTTCGGTGCCAAGTGCCGACTGTTTTTGTTGACGCACCCAGTGCTTGATTTCGTCACCTTTGTCCGACACTCAGCGCTAAGTCAATGGTGACACGGTTGACCTCCTTTTCAATTAAAAAAAAACAAAAACATTATTTTTGTCTCCCCTGCAAGAGTTCACCAAAAAAAGATGTCACATGAAGTTTGCTGACTAAAAAAAGTAAAATGAGATGCTTGTATTATGTTTGTACCCCTCAAAAAAAATTGAGCGTAATGTATACCCCGTTGACTTGGATACTGAGAATTTTTAATGCCGTGACACAATAAACTGTCATTTTATGGGTGACCAAAGTTGGGCTATTGTGCAATTTGCCAAAAGTAGCAAATTCGAGGTGTTTTTTCACTTTTCAAAATGCCATGACTTTCATAACCTTTAACTCTCGGAAGACTGGGCTATTTTCCATCAACGACTCAGATTCAAATACTGATGTTGTTGTATATTGGCCCATATGTGCCCCTGATCTTATCAGAAATGCCTTATAGTTATATCATATATGGATGTGTTCAGAATTGAATAAGCTTTAATTTGATGTATAATTTAGGGCTGTTTACGGTAGTGTCTCCACACCAGGACATAAAATATGGCTGATCATTAAAAAAAACAAAACATTAAAACGCACCCAGACAACATACACAAAGAAGAAAAAAAAAAGTTTGATGCAAAAGATCAAAATTTTATTACTTGTTTCAAAGAACCTTCAATTTCACACAATATATCCAAAAATGAGACATGTAGCATGGAAACTTAGGTAGTTATGAGCATTTTTGCAAAATATATAAAACTGGACATTAGTCGTGAAAATAGTTACTCAATGGCAAAAAATGAAAAATATTTCTACCTGGTCAACAAAGCATACTTAATGTTTTAAAAACCAACATACAGTATAATTCAGTGAATAATAGTTACAATCTGCTTTCAGCAATTGACTGATACCAGAATTTCATGTATGATATTATGACAAAAAAGTAAACGTAACTGCAGAAAATTGGTACCGACAGATTCTCTCCAACATTAGACATTCAAAACCATCACTCAGGGGATGTTCCCAAAAGCCTGTAATTTCTTGTCTGGTTAAGTCACAGATGTTTACCACACTTTCTACAAGCAAATTTACTTTTCCTCTCCTTTTTCTCTAAACGATAACAATGCACACAATTCAAAGGCTTATCTGTGGGCACAGGCACAATATGGTGGTCTTCAATCAGTACTTGTTTTCTCTCATAGAGTGGAACTTATCTTATTTTCATCAAATCCTGCCATTGCAAATAAAGAGTCTGAAGAAAGCTCCTGCAAGTAAAAGAATGGGAGAAAAAAACAACAAAAAACCATGAGTATCGGTACTTGACACGCAGCAAAAGATGAGATATGAACATGATGAACCAAAACAAGAAAAAGATTTTGTAAATGAATATGTAAACATCAACAAACCCAAAAGGTGAATAAATCATGTTAACAAATAAACAAATGCAGAACCTAAATTCTTAAAACATATGAGTTGGGTAAAGGAAAAAAAATCACAAACATCTTCCGTATACTTCTCACCTCTGATGTCTTCTTGCATTGCAACAACCTTTACTACAAAAGAAAATAAGAAGGGTCTAGCATCCACTTAGACTGCTTACCTGGTGTTAAAAATCGCTTACAATCTGCCCATGTTACTACCTCTGGCAGATGCAGACTTCGAGGTCTCTCCGGACGAAAGTCTGGCAAGGGATATGATGTTGTCCCTCATTTTTGTGACCAAATGAATTTTTACTTTCACCTTCAGGTTGTGAGCTGCCGAAACAAAAATAATTTAAAACTATTAGATCTAATATTATTGAAGTTGAAACACAGATCTAGATCTATTTTGAGTTGATAAAATAGAGCTGAAGGAAAATGTTCATTAGATCCCATGCTTTATATCTACTGAAGTCCATAATGCTAACTATACTAAAATGGTATCCATGTGTAAACAATGTCAGTTCCCACCCTAGCAACATCTGTTGAGTGATTTTGATCAATCAGTGAGCTACATGATTGTAACAAAACAATCAAATTAAGCCTACAAAGACACTATGGTATAATGTATAATGTATTATAGTATGCTAGGGCTGCTGGTGATGCTTTGAGTAGGTTTAGTGGAGTGGGATCATCATGGCATCAAAATCAAAATATGACTCACCTCAGGACACCTCAGGTCTAAAGTACTGGCCGCTAGTTTTGGAGGTCTATTTTCGTCATCCGACAAGTTACAACTCTCATCTGGTGACCATTCGTCAGAACTGCCACTGTCATGATCACATTAGGATCATAAATGCCGTGCTAGGTCACGACGTCAGTGAGTTAATTTTTACGATCTTGTTGATTATAACCAGCGTAATTTGTCCTTGAGCTGTTCTCGTGAACAGTTTGTTTTGAAACACCTTTTTTCTGATAGATGGAGAGAAGGAGGGGCGAGACAGAATAAATGTATAGCTAGGAATGACAGAGCAGTTCTCGATCCCGTGATTTTGATTAACATAGATAAGGGGCGAGTAAAGGTAGTTTATTTAGACGCTTAGTTGGCGTTCGGAAATTCGTGCATAAGAGTAGAAAGCACGGGGTTTGAAGATTTTAGTAGTTAATGTTTCGCATTTTAAATTTTGTCTAGACCGTAAAATTGACCTTGATTTTGGCGCAAGGCCATGACAAGCATAAATTAATATTGCAGGCTGAGCTGAAGCGACTGCACCAATCAAATGTATGAATCTGGACGGAAGGTCGAGACATAGCTTTAGTATTTAAACCCGTGCAGAGCTTAGATAGAGGCCACATGTAGACAATCCATTTACGAGGTGGACGGCGATAGTCCTCAGCCAGATGAGAGACATAGAGACGCAGTTGAGCAGTCCATATTGTGAGGAGCGTGATGTTTTAAAGCTCCAGAGCCTAAGCTACTTGGTTTGATACGAACCCACAGCGTTTACATCCAGCGCTCTCACTCCCAGTGAGGGCCGCATGGTGAGAGTCCATACTAATTTGTAATGATGAAAGTGAACCGTTCTACTTCCTTTTGAAGACAGTTTCAGAGCTACCGCCAGACAACGCATGGTTGTACAAGCATTCTCCATGGCGTGTCTAGAGGAAATGTCCATATCATAACATGTCTCATTGAATTAATAGAATTTAAACTGTTATATCCGTCGCCACGTGCGCGGATTCTATTTGGCATCTAACTATATGACCTGCAAGTAGTTAGAGTGAATAAGTTAGTCTTTATAGAAAGCTGTAGTTTCATTAGTTAGATTCAGTTGCCTTTGAATTGATATTTATATTTATAATTATATTTGTTACATTAATTCCTGTAATTAAACTGCCCTACAGTTCTGCTAAAAATCAAAGCAATTGATTTATTTAGTTTTTAGAGTGCAAGTATTTTTTTTGTGTGTTCGTCGATTGTGGGAGCGGACCTCGAAAGAGTGTCAGTCGAATTCTCCCCATCTAACCCACATCGCGACAGCCACTTGCTGATTCGTTCAATGTAATGTCAGAGTTGTCTGAATCCATTTTCAAGTGTAAAAAGTGCTTTTATTGGTCTCCTGTGGGTCTACTGATCGATCGGCTCAGGCAAAATGGCGAACGAGGAAACCCCCGGAAAAGCGTCACTTCAAATACAAAAATAAACGTCTTCAGAAACCTGGACTGGACAAAATCCTGAATTTTATTTAATATTTATCATCCCCCTATCGGAAAATACACTCAGATCGGGAAAATCGAGGCGGAACGCAACGCGATCGGTGCATTTCTGGGCCCTTATCGCTATCGAAACAATTTTTACGATTTCCCTATAGTCAGTCTTCCGGGAGTTAAGCCAGAACAATGAATTTGGTGTCAAAATTTTTGGAAAAGCTAGCTCCTTCCGACTAGACAATAACTGGTGAGATAGGATAAAAAGTAAAAATCAGTTTGGACTACCTACTGTAAGAAAGAGAAAGGGCCTCAGCTCATTTTGTCTATGTCACTTTTGTATTTTGCTTATTTGCTCCTTTGATAATAACAAAATATTGCTTATCGATTGAGTACATTTATAGGTCTGTCAGAGATGTCCAATTGTCTGTTGTTATTTATTTAGACATTACATGTTCCTGACATTTTGCTCAGACACATTTTTAGGCAATGACTTAGGTGGGAACTTCAGGACAAACCCAATTACCAAGGCAAAAACATATTTCACCTATTGCTTTGCTTTTTGTAGAAAGATGAATCTATTTTAGAACACTTAATGAATTTGTTTTGAGGCTGTAATCAGGCAAATAAAAAGTACATTGAACATTTGCAGTATATATATATATATTAGGATGTGCCAATTACACAATATCTTTTCGAACTGATATTTATATTTACAGTGTATCAAAAATTGTTTTGTTTTGTAGGTCAGTATGTGTTCTGGCATTCCAGTGCTCACATAGTTGGAGAAGCCATGGAACGTCATTATGGTGGCCACCTCTGTTATGGCCCTCCCATAGAAGAAGGATTTTATTATGACATGTGGTCTCCAGAGTAAGTGTACACTTATTTTTTCCACTTTTATATCTGATTTCATTCATGAGAACAAATTGTTCAGATTTTTCATTGTTTTGCAGCAAAGCTTTTGATTATTCACAGTATAAAATGAAAAGTTACATAAGAACTGATGGTTCGTTCATTATATGTCCGCATGTCCACTCTGGTTGCAGGCTGTTCTTACACTCACACCATGCATATGAAAGAAACTCAGATCTGGTCAAAAAATGATTTTGTGGCAATCCTTAAAATATGAGAGCACAGTTGTGATGTGCAATGACACTATGTTCTTTAGTAATGCTCTTCATAAACATGCCATGTTAACTCTTTCTGTCCTAAGTCATTTAGCACCAGATGCCCAAGGGATACAACACAGAGTGTAATTTTACTAAGGTGTACATTTTCAAATAGCAAAAACAAGAGTAAAACATGCAAAAATTCATGTTATTATATGCCATACTGATGGGGAAAAGCAGAAGTTTTATGTTATGTACAATTCAGTGTGATTTGGTGTGGCTGCTGCTATATTTAGCCTCAGGAAAGAGATGGTAGGAGAAAAAACAAGTGAAACATTTATGATTCATTTTTCTGTACTCACCATCCATTGCCCAGCTGCTGATCATTGTAAAGCATGCAAATTTCTTAATTTTGAATTATAGTAATTCGTGAGAGTTTATGCCAACTTTCACTGAGTTCTGAGCAATAGTTTGTTTTTCATTGAAGTTTACATCTGCCCAAGTAGTGGTCCAAATTCACATTAAAAAACATGAAAAAAAAAACACAACACAACGACGCAAGAAAAACATTGATAACTGACAACATGCTTTCTCAGATTGTAAACAAAGTTAATGGGCACAGAAGTGCCTAGGATTTTCCACACACAAGAGGTGAAATTACAAAAATGGCAATTGATGCATGGTGCATTGGTCGGCCATCTAGGCAATCGGCGAACAATGCACCATGCATCGATTGGGACAGATAGAGTTAAAGCTCTTGCAATTTGCTAAATTTATTACAAGGATGTCCTCAATAATGGGGATATTATTTGGCTTTGGCATGATTTAAGCCTGTTTTGCATAAGTGATACAGAAACATCTAAGAAAGGGGGTTTTCAGAGTTGTTCAATTGTGGAGTTGTACTGTAGACTTGTGGTGTGTTGCTAACCAGTGGCATAAGGACCCATTGTTTTAACTTTCATTGTGTATGATAATACTGACATATTAATAATGTTGTGACATTGGATATATATATGTGTTGAATTTATGGGGGATAAGTGACACGATTATTAAAATCCTTTGCTTAACACATCCAGTGCGATCAACCACTGGCAGCGGTTGGAAGTCATTCAGGATTTGCGAGCCACCGGTGGCAGTGGCCGCTGAGATC
Source organism: Onchidella celtica (assembly GCA_963931925.1). Lineage (NCBI taxonomy): Eukaryota > Metazoa > Mollusca > Gastropoda > Systellommatophora > Onchidiidae > Onchidella > Onchidella celtica. The sequence goes on along the minus strand of OZ007567.1, from coordinate 50,045,943 downwards.
GTTTATTTTAAGAACGGTTTCCATAGATTTACTGAACGAAAAACGTGCGAACACAAATTCACGAACAAAGGAATAAAAGGAAGTCTCGAATTGTACCAAAAGGGGGTAGCATTTATTGTGTCAACCACGACATTTGTTGTGATCAGTCAAACACCCAACAGCTGATGTTTGTTTACATTTATATGGATCGACCTTGGCGTTTGACATCAGAAAACTAGACAAATGATGGAGGAGAGTTTAATAGATGACCTAGTTCAGAGGAGGGTGCTGATGATGAGGAAAATCAAGATTTGGATCTAGAAGCTTCCGAAAATGAGCAGTCTGATGGTGCTACTGCCAGACCTAGGTCAAATTCAGAGATCGAGTCGGATGGTGATTCTGATGCCAGTGTATCAGAACCTTTATCCCCTTTATCTTCCTTATCTCTTGATCGATTTTCATGAAATTTATTTCAAACAAGAGTGAATTGGACCCACAATAAACAAAATAGAAGAAAAATGTTGTCATTTGATGTTTGGATATTTTTTATGGACTGGTGAGTCTCAGTGCAGTTACCAATTTTCATTGACCTTAAATTTTTTGTTCACATTAACAGCATGAAAAATATTTCTAGCACGGTTTTTCCGTCTCAAATGTTTCATTTCTGAAAAGCTTATTTAATTCCCTTTATTTTGATATAGAATATGTTTTGTTTTATCCATTAATAAATGAACAATAAGAGTTTTCCCTTGTCTGGCTGAGCGAAGATTTCACTGATAAAAAAACATTCTGCAAAAACCCCTCCAAAATACCGCGCTAAAAGCGTTAAATGAGAAAATTTCATTGCATGTTATGTTTGTATTCTTTGCAGACCAGTGTCGGGAACAGACTTACCAACCCTGGAAACTCTAGCTAAAAATATTACAAAAGAGAAACAGGCATTTGAAAGACTGGAAATGAGCAAAGAAGATCTGCTGAAGATGTTTGAGGTGAGTGGAGTTTGATTTCCACTTTATCAGTATTAATTGTAGTTTTGTTTATGCATAATTCCAAGTGTGTTTTCAGTGAGTCAGGCAAACTAGATAAGAGGTTAAATGAAATAATTGAGCTTTAGTACTTATTTCATTGCACTTTTGCAGTTATAATTATTTCAATATTTCACAAAGTTTTTTTGAGAAATTTTTAGACTGTTATCTCAAAGTGAGCCAGCATTGAGGACTTCGGTTGAACATTAGGCAGCATATCAGTGTCTTATAATTTTAATAATTGTAGTCATTGAAATACCCTTCTTCTTCTTCTGTTTTTTTCCCCCCACACAGATTTCATTTTCTGTACATAGCGGCTGAGTAAATTGTTTATAATGTGGTAGTTGTTTTCTGCAAACATATATTGATATTTTGAGGGTATAAATGGTCATGCCTTATGATTTATATGATTGTGTATTTCATATCGTAACAGTTAAAATTTCCATTCTAACAGTACAATGAGTTCAAGCAGAGGATAATTAAAGAGAAAGTTAAAACCCCAACCACCACTGTGTACAGGTTTGTGTCAAAGACATAGTTTTTAGTGTACAGGTTTGTGTCAAAGACATAGTCTTTTTTTAAATGGATATGATAGACATTGCTCTGTCTGCTGGATATATGGTGTCTGTGTTTGCCACTTAATAAATGCTTATCATTATCAAGTTTTGTTGACATATGCATCAGGTGTTGCAGCTTTTCATGATCACTTGATACACAGAACACTTTACTTGATATTCCAGTTTTTATCATTTTTTGGACACCTGGTTAATCTATTTCAGTCCAGTTTACTTTATTAAGTGGGGAAGTGTCAAAGAAATCAGCTAGAAATTTTTCTGCTAAGGGAAAGTAAAAATAGAATGGAGACTCAGTATTTATGTATTGTGTAACATATTGATGAATGCAAATTTGTTTGCACAGATGCGGCCCTCTCATTGATCTTTGTCGTGGCCCACATGTACGCCATACTGGAAAGGTTAAAGCATTGGCTATTACCAAGGTATGTAATATCATCAGGCGTCACTTTTCAGCTCCTTTGATATATTATTACAGTCGAGCATGCAAAACTTGAACACACCTAAGTCGAAATTACGGATCCCACGAACAAAGATCAAGGTCCGGACTTTATTTCTCAATATATTCTTTGTAGTTATTTCACGTGAACTCGAACTGTGACACGGATTCGTCGAACCAGTTTTCCTGCTGCGAGTGTGATCCGAGTAGCCTAGAAGTAATAATAATAGTTCGTCCATCAGGTATGATGATGACCTTAACAACACCAGAGGAATAAAGAACAGAAATTGTTGAGAATTTCAACACATGGACAATAAAGAGAACTAAAGGACACAGAGGACAGAATGGAAAGACTGTTCTTTCATGACTTATGGCTTCTCATGTGACTGATAAGTCCTATTTTTGCCCTACAGACCCTTCCGCATAAATGACAAGAGTGCTCCGTTGGTTCAGTACCACTGGGCCTTTTCTTGCGCCGTTCTCTTTTTTTGATAGCCTGCTGGACTCTGTCAGCTTCGCATGCTTTGCTGCCTCTGGTAAGGGCCGCCCTCCAATTTGCACGATCAAGCGAGAGCTTTTCCCACTCACTCACATCAATGGCAAAGGCCTTCAGTGAATGCTTGAGAGTGTCTTTGTAACGTCTCTTTGGGGCCCCAACATTCCTCGTTCCATTGGAGAGCTCAGAGAAGAAGATTTGCTTAGGGAGTCTGGAGTCGGGCATTCTGACAACATGTCCTGCCCAACGTAGCTGAATTTTTTTCAGGTGGCAGAAGATGCTCAATTCCTTGGCACGATTGAGGACCTCAGTGTCTGGAATTTTATCCTGCCATTTGATCCTTAGGATCTTTCTAAGGCAGGCCAGATGAAAGTGATTTAGCTTTCTGGCATGCGATTGGTACACTGTCCAGGTTTCAGCCCCATAGAGTAGGGTGGGAAGGACCACAGCATTGTACACTTTCAGCTTAGTGTCTGTGCGAATGCCGGCAACATCCCATACTCTCTTTCGAAGCCTGCCAAATGCAGAGCTGGCTTTGCTGATTCTTGAGAGAATTTCAGTATCAACACGAGCCGCGGAAGACAGTGTACTGCCAAGATAGGTGAAGTTCTCCGACACCTTCAGAAGACTGTCATGGACTTTGATATTTGGGGTCACAGGATACTTGTCGTCTGGAGTAGGCTGATGGAGCACTTCCGTCTTCTTTGTGCTTATTGTGAGGCCAAAGTTGTCACAGGCACTAGAGAACTTATCAACACAGTTTTGCATGCTATCCTCATCGTTGCCAGAAGTGCACAATCATCAGCAAATAGTAGGTCACAGACTTGAGTACTTTTGGTTTTGGTTTTTGCCTGAAGTCTCCTGAGGTTGAATAGACTGCCATCAGTTCGGTACTTGATGCTTACCCCTTGAGGAGGAGAGCTAAAGGCTTCTTGTAGCATTGCAGAGAACATGATGCTGAACAGAGTTGGGGCTAAGACACAACCCTGTTTTACCCCATTTGTGACAGCAAAGGGCTCTGAAACACTGCCGTTGCTTTTGACTGCAGCTTGCATGCCATCATGAAACTGGCGCACTATTGTGATGAATTCGGGTGGACACCCAAACTTCGCCAAGATTTTCCAGAGGCCTTCACGACACACTGTGTCAAATGCTTTTGTGAGGTCAACAAATGTGATATACAGCGCTTTATTTTGTTCCATGCATTTTTCCTGAATCTGTCTGGCAGCAAAAATCATATCCGCCGTTCCCCTCTCTTTACGAAAGCCACATTGGCTCTCGGGAAGCAAGTCATTTGACGAGAGGTGATCAAGAAGGCGATTCAGAAGTATTCTTGCCAATATTTTGCCAGCAATTGAAAGTAGAGAGATTCCCCGATGGTTGTCACAGACTTGGCTGTCCCCTTTGTTTTTGTACAGATGGATGATTGAAGCATCTTTGAAGTCCTGTGGCAGCTTCCCTGCTTTCAACATATGATTGAACAACTCGGTCAACCTTTTAATAAGCTTTTCTCCACCGAAGGCATACACCTCAGCAGGAATTGAATCCACGCCTGGTGATTTGTTAAAGGACATCTGATTTGTGGCAGTTCGGGTCTCATTTGCTGTGAATGGCTTGGCAAGAGCTGCATTAATAGGAGTCTGAGGGAGGCGGTCAATGGACTCAGTATTTATATTTGATGGCCGATTTAGCACACCTCCGAAATGTTCTGCCCAACGCTGAATTATGGCATTCAATTCAACAATGCGTGTTGAACCATCTGAGGCAAGAAGTGGCGTAGTGCCAGAGCGGGATGGTCCAAACACAGCTCGGAGGCTCTCAAAGAACTTTCTAGTGTTGTTTGTGTCGGCATATTTCTGAGTTTCTCTTTTACTCGCTCTTCAAGCCAGTCATTTTTCATTTTCCTCAGCTTCTTCTGGAGTACACCCTTACATGCACGCAGTGCATCAGCTTTTGCTGTGGAAGAGGGGTTACTGCAGTGAGCTTGGATGAGACTATTTTTTTCTTTGATGAGCACTTTGATTTCATTATCATTATCATTGAACCAGTCCTGGTGCTTGCGGACAGGAAAACCAACTGTGCTGCTGGCGCAAGAGTGTACAGTCGTATTTATCAAGTTATTTCACGTGAACTCGAACTGTGACACGGATTCGTCGAACCAGTTTTCCTGCTGCGAGTGTGATCCAAGTAGCCTAGAAGTAGGAAAAAACAAATGCCAGAAACTTCATTCGGTTGGCCCTAGCATAGCCTAGTGGTTGCAGGATAGTGTGTATAATCACCCCCTCTCCTCGATAAAAACGGCAAGTAAAATACCTGAAACAAATGATTCGAACAGGAAATAACCTTCTTTTTTTTTTTTTTTGATTGCCCGTGCTCATACCCTAATAGAAAAATAAAAGAAAGGAAGCGCTGCCGTACTAATGGGACTAAATCTGAACAGAGAAAAATGGTGAGGTGTGTTCACCCTTCAGTTTATTTTATCGCTGTTGGGCTTGACTTGGAAACGGTCCTTACCAAAGCACTTCCAGAAGAGGAAAAAACAAACCATTGGGGCACAAGGTTGCGTGCCGCTGTCGCCATGCGTGTCAGTTTAATACTTGCTTCTCTTTCAACTGACCGGGGGGGGGGGGGGGGGATTAAGAGAGGTAATCCATAGTACATGTTGTCAACTGTATTTACTATTATTTTCCTTGAATATTCGATAATAATATTTCATGATTAATGCTTCACGTGTTCCTCGTAATTCGGCAAACTCAAACTAGATGAAGCCATCCCAGAGAATTCGAGTTTTCCGTGCTCGACTGTATATCCAGCAGTAGTTCTGTTAATGGTACTCACATCGAATTGCTCTGTTGAGATACACTGATGATGAGCAAACCATTCACTTTCACCACACCTCATCTGCCAAGAGCAGATTTTTAGTGTTAATTGTTTTTCTTTCTGTCTTTCTTATAATTTTAGAACTCATCCACTTACTGGGAAGGCAATGCAGAGGCTGAAAGTTTGCAGAGAATTTATGGAATTTCATTTCCTGACCCAAAACAATTGAAGGAGTGGAAGCATTTCCAGGAAGAGGCAGCCAAAAGAGATCACCGTAAAATTGGAAGGGTAAGAGTTGTCTTTGTGTCTCTTTTGCTTTTGCTAGACAAGTGTGTCATGTCTATGAATTGACAGTAAAAAAGATGTGAGTTAAATTTTGAGAAAGGTGTTTAGAATTTTATCATTTGCTTTTTACTGCACATGAAGTAAAACAGGTTAAAGTTTAAAACAGATTCTTGTTTATTTACCAGGAACAAGAGTTGTTCTTCTTCCATGAACTAAGTCCAGGTAGTTGCTTCTTCTTACCAAGAGGTGCCCATATCTACAACACCTTGGTGGATTATATAAAGGTATGTTGAACTGAATTATTAATTGGTCATTGACTTTAATATGTCATCTTAATTTCCCACATCGACCATTGAACTAGTGTGAATTTGTATCAGTGCATTAAATATAAACTTTAGTGAAAGAATTTTACTGAAATACAAAATGCACGATTGAAAATTTCTGCTTGCATTCTGTTTTTTACAGTATTGACCTTAAAAAGGCCTCAGTGTAGTTTTTACTTGCTGGAGAAGTCATGTTATACAGTGTTTATTTAGCTTTGCCATACTATAGTTTGAAACACTCTGAGATGAATAGCACTGAAAAGAAGCTGTATACTCAGTTCATAACAGCATTATTCTTGACATGTCCTGCAGGGTGAATACTGGCAAAGAGGTTTTTCGGAGGTAGTTTCACCCAACATCTACAACAGCAAACTGTGGGAGACCTCAGGACATTGGCAACATTATGCAGTAAGTGAGCAGTGTATTTTAACATTGTTAAGTGTATGCTGACTTACTGGAGACAGCGAAGGGCATTCATATTTACTGATTATATTTCATATATGATCCCTCAACACGACTTCTGTCAACCACACTGATAAAAACTAAGCAAGTTGATTGATTCTTCTACAGTGTGTGTCCTACTCATGAAGTTAATTGTTCATCCTTTAAAAATGGAGACAGAGCGCTGATCAGGGAGACTACAATTCTGTCAACCTGCAAAAATGAAATAATACAGTTGGGTCCACTAGTATTGATAACAGCCATGGAAATAAAAAGAACTCTGTAATAGCGATAGCACTCTGAATACCCATTTTATCTCTTCTTTATCTATATTAAAATATTTCCATAATAACAGCATTCAAGGGGGACCCAACTCAAATTTGACACCTTGAGGGGCTGAGCACAGTGAATCCACACTGACCTGATAACATTGTAAAAATCAGTCACAAGAGAATGAAAGACATGTTTGCGGGGTGAGAGTGAGCATGTGAGGGTATGTGTGTATATGTTTTGGATTGTGAGAGAAAGATCCAGTTAGCTGCCTAGTCCAGATATAAAGGGCCAAATGAAAGCTGCAGGTCCATGACTGGACTAGCCAGTGGCCACTGGTCAGCATCCGCTGGAACCATCCTCATTCTCCCTGAACGGCTTTGGCAGTAAGCAAACCAGCCGATCAGTGTAGCTATGAATCCCATGCCTGGTCAAAAAGGGGATAGCACCTTTTGGTGGTAGTCTGAAGCCAACTGGTTCCTGCATGCATCTAACTCATACATCCATTCCCACTAATTACATTAACTCTATTAATAACATAAATAATTTTAAATTTTAATTCATTTAATTATTGTGTTTGCAGGAGAACATGTTCTCATTTGATTGTGAGAAAGAGAAATATGCTCTCAAACCCATGAACTGCCCAGGACATTGGTGAGTAGGCTGTATTTTTGTACAAAACTATCTATTGGATCTATTCAGTTCAGTAAAACTACAGTGGAAAAGTAACTCTTTTTTTAAATGATAAAACACTCAACACAGCATTTATTGTCAAATAAGAACTTAAATGTTTAATCAGTTCATGCCAGCAGTCCCAGTTGAGATCTTTATCATTGGGTCAGATACTGCGATAGGAATATTATGCTTTAAATATGAAAATGTTTGAAAGTTTAATTTTTCGTGATTGCATCACACAGAGACATAAGTGGAAGATAGGGGGGAAAAAACATGCATATAAATGTTGTGATTTAAATTTGCATCTAATCAGACTTTTTTTTTTGCCTTTAATTCCAGCTTGATGTTTGACCATCGAGTCAGATCCTGGCGGGAATTGCCTTTGAGACTTGCAGATTTTGGTGTCCTCCATCGCAATGAAGTTTCAGGTGCACTCTCTGGGCTGACGAGAGTGAGAAGATTTCAGCAGGATGATGCCCACATTTTCTGTAGAAAAGATCAGGTATGATGATGTGCAGCATTTCTGTTGTCAATAAAATTTTGAATCTGAATATGAGCTTACTTTAATGTGGTGTGATATTTCTTGCAATTTTTTTTTTTTCATTTTGCGGTCTGCTTTTGGAACACTTTTATATTTCACAAGTTGGGAAGAGCCATATTGGTTATTTATTAGCAACATTTGGGGGTTTCCTCTTGTTGATCAAGTTCAGTCTCATGACTATTGATGATACTAAATTTTGGCTTTCAGTGGTTTTTTGTTTACTTTTAATGCAGGGGAAATATGCAGTCATTCATACAAATGGATTAATGCATTTCAGATAAAAGATGAGATCAGGCAAAGTCTAGACTTTCTGCAAAGTGTATACGGCACTTTGAACTTCTCCTTCAGCCTGAAACTGTCCACCAGACCTGATAAATTTCTTGGAGAGAAGTCTGTTTGGGATGAAGCAGAAAAGGTATGTGATTAAATTTTAGATTTTGAATAGTGCAGTCACCGCACAATACATACGCACCATGTATCCACCTGGGGAATCAGTTGGAAAAACAATCCGAGTGCTGGCAGGGCCCATATTTTACCTCACACTATTTGAAAAAATGCATCTCATGATGAGCATGGTAGTAAATAATATTGCTCTTAGTCATTTAAGTAAATGATCATGACCTTTTTGAGTATTATAGTAAGCAAGAAATGTAGTTCTGTCACAGAACAATTCAACAGTACTTTGTTAGAATTTTAAATCTGTTTTGGTTAGCCCTCACATGGCACTTGGATTTGTGCTGTTTATAGAAAATTTGGACATAAACTATGTAACAGCTCTTTTTATGAAATTATTTAGATGTCTTGGTCATTGCTTATAGTTTAGATGTGAAGCACATGTGTTAGTAAAATGTTAGACAGTAGAATAAATTTTTGTTTTCTTTCGACACATGCAAATAATATAAATGAAAAAGACAAAAATAACAAAATGTGGTAATTGTTTACCCCAAAATGTTTGGTGCATGCAGTTTGTCATTCCAGTTTGTAGAACTGTATGTTAGCACTACTGTTTCTGTATCTGTTTCTGCTGTAAGTTATGCAGAGTTTAGTTCAAAGAAATTGTCCAAATCATCCCAAAGATCAGCTGTTATAGCTGTCACAGGCCCCCCTCCCACGCCCATCTCTAGACCTAGACCAATCAGACCACTTGGTCACTATGACTAGTGCTACTGCTAGGCCTAGACAATGTAGTGCTACTTTCATCACTGTTGAAATCACTAGAAAGCCTGCTTATGCAATAATCATTGCTCTCTGCTTCAAATACTTGATTAGAATCTGAATCATTTCGATTAACATGGTTTCAGACATAGTTAACACTGCATTTTCTAATTTTTATCGAAAAAAAAACTCACTTCAACGGCTCGAAAACTCTGAAAAGGCGACAGCAGTCAATTGTAGAGTATCGTAATGGTCCCAGCAGTTAGTAACGGAAGTTACTTGCAGTGAATGGTTAACTTTGTCGCCTAATATAGAGGTGCACTGCAACATTTGCCAATCTGCAAAATAGGCTTCAGGATGCAGTACCGGAAATTTACCGATCGACGAATTAGGCAGGTTAAGTGTTAAGACCTTTCAGCATGGTTGCAACTCTATCAGTTATAAATTTGCATGTCATCATTAACAATCTCTCTTTTTTTTTTTTTTTTCCTAGCAACTTGAAGAAAGTTTAGATGCATCTGGACTCAAATGGGAACTGAACCCAGGTGATGGTGCCTTTTATGGACCAAAGGTAGGAAATATGGGAACATTAAACATATAGAGGTATATACTATTACTAGCTAGTCCAAAATAAATTTTGAATGTCAAAATATCCATTCTTTCACTGTTTAAATGAGTAGAACTTTTAATTCCAAGAAGTTTGATACCAAACTTTTCGCTCTAGCTTAATATTTACAGAATGTATGCCACTCTGAAAATTTGAGAAAATGACCATTTTGCGCAACATGACGAAAGGCCATGTTTATGGCGTCATATCCCTAGAAGTTATCATCACTAATCATCCAAACTTGGTAAACACAAAGTCATGCACATAGGCAACAACCTCAATTTTTTTCAGGGACTTCAGGTAATTGCAAAAGTGTTGTTTATAACATCAAATGTGCCGTGCAATCACATTTCACACATTTTTACCTCAGAGGTAAAAAAAGTGAAATTTTTGCAATCTTCAGATATTCATAAAAAATCAACCAATGACCTCACACAAGAAACAAATACATCACTGTGCTCAGAAAGAAGAGTTCTATTGATTTAGAGCAAGCAAATATGTCACTGAATAAAAACCTGATTTTACAAAGTGACAATTACAATGAGTAGTATAAAAACACAAATTTAGACGAACTTCGAAAAATTATATAAAATCGGTGCAAACCCATGTAGCTGTCAAAATTGCACGTATGTGCTAAGAATTCAATGGCACATTCATTCTATGTGTTAAAACTTGAATTACCTGCAAAGCGTTAACCATTTTGATCTACAAGCAGCATAAAAATTCTGTCATGTCCCACAATTTTGCAATCTTCAAAAATTCATTAAAAAAATCAACTAATGACCCCACACAAAAACTAAATACATCCCTGTGCTCAGAAAGAAGAGTTCTATCGACTTGAGCAATCTGTTTGCCATACAAATTCATTAAATGTCAACAATTTGAGAGAAGGCAATTATACAGACAATCTTGAAGTGACAGCCCTACATCGGCCTCAGTCGAATCGGGATTTAGGGTCTCAAACTTGCCCGATCGTGACAGTGCAATCGCAATTAACCTATATGGTCTAAATATACATTCTGATACACAAATTTGTTGTCAGTAGAAAGTATAGACAGTCAACCTGTCAACAGTGGCCTTCAAATCCATGGCCGGTATTCAATAAAAGGGTCAACTGGTCCTTCGAGCTGTACTAGACCTAGACCTACTTCACTCCCTCATGCACTGATCTGCGGCTCGCATTACAAAGTTTGGTAAGGGGTTTTAGTTTTTAGATGCGTCGCGCACGGGCACCATAGAACAGAGACGTTTCGAATTTTCACACCGAAGCAAAGAAAAATAGAGCTTTCTTTTGGTGTAACTTTCGCCATGTTTTTACAGAAAAAAGTACGGATTTTTCGATTTTTTCCCTGACATCTCAAATTTTACGGCACTTACACAAAATGAAACCCGTGGAAAGTTATATGAAACTACAGCGCATTGAATTCTGCAGCTAACCATGCTAAATGTGGAATATTTGCTGCGACGGCGAAAACGCGTTTCCCCATTAAAAATTCAGCCGTCCGTTCCGCAAATAATGCAATTTGGAGACGTTATTGATTGATTCACCAAAACTCTAATTAAAGGGGCATTGAATTCAAACAAACATCATTAGAAAGAGAAGATTCAGTTCTTTTAATTCATACCAAACACTACACGAGCAATGCTAGAACAAACGGACCACAGAATAACAAAAATAGTCGATTTTAGCTGAAATTCGCTGCCGTGGCACTCGCGGCGGGCATTTTGGACTAGCTACTATTACTACCATAAGTGGTTTCCATAACGTGGTGTTAATAGGACTGCTCTTGAAATTTTGCTCATCTTCTCTGAAATAAAACAAGAAATTACCTCTTGTAATTTTCAACTTCTTATTTATATTATCAAAACTAATGTTGCCGCCAGAAAGAGCTGGTGGTTCACATGCATAATGGTTAATGCACCATTTCATCAGTTTCATCTTTAAACTTATGGTTGAAAGCTTCTGATATATCAAAAGGCTTAGGCCGTGGGACCAAACTTGTAGCTTGTCATTCCGTTACGCATCTCAGGGGATAAGCTGATTTTTTGCATGCAGGCTCTTATGCATCTCCCCTTCACAAAAAACCAATGTTGTCATAACAAGTCTTGCACATTTTTGTACAATTTGTAAGTAAAGTGTGCCAATAAATAATAATTAATGATGCGAATTGAGTTTGCCATTTAAACAATGCTATTCTAATCTACCAATGGAATTGAGCCTTTCGCCGCGAAATCCAAAATGGCTGCCTCCATGATGGAATGCTGTATGCACACTAAGAAAGATGTAAATAACAATATAATTCAGTTTTCTTTGAAAAGTTGGATGAAATTTCGAGAATCATTAGGTTTGTGGTCATCTTTAGACACTACAGAAGGTTCATTAGCAAGGATTTCATTAAGAAGCATGATCTAGATCTAGAACTCATGCGCGCCAGGACACTGCGCAGCAAGCTTGATATGGTTACTTTTTATGACCTGCACGGTACTATAACAGAATGGAGGCAAGATGGAGGATGAAAATGGCAGCACGATGAAACAATGCATTTTCTATAAATTCATGAACCAAACTAATCAAAATAATAAAAACTTCCGTGCACCCTCCGCCGTATTTGAAATGAACATGTAAAATTGGGTTAGTATAGGTGGTCTAATAAAAAAGCCTTTTGCCAGTTTTGCGTTCAAAGGTGAAGATTTTGTGAAATATATAATTATGTAAAACGAAACAAAAATGCAAAAATACAGATGTTACATAGCAATAAACCTTGTTATTTTTTAAGAATAAGTTATTAATGTGCACAGTTACGGTTGACAACATTTGATTTTTAGTCAAAGATGGTTACTGGGAACATATTAAAACCATACCTAGATTTTCCCTAGAGGGTGCGTAACGAACTTTACTTTAGAGACTGGCTAGGATTTTGGTCCCACGGCCTAGCTACTTTGATAAATGCTTACGGTTATTATTTTAAAAGAAAGAAAAAATTGAAGCCAGCAAGTTAAAATTATGCATAGGTTACAATACATGGGTAAAATTTGAATTTTTAATGTAAATGTTTGCAGAAGGAAAGGGACAAAAGATTTTCTTGACTGAAAGGTAAAAGAGTGTGATTCTTGTTTTACAGTGAGTTTGAGGTTGGAGGATGGGAGTGAGTTTTATTTGGTATTCATTTAGTTGTGTGTTAAAAATTTATGTCGAAATTCCTTTCAAGGTTATCCCTATTTTTGATAGGGGTAACCCTAAAAATGTCACTTGAATATCTTACTCAAGCATGCATTCAGATAAATTTGAAATAGACACCATGCCAGTGTTTTCATAATGCTTCCCATGCTTGAGGGAGGGATAATCCACTAACATTAATTGGTTTCATTCAACTTTTCGTATATTTTATAGATTGACATTACTATTTGTGATGCTTTGAGGAGAAGTCATCAGTGCGCTACAATCCAACTTGACTTTCAGCTGCCGGAGAGGTTCAACCTGACTTACATGAAGTAAGTTTATCCCTCACAATGAGATGATAAAAGATACTTGATGATCCTATGAGAGAAATTCACTTTCATAGAGCATTGCAATGGCTGCAGATATCAAGTTGTAGTTATTTGCTAAATGATATTACCCAAAAATGTAGATGCTATATTAGAGAAATGATTCACTAACGTGAACATGTCCTTTTAAGTGTGTCCACAATTTGAACTGCAGATGAGCTGTGTAAAATGTCTTCTCAAAATGGCCATGTAACCTGCAGAAAAGGAAAATGCATAAAGGCATTTGCATCATGGAGCAAAACATACGACTGTATGTCAATAAATACAATGTCAGTGAAAATTATAAGTAAAAGGCAGTAATATCCAAATCTCTTAACTCGCTGAAGACGTTGCCTGTTCCATCTACGGGGTGCATCACGAGTTGCCGTGACGGTTCCCGGTACCCCAACGAGATCAACTTCCAGAATTTTTTCCACCTATATCATTCTCCAATAGAGTGACCGGAATAGTCCTGTCAGCTGAAAGACCCTTTTGTTTTGTTTTGTGCCCGGTTTCACGGAAGTCGGGTTGTAACTTATTGAGTACTGGAATTAGAGGGGAGATCACATGCACTGAAAACAATCACAACAGCGCCAAAAGGAAAGTCTGAAAGGACCAACATGTTCGCTTTATTTGATGATAAAGATGTTTGTAGTGCATCAAATGTTGATGATTTGTAACAGGAAGTGGATATAGGTGAGTGTGCATAAGAAAACCCACAATATGTGGACAGAGCTGATTTTGAGAAAAACGGCTTTGAAGTGAAAATATGGGTCCGGCACAAACTTCCAACTTGGCTGTTGTTTAGGGGACTGTGGCATGTTACAAGGTAAACTGTAGATGAGCAGTGAACACTACTCACTATGATCTCTATAACGGCTTAGTTATTAGACTACGGTCTCCTAACAGCAATCACTCCAATATTAATGGGTCAATTAGCTGTTGCCACTTTTAGGATTAAATGCCGTTTTCTCAAAATCTTGTTTTAGGGGCGTCACTGACTTCAATTTATCAGAAATATCTTGTCTTTTATTATGTGTACAGAACTCAAAATGTCATGTTTGCGACCTATTGTGGGTTTTCTCATGCACACTCACATAGATCCAGATCTGGACCATGTGCTTCATGCAGATTTTTATTTCAGTCTCTGAAGTCAACGTGAGCTGAAAAGAAAGGGCAATTTACAAAAAATCACAAATGAAAAGTATTAGACCTAGAGTGTCAGTGGTTTTTTTAATAGTGCAATTTTTTCTTGTTAATTTTTCAAAATCTATAGGGATTGGTTGATTCGAAGTCCAACAATGATATTTTGAGAATACCCCCAAAATGGTCAGTCTCTGGACAATTGTGAAATGTCAAAAATGCAACTGACAAGGCAGGTTGGGAAAGTTTCAACTCACTTGGGGTTTTACTGCAGCCAGTATCTTATGTCAGTTTAAATAAATATGCAGTCTGAAGCAAACTTATGCTGCGTTATTAAATTAAAAATTACAAGTTGGTCATTGCTTGAGAGTGGCAGTTTAACTTGGACTGATATTGATTTGGCGACTGGAATCTTTTTTCAAGCTTTATATAATAGTTTATCTTCTTGTTACTTTCACAGTGACAAGCAAGAAATGGAAAGGCCTGTGATAGTTCATCGTGCTGTATTGGGCTCAGTAGAAAGAATGATGGCCATTCTGTGTGAGAACTTTGGTGGAAAGTGGTGAGTTCTTGTTTTGTAAGCATGTAAAAGAAAATATTTGTTACCTTTACTTCATTCACACTTCACTAAATTTGCTGTGTACATAAAACCAGCATTAATAATGTTGTCTGTAATATTGTTTGTCAATGTTGTTGATGGTATGTGATTGCTACTAGTACTGTTGCAATGTTATTATTACTGGTATTGTTGCATCATTGAGCTCAGGAAAAGTGTTCTGAAATAATCTGTACTTTTTGTTGGAAGTAACGATATTATTTTCATCATTTTTTCAAAACAGTGAACTCATTTTGCCTTTAATATAGGTACCTTAAACAAACAGGTCGCATCAAGTTGAAAATGTTATTTTAGTTCAGGATTTTCATGTTATTTTCTATTTCCTCATTAGGCCTTTCTGGTTGTCTCCGCGACAGTCTATTGTTATCACTGTGGCCCCAGCATTTGATGAGTATGCACAAGAGGTAAGCACCTTACACTGGATATTGTATTATAGTTGATGACCATTGTATGTTAGTAAAAAGCTTATTATTTTCCTACAGTTACGTCAGCTCTTTTAGCATATCTCTCACATAAACAAACAGCAAGGGAGAGAATTTCTGACAGAGCATGACAATTTTACAGCAGACTTTAGCAAGATGGCTACAAAAGAGATTGGAGATCTTGTCATCTTCATTCGTTATTTACAATTGTTGTTCCCCCAGTATTTCTACAAATTTCAGAATATTACTTACAGAGATAAGTTATGTATATAACAATAATTTAGGAATGAGATGTTTTATGTACACTGTGATCTTCAGCTTTATCTATCAAATTCCCATATTTTGCTAAACTGTAATAGTGTGTATGTATTTATGGAGATGGCAGTTTTTTTTGTTGTTTTTTTCCCAACTGTGGTTAGAAAGGACAGATACTATTTATCTTGGGGACAAGGTGGTCTAGAGGCAAGGTGCTCGCCTCTCATGCCAAGGGCAGTGCAGGCATGTTGGAAATTAGGATTTTTCTCATATTTTTCAAGTCCCTGATCCTATTGGGGGGTAGGATTGAGTACCTAGTCTTCTCAGATAAGGACGAAAAATTCGGAGGGCCCCTGTGCACAGTGCGCACGTTAAAGATACCTTGGCAGTTGGAAATCATAAAGAGCAGGCCGAACAGGCCGCTGCCAGGGCAAAATTGAAATTAATAGATTAAAATTTATCCATATCATCTTCCCCACCAGCAACAACAAAATTTATTATTCATTATTAAATTATTAAATATATATTATTTTTAATAAATATTCAAATATTATTTGAGTTGTGAACTGTTGTGAGTTGTGAACTGCGCCTAACAGGCTGCGTTACAATTTGCTCTGAGATAGAGAGGGGTAGAGAGAGAGAGAGTGAGCGAGACAGGGAGAGAGAAAGAAGCAGTGTAGTGTGTTGAGCGCTTCACAGGCGCTCCATTCTGCTCTGTGGTTGACATGTTGCTTCTGTAAAGCAAATAGAGCATTTTAAATGGATTTGCGCTATGATTATTATCTTCTTGTTTATTAGGTGATGAAACAGATTCACGATGCTGGGTTTGTGTGTGAGCATGACCTTGATCAGGGCACCACCATGAACAAGAAGATTCGTAATGCTCAGCTGGCCCAGTACAATTTTATCTTTGGTGAGTGTTGTGAATTACATGGTTTTTGGTTGCTGGTGCAAATTAGCAATTAGATGGCGCAGTTAGGTTCAGAAAAAGAAAAATTGAGCTTATAATTTCTTTTTTCAAGAATGTGGAACCACCCTTGGAATGACACAAGAAATGTTTCGTTGATTACAATAATGTTCATTAAAGCTATGGTTGCTCTGGTAATTTTTTTTCCCTTTTTTTTTTTTTTTAAACAAATGGGAATTTATCGTCATGTTTTTTTTTTGTCTTTGATAAACAGTTGTTGGTGAAAAAGAAGTAGCTAACAAGACTGCCAATGTCCGTACCCGTGATAACAAAATTCATGGAGAGCACAGCATAGACCACATCATTGCACGGTTCAAAGATTTCAAGAAAACCCGAGCACTGGATGCCGAGGAGATATTTTAAAAACAGCAAATATTTTGCTGTATGTACAGTCATCAGGACTTTACTATCATATTTATCTCATGTTCCTGTATTTTTGTCTTTTGCATCTTTCCACAAAATTATTCATGTTTCCAGGGCTATGTTCAGATTGTTTGAGGTTGGATCCAGTGAAGAGAAATGCTAGTTATTGTAGTAATGTACTTACTAAATTAATTTATTTGGGAATAAGGTCGGAGATGTAGCAGGTGCAGTTGCTGTGAGGTGGTGAAACCATCTTTAATTGGAAGGTAGACTTGTAATTTCTTGGGAACTTTATTGCAATTGTTAACCACTATTTACTTCCTTTAAATGACTTTGTGTTTGAGTATAATTGTCTGTTGCATCATTATGTGTTGTTTTTACACATTATTTTGTTTTTAACTGATGTATCAGAAATGAAGATTCATGAACAAAAGACATAATGCTAATAGGTATTGTAATTCGTGTGGATTGGTCTGGAACATCAAAGTAGAGGAACTTTTAACGGAAAGAATAGAGACTGCTCTATGTGTGCAATTTCCTGAAAACCACATTTATATATGTAGGATGTGATATGTTTTTCTTGATATCAGAAGGGCATCTCAAAGGAATGCCATGAACAAGAGCACATAGACTTGCAAAGTGACAAGTGGTAAACTTTTCACTATTAAATTCTTCAAGGTGGCTGTCAGAGCACTTAGTACTTGATCTGCATTCATTTAGTCATGTGTCCCTATAAGAACCATTCTCAAAAGCTGCTGTAATGCCAGGGTAGAATATAAAATCTTACAATTCAAATAGACCACCAGATGAACCTTCTTGAATTTGGTAACAAATTCAGTGGGAGGCTCTGGATAAACAGTTTTCAGAATTTGTTTTTGGCTGTTTTGAATTGAACAGAAGTGTTAGATAACAAGAACAGTGGTCCTCACCTGATAAAGTGCACTTGTACAATGTTGTCTATCATAGCCTTTACTTAGTGTAATAAAGTTATTTCTCTTGCACAGATGAATAACAGATGCTCGGCTCTTCAGTGGTTTAGGGGCTTCTGATCAAAACAAAAGTGAAAACGCAAACAGTTGTAAAAAAAAATTTCAAACTCCAAAAGATGTACAACTGCTTTGTTGGGTGTTAAATATTTTTGTTTTTTTTAAAGGGAGTGGTTGCCAGATATGATGTCACACAAATCATACACAACCACCCCCCCTAGATATACTTGTACTTATTTTTTTATCATTTTTTTTTTTACTATTAATCATTTGCACTTTTCATGTTGTTTTTTTTTTTTTTTTGCAATAGTGTATAAACTTTGCAGAAATGTTAATACCAAGAGCCCGAATATTACTTTTTTTGGTTAATAATGAAACTAGTTTCATACATGTATTTAAATTTTGGGTCCAGTGTTACAATGTCATACACACCTTTTGAGAATGGCTCATAACACTTTAGCTGTACATGTAGTTATTTTCAAGAATTTAACACATGTGCATGACATTCTTTTGTTTTCTGTTAACCTTTTGTATGGAGAAAAAACTTGATTAGTGTTGCCTTCCTAACAAACATGATACATGTATTATAAAACATACACATTTTTGTGTGAGTATAGATCTAGTTGAACATAGTCAATTCATTGAAAATATTTTTGTTTTGTTTTTATTTATAAAGCAACAGTCTTGTGCAGTGCATCCACAATACCAGTTATTAATCTAGCTGATGACAGTGAAACACCCACATATTTTTTAACTACACAAATAGGATGTACATGTACAATCTCATGTATGCTTTTTTCTGTATGGAATATTTTTATTCCCAGTCATCTAATGTCCACCCTTGCTTTTAAAGCATGCCAATTCATGCACAGGTAACGTTACACGTAGTAGACCATCACTGGAAACAAGTACATTGTATCTTGGTGAAAACATGATGCCCTTCAAAATTGTTACGTGGATTTCTTCTAGTGTTCATCATTAAGTCAATAAACGTCATGACAGTTTGTTTTTTTTTCAGAGTTTTCATCTGATGTATGTGTTGTGAAAGTGACAAATGTTCCACTGCATTTGATGAAAGTTGAGACAGAGATGGATAATACATCACAATCATATATCCCAAAGCTATGGAATATCAGTGGCCTAGGGCTGTACATTGACGAAATGTAAAAACCACAGAAAAACTGGGGTCGCAGGAGGGCTACAAGTAATGCCAACATTGGGCAAAAAGAAAAAGTTGTGTATAGCGATGCCCCGCATGAGGAATAATACCCAAATGATACAAAGCAAACTAAAGAGAAGACAGAAAATGTTCAAGCTTTCGCCTTTGTCAAGAAGAAGGAAAAATGAAAAATGGAACAGAGAATACAATCGAACAATAAAAGATTTCAACAGGAAATGTATAGAATCGAAGGGAAACAGGATATGTGTTCTTAACTGCGAGTTCTTGCTCGGTTAGCAGCACAAAAGCACGTCCATCTGCCAATGTACAGTACACTCTTGTGGCACAGAAGAAACACTTATTATCATACAGCTAGTATTAACTAGCAACGAATGTCTTCTAAGGGCCACTGTAACTGGAATGTGAAAGCCACAGAAGAGCCAGGATGTTTCTAAATTTATTTGAGCAAGTGACATATGTAAGCATGCAATAGCGTTATACATGTATTTACGAGATGGCATACACAATTGATGATCCAGGGTGAGAAAGGCAATGATGATGATGATACACAATTGAATCAGAATGCCAAATCCATTTGATCCAGTTCCAGATTATGAAATGCAATTATCGAAATTTAATACATGTACTCACCTATCTAAACTTGAAGTTGAACCAACATGCTTTGGGTTGGCATTGATGTTGCACACGAGGCTGAGAGTGCACAGTCCATATTTAGTTAACAGTCTAAGTTGATTTGATAATGTTCTTTCGTTTCAAATGGGGAGCTTCACTGCTTGAAGCAATAAACACACAAAATCATAAAACATAGCATACTTTATCTGAAAACTTGAAGTTCGGCAACAGTGACAGAGCACAAAAACTACAGTTTATTGTGTAATCATAATTGTGACATAATGGAGTTGGTGAAATGGGACAGGGAAATACATGTACACTGTACAACTGTGCTCTGGTACCTTTTGCCTAACTCTCACCATAAGACTGCCTGTGGTATGGTCGGAGGAATGTAATGTTTAGCAAATCTCAGCAAGGCATAACTGGTAATCAGTGGTAAAACAACAGACCTGGTGCTGATGGCCAGTTGTGTCTAAGAATAAAACTTGTCAAACTCCACTTTGATTGCAAACAGAGTGAGATAATCTTACCATTTTCTACAGGACCTTCCAAGGGATTGAGCAAAGTACACGTAATTATGCATGTCTTATAAACAAAACGAACAAAAATGTGAAGTCAATTTTCTCAAAATAAACAAAGGGAACTAGATCATTATTTTTTGTTGTTGTTGTTGTTTATTCTTGGGCACAGTTTCATTACAGTGGCTTTTTTTTTAGACGAGTGAAGTGGTCGACAGAGAAAACATCTGCAGGTTAATAACATGTAGTCATGGTACATAATATACATGTACAAACACTTCAGGTAATAACAAAACTTGAGCTGTTCACCAGAAGTTTCTAGTATTGTACATGTATAATGTACTACTATAACTGGTCCATAAAGATAGTGACACAATGGTCTTATAAAATATCATTTGAGCCCCAAAAAGGATCCCAGCAGGAGCAGTACAATTACATACATGTACATGTACAATGTGCACTACATTATACAGTTCTAATATCACCACCCGGCTACTCCCGTCACAGAACGTGGGCGCATGTAGAAATCTAAAATGCAATTCGACTGTTCGAGATTTTATGTCGTATACCCACATTCATGTGCATGTTAATAATACATAACTTGTTTGGCATACATTACATGCATTATAATAGTTCGTACTCTGCATACGAGAGGCGGGGGGAACATGCATAGCAGAACCAGTGGTTTTGTTTATGTCATAAAATGTTAAAGGATCTTCGAATGCTTGGCGAGTTCGGGGTTAACTGGTCTGTGTCGGTACTGTCAGGATAAGCAAGTCAGATCTTCGTTGGACAAGACAGGAGATAGAACCGAGGAAAGATGGATTAATGACAGCGTTTTTAGGCTGGAACACACAAAACTGTTTTATCATTAGAAGATCGTAAGGCTCTTGGTGGGCAGTAGAGCTGTAGACAATTTGTTAAATAGCTGGGCGCACTCTGGTTTAAACATTTGTAACATATGACAGCAGTTTTACACCCGAATCTTTGCATAATTGGAAGCCAATGCAGCTCTTTCAATATTATAGGGGTGACGTGTTTGTGCCTACTCTGCTTGACTATTTATTACCTTAGCTGCAGTATTATGAATTACCTGGATGGATTTGATCTTATCAGCTGTCAGACCTGCAAGAATGGAATTGCAATAGTCCAGTCTTGATAGAATGAGGCTTGTTATCATTGTCTTTGTTATATCATTGGTTAGAAAATTTCTAATTCGACTGATTGTTTTAAGCTGAAATCTTTCCCTTTGCAGAGACGGTTAATTTGAGAGGTCATAGACATATCATTCATAGTCAAGAAAAATGCCTAAATTGTTCAGTTTCAAGGATGACTGAATATGATGGCCATTTATTGTAATTTGAACAGTTTTAGGTTCTCTCAAAATTCGTGGATTACAGCATAGCAGGGAAAATGCAAAAATTAGCAAATTTGACAAATTTGACAAAAATCAGCCAAACAAGTTGTATTAATGTTTCATATATCATTAAAAGCTCAATTTAATGACATTTGAATGTAGTTGGTATCTGAGACGTATGTTTTATAACAGTATCTTGTTTATTGTCAATGTCATGTTCTGATTGAAATTTTATGCCACAGCTTGATTACTTATTCGGCATTACTTGATTCGGGTGAGCTCTGGCGTCCCTTCTCTCTATGGACTTGGAGCCCCAGAATCTTCTTCTTCTATATTATGAGCTAAATATTTACACACATACTCATAAAGTTTTGTTTAGAGCCAGTGCATTTTAGATGTTTTTCTCTTAGAAAGATTTCCCTGTATTTGATCTCAAGTCACCGACCTTCCCAGTCACACTCACAGGCGATCAAGTTCCACTTGTGCTGTGCAAACACCCTCTTGTGATATGATGGCATTCAAAATTTCAGTTTTCTGTTGTTTTAAAAAAAATATCTTCGGCATTTCTTTTCTGTTCATTTCCTCCCAGTTTTTCCTTGATTTTTTTTTTCTTTCGCGAGAGCCTGCCTCTTTATGTTCTTTCCTCAATCGTAGACCATTTTTGTGTGCGGCATTCTCTCTTGATCTTTCTTACATTTCTGATCAATCCATTTTGCAGTTTTGTTATGTTTCCCCATTCTGGTGGTTGTGTGATGATGGGTTGAGCATCTCGTTCGTTTGTACCGTGATCGAAATCGCCAAATAGGCGCTCACCTGTCAGATTAGTGAGGGGACACCTGTCTAAAATGGCTTGAAGTTCTTCTTCACTCTCTCCACCTAGGATTCCGCTTGGAATTTCAACTGCCTGCGCAAAACGCGACACTGAGAAACAATTTCTCGAAAAAAAAAAAAAAAAACACCTTTCAGCCAGGCGTTCATCACGCTTTACAGATGCAGCGATCTGCTCAATTCCTGGCGCTCCTTGCAGTCTGAAATCATCAAAAACTGGCTAATAAGATGTTGCAGTGAAGACCAGACATTTAAGGCGTCATCCATAAATTTATACATGTACTGTAGTACTTTGGAAAAGCTCCATAGGGTGTACTATTATTCATTAAAAGCCAGTACGGCCCAGTAAAATTGTGATGGAAGGCAAGAATGGCTGAAATGATTACATTATACAAGCGCACGAGCATCTTCAAGGTCTTTTTGGATGCTTTTAAGTTTCAAGTTTGAATTTGAATATGAATTTTCTAGAAAGTGTGCAATGTGTTCACAATGTTAAATCTGTTACTTCTGAAACTTGTGAATCTGGACTTGAAGTTGTTTTTATCGCAGTAGGCGAGCCATTCCTCATGGCAACCCAATTTTTCATCTCCGCGTGGGCCAAGTACATCTGCAGTAGTGCGAATGAGTCTGATACTTAATTGCTGCCTCGGTTGTTGCGGAAAATCTCTGCCTGACATGAGACTTTTCAGTTTCTTAAGAATGTCCAGAAGAGTTTGGTCAATTACATGTATTTCTCAATAATTCGTGCTTTCATCACCATGCCTGGGACAATGTATTCTTGAAATTTCCTCTAACCTAAGACATCAACAGTTTGTTCCAAGAGAGATGTTGCGTTATCTGAGGTAATTTCTGTGAATCCCAAACTCATTATTGTCCCGTCATTCAGCACAATGTGTCACTCCATGAACATGCACTGCCTCTTCTGCCTACTCAGTACTGGCTCCACCACTAGCCAGATTAAACGTCACTTTGCGGCTTGCGCTCTGCAACATGCTGCTTAGCAATAATGATGCTATCCTTTATCTGCCAAATGATGAAACACTACGTCACTAGGGAGACCTTTCACTACTTTCAGTTTTTTTCCCCAAAAGGCATTTGCTAACAATATCAACAACTTTTGAGCATTTAGTGGCAGCTATGTCTGCTTCTCCCTGCAATGCCACGTACGTTAGCCTTGCCTCAGAACAATTTTATTGTATTTTTCCTCTCTGAGGGTTACATTAACATCACCTTGGTCAATAAAGGGCTCAGCTATCCCATATTCATTCTTACTTGCTCTCGTTTTTGACATGGTAGGCCTATATTTGGGCCGAATATGGCCTAAATAGCACAAAACCCTGGTTCCGGGTCATTCGGGCCGATAGTGAGAGTTTGCACTGTTCGGGCGTGTTTTTTTGAAAACACAGAATTTGTGTCCGTATAACATTGCCTAAGGGTCGCGTCAATTACCACATTTTCCGGTAGCCGGTACCGTCAATTACCACTCGCATTTTGCAGTGGCCTTTGGCGGTACGACGATCGCCGATGACTACCCCAGCCCCTTTTCGCGTGATTACAGATTAGCCAATCTGACTACCGCCCATTGATACAAACTGACAAGACCCTCACGCCACCAGGTCCATCTGACCATTCCAATACACACTTAAACCGATCATGGACATCGTATTCCGCGGTGGCAATTGACACTCCCTTGCCTAAAATACCTTCGGTCCAGATAGCACAGCACCGGGTTGTATAGGCCGTATTCGGCCTATAATATACACTTCCTTTTGTGGACATTTTGACTTCCATTTTACATAATTTCGTTCAGTCTTAAGCTGGGTTTTTAATTCACTTACCGTGGTCATAGTCATAGACTTACAGTTACATGTATTAATAGAGGATGCACTTTCTAGTTTGGATTTTTCCTGCTCCAAGTTTGCAATTTTTCTTATCCAAGGACGTGACCTCCTTTTTTAATGCTGAATTTAATTTATGTGTTCTGGACTCTTTCAGATTTTAATGGGCTTTTCATTGTTTTGCTTTTCAGTGGATGATTCTAATAGGCTAATGCATAATGTATTTTGTTTGTAAATAAAATTTCATTTCTCAACCCATCACGCAAGTACATGTAAATTTTGACTCCGGCTGTTTCGTGGTAGTACACGTACTACATGTATCAGTATCACCATCACTTTCAGCACACGTAGAATATAATGACGATTTAGGTTAAGATGATATCGTTAGTCTTGTAACTGAGCTACATGTATACAGCATGTCAGCTTCTGGTGGTAACAAATTTGCAATTGCACGCATCTCCTTATTTGTCTAGTTTTTTATATTTTTTTTCACATTATATAGAAATTCACATCCTTATAGTTATACATGTGTACATGTACCATTAGCTGCATTTGGGCAGGCTGGGAAGAGGGGATTTAACGAAGCACACAATTCTGCTCAATGACATTTCCATGGACATCACAACACAGGGAGTTTTCTTGAAGATTCGAGATCCTATAAAACAAATACAGAGACCGGAAATACATATAATATATATAATTCGTGAACTACATGCATATAACTCAATAAGCATTGGACAGGACATTAAAATTTTATTTGACAGTCAAAATTTAATCAGTGTGTGCCTTGTGTCGTCATAGTTTAGGTTTAGTTGTATGATATTATAATTTATCGTTCAGACACTTATGTCGCCGAAGTTGCTATTTGTCATTTTAAGTTTGTTGTTTTAACAGATAAATGTTTATGAACTTTACATACATGTACACCTGTATTGTGGTCGTGTTAAAGCATGTAAACAGCATGAGCCAATTTCAAAATTGAACAAGTGGCATCTTCATTTGGTGAGTAAGTTTTTCCTTGTGAATTCTGTTCTGTGTGGCCTTAAGTGAATGAATCACCAACATGTTATTTTTGCCACTTTTTTTCACACCCATTTTTTTAAACGGACCTAAATTTTAACTCTGGGAATCTAGGCATAATTATACATGTATGTGTACATGGAATACTTGTATGGATTGTGACCATGTGCATGTTAAAATCAGTAATTGTCTGTACATACAGATGTAGAAGACACAAGGCCATGGAAAAAAATGTGTGGATGATTTAGACTTGACACAGTGACATTATGGTGAGAAATGCTTCATCAATTGGGTGTGAACAAAAGTGACAATGCAGATTTTGCACAACTAACAGCAAAAAGAATTTATGGATCCGCATGCCAAGAAAGTGTTTTTAATAAATGATTCCGTGTGATGCATCTTGTATTGTTAGTATGATGAAAACAGAAATTGCTGAAAAGTATTGGAGATAGTTTTTTAAAAAAAACGGTATTACTGTCTCATTCCCACTATTCTCAGACATGTAGAATGAAGGTTTATTTGTACACTGTACTGTATTGAGCTAGGAAGCCATTAAGTGTCTGGGTTCAAATTTCAAATACACCCCTCCCCCAATTTAGAATTGAAGATGTCAGCCCTCCATGTTTTAGATGTGTCTCTAACCACAACAACAATGATGGACACATACCTCCTGTTTTTTTCACTGCTGGGCAAACCTTACCAAAGAGCTAAGGGAGATTAAGAGCAGCGTCTTCAGCAGAAGGCAGCTTTCTAGACAAGCAAAAGCTAGACTGGAAGAGATCTGGGAGACTAAGACAGAAATCTCTGACAAAGGAAGGCAAAGAAAGAAAGCATCAGATCGCCAGCACCCTCTTCGCAGAGTTGGAAAAAATTCAAATAGCGGAAAACCGCTACATATTGGAAAAGTGGCACCTGTGCAGTGTATGTGTACAGTATAATTTATTTTACAAGCTATCTCCACAATCTGTGCTTTTTTTTTTTTTTTGTCATTAGGGTCGATGATAGCTAAGGAGCAGCACAAATCAAAACCAAAGCAACCTCCACCCTTAAGGCAAGACAGAACAAAATAGCACCTTAAAAAGTGAGTTTAATAATAATTTATGTAAAATGTACATTATGTCTTCCGCAATGTGTTTAAAAAAAAAAAAAAGAACAGGGGGAAAAGCTTTCACACTGGTTTGATACTAATGTCAAAATCTGATGAGTGTACGTAAATTCCCTTTTAAGTTCTTGAAGAGTGGAACAGACACCCCTAATCCAAAAACATGGATTATCCTTTGTCTACAATGCTATCTAAATCAGTTTTGACAGGAAGATTTTTCCTTCAAAAACATGCAATCAACCCAATTAAAACTAGCCATCCACACCCAACCAACAACATCCACAGCAATCTAACACCAACCATTATTTCCTTCTAAAGATTTTTCCCACAGTAACATTTACTAACAATGTACGTCAATCATGGATAACATCTCCTAATCAAATGCCCCCTATTTCTGTTATTTGGTAGCTTGTTCTAGATATGATATAAGGTCTCCTCGTTCGTTTTTCTTCTTCAGGCCAGCGAAGACCATCTTGGTTCCAGGGATATACTTCTTGGGGTTCTCCAAGTATTCAAAGAGGGTTTCCTTCCCCCACGTAATACCTGAAAATGATATGAGATTTAGACTTATTATAAAATTTACGCATTAACAAAAAGAAAAAAAAATCCCCACTCAAGCACATCAACAGTGTGTCACCATATTTTCAGTCAAACTGTCACATTTAATGAAAATACATGTATCTGTCCTAAGACTAGATTCACGTAACATTTTCCACACAACAATATTACATGAATAATTTAATGCAAAACATTTAACTATCCAGTTGATGAGAAAAAAAAATGGGAGAGTGATATGTTTACATACCACCTTTCTCCTATCAACACTTCTTTCCTCATCACATATTTAAAGTTTTTGGCTTGGATGAGTTTATTATTAGTCAAATTATCTTGATCACAAGAAATCAGAATGCCATGAAAAAAACCCAACAAAAAACATATTAACTCCCCGACTGCCAGATGTGGTGACACAAATTATTCCCTGGGTCCTGGGAAAAGCTAGTGTGTTTTGAAAAAATGCACAACATTAATATGATTTATTTGTGGAATTGTTTCATTTTTTGAGGATATGTTCAAAATTGAATGTACATTTACTTTTTTTTAATTAAAAAAAAACAAAAAACATTTTGAATGTGACGGAGAGTGACTAAATATGATATACCCCCCTATTTCACTGTCTTTTGAGCTGTGTAGAGTAAAAAACACAGTGAATAAATTTTAAATATCAAAACAATCCAAATCAAGCCTGGCATTTACATTTGTAGTGCATGTAGTTAATTGAGAAGACACAAAATTAGGTGTTGACCACTGTCTACTGTAAAAACACCACATGTAAAATCAGTCTATCGTGCTCTCGAGTTCTGTCTTGTAGTATCCAAAAAGCAAAATGGTTGCGATAACACCCACTGGGCACTCCAGCCTAAAATGTCATGATCATAAATCTGTGGTGATGGAGGTGTAGCATCATGTGCTGATATTGAATATCGCACAAGTGCATTTAAATCAGTCAGTGAGTTAACTTATTCTTCTGAAAATAGCCCAAAATAAAATATGAAATCATGCTAAAAGAAAAAACAACAACCCAGATTAAAGCTTTGAAATTCAATATAAGGGCAATGATTCTGGGACACAATTAAATTGCTATTTATGATAAAATTCCTCATCACGGCTCCTCAAAGCCACATTATCTCAAAATTGCCTTATTAGTTGGGATTTCCGTTACATTACACACGTGTATGCAAGCTCCCTCTCTCTTCAACAGTGACTGCTCACAGATTTTGAGCAACTATCTTTCCTGCACTATCCAAATTTTAAGTCATCAAATATAACAATGCAAATGGCTTCCAGAAAATATCAACATACACACATTAATGCATGTGCATCTGTTATTCTGATTGGAATGGTATCGTGAATTGTGAAACAAATGTTTGTACGTGCATGTATCTTTATAACCAAAAAGCACACCCCCCCCCCCCCAGACCCCTGAATTTTGAAGACAATCATTTGCAGCCACCCCACCTCTAGATCTATATCAAGTGAACTTTGTGTGCAGATTCTATTAGATTTGAAGTGGTGCTTTTTGTACATTTCATCCAATTGATAGATGAGTGTTCTCTAACTTTTTTTTTGTTTTTGTGATTCACATAATTTGCATGGTTAACCATTTTATCAGAAAATTTCTAAGACACTAAGATGTGACATAATACTAACCTTTGTTTTTGTTGGCTGCTGTGTAGGAAAACCCCGCAGCTTGACCAGTCTTGCGGCCAAACAAACCATTCAGATTAGGACCTGTCTTGTGTTTACCTCCAGCCTCTACTGTGTGACACTGTGCACATCTCTGAACAAAAAGCTTCTTTCCCTTTTCGGGATCTCCAGGTGGTGGCGCTTCAGACATGTTCTGTTGAAGTAGAAGTAACAAAAATTACAAAAGACACTGATAAAGATGGATGGCCTTTCATCAGTGCAACATGTGGCATGTTTCTGCATTTCTACTGTGTTAAAAATGATGACTTTTGAGAATGCATGTACATGTGAAGTTAAATGAATATTCCATCAAACTTCATGCAAGGACCACCAGTCTATCCATCAGTCGGCATGTCAAGTTTTAATGAGCCTTATTAGATGGTGATATGTGGAAATGCCCCCCCCCCCCCCCTCCCCGCAATCTTCAAAATATACTTAAGATTGAACAGCAGAATTCTCATTCACATCACATTCCCTAGCCAAATACTAGACATTTTCAAGCAAATCAATCTGTGTCCGTCTTTTGCTTTGTGAGTAACTGAGAATAAATATTTGAATTTCAATCTGATAATAATCCTACTGTATACTGCTGGTCTTTTATTTCCTGTCATTAATTTATAAAATATTTTATGCATTTTTCAGCACCACAATAGATTCTCATATGGCTACTACTAAGTACAGTATTGCTCACAAAATATGAACTCCAACATGTATGAAGCCCAATTTTGGGGTCACCATGTGCAAAATTAAAAATATTTAAGCAACAAGATAAATTGGGTAAGATGGCAACAAATCAACACATAATTGAACTATTCTTCAACAGGAAAACATGAAGATAAGACAATAGATGAACAAAACAAATAAAAACAGATAAATAAAGGAAACAAAACTGCAGCACAGAATTTCCAACTCAAGTCTCCCAAATGGCAATCTCATAACAGTCAACACATATTTTTCAATTAAGAGCTTTTTCAGAAAAAAACAAAAACCAACTTCGCTTTTGCGACAAGAAGGCATATCTTATAAGTACTTCTGAATGATATTCAAAATCATAATTCCTGAATGTGTATTTATTCAGATAAAGCCATTTCTCAAGTGTGAACAGATTAAACCCCTGTACTTGCACACAAAAAAAAACACTGCATAGGGTGATCTTCCATCCCTGATGCTACCATACTACGATTATCATTGTTTTTTTTAGGAGAATCCTGAAAAATATAGACCTAATATTCACACATTTCTGCTTATGCAAGAAACAAACTTGGCTAAACAGGTTCATACAAACACAAAATCAACACTGGTAAAACACAGGCAAAAAAAAGAAACCATGGGAACTGCAACTGCCAAGAATAAAAGGCAAAATAAAATTTCAGTATGCCCACAGTACATATGGAAGGAATCGACGGCATAAAATGTTTCACAAGGCGCAGTAAATTGAGAAGAAAATATGAAAAAAAACCCCAACAAACCAAAAAAAAACACCAAACAACAATACACTTCTTCCTTTCTTGCAATTTGTTTTAATGGTCCAACATAGGGACTTCACAAGCTCATCATGGCATGTGCACTGAAAACTGAATAACACGATTACTCGTTTCACGGATGTTTTGCTGGTGACCTACATCCAAGTGCTACATGTCCACCATGCTACAAAATATGCAACAGACAAGAAAGATGGCTTGTTTAGACAGGTTTGCACGTTTCCTTTCACATGACAGAGGAAAGATGGTATTATCCTGCCATTCCCAGCTGTGCATTTCTTGAGAGTATGCATCCCCCACTTTCCATTGTTTGGTTCATTGAGTAGCTTGTTCTAGATAGGCAATTAAGTCTTCGCGTTCGTTCTTCTTCTTCAAGCCAGCAAAGACCATCTTGGTTCCAGGGATGTACTTCTTGGGATTTTCCAAATATTCATCTAAAGTGTCCCTACTCCAGGTAATTCCTGTGACATAAATTCGCAAAAAAAAGTTGTACATGTGATCTTGCTTTTTATAGGATCACATGCAACTGAAAAACAATGTGAAGCCTTGAAATAATATTGTCTCTGCTTTACCCACATAAAATGTTCACCAAAATTCCACGTTCTGAACTTGCAGGTGACATGAAACCCAAGCGATCACTATTAAACTCCACCAAAGATCAAAAGATAAAGTGTAATATCTACTAGGTAAATCTACAAAACACAGCTAGCAAAAATGATTCACCGGTATTTCAACTGGACATTTACATGTAGGCCCTATTGACAAATTAACAATGGTTTCCAAAATACAGGGCTGTCAGTGGATAATGATGCCAACCCCTGAACTTCGGCCTAGCAGAATGCTGTTCACGCAAGCGCGATCGACTTCTGTCCAATGCCTATGACTTTATCTCATGACATGAGCATGTAAAACCAAACAACTTCCCCGTTTGACATGAAAAATTCTTGCAGTTTTGTAGATGAACGGGTTATTTTAAAATCCCTTGATTACAGTTCTGTTCACGATACAATGTACTTGGCTGTAGATGGATGGCAAAGAAACTGACATTTCAACGCGGATGACCGGACCTTCCTCAATCCCGGATTTTCGCGTATCCGTGGAACTCTGTCAGCCCTGAAATTATGATATGAATGTTTTCCAAGGAAGGTTTCTTCAAGTTAACAGTACACTCCGAAATTTCGGATGATTTTGTAACGTTTGACTCTAAAGAATTTATCATTGCCATGCTGCGAAACTCCCGTAACTAACATTTCAAAAACTTTACAGGAGAGCCAAAAAACAGATTTTTTTTTTAACCGGTTGCTGGCAGCAAATTCTAAAGACAATGGACCTGATTATTGCAATATCGTTATTATGGGAACTGAGCCACGAGCTTTTGACACAAGGTGCACCATTGATTATTAGACCCAAAGAATGAAAAAAGTGATTTTGGCAAAAAATGTTAGTTATGGGAGTCTTGCAGCACAGCGACCTTATGTATTATTCACCCAGTATATGGTAAAATGTGTTCTGCCAGCTCTAATGATACATACACTAAAACAAATCAAGCCCTGCCCTAAAATTCACTAATATTCAACTTTCTCATACGGTTTATCATGAACTTCAACTCAATCAAATTCACTGTCGATGGACAAACCTTTGTTTTTATTGGCTGGTGTATATGAAAAACCTGCTGCCTGACCTGTCTTGCGACCAATCAGACCATGCAGATTAGGTCCTGTCTTGTGTTTACCACCAGCTTCTACTGTGTGGCACTGGGAACATCTTTGTACAAAAAGCTTCTTCCCTTTCTCTGCATCTCCCATTCTAGAACTACAAAGAACATCACGCTGAAGTGTTATTTTACTTATTGTTGTTACACTTACAGACACAAAAAGCCTCATCCCCTTCATCCATTTTACGCCCATAACTACAATTTGTAGAATAACAATACATACATCATACTGAGGTGTTGATTGACTAGATATTGATACAGATCTTATTCTGGGATAACAAACTTCAGGCATGCCTGACAAGACTCATTAAATCAAAATCAGTTTAATTTATGTGCAAATATAATTTTTTGGGCTTCAGTTTTCTTAAAACAAGAAAAAAAATCTGCATTCCTATACCTAGGCCAAGAAGTATTCTAATTTCTTCAAAAGCTACTGACAAAAATACTAGCCGGTAACCTACACTACGAGAGACCTGCCAGATCATTTAACCGATGAACCTAACCCTAACCGATGAGTAAATTTTGAAATCAAAAGTGACAATTTCATGAAAAATCGTCAGCCTAATTCCTTGTTGGCGGAAGGGCGTCAGTTCACTGCAGAATTTGGCACGCCGGATTCGAGGATGGGCCCTTACTGCAAGGCATGGCTGGCAATCAACCTACACAACACTCCTCACCCCCTTCCTGATTCCGCATCTCCTCACAGCAGTGTTCAGTGCCAAGAGCAGGGTCAGTTGCTGGTTGTTCAAATACGCTGTCAGTGGTATCATAGTCAGATGCCCTGTGCATTTTCTCATCTTATACTACCATATGGAACAATTGTTAAGCAACATTTTGCACATACTGCACCACTCTTGCAGTCATAAGAGTATGGATTTAAAAATACAGATCTATAATATAAGAAAGAGAGTTTTTTTGAATAACAAAAATTGTAATAAGCACAAAAAGAATTCTTGACAAGAAAAGAAATGAAATTTGCAACTGCTGTGGATGAAATGGCAAGGTAAGAAACTATGATAGAGAAAAGGTGGATTCCTTCCGTCTCTTCTTTACAGTATGACGTGAAACTCACACTCAGCATTAGGCTTAGACTTGCAAACTATTGTGTAACATTGTGAGCAACTGTCCGGAGTAAAGCGTGATCATAAAAGAGTTATCTTAATATTCTTATGCCTGCCTTTCCTTGGAAAAGATGACCAAATCTGGTTACCTCCAAAAATACATAAAAGCCTTTTCATTGTGCAACAGTGAGAAAAGAAATTAACCCTCACCCTGTGCGGGGCGGCAATTGTCGGTACGGACTCACAAGTGCACGCCGCAGGGGCAGCAAAAGTCGGCAAGGTCAAGCTAGGAATATGGCATAGAAAAATTAAGGCTTAACTGTGAAAACTGTCCTCTCTGAGCAGTAATTCAAATATGTGCCCAAAATTTTATTTGTCTATTACAAACTACATTATTTTTCAAGAGTTAAGATGAAAGAGAGGTCCTCCGCCCGTCTGCGCCAGTCAAGAAAACACACTAAAGAGGGACTTTTGAGCGGGCTTATCAAAAGGTTGGCTTTAGTATAAATTTTGTATGGGACAAAGACAGAAGAAAGAAAGAACGAAAGTGCGGGTTAGGGGAGGGTTGGGGGAGACCTTCCGGATGAAAACCACATTTCTACATTTTGTTGTAATCTCTGAGTTCTCAATGCAATTTCCTTTGAATAAAAAAACAAACAAACTGGGGAGCAGTTCCTTTTTGAGGCACAAATCAAGGACATGTCAAGGACATGATTTCAAGAGTCCCCAGTGTGTTAATCCTCCTAAATGGATGTTTGTATAAAAGTTATCAAGCAGCTCGCCGATTAATACTCATAATTGGCGCCTGACTAAAGGGAGGACTTCCAAATTGATCTCATGGCCAGACTTTCTTACATTAATTAAATATTCTTAAATGTGATGATACGCCCTACACAGGTCCCTAAGAGGACAGTATTTAGGGAGCGGCCATGCACAAGGGTGGGATTGGGACCCTACCCCCCTTCTCTAATTAGTCCTCTAATGGGATGTTGATTATGGTTTTAATGACTGGCTCGGCGTAAACTGCTGAGCACAATTAAAAAGGTGTAATCTGGCATGAGACTCATTACGAGTTCACGATTAAATTAACGCAGTGTTTATCTAGTCTAATTGGATTAGTAATGCTTATTTTAGAAAAATTCCTTCACAATTATACAGGGTCCACGATAGCCTAGTTGTTACCATCTTCACCTGTCATCGGGTGACTGGGCATTGATTCCCAGCAATTTTTTAATATTTTTCTTTTTAAGTATAATGTACGTCTTTTTTTTTTATTAGATTCTAGGAATCAATCACTGAATCAGTTAAATTTTTTTTTTAATCCCACAACAATAATAGGGAATGGATCTAAATCCATTTTATTTGTTTGTTTGTATTTAGCTCTAGATTCTAGAGTCTAGAATCTAGTCAACACTAATACTGGCGGTTAAACCCCTTCCGATAATGGTGAATAAAACCTGGTAGTATCCGCCGATAATGTTGGCGGATGATGGCAGCCTTGAATTAAATCTGTCGACCTTAAATGGTTCTGCCGGGATGAGTTCCATTTGAGTTACGTAATAGGGATACTACAAGGACGTGACTTTAGGAGCCTCCCTAACCTAGGGGGGAGTCGCTGGTCTGGCGAGTTAGTTTCCTACTCTTACATGGATTTAACAGTAAGGCTCGGCGTTATGAAATGTGTGCCCGACTAATTCCTCCCGATCTAGATCTACATATAAATCTATGCAGTTCTTATTATTCTGTATTTAATTCGAACCATTAAAATATCCATTGTTGGTGTGCCTACTTATGACTGAAGGCGGAGTTTATAACTTCATTCTCGATGAACATGTGAGTGTGAACACGCCTGGAAGAGATGCTCAAGTCGCCACAAACCGAAAAGTAATTGAAAATCAATCAAGAACAAATAAATCCGTGCACATTAATATACAAACTAGATCTATTTCTGATAAATAATTCTACCTCACTACAATAAATGGGCTAAATAAAATCACCATGATCAATATAATTCACCTACTTCGACAAAATTACTGTCTTCAGGTGAAGTCCTGAAAGTCCTCTATGACTCTGAAATACGAAAGGACGTGATGAAACGAATGGAGGTCACCCTCAGTCGCAAAATTGACGAAACTTCCCGAATGGCCCACATTATTGGGTCGGAGATTACATTTTTTACGTTGGGGTGTTTAGGCTAAAGAATTTCTAAGCTATACCATGTCAAATTTTTATAAATTGTAGATTTTACTTTTAAGATCTTTTTAATGTATTCCAATGAAATTTTACTGGATAAAATTGCATTATAAGACAAACAGCTTTGCTTTAGTTACTTTTAAAATATCTGCCTAACCTGCCAAAATAATATGATAGCCTGGTCGGAAACACTCGAATCTATTTTAAGCAATAGTCGCTTCGTCAGTCACATTTTGCATGGTGATTTTTTGTAGTATTAAAAGATTACCTTAATAGCATATTATAAGGGTAAAAATTAAGCAATTCTATCCTAAAATTAAACAATAATTACATTATTTTCCTTGACTCTTGGACTTTCCCCGAACCGTTTTGCCAGCTTGGTCTATTGATTTGTATTGCAAGGAATGTATTCGGTAACATGTGATACCTCGATATTTACTTGTATGTTCATAATGGTATTGATGCCAGTGAGCCTCTGCACTACTTCCACTTCTGCTTACAAAATATTGTTTAAAACCACAGAATATTTGCCGGGCCCAGGCAGGGATTGCAAGCAAAATTAAAATGGCAAAAAAGGTGGAAATGGTTTTATGTTGCAAAGCTTGGCGCCAGAAACAATTCTTTTGGAATTTATTAGTCTCTTCATTGTTTCCTTTTAACGGAGGCCTTTGAAACATGGACATGTACGGCCCGTGTGCACGTTGCGCACGTTAAAGATACCTTGGCAGTTGGAAATCGTAAAGAGCAGGCCGAAAGGCCGCTGCCCGGGCAAAATTGAAATTAATAGATTAAAATTTATCCATATCATCTCCCCCCCCCCCCCCCCCCGCCAGAACAAGAAATAATAAAACAAGTAAAGTGAGGTGTAAATGCCAAGGGCAGCGAACCTCCTAAAATAAAGACCTCAAATCGACATGTACAGCCTTTTGTTCTTGGTTTTTTTTGTGTGTGTGCTGCATTTTAACTTCTAGCCGTTGTTCGAACTTCTGAAGTTGTAGTTGTTGTTTGTGTGTGTGCTCCCCCCCCCTCCAAACGGATAGACTGGTGAAGCCTAAGATTGGTTGGTCAACTTTAACATACACTCTCAAAAAGATTTTTCAGCCCTAGAGTTAAAATACTTGCTACAGCGTTCAAATGTGGCAGAATACAATAAAGGAACAAAAACTGTACATGTAATTACATTGTCCTTAATTAGTAACAAGTAACATGTATTAGAAAACACATTCTCGAAGACAAAGTCAAAAATGGGAAAAAAAAAAGTTGTATGTATCTTTTTGCCAATTTTTGACTTTTCTTTTAAGTCTTGCTGCGACCCCACCATTTTTCTGTGCTGTTTATAATATTTTCTCAAAGACAAATAAGTTTAAAATATAAGTAAATAAAATGGCATTCTTGTACAACTACAAGTGTTCAGTTCTGGCGACAGAAAGCTGGATATTTTCTTAATTTAAACAAAAAAAAAATGTAGAATGATATAAAAACTTGATATAGTATCAATTAAGTTTTCCTTTGTTCCAAGTGTACAGATTTGCTAAATACAAGTGTTTTCTGTTTTGGACACATTTATACCAAACCCCACCGTGTGTGTGTGAGTGTGTGTGTGTTTTGTGTCTTCATTAACTGGTTCCGGTTTGCAAAATTCACACTCTTTCCGATTTGTTTGAATTGCTTCAAACTTTATTCGCCTCCCAGCAGAATACATGTACAGTCCAATCCACCTATCTCGACATGGCTTTTGTCAACATTCTGGGTAACTCGACACAATTTTTAAATCCCAACCTGTTCCTTCTTTAATGCTACTAAGTATTTCCACGTAAGTCGACATGTTATTCCATTCTTTCCTCTTATACCGACACATTTCTCCCCGACCGAGGCAAAACAAGTGCACTAGATCTACTACTGTGCTACCAAAAATGCCCACGCAACTCCCCGCTTTATTTCTTTTTGCGGTGCTGGTGGGGGGGGGGGCTGTAGGAGAGGGTGTGTGTGGACACTGAGGATGACCCTTGGCTTCAGTAACGCGAGTGAGGAGTGCCATGCATAAGCGTAAGGCAGTAAAAGTACAGAGTAGGCCTACTACAGACTGAGTAATTTTTTTCCCCGCAAAACATTCGTGCGCCGTTGATACTAAGCCTTGACCTATATATGGTTAACACCCGTATTGTTTGTGCATCGGTATTATCACGTCTAATGAGGAAACAGTCAGTACGATGATTAAAAAAAAAAAAGTAAAGCACTGCGCATTTGATAGCTACCGCATTTCGCCGACATCGGCAAATCGTTGCCACGCATATTTATGCTCCGCACAACAGTGATATTGGAGAAACGGGTGACAATATGCCGATAATTAAAAGAGAAAGGGACTTAATTGCGTTATTTATTGGACACTTCCCATTATGGTCATGTTTGATGCCCCATTCCCCCCCTCCCCCTTTTTTTTTTCTCTTCCACTCTATATCTGCTGTTTCGACTTTCTCTTTACTCGACACAAGTCAGACGGTCCCACTGATGTCGAGATATTAGGTTTGCACAAAGATCTTAAAATAGTATTAACTGAATACTATTCTTTGGGTTTGCACTGTATTTGAAATCGCATTTTCGATTAGAATTCGATTCCTCTTGCACACAATTTATTAAGTAGTCGAATCCACCTAGCACTGTTTCATAATCAAAAGGCATGTATTATGAAAATAAGGACCTTTCCTGACCAGTTTCACAACGTTGCCCAATTTATTTGTTATTTAACAATAATATTTATGCGTGTTGGTTTTTGGTCACAACAAAACAATCTTTCATTATCAAACCATAGGTTCAAGGCGTTATGAATTATTATTTTTTATTATTTTTAGAAACAATCTTTCATAATCAAACCATTGGTTCATGGCGTTATGAATTATTATTATTTTTTTTTTTTTAGTCGGCGTTCTCTGGTTTGGCTGTAAATAATATTCAACATTGATCCTCTCTCTGAAGTCAATCTTCAGATTTTTTGTTTGTTTTTGTTTTAAAATCATAAATGGATAGCGAATAATAGTTAATACATTAACTTATGAATTGGTTTCTGATAATTATACTTATCCTTGTTATTACATGTTCCATTAGGTCCGATGGGACTTGCTATCTCAATCATCTTCTTTCCCATTCAGTGTGTTTCTTTCCTTTACTAGTATTTCAAGGTTCGGATATTACAGTGCAGTAGCTCAACTCCAATGCCCCAATTTCTATGATAATCCACTGTATCAATTCAAACTGATAAATTTCCTTAGGACTGGGCAAAATAGACATGGAGGCCTATATGTAGACCTATAACTTCGGGTCATCAGTATGAATAAAAGGGAACGTGTGTGTGTGAGCGTTTGCCAAAAATACTGTCTCATACAGCTCGGAGTTAGATGAAATTTTGAAGATGCCTTCCTTTTGTCCTGCAGAGGCTTCTTTTTTACATTTGGAAGCCCTACACGGTGGGGGAGTATTTGTTCTCAGTTTGCTTTGTGTTCCTGATAGTTTGTCTCTGTCTTTTTCATGCCGGGTACCTCAGCTAGTCTCTAATAAACCCCTGATCGCACTTTGATCATTCTTGGTCACTTCTGTCTATTTCGTCAAGAACATCATTTAGTTATTGCAGGAAAGAAGATGGGTCATGGAGAAAATGTGACAGTCAATGTGATTCTTAATTTCATTTTCTCACTGCTACTAAGGAAGTTGGTAGGTTGAAGGTCAGAACGTGAGGAGGATAGCACTATATTGGAGCCAGTCTACTCTGAGTTGATGACATGTGGATGTTACATGTTACAAATAATGTAACAAGGGTGGCCCTACCGGGGCTTGAGAGCCACATGTGACTCTTTGACCATCAATATGCTGCTCCTGGAAATATGTTGGCTGAGCACTTTTTTCATCACAGTTAACATAAATTTTACATTTTCTTAGATGTTCCTGTAGTTCCTTACCGTAATAAATGTTAGATTGTTAAAACAATCATCAATCAAGATTTTGAAAACATTTAGTACATGTGTACTTTGTGATTACTGAAACGAATACAAATGAACAGTTTAAAAAACTGCATGCATGTGTAAATATAGTTTGAATAAATGTATTTCTTAATTAATAATATTCACATAAATTGTTGGATACAAAATGTGTATATAACAATAAAAAACTTGTATGTAAATTTTGTTCATATCCTGTGGTTCTGGAACATCTGAAGTTTATCGTACGTGGAGCTTAAGTTAAACAAGTTTGGCCACCCTGTAATATAAGGACAGAAAGCTATAAGCTAAGAAGAAATCCTAAATCAGTAAGCTTTCTCAATATACATCAAACAAAAGCAGGTAAAATGAGGTTACTCAACAAAATGTGTATTGCATAAACATATTTTTATTGTCTGAATTTCTCTTCACATCCACAAAATAAAAGACATTTCCCTTTCCCCAATAAAATGTGTATATATCAACTGTTGCAAGGAAATGGATCTATTCTTACATGACAGTGCAAAAGCATGATAAAAAATTTAATCAAGTCTAAATAATGTATTTAGTCCCTTATTACACAGTGGTCTAGAGTAGTACTGCAATGTTCTCTTTCTTCTGATTTTATTTCATGAGAAAAACAATAGTTCAGGAACAAACTCTGGATAAGAGCACGCATAAATCAACAATAGGCAATATGCTTGTAATCATGGGTAATGTAATTTTTGCAGACCTGTACTTTACATCTTTGCTGAAAGACACATATGTTATCAACTGCCAACAAAATGAATGTAATATTGAAAGGATAATTTTGTGTACATCATATTTTAGCAAGAGCACAGAAGACTTACATGCAGTATGTATTCACATTTCATAAGCTTTTATAAAGTCTTAATTTTACATGAAAATCATTGAAGGCATATTCAGTTATAACCATCGCCTGTTAATGGTAATTCTCAACCACAAAATTGTTTGAGACTACAAACATACATGTATGAAAGATCACATTACTGAAGATTGATTTCTCATGTGCAACTGAAATGTATATATGGGTCGTGGAGTTTTCCCAGGTTTTGCCATGCACTAAATAAGTGCTTAAAAATAAAAGCAAGGTCGAACAAAAACAAGATGCCATACTGTGGGCTACCATTTCTGTAAAGAAAAAAAGCACCCAAAAACAAACGTATAATAAATATATGAGCATGTGCTGACAACCTTGAGATCATGGCATCTGGTTGACCTTGACCACGAGATTGCATACGACACATTTTTTTGTCAAAGAGACTGCCCTTTCTTTGCCTGGTTTATAAACTGCATTTTTAATTGAAATTGAAAATGAAATAGAAAGCAAGTCCATTCAATTTACTTTCACAAATTTATGTAACATGCATAATAAAATGTGATCTGGATTTTTGACTGTATTCTGTACTAAGTATATTTTAAAAATATTTTTTCTCGCTTGACTCCACAAACAAATAAGAGCATAAAAAGAAAGGTAAGAAGAGTCTCTTATTCTGCAGATAAAATTCCCACGGTGCATATGTAGCTGAATGTAATATTTATTTTTATTTTTATTAGTTTAGTTTTATTTACAATAATTATTTTTATTTCTAAACATCAGATTATATGCAGCAGGTATCTTTCGTAACCAGTATAAATATTTTTTGTAACCAATAACAGGCCAACTGAACTTACCCTCAGATTCCTAATCACAATATCTGAGATCATCATCTTCATTTAACTACTCTAAACTCAAAATTAATGGATGAAATATAATGTCAAAATTACTACCAATCTCAATTCACCATTGAAAATGTATCATGACTGTTGTATTTTTATTTTGTACAGTGGCCTTTCCTCAGTATCTCACATGTCAATCTTTGTCCAGTTTTGATATTTAAAAATCAATGTAAATCTTGTCCTTGAAAGTTTCTAAAAATAGTTCTTTACTTCCACTAAGGAAGAGGAAGTCTTACTTGTAAGCAAAACACAGGGTTTTGATAATGCCAAAAGCCAGTCTATGTGATGTAGCAACTCAATTACGGCTGATTTAATTGGCAGTGCCATCATGCAGTTGGCAGACAAAATCAGTATGTAATCAGAATTCTTTGCTCTCAACTGATTAAGTGAGCATGAATAAACAAGCTGTAGGTAAAAGAACACCCAATGCATTGATGATGGACTTAAATAAGGCCATTGGGATCTCTGAAATGATGCCTCAGATTGTTGGCCTTGCAGCTCAGTCTGGTGCGGTAATTACTGCGCAATCTCTGCATGTATTGGAGGTCCTTAGCTCTCAGTGCCACTTGTGAACCTGAAAGAGATTTAAAAAAAAAAATTCATTAAGTGGAAAATTTGCTCAAGTTTATGGACAGTGAAGATGTTAACATAAAATGCATTTTGAGACATGCAACCATGCAACTGTTCACCTGGATTTTGAATTCTGGCAACCTGACCAACTTACATAACAAACACCCCCCACAAAAATATATAAATAACAGCTACTAGAGTCTTAACCCATACCCCGTGCGCTACCCGTAAAGCCCGCTGCATGGTCAGTGACCTTACTCACGGAGAATCTTATCTGGGGTCACTGACCTGTGCCGCTCTGCAATGACCACAAACGCTGTCCACGTGGTTCGGTTTTTATTGATCGGTATGAAAACATTCGCTGCTATGCCTTATCACGCTTGATAATGAATTAACCAGCAAAACCTTAGTCTGTCAGTCTCTAACCAATGATCTGACTTATGATTCCAAGCTGACAGCTGTAGTTTTCGTGAGAACGAAGCGTGATAACAAGCCACGCCCTCCCAAGCCCTACACAAATGGTTTCATCCTGATTGACACAGAATAATAAACCAATGTGGGCATTTGGGGCAAAGATTATTTCAGAGCTTGTTTCTGATTGGTTCTTAGATACAGACAACTCCAGATGGTGGTCAGCTAGTGAGAAAATGAGATAATATTGCAAATTTGTTGAGCAACAGTTCGCATGTCGATGTTACATCTTTTGAAAGTGTGGGGAGAGCCTTTGAAAGCTTAGTCTTTGTGATTCCGACCAGTGGTTCACTGGTTAACATGTCCATGTCACAATGCGTTTGATTTAGAAGAGATACAGTGAACAATAACACGGTGGTTACGTCTCAAAAAGGTCAGTGACCCGACGCGTGAAAATACGGCTTGCGCGTGGTGCGGTCAGCTTGACCTGGGCGACTTTTGCCGCCCGTGCGGCGTGAGCGCTTGCATGTCAATACCGACTATTGCCGCCCTGTGCAGGGTGAGGGTTAAGAAGTCCCTCAGTCTGGTAAAAGCAAGAGTGAAATAACTTTATTAAAGCCAGACCATAACAAGGTGACAAATAAAACCCCTGCGCCCTGAACATACTACACTCACGATCACATTTCAAATATTTCCTACCCTAGCAATGCAAATAAAAAATAATTGAGGAATTGTCCAAATAAGTAGGCCCATGTAATCTTTCAAATGACAAAGAATCTGCTCAGTTAAGACAATGTACCGGCTGGGCAATGCAACTTTGCTTCAATATCACATTCAATTTGAATTAACCATTTTAAATAAAAAACTGTTAGATGAGCCCTTTTCTACTATTTGGAGAACAGAGCTTGGTGCAATCATTACTGCTGCTCCCTGATGAGGTATGGCAAACTTCAAATACGTTTAACAACACTAGTTGCACTGCCAACTGCCACAAATCAAGCCCTAACTTTCAACCTCCTGTCAGTGTGGTTTGCGGTTTGAGAGGTGAAATGGGACAGTCACACTCTCTTAATATAACGGGTTGCACAATTGGACTACCAAATCAATGATGCAATCCAGCCAATAGATAAGACAGAACAAAAAGAGAGAAGCAAATTGCTAAGCTGTGGGACAGAAGTGGTAAAGTCATCACTCTTTATATCATCTATTAATATTACGATAAATATGGAAGAAATGGTAGTTGGCAAACTGGAAGAAGATTGCTAGAAATTGAGGCCTTAAAGTCATCAAGTTATACTGCATTTGCGACCTTTTGTATGGATGGATATTTTTTAGACATATGAAATAAATTGCAAAACATGTAACATAAGACAAAACTCAAGCTATACATAAGATCTGTGGCCATGATTGTAAAAGTTTCCTTACCAGTTGACCCTGTCCAGCCAAGAGCTTTGTAGTGGGCAAGCATTTTGGGAAGGATCTTTTTTGTGGGTTCACGCATATGGGGAGCCAAATTTTGCTTGTAATATATCACCAATGACCTGTGCCCAATTGTTGCTCCTGTGAATGAAAAATTAGTTATAATTATGAAGTCTTTTCCAAATAATCTACACTTTTGGCTCCTTTTCGCAGATTTCATGAAGGTCCACAATCCTTTATCTGAAGTTTTTGCAGCCAGTTGTGTCTCAAATACAGAATCTTTATTTTATTAGAGAGATAGTACAGTGCAAGTAGGCTTTCAGTATATTATTAGGTAACACACTGGCAGGATTTGTAACAGAATCTTGTAAGCTCAGGCTAGTATCTCTGGTAATATTTTAGCAGCCAACCTAGTGAATATTAACAATGAGTGAGATGATCAAAGACTTACACAAATAAGACTGGCAGACTTACTGACTTGTTATAATTAAATGAGCAACTGCTCACAGATGCTAGCATCCTCTAATCCATTCAGTAGTAATTCATTCCTGTGTTTAACGGGTGATAACTGGATCAGTTTGATCAGTCGTGGAAATTCTAGTAACTACCCATCTTCC
This sequence comes from Onchidella celtica, assembly GCA_963931925.1. Taxonomy (NCBI): domain Eukaryota; kingdom Metazoa; phylum Mollusca; class Gastropoda; order Systellommatophora; family Onchidiidae; genus Onchidella; species Onchidella celtica. The sequence continues at coordinate 50,002,165 of OZ007567.1, read as the reverse complement.
CACTCTCACCCACATTCATCATTCTAATGTAATGCTGAAAAAATTGTAATATTACATGATCACTGATAAAGAGTCACAGGTCACAACAAACATCAAATACAGACCTGATGGCAGGGTGAGACTGTAACCATCAGACTCCAGCTCTTCAGGGTTTACAACTTCATCAGGATTAGTATCTGGCTCCTGACCATCTGGATAACTGGGCCTAATTACATAGGAATGATATGCAGTGGGTACAAAACATTCAGGGTGCCAACTCAAATGTTATGAAAAATTCTGTAACCAGATGATAAAAAAATTAATCACAGTTTCATTTTAATGAAACATAACAAACTCTTGATCCAGCAAAGTGATAGAAACTTACAACCACTGAGATGATGTGATGTTACCGGGAACACAAATTACTGATAAATCAACATTCTTTCTATAACATGACTATCTTCTCAACTAAATTCTAAAAAAGAAGCCACCTGTCCAATCCCTGGAGGATTACATGAATGTGTACAGGGAAAGTTTAGCCTCCCTGCTAATCTTTGTCTAGCGCCCAGGACATATTACACAAACATTTCAAATATTTCCTACCCTAGCAAGGTAACTGATACATGACACTGTGTATTAATATGCAAGTAGTTGCATCACTAATGCTAGATACCCCATTTGACCATGACACAATCCATTTAAGCAGTAATGCAAACTGAAGTTTAACAAAGTCCAGTCTTATCTGTTTTGTCATGGGAATGTCGCGGAAATTTCACAGACTACCAGGAACAAACTTGTATATATAAATAACCAAACTTACTCTTTGGTTAGAAAGTGAATAGGTGATAGAACTAATCTGCACTTACGTGTAATCATAAAAATCAGAATATTCAAAGATGACATCCCCTTCATGCAGCATTCTACAATGACCTTTGTCTATCATATGCCGCTGTACATCTTTTGTGTTGTGAAAACGTTTGCCCTTCTCATTACACCATAAACACAAATGGCCTGCACCGACTTTTTCCCCTGTGGATTAGTTGAGAAAACATTATATAAAAACCTTTGAAAAGAAACAAAACTGAAAATTATTACCTAGTTAGATACGTTAACAGAAGAATGTACACAGCAAAGAACAATCTCTAAAAAGTTTCAAAACAGCCAATTACAATAATATTATCTATGGTAATTATTAACAAACTGTGGGGGTTACCGCCTTGAGCCATCACTTTCTGTCACTGCGTTTAGTGTGCTGTCACATCACGTGGTTAAGGAGAGAAAGCATGCTTAACCTAACTTCCTAAGTGAGAGATGGGCAACAAGCACCAGATGTGGGGGGTTGTGGGTATGTTGACACTGTGACAGACGAAAGTACAATGCATGTCCGACCCCCTATACAGCTGTACTGTGGCCACCCCCGCAATTTAACGTACGCACTCAGAATTAATTCTCTCGCTATTACAGGTGTTTTGATTACCAATTATGGTATAATAGTTGTAGCAATTTATTATATTGCTTATGTAGCAGAAAAAAATGGGGATTAACTATATTCTTGCAGTTGCTGAGGTCTCTTTATTAACAGTGTCATCATACATGATGATCCACTTAATTTTTTAAAAAATGTCCCTCTAGCAGTCCACATAGCTGTATAAATGGGTCTAATCATTTGCCTCTGTATCTGCTGAAATGCTAATCATCTTGCCAGCCATACACTGTCCCCCACAGGAACATGTGCCAATGTTGGTAAACCACTTCTGCAGGTACTGCTTAATGTCACTGTGTGAACCCAAATGATCGACTAGCTGGTTAACATAAAACAGGTCAAAACTGCTTGCTAAGATGGCTTTTGTTTTCAATGGAATTCCACATTGTGTATTTGGGGATCCCAAACCCTTGCTCTTAGCAAGCAAATGTCTTCAGCCTCCTTCCATTTATTTGCATGATTTCATTCTAATGTCAGCTCCCCGAGAGACTGCAGAATTTTCTCCCAGATCTTACTAATTTCCACTGTTAGTTATATCTTAGAGTCAAATCACCCTGAACAGAGCAGGCAACAGAATGCATGACAAGCAGTGACCAGATGCTGTGCATCTGTGTTTGAGAATGTCGTCAGCAAAGTGCCCGCAGATTCAACTACATCTCATGCCATTGCGTACACATTCCATCCTCTCCTCTTTGGTTGTTTCAGGGGTGCTTTGTACCTTTAATATTGGGGTGTATGTTGATGTTCTATTACGTAATGCTGTATTTCATAATTTCCCTCCTTATAAAGTATTGCTGAAGACTCTCTGTTTAATCTTGTCAACATTTGGCTGGAGTCAGTTGAACCTATTAACAACATGTTAACATATTATTTGGGCATCTTTATACAAGCTGCACAATAAAACATCTAGGTCTCACAACCAAGGCAATTATCAATTATAATCAACACCTACAACACACAAATAGAACTGAATATTGAAAGTCATCTACTTATAAGTCAAACCTGTGGCGCTCACCTAAATATGTGATAAGACCTTCCAAATCACAAATGTAGTTTGCATCAGGTAGGAAAAATCCATGCTGTGATGTCATGTGTGCCACATTTTCCTCAAGTGAGGAGCTTACTTGTGAGCAAAATAGACACTCTTCAATGCCTATGGTGTTTTCATCATAACTGTCCCACGATTCCACATCAGAGTCATCTAGATCAGTAGAAAATTTTGATACATGATGAAATCACTTTCTAAAATTTATTTTTAATGGGACACATTTATTAAACCAACAACCAGAATAGAAAATCCAATTACATCCCAACTTTTATTTCACACTCCTATATTTAAAGAAAGTGGAATTTAAAAAAAAAAGAAAAAAATTGTTAACATGGGTGCAAGAGCCATTTTATGAACTTGGTACCAATCTTTGTCATTAATTTAACAAGGAAACTCACTGACATCCAGGCTGGTCAATGGACATACAGAAGACATTGGTTAAAGTGAAATTGGCAGGACCACGGGTTTGTTTTCGGTTTAGCTATAGGAGGCTTGAAAAACATCAGTTTCATGAGAGGTATCCCAAATCACCATCGAAGAGGACAAATGTAAGAGGATTTAAGCATGGGGGACTAACACGACCTCCGTTGCTATGTGTTTTTGACTGAGAATGAGGATGAGCAATTGTTAAGGCCTAGGAACACACGAAGCATGGATATGAGGGCGAATGTAGGCTAACTCTCACAGTAAAGAGATATATGAGATATGAGTGTGGACGGACACTACAGAATCGCTGTCCTCCAGATCTCATTACCGTTCCTGCACACGAGGCCGTGGCCTACGCTGTCCGGGGTATTGTCTTTCCGAGCCATACATTTTACATGAAGGTCATCCACGATGTGCCTAACGTCTTGCCGGCTGCCGTTTGATTTCAGACCAACGAGGTTATAGGCCTCCCTCCTCCCCTACCCCCGTGGTGCTGCTGCTGCCACGTAGGCCTATATTATATGACCTGGCAGAATAGAGCATGCTCAGCTCAGGAATTTTTTTCAGGGGGGGGGGGGGGGATTGGTACAATAATTTGACTCGGCCTATGGCAAAAATCACAATGGACTGGCGCCAGTGAATCCAGCAATGTTTTTTTGGGTTTAACAGTAGGGCTATTTCGGTTTAGCCCCAGTTTCTTAACAACGATAAAGAGAAAACAAATCGGGGATTCCTATTTTCTTTTGGTTTAACCATTCTCCACTGTATTATGATTCAATCAGTGCAATAAAGATGAGTAAAGCTCTGTTTCAACAGATGCTGTTCACCTTCTTCCATTTCCTCTCCATCAGCATGACTTTCTTCTTTTCCTTTGGTTTGAGAAGGACAGGAAGCAGCAGCCTGTGGTAACTTCTCTCCACCAGTTTTCTTTTTCTTCTCTTTATTTGCTCCTGACATGACATCTTTGTGCTTCTTTGACTGCAGGTGGTTCTCATATGCATTTGATGAGCTAAATGTTTTGTTGCATGGTTTGCAAAAGCAAGTTTCATGGGAAGTTGCTTGTTCCTATGGAAATAAAAGCCGCTTCAGTAACAGAATACATATAGAATTAAATTTGTGTTTTTGGTGTATCCTGCAGACCAGGTCAGTTGAATGGGCTGTATAATGTAATACTTTTATTAAGTAGCCAAAGTGTAGCCTACACCAAGAACTTCAAAGAACAAATTTTCTTCACGTCTTAACACCAGTGATGGCAATGTGAAACTTCAATGGTTTATCTTGAAGTTGAAGATGATAGGGCAGGCTACTGAATGAACTAATGACCAGTTTAAGGAGTATGACTTTTGAAATTATTTACAAGAAAATTTAATGCCACAACAAATGACTGAACCACCAAAAAAAATAAAAAAAAATCCTTTCTATTAGGCCTACTTACATCTGATTTAGATCTAGATCTAGATTAATTAGACTTGAAATGATAGGCCTATATGCTTTATTAGTTCTCAAAACTTGAAATGAATAACATGATTTAGATTTAGATCTAGATATCTAGACTCTAGATCTAGTCTAGTCTAGACCTAGAACCAACTTCTTAAAAAAAATATTCCAAGTCAAACAGATGGTAGATTTCTAGGTCTAGAAAATCTAGATCTAGATTCTAGACCTTTTTCGTGCAGTGCACCTCATGAATTTTTGCAGTAACATAATTAAATCTATATTAAATTATTAAACCTAGGCTATATTTCTCATGATCACGATATTTACCTGTGTTTCTTGAAGTTGCTGCCTTTCTTCGAACTTCTCCAGGGTCACAGGGGCCAAATTAGCAACCTTCCTTTTCAAATTATATCGATGCCAGTCTGTCTTATAATGGAGGCGACCCAAAGAAACATCTTCAAACCCCACGTTACAAGCTAAACATGTCATTGTCGACATTATTATTTCCAGGTCTCCTAGACCTAAAGCTGGTACACAGTACTACACACCTTCAACCACAGTCCACAACGCAATAGTTGCACAACCATGTGACAAATCGAAAACACACATTTAATGGCAATGCTCTTACCAAATTCCACGATATCCACGAAATGTCCGCGATTTTTTTTTTATCTGGTCAGCCATTCTCATTTTTGATCTTCACACCCCCTGCACCTTCTTCCGCCCTTCCGTTTTGCCTTTCTACGTAACAAAACACTGTGATTATATGTATGTAAGATTAACAATGATAACCCTGTATCAAAATACCGAACAAAGTATTGTTCATGCTTAATAGATCCAGACATACAGCACTTTGAGCATTTATGTGGAACCCCAAGCTATCTATTTTTTCACGTTCCCAGGTCCCCAAATATAAAATAATATTAGTTAAAAAAACAACAACAGTACCTGTATTTAGAAATGTTGAGCTGGTCTAGTTTCTTCTGTAATAATAATAAAGCAAATAAAAAGCAGTAAATTCGTTTACAATTTGAACTAGGCTTTTACAGCAGTTACGGTATCAAACTTCACTTCCTATGATAGGGCCATTCATGAGGTATAACATAAATGGACACTCATAAGGGGGGGGGGGGGGAGAGGGGGAATGGAGCATGTGTGTGCTCTTCAAAATGAAAGTAATAAAATGAATTTTTTTTATTTTTTTCAACAAAAAAGTCTTGAATTCTATAAAAATCGAATATAAGCATCTTAATGAAACAGTCAAATTTTCCATACAAAGTGCCGCCTAAAGTGTCAAAACAGCAAGGCTTTATCAAGGACATTCATCATTTTAATGGCCGCTAATTTCATTGAATGGGGAAGGCATTCCCCAGACAGCAACCTTATATTAAATCCTACACAAAGAATTAACATCATGTTTGCACATAGGAATGATAATCCTCTTACATAGATCCGCTGGTTATGAGAATATGCTGACATTGGTCTGATGTGGGGAATCTACCTCTATAGTAAGCCTACCAACCTTATGTAAATCTTATAAAAATCTATGTTGGATTGATGTTGGGATGGTGGCTGGGTTGAAACCAAATGTGTATGAAAAGTGTACACGAAGGGAAGCGGGTAAAAATTCACCCGCATTAGTGTACATACTTTATGAATGGCCCTAGGTAACCTCGATATTTCTCAGTTATTTGATGTTGCAGCTTTACATGAGCTTTTAAACAAGCTGATTTCAATTTCAAGCATTTTAATTGTGGAAACAAAAGTTTTTTTGCAAGTTATTGACTGCTTTTCAAATAAAGTCAGCAATATCAAGCACTTCCTCACATTGCGACTTTATTTGGTTTTTTTTCATCATAATGGTACTTTTGCTAATGAGCTCTGTGTAGCAATGGTAAGTACTTAGTTCGGACTCATCAATAATACAGGTTTAAGAAAAATGACGGAAAACTGTTGTTTCTCCTGGATTTCTTTATTTGTTTTTCATCTTAAACCCATGAAGTTAATAACGTCAAATGGTTTAAAAATGCAGGTTTATTTTATATGTTGTAGAAATACATGAAAGCAGCCCTGACAACCGAAAAGCTAAATACACCGCATAGTGACCCGTGAGAACAAAGTGTATACAGTATGACATAATGCAACCGGTGTAGTTAAAATCATCACTTAATTATTTTTTTTTAAAGAAAGAGACCAAAATTAGTAGAACATATTCATACAATGAGAGGTATCCTGTTAAAAACACTGCTTATCATAACATATCAGAAGTGGTCTTGAGCTACACTTAGCCACTGAATATAACAAATGGTCACTGAGGAACGAATATCAATTGCAGCTGTCTCACAGATTAATTACTAATTAGGTACTGCTATGCCGTCAACAGTGGCATTTGTAGACTTAACCTGCAAGGGAAACACTGATCTTCTTCTACCTGTCTGTAGATGAGCCTGTCCCCATGTACATTGTATTTATATGTATTTTATATGTATAGAAAAGTTCTATTTTTGAGCTGATTCATTCTGCTTATAAGTGGACGCAAATAGGCAGTGAGTCGCAGTAGAGTTAAGGACAAAGTTACAGTGGGAAGGAAAAAAATATTTGCACCCCACAGTGCAATGTATGATAAAATGAATATATATATACTAAAACACGAGGTTATCAAATTTAGAAAGGATAGAAACTATTGATCTCTGGCATCTTCAGCCTGATATACATGCGTAAAATGAGATACATATTACGCTCAAACTGAGTCAAATCACATGAGTTCAATACACTCCTTACACGTGTGCATTTAATAGAGGAGAGAAACATAATTATGAGAAGCAGCAGATTCGGCGATCACCCAAACTGTCAAGCCAAACCCCAGGATTACCCAGCCCAAACTGTTGACTATAATTATTATCAGTTCCGAATGTTGCATTCTATAACAGATATTATGAATATTAGGATAACCCCAAAGCATTCGTGCACAGAGCTCTCTTGTGTAAAGTTCGGGAAGATGTGATCAAAAAGCTCTTTAACAAAAGGTTAGCAAAGACAGCTCGTTTCCGGTTTGTTACTTCCTTTTGCACCGACTCAATCCTGAAATATGGTGAGATGTATTTTAGTGTTGTGAATATCTGCTTCAATCTGAGGCAATACTACATATTTTAGACCATATGGCATCTTACGGAATAGAAGAAGTATTTTTATCTCTATTCGGTGACCCGTTTTTGATCGTTATTTCCTGTTAACGTGAGTTTTCAGAGAATGTCTAGAACCTGTCCCGAGCAAATTATTTTGTTTAAGCCAGATGGAATAGGCCTACAAAGGTACAAGGGATCTGGCCGTTATTAGCCTGCTCAAGTTTGGTGTGCTTTCTCAGATAATGTATCAACAGCTGCCCATTGACATATATGAGTGTGCATGGGAAAACCCGGCATAAGACGGCAACATCACATTTTGAGTTCTGGACATAAAATAAAAGACAAAGACATTTCTGATAAATTGAAATCAGTGACCCCACTAAAACAAGATTTTGAGAAAACGGCATTTAATCCTATAAGTGGCAATAGCTGATTGAACAAGTAATTTTGGAATGATTGCTGTTAGGAGACCGTAGTCTAATAGCTAAGCAGTTATAGAGATCATTGTGAGTAGATCTAGTGTTCACTGCTCATCTACAGTTTACCCTGTAACATGCCACGGTCCTCTAGCAACAGCCAAGTCGGAAGTTTTTTGATCTTAAGAGACCGTAGTCTAATTACAAAGCCGTTATAGAGATCATAGTGAGTAGTTTTCACCCATGTTTTCACTTCAAAGCCGTTTTTCTCAAAATCAGTTCTGCCGACTTATGCCGGGTTTTCCCATGCACACTCACATATTGTCCAGATACATTCCTGACACATGCTTTGATGTTTTATCACTTCATTTCAAAGATAGGATCTAGAGTCTAGATCTAGATTAGATCTAGAGTCTAGATTAGATAGTAGATCTAGTCTAGCTCTGGGTGTAAAGAAGTTCTGTGAAACGAAAGCCTCACCCTAGAATGGCTAATAATACAGTAAAACCTCGCTATACCGCCACCCGTTATACCGCCATTCCCGCAGACCGCCAGCTTTTCCCCGTGGTACGGATCTGACACCTATACAAAGTCACTAAAAATCTCGTTATACCGCCATCCGCCAACAGTTTGACTGCTAGATCTACATCCATAACTTGAGTATAGTAAATATTGCTCGTTATACGTTATAGCGCCAATGTATATTTAACCCCCACTCCCCACCTCCTAAATCCAGCTAACAGACGGAACATCACTAGGCGCCACAGAGAGTGGAGGAGGAGGTAATAGAGAAGGATAGTGAGAGAATAACACTCAGAGAGAGAGAGAAGGAGAGCAAAAAGGAATGAATGAGAATGGAGAGAGATAAGGAGAGCAAAAATGAATGAATGAGAATGGAGAGAGAGAGGAGAGCAAAAATGAATGAATGTGACAGAGAGAGGGGGAAGGAAGGCGATAATGAAAAAGAGGGAGAGCTCAGAGAGAGAGAGAGAGAGAGAAATCTACAATTGCCACCAACTGAAAACGAGAATACTTTATACAATTACATGTATATTATGTGCATTTCTGTGCATTTAATGCTTTACTGTGTATGGCTTGGTTCCGCTTGGCAGTCGTAGCCAAGGCTAAACCTGCAACTGCCACCAACTGCAAACAACAAAAATGGGCAAGAAAAAAAAAGCAATTAATCAGAATGCACAGTCATTCACTTTCTTTCCACCTCACTGCTGCTTATCGAGTCCACTGACACGTGGTATACGGTATCGAATCTGCCCAAACTCAGGTAAGATGGCGGATGCAGCACCGGGGCCGCACTTTTAAACACAAAGTGCTATAATTTGACCATGTACCAGCTGACCTGCCAACCCAATTAGTTTTTGTAACATTACGGTTTTGAGGCTGTATTTGCTAAACATATCTGGATCAGTACAGAACAAGATACTGCATGAAGTGTAGGAAACTACACACTTGAATTTTATCACATCCAATTTCTTTTCTACACAGGCAAAGAGGACAAAGAAGGTCGGCATTGTTGGAAAATATGGCACTCGTTATGGTGCTTCCCTTAGGAAGACTGTAAAGAAGATGGAAGTGACCCAACATAGTACATACACATGCCCATTTTGTGGAAAGGTGGGTAAATTTTAAATAGTTCATGCTAAAAGTTGGCTAATTTATTATATAATTTCCCCACCTTCAGGAGTTGGGGGGGGGGGGGGGCGCACGCGCACGAGAGGTTGTGATTCCAAGTGGAATAAAGTTAAAAGGGGCTTGGTAGTCTTGAATTTAAAAGTTTTTCTTTTCTGCATGGAATGTTTTTTTTTTTTCACCCAGTACTTTACAATGTAAAGTGCATGCATGAATAATATTTATTATTGTAGCAGATTGGGGGAGGGGGGGTATAATGTTTTTGTACAACTTGTTTTAGATGTTTGGCATGGTTGTGTTCATTGCCCAGTGTCTGTCACTACAAGTACAAAGACAGCTGCTATCAGGGTTCATACAAAGTCTTGAAAACTAATTTAAGGACTTCCTAAGGACTGACAGTTATCAAATTAATCTTTTCCGTGTGTCACTATTTTCCCAGCGATCCGTACGTCATGGTAAATTTTGTTACCACACTGTCCTGTATAGAGAGAAATGCAGGTCATACCTATCCGCATGACCTGGGAACAATTGTTACCACACTGAGACAAGTGTAGAATAACACGCTTTCAGTTGGTCTATCCCTCATGGTCACAAATGCAGCTTCCATGGGGACTCGGGGGACCACTTTTTGTGAAAAGATACGTTAATGTGGGATGATTATTCTCTAAGTTTATAATATCCCGTAGGCCTAATGTGTATCACAGTGGACCGACCACCGTGGTTGTAGTATGTAATCACAAAAAGATGATTATACTCCTGTGAATTTCAAACAATGTTCCGTAATGCTCATGAGCACAGCATAGTAAGAAAGCCACATTATTTTTTTCACCTCTAGTTACGTGCTGCTACAATGAGTCAAGGTCAGTTGAATGACACTATTACAGTGCCGTCCATAAAGTAAAGTCTGAGAAAACACAGATTAACCATAATGCGGAAAACAGTCTTGTGAGGGCAAGGACTGACATTATGTGGGTCCAATATTTCTATAACAGTTAACACTGCCTCATCAAACCCTACCGCACTGGAAGATAAGGCGGGAGCGACAATGAGAAGGATAAGAATGTCACGAGCAGAGTTAGGGTCTTGGGGATGTTACGACTGCACGAGAGGCAGCTAACTCACACTCGGACACAACCACACAAGAAAAGTATTAAATAACTAGAGCGTATATATGTCAGGCCGGTCAGGCCATAGTTTACATAAATATTAATAACAAACAAAAGACAATAGGGGTATATATTCAAACCAAAAAACTCTTAATTAATAACTTAACCAATGATATTCATGTAACTATGGAGGTACTGCAATCAATAGCTAATAGGTATATTATACGAAACTAGATATCAATTTAAAGTGACAGTTGAGTCGCCACTGGCCAGTCGCCAGGCAAACTCTCCCTAAATCATATGGGCTTGAGTTTTAGGAGAGCCCAGTATGTTCAAAGCCTACAGAAGCACTCTTCGGCTTGTAGGTAATTTAAGCAGTTGCCAAAAGACTATATTTTATGCACAATCACTATTCAATTCATCAACAATGTGCTATATTATTCCAATCATACTATGGCAATAGATCTATGATACAGGACACTCGTGGTCGAGTGCCAGCTGGGGTTTCCTTAGTCTTCCTATGAGGCTGTAGTTCTCTCTCTATCTCCGATCTCTAATTATGCTTGAATAAATAAGATATAGTACCATTGGTCACGCCTACTGGTAGGCGCGAACATCAATATAGTGCAGCGTGGGCTTTCAAAGGTCAGCCCACTCAGACCTTTCTTTCTAGAGCTCAGTCAGTCCGTTAGCAAGGACTTCTTGTCTTCAAAGCACACAGTTCAGGTACTGGTCAACCGGAGATACTTCACGACACGATGCTTCTGCTCGTCTGTATTCACCAAATCTGAACGTTACACAATGTCTTATACTATCTAACTACCCAGCGTGCTAGTCCGCTGGCCCAATTAGTTCAGCTATCTCATAGGTCGAAACCTCCCACCATTTTAATTGTAGTAATACGTCTGCACTATTCTACCAGCCAGTTAACGTGCAAAAACTTGTCTAGTCATACTTAACAATGTCAACTAGCCCCACCTTGTTTCACCCCTACTCCATTACTTATTAATCACGAACATTAAAACCCACAAGCGTGAATCTAACAGTTTAACTTTACATTTATTTACTCACCAACTATAATTTGGCGAGGACCGTTCAAGGCCACCAGCCAATTTCTCATGGCCCTGGTACAACAACAACAACTCACTCTCTGCGTGAGTTTTAACAACATCTGAATCATTTCTATAACAGTTAACACTGCCTCATCAAACCCTACCGCACTGGAAGATAAGGCGGGAGCGACAATGAGAAGGATAAGAACATGAATCAATGTCAGTTTGTCATATTCCTATCCGCATAATAAATTGAACAAAATGAACTTCAAAGGCGGTAAAGGGGTTGTGTGGTCCATGAGAAAGACAATCAGATCAGATTAGATCAGATACGGAAAGAATCAAATGGTGAAATCAAAGTGTAATGATTCCCAGAAATGCAAACGTTTCTGATTTGGGTGCTAATGATTGCAAAGGATATTTTCGGGAACAAATAGGCAGTGTTTTCTCCAGGTCATACGAGTTGGGGGGGACATTCCCCCCTTGTCATAAATTTTGGGGGGGATTTGTAAACTTTGAGGGGGATTTTAGATTTTTAAAATATTCTTTCCAGTTTCGTGTTCATGGAAGAAGATGCTAAAAGTAAAAAACTGCTGTTAAATCCAACAGTGAACTGTTTTGAGGTGTAATGAAACAATCCTTGTCTTTTCTCTTTCTCCCTCCCCGTCTCTCTCATTCCCTCTCACTTCCCCTCTCTCTTTCATTCCATCATTATTTTGATCTTACTATTCAATGATTATGATGATGGTAGTGGTGACAATAATGACTAGATCAAATACTGCTGATGAATGATGATGATGTGATGATGAAGAAGTGGTATAGTATATGATGATGGTAAAAACTCTGAACATATTGGATTGGAGAGGCAAAACATGTTTATATTTTTAAAATAATTATGTAACAATAACAATAAACCCAGTTATATTTTAAAAACAATGCTTGGAAAGGATGTACCTTTGCCTTCCATAAAACATACATGTTACTAATACTAATAACTTAAAATTCACTAAAACAAAATAATTTGACCAGTTCAAGACGCTACGCAACATATCCTTTGTTTAGTAGGTATTAAGAACAATGTACAACCAAACTGATTTCAAGACATACAATAACAAACTAATTTGAAGTGGATTCATTTTTTCTTTCATCTGTTAACAACAACTAAAGCAATTTTTATAAAAGTATCCCTTTTGGTCCTTTCAGTTTCATCTGCATAATTTTAAAAGTTACAAGAGGTAAAATCTGGACTCACTGGTTAGTCTGTTCACAAATTTGACTTGGGTCAAATGATGAAAGGTTATCACTTTGTATTCAAGGCTTGGAGAAAAGTCTGCGCTCCTTCTCAGCCCTCCACAACTTGACTGCATCTGCAGGATCATAGTTAGCCAGGGGCACACCATTGATGCTTATGGTCATGAGTCGATTTGGAGCCTTTTCTTTCACTCTATTTCTAAGTGCTGTTTTGATGTTGTTCTGTGCAGAAAATCCTCGTTCACAAGCTGCAGTATGCACTTATAAGACCAAGGCAATCTTTGCTAGGGCTTTCAAGTTTGGAAAACTGTCAGGATGATTTGCATGGATGATTGACCATAGCTGAGACAAGCTGTCTCTTGGGTAGTTCTCCTTGTGGACAAGCAGCTTCACTTCGTCCCATTCATCAATGATTTGAGTGGCTGAAAGTATGGCCTCGCAGTGCTTCTGATTCACAGCAAAATGGTCTTTGAGAGTTTGGACTTTTTCACTTCCATAGTTTTGGAGCTGAGATTCTTGATAAAATGACAGGTCCCTCATTGCAAGGATCTGGAATGCTGAGACAAGAGATGTGTTAGCCTCAGGGAATCTTTCCTCGATGTTCTCAATGAGATTCTGGATAAAGTTCTTTACTGTGTCCTGGCTTTTTGCTTCCTGCTGATCTTTGCCTTGGATTTGGTGTCCTTTCAGAAACATGCCTTCATCTGTTTGAGTAAGTTCCCTGGCAAATTCCCCAGAGTAGTGACCAGTGAGATCTCCCGCCTTGAATTTCTGTAACTGTGAGGTAGTTAGCTTCACTTTAGGACCAATATAGGCCTATATAAAAATTATAAAAATTAAAATAATGAGCAGTAAATAACATTCCCGTCGTTGCCCGTGCATTGAGCATTTCAACCATGGAGCTGTGGTTGAGGAAACTTTTTCAGAACTGAGTGGGAAACATATCAAAATGTAGGACATGAGGACCATTGGAATGACTTGCCATTTCCAATGACTGGCCTCAAAATGGATGATAGTGAAAGAATTTCCTGGTTTTTTCATGTAATCTTCACCAACAGCCACACATGCGAGTTACATGTTGTTCCTTTGGAATCAGAGATTGAGCAGCACTGGCTGAAGCTCTATCAACTTTCATGACCATCTTGTCAGCGCTGCATATTTTGGTCACTGTTGTGCCACTCACTGTCCTACTGGCCAGTTAATACCTGTGCATTTAAATTTTAATATGCTTCATATTCAAGTCAGTTCTTCAACACTCATTTGGTCGTGTGGGCGAAGGTTACACTCACTGCCGACTGCGTTCTGTAAAATAGCTTCAGCCATAATTTTCTAACTGTTCCCTCAAAACCTTGGAAAATACAGGATTTACATGCAGTGTTTTATCAAACAATACACTTTCCGTCGGAGCAGAAATGAAAAACTTCAAGTTCATACATGGTAGATTTCGATTACCTTATATTTAATAAGAGGGGAAAATAGTACATGAAATGAAGAGATTTGCATTTATATTTTGTTACATAAAGGGGCCCATAAAATTAAACAATACAAATGAGAAATAATCATCTGTTCATATTACCAGACATTGCTATAGGTACTGTCCGTATAAAACTAAGTCCCAAATCAAAAACTAAACACAGCAGCATTACCAGAATGTTGCCCAGTCGATATTGAGGATGGTCCTGGAAATTGCCCATAAAGATGACTTGTTTTTTTTTTGCACAACAAAGAATGAGAGGCTTGGTCGTCCGATGCTTTGTTCTCATAGCCCCATATTACACATACCACAGAAATTTGATCTCCAAAACCATTTTTGCTTGCTTTTCATGAGGGGTTTTGGTGGGGCAGTGGGGTCATGTCTTCAACCTGTACCCCCCATGTTGGGAAACCTGATGATGACGATGCAATTGTTTCACTCTTTACATTATCTGTCGCATGGAAACATTTTTTTTACCACGACGTATGGACACGTTGGATTTAGTAAATCTCTTCTTTGCTAGTCTGGCAATTTTTGTTCCCAAGACGTACGGTAAAGGGTACCGAAAAGTAAGCGTAAATAAAACCCGCTAAAACAAACAAACATTCAATTTTATAGCATCAGGCGAATCCTCTGATGAAACTTGAAGAATACATGGAGTTTCAGTACCATGCTGTCAATGGTATATTTTATATTGAATTTTAAAGAGGTCTGTGGGAACATTTCTTACCATGATGTACGGAAAAGGTTAAGGACCTGTGTGCCTGTGACCAAGAACTATTACAACTAATACAAGTGGTGTGCAGCACTCATCGAAACACAATTTTTCTGCATCCAGAGTTCAAACACATAGTAAATTCATCCTGAAAAGTTCAGTTATTTCAAAGTACCAATTATCCAGTGTGCAATTGGAAGATTTGAATCTCAAATGTTTCAGCTGATACAAAAATTTTAAGGACTTTTTAAGGACTTTGCATTATTTTCAGAATTTAAGAAGTTTTTGAGTACTACTTTTTTCCTTTATGAAATTAAGGACTTAAGGACCTGTGTGAACCCTGTGCTATATATTTTTCTCCTTTAAAGTTTTATATCTTATCTATGAGTGTTTACAGTGGAGCCAAGAAGAGAAGAGGAGTTTCAACTCCAGAACTGATATTTAATGGAAAAGTATGATGCATGCTTGTGTGAATTATACAACTACAAGCTCTGGCACTCGGTTCATTTGGAATTGAGGGTGTCGTGCTAACTCTATTGACTAATTGAGTGTAATTTGTCAATGACTTCTCTTTATCCAGGAGGCAATGAAAAGGAAAGCTGTTGGTATATGGAAATGTAACAGATGTTCCAAAACTGTTGCAGGAGGTGCATGGGTCTACTCGTAAGTATTGACTTAACCCAAGAACTGACACAGGCCTAACTAATCAGCTTATGGGTTGCCGCCAGTATGCTTGAGACAATCTAATCAGCCTCACGTAAAATTGCAGGCTGAAGCATTGTAAGAAGCTGTAATTGTGAAGAACTCTCATGTGACATGAGTAAACATTTTTCTTCCTTTTCCTGTCAAACTAGGGCCGTTTACATTTTGCAGTTGTTAGCATTGTTTGGGAATCGCAAAGCATCGGCCATGAAAACTTTTTGAAAAATCTATCTCAAATGAGGCCATTGGGAATACAAAGACTTAAATTTCATATGAAATTCCTGAAAACAGTGATCGAAATGATGAGGTGGTACTAGATCTTGTAGTATACTAGTAAGGATGAAGATCAAAAGTGAAAGAGCTGAAATTGGGACAGTGAAATTGTGGAAGCTGACACAAATCATGAGAAATATTCACTGTTCTTCAAATTTCAGAACTTCAATTTGTATTTTGTTCTTTGATATATTATATTCTTTTTTGTGTTTTGCATTTTGTCAAGGAATTTTTGTTTCAGCGTGCGTTAATCCAGTGTAAATGTGATAGTGTGAGAGAGTGGAAGAGATGTTGGGTATTCCTAGGGTATAATTTGAAAGCACACGTTACAAAAAATAAATTGTAGGCATACCTTTTGCTATTAAGTCATTCATGATTTGAAAGGTTTTTTGGATGCAATTTCTTCGGTTATTGCGGTTTTTCAGTTTGATTCCTTTTACTATTTAGATATGATTCTGAAGCAGACATGAGCATGCGAACAAGTCAGTTTTCAGTTACATGTACCAACAAAGTCACAGTCGCTTGAGGGTAGGGTGGGCGTGTAAAGGCAAAAATGAATGCATGGTTATGTTCTTTGTTCAGTTACCTTTCCAAAAACGTACATACTTATCGTAGTGTATTATTCATCATGAAACCACAAATGCTAGCTTCTCATGTATGGTCAGTTCTTCTGAAGTGCCCTGTCATTCTGGCAGGCTACCATTGTCACTTCCTGCGCTAAGAAACGTGTTCCTTTAGGCCCATTGCTTAATGAGGCAGATATAGGCCATTTTAGTTGTAAGGACCGACGCATAACTATGGCGATGGTAGCATTGATTTTGATTCATTAGCTGATTTGCACTGCGAGCACTTCAAGCGTCGCAAACCAATCGGCGCAAGCTAAAAAAAAGTTCATGGCAGTAAACAATGACACGTATTACATGCACATAGGAGATGTTCAGTCAATTCTTTCACTTCCTGTCCCTTGTTTACACTGATGGATCCATCCTTTCAACCCCTGTCATAACAGTCAACTGCAATGCAGCCAGCTGGCATTTTAACCGTTTAGTCATATCTCGAAGTTACACTCGTCAGCTGATCCACCGCCATTTTGGATGTCGGAAGTACAAAACAAAAACACTCTGTGACGTCATTCGCAATGGGCCTATTTGTTGGCTAACTTAGAGAATGTGTGTGAGTGCAGGGACTGAAAATTTGTATGCTGAGATCAGTGTGCATTTTTTTGTTATTTTTTGACATTTGTACAAAATGTCTTCACAGTGAAAATATTTTGAATGGTGTTCTAAAAGAATCACTTGTCATTAGGGTTTATATAGGCTTCTTGTTACAAGTGTTGCGTAGAGCAATAACCATTGCAGAAACTCAAAGTGAACTTCTAACAAGTAAATGAAATTAGCCCAAGTGATGTTAAACAGATCAACTGATAATTTACATTTTATCCCTATTTAGGAAACTGCTGTTTGTTCAACATCCTACAACTGCTTTTTTTTTTGTCACAATACGGTAAAACCTCGTTATACCACCAAGTAATGGGCAAACAGAAAATTGGCAGTATAACGAGAATGGCGGTACAACGAAAATACCATGTAGAACAAGGGAAATAAGTAATTTACCAACATTGGACTGGCTAACATGTCTAAAATATTGCAGTTATCGCCCTTATCTCTCCACCAGACATAAACCTCTGTTGTCATTTTGAAGTTTACATTGCTTTCATTTGTATTTTTTTTTGTTGTTTTTTTTGTGTTTATGACAATTATGTGTGTTGGAGTTTATTTATTCAGGAAATCGCACCTTAAGAGTAAAAGTATTATGTATTGCAACACGACAAATATTGCTACTGTCACAATTCAGCAACAAACGTGCGTTGTTTTTGCATCGTACCCCGCGACCGGCATGAACCAGTTGAAGCATCACCTCGCGCGCGCTCAAGTTCGTTCGCAAACTCTCTATCGAACTGTGACCCGTCTTTCCCACTGCATGCCCCATCAGTAGGCCTATCAGGACTTCAAAAGCGAAGACTGTGTAGTAGGATTGGTGTTTGAGTAACAAGCACAGACTGTGGCGCCAAGTGATGTTCCGACTGTTAGCTGGATTTAGGTAGATGTGGGGGTTAAATTTACGTTGGCGCTATAACAAGCAATATTTACTATACTCAAGTTACGAATGTAGCAGTCAAACTGTTGGCGGATGGCGGAATAACGAAATTTTTAGTGACTTTGTATAGGTGTCAGATCCGTACCTCGGCGAAAAGCGCGCGGTATAGCGAGGTTTTACTGTATATATATAATGCATTTTTAAAGCAGCATTTGACATTACTTGCAGTTTGTTAATATTTATCACATGCCTGAAATCAGAAGTGGAAAATGATGAATTTTGAAAGTGACAGATGTCTGCTACAATGCTGTGCAGGTATTTAGTGATTACATCTGTAGTGTTCCATTTTCAGAAATGCAGTGTGAGTAAGAAGAGCATGACTGTGTAGTAGCCATTCATTGCCTTTGTGATTCTTGGTGAATTCTTTTCAATTAAATGAGCTGTACACTGCAAATAACAATTTTCATGTAGCAGGGAATAACACTATGGGTGTTAAAAAGTTTTGAAAGCTGCATGTCACAACACCTTTGCCCTGATATATATACAGATATTTTGCATGGTTTGTCTGTGGCCAAACTCATAGAAAGATGCTGAAATGAACTGGCCATCTGTAAAATTTTATAGGATATATTCACTGCCGAGTGTACATGTAATGGCATGTTTATTCACATATATATTTTTTTTTTGTTCTTTTCCACAGGACAACAGCAGCTGCACAAGTCCGCAGCGCTATTCGTCGTCTCAGAGAAATGAAGGAAATCTAATAAACAGTTTTTGAATAGTACCAATGTTTGCTCATTATTTATAGAGATGTAATTGTGTTGTCTGTTTTCTTAGACTGAAGCCTTAGGAAAGACCAAGTTGAGGGATAAACAAAATTAATAACATGTACATGTAGTACTAGTAAGTGGGAAAAGTTGATTCAAATTCAATTTTTTTTTCAACACATATGGTTTCTCTCATTATTTGGGCATAAAATTGGTAAACCTGGCATGAAAAATGGGTACACTGGTAGCCTAGATGTATAGTCACTGAACTTTGCCACAAATTTTCACTAAGGGGCAATCATTACATGTTAAGTAAAGGCCGACATTGACCGACATGAATTTGCAGTTACCTGGGTGGGTTCTTATACATGTTCGTACATTTTAAAACTTATGGGATATGGCAAGTCAGTGTAGTGCTCTGTCAGAATCTAGTAGCAATTTTAGTACGTGCCTAACATTATAAAATAAATTTAGGAAAATCTTGGCGGTTCCATTGTGATTACTACATGCATCACAAACTGCAACCAGGACACTAGGTTCCTGGTATCAGATCATAGAAATCCTTGACAGTACCAGTGTAATCGAGGTGGGGATCTAAATGTGATGATTGCATTTAATAAAGCGACACTAGTTAAAACGATGGGGTCAAAAGGTACAATTGTAGTGTGAATGTGATTACTAGTCTAGTAATAGCAATACACAGTAGTATCACAGTGCAGAGATGAAAATGTAGCCTGTGGCATGAAAACAGGGACGAGCATGTATTAAGTATTACAGCAATTTACACTCATTACTGACAGTTCAAACAGTACCACCAGACAGAACAAAAGAAAATGAAGGAAGTGATTTATTTAATAATTATTTGCATGATTACATTTATTTTGTGAATGTGACATACACAGAGCACATTACTTAAAAAATACCCGCATTTGTAGAAGTGAGCAGTTAAAAGACTAGTGGCATACAATATCAGCATGCCTTCATAATGTTAAGAAGATGCCTTGAAATATTGACCTTGACCATACACTGTAAAACAAGCACAACACACTTTCAGAACTGGGCTGATTATGACTGTGACAATGGGAACACTGTAATACTGCAGGTAATAAACTAGGTCCTTCACTGAAAGAACTCCAAGCACACTTAACAAGCCATGAGATGCATTGTCGAGAAATCGGGCTCTCCAGTATAGCAGTACAGCATGGTACACTTCCAGATTTAAGGTGCTGACTACAAGATGGGCCTGAAATAGAAATGATGAAACAAACTGGTCTTGTAATTTTTCCACATTACTGTGACTGCAACAATTCTACCAGATTTCATACATGAATAGATAGAGATGTGTTCAGTTTAAACGATCATTATTTTACATGTAACATGTACGGTACCTTGAGCCATCACACAGATTCCTGTTCCACCTACAGATTAGTACTCAATTTTTTTTTAGCTAAAACTAAAAGTATTGTACATGTACTAAGAATGGCTGAAGAGATTTTTAAAACAAACATTTTGGTGGATTTAGCTCAAATAGTTTGTGTCCATTTTTGAGTCGTGATTCTCTGTGTGAAGGTGTTTTTTCCCCTTGTGAGTTGAAAGAGGGCATTTGCAAATTAAAAAGGATCAATATGACTAAAAATATTGCTTAGCAAACCATGTTCATAGCCTTGCTCAGAATAACAGCCAGTTATTATTATTATTATTATTTTATATAACGCATATCCATTTTTAAAATGCTCTATGCGCTTTACAGAAGAAACCTGTCAACCACAGCAGAATGGAGCGCCGGCGAAGCGCTCAACACACTACACTGATTCTTTCTCTCTCCCTCTATCTTAGAGCAAATTGTGACGCAGCCTGTTCCACTTACCCGCACATTAGAATTTGCCTCCTCTGATGGGTGTTATCTGCTACTACTGCTACATGTATTATGACTATAATATGAGTGCTAATTGTGCCTTGCTGCACTGCAAGAAGGTCATGACCATAAATTATCAGGGCTATGGTAAAAGATATTTATTTATTATACATGTATGTGCATGTATCTGTCAGCAACGAAATCTACAATTTTGCAATTTTGACGTTTATTAATTTCACCAAGAAAAAAAACTAGCATTCCATAAGGTGAAATAAACCCAATGTGCAGTGTATTATCATCCTCAGAACGATTGACATGTTGTAAATGTCAAACTGAAATCTTATATAATAAAAAAACTCGTGGGATTTTTATCAAAACATACTGCCGCTCACACTGTTCGGATCTGCCTGAAATCTAACATTTGCCTTCCTCTTGACTGGCAGAAAGTTCTTTTTCAATATTTTTTTTTTAGTTTGATTCATGCCGTTAATTTTGCCCCTTTCTTTTTCACGAACACACGTCATCACTTCCTGCAATGTGTTGACTGTATTAAACACACTGACCTGTGTGCAAATTATTACCATTTCATGAATGCTGATGGAATGTGTAGGGCACAAATGAGTTTATGTGTATGGGGGGGGGGGGGGGGGGGTTCATCTAAAAACAAAGAAACAAACAATAATCATATAACAGAAAAATAAACCTAAAGGAACAGGCATGGTGAAGCAGATCCATTATAATCACCCAAAAACTTAAAACTGATAAAAATATTTCTCCTGGAGAGGGCGGGTAGCTCAGCTAGTAATCATAGTTTTAACACTGGGCTTGGCAAAACCATTGTATTTCTATAATAATATGCAATAAACATATTAAGAACACTCACCAGTGCAGAAGAAAAGTCTTGAATACAGGCAATGGCTTGTTGTTCCAGTCCATATGCGAGGTGTAGATAATAGGCCATCATGACTGTCCATGTCCCTATCACAGCTAGCAAAAGTGTCCTAGACAAGATAGATAAAAAAAATATGTTTAAACGTGTACAGACTTTTCAGTGCCATGACAACTTGAATTATTTCAAAGAAAAACACATTACTACCACTACAGAAATCTCATTCTGACAGTGACATGAATATTTATAGGTGTCAAAACTCCATAATGTACTGGTACCTGAAACAGGATTATAAACACAGGAAATGGCAACAGTTTCTTGTCAAATTAAACAATGATTTGGTCATTATGTTTCAATTTTAAGGCAAAGTTTCAGTCTAATTATCTTGATGTGATTGCCACCACAAATTTAATTGCACTTACTGAAAATGTCACTGTCGCGATGTGGGTTAGATGGGGAGAATTCGACTGACACTCTTTCGAGGTCCGCTCCCACAATCGACGAACACACAAAAAAAATACTTGCACTCTAAAAACTAAATAAATCAATTGCTTTGATTTTTAGCAGAACTGTAGGGCAGTTTAATTACAGGAATTAATGTAACAAATATAATTATAAATATAAATATCAATTCAAAGGCAACTGAATCTAACTAATGAAACTACAGCTTTCTATAAAGACTAACTTATTCACTCTAACTACTTGCAGGTCATATGAGTTAGATGCCAAATAGAATCCGCGCACGTGGCGACGGATATAACAGTTTAAATTCTATTAATTCAATGAGACATGTTATGATATGGACATTTCCTCTAGACACGCCATGGAGAATGCTTGTACAACCATGCGTTGTCTGGCGGTAGCTCTGAAACTGTCTTCAAAAGTAAGTAGAACGGTTCACTTTCATCATTACAAATTAGTATGGACTCTCACCATGCGGCCCTCACTGGGAGTGAGAGCGCTGGATGTAAACGCTGTGGGTTTATATCAAACCAAGTAGCTTAGGCTCTGGAGCTTTAAATCATGGCGCTCCTCACAATATGGACTGCTCAACTGCGTCTCTATGTCTCTCATCTGGCTGAGCACTATCGCCGTCCACTTCGTAAATGGATTGTCTACATGTGGCATCTATCTAAGCTCTGCACGGGTTTAAATACTAAAGCTATGTCTCGACCTTCCGTCCAGATTCATACATTTGATTGGTGCAGTCGCTTCAGCTCAGCCTGCAATATTAATTTATGCTTGTCATGGCCTTGCGCCAAAATCAAGGTCAATTTTACGGTCTAGACAAAATTTAAAATGCAAAACATTAACTACTAAAATCTTCAAAGCCCGTGCTTTCTACTCTTATGCACGAATTTCCGAACGCCAACTAAGCATCTAAATAAACTACCTTTACTCGCCCCTTATCTATGTTAATCAAAATCACGGGGTCAAGAACTGCTCTGTCATTCCTAGCTATACATTTATTCTGTCTCGCCCCTCCTTCTCTCCATCCATCAGAAAAAAGGTGTTTCAAAACAAACTGTTCACGAGAACAGCTCAAGGACAAATTACGCTGGTTATAATCAACAAGATCGTAAAAATTAACTCACTGACGTCGTGACCTAGCACGGCATTTATGATCCTAATGTGATTATGACAGTCACATCCTTCAAAAGTCCCATTTGGTGTATGCTTAATCTTCCTCTTTGTGCAACAGACATCATCAAATTTTTAGTGATCTAGAGACTTTTGAAAGAAACACCAATGTATTTCCCCCTATCCTATGATTTTATTAAGAGTTCCATGCTAAAACTGGCAAAGCCAATATCATTGCTGTTAGTGTCATACTACATAGCACAACCAGTGGGTGGTTGAAATAAGAAGTGCAAACACTGGAAACCTGTGAGTGTGACAGATATTTATGCTGTGCTCTCCAGTGACATAATCTTCTACTCTTCTAGTACCAGTATTGTAGTATTACTGACATTCAATATCATGTTTTGAAAGTTAGAAAACAATAATGTTTGTTGGAAGCGGAGGCATCTGATTCATATTACCTAAACCAAAAACAGCAATTTTGGCAGACAGATTCAGGAATTTCTTTCAAATCTAGTTTAAAAATATATGTATTATAATTATTCTCTCCATAAAATAAAAGCGGGAGAATCAATACAGCCTTTCGATGTCATTTTCTTATTGGCTATTGTAAAATATAAAAGTAAGCAGTTCTCACCATCTCTTGATGCGGGACGGTGTGAGCTTATTCTTGGAAAGCATGTTGTCCAGAAGATAGTAAAACAGAGTAGCTAATCCCATGAGATAGCTGATGATATATAGTTGATAGCTTGTAGACATCACAGACATATCAAAATGTCCCTGTATGTCATCCTGTTTTAAGAGAAAGCTCTTTATCGACAATTTTGTTTTTGGTGAATAGTACATGGCTAATCAAAACTGGTCAACACAAAAAACCTTTATAAAGACAGAAGTAAGGTGAGAAATGGGAAACAATTCCAATGCAGCTAAACAAAAAAAAAAAAAGAATAACCTACCACTGTTCATTTCAATCTGACAAAAAATGTATCCATGTGTATCATGAAACAGAAATTTTCATAGTTCGCTAAAATTTCAGAAAACATATATATATAATTATGCATGTAGTTTAATTGGGTTTTCATCGTGGGTAAAAGTCTACTCATAAAAGACATTTTGAAAAATGAGATGAAACATTAATCTCAACCATTACCTCTGAACACATTTCACTGATTTACTTACGGTTAGCTGAAGAAGGTCTTTATGCCATCCAACAACTTGATCTTGAAAAATCTGTTGTCTAGTATGATTGACTGAAATCTGATGTGAACTGCGGAACTTTTGTATCTTTATGGTGAACTTTTGAAGTTTCTGTGACGTTTCACCTGAGTGAAGACATGTACATTCAGATCAGTATGCTCATTTTACATGGTTTCAAGATATCCACCATAATTTGGATTATACCCACACAAACACATTTGGCACATAATACTCTAAAATTGTCAAATGAAAGGCAACATCACCATATCAGATTATAACTAGGTATTAGAATCAGAGAAGAGGGACAGCAAAGAATACATCTGACGTGATACTGCGTGTCATAAGAGGCGACTAAAGGTGCAAAGGTCCTGGTCTCCCGAGAAGAGCCAGTTGGCGGTGGGCCAACTACCCACCCTGTAAAAATAAACCAGTTACAGAAACACAAGCAAATACTTTAAATCAGTCTTTTATCTTGGGAGAAGGGGGAGCATCCGCACCTGTAGATTCAATGAAGGACAATGGACACAGCTGAAAGGACTCCACTGGCCTGACTGCTCCTTCATCAAACAAGTCACTCCGGATTGCGTCGTGGAATGTCCGCTCCATGTATGAAGCAGGAAAGAGTGCCCAGGTTACAATGGAGATGAGGCGATACAGACTGCACATACTCGGAGTTAGCGAGACCCGCTGGATACAGTCCGGACTGAAACAACTTAATTCTGGGGAAAAGATTTTGTATTCTGGAAGGGAGGACAAAAAGCATACAGAAGGAGTAGCGATCATCTTGAGCAAGCACGCCCAGAGGTCACTGAGGGGATGGGAACCCTACGGAAGGAGAATTATATTGGCATCATTTACTACAAAGAACAAGAACATCAACATGAACATTGTGCAGATATACGCCCCAACAAACGAAGCAACCGATGAGGACAAGGACGATTTCTACAACCAGCTTCAGGAAATAGTTGACACATTGCCAAGAAAAGATGTGAACATTATAATGGGAGACGCCAATGCCAAGATAGGACAGGACAATACAGGGTATGAGGACATTATGGGGTGCAATGGTTTGGGACAAATGAATGAGAATGGAGAGCGGTTTGCAAGTTTCTGCGCATTTAACAGCTATGTGATTGGAGGTTCAGTATTCCCACACAAGAGGATCCATAAGGCCACTTGGATTTCACCGGATGGAGTAACTGAAAACCAGATTGACCACTTTTGCATCACCCAACGATTCAGACGCTCACTGGAGGATGTCATAGTACAGAGAGGAGCTGATGTTGGATCTGACCATCACATGCTGCTGGCAAGACTCAAACTCCGCCTCAAGAAACAAGGTACCAGAGCAGGAACAAAGAGGAGAAAGTTTCAAGTGAGCCTTCTGGATGGAGACAAGAAGGAAGAGTTCCAGCTGACACTGAGGAATAGATTCAAACCCCTTGTTGACCTCGAAGAGACAGTAGATTTGGAGACTCACTGGGCTAAGGTAAAAGGAGTATTTACATCGACATGCCAGGATGTTCTTGGGGAAAAGAAAGTGGAACACAAGGAATGGATCAGTCAAAAATCACTGGACTTGATAAGGATAAGAAGAGACCTAAAAGAACAGGTAAATGCAAGTCGTACAAGAAGCTCAAGAGTTGGTAACCAGGAAGAGTACCGAGCATCAGCTAAAGAGGTCAAAAAATCAATTAAAAAAGACAAAGAGGAGTTCATAGCAATGTTAGCAGAGAAAGCAGAGAAGGCAGCAACAGGAGGACACATGAGGATCCTCTACCAGACTACAAAGACTCTTGCTGGAAAATATGGAAAACCTGAAGTTCCTGTCAAGGATTACAACAGGAAGGCTATTTTTGGAAAGGAAGCTCAGGCAAAAAGATGGATAGAACATTTTAACAGCCTCTTGAACAGACCTCCACCAAGCAACCCACCCGACATTCTACCCGCAAGAAATGATTTACCGATCAGTTGCGACCCTCCGACTAAAGCAGAGATTAATGATGCCATAAAGCAGTTAAATCGAGGCAAGGCAGCTGGACCAGATCAGATCCCACCAGAGGCGCTGAAGGCAGATGCTGCTGGGGCTGCAGAGGGTCTGCATTCGCTATTCTCGAGGATTTGGATCGGAGGCAAGTTTCCAAAGGACTGGAAGGAAGGACACCTCGTGAAGCTTCCAAAAAAAGGGGACCTCAGCAATTGTAGTAACTACAGAGGAATCACACTTCTCTCCATCCCAGGAAAGGTTTTCAACCGGATTATTCTCAAGCGAATACAGAATGCAACAGACCCAAAACTTCGTGAGGAGCAAGCTGGTTTCAGGAGTAATCGATCAACCACCGACCAGATCGCCACGCTGAAAATCATAGTAGAGCAGTCGCTAGAGTGGAACTCCCAACTGATAGTGAACTTCCTTGACTACGAGAAGGCCTTTGATAGCATCGATAGAGAAACACTGTGGAGAATATTGAGACATTATGGAATCCCAGAGAAGATGGTGAACCTTATCAAGAGCATGTACGAGGGGACAAGTTGCAGAGTCGTACACGATGGCGAGCTTACTGACAGCTTTGATATCAAGACTGGTGTTAGGCAGGGTTGTTTGCTGTCCCCATTTCTGTTTGTCCTGGTGATTGATTGGCTTATGAAAGAAACCACCAGTGGAGGAAGAAATGGCATACAATGGACCCCATGGACACAGCTGGACGATCTAGATTTTGCAGATGACTTGGCACTATTGTCGCACACACACGACCAGATGCAAGCAAAGACTACAGCTCTAAACAAAATTTCAGAATCTATTGGATTGAGGATACATCCTGCGAAGTCGAAGGTCCTAAAAATTGTTGCACCCCCAAGCGCACAAGTCAGAGTAGGAGATCAACCACTGGAAGATGTAGAGTCCTTCTGCTATCTTGGTAGTATCATTGACAATAAGGGAGGAACAGAGGCAGAAGTCAAAGCACGAATTGGAAAGGCACAGGCAGCTTTTACGTCCTTAAGCAAGATTTGGAGAACCAAGGATATATCTCTAAAAACAAAGCTGAGGATATTCAACTCGAACGTGAAGTCAGTCCTGTTGTATGGATGTGAGACTTGGAATGCATCCAAGGCCTGCATAAAGAGAATCCAAGTTTTCATCAACAGATGTTTGAGGAAGCTACTTAAGATCAGATGGACAGACAAGGTCAGCAATGAAATTGTATGGAAAAGAACAAGACAGAGCCCAGTCAGAGAGGAAATTGGTAGGAGGCGATGGAGATGGATCGGCCACACTCTCAGGAGGCCAGGAAACAGCATCACGAAGAAGGTATTGGATTGGAATCCCCAGGGCAAGAGATCAAGAGGAAGGCCGCGCGGAACGTGGAGAAGAGCCAGAGAAAATGATGTGCAACGAAGCGGAAAGACTTGGAATAATGTAAAGAGACTGGCCCATGATAGAGAGGGATGGAAAGTGTTTGTTGGTGGCCTATACCCTGATCCAGGGTGAGAAAGGCAATGATGATGATGATTAGAATCAGACATACATATCTTTGTGTAACAGGGACGGGAACGAGCGGTCTCCCTAGCTAGCTATCTAATCTGACACCAAATATGTAACAGGACGGGGAACACGAGCCGTCTCTCTATAGCTATCTCACATAGCCAAACATACAAACAAAACTATCAGGTTTTGAGAGGACATTTACGTTTATTAAAAAGAAAAGGAAAAAAACAAATAATAATACAACAATACAATCCATAATAAACCACAATACAATAAACCAGACAATACAATAAACAGCACAAGACAATACAATAAACCAGGACAATAAACAAGACAATACAATAAACCCAACCGATAGGCGCGGTGAATTAACCAAATGAATTCACACTTGATCTACATCATCAGAGCTGGCACTTCACAAATCTTGAAATATTTACAACTTCTCACTTATATCTTAGTCTGGACAGAATGACACGTCCTGCTGTCTTGAAGACTTGGGTGGAACTGACTGACCCACGCTATCATCTATGCGTCACCCAAAAACGCGCAACCCAGTTACTCCCTAACAGTCCACTACGTGCAAATTCTAATAAAACATTAAAACAAATAAAAACATTTTTAAAGAACTACCCTCTTGCTCGTGTATGTTCCAAATACACTATCTTAACAAAATATTACTTCACAAGATAAATACTAAACAAAACTTACAATGTAGTGATACATAACAAGATTCTACTTCTGGCACCAGGGATGGTCACTTAAATTGACCAATCCCGGACAATACAGACAACGCTAAGATCATGGTTTAAAATTGGCGCAGTGAGCAGATCAGTCGGGAATGTTACTCAACACTGCATGACTCATGTCAAGTGCGTCCCCTTGACCACATCTAGTGGTCCAGCTAGTCAAAATAAACAGGTTTATCTCCCTTTCACCACAGTGAGCTATGTTCTCAGCCCTGTAATGGTTCACCCCATTACATTTGCATTAATTAAATTCTTTACTTTCCTTTCCTGTCCAGAACAAAATGGATTACAATGTGCTAGTAGCTTTACTAAGTAAATTTGTAATACCATGTCAACTGTTTGTAGTGAACTTACCATGCAAATTATGAAGTAGTAATGTTGTGCCTACTGACAGAAGTACAGCTGCAATGACCAACACGAAAACATCTAAATTTGTTAGTCTCATCTGCAGCATTTCTGGCCATAGCGAGACACCTCCACCACTTTTTAGTTTGTCCCCTTTCTGACGTATTTCTTCATGTTGGTCAATGAGCTGTTGTTGTTTCTCCTTCAGTCTACCTGACACCCAAAAAAAGAAAAGAGTTTTATGCAGAGTATGCACAAAATGTTAAGATGTATACACAATATACATGTGTATAAGTGTGTGTACTCACATACAAACATACATGCACATATAAATTACAATAAATATGAATAATTCAGAAAGCTGACCCAACATTTTGCAAATTTAATAATTTTGAACATGGAAGCGGCACAAAATTTTATCACAGCGTAAAAATATGTTGTGAAAAGAGAAAACATACATTTCTTGACCTAAGGAAATAAAATGTGATTGCACCATTTCAATGACACAATGTTTCATAATATTATTCAAGTATCATCACATACAAATAACAGGCCTATGGATCTATACTTGTTCATGTCTTTTGCGTCCACTTTCCCAGTGCCTTCTTTAGTTTAAGCGTGTACATGTAAAGCACGCATGAAACAACACTACATAAATCGTTTAGTCCTTTTGGGAGTGAATGTCAGCTGGACCACTAAATTTGTGTCTTTAGTGTTCATATCACATGTAGTAATTATTAGCCATTTAAGGTGTAAGAAAAATGCACATATGATTATAATTTACAGGCATGTAATAAAATTAATGGATTACAATTGAAAGTAACAGTTGACTGTGTTAGAAATCGACTGATGAGTGAAAAATGAAGAGGGAGAAGGCAAAATGAAGCATGCAAGACAAAGCAAGGTAGAGAAAAGTATGCTAATGGAAGTTTTTCTTAGATATTTCTTGAATTATTCCACCTAAATAACTATTTTTGCACATTTTTTTTTTTAACGAGTACTAAAGAAAAGAAGTTTTTTAGCTTCAAATAAAATAAAGATAATGTATTGGTTATAGTTACCAGAGGTAAACAACCTTTTCCCCCAACTTCTTAATCTTAGTGTCCTCTGCGCCCATGGGTTCTATATCTTTCAATTGACAAAGCAAGAGAAAGAAGAGAGGAAGAAAGAGGGTGTGGGTGGAATAAATTTAAATAGCAAGCACAATAAATAATAAACGAATGCAGAAATGACACAGGTAGAAATAGTAGAATATATTTTCAAAAGCAAACATTCTCTTTCTTTCACCATTGATCATTCTCTTCGATCAAACTCTCTCTGTATATTTGTGTAGGTACTTGTCTATGTGTATCTCTAAACATGTGCTGACAAATAATTAAACAATTTTGCAATTAAATGAATATGAATTTGTGATTTTGAGGTTTAAATGAAGGATGCAGAGGCCAGAGAGAAGTTGCATGGGCTCAGAGGAAAATAAGCAGTGGGGAAAAGTTGTTTCCCATTGATGATTGTGGGTAATGTGAGCAGCCAAACGGTTGCACTTCTGACCAAAAATTATATCGATATTGATCTATACAGTTATGAAGAACATCTCTGTAATAAAAAATGCACAAAGATATTATTTTGTAAGACAGATTGGTATTGGAAAATACTACTTAGTACACTAGTAGGTGGAATTGTAATATTGTTTAAGAAATGTAGGCCTATAAATAAACTTACACAAATTATTTTGAAATTGGCTATAGCCATTGCTAGAAATAAGAAGCACTTCCTGTAAAACAGTGACAAAAGTCCTAACTAACTGTGAACAGATTCATCAACACAGTTTGAAGTAACTATATGGGGCTTTAGCGGACAAACAGATCAAGACAGACAGTTCACAAAATTGTGCTTGCACTACTTTAGGGAGATGGAAGAAAGATGCCAGTTAAGTGGGGTTTTGTAATCTGACCCAAAAGATCACTGACAGGGAGGCTATTACATAAATGCCGCAGATTAAAGTTCACTGTAAATAAACATCCGCTAAGTTGTTAATTTTTGTCCACTCATTGTAATCAAATGAAAAAAACACAGGTAGGTGTGCTCCACTGCGTGAGCTCATTTCAACCAAGAATCCAGATGTGATGGGTTCACTTTTAATAGCTGCAGTATACTTTACACCCCCCCCCCCCCAAATTAAATTTTCTTGTGAGACCACTCAGAAAACACAAACCTCATCTAAAAGCATCATTTAACATTTCTCAGTCAGCAGCTGAAATATAAATATTACATACCTAAAATTCAGAGTACAATATAATTCAGAATATATTTCTATTAATTATTCTAGTTTTCAGCTTGTCCCATTGCCCATATTTAATACAAGTATTAATTATTATGAATGACATATCTTACCTGGTGTCATCCTTAGCCTTGCTAATCCTGGGCTTGTTTTATCATCAATAAGGCTTCTGAAGGCCAGTGGTGTCTGATTCTCCATTACTTGCTGATATTCATGAATATCATTTTGAGACTTTACTGTCACTGGTGTTCCAAATGAACATCTTTGCTTTCTCCGACTGACATTATTTGGGTTTACAAACTCTGCCTTTGTCACTACATCAGGGAGCACTCCAAGAACTCTGATTTTCCTGCAAGGTCCAGTAGGAGTATTCATGTCACTTGCATTTATGTAATTACTTTTGATCTCTGCTGCTTGATGTGAAACTTCAACCCTCTCCATTCTGGGCTCTACAATGCACCAACCTGGGAAATATATGTACAGCAGAAACAACTGGTTGACAGGCGATTAAAAAGAAAAGTGTTATGAAAACTTTCTAGGCATGCGAACAACCTATTGAAAATTGCACTGAAAGTAGAATGTGGTCAGGGCTTTTTATTGATAACAAAATAAAAGATTTAAAACTAAAACATTTTCCAAATGGCTACCCTTATTTGTCCAGATTAACGGGCAATAAGCTTAATCCTTATGATTTGTCCAAGTAGTCAAATAAGTCAAAACTTTATTGGTCCAAATGGGCAAATAAACTTTAACCTGATTTGTCCAAGTACTGATAATATAAATTACATGTATGCATTGCATCTAAGCCTAAGATTCATAATGTAATTGGATCCAATAGGCAAAGACAATAGAGTAATAGACGCAATGGTCCCATATGACAGGTAACTTTTGTGGGGAAGAAAAAAGATAAGTTTGCAGAGCAGTACACTGTACTTAGGTCAAACTCTCACCCTGTCCCTACCACGTAGCACATACATGTAATACTGATGATTTTGTCCAAAATACAAACCTAAGGAATTAACTGAGCATGTATAAATATAATATAAGAAAATTGGAAGGACTGAAGGCCAAAATTTGTTTTCTGACAAAAATCAAGCACTGCAATAATTTTTAGTACACGTTTTGTTCTTTGAAGACATATAGTTTTTTTGTTTCCTTTGTTGTTCTCCTACCATCACCCATAGGTGACGTGACGGTCTATTGAGATAACTGTTTGGATTAAACTACTTGTATAGCAGACTTAATCCATGTATTTTTTTGTAGGTCAGCGTAAAGATGATTTGGGTATTTCTCAGACACAGTAGAGAAACTTTGTTGTCAAAGAATATTTTCGAAAATATTGTGTAACACTAATTAAACATGTGCTAGGTCAATAATAGACCAATGCCGCATACTACTAATATTATTTTCATTCAAGATGTCTTCAATTAAAGATCTACTCACAATTGTACAGCGTTTTTCCAAACTGCATTATAAGTCCAATTTTGCATAACAATAACATGAGTTATGGCTGTTTTCAGACAGTCATTCAAAAGTAGTGTAAGATGCGGTGTAATTGTTCAGTTAAAACTTGCTATGTCCTTTTTTTTTTTTTTATAGATATGTCAAATGTGGGTGTCTTTCCAAAACTGGGTAAGTCCAGCTGGACTAATCTTTCCAAACTTGGCAAATCTCTGTGGAGAATGCAAAGCCCATTCTTTAGTACATAAAATTGAATCTACCCCTTAGTTAAAAGCATTTGCAAGAAAACTATTACACAACATGCTGCTGTGTTACTGTTGGATGAACTACGAGTGGCTAATGTGGTTACTGCGTGGGTTCAATAGTAACTCCCTTAAGGATACACAGGATTAACAAACACAGGGTTCTGCTGGCAATCTTATTTATTGATAAATGCCTCAACATAAAGGTATCACTACCAAACAAAAAGGCAAAGGAGAACCCTACCAAGCAAAAAAAAAAGCCCAACCAGCCATAAGCTGGAACAAGAGAAAAAGACAAAAATATGATTAGGATATAATGACAACATTAATCAGGCAATCAATGGTGGACATACATAGTAATAGTATTAAGTATTAAATCAAACAACAACAACATAATATAGAATTTAAGCAATAACCAACTGGATATGTATGCATGGAATAAAATAGCGCTACGGTTAATGAATAACAACTACAAGTGGCTATATCATATACACAAGGAGTTTCCTAGTACACTGGCAACATAAACTAATGTACTAATCAAAGTATGAAGGACATAACAAATGAAGGGGCAAGAACACAATAGTTTCGCTCCACTGAGCCGGTGTACAGCACATCCAGAGTGGCCATTCCATTTAATAACGCAGTGGCCAACATGGCCCACTGACCGTCCATAACACAGACGCTGCATCCCAATGCAGGCCATCCTCATAGGCCCACTCCCATTATTAGTACTAACCCGCCCCAGGGCTATTGTATTGGTTACTTCCCTTCCCAATCGATACTGAAGGGTCATGCCCTTTGACCTTAGCCGTGGAGCTATGCCGCCAGGCTAACATGCGTATGACACACCACTAGATACATAAAGTAGTGTGTACATTCGAAACTATGTCCTTCACACAACCTACGAACTCAATGAAACACAGCACGTCTGTAATATCTATAATCTATAATAGGTAGATCTATAGGCGGGACTCATTGCAACATGTGCAAACTCACTGAAACATTGTTCATCCACCGCAGCACATAGAACAATCCTGGGGCTCACCCATGTGAGGCCCAACTAATATTATACATCTCCAATACACATGTAATTAATTACACATCTTAAACACTAAACACGCAATCACAATCACACTGCTCTCTATAGCATAGTGGTAGGCTACTGGCAAGGTACACAAATACCCGGAATACAATCAAGTGTATAGTGCCGCTCGCTGTAACATAAGCCATCCACATTAACATGTCAGGAAATCCTCACTGCCTACCACAACAAGGCAATGCTACACATACACTATATATTTTATATGCACACAAGCAAATCGTGATAGCTTGGTTAGCGAGCCATCATTATCATCTAGCACCGCAAACGTTAACTTTGACAATAAAGTCACAATATCAAGACGCTGCACTGCACCGCGCATCTTACACGACTAATGACAATGGCAATTACCGTTGAGCCGGACTCATAATAGTCTCTGTAGATCAGCATTCTCTACGCGGCATCCCCGAAGGGGGGGGGGGGGTGCGCAAATTAAAGTCACTTCTAATATAGTCTCCAACTTACCCAAAGTCTTTCTGCTACTGGCGCAACTGGACTAGGCCATGTTTTGGGCGAGGCGCGCCACGGCAGGCCGCCGCCGGTCTATTGTACTGCAAGGTCCACTCGTGCTTCCTATTGTTGCGGCGTCTTTGATGGAGTCTACTGACCACTCGAACTGGCATCATCTTTATGAGCCAGCGCGGACGTCCGAGAGGGCTATTACGTAGTCCAGTGTTGGACAAGTGAAAGGCTCGGACATTGAGTCCAGCCGAACAACATAACAGGTTAGGGTCCTAACACAATCGAATTTACAGTACGGTTAAAAGGGTGCACACAAAAGTCAATTAGGTATCCCAGTAAACTGCAGAAATTACTCTATGGTCCCCTCCAGCTATAATTGAATAAATTTGACCCAGGTTGGAATTATCGGGGATAACATGCGTCTAACTCATAGTTTACTTTAAATCCGAGACCCTCTTATTAATTATTTCAATAGGACATGTGCATCAAAGTACAACGAAATTAGTACCATCATAAAGTAGAAACTTGCTGCTAAAATTCTAACTGACTACTTATACCAGAAACCCGGTAATAGTTTTAATATAAATTTTCAAAGTGTCAGGACTAACAACATTGGACAAATTTGTGCGGGATACTTTCGTCCATTAATACGACGTATCTCCATTGACAACAAACGTTATCATGAGTACCTATTTTGTACCGATAGGGTATTGCCTACTCTCAACAATGAATTCGGGTTCCCGTCTTTCTGTCGGTGGATAACAACGAAGGAGCGAGTTGTAAGAAACTTAAAGCCATGATATAAGAGTTGGAAGCCCGGTGGTCAACATTTCCAACTGACCAATCAAAATGCGCGCTTTTCACCGTGATGTGAATAACGGGTCCCGCGCTAGTATTACAAGGGAAACAATCCAATTAATGGTACTCGGCCAAGTGTCCATAAACTACTATGAGTGGCCGTCCCTCACTCACGCACTAGCGTTACCATGAAAGCACATATTAAAAATAGAAAATCGTTCATCCTCTCACATTACCTTTGTCGTTGTCAATAGTATTCATAATAATAATAATAGTTCGTCCATCAGGTATGATGATGACCTTAACAACACCAGAGGAATAAAGAACAGAAATTGTTGAGAATTTCAACACATGGACAATAAAGAGAACTAAAGGACACAGAGGACAGAATGGAAAGACTGTTCTTTCATGACTTATGGCTTCTCATGTGACTGATAAGTCCTATTTTTGCCCTGCAGACCCTTCCGCATAAATGACAAGAGTGCTCCGTTGGTTCAGTACCACTGGGCCTTTTCTTGCGCCGTTCTCTTTTTTTGATAGCCTGCTGGACTCTGTCAGCTTCCCATGCTTTGCTGCCTCTGGTAAGGGCCGCCCTCTAATTTGCACGATCAAGCGAGAGCTTTTCCCACTCACTCACATCAATGGCAACGGCCTTCAGTGATTGCTTGAGAGTGTCTTTGTAACGTCTCTTTGGGGCCCCAACATTCCTCGTTCCATTGGAGAGCTCAGAGAAGAAGATTTGCTTAGGGAGTCTGGAGTCGGGCATTCTGACAACATGTCCTGCCCAACGTAGCTGAATTTTTTTCAGGTGGCAGAAGATGCTCAATTCCTTGGCACGATTGAGGACCTCAGTGTCTGGAATTTTATCCTGCCATTTGATCCTTAGGATCTTTCTAAGGCAGGCCAGATGAAAGTGATTTAGCTTTCTGGCATGCGATTGGTACACTGTCCAGGTTTCAGCCCCATAGAGTAGGGTGGGAAGGACCACAGCATTGTACACTTTCAGCTTAGTGTCTGTGCGAATGCCGGCAACATCCCATACTCTCTTTCGAAGCCTGCCAAATGCAGAGCTGGCTTTGCTGATTCTTGAGAGAATTTCAGTATCAACACGAGCCGCGGAAGACAGAGTACTGCCAAGATAGGTGAAGTTCTCCGACACCTTCAGAAGACTATCATGGACTTTGATATTTGGGGTCACAGGATACTTGTCGTCTGGAGTAGGCTGATGGAGCACTTCCGTCTTCTTTGTGCTTATTGTGAGGCCAAAGTTGTCACAGGCACTAGAGAACTTATCAACACAGTTTTGCATGCTATCCTCATCGTGTGCCAGAAGTGCACAATCATCAGCAAATAGTAGGTCACAGACTTGAGTACTTTTGGTTTTGGTTTTTGCCTGAAGTCTCCTGAGGTTGAATAGACTGCCATCAGTTCGGTACTTGATGCTTACCCCTTGAGGAGGAGAGCTAAAGGCTTCTTGTAGCATTGCAGAGAACATGATGCTGAACAGAGTTGGGGCTAAGACACAACCCTGTTTTACCCCATTTGTGACAGCAAAGGGCTCTGAAACACTGCCGTTGCTTTTGACTGCAGCTTGCATGCCATCATGAAACTGGCGCACTATTGTGATGAATTCGGGTGGACACCCAAACTTCGCCAAGATTTTCCAGAGGCCTTCACGACACACTGTGTCAAATGCTTTTGTGAGGTCAACAAATGTGATATACAGCGCTTTATTTTGTTCCATGCATTTTTCCTGAATCTGTCTGGCAGCAAAAATCATATCTGCCGTTCCCCTCTTTTTACGAAAGCCACATTGGCTCTCGGGAAGCAAGTCATTTGACGAGAGGTGATCAAGAAGGCGATTCAGAAGCATTCTTGCCAATATTTTGCCAGCAATTGAAAGTAGAGAGATTCCCCGATGGTTGTCACAGACTTGGCTGTCCCCTTTGTTTTTGTACAGATGGATGATTGAAGCATCTTTGAAGTCCTGTGGCAGCTTCCCTGCTTTGAACATATGATTGAACAACTCGGTCAACCTTTCAATAAGCTTTTCTCCACCGAAGGCATACACCTCAGCAGGAATTGAATCCACGCCTGGTGATTTGTTACAGGACATCTGATTTGTGGCAGTTCGGGTCTCATTTGCTGTGAATGGCTTGGCAAGAGCTGCATTAATAGGAGTCTGAGGGAGGCGGTCAATGGACTCAGTATTTATATTTGATGGCCGATTTAGCACACCTCCGAAATGTTCTGCCCAACGCTGAATTATGGCATTCAATTCAACAATGCGTGTTGAACCATCTGACGCAAGAAGTGGCGTAGTGCCAGAGCGGGATGGTCCAAACACAGCTCGGAGGCTCTCAAAGAACTTTCTAGTGTTGTTTGTGTCGGCATATTTCTGAGTTTCTCTTACTCGCTCTTCAAGCCAGTCATTTTTCATTTTCCTCAGCTTCTTCTGGAGTACACCCTTACATGCACGCAGTGCATCAGCTTTTGCTGTGGAAGAGGGGTCACTGCAGTGAGCTTGGATGAGACTATTTTTTTCTTTGATGAGCACTTTGATTTCATTATCATTATCATTGAACCAGTCCTGGTGCTTGCGGACAGGAAAACCAACTGTGCTGCTGGCGCAAGAGTGTACAGTCGTATTTAGGTCAGTCCATCTCTGTTCAATGTTCTCAGGGTCAAAAGTCATGCAATCCAATTTTGAGGAGAGTTCTGATGAGAGCTCGCTCTGTTTCTCAGCTGAGCAGAGTTTTGAAACATTTAGGCGTTTAGGTGGCGCTTTCCCTTGAGGGCGTCTATTGCGCCTCAATGTTAGTCTGAGCTTGCAAACAATGAGTCTGTGGTCAGTTCCACACTCGGCACCACACATCGCCTTTGTTACAAGGACATCCTTTCTGTCAGTCTTCCTCACAATGACATAGTCTATGAGATGCCAATGCTTTGAGCGGGGATGCATCCATGACGTTCTGTTTCTCACGGGGAGACTAAAATTTGTGTTGGTAATGAACAGGCCAAATTCAGCGCACAAAGTAAGTAAGCGCAACCCATTGTTATTGCATGAACCAACTCCATGAGGGCCCAAAACATTTGGCCACGCTGAGATTTCGGAGCCAACCCTAGCATTGAAGTCCCCCAAAAGAATCAGCTTATCAGCTGCCGGGACAGAGCATATGACAGATTCTAGATCAGAATAGAACTTGTCTTTGACTTCATCTGGGTTTGTCATGGTGGGCGCATATGCGCTAATGAGGGTGGCTGACTGGCTTTTCCCAACTGGGATTCTGAGTGTCATTAGCCTGTCATTTATTTCAATTGGCATGGACTGCAAGTTTCTGACAAGGTCATTTTTAATTGCAAACCCAACACCATGCTGTCTCGGTTCGACTGCACCCTTGCCTTTTCAGAAGAAGGTGTATCCACCACTGAGCTCTTTGAGTTGGCCACTATCAGGGAGTCTGGTCTCACTGAGTGCCACTATGTCCAGGTTGTACCTGCTGAGCTCAATGGCAATAAGTGCAGTGCGTCTTTCCGGGTTGTTTGAGTTGTCCTGTAGTGTGCATATATTCCAGGCTCCTAGCCTGAGTAAGCTGAATTTCTTTTTGTTTCGACCGCAAAAAGGGATCCCCACTGGTCGCGGTATACCAGTCAGGGTGATGTGAAGTGGGCTTTCTTTAGGGCACCTTTTCTAGCCCCTTCCTCAGTTGAGGTGAGCAGTGCTATCCTTAAATAAGGCTGCTCAGCTACTGTGGGTGCTGCCTCCCCACGCCTCCACTTCAATCGACGATGAAGCGACCATAGCCCACAGCCACCAACGTGTAGGTCTGTGCTAACAGCTTCCAGTCTATCCAAACCTGCTGCCACCGCACTCGCCCATCGCCGTTGGAATTTTGAGAGGAAAGAAGACGAGACAAAGATGAAAGAAGACGAGGTGAGTGTTAAGACTGGCGCAAAGAATTTGTTTTTAGTGAGAAAGAGCTGCGCAAACATCAGACTCACTCTCTCGCCTGGACACAACTTATCCAAGTGGCAAGACAGGGTCAAGAGGACTGGAAATGTATCCAGGTGCAGGAGGATGCCAGAGGGACAGTCATATTGCCTGACCGGCTGCCTGTAGGCTACTCCACAGCCTCGCAGTCCCAACTGACTAGGGTGAAAGACCCAAACCAAAGAACACCAATACTGGTGGATGCTCTGTGTCACGATATCCAGGCCAGAGTGACGGTATATTGCCATCTGCCCTATCAATCAACCACTGGCCTGCTGCCGCCAGCTTCGAAGCTGCGTCCGGGAAGTTTGCTCAATTCTTCGTCTGTGATTTAGGCAAACAAGCCTATGACCACACCGCTACCGGGGGCCAATATGAAGGACTCAAGTACTGAGGGTCACATTGTGCCCTAGCATGTGGCCGTTGGGTTAGATGAAACCTCCTCCGCCCTGGCCGTTTGCACCGACAGGTGCACGCCCACTGATACCATGCTAGCGTACCAGTTCATGAAACAGGTTGTACTGGATTACATGTTACCAGTAGCAGATTTTTCTGACCTGACAGAAGTTGACCTGACCTGACCTGACAATAGTATTCACAGTGATTGAAATAGTAGACCCTAATGTCTGGTTGTAGTCGTCTCCAATGAGATAGCAGAATTATCAGTACAGACCTATTATTGTACACATATCATACATTACCATATCAAAACCCTGTAAGGGTTCGGTGCATATTTTGCAGTCTGGGTCAGCCAAAACTCATTACGTCGAGTGGACTTAACAAGTTTTCGGAAATGCAAGTCAAAATATAGTACTTGTAAGAATAAGTTCAAGATTTGCTTTGATACTAATGGCAATGGTAAATTAACTTTGGCACCCTTTATCTTTATACTTAAAACAATAAAAGAGAATTCAAATGCTGCTTTCATTTGGCATTAGATCTATTCACAAAAAGTGCAATATCTCAAAATCACTCAACAAATGGACTTGTCCAGTTTTGGAAAATGCTCTTCAGGTGGGACCAAGGCCTGGCCGCATTACTAAAATTTACAATATACTTCAGACACTTCTGACGTCACGCATGTTTATTTCTGCCTCGGTTCCCCACCGGCTGGGGATTCCCTTATGCGCGCGCAGCATGCCCTGCTAAATTTCCTTCCCGATCTTTTCGACTTAGACCATGGAGCTATTTATAACATATTAGTACCTCCATGACTTAGACTGGCTTTGGTTTGGGGGCAACCACCAAACTTCTTTTCTGAGATAATAAAAAAATAAAAAAAAAGAAAGAAAAAAAAAGAAAACAGTGGCCTTTCCCTTAACTAACACGTGGATGGTAGCTCGTTCATTTGGAATGAGTTGAACACCAAGTTCCTTTATTTCTAATCCTCTGTTGCAACAGAATTCAAAGCTAAAATGAAAGTGATTTTTGTTTAATAGTTTTACCCAAGACCCATTAGACCAAGCACACCAAGACCCATTAGACCAAGCACACCAAGACCCATTAGACCAAGACAAGTGCAATCGATCATTAAATACAAAAGCGAAGAATTCCGCACCGTGCGTTGCCTGCTAGACTGACCGAGTGCGTATGGAGTGCCCAGTTATGGTTCGGTAAGCAAAGATTTAATGGTGGCATGAAGTAAACAGTGATATTATTGTACAAAAATATATTTTCTTCGTTTTATGTCCCATGGGATGAGATAGGGTTAGTAGACTACCAAGACTACCAAGAACTGTACAATATAGCACCTATTCAAAGAATTAGCCTAATTTAATGATTAAAGCAAATAAATGAGTATAAACTGCAAACTTTGAATGAAGTTCTTAATAAGACCAAAGGGGAACTGTACATCTTCTGATCTTATGAAGTGTAAGGATAACCAGGAAACAAGAGGAATGAAGTAGGAAAAGACACCAGATGGGTCATTATTTAAATGACTGAAGCAAATA
This sequence comes from Onchidella celtica, assembly GCA_963931925.1. Taxonomy (NCBI): domain Eukaryota; kingdom Metazoa; phylum Mollusca; class Gastropoda; order Systellommatophora; family Onchidiidae; genus Onchidella; species Onchidella celtica. The sequence continues at coordinate 49,960,784 of OZ007567.1, read as the reverse complement.
AATGGGTATAAAATGCAAACTTTGAATGAAGTTCTCACATACATCAGACCAGAGACGAAATTTACATCTTCTAATTTTATGAAAAAGTGTAGAGATAACCAGGGTAGCAGAAAAAGGGTAATGAAGTAGGAAAGAGACCAGGTCTGCGATTAAAAAAAACAAACAAACAACAACAACAACAACAAAACTTCCTTTAAATGAAATTCGGGATGATCAAGTGGAAAATTTCATTCACATATTGATTGTACATATGGGATTCCTTAGCTTTAAGAGCACACGTATACTGTAAATATCTATAAGTTTGGGGGCCAACTCAATTGAAAACAAAGAAAAGATCAAAGGAAATCGCCCCTATGAAAGAATGGTGCTGTGCAGAGACTTCAAATTCAAGATTTGCAGGGTCATGATAAATGTAAGACTGCATGCAAAAATTCAGTTTATCAGTATTTGGTCAATGATGTTTTACGGCTTCTTCAAGCAAACAAAAAGACTATGCCCTTTGACCTTATACCAAAAGTTGAATTAGCAGTTTACAAACACACAGCAGGTGATCTCCATAGCACACAAGTCATGCATTAGTTCAAACACAAAAATATTGGGACTGTACTATGAGTGAAAAGATGTATGTCTGATGTCCAATTTACTATAATACAATGGACATAAACTTCAAGTTTGCATTATAGGATCCCTTGAAGTTTATGAACTAATACTCCATACGCACTCGGTCAGTCTAGCAGACTACGCACGCGGCGGAATTCTTCGCCTTTGTATTTAACGATCGATTGCACTTGTCTTGGTCTAATGGGTCTTGGGTAAAACTATTAAACAAAAATCACTTTCATTTTAGCTTTTAATTCTGTTACAACAGAGGATTAGAAATACAGGAACTTGGTGTTCAACTCAATTCAAATGAACGGAGCTACCATCCACGTGTTAGTTAAGGGAAAGTCCACTGTTTTCTTTTTCTTCTTTCTTTTTTTTTATTATCTCAGAAAAGAAGTTTGGTGGTTGCCCCCAAACCAAAGCAGTCTAAGTCATGGAGGTACTAATATGTTATTAATAGCTCCATGGTCTAAGTCGAAAAGATCGGGAAGAAAATTTAGCAGGGCATGCTGCGCGCGCATAAGGGAATCCCCAGCCGGTGGGGAACCGAGGCAGAAATAAACATGCGTGACGTCAGAAGTGTCTGAAGTATATTGTAAATTTTAGTAATGCGGCCTGGCCTGCCAATGGCTTATTGGACAATTGGTCAAATAAGCACTTGTCTTCGTTTCCAAATATAGTGAACTGTCAATATTTGGGAGGTCTTCCCCCCGTCCGCGCCACTTACCAAAAAGTTAACAAACATAGTATGATTAAGATATAAGCTTAAATAACCTGCATTGGAATGGTCAGATGGACCTGGGGGCATGAGGGTCTAGTCAGTTTGTATCAATGGGCGGTAGTCAGATTGACTAATCAGGCGAAAAGGGGCTGGGGTAGTTGTGTTTTCTTGACTGGCGCGGACGGGCGGAAGACCTTCCCAATATTTTTTAATGTATCTGTGCAATTTGTGTACTTCCAATTCCATTCTTTCTTCCCTTATTACCACTAGATGTCTAGATCTAGATCTAGATCTCGGCCTGGCTGTAGGCCTACATTATTCGTCATTAATACACACAAATAATAACCTGAGTCATAGATCTATAGATCACACGCACATTATAAATCATTTTCAGGATTTAACTGAATGTGATTGTCAACCAAGGTTTATATTTTACAAGCGATATAATGATTCTAATCTAGAGTCTAGATCTTTAATTCTATTGGCAAAAACGGCATGGCGCTTCCTGTCGGCCTGAATCGCAACGATGTGCTTTGTGTTCGCGTTGCTGCCGTTAGTATTTTTATTAAAATCTGAGGAGCCAAACACTGCTTTCTATACAAATAGAAATGATATTTCCAATGTCGTACCTCAAGACCTTTCCACAGAATTCGATGGAATATGTAAAACAGACCAACTTCCAGCTTTTGTAATGACAGACTCTGACTCTGAGCGTGGTCAAATTTGCCGCGGCAGCTTGACGCTTTGTCTCCAAAGAAAACAGGAGCTATTTTTTTACTTCAGTCCACAAATGAGTTCTACTCTAAACTCACCTCCTCGTACAAATATGTATTCGGTTTTTAGAAGTATGCCAATGCCCCAGACTGTGCGAAATTAGTGTAATGATAATCACAAGAGTTTTACTGGTTCCTAAAGGAGGAATTTCTTCCGCAGTTCTATATACTCCACCTCGCCCAATGACAAATTTGTCCCATAGACAAGCACGATTAAGATCTTCAATTTTCACACAGTTTCGGCGTAAAAAAGGACTAATTATCCTTGAAGATCTTTGCTTTCTCGGGGGCCTCAACCGAAGGCTGTTGGCCCCAGGACTAATTATATAAATTTTTAAATACAAGTATTTATTTATAGGCTACGTGTATTATTCTGGAACGATATCCGTTTATGAAAAAAAAAATCACATTACAATTACATCTAGAAGTTTGTTTAAAAAGATGTTTATTAAATTAATGTACATCAATAATCATTCTTTCCTTAAATAACACACTGCAAAGAAAATAATGTAAGCATGCAAATCCCCTGTCTATTGTTTATTCGACCCGGGTATTATTTGAGTATCTCTAGAATCTAGTATGATTCAACTGAAGAAAATCCAACAGACTGGCAGACAAGGGAGGCTACTCCAACGCTTTTATCATACTTCCGGGCAAATCATGCTTTCTTTCTGTGGTTTTGTCTAGTGGTTTCATTTTTATTTGAGAAAGAGCGAAGCAGCTAAAACATTAGTAAAACTGACATTACCTCGAAGTTGATTGTTCTTCGTCCCGAAAACCACAATGCAAAGTGACGATGTAAGTTCTCTGAATTATGTACACGTTTACTTAACGGGACTAGATCTAGATATAGATCTAGAATCTAGATCTAGATCTAGATCTGACTATATATCTAGATCTAGATATAGATATATCTAGATCTAGACTTCTAGCCTAGATCTAGGCAGCTCTAGAGTCTAGACCATCATTGAACTGAAGATTTTAAAGTCTAGATCTACTGTTCTTTCAAGCCTGGCCAGAGGTTGCGAAATAAGATTTTCAGGGAAAAATATTCCATATTTAGCCAGTAACACTGTTTGGATCCAATCCAGACACGTTAGAGTTTTAGATATAGATCTAGCGTTTGGTGGTTCTGCTGCTAATACTATAATAGTGCTATAGTCGGCACTACCAGATAAGTGCGGTCCCTATCTTGCCCACTCCAATAGTCGATTGTCAGATTGATATGTAACGACGTGAGGGTCTAGTCAGTTTGTATCATCGAGGCCGTAGGCCGATGTTCGTCTGGGCAGTAGTCAGATTGATATATCAGGGAAAGCCGCCGGGGTAGCTATGTGTTGTTTTCACTCGGACTGGAACGCATTCGGAAGTCCTTCCGTTAACTAAGGAGGATCAGTTGGGGGCAAGATAGGGACCGCACTTATCCGGTAGTGCCCTATAGTCTGCCATCATGATGCTTCATCGCAGATTCAATACCGATCAGTGCCAAATTGTAGGGCTATAGTAGGCCTATATGGATCCCCACAAGGCCACGACTTTAGGAATGGCTGTGCGTGGGGGGTTCATAGGGCGAGTTACTCTTCTCTAGGGATGTTTTCAATTTGATGTTTTTATAGTATTAGTAGATATGAGTGGCTCAGTGATTCCCTGATCAGAATAGGGGGGGGAGGGGGCTTAGATCATAGTATCGAGAGTATCGATTCCATCAGTATTGAATCTGCCAAAGCCTCAAGATAGGCTAGTAGATATCAGATTAAAGCAGCGGGACCACCAAAATCTACAAGTGCCCAATCCAGATCTGGGAGAGTTCCGAACGTCCCAACTGTCCAGCCAGATCAACCTAGCCCTAACCCTGCGCCTATCCCTTACCCTAAACATAAGCTTATCTCTTACCCTTTCCTTTTCAACCAGGAAAAAAAAGATTTCAAGAAAATCGGTAAGAATTGGAAGAGGTCATCATGGTTGGTAGTATGGTACCTACGGAATTCTTTCTCAGAGCTGGATGCATGACAATGGATAGGCCTATCTAATACCTAGATCTAATTGTGTAGATCTAGTTTAGCCTACCTACTTGGTAACTGGTGCTGACAAAACTGTTGGTATGTCACAGCCTCGTCGATCCTTTGATGTCCCAATTGATTTAGTCTGCCTGGTCCAGAGAAGGAATGCCATCAAATCAGAGATCTGATCTACATCTTTATGGAGTTCTCTTCCTTAACTATTGTAAAGAAATTGTTTTGATTGTGTGATCCTGCCACAGTAGCTGAGGACAGTTTCATCTTGTTGCCACGGCTTTGGGTTTCCTTAAGTTGAACTATTCCTTTGAGAGAGGAAAACTCGCTCAGATTCAAGCCATGATTGTCAGTTTGAGGTTAAAGTTACCAATTTCCCTCTCAAATTACTCTTTTTCTTATCTAATGAAACAAGAGTGCTGCCCAGTTGGTAATTATTATAGGGGCTTCAGGCAGTACAGTTTGCCTTTCATCATCATCATCATTGCCTTTCTCACCCTGGATCAGGGTATAGGCCACCAACAAACACTTTCCATCCCTCTCTATCATGGGCCAGCCTCTTTACATTATTCCAAGTCTTTCCGCTTCGTTGCACATCATTTTCTCTGGCTCTTCTCCACGTTCCGCGCGGCCTTCCTCTTGATCTCTTGCCCTGGGGATTCCAATCCAATACCTTCTTCGTGATGCTGTTTCCTGGCCTCCTGAGAGTGTGGCCGATCCATCTCCATCGCCTCCTACCAATTTCCTCTCTGACTGGGCTCTGTCTTGTTCTTTTCCATACAATTTCATTGCTCACCTTGTCTGTCCATCTGATCTTAAGTAGCTTCCTCAAACATCTGTTGATGAAAACTTGGATTCTCTTTATGCAGGCCTGGGACGCATTCCAAGTCTCACATCCATACAACAGGACTGACTTTACGTTCGAGTTGAATATCCTCAGCTTTGTTTTTAGAGATATATCCTTGGTTCTCCAAATCTTGCTTAAGGACGTGAAAGCTGCCTGTGCCTTTCCAATTCGTGCTTTGACTTCTGCCTCTGTTCCTCCCTTATTGTTAATGATACTACCAAGATAGCAGAAGGACTCTACATCTTCCAGTGGTTGATCTCCTACTCTGACTTGTGCGCTTGGGGGTGCAACAATTTTTAGGACCTTCGACTTCGCAGGATGTATCCTCAATCCAATAGATTCTGAAATTTTGTTTAGAGCTGTAGTCTTTGCTTGCATCTGGTCGTGTGTGTGCGACAATAGTGCCAAGTCATCTGCAAAATCTAGATCGTCCAGCTGTGTCCATGGGGTCCATTGTATGCCATTTCTTCCTCCACTGGTGGTTTCTTTCATAAGCCAATCAATCACCAGGACAAACAGAAATGGGGACAGCAAACAACCCTGCCTAACACCAGTCTTGATATCAAAGCTGTCAGTAAGCTCGCCATCGTGTACGACTCTGCAACTTGTCCCCTCGTACATGCTCTTGATAAGGTTCACCATCTTCTCTGGGATTCCATAATGTCTCAATATTCTCCACAGTGTTTCTCTATCGATGCTATCAAAGGCCTTCTCGTAGTCAAGGAAGTTCACTATCAGTTGGGAGTTCCATTCTAGCGACTGCTCTACTATGATTCTCAACGTGGCGATCTGGTCGGTGGTTGATCGATTACTCCTGAAACCAGCTTGCTCCTCACGAAGTTTTGGGTCTGTTGCATTCTGTATTCGCTTGAGAATAATCCGGCTGAAAACCTTTCCTGGGATGGAGAGAAGTGTGATTCCTCTGTAGTTACTACAATTGCTGAGGTCCCCTTTTTTTGGAAGCTTCACGAGGTGTCCTTCCTTCCAGTCCTTTGGAAACTTGCCTCCGATCCAAATCCTCGAGAATAGTGAGTGCAGACCCTCTGCAGCCCCAGCAGCATCTGCCTTCAGCGCCTCTGGTGGGATCTGATCTGGTCCAGCTGCCTTGCCTCGATTTAACTGCTTTATGGCATCATTAATCTCTGCTTTAGTCGGAGGGTCGCAACTGATCGGTAAATCATTTCTTGCGGGTAGAATGTCAGGTGGGTTGCTTGGTGGAGGTCTGTTCAAGAGGCTGTTAAAATGTTCTATCCATCTTTTTGCCTGAGCTTCCTTTCCAAAAATAGCCTTCCTGTTGTAATCCTTGACAGGAACTTCAGGTTTTCCATATTTTCCAGCAAGAGTCTTTGTAGTCTGGTAGAGGATCCTCATGTGTCCTCCTGTTGCTGCCTTCTCTGCTTTCTCTGCTAACATTCCTATGAACTCCTCTTTGTCTTTTTAAATTGATTTTTTGACCTCTTTAGCTGATGCTCGGTACTCTTCCTGGTTACCAACTCTTGAGCTTCTTGTACGACCTGCATTTACCTGTTCTTTTAGGTCTCTTCTTATCCTTATCAAGTCCAGTGATTTTTGACTGATCCATTCCTTGTGTTCCACTTTCTTTTCCCCAAGAACATCCTGACATGTCGATGTAAATACTCCTTTTACCTTAGCCCAGTGAGTCTCCAAATCTACTGTCTCTTCGAGGTCAACAAGGGGTTTGAATCTATTCCTCAGTGTCAGCTGGAACTCTTCCTTCTTGTCTCCATCCAGAAGGCTCACTTGAAACTTTCTCCTCTTTGTTCCTGCTCTGGTACCTTGTTTCTTGAGGCGGAGTTTGAGTCTTGCCAGCAGCATGTGATGGTCAGATCCAACATCAGCTCCTCTCTGTACTATGACATCCTCCAGTGAGCGTCTGAATCGTCGGGTGATGCAAAAGTGGTCAATCTGGTTTTCAGTTACTCCATCCGGTGAAATCCAAGTGGCCTTATGGATCCTCTTGTGTGGGAATACTGAACCTCCAATCACATAGCTGTTAAATGCGCAGAAACTTGCAAACCGCTCTCCATTCTCATTCATTTGTCCCAAACCGTTGCACCCCATAATGTCCTCATACCCTGTATTGTCCTGTCCTATCTTGGCATTGGCGTCTCCCATTATAATGTTCACATCTTTTCTTGGCAATGTGTCAACTATTTCCTGAAGCTGGTTGTAGAAATCGTCCTTGTCCTCATCGGTTGCTTCATTTGTTGGGGCGTATATCTGCACAATGTTCATGTTGATGTTCTTGTTCTTTGTAGTAAATGATGCCAATATAATTCTCCTTCCGTAGGGTTCCCATCCCCTCAGTGACCTCTGGGCGTGCTTGCTCAAGATGATCGCTACTCCTTCTGTATGCTTTTTGTCCTCCCTTCCAGAATACAAAATCTTTTCCCCAGAATTAAGTTGTTTCAGTCCGGACTGTATCCAGCGGGTCTCGCTAACTCCAAGTATGTGCAGTCTGTATCGCCTCATCTCCATTGTAACCTGGGCACTCTTTCCTGCTTCATACATGGAGCGGACATTCCACGACGCAATCCGGAGTGACTTGTTTGATGAAGGAGCAGTCAGGCCAGTGGAGTCCTTTCGGCTTTGTCCATTGTCCTTCATTGAATCTACAGGTGCAGATGCTCCCCCTTCTCCCAAGATAAAAGACTGATTTAAAGTATTTGCTTGTGTTTCTGTAACTGGTTTATTTTTACAGGGTGGGTAGTTGGCCCACCGCCAACTGGCTCTTCTCGGGAGACCAGGACCTTTGCACCTTTAGTCGCCTCTTACGACACGCAGTATCACGTCAGATGTATTCTTTGCTGTCCCTCTTCTGCAAGAGGGCCCCGCATCTGCACGGGCGACAGTTTGCCTTTAGGTGGATATTATTATTTCCTTCTTAGAAATATTAAATGGGATATAGGCCTAGATAGTCATTTATATACTGTACGAGGGAGGAGTCAAAAAGTAATGCAATTTGTTTCATTGCTAGAACAAATGAATCCAATAACAAGTATCATACCTCAAATTGAAGCCATAGGTTAGAGGATCAGATCCCTACTTCTGAACATAGTCTCCACCTCTCTCGATAGCCACTGTCCACCTTTTAGTAAGGTCATGGATGCCCGCTTCATAAAACTGAACAGGCTGATCTTTGACTGAGTCAACTTTAACAGTGGTCTTGACATCTTCGCTGTTTTCATACCGATGACCTCTCAGGGCTTCTTTCATGGGACCAAAAAGGTGAAAGTCTAGTGCCAAATCAGGAGAATGAGATGGATGTGGCAGTGTTGTCCACCCAAATGAGGTGATTGTCTCCCTTGTCATGAGACTCATGTGAGGACAATTGTCGTGGTGAAAAAGAACTTTGTCCATTTCTGAATTGGGCCTCACTTGTCGAATTCTTGCTTTCAACCCTTTTAGTGTCCCAGTATTGCCTCAGATTTTTAGTTTATAGTCACTCTCCGTCGCAAAAAAATCAGTGAGAATTACTCCTTGGATGTCCCAAAACACAATTGCCATGATTTTTCCGGCTGATTTTTCTGTCTTGAATTTTTTTGGTCTTTAGGAATGTTGGATGTCGCCATTCCATTGATCATCTTTTCGACTCTGGTTCATAATAGGAAACCCATGTCTCATCTCCAGTGGCAAACCTTCTAAAGAATGTATGGTCTCTTTCGATAAACTGCAAAAGCTCTGTGCAGCAATTCACCCTTTCAATCTTGTGATCAGCTGCTAGTTGCTAGTTGTCTTAGTACCCAAAGGGCACCGATTTTGGAAAACCCACATGATGAGATTATGAGCACTTCCACGGCTTACCTCTAGCTTTACTGCCAACTCATCAAGTGTTATTTGCCTATGAGATCTGATTAAAGCTTCTGCTTTTGCTTTGTTGGCAGTGTTGACACAACTTGACGGGTGACCGGCATGATGTTTATCAGATAAGCATGAAGATATCAACTCTTCTTTGTCTTCAAAGCTATCGCTCAGACGTCGGGCCCACCTAAAGACATTACTCTTGTCTAAAGCTTGATCTTAATAAACATTTTGCAGCCGCTTATGGATGTTTTGGGGGGTTTCTCCTTCAGTAACAAGGAATTCAATCACTGCTCTTTGTTTCCAGACTTACAAGGGGGCAGTCCTTTGAAACAACCTCATTCACTCAAAAATGAAGTGAAATAAAATTTAACAAATTTAAGTTTGAGAGTACATGCACAAGTACCATTATGCCAAATATCACTTTTTTTTATCAGCTCATTTGATGATAAACTGGGTTCAGTAGGAAACAAATTGCATTACTTGTTGACTCCCCCATGTAGAATTCATCAATCATTAGTTTTTTTTTATTAAAAAAAAAATTATATGAAGTTAAAAAAAATTCAAGTTTTGAATACAGAATTACTTTTATTATACCTATTTATACAATATATTGGCCCAAAATATTTTATATTTTCATTTTGTTCAAGGATGTACCCCTTTCTTTGATATCTCACCTCAAAAACATTTCTATCTACAGGTTATATGGAGTATAATAAACGGATCATTCTGCTCATTCAAAGTAAAGTAAGTTTACCTAGAAAACAGTTATCTGTTGGTCACATTAACTGATTAAGTTGAATTTGTTTCATTTTCTTTCCTTATTTTTCATATTGTCTGTCTCATTTCCTTTTTGCTCTTTAAGCCCTGGATTAATGAATGGTTAAAAACAGTGTGTTGAACATCAGATTCTTTGCATTACACCAAATGCTATTGTTAACTGAACTGATTTTAGGGGTGGAATTATTTCATTCAAATTATTAAAAGTAGATGTTTATTTCATCAGGCAAAGATTCTTTTACTGTAGCAAAAACATCTAAATATTGTGATGTTAATCTTTACATCCTCACCCAGAACAAAGAGCCAGAAATTCTGCAGAAATGAGTACAGCCTGACTGGCCTTTGCAATCGCTCAACATGCCCTTTGGCCAACAGCCAATATGCCACAGTCAGAGAAGAAAAAGGTACTTGCACTGTGCAAAATAAAATCTTTCTGACCTTTCATGAGTAATTTACTAAGAGCTTGCGGCTATTTTAATATAATACCTCTTCAAGTTTACAAACCTTATGAATGATATCTGAAATTTTTTGATGAAAGTTAAATAATGAACAGGAAAAGCATTCCTGTATTGACAGCCATAGCATTAAATTAATGCATTTGATATCCCTTTGCACACTTACAAAAAAAAAAAAGGGGGATATAATATGTAAGTGCAGTGATTTCACTCTGGGATGTTTTTGTCCATGTAATTATTTGGAGAGTACAGTGTATTTTAATTCCTTAAGTAATGGAAAGCAAAATTGGGTGGCACGAAGAAGTGCCCAATATGAGCATTAATTGAAATACATGCCAAGTTGAATATATATATATCCAGACCCACACTTCTGTATTCATTGCAAAGGTGGTGGTGAAACTAAAGTATATAATTCATGGGGTTTTCAGTATGTGAAATAGAGATGGTTAATAATATTGCAGAATTGTGTCTTTGAGATTGAATTTACTCCTTCTTTGAGTATTTCTTGTTAATTAAAATAACATCGCTGGTTGAAAGTTCCAGGCTTATCTGAAGATTTGTATATGTCATTGATAAAAGTCCACAGTGGCAGAGAGGGCACACTTTGGTTTTAATGAGGAATTGGGATATATAATTATAATAGCACATTGTAATTATATTGCTGTGTTGAGAAAGTAGTTTATTTTCTACTTCTTATTGTTTACCTTTTACAGGTGTGTGTTATCTGTACATAAAGACAATAGAGAGAGCTGCATTTCCACGGCGGTTATGGGAGAAAGTCAAACTGTCAAGGAGTTATGCAAAAGCTCTGAAACAGATTGATGAACATTTAATATACTGGCCCAAGTAAGTATATAGACATAGCAAGACATATAATGTCACTGATAATAAAAGTAAAAGGATATGTTTGCTTCACATTGTATGTTAGTTTTTTGTTTTCTGCTTTCAGAACCTGTAAAATAGGGTAATATATCTTGCAAATTGAGTTTGTAAATAGTTGTGACTCATATCCTACAGTGCAGTTTCATAAAATTGTTACAGCTTGTTGCACTATTGCTATTAGAATACTTCTACTTTTGAAACTTTGTTCATGGTTTATGATTAACTTGGTCAGTTTAATATTCACATATTTCTGTCACAAACAAGATGAACACTTTTCGTACTTGACCTTTCATTGCCAAAGCGGATTAATCAGAAATACATGCTGATAAACCAAGGATCTGCAGCTATTAGCAGATCTTCACATACCAGCTGAATTGATTGAAATTCTTATTCAGTACTTTAATCTTTATTAACTACAAAAACTTGTCTTATTTGAGTTTTTTCTTCTTTTTTTTTCAGTTTTTAGCTTCTGCAGTTCACAGTTTCTGTTTGTTTATGAATATTATTAATGCAAAGAATTGTATTTCTGAACTTACCTTATTCTAATTTTTGTCTCCCAAATTTGCTTTCTGCAGATACATGAAACACAAATGTAAACAGAGGCTAACCAAGATCACACAGTATCTGATTCGCATTCGGAAATTAACCCTGAAAAGACAGTAAGTTCCATTTCTTCTCATCAGGAGCGTTACCGAATCCAGTTACCTTGAGTTGAAGGGTAGATATATATGGAGAGGACTAAGGGTTGGGGACAGGTTTGATAATAGATTTGCATTTCTTTCAAGTTTAATCGATTTTAGTGTCTTTTCTCACTCTTGCCCCATTAAAAGGATGTAGTGTGTTTTCTGGAGGTAACCGGAAAAGGATTTCATGGTTTGAAATGATTTTACTCATCATATTAGTACACGTAGTTGGAAGTGAGAAGAATGTTTCAAATTATTAAGGGTGGAATTTTAAAAAAATGCTTTCCTAGACTGAAGAAAAAAAAAAGACCCTTTTGCCAGACTGAAAAGGAATTGTTTATTATATAGCAAAAAATAGTTCATTACGTGAAATACAATAATTTCAGCGCGAATACACCACAAACACATTACATCTTTAATATTCTTAGATGAACTATATGAGTTAGTATGTTAAGTATATTGTTTGGTAGCTCTGCATGATGTCATTAATGCATTATATTCTTTTTCTTATAGGAAGGAGATTGTACCTTTAAGCAGAAAAGTGGAAAGGAGAGAATCAAGAAGAGCTGTAAGAAATATTTGATTTAAGAGGCTTGCAAAATGCCACTGAACCATAGAACACAAGAATTAACTGCAGATGTATGTAGAAAATTTGGTTAAAGGATGATATTGAAACCTTTGTGAAATCAAGGTGCTCAGGATTTAAGCATTGTCATATCCGGAAGGATCTGCAAATTAAAGTGCTTTGTTAAATGAAAAAAGTACATCTTTCAGAGGTCCTCATATTTGAGAAAAATTTCAATATGTACTGCAAATTTTGTGCAAATGTATCATGAAACCTCCTCATGTTTTAATGGAAATTTCCTCAGTTTATTAAAAACAAACATTTCATAACTGTGACTTTTATTTGTAACATTCTCAGTTAGATAAGTATTTACTGACATTTACAGAAAGATAGAGGTTACTGTTTTTCATGTACATTTATTTAAGAAGTTTATATTTCAGAAAAAGGGGAGGAACGTGAATTAATCTTTGATCTTAGAGAATGACAATCCAATGAATGAAAACAATTTGTTAAAAAACTGTATCTTGATGTTTTGTTGTTTTTTTTTCAGGAAAAAGCCCTCATAGCTGCACAGCTTGACAATGTTTTGGAAAAGAATTTACTTGAGAGGTTAAAAGATGGCACAGTAAGTACTTCTGAAAAGTGCTAGTTTAGATACTTAATAGTGGTTGGTTTGAAATGGGGAAGTTTTGAGAAGTCCACGACCATTGCTTTTATCATCATTTTATATTTTGGGTATTGTTAATTTCTTTCTTTATTTATGTATTTGGGGAAATGCTCGCAGATATTAAAACTGAGAATATTATTATTCAATGTTGTAATATTTCTGTGTCCCAAAAGTATCAGAATTTTCTCTTCTTAATCTTATGATTCCCACCCGTACAAACAACCCTTGGAGAAGCACATTTCCAATAATGTGTCACTGGTCCATATATTAGCTGGGTGCTTTTGCATTGTTTTATACATTATAAACTACCTCCAATAATGCAGAAATCCTCCTGTCTTAGTGGACTGTATAGATTGATCAAACACATTTCTCATTTCAATTAATTTGATGGGGAGTTGAGGGAAAAGATCAATAAAGAGTCACTGAAAACCTGATCTGGACGGAAAGAGGATGAGTTTGGTATGCTTTTGGTTTCTTTGCATTGGACCAAATGAGACCAACGTGATAGCATTCTTAAAACTCACCGAGTTTTGGTGTTAATTTCTTTGAAATAGGAATGTTCTGTATATTTGACTGTTTTGAATTTTTGGCTTGGCCATCGGCAATGTCATGTCTTTTTTTGTGTGTGTGTGTGTGCGCACTCATATCTGTGGTCAGATTTTGAACAGTTTATGAATATCTGTTTCTTCAAAGCGTATATATGAGTAGTTTCCTGCTTAAGCTATAATTCTTACTCTGATCTCTGGGTGGAACTGTCACATAAATGCTACTACATGTATGTGTTTTAAACTTGACTTTGTTTTTTTTTTCTCCTAACAGTATGGTGACATTTACAACTTCCCCCAAAAAGCTTTTGACAAAGTTACAGAAGAAGAAGAGATCTCTAGTGATGAGGAAATGGAAGAGGAGGAAGAAGCTGAAGGAGAACTGGAACAGGAGGAAGAGTTGGAGTATGAAGAAGAGGAGGATGATGATGTAAGCTAACCTAATTGTCAGTCCAAGGCTTGTCTTAAATTAGTGTGAACTGATATAAAATAAGTGATTTTTTCATTGCGGTGCTTTATAAATTGAATTTCAAAGAAATAAGGGTGAGAAAAGTTGTAATTTACTAAACCTTTGCAGGTTTGGGCAGAGTAATGTTCAGAATGTCATAAATAAAAATATGGCAATCTCTTCAGTACCCATGTACATGTAATATTGCTTTTTGCTTGGTATTATTTGTCCTATTATTCATGTGCATTGAATATATGCAGTATACCTGTATATGATGAAATGAAGAGCATTCAGGAAAGAAAAAGTTTATGCCAGGTGCTGTGATCTGAGGCAGTTAAAGCAGACTCGCATAGGTGAAATTCTCATATCAGAGCTGGCAAATGGGAAAATGTCTTTTCACCATCAGTTTTTTAAATTTTCTGCTTAGTGGTGGAAATTGAGGCACTAGAGGGTACAATTTATATCAATACCTGTGGTGGCTAACTAGTTTGTTTTTCACTCATGGTTGGTCATATTGGTGTCGGGGTAATTAAATATGTGAGCACTCTGCAGAGTCTTTATGAAGCTGCATCAGTTGCAGTATTATCGTTTCATTTTCATATATTTATATAGAACATGAAGTCAGTGTAGAATTTTGGACTGAAAGGGGTTTGTAACGAATACCATCATCCTTGCAGCAGTGAATGGATTTATTATTATTTATTTATAAGTACTGCTTGAAAGAAAACTCAGTGCTTATAAAGCAGTGCATGCTGTTTTATAGCTTGAGGAGGTGATGAATAAACGAGAAGTTACAGAATGCTTGCTTTTGCAGACACCTGCCCTACCGCACTTATGTCACAAGAATGATTGGTGGAATACATTGTGTAAAAATTATGTGTTTGTTGGTTATGTCTTGATTCTTTTTTTTTTTTTTTTCATCCACCAGGATGCTGGTGAAGTTGAATACGTTGCTGATGAAGATTTTGATGAAAGTGATATCTCAGACATGGAAGTAAGTGGAAAGTCTTTTATAATTTTATTTTGTACTCTGATTCAGAAATGTTGACATCTGTATGAAGTGGAGACGTTTTTAATTTCAGTAGAGAATATATTGGATGTGTGTTTCTGTGATATCCTGATACATTTTTGCCCTGTGAGTCCCTTTATATGATAATAAAATGTTCACATTAAAAGACGAAAGACATTGAAGATAAAGAGCAAAGTTTCTGAAGTTATATAGTTCACTGTCTCTGATCATCATTTTCAGTATTTAGTCAAAATCCTGTTTTGCCAGAATTTTGAGCGTTGTTTTGCAGGATGTGATAAAAACTTTTGTTTTTCAGTTTGTTGGTTGTCATATGTTAGTTGTAACATTTTGGTTTGTTTTTACATTTACTGAAGATTCTTTTTACAAGGGGCCCCCCTTCAAGCTTGCCAGGTCAAGTTGCAAAGTTTAGGGAAGTTAATTTCCATTGTCTTGTCAAATATTTTATTTTTCAAAGTTATATCCCTTGGCTGTGTTTTTTTAACTGGTTCTTACTTCCAGTAGTTCTAGGGACGGCTGCCAGGTGAAGACATGCTTAGACCAGAACTAATACAAGTCCATTGGAACACCGTAAATTTTGTCATTGGCATTCTGTGCCATCTAGCTGTATTCCCACTGCTTTGCATTGCCTTCATGTAAAACTGTACATCATCCCCGCGGAGTGTACCTTGTTTTATAGGACTGAATGTTTTGTATTTAGGGTGTCAGGTGGGAAATGAGAAATATTGGTTTTTTTTTTTAATGAAATCTTTGAACATTATAATTTATATCTAAGTGACAGTTTCAGTTTGCCTCTAAATGGCATGGGTGTACTTGCCCTTTGAGGTGTCCTTTTTGAGGGGGTCATTTAGTTGGCAGGTCTGGTATTGCATTCTGTTTAAGTGTGCATTATTGTTATTCTAATGTACTTGAATTGTTTTCTTATATTCAAATGAACTAACGCTTGGTCTTTATTCTTTTGTCACCTCTAAGGATATGAATGGACAGGCAGACACTTCTGAAGAGGAAGAAAGTTCATCTGAAGATGAAAAGACAAAGAAAAAGAAAGGCAAAGGAAAGGCAACTCCTGCACGCAAAAAGAAACCCCAGGTCCATATAGAATATGAAGAGGACGTGCCATCCACATCCAAAGCTCAGACATTGACATTTTAACAGAGTTTGGAGAATTTTGATAGAGTCATCACAAAAAATTGAAGTGAAAATATGCATGGAGCATTCAAGCTGTGTAAACACTGGATGTGAAAGATCATCTCATTCAGATTGTTCTTCATGCACTAAAATTTTGATCTTGATGCTGATTGAAGGAGATGAAGGATCTTTTTGTGTTAGTGCAGATCTGTCTTGGTTGGCATCGTCTTAAAGTCAGTCAAAAATTTTTAGTGCTGGATATTGCGAAAAGAGGAAGCAGAAAATTGATTATCGGAATAGATTATTTTTGGAACTGAATAATTTTTGTGTCTTCTATGCCAGATGTTGGGACTGTGTTTAGTAAATCTGGAAAATCACCTCTCATTGGGTGGCCCAAATGTTAAGGCCAATCATGGCACAGTGGCAATCACAGTCCTGGTCAGATGAAAATTTGATCATTGTGCTGTTCAGCAGGCAACTACACCACCTATGATCAAGACAAAGTACAGCAAAGAACTTGACACAGATTGTGATGTGACTATTTATTTAAGATCAGAGAAATGTGCTGATAAGCTCAAGTAGTCCGTCATTTCACATCAAGTATGACCAGATCGCAAATTCCCAGGCTCTGGGTGGCAGGAATAGTGTGCATGAGGTGGATATTGCTGAAAGGAGGTGCCATTTTATGTTTTCATTATTTTTGTACATGATCGAGTACAAAGTGCCCGCCCCTAGTCAGTGGCAGTGGCAGTGTGCAGTTTACAGTGTTTGTCAAACTGGAATAGTTTCGCAGAGATTAGTTAATGGGCTCTTTTTTCTGTTTTTTTTTTTTTTTTGCAATAGGAAATAACATCGAAGTGTAAGAAGATAAAGCGATTATGAAATCATGCATTTGTTGTTGCTTGTAGAAAATCAGATTGACATGGAGTTTTCTAATGAAAACCGAAGTTTGAGAACGACTGTTGTTAGAAACCCTTGTTTTTGCATTTTAATTTCTTTTGTGTAGTCAAGACATATGTTTCTCATGAATAATTTTAAACAACCGGCAAGTAAATACCTGATCTTAAATACTTTTTAAAATTTTGGCAGTTGTTGATGTGCATGACAGTTTTGCTGGCTGTTTCTAAATTTGAGACATGAAATCTATATGGTTGGCGAGACTTCAGGGCAGATGAATGGAAGCAGGTGGTTCCAAAGAAAGTTTACAGTGCTGAATTTTCAATCTCATTAGTTGCCTGCAAATTTTTATGAAATGTTCTGTTGACACAGTGTATCATCATGTTCACTCTAATATCTGTGGTAATATGCATTTCCTCCACAGCTCATAAATAGACTGTTCATGTTCCATGTGTTTGTTTTATTCCAGTAAGATTAGTCCGAACCCACAAATGAATGTATTTCATATCATTTACCGATCATGTTTAGGCTGTTCACTGATATTATTAAAGCTGTTATGAATTCCAAAAGTCATAGTGATTAAGTCTCATTCGGTGGCATTAGAAATATAAAATATATTACGACTGTATAGTAACCATCTTCCATTTGGCATAATTCAAGTGATGACATCCCTATGTATATGTATAACTTTGTACATCTTGCATTGTGACCATATCCCTTGGAACTTGTTCGTAAATGAATTCACTACAAAGTTCAATTTATATGTCTCAAACATAGCACAGTTTGTTTTTGTTTATTTTTCGTTAGTCAGCATAGAATTACACTGCTTCTTTACAATTGTACGACATGGCCAATGAAACTCCAGTTCATAATAATAATATCATTTGGGAATAATAAAAAACATGACAATAAAAGTGTTTCAAAGACAATAGTTCCCGCAATTTCGATTTTAGACTGTGCTTAATCTGTGCTAAAACAGGCGATTTATATTATAAAAGTAACTGAAACAATTTATGATAATTATGTTAACAAATCCAGAATGTTATGGCCAGGTAGAAACTTGCAACAGTGATTTAGATATTCATCCTGTCTGTAATTTGTAGTAAAAGTCCAGTATACTGGTTTTGTTTCCTTTTGTGGTGTAAATTATGTGATATGTAATGGATATCATGTATATGGGGTACTGCTGAATGAAGAGAAAGTGAGAGACTGAGAAAGATGGAGAAGTAGTGCAAAAGTCAAAGAGAGAGTGATCATATGAAGAATTATGCAAAAGTAATCTTGAGAGATTTGTTGTGAAATGTACACAAATTTTTACTGTGTTGGTAATAAAGAAAGTTATTTGATGACATGATATGATCGCCTACATCTTGAAATGTTTCTCGAATGTTATAACATCAGTTGCAAAAATACAAATTTGCAGCAGTCATGAACAGAAAACGTCAACCACTGGAATATACATGGACTTACTGATTTGAATAAGCCATTTGTGTTTAAAGTGAGTCAGTTTTACTGTGGAGAATGAATTGAAGTCACTAAAAATAAGAATTGTCCAAATTTCTGAATTTTACGTTTGAAATGAACTTGTTACACAGAATATGTTCAGTATCCACTCTTTGTTGACTAATCTCTGTCATCTGTAGCTTCTTCGTCCTGTCCACTTTTACAGTATTTAGAAAACAGCGCAACACTTTTCAGCACTAGCTGACAATACATATAATATACAGTTTTGAGATAATGTAGAAGAAGGAGGTGGAGATGTTATCAGATGCTATTAAGAAGTCATGGAGACTCAGACCAATCACAAGTGTTTGAAATTTGAACTACATGGCATGCACCACACACGTTGTCAGTGCCACTGGTTTCTATCTCTACATTCCTCATACATGTATTATTTTCAATTTTTTTTCTGTCTATTTTGGGGAAGGCCTTATCAAAATGACCAGTAAAGCCCCATCACTATGACAGTTACTGCCTACACGTGGTATCTTATACAACAGCTTTGCCTGTGTTTAATCATGGCTCCCATGCATCATCTAACCGCCGCTGGAGAAGCATGACTTGCCGACAAATGCCCCACGAAAGGGGAGAAAGGTCTCTTTATTTTCTCATTTATAACCAGGGGAGATATTATTGCGCATTACCGATGCCAGGAAAGACTAAATCCCCTTCAGTTGATTCTGGTGGCCCTGGTCACGTAGAACTTTCTCGGTAAGGCCCAGTGTAGATACACATTTTACTTCACCCGAATATATGGATGGTTTCGATCTCCTCCGCCGCGTATTCAATTGCAATACAGTATCGCCGGCCTAGGTTTTCTCGATGATAACGATTAAAAGGCAATGGTATACCGGCACAATAATATCCGTGAAATTTGTATCAACAGATGTAACAAAGCGTCAGAGCTTGAAACAATAAGCAAAGAAAAGCAAAACAAATGGAGAAAAAAGAACAAAGACGGTTTATTTCTGACACAAAAGGACTACAGAGTTAATATGGATAGTGGGAAAATGAGATGAAGTCAAGTTGGACTGTTCCACCCAGACATGTTAAACAGCTAACGTATCAATATTTACGTATATTCGTACATGTACATAAAATACACAGAATCCGAGAACTGTGGCTTCCCACCGTTGTCAACTTGTCATTTTTTGTTGGAATTCAAGTGGAGTACTGAATGAAAGCCAGAGCAGATCTTTTGTTTGTCCATACTTTTAATTAATGAAAAATACATTTTTGTGTGTTATATGGGGCGTTTTGGGGGAGGGGGTGTCTCTATTCATCATAATAGTAAGCATTTAATTCATCCGTCATTGGCCTGTACTGGCAACTGTCCATAGTTTATAAATTGTTGATGGCTATCAATCTTCAGGGATTTTCAATTACATGTATTTGAAAAGGGAATAATCTTTTTTTCTTTCCGAGGAGGCAATGGCAATACATGTATTTATTTATTTATGCTTTCGAGGAACCCTGGAGTAGTATTCGATTCTGCAAAACGGCCGATTCCATTGCCTAACAGTGGGGCTGGGGTTCAAATCTCTGCTCCATGTTACGGTTGCTGGGTAGTATCGGCACTTGGTGCCCGGCCAGACACTCGGCGGCGTCAGGACTGCAATCAAATCGCCATTTCCAGACACGATTCTCTTTCCCAACCCCGAGCACTGCGTGGCGGGTGTAGATGGGGTTACCCGTATAATTGCTGGGTAATTGTTCTAAAGTCGGACTTATCTGTCGCTCTTCGCCAACGCTATGTCTCAGCGATAACTTGATATATTATCTTCATACCCGCTTGTGACAGTCTCAATAAATAAAGGGATAATCACCATACCGTGCCGATAGGTCGACTGGCGAATTAACCACAGGGAGTGAAAGTGCTCTAGAAAACGGAAGACACCCCGGTACTTAATTCCAAATTATAACAGTAGCAGTAGTTGTTGGTGTATTCGACAAAATCTTTATGAGCTGTAGACAACTTGTACGAGGTACACCATCTTGGATACTACAGTAATCTGGTAAGGTGATGGTGGCATCAATCGTATGATGAAAATTCACCAACATGTCACCATTTAGGAAATGAGACTTGCCTTCGGGCAGGTCAGTATTAAAACAATAACTTCAAAAGAAAATAACAAAAAAACCCACGCACGAACATTTTTTTTAAAGTGTGTGTGGTGGTGGTGGTGGGGGGGGGGGGGTGAAAGCGATGAAACTAAATTGGATTTTTTTTTTACGAATACCAACGAAAGCAAATGTAATGTAATACATGTAATTAGCTTGTGTGGCGCTCAAATCCACAAAAAATGCGCGCTCCTGCCTAAGGTGCTGAAATAAAATCAGAAACAGGATTTACATATAAGATCAATTCATCATGCTCCCACTCACACACAAAACTTAATCTACTCGCATCCTCTGACCCCTGAGACCAAAAGGATACCATTCAGTTAAAAAAACAAACAAAAAACAAGTCCTAAACAATTCAATTTTGAGTGTATTTTTAAATGTGATGATGTTCTCACTTTTCCTTTTGTCAACGCTAATGTTCAACAATTCAGGCCCGCCTATAGAAAAATCCGCGAAGTATAATATGTTCATCCCCGAAGTTCATCTGGAGACTGCTGAAATGTCCACAAACTCCCGGGATAAGAAGGGGAAACAAATTCATGAATTCTCCAAGTCCGCGATTTCTGGAGGCTTGTGGTGCACTGAATCAGGTCGGTTTTGGCTCAGACTTGAACCAAAGATACTAGAAATGACCAATCTAGTATATTTGAATGAAATTCCTTCGAATTAACTAACGAGGCAAATTTGTTTCACTGTCACTAGTGGTCGAAGACCCGCTTATTGCTTTCCCAGCTGACATTATGACCGAGGCAAAACCAGACCTAGTCCAGTGCGCTTCTGGCAGAGAAAACTTGCTCAACTGCTGTTAGACATGTTTAATAATAGCATGTATTTTTCAGCCTTGATTCTACAACTTTATTTAGTGAAGGCAATTTGAGGTTTTTAATGTAGGCCTATGAGGGTCACAGTGATGTCGCGATCGCACCCTTTCTCAAAATCCTTAGTCTGTGACATGCCCATGACATCAGATTGTGTGGAGGAAATTGAAAGACAAGGTTCAGAACTATCCTGTATTTTATAATGAAGATAATCCTGTCATCCCTGAGACACAGTATAATAAAACAAAACCACTGCATCCTTGCAGCCTTTTGCATGGTTCAATACAGGAGGTAGACCCTACTGATATTTAATACATGTACATGTAATTCACCATCTATGGCCTCCTGATAATTAAAATAAGAAACAAATATTATAACATTAAAGAAACAGGCACAGATAAAGACATTTTTGAATAAAATGTTTTGTTTTACGATTTTAAATTTAGATCTATATACATGTAATTGTAACTTTCGATCTTTCTATGAGTTAGTTTTTTGGGTTTTTAAAAAAAATGGCTTATAGTTACAGACTTACACAAGCAAGATCTGAATAACAAACAGTGCTGTGTGCTAAAGAAACTTCAGAAAGAAAGTGATGAATCGCTATAAAGCTTTGTTTATCACAACAGCATTAGGGCTCTCGGCAATCAAATATCACTACATTGTTCTGTGCTAGCAACAACAGCCTAAGATAAATATGTGTACCATGTAACCTCGGCATTAAGCTCAATGTTCACCATAACCTCATTTGTTTCTTCTTCGTCTTTTTAAACAAAGGGCAGGATAAAATAACCGATTTCTGTGCAAACACTGTGTTTCAATTTGTATCTAACTGTCAGCAGAAAGTGTCTTTTGTCATTGTCTGGCTCATTTTCCAGTTCTGGATTTTCTGATTAGACGAGTTGTCTATCAGCATCAGGGACTGTGTGCTTTTAAAAAATTCTTTCAATGAAATATGGATGGCAGTTTTTGCTTAAGACAGTGATTGTTAACCCATTAATTTAAACCTGTTTTTCCCCCCAATATTGATGCTGTCTCGTGGTCCCCCCCCCTCCCCCTACAAGTCAGATTCGATTCCATAAACCAGGCAAACTTGATAAGCAGCCCAAGTATGTTATGTATACGAAAATTACAAGCAAAGAGGATTGAGTTGAACGTGAAAAAAATTAGTATGCACAGTCTGGTACAAGCAAAATAAAAGCGACTCTGTACTTCCACAATACATGTACATTATATACATGTGGTCTGCATATACCTGTACCTTCACAGTACATATTTTGTGCATATTTGAATTATTTGGGGATGTTCTGTTTCTCCCCAGATCCTCCAAATTTCCACCAAGGAATCACTGACCTACAAGAGTAGGTACTCAGAAGGACTCATTTTCCTCACAGTAAAAAAAAAAACCACCATGTAGCCTACACCTACAGTACGTACACTGTAATTGAAATTGAGAATAGACGAAACGGCATCTGATTGCGGCGTCGGTGAAGACGGGTTTCGTCAAGCAAACTTTGTCGGCATCCTTGACTTATTATTGCAGGCATTAATAGGTTTATGACAGGAGCAAAATGATGGTGCCGCCTTCGATACATTTTCATTATACTTGCCAATCATTCTAAGTATCATTAATATTTGCAATACAAGCATGACATCGGCGTGTCCCAAATTTTATTAACATACCATAGGTTTCCATTTCTGCATTTTATATAGACATAATCTATTTCTTTGGTCTCTCTTCTTCTTATGGTCCTGTCCAGAGCAAGAGAAAAATAACTGGCTTAAATGATAGCCCAAAGACTTAAATTAGTACTTAAAATGTGATTTTGTAGCTATGAAGGGCCAAATTCTCTTTTACCATGAAACTATGTGATGAGTCTGTAGAAATGGAAAAAAAAAAAAGCAGATTTGATTTGAAATAAGATCTGAAAATCTCTTATTGCCAGCCAAAGTAAAAAAAAATTATTCCCGAGTGCCAGACAAGTTTACGTTGCCGCATTCTCTGGCACGAGTCCGCCTCTGTCACAAATTTTATTTCCCATTGATGAACTTCATAGTTTGAAGCATAGAAGCAATAATTTAGAGTGGGGAATCTTCAGTACTTGTGGAGTGAGTTGTTGGGTCGTTTAACCTCGCCCTGGCACGGTTTAGTGGCAGTAAATCATTACGGTACCGTCTTGAGGACCGTGTCGGGGCGCCGTAATAGGTAAAAGTCAGGGGTTAAACTATCTAGCTTTATTGTTGAGACTACAGCACCAACTTGATGAGGCACTTGACTGAAGATACAGGCTTGTGTTAACTTGTACACTTCATTTTCATTACGACATTTGGCTGGGTCAACAAGTTAGATCGATGTAAGGTTAAACGCATATTTTTAAAATTGGCCTGCCAAAGAACGGATTCAAGAAGGCTCGAGGTTAAGTATCCTTGTATATAACCACTAGCGCTGAAAACACGGCTTGTGTGGTATTTCCGGAATACGATACGAAACATAAATAGATTGAACAAGGACCGTTATAAGTTAAAGAATCTGTGACACACGATCATCAGATTTTGGAGAAGGCAAAAAAAATCTGCCCACGTAAATAGCTGGAAAAATAGTGTGAAATAAAGTTTATTCACAAACTTTCCCCCTGTGTCAAATCACTTTGACACATTTTATTAGTTGGTTTGTTTTATATGTGTGTGTGTGTGTGTGTGTATGACAAAGAGAGAGAGAGAGAGAGGCAGACGCAGGCGCCAATTTAGAATCAACACACATGTTGTAGATTTATGTATCCACCAGCATTGAGTCTATTAATTTTATTCTGTGTGTATGATTATATCCAAGGTGAAGGAATAAGTTAAAAACCCAAGTGTACAGAAATGACGTAGTCCAAAAATCGAATCTATATACACGTATCCCACTGCATGGAGAAAATGTTTGAGCAAATCTTGATAAAATGGAGCGGTTAACTAACGATAAAAGGTAAGTGATATCATACCGGCGAGTTAAGGCAAAGAAAGATACCCACAAACAGCCAAAATTTATCAGCCAGAATCTCAAACCCGGCATTGCAATACATCAACATCATACAGTGATTAGCTGGATGTCAAATTTGCACAGCAGATACAAGGGATATAAAGCGTGCTGTTTTAATCCTGCTATATCTTTTAACTTCTGAGTTATCATAAATCCTATGGGGCTAATATACTCCGTGTAGTTCTTCTTGCTGGCTAATGTTGTTAGTTCAGCACAACACAGAGCCTTTCAATAATACTATTTGAGTGGCTCACGCCCAGTAACAATCTAAATTGAAACCTTCCCTCCCTTTAAATAAGTTTAAAAAAAAAAAAATCAGAGACAAGTAAAGTAAATTTGCCGGCAATGTCTAGAGGGAAACGCTTATACTCCTAGAGCAACCACCATATCCCTTTACATCCTCCCCCACCCTTTTCGGCTTCGATGGAGCAGGACTCCTTTTCAATTTTGCGAAGATATAATGACATTTGCCTTCAGTATTTAGAGGATTTTGCACTTCGCTCAACTCGTAGTATCACCATGTTCATCTCGACCTAACAATTAGTGCATTGAACAGAGAAACACACGCAGACAACGGCATATCTTTTTTGTTTTCTTTAACAACCTAAACTAGTGGCAACAGCATTAGCAGGGGAAAATATTTTACTATCAATTTTTTTCTGAGACATGCAGTCTTATACATAACTCATTACACGCAGCCTACTTGACCTCGAAGCACAATTAGTTTGATTGTATTAGCCAGTAAAGAATAGACCCTTTGTTGCTGATGTGCACTTTTTCTTTAAAAAAAAATATAACAACAACAACAAAACAACGAACAAACAAACAAAACAAAAAACCCTAAATAAACCTTTTGTCTAAACGAACAACGAACAATGTATTCACAAATTAATATGCCTTCTTGATACTGTTTATATGACACTTTAGGCGATGCTGTTTTTGTCCTTAGTGTTGGCCAACCAGAGCCACATGTTTATCACGCGAGTATACTTTGGCAGGAATGTATGGGTACACTTGGGTGGAACTTGGACCATTCAACACCACTTACCAGAATTCTTGAGCAATGAAGAAATTTACTTATGGCTTGCTTTTTATTTGACTTGCTCCAAAATGACTCTAATAGCTGAGACTTAACCCCGTACGTATAAAAGCAAGGTTTTATCTTAGTGTTTATGAAAGTAAAGACAACATTTAAACACTGTGACATGCTTCTAACACAGACTCGTATAATCCCCGTGCTAGAAATGTGTATTTGTGATGGGCCGTTCTATCAATGGGCTATGTTTGAACTGTCTGAACGATAGACCCTGCGAGAGCTGGTATAAGTAATGCGATGTATACTTTGGTGTCCTACAGGCAGCACGCGTTTCCCTCTACGAAGAAACGGGAGCACTCGATTATTCATACACTAATAGCGTGACACTTGAGTGCCGTTACTCGATCCCTGCAATCGACTAATCGCCCCATCATTTAGCAGATATTACTTGGGTAAGTCGATCTAATACTCGTCTTGTTGGGTCCGCTGTGAAAATTTCTCCGCTGCCACGCCCCCTACCCGAAAAGACCGACATTTTTTTTTTCAGTTGATGTTTACTTCTCCCCTCAAGTTGGCTGCAGTATGGGTGTTGTGTGGGCTGCCGGTGACACTGGCCAAATAGTTACCCAGTTTAGAATTACATCTTTCTGCTTCGGTTGACAGCCTGAGGAAGCCGTCTTTGGGGACCTAAAGACGCCCAAAAGATACCACAACCCATCTTCAGTGACGGAGTTTAGATTAGGAGATAATGCTTCGAACTGGGAACAAAAAATCCGTCTGATCTTGACAGCAAGTGACTCTGACCAATTTTGACTCGAGCAAACAAGCAAGCAAGCAAGCAAGAATCAATTGACTGACTAATTCACGGACCGCCAGACCAGCCAACCAATCAGTCAATCAATCAACCAACCAACCAACCAACCAACCAACCAACCAACCAACCAACCAACCAACCAACCAACCAACCAACCAACCAACCAACCAACCAACCAAGCAACCAACCAACCAACCAACCAACCAAGCAAGCAAGCAACCAACCAAATGACAAGCCAGCTGACCGTCAGAAAGTGATGAGACAAATTCCCAAAACAATTTGAGACAACACCTATCTTCATTTCATCTGCAGTCACTGAGCATGTGATTCTCAGAGCCTAGTATCAACCTTTCACTTATTAAACTGTAACACCTCAAAACAACAACAACAAAAAGAAAACTATGCCATAAATTAACCTAACATAAAACTGATTTGGTAAACGTCCTTCTGTTCCATATCTCTGGCTCATATCTCTAGCCCTTAGTCTTCTCAAATTGCCACACCCTCCACTTCTCTATTTTTCTTCTGACGCTGTGAACCGACTAATTATTTAACCAGCCAGATCACACTATTCAAATGTCATTCATATCTCAACATAGCAATAAATGTCTCGGCCAACAAGTTAAGGCACTACAGGCCCTTGGATTGCAAACATTTACAAAATTGCCTCGCTTGAGAATGAAATTTATATAGACTGTACATAATTATATACACACAAAGGGAAAAGGGAATTCAGTTCTATGATTAGAATGTTTGGCGCCATGAGGAATTTAATGTTCTAATTATTTCTGAAAGTAATGCTTGCATCTAAATTTTCTTTTCTTGTCGTATTCTTTATATTTTTATTTGAATTTCTTTATTATCCCTAGATTTAAAGGCGATTTACAAACCATCTTTATATGCTTTTAGGTGAAAAAAAAAAAAAAGGGAAAAGAAAATGTGCCGTTTTGCAATGCAAATTTTCAGATCTGGAACTTTCTGAGGCCTAACCAATAAAATTTAACCCTTACGCTTCCACAAGTAGATTTTTGATATGAAATTAGTGATCGAGGCCACCATCTGCTTGCGTAAAGTGAAACTTTGTTGCATTTGTTATGTTGGAACTGACAAGTATGAAGTGAACTGAAGCCGAGGATCGATTACCTCAGCTGACAGGGGCCGAGATCTCTGCAGTTATGTGACAGGTATAAATGGCAGAATTGTCGATCCAGTGACTGGTCGTTTTTAGAATTTTGTTTTCTTACTTAGTTACTTTATTTTAATGAAATTTTTCAACCGTAGAAAAAAGTATTTAAAGTGAAAGGGATCACCGCGGAGTAAATATTCAGGTTTGGACAAAACAAGATTATGTAAGATTCCTATTTTGTACCAAGGGTAATATTGTGGGAAAAATAAAACCTGACTGTTTTTCTTTCCCGCCACAATCAAACAGATACGATCCTGAGAAAATAGTGTCATTTTTTGAATGCGATACTGCTGTTAAATAGAAAAAATAAAAAAATAAAAAATCGATCAGATTTCTGACTTTAGAACCTGGCGAAAATGAATTTAAGTTCTATGTATGTGTAATCATCAACATTTCCTTAACTTTTTATACCCACGGTTGCAAATATATCCTTATTATGGTGGTTATCATCGGTACTTGCTTAGTAATCGAACACTTCATTAGCCGATGCACTGAAGAGAACACAACGAACATTGTACGTGTCTGCCGTGATGTTGCGCAGTTAAAAGAAATAAAATCTTCGCCTCCTTCGTTAAATAACCTATGTAACAAAATATTTAAAGTACGACACTGTTTATTCACGAAGTTTTAACTTCAAGTTGACAGGTAACTGACGCCCTGACATTCAATCCAATCGCAACCCTTGTCAGGCTTTTGTTATTGTGACCTAACATTTCCATTCTGCCCCCTCGCAACATGCCATACCTGCCAGCTTCCTCAAGTTGAGCACTTCTAGCTAGGGGAGCAAATATTGCCGCGTCCGAAGGCATCGCTCGCCTTCCTAACTTGAACCCTTGCGCTTACACTCTGTCTTAGGCAGCCTCTTGTCAGTGATGTGGAGAGAGCGGTTAGAGTAAAATGCTAGAGAGCGGAGTCTGACTTGTGTCTAGAATGTCCTCGTTAACCCATTCTGTACAATAATTAGACGTTTAAGAGCACTTGAAAAGCGAGTGACCAACTGGTAACTTCTGAAATTCCCAAGTAAATGTTGAATTCACACGGTTGCCTACAATTCACCTTCTCGCCCCTGTAAAACAAACCAAACCAAAACAAATTTTTGCTCTTTTGAGTAATTTGAGGACTTTCATGGCTAGCGTTGTAATGCGTTTCCAAAAACAGCTAAAAAGAAACAGCCCAACTCCACCCACCCTATGGCTCAAGGTAAAAATGGATGTCCACCCCTCTTGTGAGATGAAAACCACCCAGTTTCCTCAGGGACCATCTCCCTGAAAAAGTCGATTCTCTTCTACTCCTTATTCTTTCAAAAGTCCCCCCTGTCCTCCCGATAAATTCATTATGTGCTACAGACAAACCGTTGAAGATGAACAACAAAGGATAAGTCAAGCTTCGGTCGTTCTTATTTGTACAATGTAATACCAAGCGCTGGATGATGGAAGATGAAATAGCAGCTGAGTCTGGTTGGATCCACCACAGATACATTAGTATGATATATTAAATGTTCGTGTCATTTTGTCGCGGCTCTTTCCTGTTCACCTGTCAAGTTCACCTTTGATTGATGGGCCGATCATGTCTGGAAATACTGATCCGTTAAATCAAGATACCAATCTTTTGCGGTCACACAATAATTCTGGTCTATCTACGGCGTCTGTAACAGCACTTTGGAAATAATTACTTTTAAATAAATTCGATCCATCGTTCTGACTGACACGGAATCAATCGTTTGTAATCGATGTCTATTCATTGGTAAGGATCATGTGTGTGGAAAATGAGGTCGGGTAGAGAGGATAAAAATAGGCTCAGACATTTTAAATAATTTTCCAACATTGAAAAGAAAGGGGGGAAAGTTGATACTGTTCAATAGGTTGTATATCAAACTGTTAACACTCTTACAAAAGTTTTAGATTGAAGAGAAAAAAAAAAGTTTGAAGAGGAAAAAAAAACAACTAAATTCGAGGAGTATGGAATGAACATTTCAAATGTATAGCGAAATATATTAATTTTTTATTTGAAATTCGGTGAAGAGGTTTTCAGTCTGGATTTCCATTTTGGAGAGTATTATTTTGTCTCCTTGTGCGTGTGGGTGTGTGTTTATGTCTGTGCCGTAGTGCACGCGCCAGCATGAGTGTATTATGTTTGCACAGGAAACAATGATAGGTACTAAATTGAGATTAGCGTCTTAAGTGCTTAAGAGTAGCTAACAATGAAACGAAGAATGGTTGACATATTAAGAGGTTCGTAATTTCCTAAAGATTATGCTTGTACTTAAGTCGTTGACAAACAAGCCACGTTTTCGAAAGACTGAGACTGAGAACAGCGAACGGAACCAGGTGGACTGAAGCATAAATATTCATTCCACTTACTTCAACTCTGTAAGTCATGTAGGTGCCTTGGCTCTTGTCTAGGAAGCAAGCCACCGGTGTCTGACGATAATTATAATCATGATTGACGAAAAAGAAAACAAAGTGACGAAAACAAAGAGAAAGAAAAGATTGGGTTAACAAAGGCCAAAATGGGAGTCATGGCAATGAAAGAATTCGTAATACTTTTTGCCCCCATAAAAACATTTAAGTAATTAATCTGGAATGGTTGAAGAAATTTACATTTAAAATATAATTTTCGCACAGTAGAGTTGATCTACCAAAATGAACGAGGTATGAGGGGCATGTCTCATCAGAGCATCTGGAATTATTTTGAGACAATGCGGTGTCGCTGTAATATTCTTGGTGAAAGCACTGCGTGAAGTTCTTCATGCTGATCCTTGTGGTTGACATCCGTAATGTGACAAATGAAAATATTTACCAAAAAAAAAAAAAGTCAGTCAAAGCCATCTTTATTGGCTTTATTGACAAGTGCCAGTAGAAACTGTCTAATCAAGTTATAAGGAAGCCCGTGAAGTGGAGGGAATCAAGTGAATTCCCTAGGTCTAATCCTAGCGCGGCTCCATGACGCCAAGAGATCCCTCTGTCACGTCGCTAACCGTGACTCAATACTCGCGGGGGATATTCCATCTAAAAGGGGGTAGATTAATCCACATACTCTAGCTGAAGAAGCCACCTAGTAATTCGAGAATCCCATACAATTCAGAGTTTGTTTTGCCGATCGTTTGTTACCTCGACTGACAGGCTACTCGCATTACTGGCATTGAGGGGTGGCTAATATCTGTCACGTAAGGCTGATCCTCGTTAACCACTTAAACTGCAGGCCAGCAAAAATGTTACTTTAATAACTCCGTTCGCGATGTCACTCACAGATTTTGCAGAGCAACATTGCACTGCTGTAACGATAAGCCTTTTGTATGGGAGCGCGGATTTACTTTACATGGGAAATGAAGTCAACACACCAACCTGGTTTCAGTGCCACTATGGACTACAGATTGTGTGATAAATGGTGTGGGTCAGACTCTTCCACATTTTCAATATTGGAAAATAAATGGATATGACTCTCTTTTAAACATTTATTTCATTATCAACGTCGTAGCGTAGAACAGCGCACTTATTGGTGATACTGTGACATCTTAGATTTCAGTTAGTCTTCACGCTCTGTCGGCAATGAATGCTCTTATTAAACAGCATCATCATCAGCAACACAACAACAATAACAACGACGACGACGACAACAACAACAACACATTAAAAAAACAACAACGCATACCTTACCATTGAGTTGAGACGTAATAATTTCGGACAATTATACGAAAACACACTGGGATCATTTTCCAGGGTGATAGGTGATGTAAAACAGCAGCAGGCAATGAAACCTAATAATTAGAATAAATAAAATTTTGTAACCAACTTGGTGAACAATGCATGCTCCTCTTTGAATTGTTGGGAACAGGCTCTAGGCCAGGATGAACCGTGAACACAAGCTGTCAATATCCCCCTCCTTTTCTATTTTTGTTGGTTTGTTATAAAGAACATTTTAACAGAAGTGAAAAACGGCTGGAACATTTTTGACAAATCAGATTTCCTTCAGTTCATGCATCTGTCATCAATGTTTTCTCGGCCAAGATGATATTTGCACCAAACCCCCCCCCCCCCCCCAAACAACAACAACAACAACAAACAAAGATAATCAATTTTTTTTTTTTTTTTTTTAAATTTTAGGATTCCCATCAGGGTTAAGTTAAAGGTTATACTTATGGTAAGTATCTAGTCATACACATGGCCGTCAATTTACTATTTGGGAAAAAAAAACAGACAGGAATCCAGTTGTAACAAATGCCATGCAATACACAGCATCCTTAAAAATATTTTTTAGTATTTGTAAATAACAAGCAACGAAATAAACAAACAGACAACAACAACAACTTCATTTATATATAAACTGTTTCAATCCATGAAATATAAGCTTTTGCATTTTCAACGATTCAAGTTGGCCCGCAAACCAAGCCTGGCTCAGTCTAACCGTTATCGTACCGACCGGCCAAATCAAACATATTAAAAGTTGATTCACAATACCACAAACAGGATTTGACAGTTAATTCATTTTCACTATATTTACATTATAAACATTAGACATGTCTTACTTTGTGTAGAAAAGATATTAAAGTCTTAGCAACTGTATTATTTTCAGAACAGTGTGTAAACTGAAAACAGCCGTCAAAAAGTGAAAAAAAAATGTAAGTGACGTTATCTTGAGCAAATCATTCTTTCGGTCTTTAATATATTTATGAAATTTTCGAAGTTAAGAATGTTTGAAGGAATTAATTTGCTGTCCGGGGTGCAAACAGAAAGGGGAAGAACAAAGAAAGGGGGAGAAAGAATGAGAAAGAGGGGGGAGAAAGAGGATTATCTATCTATCTATCTATCTATCTATCTATCTATCTATCTATCTATCTATCTATCTATCTATCTATCTATCTATCTATCTATCTATCTATCTCCCACCAACAACCAAGGTCCATTACGGTATTTGACGCCATGAAAATATTTAATTTAAAAAGCTTCTTAAATCATCCAGACTGTCTCCCGGCCAACCGATCCTGCTTGGAAAATGACATTAGGATGCGTCTATCAGCGCATTACATCACTGCCCTGCCTCTCATAACAAAAGTTGCTAAGTTATCACCCTCCCATATTTCATTTGCAATCTCGGACTATAAGGTTATCAAGTGGAAGATGTCATCGTATTCACCTGGAAAGACCCAAGCTATCCGCCAGGTCATTCACATGACGAAAACGCCAGATCTCCAGGCTCATCAATTTGTCTGTGGATCGCATCCCAGATTTCTTCCGGCGCCGACAAGCTAAGACTTGCCAACCGTGTATTGTTCATGAGTCATATCCCACCTCGCGAGACTGATTCCTCTAATAGGCGAATAATGGCATAAATGGCAGTATCTTAATCTTACCAACGGTCTCCCACTTGGAATCCGTTTCAGAAAAATGAATTGTCAAGCTCACAACGGTACGCCGGTTACCAAGCTGTTGTTAGCAATTTATGAGATTGGCTTTCTCTCTGATTAAACTTTGATAAACATTTGAAGCGTATCAGGCTGTTGGAGCTCTATTGCTCGAGCTGGTGTCGGCAAGAACGGACAATTGGGAGGAAGCGAAATAATCCTGGCAGGTTACATTTATCGAGTCACCAGATTATGCAGTGCCCGCATAATGCTATCAGCTACTAACACCCATGTTCGAGCGTTCCAATAGTGAATAGAGGATACACTTCGTCTCGCGTTTAGAACATAATTAGTCGGGTTTTCTGCAACCAATCCATGGCCGATAAATCAGAGATCATCAGCATTAGTCAGCCTGGACATTTCTCTTGTGGGTGTACTTGACACTAATATGGTCACAACAATGCTGTGACTTTACTAGCCAGTTTTTAGTTGACCCATGGTGAGGGGTATGGATAAGAAAGTGACCGAGAACGGAAACGGAAAATCTCTGAATTCCTTTTTTCAAATTATCAAAGCAAGCATTGGCGAATTTTCATTGATTTGAGGTCTTTATTTTAGGAGGTTCGCTGCCCTTGGCATTTACACCTCACTTTACTTGTTTTATTATTTCTTGTTCTGGCGGGGGGGGGGGGGGGGGGGGGGGGGAGATGATATGGATAAATTTTAATCTATTAATTTCAATTTTGCCCGGGCAGCGGCCTTTCGGCCTGCTCTTTACGATTTCCAACTGCCAAGGTATCTTTAACGTGCGCAACGTGCACACGGGCCCTCCGAATTTTTTCGTCTTTATCCGAGAAGACTAGGTACTCGATCCTACCCCCCCAATAGGACCAGGGACTTGAAAATATGAGAAATTTTCATTCAATACTCCCTTAGCATTTATATGTATTGGTAAAGGGACCCTTGACCACTGTATAGAGCAGGATACCATAAAAGTGACAGAAGATGTTTTCTGAGACATAAAAACAACATATCAGATAATGACAAACTAATTAAGTCTATGTTAATGCCATATGACATCATTTCGGACGTTGCTACTGTTCACGTTCGTGCTGTGACAGAGCAGCGAGTAATCAACTGACGTTTCATCGAAAGTCTTTGTCATTCTGAGCTGTGAACAAGATGGTCGTGTACGACACGTTTAATTTGCGAAGTGAAGTGGAGAGTGATACCAAGGTTGTTGAGGTCGAGAGATGGTTTTAGATTTCCTGGCTTTTCTAACAAAGTGTTCGCTGTAAACTGAATTGATAACGAAAGCGTGTTTCACTGTCCTCATAGAAAGTATAACATTGACTTCCCGCCGTTACTTTCAAACTGGTCATATTTCTGTGAATTGTAGACCTACAGTATACAGTTTCATCGTACTCCTTTGCAGCTCTTCGGACTAAGTAGAAAAAAAAACAACCTGTAAATATACTATGATAAAGGAGACAGAGATTTGCCATTTCTGGTTGTACATCATTAAAATATCTTTCTATCCACCGCCATGCTCTCTCTCAGTTCCATCATAATTATCATTATTTCAAGACCAGTAAATATTCCAGGTTTTCTTAGAAAGTTTATAATAAAATTATGGAATACAGAGATGGCCATGACTATAACAGCAACAGCAGCAGCAGCAGCAGCAGCAACAACAACAACAACAACAAAATGATGTAACAGTAATAATAAATGGTAATAATAATTGTAATTATCATAATGCCGCCATTCCCTCTATCATAAAACTTGTATAGACCTTACAAGTGACAAAGTAGATCCACTTCACATGTTGACATGAAGAAGCCGTTGGCGCCAGCTATCTACAGCAACCTTCCTCTCATGCAGGACACTCAGTGGTTCTGAAGTGATCATAAATTCTCATTTAACCATTTACGACCTTATTATGGCGTATGTTTTAATTATCGCGCCTATTTATGACCTACAACCTTTCTGTTTTTGGACTACACCTCCTCGCTAGAGCGAAAACAAGACATGTGTAGATTCTGTTTCCGCAAGATAACTCCTTTTGATTTTAAGTTCTCCTTACTGTTGTTAGAATTATGGACTGTTTGACAGGTCGGTTCCGCCCATAACTGAAAGTGTTCCTCGTATATGCATTAATGGCAAGTTATATCTTGGGTAATGGAGTGCTTTTGTGGCGGTGATAAGGTCTTGGAGGGTTAATATCAGAAGAGACTGTCATATTTCACACAGTTTTCATTCAGACCTGGAGACGCTTATCGAGGTCCAAAAACAGGGGTGCAAAACACGTAGGTTCCTGAGACTTGTGAACCCACGACAGTGAGAAATAGGCCAAAAATCTGCATTGATGCTGTGGCTGGCTGGTCTAATTGAAAGCGTGCGCAAGACAGGATGTATGGACAATAAATCATGACGACATGAAAGGACGAACTATAAGGGCGTTTCTATGTCAAGGGTTTCACTGCTTCCTTTGCAGTTCAAATTAGAAAATGTATGATCTGCACAATAAAAATATGGTCAATAGTGAAAGGGTATACAGTATCTGCATTTTCTGCATTTCTGCAGTCCCAGATTCAAATGCCTTTGTTTTTCTGTCACATTTTTATCCACATCAATTAGGACACCTACTTCAGTCTCCTGCATTTTTATTATAATTCAGGAATATCGATCTTCGCGACACTGATACTGAAATAATTTGACTTTTGAACATAGATGAGAAACTGCCACTGCCTGAGATTCTTTTTAGTTGTCAGTAATATCATTTTACAATAAAACAAATAAGAAATAAATGGGTATGTGTGTTATTTCCCAAGAAGTATCAACACAATAAACAGTACAACAATTAATTATATAATTGCTTTAATTCTGTCCGTGTAAAATGCATGGGAAGGGCAGAGTGGGAATAACTCATTCCAAAACTTACGAAAGAAAAAATGTCGGGAGTAGGAGAAGGGGATGTTGAAGAAGGGAGTCAAAGTGTCATAGATCATATATTTTGTCTCTAATTATCGTCCGAGAAGGAACTGTATTTTCTAATGCAGTGTCCACGCATGTTTTTTCTGGAATTCATTTGCTTTGCCAATTCTCCCGACTCTGGTTTTCCCGAGGGATGTGTGTGTGTGTGCGTATGTGTGTACCGGTATGTGTGTGTGTGTGTGTGTGTGTGTGTGTGACAGAGGGCGGGACACGAGGGAAAACAGACTATATACATGACAAGTGCAAATTTACATTGCTCTGTTTTTCCCTCGGGTATCGATAAGTGGCACCCAAGGAAACCTGCACAGCATGCAGGCCGCCTGTCACTGGACTCCTGTCGTACATTTTCAGTGAGATTAGTTACAATTTAAAGTCATCAATTTAAGCACAGCGTTCTCCACACTTGCTCTATTCTTTAGAACACCGTGAAATGTATTATTAATAGCGTCGGTATTGAGTGAAAAGTGGGGCCCGTCCGTAATTACAACTTCCAGAAAAGTTTGTGTTTGTGTACAACTATCACGTTTAATGCTCGTCAAGAACGTATGGTGAGAGGTTAAACACGCCACTCGCACAATCGTTTTCCAACAAATTAGTGGTGCCAATTAATCCTAGTATCGAATGCTTTTTTTGAGTGAATATTTAATTGTTTGACAATGCTAGCGAGACTAAAATGCAGACATGGGCGACATGCGGGGTTAGCATAAAGCAATTAGTAACCCACACCGGTCGCTCGGCAAATGCATATTGTTACTTGTTTCCTTTCTAATGTTGATCAAACAACAAACCGCTGACACAGGGCCGTAACTAGGGCCCCGCAGCCCCCGCAATGCGGGGGGGCCCCCGAGGGTAGGGGGCCCCCGGACGGAAGAAAAAAGAGGGAGAAAAAAGGAAGAAGAAAAAAGAAAAAAAGAGGGAAAAAGAAGAAAAAGAAGAAAAATAGAAGAGAGAGAGGGAGAGAGAGAGAGAGAGAGAGAGAGAGAGAGAGAGAGAGAGAGAGTCTGGAATTATCTGGGGGCCCCAGCAATTTCAGCAAAGCAGAAAAAGACAATTTAGAGACAAGAGTGTTAATAACTGTCGGGGCCCCCCTCAACAAAATCGTAGCTGTTGGGGGCCCCTCAACAAAATCGTAGTTGTCGGAGGCCCCTTACTTAACTGACTCATGGTTGCCGGGGGCCCCTTAACCTGGTTTTCCGATCAAATTATAATTATGGTTAAGGCACTCGTAATAAATGGCTCTCGGCCTTTGAGTGCAAAAAAACTTGCTTTTTTTTGTTTTGGTCAAGACGATCAAGATGAACCGACGGGAATATCCCTCGGGTGCTCAAAAGCGAAAAATTTGCGAAACAAAATGAAGAGGGAATGAAAAAAATTCCGAAAATAGATGCCTTTTTTAAGCAACCCCCAAAAATGGATGAGCTTGGTAATGCCAGTGATTGTATCAACCCCAGGCCAGTGTCAGATCAAAGTCCAACTTTAGAACCTGGACCAAGCATGCAACAAGAGGAATCAAAATCCACTGGTAAGTAGCCAAGATCTCGATCTAGATCAAGATTAGATCTAGATTCTAGATATATCTAGACGTCTAGATCTAAATCTATACATGTATCTAGCTTTCTCTTGACTTAAATTCTAGTGCATGTAATTATTGAGTTGCCAGCAAAGAGACGGCAAAAATTTTGGTATAGATCTAGATCTATATTTAGAATTCTCTGAAAACACTGTGATCTTCCAGCCCAGCAAATTACGAGCACGAGATCTAGTAGTGCCGGTGTTGTTGCTATTGCTGCTGTTGTTGTTATTGTTGTTGTTTTGTTGTGTTTTCATTTTTTAAAGTTATTGTCTTTCCAATCGTAACGTAAATGTAACGTATATCACAACAAAGTATGAATTAGAAAACTAGATCTATCTATATCTATATCTAGTGATATAAGTCACTGTTTCTTTCTTTATCTCACCTTTTTTTCAGGTCACACGAAAGAAGGTAGTGTAGAACTACTTGTACCAGAAATAGATTTTGCCGATGATCTAACCGATGATATGAAACATTTCATCGTTCAACATGGACTTTGTCGCCCGAAAGGGCCATTTCCAAGGAATACACAAAATAGAAGCTTTTCTTCTTATTTCTATAGTGAAGATTCTACACAGTTCTCACATTCTTCTAATACATGGCTTTGCTATTCACAAATACAAGATGTAGCTTACTGCCATTTCTGTTGGCTTTTTTCCCCCGACCACCGAAAGTTCGACACTCGGGATTGGCAAGGTTTGTCTAAAAAGGTCAAAGAGCATGCACTATCAGGAGCCCACATTCAAGCCTGCATAGTTGGAAACCATTGGAAACAACACAAAACAGTCGATCACAAGATCGATGCAAGTTTATCTGATGTGACTAGATTCTGGAGAGAGATTTTGAGAAGACTTGTTGAAATTATTTTGACAATAGCTAGAAATAACATCGCCCTGAGAGGAACGACTGATCAACTTGGTGCTATTTCAAATGGGAACTTTCTTTCACAGGTGGAACTGTTGGCCAAGTTTGATGTTTCTATAAATACCCTAGATGGCAAAAAGAAAGGGTCTACTAACTATTTAAGTCCACTTATTCAGAATGAACTTATTGGTATTTTAGCATCAAGAGTGAGATTAGACATTTTAAATGAATTGAAAAGTGCCAGATTTTATTCCATCATCATGGACACCACCCAGGACAGTTCGAAAAAAGACCAATTGAGCTTAATTTTTCGATATGTATTAGTGGAGGACAGTGTTTAAGTTCATGAAGCTTTTATCAATTTCTATCATATCCACGACCAGACATCGGAGGGCCTACAAACAGCACTACTGTCGTTCCTAAAGGAGCATTCAATTAATTTAAAACACTGCAGAGGACAGGGCTATGACGGTGCTGCGAACATGTCCGGGTCATGCCAAGGTCTTCAAAAGAGGATTATTGACTCTCAAGCAAACGCATTTTACGTGCATTGTGCAGCGCATAACCTGAATTTAGTTGTCAACGACGCAGTGAAAGGAATTGTAGAAGTCAGGATTTTTTTCGATATCATTCAGCAGCTGTACGTATTCTTCGGCCACAGCATCAACAGGTGGGACATTCTCGCTGAAATCACTTCTGAGTCGGAAAGTACACTGAAAACGTTAAACCCTACACGCTGGTCTGGAAGAGTCACCTCTTTAACTGCTGTGAGACTAAGATTTCCAGATGTTTTAAAAGCTCTCAGCAAGATTGCTCTCCAGAATACAAACAAGGACACGATTGATGAAGCTATATCACTGAGGAACAAGATGGAAAATTTTGACTTCATTGTGATTCTCACAGTGCTCAGTGACGTTTTGTCCGACATCAATGTAGCATCAAAGCTGCTTCAAGCCAAAGATCTTGACTTATCAAAAGCTGTGTGTGAGCTGGATGCTGTGTTGTCCAAACTGAAGCAACATCGACAGGATTTGAGTCATTTCTGGCGAGGAGTGAAGACACTGCTCGACGATGGTCCATACCCACAACATTCAAACAGAAGAGAAAGGCAGCAGTAAAGTTTGATGATGATATCGACCCGGAGAGAATCTTCAAAGAAAAAGTGTTCTATGGCATTTTGGATACTATGATCCTGCAGTTGGAGTCTCGCTTCACAGGAACAAAGAAAATCACCTCGCTATTCAAAGTCGTGAACCCACCATCGCTTCTCACTTTACAAGAAGTTGATATCAATACTGAAGTTGACAGGCTTGTTGAAGCGTACCCTGAAGACCTGTCTAAGGCACTAGCTACAGAGCTGGTTATGATGAAGACCTCTATGGGTGATAAACTAACAGGATTGTCTTCTGTGCGACAGCTCGCAACCTGCCTGCTAGTAGATTATAAAGAGGTTGCTCCTAGCTTTCCCAACATCTGCGTTCTCCTGCGCATCTTCATGACAATCCCTGTGACTGTTGCATCCGCGGAGAGGTCATTCAGTAAGCTGAAGATTATAAAAAACTATATGAGAACATCCATGAGCCAGGAACGCTTGCAAGGTTTGGCACTGCTCAGCATTGAAGCAAAGAGAGTAAGAAAACTAGACTACGAGCAAGTAATCAACGATTTCGCGGCCATGAAAGCAAGGAAAGCACCGATGGTTTAAGGTAAGCATTATTTTATTTTTTATTTTGCTCCTGTTCATTTTACTGGTTTTTATTTTTAGTTTCAGTTGCTTGCATGGTTATTGATGCTTGGATTCTTTTGTTATGTAGTTGCAGTTGTGTTCATTTTAATTTACTTTTATTTTCTTGTTTTTTGTTTGAGGATAGTTGTTGTTGTTGTTGTTAGTGGCGGCGGTGGTGGTGGTGGTGGTAGTGGTAGTGGTGGTGGTGATGGTGTGGTGGTGGTAAATATTGTTTTATCCACTAGATTATTCCGAATAAAAAATCCACGTGACGCGCCCAACGTTCCCTGCGTACCATACGCCACTATATTTGGCTGTTTGGGCCACACGTCCTCAGCTCCGGTGCTACAGTATAAGCGAATACATGTACATGTGTTGGGTGGGTAGGCCTATGCTTAGTCTGCGGAAGGGGGGCCCCGATAAGAAAGTTTGCGGGGGGGCCCCCGCTTGGCTAGTTACGGCCCTGCGCTGACACACGGTCTCCCTCGGGCCAATTAGTAGCGCCTCAATTATAATATACAACACCAGGAGTTTTTCCCCCTGAGCCAAGTCCACCTATTGTTCTGTTATAACAGCCGCTATTGAGGGCGTATTACTTACTCCAGCGTCAATAGTGTGACGCTCAAAGCTTTATTTAGGAATCATTCCACTATGAGCGGAGGTCAATGGTCATAACATTTGCTCTCTAGTTAATTCGTCCACCCGTTTAACTCTTGCACGCCTTGCCCATGGCAAGTGGTTAACTCCTTCACGATCACATTGTCCTTGGACCTCAAGCAGCAAAACTGTCTGCGACACTGGGCGTGGTTTGGCATCAAGCGGTTGTCAGTAGGTAGTCGGTGCTCGATGGTGAGACAATATTTGACTCCAGGGATTTCTCAACTTTAAAAATTATTCTCTGTATGGCTCATTTTTTAAATTTTTTTTAGCCTATATTCAATGTCATGGGAATATTACAACTACAGGCGAACTGAGCCTTAATTTTGCAGTAGCAGCTCACTAAAATATTTTGACAGAGCATCTCTTTGCGTCATAACTATTACAGAAAGTGTAGAACAAATTTTCAAACTTCATAATTATTTGCGAGTTTCCACTGGATAATGGTCCATGATATTTGAATGTCTGAATGCTGTACAGGGACAACTGGAGCTTAAAGAACAAAACAGAACTGTACTATTAATAGAAGAAAAGTCATATTCTAATATAATATGTTGTAAGCTGCATCTATTAGATAGCTTCTCTAGTTAAATGTTTAAAAAAATGTTAGTCTTGTACTTAACCAACGCGATTGTTCTAAATGAACGTGGAGTTGACGTTACTTATAATTTCCTGCAATTATAACCCCAAAAGTCGGCTCTCAGATCACAATTTCCCCGACAGGACCAAGCAAGTAGTGTTTGCGGTGCCGATCACTACTTGCAGTGTTATCTACCTATCGGCATCCCCACGTGATTAGTTTCCTATTAAGTGATAAGTTACAAAAATGCGGA
Source organism: Onchidella celtica (assembly GCA_963931925.1). NCBI lineage: Eukaryota > Metazoa > Mollusca > Gastropoda > Systellommatophora > Onchidiidae > Onchidella > Onchidella celtica. The sequence goes on along the minus strand of OZ007567.1, from coordinate 49,919,438 downwards.
TCAAAGAAAGTTGACGAAAAGGCTAAACACCTGCAGAGCAGCGCGCAAACACTACAGCGCTCCTCTGGAAAGCACACATGATGCGATTTAGTGCGTACACAGGCACCCCGTACCTTTCTTGCGAGTTACGCCAGCGTCGGCCAATCTCTTCCAAACTTTTGATACTTTAACTATCAGTTGATTTTTCAGCTCTTTGATCCCATTCGAAGTTTGAGGATCGACTTGATAGAAACATGTTCGAGACCTCATAGTTTACAGCATTCAGACACTCAAATTCCTCCATAGGACCATTACAGGCTGTGTGTGAAGGGCTATCAGATAATTTAAGGGGAAATTCGCTTTTAATGTACATGATACACCCAGGCTTATCTTTTGCTTGTTTAGAATGTTAGGCAACATTAGAAACTGTTTGACCCATTACCATCAAGGACTTGATAGACCCTGAGCACGCAAGGACAGCGGAAATGACTGAAGGTTTTACGGAGAACCTAGACTTGGACTTTAGTAGATCGATGAAAAAAAAAAAAAAAAAACAAATGGGCGTTTGTAATGCATTAATAAATATGTGATCCAATGAATAAAAGAATGAATGAGTGAATAAATTATTTTGTTAATACACAACTGTCTATTGCTGAATATGGTTGAAGATAGCAACACTTGTTTATGGTTAAACTTGATAAACGTGCAAAAATACTGTATAATTACAATTATGTCTGTAACTTAGCGAAATATAGACAGGTTGCTCATTTTCTCTGAATAAAATTTTAATTAATGTAAACATAATGAACTGGGCTATCTTACCGACACATCCGAGAACGAGGTAATGAAACGCACCCAAAAGATTAAGACTTGAATCTTACTCGTTTCTCTATCAAAGTCTACTCGTAAATGAAAGTTAAGTGATCGACGAGTACACTGAAAACAAGACTCTCCTGTATAATTTTTGTTTTGTTTTGTTTCGGGCATATAACGCACTCAACAAAGAATCCTACTAAGCCCATTCACCCAGCTTCAAGCACCGAGCTAAATAACCTACTGTTATTGCAAGGTCTGGTCAAGATGTTTTATTGAACTGTACTTCCGTATTTCCATTTCTTCGAACTTTGCGGATCAACTTTGCCCTTTAAAATTATTCCTAAATCAGTCACTCTCATTTCCTGAAACCAAACCATTAGTCTACAAGGCAATGCGCTCATTGAGTACTGAGAAGGCGTCATCAAAAGCATGGCCAATAACCGACAGTTCATTGCTCTGTTGTATAGATTTCAACAGAAGATCATTACAAATAAATCATTACACATCTGATTCGCCACAAACACTATCCTGAACGACTCCGTCAACATGGCTGTTGACTCTGCAGTCAGCGGGCGCGATGTTGTGACGCAACAGAAGATCATCGAGGTGAGAGGTCACCACAGAAAACAAACGTTGGCCATCTTGTAGCGCCAATGATCAAACAGGCCGCCAGGTGCAGCTTTAATGGGCCTGTCAATAAACTAACGATAAGCGTGCCGGGAGATCCTTCTTCACTTTCAGCCTAGGCGATATTTAATTTTGGCTTTACCAAATTGAGATGAGATACCACTTGTGAGAGAGATAAAGTCTCATCGAGGTCTTTGATCAGTGTGGCTCGAACTACATAGCCTATGGTGGCGATCGCAGTGTTCAGATCTATTTCCAGGATCGAGAGTTTGTTCGTGTTGAATGTATGGTCACCTTGAGAAATGCAGATATTGGGTGACGTCATGCGGGACTAATACTGTATGGTCCACACACCGTAACATTCTTCGATAAAATAGCCATTTGTGGAAAAGAAGTCACGACTTAACTCCACACGCTCACCAGCCTTTGTGTATATTGGCGGCTATCTTGTTAATTACACCTTATTCTTTATGGCTGAATGAAATAAGAATTCCTTTAAAGAAAAAGTAATGCCTTACCGGACACCGCAAATTCAGGTCTTATTTCTAGATACTACAAATACCAAGTCCTGATACTGCATAAATAAAAAGAATTAAATTTTGAAAATTAATGTCTGTAAGTAAGGGTTGAACGCCATAAATGATTTTTTTAAAGGTTCATCTTAAACGACGGAAATTTTTGACGTGTAACAAAAAAAACAAACAAACAAAAAACCCACTGTCCTCACATCTTAAAAAAAACAACCGGAAAAAACCCAACAGAATAATTATTATTTGCTAAGGTAATTACTGCAATAGAATCGAAACAGAAACCTGCAATAAACATGAAAGAAACGAGACAAGGAGAGGATAAGATGTCACCCTAAGTGTTGCCAAAAACAGGATCTGCAATGACCTAATTAGGAGATGATCTTAACAAGAAAAGCGAACACAAACAAGCAATGACGTGACATTTCCCAATTGGATATCACTACTCGTCATCTGTACGAGTGCACACACAGACGCATGTCTCCGCTAGGCGGGTCTGATCTTAGGTCTGTCGTACTTTCAGGTCTCTCTCATTATTGTTAGATCCACACAGTCACCACACTTAGAAGTTGCTGAATTATTTGGCCTCATGAAATGCAAGGAAATAATAGCACATTATTTGAAAAATCTTTGATTCAGAGTATTGCAGTTCTTCAGTATAGATTTTAGTGTGAAATTTTAACAAATTTAGAGATATTGTAATTTCACCGACTTTGAAACTCAGAGAAATGATGTAAGTAGGATGTGTGACATACAATAAAATTTTACCTCACTGAAGTGGTTACATAAAAGATTAGGTAAGGGCACTCCGCACTCGAAACAGGTTTTCAATAACCGAAGCGATTACTGAAGCATTTTCTTGTGTGTGTGTGTGTGTGTGTGTGGAGGGGAAGGGGGGGGGAGAGTTAAATTTGAAATTCAGAAAAAGCTATATTTTCACATTTTCAAATAAGATATACACATATCTATATTTGGTTCAATCAGTATGCCTACTGAATTCCAAGACAAGTGTTCTAACAATTATGACAACTACCACAATTATTAATGGCAGAGATAATTCTATCCTATGAGGGTATAATATTGTAATACCGATGGACACGGTGGCTGGTAAGGTCAACTGTACGCCAGTCGAGCTGTTTTTAAATGATATACATTTGCAGAGAAGAAGAGGATGTAAATTAAGTCAAGAAGACATAAATTAAAATAGTAAAGAGGCCAGAAAAACAAGAAGAAGTACTTGTAAATCGTCCCTGACACTGTGACTACTTTTCTGACTCAGCCAGTGGGTGAGCTTTCGAGGAAAAGGTAAGTGTTATGTTAACTACGAAATAACGAAAAAGGATGTGAGTTTCGGGTGCAGAAGGTTTGAGCAAGAGTACGCCATTGGGGAACGAAAGTGTGTGGGGAGAGGAAACAAAATTACAAAACATGGAGGGGGGGGGGTGCTGTGTAGAAAACAATTATCTGAAACAAAAGCTGGGGACAAAACAGTCCTCCTGCTTCAAGCATTATCCCCCACACACACAGAGTTTGATTGGCAAATTTGGACGGAATTAATTTATCACAACCTGCTACCGTCTAGCTAAGTATTGCAAGAGAAAGGAACATTAGAGACAGAGCGAAATGGTGGAACAAGAAATTCGACAACACCGGGCCAAAACAGAAAAAGCATGAAGGATTGCCATCTTCTGTGTGAAAAGGTTTTATCATGACACACAGCTCTTCATCTTCTCAAAAATTCTGCCATTTTAATTGTGAATGATTCTGATTTTAGTTATTACAAACAGCCCAGAAAACATTTCTGTGACAAAAGCTATCCCATTCCTCTAGTCTATACTCTCCATTTCCAAAAATACAAAATTGAAAGCGCATTGGTCGCAGGAATAACATTAACGAAACAAAACAAATTCAGGAAAAGTTTTCGATGATGTCATGTCTCTAGATAATACATTTTCACAGCAGCACCACTTTTACTGATAATAGAACAATAGTTTGAGGCGCGGTGCTGATGAGGGGACGCGCGATGTTGTCAGGGAGGATAATAAAGGCATCGTGAGTCGGCAATCAACCACTCAAATCCAAGTAACGGTTTCCGGTATGGGCTAATTAGACCGAATGATTTCTTGGACGTGCCACGCGCCACTCAAGTGGATACGTGATACCGCTCGTCTTAGTGGGAGGGAGGGATACGTTCCTTCTAGGTCAATAGGTTTTCCCTTCTTTCAATGACTGACAAAACAACTTGTTAAAGATGTTGACTTTATTCCCGGAAAACAAATTTGAAATTTTCTAACTGATAACGTGTTGTCACTCATCAAATTTGTCCTAACATTTAAAAACAAGAGATATCCAAATGGACAGCGTGATGCAGTCATAATTTAATTTGGAGATTTCAGGTAATGAAAATATAATTCTTAATGTTGGATTCCCCCCCCCCCCCCCCCACCTTTTGAAGTACTTATTCGCATTTTAAAAGTATAAGTTACTCCAACACTTGCCGTTAGAGCAAGATGGTTAACGGAGACCGGCTCCTGTCTATGGTATTTTAGTGTCAGCCTACCTGTTTTCTACCTGCTGGTGACCGGTGGTGTACCATAAATTTAATAGTCGGTTTAAACAGATCTGATAGCAAGAAAACTGAAAGTTATTTCACTAATGATTTGGTTTTACTGTCAATGATAGTAGCTTCATAAGGCCCGGCGTGCACTATTCCGTTTTGCCTGCTGCACGGCGTGCAAAGCAGATTTTTGCTGCCTTGGCAAAGGGGTTTACTGTGCTGCGCGCCACGCGAACGATTGCTTGCATTGTTAATTTTATCATAGTGCGCGCCGGGCCTAAAGGGGACAATTTCGCGACGTCAGATGCTATTTTGTTTTGTTAGTGATGCCAAAGGTTGCAAGTTACTGAAATATATAATAGATAGATGACACATTCCTAAAATGCCCACTTCAATTTCCTGTCTGGGTCATCGCATGTTTATAAATTTTGATGGGTGAAATGGGCGTGAGAAATTTAAAAAGATTATTAGATGGAAATCTTTAATAAAGCTTTCGGACTAATTCTTTTTCTTAATCATGTATACTATCTATACTACATATTGTGGACTTGAGATTTTTCGTTGCAAAAGGCTTCTGAACCACCCAACACTCAGACTTCAAATTTTATATGGTGCATCAGAATGGATGTAAGGATGCACAGTTTTTATTAGAAGTCTCAAATCGGTGTAGTTTTTTTTTTATTTTATTGGAAATTTATTGTTTCCCCAATTTTAGATCTACTTCGAGTCATGGTTCGCCATTTCTAAGGTTTCATTGAAGCTGCGCATGCGCATTATGTTTGCTTTCAAATTGAAACTGAAAGACAGTGAAAGTGCAAACAGAGAGAGAGAGAGAGAGAGAGAGAGAGAGAGAGAAAACGGTGGGTTCACAGGTTTACCCAGATAATGCCGGGTGCCTCAGAATCAAAAAGCGTGATCGAAACTTTCACTCGGTGACTACTTCGCCCCGTCTTCCTTCTTCGCCTTTCTTAAAACTTTCTTCACACATTGTTGGTCGAAAATAAACTTTAAACATCACATCCATGTATTTTGTAGTGTGAAAATAAGTTTATTGGTATTTGCATTGAATCTAAGTTCCGTTATTACCGTGACCTAGATCTAGATCTAGAGTTGGGCTCAAGCAGCCTGTGTCAGTGTGTGTTGTGTAGCGCTCGAAAAATGATTGTTGAACCAAGTATAAAATGTGTTCAGGGTTGTTTCAAGAAGTTACTGTTGCAGTGCCTTTTGAAAATTGTAACAGCTTTGACAAGTCGCCCAAGCTTGGGGAAACTATGAGCACATCTGACATTAAAGCATCAGTCAGAGAGAGAGAGAGAGGGGGGGGGGGAAGGAGAGATGGACGAGATGGGTTGCTATGGAGGACAAAAGGGGGGTGGAGATTGGAAGGAGACAAAGGAGATACATATATTGGGGGACAGGGTAACGGGAGTGGGAGAGAGAAAGAGATGGGATGGATAGGAGAAATTGGTGGGGTGGGGGGGGGGGGTGGGGGAGGGGGTCGGGAGAGGAAGGGGGCGGATTCAGGTTTATCCCTTGGCAAGGCCTCATCTAGACCTGCCCAGTTTATGTCAAAAAACGCCCCTAGTACCGTTCGTAGGGCCGGCCCTTCAGCTTGTTATGTATGTGTGGTACCGTAATTGAAAAACCTTATCTTAAGCTCATGCATAAGTTAACAAATAGACAGAGAGCTGCAGCCAGATAGATAGATAGATAGATAGATAGATAGATAGATAGATAGATAGATAGATAGATAGATAGATAGATAGATATGATAGATAGATAAATAGATAGATAGATAGATAGATAGATAGATAGATAGATAGATAGATAGATAGATAGATAGATAGATAGATAGATAGATAGATAGATAGATAGATAGATCGATAGATAGATAGATAGATAGAGATAGGCAGACAGACAGATAGATAGATAGATAGAGATAGGCAGATAGATAGATAGATAGATAGATAGATAGATAGATAGATAGATAGATAGATAGATATGCGATGTCTTCGAAGTGTGCACGATACTTTCATCTCCTCAAAAGAGAAAAGAAGAGCTACATAATTATACTATCTCTTTTTTACTTCCTTATCAGTTGACCCTTTCATCCCATACACTTTAAGTTTTCCACACTTGCCTCAAGTATGCAAATCTATGATGCCTGGGCCTAATTATGCCTCAGACAAAGACCACAAACACTTTATAAAGAGAAAAATTAAGGGTGAAGAAGAGAGTGGGGGTTGGGCTTCTCAGTGGTGAGGGAATTGGCTTACACTAACTCACGACAACTTCGATTTCTCCTATTTCACATTAACCCTGTTTATCCTTCTCTTCAAGTGGATTGAGCTGTTGGGAGTCATGTTTCCAAGCAGAGTGACCAATTGTTGGATCGTTCTTTACTTTCGTAAATCTGAGGATTGGCCAGGCAGCATTCATTGTCAGAAGTAAGGAAGCCCGCGTTCCCCACAGCCAAGGACAATGTCTATCTCGCCAGCTGCCGTTTAACGCTTCCCCTCGTGGTATTGACATAAACACGACTCAGTAAATGAAGTCGTTAGGTCCCCGGTTGCCGACAGGATGTCGCCATGTTTAGTTAAAAGCACCGGACAATTTGACCATCTTTGTGACCATTCCATGTCGCTTTTCTACCGCGGAACTCGTTACTGCTTTATAAGGCTCTTGTTAATCCGTATTTGTTGGACGGCTCATTAGAGAACTATTTGGACCCAAATTGGTAATGAGAGATACAGTAAGCCTGAACATGAAATGTTATATTTATCTCAAGTTTCTTTCTTTAAGTTAGTCTGTTTCTCTTTCTCTCTTCAAGTATTCTAATTTGTTTGTGTTTGAAATAGTCAGTAATGAAGTATACAGAAGAACTGTGTGAACAAAAATAAGGGGGGGGGGGAATCGAGAGCGCCCCCCCCCAAAGACGCTTCAAACCATAACTTATAAAGCACATGTATTCTAACCTTGAAGCGACAAAGTGATTTCACAGTATTTCTTACACTAATTTTTCTTGGAATAACAAAAACGGATTCACTGGTTTGTAAAGTAAAAATGAAATCTTAACAAAACAAAACAAAAACCCTTGGTTCTTTTGGAGACGTAGACAAATACAATGAAATTCAATAATAAAAACGAACAGAAATGCCCAGACAATCATTTTATTTCGTGTTTGTCAGTTTTCTCACTTACGTAAAAAACCCTCCTTTGAATTACCTTTGCGAGTAACATTTTAAATATTTATGAAAGAAGGAAAGTTACAATTTATTTCCTTGCTATGAGACAGCACTTTGACCCTCATTCAATCAATTACAGAATACAACTAAACATTTGTTTAATAAATAGAACAATCCCACCAGAAATAGAAATCACTTCAATAATAATATAGCAGTTAATTTATATTTAAATACTAAATTCCTAATTGAACTGGTTGTCAAGTGTGCTCACAAGAGACCTTCTTTAAACACGTCAATGTGAGAAACAGTGTCTAAAACGTAGCACTCGTGTAAACTACACTTCTATACTAGCTCTGGTTTTTATCATCGTGTTCCATCAAAGATAAACAAAATAAAGCGTCTGATGTGAGGACCATTTCTCCCTGAGAGACAGCGCCAGGTCACTCTTGTTATGAATGATTACCAAAATAACTATGGAAAAAAGGATCAACAAATCTAGTTTCTATTTCATAGACAATGGTAGGAAGCAGTTTTTTTCGATAAGGAATTTTTCTGCCTCAGATACAAACTTTAATACTTAGTCAGTATCACGCAGCCATTCCTGGAGCGCGTGCAAAGCTTGTGAATGAATGGCTCTTATTGTCAAAAAGAGGCAAACAATTTAGCAGAACAAAACAAAAAGCAAAACAACGTAATTTATGAATGCACATTCAAGCAAACACACACAGATACAGTATTATCTACACAACAGCCAACACAAACACACACACGTACAAACACACATAAATTACGAAGGCCCACTTTATGAATTACATCATGTACCACTTCCCAGAAAATAATTTAAAAAAAAAAAAAATCCAAACCCTCAGCTGTCAAAACAGAACAGAAACAAAACACTGAGAAACTGCAACTGTAAATTTAAAGAAACCTCATCCGTTTCTAAAAAAAAAACAACAAGAAAATGCAATAAAAAAAAAACACACACCAAAAACCGGGCCATTCATGATAGACAACCAGTAATTAAACTCGAATCCTTAAAAAAACCTGACGCTTGAAACAACATCAAGCTGCATTTTTATATCTGGTTAAATAAATTTTGTGGGTGAAGTGACAGCAGTCAAGCAATATCTCTGTCATTCCCCAGACAACGGAGGTGTCATTACCTAGACAACGGGGATGTTTATCTCACTGGATTAACCGCCCCCCCCCTCCTAAAATTCCTCCTAGACGAAAGACCGGTCACGTGACCTGAATGACACTCATATGAATCTTTTCGGCGCCATTTCTACCCACGTAAGCACAATAAATAGGCATATAATTTTGACCTGCTGATAGCGACCTGGACTGTATGATGTAGTAAAGTATCCTAGGGTAAGATGATCTGGCGTTCTGGAAAATATTGTTCTACGGATATGGTGGATTTACAAGCTAACCAAATTAGGACAGTAGGTTTCCGGAACATTATTTGTTGTACCCTGTAAAATATTGGACGTCCTTTAAGTTGCCTTTTAAAAAAAAAATCATGTGTGAATGCATGCTCGCGCTCGTGTGTGTGTGTGTGTGTGTATGCGCGCGTGGGCGAGACAGATTGTAGGAGACGCGACAAATTTCGGCAAAAAAGTCCCAATTTCGAGGTTTTGGGGTCGAATAAAACTCAAGTATACTGTCTGGTCACTGTATGACAAAATTATCTCTTTCCCCATGAAAGTATACTGCTAGTGTCCAGTGTAGTAATAATATCACTTGGCACTATGAAATTTCACAAATAAGCACGAATACATGTCTTTTAACCCTCTGATTGCCCAGACACAATATTCACTTAACCAACATAACAATCCTATATCTTGCAAAACTAATTTAAAATGGTCAAATGAATGCAAAAATTCATATAAGTAAATACATATCACAGAAAATCATTTTGATAAATTAAGGATTTCCCGCTTGTAGAACATTGGACTTTGGTGACGTATTGTAGATATATAATGCTGGACACTAGAAGGTTAAACGTATTTCTCTAAGGGGCCGCGCGCACTATCCCGTTTCGCCAGCTGCACGGCGTGCAAAGGCAGATTTTTGCTTGCTTGGCAAAGAGTTTACTGTGCTGCACGCCACGCGAAAGATTGCTTGCATTGAACGGGTGGTTAATTTTAACAGTGTGCACGGGGCCTTACTTCGCATTATCTTTTATATTCCTGTCTTGATATCTTCATGACAAGAAGAAAGAATTCCTCGTCATGCCAGGCTAACTTTTTCGGTGGGTAATTCAACTTCTTTTACGAGCATTGAAGAATGATTACATAATGATTACTGATGCCCACTCGTTTACTGTAGTTGTTCCCAGCAGCGGGTACCATCGTCGTTATTCTTCTGTGAAGATGGTAAGATGTGTAATGCTACCGGTGCCCATAAGTTTTTGAACTGTTTTTAATAGTTAGGGTTATGATTTGGATTAAGTCTTCGGTACAAGAACAACTGAAAAGTCCTTAATGCCGATCGTGCCATGAGCCTCCGATTCATGAAAATAATTTTCAGAATAAGCTTCTGTGCTTAGAATAACCACTTGGCCACAATACCTGCTACTTAATGAGAAAAACGAAAATGAAGGCGTCAGAAAAGGCAACGACCAAAGAGATATACTGATGTGGTTAGAGGAAAATGCTAAGATGTTCGTAAAATTGATGATCTGGATTTTATTGCCAAACTGACAACATGGGATCTTAATCCATGCAATCTTTGTAGAACGGGATATTATATATCAATCTAAACATACGATAAAAGAAAAAAAAGGTAACTTTAATAGCTGTCTTTAGAACGTAGAATTTAAACTAACTAACTAAACTCAGTGTTAATGTGAAGTCAAAAAGTTAGGTTCCCTTCTGATCTTTCTTTCGAGTGCCAGATTGTCATTCATGAAATCTTTTGATATTTTGTCATGGTCATATTTTCCATAAACCGATGGAACAAGCTCTGATATTAGACTATTCTCTGGAGAATGTTCTCCTAAGCTGGAAGGAACCCTACTGTTGAAAGAGCACTCAGTGCACACTCAGTTTTATTAGACCGGAAGTGAAGTGGTGCACGGGTTCAGTTGAAGACAAGCAAGAGTCAAAAGAGAAGAAAAGGAAGCAGAAAAAAATGACGGCTGCTACAGATCGGATAAGAATTGCGCGATGCACTGGAGGCGGAACAAACAAAATATAGAGGCCCCTCTGGTGGTAAATACTTGAATTACACCGCAATTGGAGCTATTTAGTGGTAAAATACTGCCAAGCAAGTGTTACTATAGCGACATATTGTCTAGCTTTTATTAGGGCCCGGAGAGCTGAAGTGTGGCTGCTACAGTTTATGATCCCGCTTAACCTTCAAACAAGCTGTTAATTCGGTACTTTATGGCTGAAATCGGCGGATGTTGCGGCCCCCCTAGAGCTCTCCATCAGGTCAACGTACCCAGTGACTGATGTCAGACATGCTACAGATAACCACGTGAATGACTTACAGCCTATCTCAACTATTTTTGAGCATTATTTTTATTCACTCGCAAAAAAAAAAGCCGTAAGTAATGATACTCAGTTTGGTGCAACTTTAAATACTCCAAGAATAATTGATTACTAAGGTAATAAAACAACAACAAAAATGGCCCTGATTTAGAACACAACGGGGAGGCATAACAGTGTGTCGTTTTTATCTCCTCTGCCAATAAAAAAAAATTGGACATGAATATTTATAACATAGAAATCGAAAACTTCTCCACACTTTTTATTTTCTTCATCTTCTCTGTCTTTAACCTTCCCCGTTATCATTTGCCTTCTCCTTGTCTGACATGGTTGCGAAAGAGATGAAAGAGCCAATCTTTGTCAAGTGTGACAGAGCCCTAGCACAATTCCTGAATGAAACAAGGTCACCGTGAACCAAAGGGAGTTCATTCTGCAGCTTATCTCCCCGTCTGAAAACAGACGAAGAGTTCAAATTGAAGGTTCTTTACTAAGTTTTGTCTTAAGCTCCCTTAATGAATTGCACCTCATTCTCATGCGGCTTGTTACATAGAGGAGTAATCGCGATCCTAGTTCTTGTTTGTTCTATCTCCGTTTTCTGAAAAGCTCGAGGTCTTTTAGTCTGCAGAAGAGGTGTAACAAATTTTTTACTTTGTCATTTGTTTAAAATGAACTGTGGCACTTATCAAACTGTGGGGACATGGTGGTCTAGAGGCAGCAAGATGCTCGCCTCTCATGCCTTTGGTACAGGATTCAAATCCTGGTTGGTGCAGGCAGGTTGGAATTTTGGGATTTTTCTCATATTCTCCTGTCCCTGATCCTATGGCAGGTAGGGTCGAGCACCTAGTCTTCTTGGATAAGGACGAAACATTCGGAGGGCCCATATGCACGTTGCGCACGTTAAAAATACCTTAGCAGTTGGAAATCGTGAAGAGCAGGCCGTACAAGGCCGCTGCCCGGGCAATTCTATAAAACTAATCCCTACCACAACAAGAAATATAAAACAACAAAAAAAAAAGTGAGATGCAAACGCCAAGGGCAGCGAAAGTCTTAAAATAAAGACCTAAACACTTTTCAAACTGTTTCACAGTTCCGATTTTATTTTAACTCCTTTTCACAATACTAAAGCAATTGTTTTAATGCCGAATTTCTCAGTTATATGCAAAAAGTGGAGTTGGAACAAACAAGAACTAAGGCCGGGCCATGTTTTAAATAGCACCGTTGAGACCTGAGGGTAGGGCTAGGGGGCCGGGCATGCAGCAGGGGTTTGGCTTGTGGGACATACAATCCGTTGATTACTTTGGCAGAAAGCCACTCGCATCCCAGAGCCAATGTACTTCAAATATAGCATGATAATTAACAATCATGCAATTACTCATGAGGAGCCGTAATGCCCCATCCACCTATTCCACCAAAAACTGCAACTGCAAGGACATCACATTATCTCCCCTTCCCCACCCCTCTCCCTGGATGATGCCTCTACCATGACCGTACTTTCTGGTTCTGTGTTTGATGGAGGAGAGTGCAAAAAAGTGGGGGGGGGGGGGGGGGAGGTGTCCCTGAATAAGTACCACCCCGGTACACGCACACGCTACACAAAAGAGTCTAGTTCAGATCTCTTCTTGTCATACTTACGAACTGAACTGTTACGGTCGGTTGTCTGTTCAAGTACATGTCTTAAACTAATGTCCATAAGTATAGCTTCAACGTGGTTTGATTCGTCTCTGATTCTTCTGCATCTTTCGCTCCTTTCCTCTTATCTCCACTTTACCGGCTATTACTCATGAGATTGTTCTACTTTTATTTTATTTGCTCGTCGAGTAGTTCACACCAGAGTTATTTCCCCCTTAAGTGATTTAGATTATTTTTAGTTCGCCACGATTGCACAAGAACTGGTGACAACATAAAAAAAAACAAAAACGTTTACCATTGTATAAGGGATACAGATCGCGTCTTTGTGATAACTATTGTTCAACAATAATTCTTGTAGATTGCAGAAGTCTCACTCTCTGATTTGTTTGTTTGTTTGTTCAAACATTAAAAAAAAAGTTCACAAAGAAAATTTTCAGATGCAAACAACCCATTACGACGAGGAGATCACAGAATCTGCGCTCCAGCGAAATTTTGAATTTTATTTAGTCTTTCTCAGGAAAGTTGCAAGACAACAAGGACACGGGGACAAGTCAGATATACAATGACACAGTTGACAATAGACTATGAAACGAAAATTTAGTTTGACTCTGTGATAAGTTTGGTTACGCACTCCAAAGCGAAACTTAAAAGACGGCTTAGATCAGTTAATAAAAGTGATGTCATTTGTAAATGTCCATATTCCTTGCAAAATACTGCTTTCACATCTTTAGTGCAGCACTCCCATGTTTCGTTCTCCAAAGTTTCAATTCTTCCCTTCCCAGTAATTGTAATTTTGCACTCGAAATTCGTCATTTTTGTTGTACAAACGAATCAAATTTTCTCATACAATTAAAGCACATTTAACACTAAAAATGTGGAAGATTTGAAATAACAACACCGGTTATTTGTGACTATTTTAGGAGTTTGTTTCGCCAGACGTCGCATAATTTCCACTTTTACGACAAGTTTGATCTATTTCGTCTTTCCACACACGTCCATTCTGGGCACTCATAATATGGCGCCGCCTAGGGATGCTTTGCAAACATCACCGTGAAACCCAGTTTTTGATGATGCAACTGAAAGAAACAACTAAAGCTTAAGACATTGCTTACGTGTGTATTTTCTTGAGAAAAATTGCTTTTGCGTTAGTTTGACCATTTCTGTGATATGACGTCTATTGTCAGCTTATCTGCTTGATGTCTTCGGAACAGAAAAAACAAAAATAATAACAACAAACAACAACACTCTTTTCATAATTATGACAGTGGTATTGGCGGGCTTGTCGACGCCAGACTTTTTTTTGTTTCGAAAAGTAGCAGCTTTGTTGACAACGCGCCAGCCCTTGCAAGTACCTTTCTCTTTGTCTCTCCCTTATCCATTTCTCTATCTCTCTTTGTGTGTGAGTGAACGTATGCATATGTGTGAGTCGCTCTCTTTTCCTGAGGACCCAATCGCCCGTGAGCTCTACAAAGAGTGGCCGTATGGCTCCCGACTCACCCACTCGTCCAGTTCGTGAACACTTCCCTCAAGCAGCAAGCAACAGTGGTAATTAACCATTGTGAGCAGTAATTAAGTATTGTAAAATGCTATTGCTGCAGGCCTCTTGATCTTGCTCATTAAAACAATAACCCTTAGCTGGTGCCGTACAGCCGTATCTTAACTCATTGTGAACATAGAGGATAACCACTTCAAAGTGAAACCAAGGCATGGCTAGGAAATAATCTGAAAGAAATATCTCTCTTGAAAGGAAACGAATAAGGAAGATAAATGTCAGTTTCATTTAGGCCTAGCTGAGTTACTGTAGTTTCATTTCTGTTTTCAGTGCGTTATTTTTATTACATAACTCCCATTTGCCTGCGTTCGCTTTCCATCGGTTCTATTAACAACTCTCAGACTCCCTATATTTAGATCACTGTAGGAGTCACCTTTGACCTATCAAGTTGTCTAGCTATTAGATTAACAGCTGCAATACCAGATAATGACGTCACTCACTTGCCCTTGGATCCTGTTCAAATTATTGCCCTCTCCAATATTAATTGAGCTCAGTAACTGTTATGAGCATTAACAATTTCTAATGACCCATTGCTGAACATAGTGTAGGAACACAGCAAAAACAAACACAACAACAAAGAAGCAGACTGTTGGAGTCCAACCAACGAAGCCACAATAAAGTCATTATCAGTATTATTAATATAACAGGAACCTAACCACATTGCAGCACGCCTTTCCCTACTCCCCAGTTAATAACAAATTGTAAAATCGTCTATTTTTATACATTTCTCTCTGGAGATGGAATCTGTTGTCGACCTTGAGGTTCCTTCGCCAGGAGTTCTTGAAGCCACGTCTTGTTCGTTGGTGGCTCTAACTGTTGTTCAATAGTTTATTTCCATCCATACCGGCCACTTCCCTCAATAGATAATGAAACACACAATAATAATGAGTTTTTGGTGGAATCGCAGAATAACATTCTTATATTCGACTGTTTAAAACTAAAAATAAACTACCCGTTGAGTGCAAAAATGTTTATTTCGTGGGAATTCAGCGTTCATAGGCCAGCTGCGATGCTGTGCTTATCAGCTGTGGATGTTGTTGTTTACACATCCTTCCATAAAGTATTGTGTTTTACTTCAGTCCAATATTGTGCTGCTCTGTGACTAGCTAACACCTGCAAAAGCATCTGGCAAAGTCTTGGCAGCTTCTCACCAACCACCTCATCCTAGCCCGCAATATGCTCATGCTATCATAGATACCGAAGAATGACAGTTCAAGGAAGTCTGTTTTCTGTTTTACAAGGAACATTAAATAATTGCTACAAATCTGTCGAACTACTCTGTCAAGCAGGAAGAAAGTTGAAATATTACTAAGTAGTTTAACAGTAATTTGGTTGTAAGAGCAAAGGATAGGAAATAGACGATGAATTCAGTAGTTATAGATTTTGTTCTTCATTTGTTATGTTAAAATCGTTTTCTTGCTATAAATAGTGGGATTTGACAATGCACTGTCAGTTGTTATTTACTTCTCCAATGGGCTAAGGCATGTATTCACATTGATATCATATTATTCAAGTTATTTGTTTAGAATGGAATCCTTCATTATACTGAATTTGGTGCTGTTTGATTTCTGGGCCTTTAAAGCTGGACTTTACTTTAAAATTCTGTAAATATTCTCACAAGTTACTCGACAGCAAACTTTATTGCAAGACCAATTAGTCTTTGTGAAACATTTAGGAAGCATCCCAGGCCGCTACACTCGGCCTCAAGCACAGTAGGAAACACAATGCTTGAAAATTCCAAACTTCTTACTCATTTTGCTTCTCTCTTAATCACGCTGCCATTACTGTCAACGGAAACAACCCCATTGACGAAAATTTGTTGCACATTGTCGCCACAGAATATGTTACTCGTTTGTTTCTTGTCAAAGCATTATACATCATAAAAGAAACTATTCCACATAACGCAGTTTTCTTCCATCAAGGAGCCAAAGGACATCAGTTTAGAAATTGCATTTGTACTTGAAATGGAATTCGGGAACAGGAAAACAATGCACATTCATTTTAAATCTCTCATTGCTTTTATTTGGCTCTGTTCTTATTAATTTAACGAAACGAAGAGTCACATTACAAACCCTTTCCATCGTTTATCAGTCTGCTAATTAATGTATGTTTGATGCTGCCTGGAAAAGCTTGAAGACAATACAAATGCATTCTCGCCAATCCAGAAAACTGAATGATGTAGAAACAACTCCATTCGATCAAATATTCAATTCCAAAGAAAAAGGGGAAGTTTTATTGTTTGGGCGGACAAAAGTGCGCTGTTTAGTGCTGAAAAGATTCCAAGTAGTAAGGGTGTTACCACATTCATTAAGCTGAAAGGAATCGCTTGCTTATTGTCAGTTTCGAGAACATCAGCCACTACAGGTTAATTCTTGCTTTTGATTTGAAGATTCTCCTTGCCGTTTTTGTCTTTCTCTCTTTATTTCGGCATTGTCCTAGCTGGTGACTGAAACTGTATAAAGATATATTTCAGAATGATTAATCATTATTAATTCATGTCCAAACAAAAACACACACACACAAAAGTGCACAGTTTAGTGGAATTGAGCATTGAAAAAAAAACAAAAAACTCTTGGATTTAGGATTTGCTGTAGTGCCATTTGAGACGCGTATCCAGTCAATTCATTGGGGAGTGTGAAGGTTGGGGGTACGAACAATGATTACGCTTTTTCTAGAAATTACTCAGTTTTTTCCTCTGAAACCAGGCTATATTTTTATGTCAAATTTCAGCATTAGCACTTGAAGTTTCAATGGTCTTTTTTTTTTTCTTGCTTTTTATTTCTAGTCGATATGGGTGTATTTTCATTTATATGTTAACCGTGCATTCCCATTAAAATGAAATAGTCGAACACTTACCGCGCTACGAAAAAAGAACACTACACGAACGATTTAAGAAGAACATCTTGTAAGTAATCTAAATACTAATCCAAGTCTTTCTCTGAACATCATACTAGTAATCGCGAAAGGCTTTTTAACCGCTGTTTCCTAAATTCTACAAAATATCAGATTACGCATCATAGAAAGGTGTAAAGGTGTGCGTGCATATATTTCAAAAGGTCTCGATGTTCACTTTATTTTTAATACTTTCGTTGATTTAGAGCCACAACTGAGTTGAACAGAAAAGAGCTTTCCCACATTTTGAGCCGCAAAAAGCAACAACAACAACAACAACAAAAAACAACGTATTTCCTTCCAGTAAAATTAAAAAGTATGACAGGAAATTTGGTTCTGCGTCTCAAATTACACACTGTGGGATCTTAGTTCTTGTATTACAAAACAAAATGCTGGAATGTGCACACTCTTATACGCGGTAGAAATTTGCCTCCACTCCAGAACTGGCTGCGGTTTATCGTCCAAAACACAGAATATGGTTTCTTTTTAGTTTGTTATTGTCTAGCATTCTTTGGTGAACCTAATTGGTCGATGATGGTCACTAATTTGATGACTATGGATGTCAATTTACTTTACTCTAGTCTGGACATCGTGCTGAGGATATTACTTGTTACATCCCCCAACTAACCTACTTTTTTTCTTTTGGGGATTTTACTTTCTTCTAAAGAGTCTGACAATGACGGCGATGTTGATAACAAGAAAATGAACAAAACAAGAATAAATAACAAAGCGATGGAACAAGCAAACATAGTACTAAAAGATAAGCATTTGCTACACACTTGTATAGTGTCTTCTTAAATAATAGTTTTGAATTGTCTGGCTAGATTTCATGGTCACTGGTGCTTTATTTTCTCTAGTCAGTACATGGAGAACCGTCAGAGCATGTTTGCAATAAAATAACGTATAGAATTCCATGTTTCTGGCTTCTGATTTTAACTCGTGAACTCGTGAAGTTTGAGTACCTGAAACGATAGATTATCGAAACCAGTCTGGTTCAGCTTGGTTCCAGTGCTATGGTTCATCATAGTCACGCCAAATGATAAGTCAGCGATTGAGCCTGGTTGTAATGTTTTTTGTTTTTTATTCAGAAAATGTCATATTAACCGCGGTCACTTTACTCTCTTGAGACCGTCAGCAGCTCAAACTGACTCATGTCTCACTAGTGTAAGAAAGATAACTCGTGAGAACAATTTGGAAACATTGTGGAAATGGGATGGAAAGAGCAGGGAGATTATGAAAAAGCCGAGAGATAATGAACTTGTAAATGGATTCCGCCACTGCAGTCTCGACAAAGATTTGCTTCTCAATGTTTACATTCTTGTGACGGGAGTCTGGTGGTCCCGCCTCATTCCCGCAGGTTGTCGCTGTGGTAGGTCTGAATGCTGCTACAAATGTGTCCACTACTGGAAGTCCCAGCCCCACCGTCAAAGACCCAGGTTAAGATAGGGGCCACTGTCAATAAAAACTGGTATCTTGAGCAAACAGTGAAAGTAAGACCCCGAGCCCTGGTATGGCCCGTTGACAGCATATGGAGTTGAATGTTGACAAAACAGGGTCGCAGATCGACAGCCTACGAGGGTTTCCTTCAATGGTGCTGCCCCGTTTATCAGTTCGCTTTTTCTGTTCCGCCTCCCTGATTAATGACACTTAAGAAAGTCACGCCCACCATCACTACTGAATGATTACTGGGACAGGACACAAATTTGAAGCTCATGATGTTAAAGTATTGTGGAGAATTAATATTGGTGTAAGCGTTCATATTTTGATTCAGTTGTGTAGAGCTGTGCTGACCACCCGCGGCGCCCCTCTATTTATTCAGTTTTATGAAACAGATTAATTATCTACGTGGGCAGTATTCAACTATACTGGACATTTGTAGACTTCACTGGCGTTCCATTTGTGAAACCAAATTCAGTTGAACAGAAAACAGTGACATGATGAGATCTTAGAAAGGAAAATGAAACTTTTGCTGGTGTTATTTTTCCACATGTGAGTAAATGGATGAAGGCAACTGCCAACAAAATGTTTTGAACTTCATCATCAATAAGAGGTTTGTCTTAATGTTTTGATATACACGCTTTTTTTTGCCGTAACAGTTTTAAAAGTTGAGGTATCCTGTTCGTCGTGATCTATCTTATTTGTAAACAGAAAGCCAAGACATTGTATCAGCGCAGAGCTGTAGCGGGTTTTACCAGTTTGAGGTCTGAAGACATGCTCACTGGTGAGCTGTCACTGTGGAACAGAAGCTAGTTCTCCGATATTGTAGACCTGGTGACAGACCACAACCATCTTCGATCGACACTATGATACACCATCTACCCCAGCACCATCCTGCTCTACCCAGAGTGTTCCCGTCCCTGCCACAGGCACCAGTTTCCATCATGCGCTCACGCACACGTGAAGATAGCTCACCCCCCTCCACGGGGCATTCTTCATTTCTCATTGATGACATACTCGGCGTATCCAAAACATCAACTACATCATCGCATTTATCTGCGCCACCCTCATCATCGCCGCATTCATCGCCCCCACCGTTGCATGCATCGACAGCTACGAGACTTTCCTCCATTTCCCCACCATCTCCTCCCCTCTCCTCATCTACACCAAGCAGTATACATCTCCACGGGCATCCTACTCACCAACTCACCCGGCCTACGCCCATCAATCCTGCTAACCTAGGTGCAGGAGCAGCCTTGACTGTAGCGGCAACCAGCAGCTTGCCTGGAGGGGGGCTGTACAAACCTGTAGCAATGTACGATCCAGCCCTTGTTCAACAAACGTATTTGAACCCACACCTCAGTTACCACAATGCCCTAGTTAACCAGCTTTACTCCATGCCTTATGGGAGGCCTGAGCTGGCATTTCTTGACAGACACAACGCATTTGCTAAAGGTGAGTACTTATATAATGTTAAACAAATTCTTTATCACAAACGCTCAACTCTGTAGAAGCAAGCAATATAAATAACAGCAGTAACAGTAAAGACAGCCACTACAATACGGTCACGACAAAACCGCTGCGTTAAATTTTCTTACATCTTTCTTCAGTTTTGCTGTCTTATGACCGTAAAAGTGAGGAAAAGAAAAGTGGAACTGTCAAAATTTACATTGAAGTACATTTCACAGACATCGCATAAATGATTACACACAAACACACAGACTTATTGTATTTCCCTTTTTTTTTTGTTGTTGTCTTGTCCGGCTTCCATGAAATATCTTACGATGCTTCCACCATCTGCTACATTTACACGTGATTTTTGCAGTTTTATTGTTAAGGTAATATAGGATATTTTCATATAATCTTTGGGTATAATTATAATTTCCTGTTTCTTTAAACTTTCTTGGGACTTTTGGTATTAAGAACAATGGTGATTAGGTAAACACATGTATTGATTTTTTTTTTTTCAAATGTATGACAAAAGTCCACTCCACTTCATTTGCTAACACTTCACATGAAAAACAAAATGAAAATGAAACAGCAGCGCTTCTCAGTTGGGACGTGATAGAAACTCCCATATACTGGAAATAATTTAAAATATAATTATGCCTATAACGTGAAGTTCAAGAAAATTATTATTTACACCAATTTAAATGATTTTCATCAAGCACGCACTCAGTGTCCGACATACATAGACTGATTTTGGCTTCATGTACACAAGAGACACCTACCGCAATTCCCCTTTAGATTTATGTGAACACGGTTTAATTTGCTTCTACAAGATCAAAGTAAGGTAAAAAGTTGACAGTGTCTTTACTGTTCCTCACAGTGACCGCCACTTGATCTGATTGACAATCATACGTATGTTCATAACTGTGGAGAAAACAACATAAATCCAAAGAGCATTTGAAATGCAGTTACTGTGATGAAGATGATTTCAGTCATTTCTGAAAAAGAGACCCGGGAACCGTGTGACAAGTAAAAACCTGAGCAGTAGATCAGGGGAGTCGATGGAGGATTTTAAAAATGTCATTTCTGATAAAAGTGAACTTTTCGTGCTATGCTGGACAAGGCGAAATGATTCAAGTAAAGTAATATCTGTCTGGTTAACTATATATTGAAGCACCTGCACAGATGGACACTGCAGTAGTTTTGCACAGAAATTACTGTAACAAAAGTAAGTAAATAAATAAATAATTTAAAAAATCATCGGCAATTTTTTTACAATTTAAATGCACGTCAGGTCTGAATTAAAAAAAAAAAAAAAAGAAGAAAATTAGATGAACACTTACAGGAAATCACTACAAATTTCAGTTTTGACATTCATGGAGACTGCCGCAATTTTCAACCCGTAGCGCACAAGGCTATTGACACATGGCACTATGCATACTTTTTAGCCACAGAGACAAAGCCATCATGTGTTGAACCTGAATAAATAGAATAATCACTAAACGTTCTATCATCTACCGTTACCACAATCACCATCACACAATGGGACGCGGCGGGAACAATGTCAGAGAGAAGACAAAAATTTCGAGGACAACGAGAACGTTAATAATAACAAAAATGACAAAAAGATAATAGTAACCTAAAAAAAACAAAAAACAGAACGGTAGTTGCAACAATGAATGACAGAACGGCAATAACATCAAAAATGACAGAATGGCAATAACAACACAAATAACAGAACGGCAATAACATCACAAATGACAATATGTAAAAATTTTCAGTTCCCCGTTTTGTGTCAATCTATTTAAAAAAAAAGTTATAATCAGACTTTTTGGAAAATACACACACACACACACACACACACACACGCGCGCGCGCGCGCGCGCTTGCGCATGCATGCAACACATTTCGATCATTTCAATTCACTCCTCGCCATGAACATCAACCACATTTATGAAATCTAAATCTTAAAACACATTCACACACATACCCACGCACAAATATTTTGTCCAGAACAGTTGACCGCTGACCGTAAACAACAACATCTAAGGAATTTACTATTAAAAAACACCCACACATTACCGGTTCAAAAGTTTGGTCCCCCCCATTTCACCACTGGCCGAAAACGACAACTATATTTGAGAAATCGTAGACCACTTAAGATTTATTGATATCAAAACCATGGCGTGAAAGTGAAGTGGTAGCGTGCGAAAATTGAAGTGTTGTAGTGCAGGTCACTTAGTGCGTACTATTTTTGTAATTTGTCGGCAGAACTTTTGGCATGGACATCGATTCATCGTGCTCGTTATCTTCATCATCTTTGACATCATTTCCAACATCAACAATAATAGTTCTAAGCAAGAACTTGGTTGTAAGAGAGTCCTTGTAGAAATTGTTTCACCAAAAACTAAAGTTGGTAATCGGAGGAAAGTTTCATCACCCGCATTATGAAAATCAATGTTATTATTATCATTATTATTTTTGAGAGAGAAGGTGAAAGAGAGAGAGAGAGAGAGAGAGAGAGAGAGAGAGAGAGAGAGAGAGAGAGAGAGAGAGAGAGAGAGAGAGAGAGAGAGAGAGAGAGAGAGAGAGAGAGAGAGAGAGAGAGAGAGAGAGAGAGAGAGAGAATTCGTTCGTTGAGACATGAATATAAAAGATTGTTAAAATCCTTCAATTTTCTGTGCCTCACAATCTCTTTACTTCCATCCGCCCACCCATACGCCCAACCGCCCGTTCATCCTTCCATCTATCAATGAACAACACCCATCCATCATCCACCTCATCCGCCCTCCATTCGTACATCATTTAACACTGATGTTTGGAGGTTGTAGGATTTGAACGGGGGAGGGGTTGGGGGGGGGGGGGATAAAAATTGTTTTTTGATGCATCACATTGCAGCCTTATGTTCTTGTGTGAAATTGCAAACCACCCTCCGCCTTCTTTTGTAAGAAATTGCTCTGTCACTTTCGAAGAAAAAAAAAATGAATGTTTGTGTTTGAGACTTTCACAGTTGTAAATATGCATTGAAATGAGAGAACATCGTGAATGTGGAAGGAATACGAGCAGCTGCCGAGGAACCTGAAAAGGCTTAGAGTTAATGATATAAAGACATGTTTGTTTTGGGCATTTAAACGTGCATTCAAGAGCAGGCTCGTCTCGGCCGGCCATAAATTATAGCGTCTGTGAAACTGAGTAAAGTATTCCTGGAGAATATATTATTATAATACATACTAGTTTGTTCCCGCCCGCTATCTCCATCCTGCGATTGGATTTGTTGCTTCAAAAATACCTCATGCATTTCCTCTCAATTCCAACTCCCAACCATCATTTTACAATCTCGCAATGGGAAAGATAGACTGTGATAATGTGCACGAAAAATCGTTTTCTCCTCAGTCACTGTTGCTGCTAATTAAATCAGTAGAGAGCCTCGAAAAGTTTTGTTCCTGGTGTGTGTTAATGACACAGCTATGGGTGAGTCTAGTTTTCAGTGTATCTAAAATTGAGCGAGGACAATTTTGAATGTTTACTATAAAATTAAGCCCTCCAGACTGCACGTTTCTCCTGTACCAACTGGACAGTGGTAATGTTTGTCAGGACCAACACCGAACTTTGGTCAAATAAACAGATCGGCGGCGAATTCGCGTGCCTTACTTCGAAACATGTCTTCGTCACCAGGGTAAACCCATTACACACAGAATCCACGTTAGGGCATCGTATTTACCATCTCCCCACTTCCCCTTTCCAAAATTTCTCCCCTTGGCAAAACATGCTAAATGTCCCGACATGATTCATATAATTGGTTTTCTGATAATGAGAGTCAATAACATTGTCCACTTTGTCCCTTTCGCCTCTTCAATCTCTTTTTTAATGAGCATGATCACTTTTTCAATGTCGTGCATGTGGTAAATTGGACTTTCCGTGTGTATTGCAGGTGAACTACTTGTCACTGCTTAGCCGTGGGTGTGAAACAGTGGTGACATCTGTTTTGTTCACCTGATGTTGCCACTAGACAGGGCTTGTTACTTAGCCTAATGTTCATCAAATTGTACGATTACGGCTTTGTGGCCTTCCCTCACTGATGTACACATACCGGGACTATAGCAATGGGCGGTAAACATGTATAAAAAGAAAAAAAAATACTACCCCCCCCCCCCCCCAAAACAACAAAACAACAACAACAACAAAACAAGTTAATGATAAAATTACCAGCAAGAGTGATCGCTCTTATTAGTTGATTCGGGGGAGTGTGTATTAAACTATCAAACATGCGGCAAATTTTCTTCATGCGTGTAAAATATATTACAAACTGTAAATGTGATATCTATGTCATTAATCTCTACGTGAAATCTGACGCAAACTTTGTCAGTGTAAAGCCCGTCAAGTCGAAGTGCTGAACAGCAAAAAAGGAACAAAAGTTGTAAGGTAATTCTGACGTCATTCATTATTGTGTACAACTGAATAGAAACTGTGGCGGACGATCTGACAATGAATGAGTTAGAATTTATGTCTCAGAGATATCAGACAACGTATAGTTAAATTTCCGCATTTAACTGGATCATGTGTATTCTATCCAACTGGTACTTACTGGTAGTTTTTATTGATAGCTAAATACTATTGTATTTCATACATGTTTTTGATTTACGAATTTCCACACCATAGCCGACCGCCTCACACGTGAACCGCCTGCGTACTCTAAAACTTTCCCGCACTACTTCAAGTCGTTAAATGCTGTTTTGTTTTTATTGTCATGGAAAATGACGTTCGACCGTATTTCATATTTTTAAGACAGTGATAACTGTCATATTGTAATGATTTAAATATAAAACTTTTTTTTTTCTAGCCTTAGGCTTCTTAATTTTTGTTTAAAGTGGAATTTATATTTTTAATTGAAAGTCGTCGTAATTATCCCCAAACCTAGCCCCCAACCACCCGAACCCAGAGGCAGGTGGCTGTTGTCTTTCAGAAGACAGTCACTTCAAGATTAACAACCGGGGAATTTGCTCGTGCCGACCTTAAGAAATGATTGGCTGCTCTTAAACCATTGGCCAAAAATTATCAAAGAATTATCATATTAAGAACTCCACAGTTGAGAGAGGGTCGTTCATTATTTCAATAGGGCGACGTAATGTCTGGCCAACCATTTGGGCCAATGCGTCCTCTTCCACCACAGGCTGGAGATTAATTACCACCAAATATCTTGGGAGTTCCGACCAGAAGGCCCTATGGAGTGATAAGTTCCGTATTCAAGAGATGAGCGCGGCATTGCTTTCATACCAACCTCATACTATTACATGTCCACACCATAGCCAGGGATGGGCACTTTAACACAAGGAAATGTGTGATATTGTGGTCAATTCTTAATACTTTAAATTTTTTTATTTTTTTATAGTAATTTGCTTCTTGTTTAAAAAAAAATGGGTATGATCCAGTGGTGAGAAAAGAACGGTGACCAAGTTGTGTCATTTGTGTTTAAATGCGCAAATCACTCACTTTATCTGACACTTGATTTGACGACAGAGTATAGCTTTTCATTTCTTTGTCTGATGATGTTTCAAGGATACTGAACACGCCGCATTGATAATGAAACACCAAATGGACGGATCGGGCCTCTCCTAAACAATCAGAGCTCTTGTCCTCTTGTCTGCCAATGAAAGTTCTCAACGGGATGTTTTCACTTCTCGATAAATGTCATGTATTGTGTTAATCTCTCCGTTAATCAAGAGTAAATCAATAGTCACTCTGTACAATCAAGAGTCACTTTAAGTCACCAGTTCCTCTGGCGCATGTTTCGTCGACAATTATTCTGCGCGAAATAAATGTTTGTATGACATATTATTCGTTACAATATGCCATCTGGCTTCACTCACTTCAACATCTTAACACATCAGCAACAACAACAACAACAGCATCATCGTCATTTGCTCTAGTAGCAGTAAGAACAGTAACAACAACAAAAGATGTCAAGAGAATTATAAGTGACCCGGGGAAATGACAAGTGATAACAAACAGGATATAGTTCAAATAATGGTGTGGTTTCAATTTATACACTGACTTTATTGTCTGCATTTCAATACATACTGCGCAAAACAGATCGTCGGTTTCCGACAAGGAAACTGTTATTGGCCATGTTATCCTGTTGAAAGTCTTTGAGGGAGTTTGTCAACGTCAGAGCTGGACTGGCAGTTTTTTGCATGTAGCAGGAGAAGACGGATGGCAGTACAGTAAACAATATTAAACAAAGTGCATCCGTATGAACCTCTTGCAGACTAGTACGGAAGAAGCAAGTAGCTCCTTCCCTGGTTAATGACCTTTCATTCTGTGCAAGTTCATAAATATTGATAAAAAATGATATTAGAAATGATATGAAATTCCGGAACAAATGACAAGGAATCTCAGCCTTGTCTGCAGCGGCATTGATGAAATGTTATTACGTCAATATAAGATCAAATCAAAGAAATCCGTTCAAATTAACAACTTTTTAATAGTATTCGGGAAAAAAGATGGGAGAATCAATTTGAAAAGTGTGTAGCAAAAATCTCACACCGTGTTCAGTCTGGGCAGATCCAGGAACCAAAAACATTTTAACCCAGCCATGCCAGAAATATTTTGGGCGTAGCCTTCAAAAAACAAGAATCACCCATAATTGATGTTATTAAAAGTAGCTTATGTTAACTGGGTGACATCATAAAGTTGGAGTAAAAATGTCAAGTTTTGAACAGGATGCACTTCCCATCTAGAAAATTTAGTGCAAATGTCTGTACCGAGAAGGACATATAATATAATTTTTTTTTTAATCCGTCAGTGACGACAGCAATGGGTATCATGACGATCTGGAAACACTTATAACTATTTTTTGTATAAGGATGCATGAGCGTAATGGATATTCCTTAATTTGCGATTAATTTGCCAACACTTCTTGTTTTTATCTCTCAGTATATTATCCACTCCACTCTCCATGCTGTGGAACACAACTGATCTACAGCGGTATGTCTTTGTCGCCCATACCAAGCAGAAAATACGAATACTCATGGAATTCTCTAGCAAAAAATCCGAAAAGATAAAAAAAAAAACACAAAAAAAAAACAAACCACGGAGTCAACAACATTGCTAGAAGAAAAACATGGCACCGCTCAGAAAGAATACTTTGACAACAGAGTAAGAAAAAACTATTTTTCATGGTAATAGTAGCAAAAGAAAAAAACAAACAAACTGGGTGTAGGATGGTAAATTTGGTGTAACGTAACACACTAACACACTAACACACTAACACACTAACACACTAACACACTAACACACTCTCTTTTCTTTGGAAAACCTCTTGTTTTGTTACTGACACTGAAAGCACCTTTCATCGGACTTTGTGTTCAGCTAAGTTGTATATTTTCTGTATAACTTGGAAAGCTCTTGAAACTCTGTGTGAAACTGGCTAATAATTATAACAAACTCAAACGATCCAAAGATGGAAAAAGGGACATTTATTTTGGTCACAAATGACAGCGTCAAGGACAAGAAGGATGAAAGGCAAAGTTCTGAAAAGAAGCAAAATACGCCAAGACAAAACACTCGACATAAGAAGTTAGATAATTACTTCCTATTAATCTTGAACGAAGATGAGCCCTGCCAATGTCACATCCGCTATACTAGTAGTCTTACACACTGTACGCTCTACCGGACATGGTACAGAAGATTGTCCCAAAGTGGCTCATCTCTTGGAAAGTAACTACGCATTTTGTGCTGACATAGAAGTGGTCCACCGAGAATAGCACACTTATGCCCCCTTGTCGTATCAGCCAATGTCAGCCGTACAACTTCCCGAATTCTTTGTTTTTGTTTTATGCTTTCGTAAACAAAGAGTGCGCTGACATTATAATCTTACATAAAATTAATTGCTGACCTGGTAATACTCGCACTCTCGTCATATTTGGTAAAAAAAAACACAAAAAACTGAAACGGTGGGCGAGAAAAAAAAAAACGCAAAAAAAAAAAAACCCGCAAAAAAAAAAAAAACCCGCAAAAAAAAAACAAAAAACGTGGCGCCGATATTGAAATATTGTGGTCATGAATAGATATGCTAAACATCTCGCGCCATCTCTCTCTCATTTGATTTCCTAGGAATTCATTTTGGTGCGGTTCACTTTTGAAATGGATTCAGGAAAAATGGACAGAGAAAGGAAAAGTGCTGATAATGCAAGACAGAGGTTTCCTTAGAGAAATTGCAGTGCCCTAGGCAGACAGAGTTTCCGCCTTCAGCAACAACAAAAATAAAAGGAATAATAATAATAACAAACACCAAGGCAACAACAGTGAAATGCCGGTACTACTATAGTACTGCCCAACACCAAGTCCATCAGAAGCATTGCATCACCACGATGACCGGAAGCGATAATAGCAGCAATTCCATCGCGCAAACACATTATAAACACACACACATGACTGTATGAATGTTCTTTTCTGTGTTGATAGCAAATGTTAAGTATTGATATTCTCACATAGAACTTCATCAGCACACACACACACACACACCCACACACACACACACACACACACACACACACACACACACACACACACACACACACACTACAGAAACATAATTATGTCATTAGAGAACACCACGTGAGTGGAATGTGATTGAACAAGGTTATTTGAAAATAATATTTTAAAAAAGTCATCATTGATATAAAGTACGAATTTATATGACATCACTCTTTTTACGGTGATGAATGTGCCCCTCACTGTAATGGGAAGCCACTTGGGGAATGAGAATAACTCTGAAATGTTTAAATATACATTACTAGATGACATACCGGGCATTGCCCGGAATAAACAATCATGTGCCCCCCCCCCCTCTCTCTCTCTCTAGCTCTCTCTCTCTCTCTCTCTCATATAATAAAAGTAATAAACTACTTAACTACAGTCTTGCTTCAGAACTCATGCGCACCAGAACACTACGCACCAAACTGAACGCTTGATATAGTTACTTTTTATGGCATGCACGGTACTATACATTAAGAAACAAACATGCAAAAATACAGATGTTACATAGCAATAAACATTGTCATTTTTAAAAATACATGCTTGAAGTAAACAACTTTTAATTATAGCCATCATCTTCCTTATCTCAATTGCCACCTCCCTGCCAAATTTAAATTTAAGGCATGAAGAGTGTATAGTTTGGTCAGTTAGTCATGCCAAAGGTTGCAAGTTACTGAAATATATAATAGATATCTTGAGTGTACTCATTATTTTGTCGCCGGCGTAAATAGCAACGAATCGCAACAAAGGGCGTTACTTTGTCACTATTTTACAATATCAGCCCAGTCTGTAGTTGTAAGATAATATTAGTTGTCTTCAACCACCGTACAGGAAGCAGTTGACCTACGAGGGCAATACAAGGCTCATGAT
Source organism: Onchidella celtica (assembly GCA_963931925.1). Taxonomy (NCBI): domain Eukaryota; kingdom Metazoa; phylum Mollusca; class Gastropoda; order Systellommatophora; family Onchidiidae; genus Onchidella; species Onchidella celtica. Next base: position 49,889,889 of record OZ007567.1, on the reverse strand, counting down.
TGGCTGTTGTTCAGACTTTGCTACTCACTTTGTTTCGAGCTTCATTAATGGACCACGCCCCAAACGAGCAGGGTTTTCTTTCCTCACTATGCTCGAAACTTCGTGAGCGCAAACACCCAATCTCTAGCTTATGGTTACATCTGATAGTCAAAGATATAATGGTATTAATTGGATCGACATCTATCGCATCTAATCCGATATAATCTCTGACACTGTAGAAGTGGAGGAGAAAGAACCACGCGAGGGCACCATCTTCCATGCTGATGCGTCACTCGTGATGAGTGCGTACACATTTTCCCACGTCTTTGTTTCTCATCTACAACGCCCACTCAGTATGACAATGGAATTTTTCTCTCTTTGTCAACTGCAGACACTTTACTCACTCTAGCCCCTGAAATTTGCTTGGCTTTGATAATATACTTCAGTTTATGCGATATTATGTTAATTAATGTGGCAATGACTCTGCAAAAAAAAACAAAAAACAACAAAACAGCAACAAACAACAACATAATGTTCATGCCTGATAATAGCTGTGTAACCAAAATGAGCCAGCTTTTACAAGAGACGCAAAAAGTATATTCATTAAATAGTTGTGGTCAAACTTCATAAAAACGTTCTCCAAGCCATTTATTGTCAAGTAGGCCTATTTGCTGTTAGACTGACCCAATTCACATGGTATCCACAGAAAACATGTAGCAACCACCCAGCCCTCCCACCACCAGATTTAAACCCATACATTTTTTAGCCAAACTATGCACTTCACGGCCGTCATCGAGCTACGGCTTTACGTTCACAGCGTGTAATTTTGATGAAGTGAGCTCTAAAGGGCCTGCCTTTAGATCTGATCATTTACATATTTTCTAATTGCTTGTGATGGTCATATTACTCTATGTTATATTATAATCGATTATTGTTGCAATTACACTCACAACCAACGGCCCAGAGCTGGGATAATTTTTTCAAACCAATTTCGGCGAAAACCTCTTTTTAAGTTGTTTTTGATATAGCCTACTTTCTGCACTCTCGTGACTTTTGTATGTAAAGCAAATCAACATTAAGGATTTCCCTAGTTTTTGTTTTTTTCTTCACAATATTCAATTTATCAAGGATCACAATGAAACATCACAAGACGAGCCAAAACAATAACTTTCTTTAATGTTTTACAAGAACGACTTTATGCTGACCCCAATAGTCAGTGCATAAAACAGAAAAACGGTTCAGCTGATAATGGTTCTTTGTATTTCTCCTTACTGTTCTTTTAATATCATTTAGTTCTGTTCGGGAGAAACACTGCTTTGTCCTGCTTGGCCTCTGCACTGTCAACAGTGGTCATAGTTCGGACTTACCAGTCCAGTCCGACACTTACTTTTCATCACTGATAAAATCATAAGGATTGCTTTCAAGTGTCATCGGAAATGTGGTCGTTGCTTGGCCAATGAAAGAAGGAAATATTACGTTACTGTGTTCGCATTACAATGGTCATACTTTCAGGATGATTTAATATGGTCACGACAGTGTTTCTGAAGCGGTCATATTACGACAACGGCAGCAACCAACACAGTAATGATAATACTAGTAGTAGCAATGGCAGAAGCAGTAGTAATAGTAGTTGTAGTAGCAGTGGTAGTAGTAGTAGTGGTAGTAGTAGCAGTCGTAGTAGTAGTAGAGGTATTAGTAGTGGTAGTAGTAGTAGTAGTAGTGGTAGTAGTAGTAGTAGTAGTAGTAGTAGTAGTAGTAGTAGTAGTTGTTGTTGTAGCAGCAAATAGAAGAAGCAGTAGTAGTAGTATTAGTGGTAGTAGCCGTAGTAGTAGTAGTAGCAGTAGTAGTAGTAGTACTAGTAGTAATAGTAGCAGTAGTAAGGGTAGTAGCAGTAAATAATGAGGACGACGACAATAAAAATATTGATAATAGTAATAATAATAATAATGATAATGGTAATGATAAATAATATGCTTATCGCTGGAGCTATCGTGAAATCATGCAACTTTACTTCAAAACTGTCCCTTATCTTAAACACATTTAATTATAAACATTTGAAATGTTGCACTGCCCTTAATCAATGGCAAAAATATACTTTCTTCTTGGAGTTCATGGAATATGTGGCAAAAGAGTTGTTATCTGCAGATGTGCCAGCATACCTGTGCGTTTTTGTTATAGGACCAGTGATATGCTGCAGTCATGTGGCTTATACAATATTGCCACTACAACTTAGAATTCAGTATCAGCTTCATGGTATAATAGTATAATGTATATAATAAAAATTACGATATTGTTTCACTGATCATTATGAGTATTATGGGGGAAAAAATCGCTTACGCCGCCACGCAATCATAGCGATCTGCTCGCTAACAAACTAAATCTGTTATCCATTTACATCCACGCAACAGCTAACCTTTACATATATAGTGGATTATAATATTGAAGTTATCTCCAACTCTTCTTCTAAACCCTACTTTGATTTGTTTTCTTTCGAGTTGGTCCTAAACCTTGGCACATTTGGAGCCCGTTCTTGCAGCGACCACTTCATAAAAGAAAAGGTGGACAAGTCCGATTCTCCAACGACCAGACTGTGGAGCTGGAAAAGAAATTTGAGGGTCATAAATACCTGAGCCCACCCGAGAGGAAAAAGCTAGCCAAGTCTTTACAGCTGACAGAAAGACAGGTATCTACTCTGAACATGGGGGCTGGCTTGCAGTGATATTTACGCAGATGGAGAGAGAGAGAGAGAAAGAAAGGGAGAGAGAAAGAGAGAGAAAGAAAGAAAGATAAGAGAGAGAGAGAGAGAGAGAGAGAGAGAGAGAGAGAGAGAGCGAGAGAGAGAAAGGACGGATGAGGAAGAGGTATCAAAATGACAAGTTTCCTAATTGAAATTTACAAAACTACCTAATTATGACCACTGAATTTATTTTCTAAACTATGAGTGTCTCACGGTAGGTTTTTCTCGACGTAAATCAGTGACCTGCTTAAAAGTTATGACCTCAGGAAGAGATAACTTTTCTTTTTCTCTATATTCATTTGATCTATATTTTCAGGTCAAAACATGGTTCCAGAACAGACGAGCCAAATGGCGTCGATTGAAACAGGTAGGATTTTTTTTTTTCAAACTTTGAAAAAAAAAAAAGGCCATTGTTAGAGGACCGTGCCCCCCCCCCCTCCCATTTCAAATGGTCCGTTTTCGTTTTTCGTGATCAAATGTGCATTTAGCTGATTTTGGTAGAATCAGATTATAAAAAAAATAATGGAGGGAGTAATTCATTGTGGTGCAATTTTGGCTCAGTTTTTGCTCGACGCTAAAGCCTAAATGACAGTTTCAACATTACAAAATGTTAATTTTCCAGAGTGCCAACTAATCCAGCCCAACCGCTTTTGTATCGACCAATTGCCTTGATTCAAGTTTCAGGTATTTTTAAATAAAAAGCTGTAAAAATGTAAAATACACTGATCTTTGTTTTGGCTCTCCGTGGTACCCCACTGCACCGGAAACGATGTAATAGTCGTTCAGTTCGGTGCGCGTAATATCCCTACCAGAAATGAGTGCGCAGTGCGCATGAAATCTGTAGTAAGATTGTAGAATGATTATGGAAAGCTTTCTGGACAAAAAAAGAGAGAGAGAGAGAGAGAGATGGAACAGTGGGTTCACATGTTTTTCCCGGATAATGCCGGGAATTTCATTTAGTATCTTGTAAAATAAAAGCAGGGATTCCGAAATCTTATTTGAGGTGATAACGTTTGACAAAACTGGCTTCATACTATTGAGACTCGTTAATTTGTTCATGTTAATCAGTTTGCTTTAAGACCTGTTTAATGAAAAAGCTTTACCAGCACATTCATTTACACATCGAGAGATTTATAGTCGACACTACTTGAAAGACGGACGAATCATACAGGAACGTGTTTTTACAACCCATTTATCCACCCTCTAACTGATTGACTAACTGACCAGATTAGCCGTTTAGACAGCCTACTGGCACATTTGAGCACCCAACATAACTCCATTAATTGATGTTCTCTCTCTCTATCCAAAGGAATCCCCATCCGGTGAGCCATCCTCACCCAATGAAACTTCCGACAAGACGATGGCGTCAAACCATTCCAAGGCTGGCCAGGAGGAGCAGAACGACAATTTCTCTGACGGTGCATTGGAGGAGGATGACGATTTCGACGACGAAGATGACATTAATGTATCTGATGACGAGATCGATGTCGTGGATGATAAAGTCACACCTCTTTCATGACATGAGACGCCCAAAGCCCTCTGTGATTCGACACTTATACCCTGTGTCTTCAGACATCTTGTCATATCATGAATTTTGCGTTGGTCACCGCGTAATGGAAAAACGCATTCTGGGGACAAGACAATAATAAACACATTTGTTATTACACTGTGTAATAATCAAGCCATGGCCAAACAATCTGATAATTCTGACCCAAAACTTCGACCCAAGACTAGTAAATACTACAGTGAACATTAAAACTGTAGCTTGATGGCAATACGTGAGAAAGACACAAGTAACAGATGTGATTAGACTTAGAGTCAGTTTGTCTAAATGTGCATTTATCTACAAGTTAAGCTGATTTTCAGTCACAAGGAAGCTTAACACGCTGTGCAGTTCCCAACATCATTTTAGAAAGACCCAGCAAAAGTTCAAGCATTTACTAAGTGGCTATGACAATTCCACGACAACTGATTATAATAAGGCATCGTGCTCGGGTCCCAGAAGCTACAAACAGTAATGAAGAGCAAATGACATAATGCAGGAAGTGCCACAAAGAGACTATACTCACCGATTTCTGAATAGAACTGAATAGAAATGAATATGTGAGAACAAGATATTAATTAATTGAGAACGGAGGGCGAGGTGACAGAGAGAAAAAAGTCATCGTGAACCTCCAGTGGCAAGTACCATGTTTTCGACTTCCTGATATGAAATAAGGATGAACGAGAATGCATAACAAAGGCATGACACGGCTATCAGTCCAAAGCATGCTGGGCGGGCACCAAAAAAAATAAATAATTCTTATGTATAAATTTCCTGGATCACAGAACTGGTTCTTTGGTATCTATTATTATGTCAGTGGACATACTTCCTATGGCAACAGAATATACCAATTTAATTCTTGATCTTTCGTGGGTTTCGAAAGCTTAATCATTTTAATTGCTGTTTGATTTGGAAGAACAGACTTGGCTCCAATGAGTAAATTTTTTGTTAGTTTGTATACATGACAAATATCAGCGGCAAACTGATATTCTTCTGACTTGTTGTTAGTCTGAGATATTTACTTTAAAAAGTACAGTATAATACGAGCTTGGAAAATACTCTAAAAGTCTGTCATAATGCATGACGGCAGCTGAAAAGGCACACAAATACACCGGAAAGTTCGGGAACGGCAAATTCCATGTAAAATCATGTCAGTGTCACTACCATTAGTGACAGTTTCTCAGATCGTCATGGAAGAAAACATGTGAAACGGCCCTTTTTTTTTTCTCCTTCTCTTTTTGTCCTTTATTCAATGGCCCATTATCACTATCACGTAAAAAAAGAGAAAGGCTATTCAGCCCGGTCTGCGACATTGATCGTGGAGCATCTTCAGCTTACAGATTTCACGAATGAAATGACAACCTTGTACACCGTGTTTGTAAGTAATTAAAGAGATAAGTGCATCTCACCGTAGCGCCTATCTCAGCCTGTATACCCAATTTTGTTTTCATATATTTTGTTTTCATTCAGAATTGCACCATTTGTACCACATGCAAGTTCAGCAACACGGGTTAGATTAAGACAAATGTCCTTTTCCACACATTTTCCATTCTTCTTCGTGCGAAATGCACAGTTTTCTTATCTTGCTGTCTCTCTCTGTTTGCTTTTCTTTGTTTAAATTCTTATTGATAGGCAGTCAGTGAACCTTGTGACCGTTTCGCAGGTTCCATTATCACCCAGAGAGATATAAATGACATGACCAAGTCAGTGAATCATACTTTGATACATCAGAATATCTGTCTGCTGAAACTGTTACATGTATCCTGTGTCGAAATGATTGTAATGAAAGGTGTGAATCATTCAATTTCTGTATGAATTCTTGTCTCTACTTACGAGTATGAGATAAAGTACCTAAAAACTAAAATCTGAAACAGCGGTAAGACAATCAGTGATTAACAGGCCATTTTCAACCACTGCGCATGATAATCTCCTTACGATAAAAAAAAAAGAGCGGAAATCACACCTTGTCATTGTAATCGTGTAGTTTTCAGAATCATCGGCGACTCATAATTTTATTATTAATATTACTTTTTTTTAAAATTACTTTATTAACGACCCTTACTAAAGTGGTATTCCAAATTAAACCAGTAATCTGCTGATTTTGGTGATGTTTTATCTTTTCTATTGCTAATGTACAAACATAATTCAAAACTGAAGCTTCATCCAGCATGGACAAGTTAGGATTCCATTAGTTTGCACAGTCGTACATGTACTTTAGTGTGACCTGTGTTGACGATAGGGCTGGTGTGCTGCAAAAAAGAAAGGTGATCCGTGCTTTTCTCACCCAATTAAATAGAAAAAAAAAAAAAAAGGGCATGTCAACCCATCAATGTAACTATCACCGCAGAAATAATGCCTTTCAGCTCAGCAAGTTCACACAATCATTTGTTTGCAAAACCTATGGCATGAAACTAAATTAGGCCTCACGGAGATAAATTTATCTCAATTTCTTTACCACCGCTGTTTTTTTTTTTAAAGGCAGTTTATTGGCAAATCATATTAAATATAACTCAAACTCCTCATAATCTAACATGTCATTCAGAGAGAAAGATGGAGTCAGAAGCTGTCACATTTTTGACATGACAATTTTATCGAGCGTCCATTCAATTTCACCCACGACCTGGAGCCAGGCATTTTTTGAAAGTATATTTTAAGTTACATAATTCATGACTGACAGAAAAAAAAAACGTTTGGCCAGCGGGGCTTGTCATAATGTTAAAGTGTGGTAAAAAATAACAACAACAAAAAACGCATCATCTCGTGTAGAAGGACCTATCACAACCAAGCAGCCAACTGGTATTCATTTATATAGACTGTAAGGTTGGGCGCCTGCTTGGATAATACACCGTTTTAAGTAACGTCCAGTCATTTATGCGGTTTCTTCGGAGAAATGCGGACAAAGATGTAATTAAAAGAAAATTAAAAATTCAACTTGAACTGAATAAATTTTTATGTATCTCGGGAATGGTGTTATTATGTACTTTAGGAAGATTGACTAAATCGCTTATTTTCGTCACTCATTTTTCTTCATCATGGTTGTTGTTTGAAGGATGAGATCAATGGATGTTGCACATTCAGGACGGATGAGAGATTGTACATAGTATCGTTTGGGATACATGTGTTCTCGAACAATGGTAAAGAGAACGCTTATGTGCTTGGCGTAATATCTGTGGATGACAAATGGACGAGAGAATGAAAGAGAACAGACGCAGAAGATATTACTGGACGCGAGAGAATAGAGAAAGAGAGAGAGAGAGAGAGAGAGAGAGAGAGAGAGAGAGAGAGAGAGAGAGAGAGAGAGAGAGAGAGAGAGAGAGAGAGAGAGAGAGAGAGCGAGAGAGATAGAGATAAAGAGAGAGAGAGAGAGAGAGAGAGAGAGAGAAGTTTTGGAATTGTTATAATGAACACTCCCTATACAATTTATATACAAAAAATGTGTGCTATGTTTCTTCATTTGCAATGATGTCTTTATGCAATATAATGGAATGGATATGTAAACCCGATAACTGCAAATGTTTGATCATATTTCAGCAATATCTGTATTAATTATTATATTTATTGCCCCAAGTGAACCTCTTGATTTCCTTCATTAGGCTTTAAACTGTTTAGAAAAACAGTGAACAGATAACGCAGCGGATAGACATAACTAAGAACAACCATCTTTCAGCACGATTAAGCTAATTTGTGACCAAAGCCAGGCTCGGGTATCCCGGATCGTATCTGCTGTTTCCACAAGGCGTCCGAGCTGCTTTTACTCAAAACGCTTGTGCATTGTTGATTCGTGTGAATGGTCATCATTATATTACTACTGCATGTATATGAGAGACTTTCAGTGAAATATATTCTCATTAGTCATCTTTTTCTGTCTCCACTGTTCCCACTAGTGACCAATCAAATGGCCCCGCTGATGTCCTTGACCTTTTGAGTCCTTTTATATTGTCATAACACTTTCGCTTATCATTACACCTGATAAATATTGTTTAAAAGTTATATAATGTTAAATATGTTCAATATTCTATATTTTGTTTAAATTTTGATTTTTCTTTTATTGACCTATATCTCTCTCTTTTTTTTAATATTGTTGTCAATGTGCATGCTTCTCTGCGAAGGATAAAAAGAAAAATAATAAATCGATGACCTCTGAATGTCGACATCTTTTGTGTTTATTACTGATTGCAGTACACATTCGCCAACACACCATAATTTGGTTATCTGTCTATCATGCATGTGTCCGTTTTTGACCTTCATTCTTTTCTTTCGCATCAATCTGTGCTCAATCACTCTGTCAGTTTGCCTACAAAGTAATACAAACAGACAGATAAATGCTGTACATAGATGGAAACAGGCAGACATACATATAGATAGACAGATAGATAGATAGATAGATAGATAGATAGATAGATAGATAGATAGATAGATAGATAGATAGATAGATAGATAGATAGATAGATAGATAGATAGATAGATATAGATACAAAGATAGGTAGATAGATAGATAGATAGATAGATAGATAGATAGATAGATAGATAGATAGATAGATAGATAGATAGATAGATAGATAGAAAGATAGGTAGATAGATAGATAGATAGATAGATAGATAGATAGATAGATAGATAGATAGATAGATAGATAGATAGATAGATAGATAGATAGATAGATAGGTCTCTCTGTACGCTCAGCAGGCATTCAACTTTACGCGTGATCTGGATAGGACAAATACAAGTGCCAATTTAAGTCTGAAGGCGCCATCGACGTCCGGTCTCGGTGCTGTAAATCAGAAGAATACAAACACTCAACACAGTCTTACTTTGGCCTGCCCATGACAGCCCGGGACGGAGACATTGTGTCTGTTCAGCCAGAAATACTGCTACAGTAAACTGAAGAACAAACAGCAAGGCTCAATCTTGTGTGCCTGCCACCTTAGCTTCGCTTGTTCACGCCGTAACCGCCTCTCCATACAGCAGCTCAAACTCTTTAACTTAATTAATACGAGCGCAATGAAAGATCTGTATTGTTGCAATTGACAGCCATTTTGGCGCCGTTCATGCCTCGCCTCTTATTGAGAAATGTTTACGTTTTTTTCTATTAATTTCCGATCATTGCCCCTCTAAGGATCGGCGTGTGTTGACCTGAGTATACTCACTTCCTGAAAGTCTCTTAACCAAATCTTTGGACATTGGCGTCATGGAGCCGTCCAGTCTGATCCCAGCTCCTGTACCTTAGATTATGTCATTGTAAGCATGGGCGCCTGTCACAGGGCCATTGTACCTTTACCCTCTCAAGTTCTGGATTGACACTTAAAAAATAAATATAATTTAGAATGGATAGACTAACAATTGGGTCCCACGTTCAGATCCTTTGTTTGTTTAACGTCCGTGGTAAGTGCCAGGGTAAAAAAAAAAAAACTTTATCAGTAAATACTTGGATATTTGACCATTTTGTGGGCAAAGCAAACATCTTTAATACAGACAATGATTGCGCCATTCTGGGTAGTAACCAAACTGATCTCTCCGCCCACAAATCAATGAGTGGGTGTTACTATTTGCTGTTGACAGAAACAATTTTAATTAGGTGGACATTATTCTGAGGAGTGTGTCTCTCGAGGCAGAGATGTTCATTTGTTTTTTTGTTAGGGAAACAAAGCAAGATTTGTTCGTCATTAAATTATGCAGGGAGCCCTTTCTTGATTTATTTTCATCAATTATGCAATATATTATAACTTTTTCCTCACTCTTATATTTTGGCTATAGGGTAATACATTTGTAATTTCATAGTCTCCTTTGTTCATATTGTTTTGAATTTGTATAAATTCTGGGTAATCGTGGTTTTCATCCCTTCCTTTTCAATTATTCATTTATAAGTTGTTATTATAATGTTGTAATCATTCCTGGATGCATTAATGATGAAAAGCTGGCCCAGCATATTTGTTCAGTAGGAAACCTGATCCAGCACTGCTTATATTTTTCTTTTTGTAGTAATGTTGGACTGAGAATACAACGAGGGCCATACGGTAAGCTATCGTAACTCCACCTTTCAAAATAAATTGAGATGTTTTGTGTGCTTATAGTCCTTGACATTGCGCAGGTTATCTTATAAGTTGGAGGTTAAATTCTGAAAACTATGGGTTAAATAACTTTTTAAAAAAAATCTGACTATTACGTGTGTTAAGAAATGTTATTCAGTTTTTTGCTTCTCTTTAAAAGTTTGTAAAAATGGAGTTACGATAGTTCACCAGGCTGCCCCCGACAAGTGAACGTAGAAATCAAGACATAATAACTGCATATAACATTGTTTTGTGGTTGTAGCTCTGCAGTGCCAATTCTGTAATGACAAAATGCCGTTGACGACAGAAGCCAAACACTATCTCACTATCTCATCTCAGAAAAGCAATAGCATTCCTGAAATCCACTGACGCATTTCTTTGCGAAAATGTGCATTATGATTATATTTATACTTCGTGAGTTTTCGACGGTTGATGGTTGCCACATAGTGAGCACAGCCTAGGCAGTCTTCGTTGTAGACTCCGCTGTGGCTGCTGTGGAGATGGCACATTGGGAAATAAGATGGGCACAGCCGAGTGGACGAAAATCTGCATCTAAAGCCTGTTTGCTTCAATTTATTGAAATCCTCCTTGCTCAGTAAGCCACAGTACTGGCAATCAGATAACTGCCCAAAAACCTTAATCGGAAAGTTTTCCACAACAGGGTCTTATAGAGGGCGAAATGGCTTTGTCGCATCATCATAGCAAATCTCTTGTGAAATCGTGATTGGCTGAGGGCGCGTTGAGACAATTTCTCTTACGTCTGTTTTAACAGAGTGCATGAGATCTCTCTTTCCACTAGCTGTCTCAAGACAGTTTTTACACGCCCGAACTAGTGAGACTGATTTATTTCAGTCTCGCCAGTGCACGAAGTCCCTTATAACTCCATAGTTCACATCTCATACTAAAACTGTAACAAAAGAGACCTGACGTGCGCTTCCAGCCTCACTTTTCTACCCGTCTCTTCAACAGAGGTCTCACAAAGCCTATCTATAGCAACAACCACAACAAAACTGTTTTCTGAAGACCAAAAATCATTTTTTACTCTCAGAGATATTAACTATATAGTTTGGTACACTGTGCTACTGTTATTCTTCACACCCGCTCTTTATCTTGGCGTCTCTCTGAAATGGTCGGAGGGTTACAAAAACAAAAATAACTGAAGCCAAAACTTGTTGACAAGAGCAGGCTGTGGGATCTGAATTATGTGATTACATAACAATCCGGTTGTGTGGTCACGGACATTCCTTGCATTGGTACATTTTGAAAGCTGTGGCAATAATTCGTCAAAAGAAAGTTCGAAGAGGGAGGAGAATGAACTTTACAGGATCATAAGCTCTTCAACCTAGCCACTTGATTTTCAGGAGTGCTTATACAAACACATGGTTAGCAATCTGGATTGGCCTTTAGCGAGGAAATTAACTTCAACGATCAGGACATTTCAGGAATTTGGGGAATTCCACTTAACTAATTTTCCAAACTATAAATTACTTTATTTGTCCACAAAACGACTGAAATAACTGTTAGAACATAATTCAGATAAATATAGATTAATCAGACAAATTCCTGCAGGGAAAACAAACTTTTCAAGCTTTTTGTTGACTTGAAAAAAAATTATACTTGTAAAGATAGAATGAATTCAAAATTGATACACTCTCAAGCCACCTGCAACACAGTCTTACATCAGAGTTAAAACCATATCAAAACTGGGTTATATTAAATTTTATTTGTTACGCATGAATCAAACTCAAATTTTGTGAAGCAATAAAGTCTTCAGCAGCCCCCTCCAAATCCACAATGACTCTCACACTAATTTTGCCGAGGTTACAATTTGGTGCCAGAAAGTTATTCCCAGGACGGTTTCCGTGCCATGGCGTCTCGCACTGAAATAACTTCTATATCAAACTGTCTACTGCAAGTTGCTGAAGTTTGACTAGCGCTGGCGTCTGTACCGCTGATGTTGCGGTTGTCAAACCCATGGCGGCATTGCGTGGATTGGCTTGTTGTGGCTGCTGTTGATAGTAACTTGTTCACATTCACATTGACACGGTGGCTTGACACGGGGCCGACGGCATCTCTCTGGCAAATTGACGTGTGTGCAAAGTCATTTGATGTTCCCGATTTATCAATACGATACGGAATTAGAACCACTCTGACACAAGCTATATGAATTAAAACGTGTTTTATCCTATCGGAGAGCGGTTAAAAAAACAACAACAAACCCACTCAATTTCGGCAGTTTATTTACCCAGGTTTACGATCTATTTATTTACCGAACTCTTACCAATTTCTTGAGTGGGTTGAAGTTAAGTGTTTGGCCTAAACAGACCTCTGGAAAGATATTCACAACATAATCTCTTTCAGATCAGCAAATCGGGGATAATTGGGTTATAGACTCGATGATAAATGACACAGTGTACACAAAGAACGGTCAATAAATGGGTTAAGTGGTAACAAATCTGATCCATGAATGAATTTGTCACCCAATAAAAACCAATGATTTAAAAGCCAATGCCTTCATAAGCAGTTTAAACGCAAAACTTTTAATATAGATAATAAAATATCATTTTGTTGCTGGGGACTGGGCGATTCAGATAATTGCATGAATAAATATATTTTAAAGGCGTAAAACTGAAACAGGAAACGACCCAATATACACTGTATCCCAGAAATGTCGTGGGCGATTCAGGATAAACACAGTTTTTAAAGGTGTGAAAATCGAGAGGGAAAAGTAGTAAGAACATAGATCTAGGTAAAAAAAAACCAACAACAACAAAAAAGCACAATCAGGCAGTTTGAAGCAAAAGTCTGAGAAGGACAACAAAAATAATGAAGAATGCAGAGACATAAGTGAAAATAACATACGATCTTAAAGACATGAGACATAAATTTTACTGTTTAAATTACGGATCGAAGATGACATTGAACATGAGGCAGGCAAATCACCATAGCTACATCTATAACAGCCTGGCTATTCTTGCACTGTTCATTTGTGCCTTTAAGCCTATTTTTACTGTTTTCGTTATTCATAGGAAATACAGCGTATGGCAGGTGGAATTTGGATGCATAAACTGACTTTCTCTCCCTCTGTATCTGTTTGTTCGTTAACCGGCCCTCGCCTTCAGTCATCTATCTGTCTGTCTAGTAATCTTCCGATTACCTATCTGACGCTTCCTCTGCTTACTTTATTTTCATAATAAACTTTTTGTAAGCAGACTGCAAACCAGAATCTTTGCCCTACCCAGTGAATTTTATATCCACCAACGGGACGCGTATACAGTCATGTGTCTTTACTTCAAAACTGCCTTTAGGAAGAACAAATTGTTAAAGTCAAAAATTGAAAGAAAAATGTACCTAACAGATAATTAAATAAATAAATAAATAAATAATGGCAACAAGGAATGAGACAACAACAAGAACACAATAAATAACCATTGTTCTTCTTCTCGATAGCAAGACGAAATTCTACAGTCTCAGCAGGCATATCTGTTTTGAACAGAAATACATGTATTCACATCGGAATTAATTAAGTCGACATTAAAAACAGAAGTACTGAAACACAAAGGTCCCAATGAAGGAGACTATATAATATTAACTTACGGCAAATGAGAGACTTAAGTACGGTACGCGGATTTATCGTAGGCCGAGAGAAGAAGAATAATCTTGACTGGACGCCATAGAGCCTCACCTATCCAGTAGGTACGGTGGGAGGTCCACAGGCGCCTACTTGTATACATCCACTTGTCTTGAGTGGTTACCATTCAGTGGCATTCACTAGGATAAAGGCTGGTATAAGGGCTATGAATGCATTTTAAAACGCACGAAGCGAAAGTTTGTCTAGTTGGTGCGTTATGATGAAATTTGTCTGAATTGCTTGTATGCTAACGGGTATCTGCTGTCTGACGCTGGGACGAGGGCTGGGGTAGATATCTGTCAACATGACTTGAGAGTGTGGGAGGGTGTCACTGTCATGAGGGGTGGAGATTCCGTCGGCGTATGACAAGAAGGCGTTTGATAGGTGAAAGGCACGACAGTTTTTCCTCTACAACAGTGAAGGTTTGCTACATACAGAATATAGCTAAGAAAAAAAGAATCTAAGATTAAACATAAAGAAATGGAAGGTGAGAAGAGAGAGATACATATGCATAGATAGATAGCTAGATAGATAGATAGATAGATAGATAGATAGATAGATAGATAGATAGATAGATAGATAGATAGATAGATAGATAGATAGATAGATAGATAGATAGATAGATAGATAGATGGATAGATAGATAGCGAGAGAGAGAGAGAGAGAGAGAGAGAGAGAGAGAATGAGAGATAGAGAGAGAGAGAGAGAGAGAGAGAGAGAGAGAGAGAGAAAATGTGGGGGAATAAAATGGCAAAGACTGTATTCTTCGGGTCACCCTGTCCCTGAAGGATAACGGACAACGCCCATTTAGCCTTCCCCTGTCTTCCCATCGGCCGTCGAGATCTTAACATTTATGACGGTGGTGGAGATGTAGAGTTAGCCTACTGTTCTTTTACAGGTCCACAGCCAGTTGGCTCATGTTTGCTCCACAGACAGACAGACAGACAGAGCAGACAATTCACACAGTGAATACATAAAATTACATCGTATCCTGGTATTGATGTATCTACGTGCATTCTTCACTCTTGCTAAGGCAGGTTTTCCAGGGAGTGGATTTCACATTTAAATACAGACAAAAGCTGGTTTATCGTCTATCCAAACCATCAGAGTGAGATATAAGGTAGAATATACGTGGAGCTAAGGTGAAAACCACACGGCGCTCTGATCGTCTTACACAACAGTTAAATCCTCACAAACTTCCATTGCAGATAAACGTTGTTGGACCTTCGGCCCTAGTTCCTGACTTTCTCCTTCTTTCAACATGATCTTCCCGCCTCGCAATTGAAATACGATCGTTTTTTTCTTCATCTATAAACCTTTAGAGACCACACAAAAGGGGTCTCTCCACGGCCGTACCAAATGATTGAAACCATTAACAATTTTAATGTATTTCCACGCAAATAAATTGAGCGAAAGAAACATAAAAAATTGGTATTAAAGATAACATTTATCACAATGTATTACGCTGTTATCAACGGTGAATGAGAAGCACATTGCTCTTTCAGCGAGAAAAGAGCGGTTGGTCTTCGTAATCAACACCATTGTCCGGGTACTGGAACCTGGTAACAAAGTCATGATGGCTGTCTTAAATCACAGCGCCCCGAGAAATGGTTGACGAAGGCAAATTCACTGTTCAGCATAAATAAGGGACGCATTGAATGCGAGCTCGGTAGTTTACGGGTAAATAACTGGCGGGAATGGATTGAGACGACAATCTCTGTGACAGATTGAACAGTATATTAGCTAAATGTTTGCCCATTGCCGACAATCGGCGCAGCGCAGGAGTGCTACCGGAGGCGGTCTGATCCCGCTGTCTGGCAACCATCTCTCTTACTCCCCCCTGTTTTTGCGCTCTTATTGAGATAAGCAACAAAATGGCCTTTAATACGCCGGCATACCTAGATTATTGCAGTCAAGTTGAAAGCTTGGGTGGAATCAATTCGTAAAAGACTTGATATGATTATCTGCTCTTTAATCCTGTGCTATCATCCTTCCTAGCTTTCACCATGAATGCGTCTTTTCGTTCCATGTTCAGGGAATAAAATAACCCCCTTTTTTTTTAGGCCTAACATCTGTATAGTGATGAATGATATGAAGACATTGTGCGGAATAAGTGGACAAAAGCGTTAAGTTCCATAGATTAATCCCTTCTTTTCAGTCATGCTATATGTCCCTGGCAGATGACCCTTGCGTTTAAAGTCGATCCCTGGTCCCACCCCTCCCTCTTTCCCCCTTTTTTTTTCTGCCATACAAAGAATTTTGCGCTCATGTTTGAAGGTTGACGTGAAAAAAGAACTACTAATACTGTAAACTGTCAAACAGACGTTCTTTTTTTTTTTCTTTTCTGAATAGCAACTATAGTAAGAATAACTGCATGGCAAATGTGTATCCCAAACGCTGATAAAAATCAAACTTCTTCACAATACATGTTTGCACGATTTTCTACTAAAAAAAAATATTGATAGAGTTGTAAATATGCAGTAATGATTGCACTGTGGGGCTCTAAGAACTCATGTGGCTTTTCACCCGACAACCT
The DNA here is from genome assembly GCA_963931925.1 of Onchidella celtica. Lineage (NCBI taxonomy): Eukaryota > Metazoa > Mollusca > Gastropoda > Systellommatophora > Onchidiidae > Onchidella > Onchidella celtica. The sequence goes on along the minus strand of OZ007567.1, from coordinate 49,873,418 downwards.
TGAGTTCGTAGTTTGTACGCATGGTCACAAATGATATGGTTGATTCCGTGGAGAACTATGAACTTGTAACATAACCCGTTTCTTAATTCCTTAAAATTCCGGTATCATTTTATCGTATGTAATATTTTCACATTGAAAAACAAACAATTTCTCAGATTTTCTGCAAACCTTGATGTGAGGGATATAGAACATGTACATAATCCAGATGAGGAATGGACGGAAGCGGATTGGGTGTCAGCTAAAAAGACTGAACTAAATCTGTGCAGTTTTTGGTGACAGGCTAAAAGTAAAAAGGATGTCTATTCCCAGTGAAAAACTCACACAATTTACATACAGTATCTGATTTTGTTTTTTGAAATGTCTGCCCACACGGCTTTCATTACAATTGTTCCGTGATTTGTAATGTAACAAGCAGGATATCAATGCTTAACCACTAGTTAACCCTGTGCTCCCTCTCACAGTGAAGTAGTCTCATTGAACATGCCCGGTTACAACCCGTGACCCCGATAAGGAACTATGCCTTCCTTGTTTTCCAATGAGCTGTTAAAGCAGTCTTAATTTTACTGGCACTGACAAGCAAAGGCGATAAATTCTGACACCGGCTTGCTCTTTGTGTAATAAGGCGAGATGAATTGCCGACAGTTTCACAGATATTCTTGTAGCGTTGTAACAAATGACTTGCACCGACTCCACCGGCGCTGAGGTGAAAAACTGCCCGAGTATTTTGTAGTGTTGACAATTATTGAAGATTATCACCATCACCAACTATATTGTAAAACATTCGGACTGTCAGATTACGCTTTCTTATGTCTTATCACAATATGCCAAAGTTACACTACTGTTGCACTTGAAAAGATTTAAAACAGATACAAAGCATTCTATGAAGGCTGTAAACCCTGAGCTAAAGATCGATACTGACAGGTATGGTTTTGCAACTTGTGCTTCAGTAACTGAAGCGGAAATTCATCAGTAATATTGATTTAGAAATTCATTTACCTGCAGAGGTCAAACAGTTTTACTTGGCTGAATATCTTTACTCTGATAAAGTTTGACATAAAATCTGTTTCAGTGTTGATGTGACAGTTATGTAACAGTTTAAACTGAGCATAAATAAATGACATTGTTATTCCAGTAGACTAAATAATTATCTTCTGAAATCTCGTCTTTTTTAAATCCTCTTTGAAGGGCAGTAGCAAGAAAACAATGCCTTGAGGCTTATTAAGATTACAAGTACAGTGTACATGGAAACCTCTTCGAATGCATCTAAGGCCTAAAGTGGACTTTACTTTCAAATCCATTGCATACCTGAAATAGTGAAGATAAAGCACATACAGTATACTTTCACATCTCCATGTTATCTTATTTAGTATCAAGCTCAACAAACTTTCTCAGTGCTACCAAAATAAATTCCACAGAACATCAGTGACTTCCAAACACTTTTTATTGATAAGCAATGGTTTATCAGACGCACATAAAATGGAAGAATATAACATTCAAATCATATAATCATCACAAATGCAAATTTATACATGAAAGAAATTTCTCATAAATGAAGAAAATGATGTAAGGCAAAGAGCTTTGATTCATTTAAACAAAATCAGGTCAAGGGTCAAAAGTGAACAAAAAGTTATTTAATTCAAAGGGAGGTCCTTGAAACCCCACCTGATATTGTGAACTCAAATGTTCACTAAAATTTCTCAATCAGGACTTTCATGTCTCTTATTAGTATACAACTCATATCTGTCATCCTGATCACATTGTACTGTCACACTGTACTTATTAGACAATTGAAATATGCCCTTAGAAACTACTATGTTGCATTTATGGTAACACATAGTTGGTAAAAGTGGCAGTCTGGACTATATTGATTTATTTTCATTTGCAGTTGGTTTTTCCTAACTTCATCAAATTTATCATTGCAGTCTTGGACTTTATTTCATCTTAAACATGTACAAGGACCTGCCTTCACGTCCCTTGATAGTGAACTGACAAATGGATATGACGGGAAAGGTGATGTTCCTAAATTGTTCATATGGGCTTCATCATACACAATGTATGATAGTAAATCAGACAAACAACATGATAATGATATCTTCACATGAACATTTACAGAACAAAAGTACACGAGTGTTGACTCATCTTTTCATGTGAACCTCATTTAAAACAAAAGCATTATCTTTGAATTTTCAATTCGAAAGGTCATAAATTTATATAATGAACCTTTTGATTTGATAAACTCTTCTTGGACCTGCTATACTTTTCACAGCTACATATTATAACTTTCCTCAAACAGCAAAGTTGAAAAGTGTAACTTTGTTTTGTTCTTATGATCCATATTTTGTTAAGTTTTTGAGTGTTCCACAAACTTCCCTTGAACCTTTCTTCATTTGCAAAAAAAAAAATCAGAGTTGTTGGAAATTCTGAATACTTGCATTTTACTCAGAACAACGTGACACTGCAGTAATGTGCTCTGACAACACTGTGGCAATAAAACAGTTAACATATTGACCAGTTTCTGCCACAGAGAGCAGCAAAATGACTGAATGCTGGTAGCATTTTTCCAGAACCTGATAGCTGGCTTTTTAAGAGTCCCTGACAAACTTGAAAAATAAGAACAACAAAGCCTACTCTTGCATTATCATATGGGATGAAACCTGAAGTTTTACATTGGCAAAAGTTTGTAAAACAAATCTACAAACTGAAAGCAGAAGCAGAAGGCATTCCTGGGGTAAGGTAGACAGAACCTATTCCTTATGCAGACAGGCAAATATGGCCAAATGGTATACCATAAAAACAATTTTACAATGATACTGTCAAGATTTGCTTCGGATGTAGATCACATGAATACTTTTTCCCCCCTAAGATCACTTAAAATTTTCAATCCCCAAATTTCCTTGTATGAAACTCACAAACCCAACAATACTTTGGTGATTGCCTTAGGTTAAAAAAACTCATATTCTTTACACTAAGCACTTGAACACACCCCTCTTTTTAGTTCCTCACTGACATACATGTATTTTGAATCCCAGGTCAACGAGGGTAATGTGGTGAATAAATCTTAAAAATACTGAAAAAGTTTGCAGTTCAATGATCACAGTACTATATAAATGACGCACTCATGAAAATAATTTCACTGATACTTGAAAAAAAAAATTTCTCAGAAAAAGTGAAATAAGTAAATAATCTGTGATGATTTGTAAAGTGAAACTTTGTCGCTAATTCTAAAAAATTATGTTCTTTCAAAAACAGCTTCAGTTTTTTAATTTTGACCTAGTATAAGATTTTAAAAAATGAACAATAAAGTGCACAAAATTAACCCATAGTCACTAAGACAGAAACTTGTTTCAACAAAAAAACAACAACCTGTTAAAGTACAGTTGGTCCTGAGAACTCCATGTTTATTTACATTAATTTCTTACCTTGTAGTACAGTTGTACAGATAACAAACAACTGGTCTTTGCCAGTTTGTCTCAATCCAACCTGAATTTTCAATAAAGGGATATAATACTTAAAAACAGTGGCAGACAACTGCTGTAGCATACTAGGAGTGAAAAGCTTGCACATGTCATTCATTATCAATTTACATTTCTCCAAAAGCATCATCATTCGTGTAACTAAGCCACAATGTTACTGCAAGCAGAAGCATTCTTAACTGTGTTGCATATATTAACTAAGAAAAGCTTTTCCTCTGAGTAAAAAATATACCGGTACTGTATATTTCCAGTTTGAATGAATAAAGCATGGCTATGGCAATTGAGCATTTGAATAGTGAACAGAAATTAAATGAAATAAATGACAGGAAAAAAGTGATGGAAACACTTGTTCTACTTGAAGCATAGGCATTAAAGATCAACCAAAGTTTATAAATTAAAAAAAATGAAACAACTTTATAAATTAAATTTTTCCTTTTGTATTTTACAAAGAACCTCCTGAATAGAGCTCTCTTTTGTTGTATCTAAAATATATTATCACTGTTCTCTAAAACTGTAGTTGGTTTTGACTTCTTTTCAGAAAAAGCAACAAACTTTTATTTCAGCACAACTGGTCAGGTGACGACGACCCTTTAAAGTTTGCTATTTGATTATATTTTGGCTCAGGAATCTAGAGCCAAGATCATTCGATGTGGCTTTGAATGTAGTTGAATATATAAAACATTGATTTTTCCAATTTACAGTCTTACCGAACAGCAATGATATATATGATGCTCATTGTGGGTCTGTGGCAGACAAGAGAGGATTTACATGGGAAATGCTGGGAATTTCTCACAACAGATTAGTGGAGCAAAGTAATAAATATGGAACTGTAATTAATTCTTTCTACAAATTATACAAATCATTAACCAAGAGGGTGGGACCTGTTCCCCTGTAAATCCCTTGCTGTCATCTGATCCGACCTAGGAACCAAACTGACTTGTTGTTTACAGAGCTGGATTGCACATTCCTGACACAATAAAACGTGAAAACTTATCAACACTGTAACAACGCAACAACAACTGCACAGCCATCACGAAACATGACACTTCCAGCCACAGAAACACAGTGAGAATGAAAAACAATGTGAGACTTTCAGCAACAGTACCACAATAATCTTCTGATCACTTCTGACAATGTAACATATAGTACTTGACACATAGGCGATTGAAAGGCAAAAAGCAGTTGTTATGAATGGACTGAATGTAGAAATGTAACTTGGGCAAATAAAATGATGATGTTTTGCTAAAACAACATAACATTTTCATACTTTGGGATGATAGAAGTTATGGATGGCATGCTACACAGTACTGCAGCAATGATAAAAATGAGAATGACATGAGAAAGAGAGGGAAGAAACTATCGAAGATAACAAAAAGAGACAGTGAGAAAAAAAAAAAAGAAAAAATGAATAGGGAAAGAGTTTTCCTGTGATTTTCAGTCACCTTAATTTAAGTACAAGGCTAACACTATGTCAGCTCCAATCTTGATATGGATTATTGCCTAAGTTATTGCAATGAATGAAAATCATAGAATAACATTTAATTCCTGCGTGAAGGAGGAATGGCAGAATTGAAAAAAAAGAACAAATTGAAAAAAATGAACAATTAAAAAAAAAGGAACCAGATTAAAATCATGGCTTTCCATGGGGAGCTCCCAAAACGGGTGTAAAAACTCGAATGATTTGAACATCAACTGCAATCTGCACAGTGGGACTTAATACATCTGGTAACAATAACTTAATCTTACAGCCAGCAGGTGAGTATACTGAAACATACATATATATATATACATGTATATATATATACAAATGTACAAATCTTTGTTTCAAGCCTGTTAGGTCTACAAGCATACATATACAGTGTAATAAAATAAATAATATTAAACTAAAGCTGTGGCCTGGACTGTATTGCACTTTTATAAAACCAGCACCAAAGTTAAAAAATTAAAGTAAAGAAATAGATTAGCAACAATCAGAGATGAAAAAATGAGTGACCTGAGTTCAAGGCTAAAATAAATGACAGGAAACAAACACTGAATTGATCTACAGTGCTTGTGACACAACTTATTCCTTTCAAATTCATGTCCTAAGACTTATACATTCAAGATTTTTATGTCATTTCACAAAATGCTGTGTGACTTCCAGTTCAAAATACTGACTGAAAATAAAAGCACTCAGAATTCAATTGTAGAAGCAACAATATCAAAATGTCTAGAATTGCTTTTCCAAAATGTTTGCTCACAAAAACAAAAAACCTCTTGTCCTTATGATAACTGTAACTGCAAACTGTATCCATTGCACATTAGACAATTCCTGCGTACTACTTCAGCACTAGTCAATACCTTTAGACAAATAGTAATTGTGTCCAATAACAAGCATTTCCTCATGATTCAAATGATTTTTGTGGTTCAAGTCAAGTTCAAGTCAGTGACAGACAGCTAATTCATTGTTACATATACATGAAGTCAGCTCATCAAGTACTTTTCATTTATTTTATAAAATGGCAGACAATGAATATATATGAGGAATATATTTGTCAATGAGAAATGGTGATAGAGGATATCTATATTAATTGAAAATTTTAAATCTTATTCCTCTGTATCAGTGTATCAATTCATGGGAGAAAAAGATGAAAAGTTCAGAACAGTTTCTGGGATTTCAGCCTTTATACACAAAGACACCACTGGTACAAATCCTAACTTATAAAAACATCATATTACTTCTCACACATTCCATGTTACAATATTCAATGCCACTTTAATGCCATCAGAAAATATCTATTATGTTCAAAAATGGCCTGCACCAACACATACACCCTCTTAGACAAATGACAATTTGGATTCACTCTTTTACCTTTAAGAAACTGTTTGTACAGCTAGTAAAACAAATCAGTCAGATACATAACTAACCCTAAAGAGCTCCAGTGGTCAAATACACTGCATATTATGTTTGATCAGTCATTCACTTCAGATATTCATAGTTGAATGGCCTAAATTGAAGTATCATCAAATCCTGAAGCTCTGAACTCTCTTGGGCTGTGCATTAGAACTAACAGTAGTGCTAGCTGATGGGCCTGCTGGGTCCCCACCTGGTTTAGGAGGAAGAATAGGTCTCGGTGTGCCTGTCACAGGTTTGTCACCCACTTCTGGTTTAGTGGCTGTGATTTTAGGTTTCCCTGGGATAGAAGGTTTGTCTGTGTCTGACACCTTTTTAACAGATGTTTTTCTGGCTCCTTCTTCTGATGCGGCAGTTGTCTTACCAACAGATGGTTTGCTGTTCGTAGTGGCAGCTGCTGACTTACCAAATTTAGCTGCTAGATTGGAGACATTTGAATTAGCAGCTGAACTAGGAGTAGAAGAGGTTTTGTTTGCAGCTGTGCTACTTGCATTGGCTCTAGTACCACTAACATTTCCGGATGCAGGGCTAGGTTTCCCTCCCACTGTTTTGACAGTGGTACGGGTGGGCCGACTAGAGGCATTTACTGAGCTGTTTCCACTAGTCTCTGTTTTTGAAGAATTTATTTTTGAAGCTCCAGGCTTGTTGGAGGACTGACCAGAATTAGTTCCTGGTTTCAGAGCAACTTTATTTGAACTGGCAGCAACCGGTTTGATGTTTGCAGGTTTACTGGTGGCAGGAGCTGAGCCTATGCTGTCTTTCTGAGACACTGAATTAGAATTTGATGTTGCATGAGGTGTCATCCTCCTTGCAGATTCTGAACTGTTTGCTGGCTTGTCGGCTGCTGGAGTTCCTGACCTGGATAAAATTTTGTTTCTGAGTTCACTAGATACTGAATCTTGAAGTTTCAAGCTGTTCTCTGAAGCTAAATCTGGCTTTGATGGAGTAGCCAAGGGTTTACTTGCAGCTGCAGAACCAGTTGATGGTTTATATGCATTTGAAAGCAGTGTCTTCGCTGCAGGGCTTTGTCTGCCACCACTGTCCCTGGCCTTTATGGTTGTATTTAGCTTTGGTGTGAAAGCAGTTTTCTTTGAATCTAATGTTGGTTTCTGTGAAATGGGCTTCCCTGTGGTTGAATTTGTAGGCTTATCACTGGTCCTACCAGGAGCATTTGCTGCAGAACTGAGAGGTCTATGTCCAGCAGCTGGCCTGGGTGGGGCTGGAGGAGCCGTCTCTTGTATTGGGGCATGGACAGCACCAGAGGGTGACAGATTACTGTACAAATTGGCAGAGTCCTTCAGAGCTCCGTCTATTGCTGAGAGGAGATCACTCAAGTCTGATGTCTCATTGGTGTAGATTGGCTGTGTATCATCTTCTTCATATGTTGGGACAGGCGGTACAGGACGAGATCTGAAGCCTGAGGGATTAGGGTTGGTGTTGCCCGTGCTTACTGGGGCTGATGCTTGTATTCTCGTGGGTGATCTTGCTGATGCTTGTATTCTCGTGGGTGATCTTGCTGATGCTGACTTCTTTAATGTACTACCACTTGGAGGTGGAGGGGCACCTGTGGGACGCAGAGGATCAGGTCGACTGACTGGTCTCTCAGACTGACTACGTTTGACCGTGACAGCACTGGGTCTATTCAGAGGTGGACTCCTGGATGCATTTCTTGCTTCAGGTCCAATAATATCTACATTTCCATCGGCAAGAACCAGAGAATTTCTGTTTGTTGTGCACACAAGGACAGGATCTGATATTTCAGATCCTCTAAATGATTCTCTTTTCACAACAGGGTTTGCTTTAGGAGATTGGGGAATGTTCTTAGCTGATTCTTGCTTGCCAGTCATGGATGTAACACACTGATCTGACAGTTTCTGGTGTGATCTTGGTGAAGGTGGACCACCAGTTTCCTGTATCGGAATAGACAATCTGACCTTTTTGGATGGGTTTGGTTTCTCTGCAGAAGTCTTGCCCAGGGCTGGTGGACGTCTTGGTGCTGTTGGTCGCTCAGGTGGAGCAAATGGAGCTGGATGTGGTGTACTGGAGTCCCAAGTTTTGGGCTTGGGATGAACATCTGAGGTGTGAGTATTGTGATGTAACATGGGATTTGAGATCAAAGAATCTTGGTAGGAGGGTGGGTCTTTCCTTGCTGCTCCACTTGATGGATTTGGCTGGGGTGGAGGTGGTGGGGGTTTTGATTTGCGAGACTTCCCTGGAACTCTGAGATGTCCAAAAAAAAAAAAAAAAAAAAAATTATGTTCAATTACCATAGACCTATATCATTCAGACATATTCCTTCTTTGCTAAACAATCAGATTCGTAAACAGTCTTTTGAAGGAAAACTACATCCATTTCCTCAATGACTGTCACAATGTATGCATATCTTATAAATTCTGTCTAAACAATCAAGAGAAGATAATACGAGCTACCAGAAAGTAAAGCTTAAGAAAGCACCAAGTCTACAATCGTCTGAATGACATGGAATGCTCCGAGAAATGTTTCTCTCTTTAAATAAATTTGTTAAAAATTCGGACAATATTTACTGCTCATACTAAGATTAGATATACTACTCATGCTACAAATGGTTTATCTTTACATTCTGACACTCTTACTGTCTGAATTCCTTGACATTATACTGACATATTAAAATGCCTATGAATAGCTCTGATGCCATGCAATTCCTGTAGTAAGTAATCTTCACATCGGATGGCACTAACATTGTCACGTCATTTGGATAATTGTGCCATGTTCTTAATAATCAGAAATGACCTATATTTGAGGAAGAGGCTTTGATACTAGTTATTTAACTTTGGACACACAGTTCCACAAGAATGCACACAGCCCAGTAAAACTGAAAGTAGCCTGCACTAAAGTTTTATTTTTAGTGAGTAAAAACCATGTCTTAACAAGACAACTGAAAAAAACTTTTTGCATCAGTAAAAATTTTGTGGAAACTCAAATTTTGAATGAAACATAAAAATCACAACAGAAAGCTACTGTTTGTACTTTGCAACAAAATACTATTTCAAGTCAATTCTCAGTCACTGGGTGTTACCATGTAAGTCTTTGTCTATGAAATTGTGTATTATTTTATTACTTGATCTGCTGACAGTAAAAGTGCCCACCTGTACTTGAAGCTAGGCATGCCCTTCCACCACTGAGCCAGACGTCGTCGGTTTATAAAAGCAATGATTGCCAGAACAATCAAGGGAATCACAAGTAGAAACACCACCAATAGTGCAATCAGTAAATCTTTGTTGGCTGTGGAAGAAATGCAACAGATCAGATTAGATATCACTTCTCAGTTACAAAATGAGCAGTACTTTTTTTCAGCATATAAGTCATACAGCATGGCCCTCATACAGGGACAGTATTGTTCCTGTCACACCTTCAAATGAAATCCACACAGCTTTACCTTGAAATAAAAGATATTATTGAAGTGGAATTGACAATGATGCCTGTAAGTGTCATCATGTTAAGTAAACAACATCACCTGTGTAACAGTATTAACATTTCTAAACAATTAACATTGGATGCACAATCCAAACAAGATTTTTTATACAGTATCATGCACTACAATGTCCAAGTGATGAATGGTGTTTCCAAAAAGCATAATGAAAAAAATATGAAATTATTTAATACCACTGCCATGCCAGGGCTTAGTTGTGCCAATAACTGACCTCTTCTTTCAGACGCTGTCACTTGTTGGTGTATGTAAAGTAAATTATTGTGTCACATATATACGTGACAGGTAGTTTAAGATACTCAAAAGCATGTTCTTAAAAGTGATCAAAAGTAATCTGCCCCCTTTCAAAGTCGCTATCAAATCAGTATTTTCCAGGTTTAAAAAAAAAAAAAAGAAAATCAGTCCCCTGGAAAGTGTGCAGCCGACAGGTGTACTCCTCTAAAGAAATGACACCACATGGTGGCAATTGCTACAAAATAAAATTACAGAAAACAAGGATAAAATTTCTTTCAAGAATTGAGTGACAAAACATTCCTTATGCAAGAAGTTTTCAGATGTGTTTCTAATAAACTCTGAATACTGGGCAACATTGCATGAAACTGCATGTTTATGTACAAATAAAGAGGTCTGTATACTTTCAAGATGCTTTACAAGACACAGTGTAAACTTACACCTCTAAACTGATGAATGCTATCTAAGGTTAAATGAATAATGCACCATGCATAAACATTAGTGCTGAGACTGAAGTTTACAACATTTAAAACACTAAGGTACTGACTGATTTAGTGCTCTGGTAAAACTACCCACATTTATAAACAACTGTGAGTATGGCAAGGCAACAGGCATGATAATAACTTTCACTGAAGATAAGATTCACTATGGCAGTGGGTTAACTTTGAATGTAAAAACAACAAGGAAAGCTTATGTTTTAGTTTGGCTGATACATTGGATACAATAACAGCCACTGGCAGGTTTTTCTCTTAAATAACATGGCGGTACACTGGCTCACAACACTAACACACTTGCTACCAAAACTAATTAGAATCAGCTTTGGTTAAGTGGTTAAGCAATGTCTACGACTTAAGTTGCTGGAACCCTGATCATTTTGTGCCAAATTAACAGGGTCTTTTATAAATTAAAGTAAGAATAAAACCTTTGCCCATCCTTCCAAAAAGAAAAAAAACACTAATTAAGAAAACGAAAAACAAAGGAAAGAAAGAAAAAAAAAAAGACTGAAGTGACACATGAATGTTAATTTCACCACAGCAGCAAAGACACTTTCACACACTTCACTGCAATACTGGATTGTGAACTGACAACTTCCTATGTCAAATTCAAAGTTACATAACTACAAACATTTCATGTTAAATTCGGTCACATTGTTAAAACAGATATAACTGCTATGAGAATGCTTCGTGCCTGTAACACCAAACACTACATAAAATTTTGCACAATGCTGGTTAACATTTGTTGTATGATTAAAGCTGACAGTGGAACAACAAGAGACAATTTGGAATTTAAAAATAACTTGTGAATTCATATCTTCATTTACTTTTTAACTAAATTTTTAGAGTAACTTTTTCAGCACTGCCATGCTGTTTTATTGAAAAAAAAAAAAAGAAATATTAACCTTGTTACAACCTTTCGCTGACTAGCGACTATGTCAGCTAATTTTTTCAGTGGCACAGCCAATGAAATAGTCTACCGAAACTTATAGTTTGTTGAGCTTCTAATTCTATGCATTTAACAAACATCAAATTTTGAAGGTTAACCTCTAACAGTTCAAAAGCCTTACTAAATTTAGAGATTACATCATTCCATCCATACCCCACTCGCAGCAGCAGAGCTAAACAATAAATAAGCCCTGCAATACTTTGCTACAATGTCTACACAAATGCTGATATAAAATTTCTGTGCACATAAAAGTCATTCTGTTTTTTGTCACGTAAAGCAGTAATATTAAGATTAATATTGCAGCATGAATTTCTTAGATCCTGTTACTCCAAACACTGTTCACAGATAACTGTTTCATGTTTGTTAAAAGCCTTGTTGCTTTAAAATGTCCAATGAAAAGTCTGGAATATTATGTTATAAATGAACTCTGGCAATTGCCTGTTTATCGGTTGCAATTTAGCTTTGCTGGGCTTTCACTGCATAGTAATTGAGATAAATGAACACATTATAAATTTAAGTGGTCATCTCTGATACAAATGAAAAGAATATGAGGTGACATAACTGATATAAAACATTGTTACTGGAGTCTACACAAAACTGCAGAAATGTTTTTTGGCACAGAAAGTTGTAAGAATCTATTGCTCAACAGTTAAAGGTTTTTTCGGGCTACGGATGAAGTACAATTAAGATCTTTTCTTTACTCTTTTGCATGAAAACAATCTCTCATTGCTTCAAATCCTCAAAGAACCCAGGAACCAAACTCATTGCAATCATTAAAACTATCACAAGGAGTGGGTCCTCAGTTGATATATGTCCAATAATGAAATGGATAAACTTAAAAAAGCTGCGAGATCACAGTAGGGCTGGGTTCAATGTTAAAATGCTGTGGGGAAAAAAAAAAAAGACAAAGCAAAAGGTTGTATTTTGTTAAGACCCACATTAGAAACAAACAAGAATAAAGCTTTCCAATGACTTCCTGGAGAATGAAAATAAAATAAGTTTTTCTTTGCCACATTTCAACAATATCCTCATGCCTGGAGGGGGAATTTGCAAGGGGAATTGGGAGATGTAGTTCAGCAGCAGTAATGGGACTTCATGCAATACGATACATTGGTAAGCATGCAACTAATGCCTGCAGTGGTTGTGAGCTGCGTCTTACCCCCTGCACCTGGTATATTGTCAGTGGAGTTAGTAGGGACGGTAGGGTTAGCAGCTAGAGAGCTGGTGGCCATGGTGACTACGGTCCCTTTCCTTGTCACTCCTGCTGCTAGAGAGATTTTCAGGGGCAAATCTGATCAAGTCAGCTACAAAAACACCCCAGACACTCACTAAAATCAAACATATAGACAGACAAAAGGACTACTGATAATAAAACATAAAAGAAATCACGCTCTTAGAGCAAAATGGAAGGGTCATATCAATTATTCAACTTTCCTGCATTCGCCTTTGTGGTCCAAATCTCATTCATAACACACAACTTTATGTCTTAACCATTCAGACATATGACAGAATGCGCATTAACCACGAACTGTTGTCAAAAAAGATAACATTCACAGAATTTTTCCTTGTAAATGACCTATTTTGTTCCTTACACTGACTCGTTTTCTACCTGTATTTGAAGCATTGTGTTAGTGACAAAGTTAATATATGGTTTCCTTACAAAGTAATGTAAAATTAAACCACTACCACCTGGCTTCTAGTTAAAAACTGCCAATGTTATGAATCCTAAGGTATCTAGTTTATCAAATTAAATGTCAGTGTTTTAGTGCAGCCAGAGCAGTATGCTTTTCAGAAAGAACAAAACCAAAGCCTGATGTTAGTAATAAATGTAGTTGGCTGCCTATATAATATATACTATTCGAAATCCTTCCTTCCACTGGCTGAAGCGTATATAAATTCACAAATCTCACAAGAAACTTCACCTACAAAGTAAGGTCACTTATAAAAAACTTATATCTTCTTTATTTTTCTGTCAAATGACCTGCAGCAAGGTTACTTACTAAAGAATTAAGAAACCCTATGGAATGTTTGCTTTATCAAATGTTATAAAGCTTTCCAAGCTTGGATAGCAATTTATCTACTTTTGGAAAAAGAAAATCAACGTTAATTTTCCCTTACAGCAATTAATGGATTATGGACAGTAATTAAAAGTTTTCTCTGACTACAAATGAACTGTCGTCCACCTCACTGCTTACCAAGGAAAAAATATATCAACTAAAAATTATCAAGAACTGTTGTAATATCCAAGTTCTTTAGGAAGAATTGCTTCTCTGCCGCACAAATTATGGCTATATCTTGAATTTGTTTTATTTCTATCAAACTGCGATGAATTCATTGCCTTTCTTTATTAAACATTTTTCATGCACATGTACCTACACATTTAGTAAGTCCTACGAATGCTGATTCCAGTTATATCTTTGATGATAATCAATCTGCACAAATAGCTGGAAGATAATCTAAGTTTTAGATGCTTCATGTGCAGCAAACAAAGGCTCATTCTCTTTATTTATGTTTTAGGCACTGTCTCTTTCAAAACCAGTTTCATGAAAGTTCAATTTGTAAGAGTTCTTATGTCAATGTCCCTATTATAGTGAGCTAACAGATTAAGCAATATGAACTTATTTGGTGCTGGTACATAAAAATGACAACAAATCTATGATACTATTGTTTAACTGCTTCACTGCCCAGCCCCAAAGATTCCAGGGCCTAGTTTGTATAATGGATGCAACAACCCTGAAGAATCTTCAGGTCTTTAAATGGTCATTATTTTGTGCATTTATGACGCAGTATCTATATATATGATTCACAAATTCTCCACATTTGAATGCAAAAAGCTTTTTCATTAGGCCACATATAGTGACCAATTTTTGCATGTAGGTTTCAAATACCATGGAGGCTTCACTGACATTTGGATTTTTTTTTAATAAAGCACTGCGTTTAAGCTCTTTACTGATAAAACCTGAAAGTCATAATCAAAATAACTATAGAAGTAGTAATATTTGGAGTGCCTCTACATGAAATTTCCTGACAATATTTCCATAAATAAGTGATTTATTGACAAGTTATTGGTATCAGCTACAAAATATTGTCCCCCTTCCCAGCATATGATATTACTAGTGGGAAGGAAGGGGCTGTGAATGTAAGGAATGCAGCTATAAATGACATGACAGAAGATGAAATATCTTAATTTCCACGGAAACACACATACATATACACAATAACAACCAACCATAACTTGAAGCATTTTGCATAAAATTATGTCATAACAATCACAGCAATGCAATACTAGACACACAATAAATGGAAAACCCTTGTCCCACCACAGAGTCACAAACAGGTTAGACACAAAAGAAGTGCATGAGCAAATGAATGTGATTTGGTAAATACTTACAATCTTCTGCTGAAGAATGATTTAAGACGTTCATGAGAAATATGATGGGGTTACATGGAAAAAAAAAAAGTAAACTTGCAAGAGTATCATGCTTCATGCACAAATCTCACGGTTTGACACTGATGACACATAACATTTCAATTTCTTTTGTGCTGACAAATAACATTAAGAACAAATACTCTGAAACATGGACGCTATTTTAAATAATATCATAATCTTACTGGAAAATATAGTCTCTAAATATAGAATAGCATCTATATAGATATGTAGTCCTAAAATGAAGAGGCAGTAAACAGCTGCAATTAATCTGAATAAATTTTTTAAAGAATGACACCATTAAGTTGAACAAAATCTGAAACTGGGGTCTGCTAAAAAAGCAAATTCATTAAACATTGCAATACCATCTTTATCAGTAATTAATTTTTACATGCAAAATTATTATTATTTTTTTTTTTCAGGCTGTACATGATGGACTATTACCTCATGAGGGAGGGGACAATATAACTGGGAAAAAGGACTGATATAATATGATATAATGTGACACCGTTAAACTCAACAGCAGCATGCTACCACAACAGCAACTACACACAGAATATAGAAACCATTTATAATATTGGTTCGCTATTTTGCAACAGCATTTTCCTAAATAAACTCAACCAAATTTTTTCTATAATCTTTACACCAGAAACTCTCAAATCACTTACCATACTCGTCACTGGCTGGGCCACTGTCCTTGCTGCCTCCGTATCCTGGGCGATCACACAATGGTGGAGCATAGCCTATGTCACAGTGACAGTTGCCATTGCTATTACAGCGCTGGAAATGGACAGATGAGAAGATATTAACCATACTGAATGTCTTGTAGTGGGACAGAATTAAAATATGACAAGAGCACCATTTAATGTTATGCAAGAATTGATTTCAATCTTTTATCAAATTTATCACTGACACCAGAATAGTATTAAATTATATTGCTTTAGCCACATTCAAATGCACAAATTTCTTTTGACATGTTTCATTTTTGCAAAACAGTGAACAAACAATATTATCCAAATATACACTTGCTCGGACAAAGTGGAAGAAGAATATTAAAAAATATATGTTAGCGTCAAATACTAACCAAATTAGACTAAGAATTGTGGAAAAATGAAATCTGCACAATCTTTAAAATCAGGCCCCATGATATTTCAGTGACTTACCCCATGGCCATCACAATTATCTGGACACTTTTTCACTGCCAGTTTGGCTATGGCCACACATTGGTGGTTGATGCAAATCTGTAGACAAAGCAGCAATTGAAAGTTGAACAATTGGCAATTCCTGTTCTTTAACAACAGTTTGTGTGATATACTAACACTCAGATCTTTGATACAGTTGTTGTGTTTAAAAACAAAAAAGGGCTATAAATGCAAACATGACAAGACAGAGTACGAGTGAATATTTATTGAATTTGTACAGTACAATGGCTCACAGAATTTACACAATGGAAGATGGGAAACGGTGAAATCACAATCCAGACAGATCAGCACTTTTCAATATCAAGTATTATTCCCCTACTCAATTGACACTGAGCCAAAAAAAAAAAAACCAAACAACCACATGATTGGAGATTTCAGGGGATCATTGCATGTTCTGTCTTTGAATATTGTTTACTTCAGGTATGTCCTTCTCTATCCTTTCTTAATTTCACAAAAGTAAAAATTTAGGAGACCACTACATTTTATAATCAGTAGACAGAACTCTGCTTGAAGATAACAGCTCTTGTGAATTTCTGCTGACACAAAATAAATAAAAAAGAAAATCAAAAACATTGTTCGAATAGGGTAAAATGTTGCAGTGAAACATTTTCACAAGACACTTTTCAATTCATAATATTTTCTTAACAACAATATCACAATACATGCTAAAGCAACTCTATACTTATTCCATACCTTATTCTCTTCACACTTGGCTCCATCCGGCACAAAACCAGGGTCTGGCATGTCTAGTCCCACATCCAGCATAGCAGAGCGACAAACATACTGAGTATTGCCCCGTGACAGGAACGACGCCCGCATATCAATGGCCAGATTATCTCTCCAGAACATCAGTTTTTCATTGAGGTGGACACAGTGGAGTAAGCCACACATAACATTTCTGTAGTATATTGAAAAAAACAACAACTAGATTGCTAGACATCATACTGACCTCAAGATATCACACTGTCATGAAAGTGCAAGGGAGAGTATACAAACAGACAGAATGAAACCTAAATTAGTGAGAATCTACTCAGTGATGTGTTAGGGTATATGTGAGCGAGCCCCACTAACCTCAACGGACATCGCACTGGACCAAACGATGAAACACAAATATCTGATTTTTCGACGATTTTTTTATTTTGGTCGATACTTAAAGTTCAACCATTTTTCTACATTCCGTGAAAATATTAGGTCTCAAACCAGCCTCTAAATATGATAAATATTGCTTTTAATTTTGCCTTTGACATCGAATATCACAGCAGTAATGGGGTGCATTGAACTCCTGATAAACTCAATATCAATAAATCTATTGTCACAAAATGTTTACAGAGCGTGTATCATTTATATTGGCATAGACATGCAAAATTTCAAAGCCATAGGTTAATTACAAGAACCTGCGAGGGAGATAGTAAGGCCAAACATCTTGCCGAGAGGGAACATTGCTCCTCCATCTTTAATGGCGATTATCTCGGAAGTTACTTCCGTTTTTGACAGGGGTTTAGGTGTCTTTAAAAAGCCATAACTTTGTGATAAAAAGGAGTATTACAATAATTTTTACATCAAATTAAAGATGAGATGTCATACTTTATGATGATATCCATAACTCAAAACTGAAAAAATGTGACTTCCGTTGAGGTTTGTGGGGCTCGCTCACATATTAGCTTACATCTTTAAGATTACATAGATTATTCCAATTATTGCAGATCTTGCAAAAATCAGATCTGTGAGCAAAAGATATGTTCAGTGAAATGAGTGAGCCACTTCCAGGGCATTCACATTTGTCTTAATGCAAACTGCCTAACATGCTTTTTCTATGTACAGGTACAGTTTACCGACTTTCACCAAATCCAATGAAGCCTGCATGACATAATAAGACAAACAGAAATACCTGACAATATCATTCAATATTTTACGAAAAGCACCAACTCCAAGACCATGAATTTATAATGGAATTTTATTTCCTGATTTAACACATACACTACACCCTGTCTGTTTATTTATGTTGAGACTTCTATACTACACAAAGATCTATGGTATTGTTATTTGATTTTCTGAGGTGACTTTTTGGACATGATGTTGTAAGAATATATCAAATATACATGAAAACACTTTTATACAAATGAGGACTTACTCTTTGTCGCAGCGTTTGTATCTGTCATTGGTCCAGTTATACCCACAGTTGCCATCATTATTTCCATTCATGTTCAGTTGCTGAAAACAAATGGGATCCGACACCCTTCCGGTTTCACCCCACAACAACTTGCACTGATCTGTATGAGTGTTACATTTCCCATTGTAACAATAAGACTGTGGACAAAATGTAATTGTTAGGGTCTAAGAGAGGTAAAATTAACATAGCATGTAGAGGAATTTATCTGTACCTTTTCATACTATTAAATAGATTATTTGTTAACATCCGTTTCCAAGGTTACTCTGAGTGATACAAAACAAGAAAGTGTGAATACTTTTCAGACAATTATGTGAATCCTGAAATTTATAACCCAAACTGTCACAAATCTGGAATTTTGACCTAGATACTCCATTACTTAAAATAAGTAAATGTGATAGTACAAAATAAAAATAATTTATAGTCATTATAAATGAACAGAGAAAGGGATTCTGACAGTAAGACTCAACAGTATGAATCAGAACAACAGGCTCAATATAAAAACTGATGTCTATCCAGGATTTAGAAAATGCACCTATTGGTAAGGTCAGCTATAACTGTCAGTGTGGAAGTGGATACAAGATATATGTGACACTGACTTCTCAAGTAGTTCCACCCAAAATGCAGGTTTGTGAAACTTGAAAATGAAAAAAATATAAAAAGACTGATGGTAGTGTGTCTCTTCCCACTATTTATCATATCAGTAGTGGGAAAATAATCTCACATATTGCTATATTGGACCTAATCTAGTGAACCTGGCAACTTTCATCATCAGTAGTTTGGAAATGTAGAAATATGCACATGCCCGAGCGTGGCAATCCATGTATATAAAAGCTGACCCACTATGTGATATAAAAATATGAAGATTACAGAATAAGACTTGTGTGACTGAAGCTGGTTCCCTGATCCCTTATTTTAGATTAAACTGTCACTATTCCCTAAAACTGTAGTAATTAGTTTTGGCTACTTTTCACAAGTATTATATTAGCACAACTGATGTACTTCCGATGAATTGTTTAATGGTTGCTATTCAATTATCTTTTGGCTGAGGGGCCAATAACCAAGATCATTTGATGTGGCTTTGAATGTCCTTGAATGCACATGAAAGTCAATTTTTCGAATTTTTGCGTTACTACAGTTTGGGGAATGGTGATGAAATACGTGTGAGTAAGTGATAGAGTAAAGGCACCTACATTTTTTGCTGCCGTTCAAAATTAGTTAACAAAAAGTACCAGTGATTTCATGTGTTTCCCTTTGGATACTAACCTGACCTCCTTTGCATGGTAAACCATCCTGCATATACACATCAGGTGGACAATACTCTGTTTTTCCATCACAAAATTCTGACAAGTCACATTCACTAGTTGGCTCTCGGCACAATGTTGATGCTCCTTTGGGCTGCAAGAGATGTACCATGTTTTTTCTGATAAAACATCTTTGAATGCCCAAATGAAGAATAAGTAATGTCTTTCAGGCAGTGAACAGATTCATTTTTTCAGTTATGTATAAAATCAATTAAAAAAACAACAGAAAACAAATAGGGAACAATCTAACATTTGTCCAGGTTGTAAATATTTCTATACAACAAACTACATATATCTAAATAAGTTCAATTCATAAAGCAGAGATACCGTCAACTTCAGTGACTGCTGTAACTGAATCTCACCTTACAGGTATCCAGATTACAACATCTCCCAGTGCCACATTGTGCTTGAGGATGTAACATGCAGCTTGATGCATTGCAGCAACGATTAGTGCAGTCCTGAAATCAAAATATGCAAAACAGTAACCACCTCTATAACTTTATTGTCTTAATTGTAACTGTTACATCAAAGAATTTCACTGTCCTCAGTCAAAACATAGCTTTTTGAACCAATGAACTTGGAATTTCATAAAAAAATTGTGAACACCACAACAGAAGATTTAATCTGTCAGTACAGAACTTGATATTATGATTAAACAGACCTTCTACTTGCCAAAAATGGGAAAAAACGAAATTTAAAAAAATTATTTCAATTCTTAGGTTTATTCAAACAATAAATACAACACATTTCTTTGTGTTATATTCGTTAGCATTGGTTAAGAGGATATCTGCTTGTGTCCCTGGCACTGACTTTTACTGAAACAAATTTCTGTGATCACAAAACTTGTTCACTGCTGTGTCTTCCTTGATTGACATGGTGCCCTGCAATATATGGCAGCAAGGGCCAAATGTCTTGTGATGTGAACAAAACAACACACATACCTGAGGTAACCCACAGTCACATTCTTCTCCGTCTTCCTTGAACCCATTACCGCAGATTGGACCACCACTGATGTAATTTGGCACGTTGCGGAGACAATAGTCCATGCCAAGGTCAAAAGCTTCAGCAAGCGCATTCTGTGAGCACGATGACCATCTCCTTGGGCTGATTTGACTAGGAAAATGAAAATCAGCAAGATAAAAACCCAGCACAAATTTCTGCACCTCACTTAAGTAATGCCTATTAATTGTAAACTTGGACATTTGTAGATGACAATGAAATCAAACTCAAAATAAATTCACATATTGTCACTGCTGTACACTCATGGCATAAGTCATGTTTGACACTTTTGAGATATTAAAAAAACATTTTCTTTTTCTGTCATTTGGTGACTTACCCATTATGATTCCATTGGATTATTACATTTTTCTATTGAAGCATTTCTTTTTCTAAATATTATCTGACAGCCCTTATGTTGCCATGAACCGTCAATTGCCTTTTGGCAGAAGTCTGACATGCGCCATTATCGTCGAGCAATGACGTTATTATCTTGAGGATGCAAAATTGCCCTGTAAATTCTGGCTGACAGATGATTCTGTAACTCACCCACTGGTGGCTGCCATGATACACTTGTCATCCCTACAGTCACACATGGTATCATTGTCATGTTCCATTCCAAAGTTATGTCCCATTTCATGTGCTACTGTTGTCGCCACCAGGGTCACAATACCCCCATAGTCCTGAAAATCACAAGCACAGTCACAATGCAGGTCAAACTTTAAACTCAGAATACTTGAAAGGAAAATATAATAAAAATAATGAATGAGAGGAATAAATGCTTTCTTTCCTTTGCGATTAAAATGAATGAGAGAAATAAATAAATACTTCTGAAATCAATGTATCAACTAAAACATTTATCTGAATACTAAATAGCCTAATTTTAACTTAAAATAAATAGAACAACTGTGTGACCAATTCTCTCTGCTCTTCTGACACGGCTTAATTAATTGTAAAATGCAAAAAAAAACAACTGACAATACAAGAAACAAACTTTGAGGATAAGACTTACGAACATAAAAAAAATAGTTCACTGAAAGTCTTAGAAAAAAATTACAATCCGAAAGTTTAATATGCCATGTTTATCATGATAAGTATTTTCAAGAAATAAGACTACCAACCATATTAACACCTCCTGAAAATTGATGTGTGCATATGGGACCTTTGATGGCCTTGCCGACCACACCATGGTCAAAGAAAACTCCGCTGTGAACAAGGGATTGGAAACAAAATTGAAAAATCCTACCAAAATCTCGTTTCCTTTCACATCTCTTAAAAAAAATAAAAAAATTCATAAATGAACAAACTCAGTTTATACAGTATTGTCCAGTAATTATGACTATCATCTTATCTAAAAAATTATATGCCCCTGACATTAACGATCTCACGAGATCTACTTCCCAAATATATCCTGTTTTATTAACTGAGGCAGCTACCAAGCATCTCTTTTTTCACAGATTGCACAAATGGTCAGTATATTCTAGAAATACTTTCATGACATCTCCAAAGACAAGACTCTGATATATTCATGAGATCTATAAATTTTTCAGTAATTTTATAATTTACTTTCTCAATGCCAGAACCAAATTACTACTCTAAAACACAAAGAACTTTTCCAGAGAAACAAATGTAGAACTAGGTCAGAAACAGAAAGACTTACGTGATAAGCTGAGCATTATCATTGTGATGGATGGGGTTGATTCTCTCCTTGCGATACCTGAGGAAATTCTCCATGGTGTTGTCTGCACTGGTGGTGATGCTTACACGGTCACCACTGCTCCATACCTCCACTCCCACAAGAGCTACATAGATGTTCAGTTGTCGATACAACTGTAATGCAAACAGCAAGGTGGAATAAAACAACTTTCAAAGAACATGAAAATGTCTTCAATGAAAGACTAGAGACGAGAAGCAGTTACCATCTTAGACTGATAAAAAATTACTATCTTTCAAAGAAAAAAAAGAATGGAAAATGACAGCAAAGACAGATAGCATGAGCTTTAGGTTTATCATCATGAAATACAAGTGATAAAAAACCAAACAACCTTGAGTTATATCAAATCTACCTCAGATTCCTGTATTAATTATGTTATGTTATTAATGCTCCCCTCAAAATGAGCAGCATGAACATAATGAAAAGTAAATTGTTCAGAAGACACACTGCAAACATTACACTTCAAATTATGTTCTGTTGTAGAATAATCACTGCATGTGTGCCACTGATGAAGCATAATGATGTACCATTCCAGAATCTGATCTAAAGACAAGCTAGGAATGACATGAGAATGCTGATCCTAGAAGTCTGAGACAATCTGGTCTCACAGAGCTCAACGTTATTGCTGTAAGAACAATGTGTGTTCAAACAAAATGTTGGTTACTTACACTGCTGACAATGTTGGCAATATTCTGGGATCTTTTAACAATAATATCTGTGTTCTTGCCATGACGCTCAAACTGTAATAGGATTAAAAAGTCTTACGAAATTGGATTTATTTTTCAGTCCTACAAGAAGAAAACTATGCAAAAACTTGTAAGACTTGCGTAATGATTGAATAACAGCTTTGAGGATATCCTTATTGATACAAGTATGATATGGTTGTCATAACCCTCACTGAACTTGTAACAAAAACAACTATACATTAAGAGCAATGAAATTCCTATAGTATGTAAATGACATTAAATTTCTTTCTCTGATATTCTGTATCTGGAATGCTTTCTTTAAAGATCAACATGACCTGGCTAGGGACTTCAGTTCAAAATAATGACCCAATATCGACTAAGCTAACAAGTGAAAATGTGACAACAATACTGTAAACTTTAGACAATACTCATCATTAGGACTGCTTTACACTCACTGTTCTGTAGTCATTGACCAGATATAGTTCCACAAATCTTGTATTGCCATTGCTGTCATAGGGGGCACGTATACTTCGCTTGTGCTGTTCAGCAATAAAAAAATAATTTTTACCAACAGCAAAAAAGAACAACGAATATGCAAGAAATCTTACATAGGGTACTATGCACTTGTCCCGTAAAACACAAAATTTCATAATTTTTGGATGAAATGCTTTCTGAAAGCAATAATGAAACAATAATTTGCAGACACAACAGTCTTATGGCTACCAACCTGTATTTTAATCATGGATTTTACTTAGGATATATCGAAGACCGCAGGAAAAACTATCGTAACACAACTTCTAAAAGAAAAAAAGAGTTATTTGGCATGCCTTGTAGCCTTGACAGCCCACAGGTCCTCTTTAGTCTTATATGTTGGGGCCTAAATTCTGCAAACTAAGGGTTAAATAACATTCTTTTAATGTGGTAACTATTAAGTCTGATGATGAAACTTCGTCAATTTTTTTGTTTCTCCAGAAACATTTTTATAAACACCGAATGATGGTATTTCACCATGCAGCCATATGTATCTGAGAGGCTCTAAACATGCTATACCCACAATACTGATTTACCCAAGGTGCTGATGGATAACACAAACATTTCTATACAATACCTGCACAAAGAGCAAGTTTTTTACTCCTTACTGAATAGTAAATCAAAAGAGTGCCTTACCCGACCAATGACCATACGATGGTTGTGTAGCCTTGGATCATGGCCCTCTGTTCCTGAAAACAAAACAACAAAAAAAAACACCAATCATCCATTAGATTATACTACATCAGACAAAAAAACTTCTCATCCCTGGCATAATGATATGAATGCTGAAATTGTTCAACCTGGTTCAGAGCTTTGTTCCTAATGAAAAGAATCTAAAATCTTCACTGTTCACTGTAGTAACTCAAAAATTCGAAAAATTGTCTTTAATAAAAGTTCAACTACATTCATAAGGTGCATCGAATGATCTTGGTTATAGACACAAGAGCCGAAAAATAATCGAATAGCAAACTTTCAAAAGGTCATCGTCACTAGAACAGTTGTGCTGAAAATAAAACAGTTTTTTGCTTCTCCTGAAAAGCAGTAAGAACCAGTTACTACCATTTTAGGGAACAGCGATTAAATAGGCCCTGTTCACACAAATAATAAGAAAAAGAAAGAAAAGCCCATAAAAAAATACTGATTCACTATGCCCTTGCCATATCTTTCTTGAAATGACATTTGAGCAATACACTAACATATCATACTAGGTAAATTTTCATTATAAGATGGAAGAAACTTGACAAAATCATACCACATCTAAATGGCAGGTGACGTTGGTCCCTGTTGCGATAAATCCTATGGACTTTTCCATCAACGGGTTCTATATGATATGTGTCCTGCTTGTCTGTGATATAGCCACTGTGGAGAGGAAACACAAATTTTTTAAACATACCTCAAGCCTGTAAATCAGATGATAGTACTTTCATGCACCACTATGATTATACCACCAACACTACCAAGGGCAATAAATTATAAGATTATCAAATGTTTATACCAAAAATACTTGTTTGGGAAAGCAATTACGATTATGTCTTATCTATCTTGAGACAAAAACCTGCCAGTTTTTTCTGTCTGATGTTCAGTTATATAATAACTAGCTGAGGTCCCCGGCCCTGCCCGGGATAAATCGGTTTGAATATTAGTTTCAGTTCTGGGTGGTTATTATGGACCTGCTTCATCTTGCCTGTTCCTATTTGTTTATTTTATTTTTGTTTGTTTGTTTTTAATTAAGTCTTACTGCTCTGCCTTTGTGAGTTGACACCCTGCGCATCCCGTACAATAGCATGATTTGCGCACGGGTTAGTGTGTTTGATAGTGAATACATCGCAGGAAGTGGTAACGAAACCTTAAAATAGCGAACCATGACTCGAAAGAGATCTAAATGATGCCGAAACAATGAAAAATGAAACGTAGAAGCCTGAACATTTCATAATTTCTAATATAGCCCATGTTAATTTCGCATTGGTAATATGCTGTTGTGCAAAGTTTGAAGCCTGAGTGTGATGCGGTTCCTGAGCCTTAGGTGACCAAAGTTTCGAGTTACCAAAATATCTTACTACACTCGGCCCTGTCTGAGCTGTAAAAATGACGAATCGGAAAACCTCGAACGGCCCATTTTGTTTTTTATTTTTCTAAATTTTTAAGGTTGTTGCATCCTTAAAATGAATTGATACAAACCTTGCTCAGTCTTTGAACTACTTTCAGTAATTTTTTCCTGGCTCTACGTTCGGTAGTTTTTTCAGCTATAGAGTACAACCGTCCAATTTTACCCAATTATATATATAGATTGATCAAATTGCATTGTCTTGATAAGTCAAAAAAAATGTTTATAATTGATGTGCAATACCCCCAACCCATGAATCTTTTAACAGGCTGATACATACCAATAAATATATATTTGTATTGTCTCTCTTTCCCCATATCATTTTACCAATAACTGATTGATTTCAATGGGCAGTGAGGCATCAATATAAGGACTAAGATTCTGAGAACCTCCCCCTTTTCTTAATGGAAACGGAAGTGTGCTTGGGGGCACATATCGTCATGCCCATAAAATAGATACTCAAGTAATTTTTTAGGGGGCAAACTGAACTGGTCTCACTGTCTTATGACTGTTGTTTGAGTACTAACTTCCATGGCTGCATGTGTTTTTAAATCTGAAAGTACTGACACAAATTTTTCACATGTACACAAAATGGTGAAAAATGACTTGGGCATTTTTTGTACAACCCCTGATATTATGCATACGCTGTTGATACTGACCTGACCCCATCACATGTGCTAAGTGCTGCCTCTGACTCTGGCTGGAACCTTATACTGCCATGATAGTAACAGTTCTCCTTTTCCTGCAGAAGAGCAATAGTTATAATAAGAAGACAGGCCATACAGATTGCTCTGAAGTTTCTCCTCTGCAAGTTTTCTTTTACTTTTGTAGGCAGTATGTTTATATCACAAACAGATAAACTTACAACAGAAAACTTGCATTGCATATGATTATGAAAGGCCATTTACACATGCAGAATGTGTTTTATAATCTCTCATCTCACAGTATTAAAACAAAATGCACAAGAGATCTAGCTGAGAGATATGATCTCCATCAAAATACACAAACAGGTGGTTTTAACCCTACTTCCAATTGTAAAGGTTTTGCACTAAGATCCAAAAGTAAGAACCAAAGTTTTTCCCTTGATTTTTCTCTTTTTTCTATTACTACCCTTAATGTTCACTATGAAATTCTCACACTGAGGAATGATAGTGATAAAATTATTGACCAAATATGCCCATTTAGGAATAATGTCCTATTCTAAAGGTGAATGCATATTTTACCTTTTGCCATCAAATGGTAAAACACAGAGTTCAGTTTGTTGCATTCATGAAGTACACAACCAGCTGTAATTCTTGACCAAACCATTCCAATACATTTAAATAAGAGAACAATATGTGGAAGATATTATTTAAACACCTATATCTGGGATGTGATCGAGGACAATAACCCATCATGGCAAGAGCTTTAGTTATCTCTGTATGATTCATGAATTCAGTTGAAATCAAAAACACATGAAACTTTTAGACCCCCTTTACTGTCAGTTACTACAGAAAGGATCAAATTAGAAGCGGCAATAGATGATTATGTATGATCTGTACAGCTGGTGAAAGTGGCAAACATGAAGTACTTGAGACTAGATAACTTATCAAACTAGATCCCTGGGATAACATTTTATTATTTTAAACCTCAAGAAATATAAAAATATAATTGAGAGGTTAGTTAACTGAAATATTCCACCTTTTGTGTAACACACTTCCAACAGCCAGATGTGGGTACAAATATCATAGCAAATATGATTGATGAAAATTATGTGGAATAGGGTGGTTCAGCTATCAAGAATTTCTTGCGGAAAGACGGATAGTTTGCCCGTGCCAGTCGTATATGTGCACTTTTGAATTTCTATAAAACTCATTCTATTGTAGCCCAAACAACAGTAAGATTTATGATGAAATGTTTCAAATGTGCCACCAACAGGACTGACTGATGAATGCACAACTACATTTAGTTGTAGTAATAAAAGAAATATAAAACCAGAGAGGGGGTGGGGAAAAAAAAGAGAGAGAGAAAAAAAAAAAAAAAGAGAGAGAGAGAGAGAGAGAGAGAGAGAGAGAGAGAGAGAGAGAGAGAGAGAGAGAGAGAGAGAGAGAGAGAGAGAGAGAGAGAGAGAGAGACAGACAGAGACAGAGAGAGAGAGAGAGAGAAAGAAAAAATCAACACATACTCTTTGTCATTCAGGGTATGGCCATAAACAACACCATATATAATAATCGTATGCTGGTGAAAAAGTTTTTGGGAAATGGGGAAATTTCTCAGCCTGAAATAGCAGTAAATAGAAAGATCCTGAAACAAAGTGGCAGCCAGGACTACAGTAGTAAATTTGTATCGATTTATTTGCCTCCCCACGAGTTTTTGCACTGTCCTTGGAAAATATGCATGTACTTCAGCAATGAGTAATCAGAAGGGTTTCCCACTGGCCGTGAATATAACACACGCTGAGTCACTTCAGCGGAAATTTACAGGGCAGACTGACGGGAAAGTCAGACATACAACATTACCACTGACAATGAAGCAGCCAGATGCCTACATTTATATATCTGAAAAGAATGAATGGTTTGGTGTGTTCACTGATTTAACATATGGCTACTTTTACATTTTTTTTTTTCGGGATTACAGAGCTCTCTCTAATCGTGAACAAGAAGTAGTCAGGGCCCAACAGCTTTTATTTTTAATTCCATCATGTTTTGTCTGTCTCCTTTTCCAATCCCTTTACTTTCCTTCTCCACCTCTATTCATGTCATTGCCAGTACATGTATACTTTTTTTTTTAAAAACCTAGAGGGCAAATTGTATTTAGGTGAAGACCCAGTCTATAAGTTCACTCCCCTGACACTGGAACACAGAGCTAACTCTGGCTTGACCTAAATTTTGAGGACGGTTACGGTAATACGACCACATTTCCACCAGACCTTAGTGTCAGTCTGAGAATGCGCCGGTAAACTGTCTTCAGTGTAGAAATTGCCGGAAGAGAAACAGACAGGAGAAACTCCCCAGTAGGCCTAGATTCTAATATTCCTTGTGCATGGTAGTCATCTGCCTAGTCAATCTTTAACTTGAGTTTGTGAGTTTCACAAGGCATAAGCCTTAGACAGTACATTTCTTATGCTCCGCTATGAATGATGATAACAACAACAAAAGTAGCTGATGGTGAATGGAACAGAGAACCTTTTAATCCTAGGCAAATTTATCCAAGCCATAAAATAGGACACAGTCATGTGGCCGTGGTATGTCGGACAGGGGGTTATTATTATTTTACTCTGGCCTGTCCGGACTCCAACATTTCCTTGACTCTTCTCCCCACCTCTCTCTCTCTCTCACCCCCCCTCTTTTTCCTCAGTGGCTCTCCCGTTTTATCAAATCCCTAGATCAATACTTACACGTGATATGTGGTGTGTCTCCGCACTCTGGCCATGGGAATGGAAAACTTTCTCTACATATGACCCAGAGAAGAGGCGCCTGTGAAACAAATAAAAAGAAAAACATGTTAGTAACTGCATTTTTTACTGACAAATATTTAAGGTAGAGGCTATTTGGATAACGTAGGAAATTACCCACAATAGGCTTTTTGGTAACCAAATTATGATCAACTTAAAAAAAACAAACAACTCGGCCATTTCGCCGACAAAGAAAATGTTATTATTGTCAGAGGAGAGAGAGAACGTAATTCTAACCAACACCCTGGCACTTTCCCCAAAATAATTTCACCGTGCAAACAAAACCCATGAGTCTGGCCACATGTGACCCAAACTGTCACTCTGAATTCTTAATTACACTTATAATGGAGGGGACGTACCAAATTAGGCAATTTTATGCAAATTGATCTGACCCATTTCTTTGCACTGGCGCTACCCCACTACGTATTGCCGAGATGTAAAATAGGTCACATCTACCTCACTTTACGTGCCTCACAATCCCCCGTTACCCGCCCTGTCCGTGTCTCTGACATAATTCTCCATATTACAACAATTATCACGGTTGTAGCGTAAGTTGTCCCAAATGCGCATAACAATCCAATTATTCTGTAGGTATGTCATATTCTTTCCATATCCTTGGTACCATTTTTTTTCGCAGTCGGCCTACGCCCCTTCACAAGCTCACCTGAGCCACAGCTGTTGTATCATAAAGACAGTTTCTCCCTGTAAAAAAAAAAGTATGCCACGCCCGCACATTCCATTATATTACATGCTTTAACCATGATGCATCCCATTTCGATCTCAATACATAAAACTTAATCCCTAGTCCTGTTTGAACATTTTCATATCATAGTTACAGGATAATGCACTGGTTTTCCTGTTGGGTTTCTGATTAGGTGAAAGACATTTCAAGAATGGCGTGTTATATACTGTGCTCAATAAATGTTGATAATAACTAAAAACAAAACAAAAACAAAACGAGAATGAATGTTATATGAACGCAAATTAATGATGCCAAGACAGAGATAACAAGAATTTGACGTGAGCAACGGCAACAAAAAAGTAAATGGGAAGAAAAAAAGTCCGAATTAATATTCTCGAAAATAATTAGCAATTTCGATATGAAATAATGAAAGAGCGCATTTGTAAATTCACTGCCGTAATCTAAATCACTCATAAATGATTTAGATCATGAACCCACCCAGTCTCAAAACAAACACACAAATACAAATTTTCGCTCATATAATACAAAATAAAATTCCATCTCTTCAGAATGACCCCCCCCCCCCCCACCCCCCTCAATGAATGCATTTTTCAAGTGTTGCAGATAACAGACATGCTGATATATGGATAATGTGAATACGATGCGGCATCCTAAAATAAAGTTGCCTATGGAGCCCTTTACTTGCTAGACATTACTGTTTTTTTTTTCCAACCCATTGTTCTTTCAGCACTTGTTATTAGGCACCGAATCTGCTTGGCTTCGCGCCCGTCATCCCCAAAGGTTTATTTCTATTCATGACCTTCAGGAATTTTCTTCTCTCCCATTTCTCGAAGAATTTCCCCCTTCTTTCACTCATTTTCTGATTTCCCTTGCCGATGGCGTTGCGATATCCCCTCCCTCTCTTTTCCTCCCCTCATGTGTTCTAGCAAAATTTGTTGTGTCTTCGACCTGCTCATCAATGAGCAAACACAGTAGAACCTGTGTTCAGCACAGTGATCTACATACAACAAGCAATCCCATTTTGAAAAAACCAACAGACGGATCTGGCATCTTCACAGCTTTTTGTCGGCCACACCAGGTACCCGGCCAATATTATATTATACTGCGTTTACAGCTAATAGCTGTCTCGGGAAGACAAATTTGTAAATCAGTCGGCCTTGATCTCTCCTGCATCAAACACTTCCTGCGCACGTACGCGCCGAGTTACACGTTTTAAATCTGATTTCCCTTGCAACATGATCCAAATTTCCATCCGAAATTTATTTTGAGGGAAGTATGAATTACATAAATACAGCTTCACAACAGCCCCTCAAAAGAAGGCCTGCTGGATAATGCCAATATATCGCAATAATATAGTTGTTTTTTTCTTCCCGCACCACACTGGGGTTTAAAATTATCCCACATCTTCAGAAAAACATACAAATAAAGAGTAAAGACTGAAAGCCCTGCAGCAATAATGAACTCTAATTCAAATAGCAAACAGACGAGACAGCGGATTTATACGGTAAAAAGAAATGGCAGATGAGAAATTAATAATGATGGCTATTAAGATGGTCGCCGTCGTTTTGTTTTCTTGGTCCTTGTATCTGGAAAAAACTTCCATCAACACCAAGGAGCCGGAATCTATTACTAGGTTTAAAAATAATTTTAAAAAACATTTACTTAAAAACCATTTTGACTGCTAATGGAATTTCTGTGCCAGGTCTACCAAATGGGGTGTGTGTTGTGCGTGCATCCCATCGTACTCATGTGTGGAAGTGTTTGTAAGCATGTATGCATATTTTGCTGTTCTCCCTGTAAACCGCCTTGAGCAGTCAGGAAAAGTGCCCTATATAAATCTACTTTATTTGTTATCATGATTAAGAAGAGCAAGAAAAATGGCGAGGACGAAGTCAAAAGACGAGGAGAATAGGAGAAAATAAGAAAACCCATGGCCTCAAGCACTTTTGTCATAAACACGACGTCTCTTTAAAATCAATTGCCCATCAGCTGACATTAGCAACAAAGGAGATAAGTACGCAATCAATGTTCTTTGCTGAAAAGCTGAGTAAGGGGAACAGGCCGAAAATAGCTAGACATTCTGACACATACATGCCCAAACAAAATTATATGGAGAGGTCTCCACCACAAAAATGTTTTGTCCATCTCAAAATCCATTGTCTTAAAGGCTAAGTGTTAGATAATGACAATAACAAAGACCACTAAAAAAGAAAAGATAATGTTCAAGAATGTTCAAGAGTCCTCACTGACAATTGTTTAGTCCACAAAAAAAAAACACAAAAAAAAACCAGCAAGTGCCCCTCGACACAAGAACATCTTGACAATGTATTCAAGACTCAAAGCAGACAAGCCCTGCACTGGAAAAGCAAGAACAAACAAGAAATGAGAGCAAATGACCTCAGAGAAAGACTTACTGTCCAACCACGAAGCGGCCTGGGAGGAAAAGCAAAGGTTAGGGGTGGTGAAACCTCACGCAACAAAACAAAACCAATCTATGGTTCCAGCTGCATAGCTAAATATGGTGCAGCAAAAACTCCTCCGATAATTTCCTCTCCTCTGCCAATTCTGATACAAGTGCTTGTAACAATCTCTTATCG
Organism: Onchidella celtica; assembly: GCA_963931925.1. Classification (NCBI taxonomy): domain Eukaryota; kingdom Metazoa; phylum Mollusca; class Gastropoda; order Systellommatophora; family Onchidiidae; genus Onchidella; species Onchidella celtica. The sequence goes on along the minus strand of OZ007567.1, from coordinate 49,841,048 downwards.
GAAATGCCAAGCAATACACGGAGTTATCAGAGGCCAGTAGGAGATGCAAAAAAAAACAAACAAGAAACAATTTTATCTCTACTGCACGAGAAATTGTGCAAACTGTCGTTCTGTTATCTATATAGTATGATCTGGTTCACTCATGTAGACCCGATAAATGGCATAAGCGCAACAACAAAACGACAGTTATAAAACAGAAACACCCACATTTATTAAGCCTTGTTACAGCGAATCAAGCACTCAGTACACCAACGGGCATCATACTTGCTGAAGACTGTTTCTGACAGGTAGTGAAAGACAGTGAACACAACAAAACGGCCATAACGCTGTGTTATGACATTCTGTTGGTCAGGTTATGACTGATTGTAAATGTCAACAGAACAATAGTACACACATCGAGCTCTTACACTATGGGACAAAATACGCGGATCAACTTTACTGTTCTATTATTTTTCCGGCCCATTGCAGAACTGCTTTTCACTTCTACCAAGAGTGCTGTTTATTCAGTAAGAAATATCTCTTTGCATGAAAGTGATCCCAATTCTAAAGCCGTCCAATCCTGACATTTTGAACCTGATCCATCCATCCACGTTTCTTTCTTGTTCCTCAGCACTTGCTACCCGCCTGTCAGCCCCTGCAGTAATGTACACCTACCGAGACACACTGAACAGACACAGCAATCTACCGCAGTCTATGCACAGGCACGTGAGGGATTCTTCTCCGCCATGCTAAGCTTATCTTGTCTCTTTGTATTTTCCTTGTCTACTGACCAAAAAGTGAAATCCCGTTGTTTTTTCTTTATATCATTTTCCCCTGTGGCTCCAGTTTCATCATTCGCCTAACGTAAAAATGTAAAAAAAAAAAAAAAAGTTTTTCACGAGATTTCACTTTTCAAGAGAAAAGCACAGGATTTTTTTCTAATCGATCATTTTAGACTGGTTATAGAAGATAAAAACATAACTCGACCAGCCCTGGCTGGAAATGTCAACTATTCCTTATTTTATTATTAGTTTACTACATTTTAAAATTGGAAATTATGACAGCAATCTCAAATATTAATATTTTTCCTCTACTGAATCTGTGTACTTTCTGTGTACATTCTGACTCACTCCAGCTGCATACCCATTGGTAAACACAAATTAAACTGTGACACCTAAACTAATTACTCTGTACATTTCACTACTTTAAATCTATTATTATTATCTGAACGTTTCTAGAAATTAAACTCCCCTTTCAAGACCAAGGGAAACGAATGAAAATTTTAATAGGTAAGAAGACCAAAGGCCCCTGGTAAAAATCGATTAATCTATCAATATACTTGTCATGTTTTTAGTAAAAATGTTACAGGTACGTGATGGCTAAAAACAACAACAAAAAAAAACGTTCCAACCCGTGGGTTATTATTCCCATTGATCGGGGTATTTCCAAGCTAACAACATCGCAAATCAGCACTGTATCCTCCAGTCCAGTATCGTTTAGACTAGAGTGCAAGGAATGAGTCAGTAGGTCAACTAATAATATACATGTAGTTTTTCTTGCCTTGCAAGTTCCCTTTAGGTCTGAGCCAATTCTCCCTGACTCCTTCCAGCAAAACAAACAACAACAAAAAAAAAACCAACTCAGAAAACAACACGACAATGCATTATGCATATAATATCTCGCCATTCAAATCTTTTACACTCTGGAATTCCGAGATGTACATTATTATTCAAGTGCTCCCTCTTTTAAGAAGTTTTATTTTAGCAACATTTACCATCTGATTAGGTATGTTTGCTCTTGTGTACTGTGTCACGAGTGGAGTGAGTGCAATTAAGGGGATTGCTACAGAGCGGGTGTAGAGTAAGAAGGGCTCACGGCAGACAAGTAGGGAAAGACGGGAAAGGAGGAGAGTAAAATTAACGCACGTAGACAAGTAAGTTAAGCGTGCTGTTGTGAGTAGTGGGGGGTCTGAATGAGGCGAAAGCGCTGTATTACTATCACTGCAAGTTAGAAGGTCCTACGGAACGGACGCTAATAAGAGCCCATCGGGCGGACATAAGGGGAGCAGTCGAGACACCAGTGAGAGAGTTTCCAGTGATGACTGGTGCCGAGGTCGGGCCAAGAGCGCCGCCTACGGTGATAGGCCAGCATCGGGCCGGAGGCCACACATAGGCCAGAAGTGAGGCTGTCAGTGCAGGACAGTAGAGGCACATAAAGTCGTGGCAGTCAGGCCACGGACAGGGACGTAGATATGAGCGTGAATGTGATAATGTACTATTGCCATGTTGAGGGGCTAGTGAACTAATAATGTACTATTGAAATGATAATGTCTATTGAAATGATAATGTGTTATTGCCCTGCTGAGGTGCTAGGGGAATGCTAAGGTGTATGACAATAGGAAGGTGATATTGAGAGACTGCGGTGCCAGTGAATTATTAATGTGCTATTAAGACCCTGAGGGGAGAGGCTGAGGCCGAAGTGCCTTTAGGAGTAACTACCGGGTTGTGGATCCGAGGGAGAGTGTGTGTGAGAATAAGGCCGTTGTACGGCAGTTCATTTCAATAATATAATGTATGTAATTGCGCTATTATCTGTATAATTATGTTTAATAAATGTGTGAGTCTGATGGGTTGTTCTGTTAAGTGTAAACTTGTTTGTTCGTGATTGTTGTCCTGTCATAAACTATTACATCTCCCAGTCTGGGATTTGTGACATACTGACTTCCTGAAAACTGAAGGGTTTCTTTTTTTGTTGTTTTTTTTATCGTTGACAGAAAATGTCAGACAAGGGTGATAACCCACTGATAACCGGGCATATTATTATCTGAGTACAATTTGTCTTCCCAGGTTGGCTAGACCAAAGCAGCAGAGACTGCTCCGCTAGTCTGCCACCCGACATGAGATAACCTCACTCGGATTTCTCCTCCATCCCGTGCATTCTCGGGTTGTTAGTCCAGAAAAGCCCACGTTGCTAAATAGGGAAATGCTAGGTTGGCTTTTTGTGCTGTTTTATCCTGCTGGACGTGTGCCCTTGACTCACGCCGTGATCTATTTCCTTTCGCCACGGGCACAGGCCTTTCATTCCGACAGCAGCCTGACACTGTGCTGGGATGTATGTATGTGTCAGTGGGTGCAAGTGTAATGCTGGTAATCGTGAAGGACGACGGGTGGCACAAAAGGCAAAGGGAGACAGACAGAGAGGGGGGGGGGCAAAAAGAAAGAAAGAAAGATCAAGAAAGAAAAAAAAGAGAGAGAGTGAGAGAGAGACAGAGAGAGAGAGAGAGAGAGAGAGAGAGAGAGAGAGAGAGAGAGAGAGAGAGAGAGAGAGAGAGAGAGAGAGAGAGAGAGAGCGAGCGAGCTACCTTGGCAGTTTACACAGTACATGTCAAGAATAATGTACTGCTTCAGTTTATACCAATATTTCAACGTCAACTTCCATTCCACTTTTACACAGAAATGCCTCAGGAAATACATTACTCACACACACACACGCGCACCTACAAAAAGGAAAGGCTCCAATTACGCAGGTAAAAGACAACAACAGTCACCTCCCTCCCCCACCCCTAACAAAACAAAACAAAACCCCTACGCAAGAATCATATATGACAGTAGGTAATGAGCACAGAATGTCACAAAAATAAACAAGAACCCGACATTTTCAAACATATTTTTCTGCAGGTTTTTATTATACAACCCGCTGATTTATTACGTACACCCCGAAATAGCAGCATGTCAATGTATCGACTTAGAAAAAAACCAACAACATCAAAATGCTGCTGACAAGCTGAGGCCGAGCACCACGAAAACCCTATAATCTTGTCCGAAAATGTTCTGTTTGAATGCGCACTGCAGCGCTGCTCTTCCTTTCCAGTGATCTCGCAAACGTGTCAGGAATAAAATTTTAATCATTTCTCAAAGGATTTACCGTGCTTGCACAAAGCGACAAGGTGGGATTTCACGGGAAACAAAAAGGTTTCTTGGTTATAAATGCTTGTTGGACACCAAGTTTATTAATAAGGTCAAAAAACACAGGTGGCATGCAATTGCAAGTGCTGGGAATTTACACCGAATACCGTACGCAAAATGCCACACCTTTTCAGAATCCATTTGCCCACGGACAGGCCAGTGTGGTCAATGAGATATTATATACAACAACATAAAAAAATACAAAACTTCCCGATGGGCGCCTCACGCCAGTATTGCCAGATTGCACCTTATACCAAAGAATGTAGAAGTCTACAATCTTTGCTTATACTCAGCAGTTAACCACCGACACGAACGAAAAAACATCCCGGCAGAGGACAAACGCCGGTTGGGCAGGGGTTGGGGGCTCTGAAAGAAAAGCTGGCCCCGAGATGCATTCCGAAGCTCCACCCTCCCTCAATGAAAACGAAAACCCATTCATATTACATTGTAATCGTTTCAATCACGTAATTGCTCAGATGCTCAAACGGCAATCCTATTAAAAACGCGTACAGCCACACACTCCAAGGAATGTTTACGTCTACACTCACTTGGTGACTGTAAAACAATGAACAAGGTAGGTGAATTGCCACACCTGTTAGAACCCATCGGCCCAAAGACAGATCAGCGCATTCAATGAAATTTTGAAAGATCATCAACAACATTACCAACAACAACATCCCTCCCCTCTCCTCAGAAAGGAAACAGAAAACCCTCTCATAGCAATACTGTAATATATCCAATCACGTAATTGCTTGGCTGCCTATACAGTCAATCCTGTTAAAAACGCGTGCAGTCACACATTCCTGTCACAGGAATGTTGACGTCTAAACTCATCTGAAGTTCATCTACTAGGCCTACATTGTGAATCTACAGTTGCCACCAGGGGTACGTGGTGTCACATTTTACCAACACCAGTAGTACTGATAAGAGAAAATAAAGTTCAATGTCTGTTTTTCCTATCCCCTGGGGTCATTCCCATTTAATATTCATCGACTGATAAAACAACAAAAGAAACCAAAATAAAACTGCCCACATTTACACGCACATAATTTCATGAGTTTTAAATCAATAGCTCCTGGAATCGGGCCATGAACGCCTGGTTAATCACCTTAATATTCCTTGTGTGCCCAGGAAGACACAATGTTAGAGCTTTGGCTGAACAACCGCGAGCAGGCAATTAAATATTTAACGACTGCCTGAGTATTTGAAATATTATTTTGTGAGAGCCCGCTGAATATGATTGCAAAAATGAAACGTGAACGCTGTTAATAGCTGCAAGTGGACAAGGCTCGTTATACTTTATGATCATGATATTTATCAGCAAGTTGTAATGAACAACAATGACAATACATGTAATTACAATATTAACATATAATGTGTGTGTGTGTGTGAGCGAGAGATAGAGAGAGACAGAGAGAAAAGAGTGAGCGAGAGATAGAGAGAGACAGAGAGAAAAGAGTGAGGGAGAGATAGAGATAGAGTGAGAGAGAGCGTATGCATCGCCGTGTGTGTGTGTACCTGTGTCTAGGCGCACGCGTACGAATATATTTACGATCGTTTCTTTTTTGTTTCTTCCATCTTCACCCCATTTCCGTTTCCCTGTATTTTTATGTTCCATGCAGAATGGGTGGCACGAAATGCAAAGAGAGAGGCTGAAAAAAAAAAGAAAGAAAGAGAGAGAGAGAGAGAGAAAAATAAGAAAGAGGAAAGAGAGCGAGAGAGGCGATTTCTCAAGTGAGTCTGTACAGTAGTATCATTTTACCGGCAAGCATGAAATTGTAATGAGTTAAGTAGGCTATTTTAAATTGTTCCCAAGGCCTTCTGGAGTTTTTTTTTTGGGGGGGGGGCGGCGCACATACAAGTGAGCTCAGGTGGCTTGTGCTCAGCTACAAAAACTATCAGGCTGGAAAAGAGAAATAATCGTCTGGAATTGTTTGCTGGCATGACGATGTCCGGTATTGAAGGCATGTCAAGCCCACACTGACGCAGTGGCGGTGTACGAGAAAATAAGTATTTGGCGAACCAAGGTTGTAGTGCCCAGTTAGTGCTCAGGAAAGCAAAGCGGGAGTGAAAGAAGGAAGAAAGAAAAATGATCAAGATGGGACTAGAACCCGCGACCTCTACTACGGCACCCGTCGCCTTGCCAAGAAGAAAACAGATCGCTTAACCGTCTCTCAAAAAGAGAGACGATCGTGGCCGAACTGTTTCACGGTGTCTCTTGCTGACTTGAGTATTCGTTCTCTGGGACCCCAAACCCACTTGCCTCACCCCTCCCCACCTCGCTCTCTCTTTGTCACCCGCCTGCCACTGGACAATACGAACATCTAGGACAAGGAATACAAGATGTATGCCTCCGAGTTTTAGCAAACAGAAGTCAACAGAAGTCCGAGTTTCATCAAACAGAGGCGGATCTACTATGAAACTATCTGAAGCTTAACTTTCCGGGCCCCTTATCCCGGAGGGCCCAGAGGAAACTTTTTTAATGAGTGAATTTCAGACGTTGGTTGCGAAGGGATCCCTAACAGTTCAGCTTCAAGCTTAAGGTCCCCAAAACGTAGGTGGGCACTGCATTGAGGCATCCACATCAAGGCTCTCGGGAATTCGCCTTTCTCTGCATGAAATACAATCATGTAAATGATGTATTCGCAAATTTTTGTACGGCGCAAGCTTGATTCGGTATTCAACGATATGTTTATGTCCGCAGGTTGTCGAAGCAAGTTTTTGTAAGCCGGAGATCTAAATGTTTTTCAAACGCCGGAATTCCGACAAATACATGTACCGGCAAAGACAGAATGTACCATGGCCGACAGAATCAACAATGGCGACTACAGTGTATATTTATTGCTACGCTAGCACTTTAATTAAACGATCCCTGCTATCAGTTCATGATACGATTACCATTTTGGAATACTACAGTAGTATTTTTTTTATCATAGCTTGTGTAACCAACCAGCAGTAACCTGGTTGGTTACACAAGCTATGATAAAAAAAATATTCCAGCTGCTCAAGATTAAAAATGCGAACAGAATAATAAACAGAACGAGGGCAACGTACCGACTGCTATACGATAATACGGCGATCGCACTGATATTATTTTTCTTTTAGAACTGATTGGATAGTTGTTTTTCTTTTTAAATTACTTGTTGCTAACACAGAGCTTTGCTGGCCCACATTTCAATTTGTACTAAGCCCTACTGCAACCCCGTATTTTGTGTACATTATTATGTATTGTGTGCTTGCATTTTTTACTCTAATTTTTAATGTTTACCTCGCCTATCATTGGCAAGGATCACAGCAGCACCAGTCTTTACCGAACTGACTCAAGTAGTGCTAGACGCACGCTGTTAATTGCTGCACAAGTGTTGTGGAGACATGTCAGTAGTTCCTATATCAACATGATGACAATTTATTCACTTAAAACATGTACCTGACATACTTTGGTTAAATACTCACATGAAAACAACAACAACAACAACAACAATAACAGCATGTGGTAAAAAGAGGAGGAGGAGAAGCACATGGACTGATGACGTTTGCTCGAATGTACACGAACTAACTTAAACTATGGCCCACCCCAGGGGCTGTCTTTTCAACGTACAAGAATAACAGGTGTGCCACTCCATTCATCTCAAACAAAAGCCTACCTGAAGACTTGAGTTTAATATGCTGCTACATGGATATCATAATAGCTCTTCTTTGGTGTCGGTGTCAGGACATGCCAACTGTTATAATAGAAGGATTGGGGAAAGGGAGCTCCCACCGGCAGCGTCCACCCACATTCTATATAGCATGCCTTGAGAATATCTGCACATTATTCGCTCTCTTTCGAATACACGGATATTCACCCCCCAGATCATAAATGGTTTAGAAAACCACAAACAAGAACTGCACCTCCCCCCCCCCCCCCCCTAAAATATTGAGAGGGAGAAAGAGTGTGTGTGTGTGTGTGAGACAGAGAGAGAGAGAGAGAGAGAGAGAGAGAGAGAGAGAGAGAGAAGAGAGAGAGATAAAGAGAAACACCAACAACAATCCCTCTCCCACCAATGGAGAGAGAGAAAGAAAGCCGCCCCCCCCCCCCCCACACGGAGAGAAAGGAAGAAGACAGAAAGAGAAAGACAAAAAGAAAGTGAGGGAGAGAGAGAGAGAGAAAGGGAGAGCAGAGAGAAAGAGAGAGAGAGAGAGAGAGAGAGAGAGAGAGAGAAAGAGAGAGAGAGAGAGAGAGAGAGAGAGAGAGAGAAAGAGAGAGAGAGAGAGAGAGAGAGAGAGAGAGAGAGAGAGAGAGAGAGAGAGAGAGAGAGAGAGAGAGAGAGAGAGAGAGAGAGAGAGAGAGAACATAATGCTCAAGTGTTGTTCCGTCACGTGATTTTATTCTCAAGCATTCCTATAATATTGGAACAACATAATCATTTATCGCCCCAACTCTTCTCGCTCCTCATGAACAGAATCTTTCTAGTTCTAGTTTATCTAAAAGACAGCTAGTTAGCATTTCAGCATAAAGATTAACGACACGAGTGCCAGTTTCATCCTATCCATGTCCAAATTAACAAGAAAATCCGATCAGATTCAAGACAGCCTGACAGAAATCGTTACAAGCCAGAGATAACAAATAGCCTACCAATTGTCATTTTCTTAATAATCCTTACCCACGCAGCATAGGATTCATACACACCCGTACTCTTCACCTAACATAGTGATACACACACACAATCTAAATTTCATGCATCACATTGATATCTGACAGCGATTTTCATGGAAACATTTCTTGACTCTGCCAGCGTAAAATTTGAAAGCCGACACCGTCTTTCCAAATCAGAATCGAATACATTTTTCTGATTTCCTGAGTATGACCATACTTATGACAGTTAATAAAATCGTATATTGTATACCATAATCATAGGTGAAAATGTCTATTGGTAGAATACAACATTTACCAATAAGTTCTGAAATTTCATTTTCTAATTCAACCTCAATTATGTTCCAAGTTTACTACCCATAATGATTTTAATTTTTCCCCTTTATACTATTTACTTAACACTGATTGCTATTTTTTTATTTTTTTTTAAAAGGCAAATTTTTGCGATATCAAAAGAAAACTCAAATATCGTTGTGGATCAGTGTGATCGATACTGAATTCGTCAGCCTCAAAGAGTGGACATGAGCCGGAAACAGCTAGACGCATTGATTACCGCATGAATTAGGACCTGATCGATGCCGGATCAGTATCACGTTGCCTTGTGCCAAGCCATCAGTTCTTGTTTCTGAAGGCTGAGAGACGGGATGGGCCATTTAGTCAGTCGGTTACATGTGCTTGGCCGGGCCTGACACCGGCAGTTCCAGCATCGCCCTGCGTATGTGTGTGTGTGCCCGTGCCTGTGCGGGCGCGTGCCTGCGGGCGAGTGCGAATATATTTACGATCGTTTCATTTTTGGTTCTTCCATTTCCCCCGCATCTCAGTCTCTCTGCCTATTCCAGAATTTGCCATGAAATTTCACCTCGTACGTTCAGGGTTAATCAAAACACGAAATACCGATCGGGAATAATCTCCCCTCCTCTCTCACCATGTATCTATCTCTCACAGGCATTCTATCGCACTGAACTAGTCTCTTCCCTCGGCTGCACACGTAACAAATTTAATTAAAATTATCTGGTTACCGATCCACTCTATTCCTCTAGCACACAAACTAACTGTCATACTCACGGACAAACAGTAAGCTCGTACTTGCTCGAATTCTGCTTAGATCTACTGATTAATATCAGTATTATTATAACCAAAAACAGCAAAGGGATGTCGAGAAAAAAGACTAAGGAGATTGGCTATCGACGGTATATCTTCTCACTGGACGAACTTCCCTACTTGGCGTTACAACTCCAGCTTTATTGGGTTAAAAACGCAAATAAAATGAAACGCTTGTGATACTCCAGAAGATCTCCAGAGGAAGACAACCCCTGTCAAACAAGTATTCCGTCCCTTGATTTCTTTAACTCAATGGGTACCACATTCGGGTCGTGAGTCTAAGTGTTACCCCTCAATCCCTTTTTCTTACCATCTCTCTACCCCCTGTGATGTCATCGAGACAGCCCCCTCCCCCGACCCAAATCACCATCCACTCCTCTCGAGGAGGCCACTGATCATATTAACAGAGACCCCAGAATACATAGAACTCCAGAATCAGGGGTGTCAAGCGACTGAACTTTTCAGCCACTAACCTTGTCAGGGTGCAATCAGAACAGCAATCAGTGAGACCTAAACTCAATCCAAGACCTGTCCTCTTGAAGACGGACAGCAAATTGAGGAGACTGAATCCCAAATAGGTCTACGTGCCTTGCAGTCATATAACAAAACCACGCCTTCCTTTTCTACTGTCATTCTTGGGAACAGGTTCACCCATACGTCTTTACTGCCCTTCTCCTGGCCGTTCGGAGATACTCCCAATGAGGTGCAGTGTAAAGATCTAAATGTTCAAAATTGGTTGTGCAATATACTTTGCTTTTTGCTACTTCTTTGCGCCTGCGTGGCAGAAGAATTAAAGAAATCCCTTTCTCTCTCTCGTACGCCTGAAACAACAGACCACAAGTCATGGTGTCGGCCAAATTACAGCCCAGGTTCACGGTAAAACAAATGCCCATTATGACCGGTCGATCAAATTGCCGCAAAAAAACAACAACCAAAAAACAGCTAGTCTTTAATACGGCAGTACCCCACACATAAACAGTGACGTGTTCCATTTTGATTTTCTCAAAACTGACCCAGACATCGTCATTTCGAAGACAAAATCCCGTGGCAATCACTGTAAGACTTGATGCCACTGGGATTCTTAGCAACCATTCTGACAGCGTTTTATCCCGTAAACATGAACCGTACGTAAGTGGCGTTTAGCACTGATTAGCCCCGGCGGTCGACATTGTAACGACGCCGCTGACAATGCTGCCTCTCGTGCTAAACTGGAATAAGTGCTTCAGGACATTCATTACATGTCATTGTTTTAGGCGCGCCCAATCGGTCTCCATTCACAGAATACACGGTGCATTCCCACAGCGTTGCGTTCTTCACTTTCCCCACACGACAAAACGCTGTTCATATCACTGATTAGTGTTGCAGCCACCGCCGGTAAAAAGTGGCAAGCACGAAAATGCAGAAGTATCACTGCAAGTGCTAGCAAGACAAATTTTGTTGTTGTTGACGTTTCTACCAGGGTGGGGGGTGGGGGTGGAAAGAGGCGAATGTAATGAACATTCAACGACTACAAGTTATTGTTCTGGTAGGACAACATGCTTAATAATGTCTAATTCGCCTCACACTGAAACCAGTTTTGCTCGTAATTATTTTCCATAAAACGTACTGAAAGCTACAACCACTACTTCCGACTTCTCATATTTCCACCATGGCTAATATAATCCTTATGTCAGTGACTAAAGCGTGTCCGTATGACTCAGTTAGCACACAAGATCAGAAGAGAGTTGAACATGCTAGCTTGGGTCAGACCAAAAATTGCTCATGAACACTGGCTCTCGTGAAACCGGACATTCACAGCCAGAATAACGCCGTGCTCAAACATAATTAATACCATTTTAATGGCGATCGATATTCATATTGGCCAGCTAACTGGGTCAACTGCCAGCAGCAGTGAGACAAAATGAACAAATCATACACCGTATAAGCTGTGGCATGTCAGAAAGATGCAAACTACATAAATACTCATATTGAATGTCTTACAATATTTGCTTCTGTGTGAAAATTAATGTTTTAACGAGGGTTAGACAGACTGCAGAGTGCCTAAGTTCCTGGCTCATCCCATGAACTGCGACTTAAGATATAGTACGATATATTATAAAATGTAGCGATCCATCATGGCAATTAGACCATTGCGCCCTTTCGAGCGATTCATGGGAATTTCAGTCATCATGCATACAGTATGGTTGTGGGAAGGGCTGTGTGTACAAACAGGAAATGTTACAGTCAGACTTTACAACAAACTAAAAGTGTCGCAAAGCATTAGCGTGGATCATTTCTTTCTTTTTTTTTGTTTTTGTTTGTTTGTTGGTCAGAGCAAAAAGGAGATATCTCCAAGCCCCACGTCTTCAGTTCCAAGCTCCATGTCTTCAGTGGGCTGTTCACTGAAGCCCGCGTGTAATCTTTAAAGTGATTCATTACACACGCAGTACATTCTTCTCGTACGACTGGTAACCTTGAAACTACGAACACACAGAAAACATTTCAAGCTGCAAGTGAAATTTATCCCCAGACGTTTCATGTGCTAGCGCACACGCGTTTGCTTAAAGGATCTCTGCAAATTGAAGCCACAACTTTAACTAAACAAATTTCTTTGTTGTGTCCACATTCCTTTCACGACCTGTTGACCAATCCTGGTCGGTGGAATGTTGTCGCAAACGATCTCTAGTCACCGTTTTGTGACAAACATTCACTCCTCTGTGGTTAAAAACCTGACTGATAAATCGTACGCCTTGTCTGTCGCTGTCATACACAAAATTGAACACCTGCTCTCAGTTTTTAAGTTTGCTCGAAAACGCATGTACACAAAGTCATGGGGAATGAAGCAATTACTTTTCGCAGATAAAATTTGAATTTCCAGCTTGAAAAATACATTAAAACACTGAATAGCTCTCTTTCTCGCTCACTCTCTTTTCTGTGTGTACATGTGTAAAGGGGGGGGGGGGTGGAAAGCAAGCGAGAGAGAAAGAGAGAGAAAAAGGGAGAGAGAGAGAGAGAGCCATCGCATCCTGGTTAGATAAATATGTTTCACAGTCACAATGTGTGTTTGCTGCATATGTAGAGGCAAATGGGGTTCCATTCATAGGATTACACGCAATTATCCTGAAGTTTTTTTCAGTTCTTTGAGTTCACAAAACCACACCAAGCTTATTCTAGTAGGCTGTACAAACAACAATGTTAATATGAAAAAAAAAAAAACGCAGCTGATCCGCCCTCTCTCCTCTTATCGATTACGCAGTACAATAATTGAGAGAAGTTTGTGTTCTTTCTGCCTTTAACATATTGTTCTTTAATACATTACTCTGTGGACAATGACGAGGATGTAAATTCTCAAAATCAATATCTGAAACACAAAACAACTATGTCACTACCAACGCCCAATAAATTATTATACATTATACAGAAGAGGAAGACGTGCACGGTGAAGCCTTCTGTTACATATGATATTATTTTATAATACATTATTTTATATGTACCTATTCCATCCCCGTGCCTCTCCTCCCCACACATTCAATCTCAAGGTGCCTCAACGGGCCTTGCCCGTGCATGTGTAACTGTAAGCACTTTTATATAAGACCTCTTTCACCCTTTGTCCCCCCCCCCCCCCAGCACAATTTGTCCCCCTTGTACAAAATCACGTTTTCAGTTAAATTATTATAATGTACCACGTGTCCTGTCACAGTTTTTGTCTCGGGCCCTATTGAAAAACACGAATGCCACACTTTATTCCCAACAGCACTATCCCAAATCTCTGATTTTGTAAACAAAGCAGAACTAAGCTTGCAAAGAAATCTGCTATTTACAAACAAGCACTCCAATCATCAGCATGAGCGTGGAATAAATTTAGTGCCGATACACTCTTGCACCCATTCACATAGTTCACCTGCCGGAAGGCGTATTCTAAGACTACGCAAGCCGAAATTTTCATGCTTAATTGCTTCTTGCACCGTACTGTATCTGGCATTCAGGACACAGTGCAGAATGATTGCACAGTGAAGAGTAAGGAGGATTCCATGTGTGCAGAGAGTAAGTCCCCTTTCAGTATGAGTATGTGGTTTTGACACAGCAGATCGGCTACAAGTGAAATACGACCTAATAAGGCAGGCTACACGACCAGCTTAATGATTTATAACGTGTATGATTGTTACTTTCATATACTATACATGAAGTTCACGGACGATCTGTCGTTAATGCAGTCAGCTGTAATGTTATTATGGTGCTTTGCCAAAGGACGGACAAATGAGTTTTTTTTTTTTCCAGCTTAATGCGCTGGCAACACTAGCATTAGATCTTCTGTATCACTTTCGCCATCAAATTGTTGTTCACTTTCTCTGTTACTCATCATGTCATCACTGCTTCTGTTGTAGCCTCAGAACTGTAAAGAATGTCCTGGAGTACCAGAATGTTTATAAAGTTCATCAAGTCCTGCCACAATATTGTCCTCCGTTTGTCTATCTTGTCCGGCCATCGGTCTGTAACCAGGAAATAACCACTTGCTGGCGATTACCGATGAACCTGAAGTATGCCCAGCCAAGCCGATGATGCTTATAGAGTGCCACCTGCCACGTGTCCTGAACCACTAATTAGGCGGTACGAACTGCAAGCACTAAAGTGCTCTTCATGAGACACCGGGAATTCCACGAGAAACCGCGTATCTACTGCAGCGGCCCTCGTTTTATTGGTTAGAAAAAAGAACGCATATATAACACTTAAAAACTCAATAAAATATGAGTTCTCCCATTGAATTCTGGTTCCTCGTTCATGTGATGATCCCCTATTCAATAACTGTTCACAGCTTGACAAGAACTCCGACGTCAACGTTAACCTATCCCCCCCCCCCCCCCCCATCCCAGCTCCAAACAAAACAAAACAACAAACAACAATAAAGCAACATCCGACGTTTTATGGAAGAGTCAAATAGAGAGAAAGCACAATAACTGACAGCGTCTCGCTCACGAATTTAAGCTGCAAAGTACTAGTATTAGGGCTGAAATGTGGACTTTCATGATGAGTTAACGGCAGGGCTGACATGGTAGTGACTTATTATATCATTCATAAGAATGGTGACCAAAGGCACATTCTACTTCTATACAGTGACACACACAAGACGTCACCTGCCATTCTTCTATAAGGTCTTAGAGCCATTTTTTACGCCCAGTGCCACCCAATTCACATAATGATAATTATACAATTGCTACACCATGCATTATGTGCCATCCCTATAATAAAACACTGGTGGACCCCAACGGCAGATCAGCCCCTCCCCGCCCCCCCATTATGAAACCCCTGCATCAGACCGCTCTGCTATAACCCACCCATGTCAACATCACAGTGCCACACCTACAAAAGATCTCTGAGCCATCTTGCTGAACTTCTTCATGCAACCGCATGCTTCATTCTCATCTCCATTTCTATTATGAAGAACACAGACCTACTGTTTCTACTCCCGCGCATTACATGTCCAGTATCTACCTGCATTCATCTCTAAGGTTACCCGGCCCTAAGATAAACAATTGTCAACAGCTTGAGAGGTCTGGGCTGATAAATAACCAGTCAACCTTCCTCAACAAAGGACTCTTTTACACTTGTGCACATACATATTATGAAAAAATGTATTATGATCTGATATCTGAATCTCCAGCCTTATCTCTGTGACAGAAAACCTACGGTCATCAGTTACATTTTCACTCAATTATTCAATTTCCTCTGTATTTCATCCATTGACATCTGACATCACAAACATCTTTAAATGTCAAGGTTCTGCTAATGAGTGTTTAGCTTCATCACTGTTGACACCTTGCTCAGGCTCATTTGTATGGAATTTCCCACAATAAATAACTTACTTGTTTAGTTGTAAATCCACCACAAACGGCCTTCCAAAAGCCACAAACTGAACTGTGACATTATCCAGATGTGTGCCCTGCAGGAGACAGAAAAAAAAAGGGTGTAAACTGTTGTATACATGTTACATTCCCAGACAGCTGCAGAGATGGGCATTCAACCAACAACAACACTTGTGCAGCAGATATGTAGTTTGCTGTGGTTCATAGAAAGTGCACCAATGCAGCTGCAGGTTTTATGGAAAAATGCTCTCATCATTTCAACATTATTACTGGCTTGAATTCGGCACCAACTCTTACCCATTACAGAATATACATGTATTATGGTTTCAGTGTGTAGTCATAGTTATCTGGATGTCAAATAGATTATTACATTGGCTGCTCCATAAAGTTTCACTTCATTTCATCTGATTCATTCCCACTGACAGCAAGCTGTTCCCGTGTGTTATATTCTGTAAACTTTAATGACTCTTCAACAATAATCCCTGAATGAATCTACGAACATTTTATAAATGATAATTTGGACACAAATTTTAATGTTGAAAATTTGAAAATTCCACCCTTCTTTAACTTTCTGGTAAGAAGTCTCAACAGACAAAAATTCCTGAAAATGACGTTTTACTCTCCCTTTTGGTACAGGCACAAACAGAGCAAATATATAGGCTGATTAATCTGAGTTTGAAATAACAGTAATAAAAATTCCGGGCTGATACCATGTAGCACTGAAAATAAAATTTAAAGAAATCCCCTGATTTCTCTACCCATCTGTAAAATTCAGTGCAAAACCACTGCCCACTGAAGTAAACTCTTTGCCCTCCATAACAATGACCCTAAAAAATATCCTTCCTTTCACTACACATTTCCAGCTTGAACAAATATACACATAGGCTATGTTCCCTTGAGCAGAATTTGCTAATATAACAGATGCATTGCAGCTCCAACACCTCTCTCTGATTAATCCAAGCACAAGCATATTTGCTCGCTCATATGGAGGGGCAAATACAAATCAAATGTAAAAGGCTGAAACACAAGTGCAAGATCCCTTGATCCAGCTGAACAAAAACCAAAATGTTCTGAGCTGTTAAGGATGTTCCAACAAATTCTGTTCCCATACTCAATGACCCAAAATTGAAAAAAAAAGGAGGAAAAGGTGAAAATAAAATGTGAAACAATCTTCAAATTACAGAAGGCTATCTTGAACCAGATCCCTGACAGCCATTAAACTGACTAAAATCTGAATTAATGGGACCCCAAAGTTAAGTCTGATAAGCAATCCAGTGATCTGTTCAACAAATCACGAATTTTACCTTAAATTTTTTCTGCATTTAAACTCAGGCTTTTAAGTACATCCTACGATCCTGGCAATGAAACACATTCTAACAGCAACACTGTCATTGGCTTTAAAATGAATTTTCACACAAGTTCAACTGCTGAATTCCCGAGGGCATTAGCATCATGATTATATTATAAATGCATTATGTACCATCATCACGCGATCTCCATTTTAAAGGTCTGGTGATTAAATATGCAACTTTCTTCTTCATAATTCATCTAATACCAAAGACCAAAATTGTTACACAGCGAAGGGAGTAAATCATCATTACACATTTTAGGACAGGACAAGCTTTCCTACAGTATGACAAGAGTGTTATTTCAAAGAATGCTTGTTTCACTACAATTTAGCTCTGATTTAGGACAAGTGTTGGCCTTATTATCATGAAAACAAACAGGAAAATAGAGCTCATACTTCAAATTGTGAAAATAATAATACCTTTCCAAAATATTTTTGTGTATTTTTTTATATTTTGTATACTCCTTTAACCCCATTTGGGAAATTTGCCTTAGTGTCATTGCAGCCCAGTTACAGACACATGGCAGCCCCGGTCAGCAGTTGGTTTTTTTTTGGGGGGGGGGGGGGGGGGGGGGAGAGAAGGCTTGGGAGGAGGAGGAGGAAGTGGTACTACTAGCATTATTTGTTGTCATAAATAATTCCAGGTTTTATGGGCCCAGATCTGTTCATCTAAATATGGCAATCTCTCATTAGAAAGACTTCCCTTTGTTCTCTCCCAGCAAACTCAATAATGCGAAGCTTCCAAATGAAATGGTGTGTCAATCAAAGAAAACGGACAACTGAGTCAAAAGGTTTAGCGTGGTTTCTATGACATACAAAATCAGGAAATCTCCTCCTCTGATTAACACTGGGGAATAATGTGAGTAACTGAGCAGAATGTTCCATTCACTGACATCCCAAGTTCTAATGGTACTCGTAACAGGGAGCGCCAGTACTTGTCTGAAGAGGGAAAGAAAACACTGGCACTAGTGCAGACACTCAAATGCATGACCTTACATAAAGAAAGTAATACATTACATGCCAAATATGCACAATGAGCTGGACTTTCTGAGATCCTCTTCAACTTGAACCTCATGCTCAGCCCATAAACTTTTCTGATGGTTTATAATTCATTAACATGATGTCTATGAAAGAAAACCTAACCTATTACAGGCTACACAGCAATATTGCATATTAAGCTACATTTTGACATTTCAGTGACCTTTATAATTTTCAATACTTGTGTTTCTACTAGACAGGTTCTTTAACAGTTTTTTCTTTACAGGTCTATGATGTATATGAATGAGTCTCATAATTTACAAAAGCTCTAATCTTCATTGTCTACAATAGACTTCAAAAGGCATTTTCTATTAATTAAGCTTACATTGAACATGTTATTTTGATTTTGTGGATCACTGCCCTCCTTAAACAAAAAGTATGATATTAGAACGAATGATGCATGAAAGCAACTAATTCAGCATGACAGAACAATATAACATGGTACCAGAGCAATTTAATTAATGTTGCTTTGTCATGATAAATTGGGTTCATTGTGGCAATTTTCTTGCAACATACAATTCTCCCGCTTTCCTTTCTCTTTACTGTGTTCCTGTCTCTGTAACCAAATCTATCTGCCAGGTCATTCTTTCCCTTCAGATTCGGGCAGAATGATATGTTCTGTCTTTTTCTTCTCATTTATAAATTATCATCATATTCATACGGCATTTACTTTTACCCTGCAACTAACGGTTCGATCCAATTTTCTTTTAAAAAATTGCAGTACAAAATATTTTATAATTCGGTTATTCATGACTAGATGCAATTTACAGAGTAATTTTTCAGTAGTGACAGAATTTCTACATTTCACTGACCTATGTAAGTAACAAAGACTAAATTTAAAAACTCTTATCTGACAATGAAATCTGACACTGATTTATACAATATAAACAAAATATACTGAATACCTCATCTGTAAGTGTCGAGTTCACGCTTTGTCCATTATGATAAAGTGTCACTAGGCTATCATAATGACGATGAAAGAATGAAATTTTCTTGACTTTTCCATTGTCTATAGCTTCACCTGCGGAAAATAGAAATATTATTATCTGATCAGTGTTGTAGGTACTAATAATAAGGTCTGAAAAGGTATTACAATATTCTTGCCCCATAAATGTGGTCAATGTTTCAACAATTTAATGCTAATTCAGAGGGCATTTCTTCCAAGTCATAAAAAGAAACATGCACAACAACAGAGTACAAGCCATGATATAGAGAAAAGAGGATTAAAAAGTTTGTAAGTTGAGATGCAATGCCCAGACACCCCACAGGTTGAATGGGATTGTTAGAAGGCGCTGGCCGCCATCAAAGTACGAACCGCGACTCATTATTTGAGACATCGTGTTTGTAAACAGAGCAGCATGTAGGCCTTTGATTATGAGAAGGTTTATCTGTCTGTCTGTCCTATCTATCTATCTATGTATCGTCTATTCTCTCTATCTATCTTTCTATCTATCTAATCTATCTATCTATTCTATCTATCTATCTTATCTATCTATCTTTCTATCTATCTATCTATCTATCCTATCTATCTACCTTATCCATCTATCTTATCTCTCTATCTGTCTCTCTCGCTCCCACTCTGTGTCTCTTTCTCTGTCTCTCTTTCTATCTCTCTGTCTCTCTCTATCTGTCTTTCTCTATCTGCCTTTCTATCTGTCTCTCTATCCGTCTATCTCTCTCTCCCTCTCTCTATCTATCTATCTATCTAGTACAGGTAGCTTGTTTGTCCCAGGGGGCTTTGCAACCACACTTTATTTTCAACAGCAGTCGAGGCTTGATACTAAGTTCAATGTTGTCAGTGTGAGGCCACATGTTAGTTAGGCCTAGTCTTTCACTAGTCTGTTGCTGTTGTCTGGCCCATCTCCACATTACCCCTACCCTTGCATGTCTCTTACTCTCTCTCTTAACTATGATTTACTACTGGTTTTTATTGTGTTTTTGCAATTTTTTTTAGCCCAATTCACTGACAAGTGTATGAACCAATGAAGCTGTTGCTGTTAACTTCTCATCACTCGTTGTCTTCCCTCTAGGCTTACCCCACCCTCTACCGCAGGTCCGCCGTGTCATATACATTAATACCCATATACATTAATACATTACTTGTAGTTGTGGTGAGTTGTTGGTTGAACCAGTTGTTTTTTTTTTTCAATCGAGGAATTTTATTCAATTTCATCTCCTGGCTCATACACCAGTGTAGGCCTACGGAAATGGTATGTGAATTACTATAAAAAAAATTAAAGTTACAAAATCAATCAGAATCAAATTAAAGTTACCAAATCAATCACAATCAACGCTATTTTTCAACCCGTTGGCTAGGCTGGGTTAGGCCAGCATCGAGCACTCAGCCCAATCCGCGATGGTGAGAGGGGGTTTCAATGCGGACCATTCCGGCTCGCTTCGAGAAGCAGAGAAAGAGAGGGCTAGTGAAGCCACGTGTGAAATCTAGTTTAATAGTGTATTATATATGGTGGGATGTGACTATTTTGTGCGATTTTCTACCATCTACTTTGCATCAAAATCAGCATTATGAAGCAGTTTTTTTTTTTTGGTAGAAAAATGACTAAAGTTGCAAAATATTAGTATTTAAACAAACTCAAAACCATGGGGTAGGAATGCTGATATTTTCATGCTAATTTTTTATGCATAATGTACTGCATAATGCTATAATATAAGTTTAGGTATTATCATAGGCAAATTGACTTAGAAATGAAAGAAAGCATTATGCTTTGAAAACAAATTGCTAACATCTGATGATGTACTGAAACTGAAAAGCATAAAAAAAGACAGAATTTACTACATTCCCTGACAATGTGATTTCACCCCATTCCAAATCTCTCTCTTTGTTTAAATTAAAAAATGGCGGGTTGTCCAAGTGATGTCATGTTTAAATTCCAATAGTTTGACTTTCTGCTTAGAAAATCATGTTTATCATCATGGCTTCAGATAATTTCACCAGGCCTCCAGGGACATCAGACATTTACAATTGGCCACGCTTATTCGCAGACATCTGCGAATAAGATCAGAATCTTATTTGCAGATGGATTTTCTGTTTGTGATTTTTATTTAGGAAGAGCTCCTTATGCGTCACCTGACAACTCCTCGGCGTAAAATAGCGTTCAATTGAGTTATAGATGAAACTTTCACCAAAACATTTTTGATGGCTAGAGCTGTCTGTTGGATACAAAATCGTCCAAGCACCATAACAAGCAGGCGAGAACCAAAGCCCTCTGAATTTTAGCGAGTGATAATAGTCTTGAAAGATCAGATTAACTTCACATACATACATTGAAAAGCTGAAACGAACAATTCCTTCGCTCAACGAGTGAGGACTGAGAAGCCAGCGGCGGCCACCTGAGCGTCCATCTCAATCACATGACGAAAACAAATGATTCGCATCACTTCTCAATCAGAAACGGACCAGAGTAAACAAACAGCGTGTCGAGGGTGAAGTCGGAAAGCCAGAAGAATTCGCCCCTCTGCCCCACATTCCCTTTTTTCTATTCCAAAACCTATCAGAACAAAACTCGCCTGCCGAGTTGGGGGGGGGTTCGAGGCTCCGCAAGATCTGACATTTTTTGGGGGTGACTTTTATAGTGCCCCCCCCCCCCCCCCCCCCCCGATCATCGTTGCTTTGCTTCAGAGTATAAAATTGTGGCTAGGATTTTTAAAAATATCTTTTTTACAATTTTTTTTAGATGAATTATTATTATTAGTCTGGCCAATTTTGTCGGGTGTGAAATCACAGAGAAAGTCAGACAGAACAAATAAAAATGAATTAAACTTCCATGGAAACAAAAAATGTAATAAAATAAAACATGACAAATAGCTCCAGGTTACCGTGGAGAGAGATGAGCTGTTCAATTCGCACCGACTAAAAGAAATCATTTACATGTTCAAAATTGATTTTACATTTTTATTCCTGTCCCGTTCAGTGAACAGGAATAAAGTAATCTGGAGCACACTAGATCTAGTAACAGTGATCAATTTCCCCACGACATCAATTTTGCAAAACCCTTAAAAAAAAAAAGGTTTTTCTTTAAAAAATGAGCAATCCTAGGTTAAAAAATAAATGTGCTCCGCCATGGGTTTGAACCCAGGACCGGATCCATAGTCTCTAACTGATAACCGCGGATGCTACCATTGCGCCATCGCAGACTGCAGAATACAGGATAACTTTCCCATAGTAGACATCACAAAATCAAGACATTGCAGACGTCTGCGGTTAAGATGGGGATCTTATTCGCAGACGTCTGCGAATAAGCACTTCGCTTACAATTATCATTATTATTAATTTAATTGGTCCCTGCAATTGTTAGTCCAATGCATGATAGAATTGTCTGTTGATTCATTTTGGGCTAAAATTGTCTTCTTCCTAAGATATAAAATTCAGTCTCTACGTTTTCTCCTTGAGCTTCATGATGGCAGAATTTCATCATAGTTGAGCATAGCACCATGCCTTTTTCATTTTTCGAGTCTCAGACAACCAGATGTACAACTGGAAAGAGTTCTCAGTTCTGTTGATTCTGTTGAGTCAAACTAAACCTTTCCTGAACTAGAGTCTCAAAATCTAACACCCCCTTCTTCCTTTTCAACAACAATAAAAAAAAAACCAACAACACAAAGGCTTAGGGTCAGGGATACAAGCAGGATATTATATCTTGATGAATGGTTGATTGGCATGTAAAGACAGCTTTTTGTGTAAACTCTCATTGCACAACAGCAGAGGTTTATAATTATATACACTGTATTTGGACCCCACAAGAATTTTATGAGAACTCCTGATGCTTTGTATGAATACTGTGGGTGTATGAACTGCATGGCAAAGTTGCTGTGAAGATTTGTGGACTGAAAGTGAATTCATTTAAATTGTTGGTCTTGGCTATGAAATGACAAGAATCCTCTGACGCGCTCTGTGGTCATACTCCACAGAGAGATCCCCCATTTGCCGATTAGGCCCAGATCTTGATAGGCCTAGACTAGATCTAGGATCTAGATCTAGACTAGATCTATATCATGTTTTTTCATATTATTGTACAGGAATCTTTGAAACTTATGTTGTTCTAGATCTAGAGTCTAGATCTAGATTTCTAGATTTCTAGATCTAATCTAGAAGTCTAGACCCTAACATTTACATAGATCTAGATCTAGATCTAGATCTAGACTCTAGATCAATGTAAAAGATCCAGAAGTAGACTATTCAGTGAATCCCGGGATAATTTCATAGACTGGCTGCCCCTGGGTCTGATACTGACAGGAAATCTGAATCCCTTAATCTCATTTCTTGAACTTTTTTTCGGTGAAATTTTCGCCTGCTGTGTGCTAGAGCTACAATTTGCTCACCCTCTGAGCACTAAACAATGAGGCCTTTCTCTTGAACCAAAATCATGGCCATGAATCATCTCAGCGTGACCTCAATTCCCCTTCTATGTGAACGGGCTTGTTTGTCTTAGAGCTGGCACACTGACTTCATCATCCACCGCATGTTCAGTTAGTGGGTCGACTCAACACAAAGGGAACGGTACTCACATCTGTGCCCGTGTCGACAAATCGATCAACTCAAGGATATGCCGACACTTCCATTATTAGCAGTATTGGAAAAGCAAGAAAAGAAAAACAAGAAAGAACACACTTACCTTTAATACTATACACACAAATGCTTAATAAAATACAGCATATCCAAAGTAATTTCGGGAACATCCAGCATAAAGGGTATTCCATCTCTCTCGCCTCCCCATCACTGCCCTACACGCACTTGTTCTGTTCCCGTGTGACGGACTGACGGTACCGTAGCACACAAGGAAATGTTGATAGGTCGCTTCTGAACCGGATATCCGTACCAAAAGCACAGGCAGGGCCCACATTAGCCTAATCCCCCTCGCCGTATTCCTCATCTCTGCATTCTAGCCCTAGCCCTTATCATCCAAACAATAGGAATTTTTTTGCGGGGAAGTGGGAGTGTTATACTTGTTTATTACAGGCTGAAAAGGTGTCCGATGAGCCCTTCCTCACCAGTGTAGAATGGTGTACATCTAAAAACCAACTTAAACGTTTTTCTTGCTCAGCAAATGAGCTTACGCAAGTATAATAAAATGACAAATTGTATAATAATATAAAATAACATTATTTATACTGACTTTAGTTTTGGGTAGCATATTCCTGCGTATAATGTACACATACATATGAGAATGTAGTATGGAAAATATAAACTCAGCACAATAAGTCAAGTAACAACTTACATTTTCACATGTCAAAATAAAACTTCAGTATCTCGCAAACCTGTTATGTCTAATCAAACAAACTGTAATGAACTCTTATTAAAACAAAATCGCGACCTCGTTTAGAATTCAAATTACACACATGTAATCTATGGTCTCAAAGACAGATTGTGGAAAAAATGAATAAATGGTCTTCAACCGTTTTGGAGTTTTCAGCCTTTGAAATTTTGTTCCCTGACTTATTGTGCTGAGTTTATAATCACATTTGACCTACATGTACTATGGTATTTGTAATCCGAAGATGGTAGGCCTCTGATTGCTCTCCTTGATTTCTTTATAACATGAAGAGAAGAAAACATAACAGACGGGAGGCATACTCATGAACTGCTAAGAAGATAAAAGATTCTTGTGTTTACCTAATTTTAAAACACCCAGGCGTACTATAATAAACCATCTCCACTACCCCTCTCTACCCCCCCCCAAAAAAAAAACAACAAACCACAACAATAAACAAACAAACCCAAACCAAACAAGCCTTCACGTTAGCCTTCCTTTCTCTACAGCATTAGTGCGGGAATCCACTGATCTGTAATTACTAATTCTGTGGAAGTGCCACGTTTTGTCTGACAGACCTGCGCTGTTCGTCCATATCATTATTAGGCCTATGTGCTCACGAGCAAAAATTAAATTTAACACCTAATTATGGGTGGTGCTCTATCTGATTTGTAAAACAGTTATAATTATCATTATTACAGAATTACTGTGTAGGCAACAGAATTCAGGCTCATTATTATTATTATTTTACATAATCATAATTTTTAATATTCTTATTATTGGAATTATTATTATCTTGATTTCTTTGGAAAAGGGCGAGGATACCATTAATTATGAATCCAGTAAAGGTAGAAATGAAATGCTCATTCCTTTCTTTAACAGCAATTTAGAATTCTCCACCAATTAATATGTTAATGAAAACAACAACAACATTCTGTTCATCTTAGCTAGTTACACTGTGTTAAGTGGATGAAGAGAGTTTTAAAGAACTGGAAATGTAAAATACTAACATTTTTCAAGCTCTTTGAGTAGCCCAGAGCTCAAAATTACAAGTTCAGCAAACATCTTCTGGTTCTTTTCTGAGCATGTTCTATCAACATCTACCAGGTATCTAAATATATAATAAAACCAAAGTATTGATGATTTTTTTTTTCTCGTTTAACGCAACATTCCAGATATTATCATGTAACACTTTTCAACTGTCATAAATCAATAAGAATAATGTACCAGTGCAAAGGAAAGACTACTCTACTTTATGTCAGTGAATTTGTTTTGGAAAGGTTACGTCCCATTTCAACCACCCAGGCTGATCAAACCTTCATTGGGTAAACCGGAAGTACGTGCCCTTGATATGGGCAATTTTTGACCCCCTATTCCTCATCCCCCGTGTACACTTTTCATACATTTCACTTCAACCCCAACCCCCACCCTTGCACGAATGGACAGCCATCATAGAAGTGCGAATGAGATATTCTTAAACTTTGAGCCGTAATTTGCGCGAAGTATTTATTGACTTTTTCACTGAACTATGCGCGGTTTTCATATAGTCCTACCACTCATTTTGTTGGAAAAAGATGAAAATAAAACCACACGTTTCAATTTATTATCATAAGCTGAAAGCTTACGTACTCTCTCCAGTACCCCTTCCACCAACATAGACTTTTCTACGCTTGGGGGGAAGCCCCCCCCCCCCCCCCGCCGTCCCGGCTTAGGTACATTATCATGGATGGCCCCTAATAATAAAAGTTACGAATTATTTTTGGTATGGCCCTTTAGCAAACCCAAGTTATGGAATTACCTCTGCATTCTGTCACCATCCTAATTAGCTCGCCAAATTGTAAACTGGACTTTATGTGTGCTCAAAGTTACTCTCGGTAGCTTCTTATTTCCCCCTTCTTATGTTTAATTCTTCATTCTCTATTTTCAGCTATCGTACGGGAAGCAACTGTCGATTTCAAACATGAGCTCATTTGTAAGCATAGTGAACTAGAACCCCATGAAGTATTGCCCAGAGACACTAATGTCTAACTGATATGAAAGGAAGGAAAATGATGAGTGAGAAAAAAAATAAATAAATTCACAGACACAGTCACTTTTAAAATTCTTTTCATCGATCACCACCCCGTAATCCAACATTAATTCAACACACTACTTTCATTTGCGAAACGAACTTGCCTCATTTAAGATTGGAGGACTGGGGAAAGAAGCCGTACGTGTTTTTTTCATATCACCAGCTGATATTACTCAAAAACAAAGAAAGGTAACTACAAAATGTACACACATTATATTTCATCGTGCGGTTGACTCCCTTACCTCATAAGATCTGACACGACTTCCCTCTCTGTTTGCAATCATAAATCCTCTTGTACACTGAGGAGGTTAATAAGAAAAATGCCGCTTGTGGTCTACGGGGTGGAAATGATGGCACCGCATTAACAAATGTCATCGGCCTCGGATTTAAAAAAAAAAAAAATTGAAAAAAAAAATTGAAATCCCTGACAATGATCCCAGCCCAGCAGGGCTGGATTAACCATTAAGCAAAATAAGCACGTAATAAGGGCATCAAGAGGTAAGTGGGCACCACAGAGAGGGGAATGGAAATACCACAAATAATTTCTCAGTACCGGTACCGGATTTATCATGTTTCAGCTAAACTAGGGCCCCATATAAGTGCCTATATCACACAGATGTATATCTTACAGATAAAAACGCAGCATAAAAACGGCACATCATGGCTTTACTTGAAGAATAAAACGATTTCCAGTCCAATCGGTCCAATGATTTCCGAGTTACGTTGTACAGATTAAAAAATTACATTAGATTGACTTTGTATGTAATAACTTTTCGCTTTATATGGATCGATATATGGAGCTTAATGATGGCTATATTGTAAGTACAAATAATGATCTTTCTTTAACAGAATTTCTTTTTCTTTTTTTTTTAAAAATTGATCATCGACATCGATTTCTGTTGAAAGAATCGATTTGAATATTCTTTTTATTTGTATTTTTTTCCATTACAACAGCGAACAAATGATCAAAGTGTTGAAAATCTGCATTTTTCCTGTCGGCCTTATACGCGCATGTGAATAATTTGCTTATATTGCTTCCAGCTACATAGTGTTAAACTGAACGGATGCCAAAACAAAAACCATATTACATTTAATGGAGATATAGGCTCTGGCCTGGAAAAAAGCTGAATTTTGAATATAATATTTCACATTCAACATTTATAATGCGTCATAGCATCATGTCAGTTTTGACAGTGTCCTGCCAATGGAAGGGTCGAGGGAAACCAAGATTGGACTGTGCCTTGGGCAACAGTTGGCCATAGTCCGGGCCTGCCCAAATAATGTATTCTTGAGCTCGTTGCTTATGGAAAAAGTTGCCAGGAACAGACCTCAGGTGAGTCCATTCACTGACGGAACAACCTTCACTCACACACACACACACACACACACACACACACACACACACTCACACACACACACACACACGCGCGCGCGCATACACACACACCCAATTAACCTAAAGGAACAGGGGGGGGGGAGGGGGGGCTAATGCCATGCCGCGTGTTTGTCTCCGAGCTTATGAGGCCAAGTAAATCTAGAGTACCTGGATTGAGATTTGGAAGAAGCAAGCTCGAACCCTGTTAGGCAAACAAAAACAACCACAGCAAAAACAAAAAATCGTTTTCCCTTTTAAAAAAATCTGTTCACGTTTTTCGACCCCCATACATTGACTTGAGGAAGATGCACGAACCATTTGATCCCTGAGCTTTTAATCAAACGACCCGCCTCATCATTTTTAGGGTGACACGTGATAAATTACGTACCATACACAAACAAACACGGTTTAAGTTACATATACCTCTAATTTCATGTTCAATGCTTGTAAAAGTCCCGAATAATCTAAATTCTCTTCGGCACCATTTAGTGTGAGTCCGTTTTCCAATTCAATCGCTTCCCATACGTAAATTTCGCGTTCGCTTATTTTTTCTTTCCTTAACTTGATACAGGAGGACGGACCAACTCGGAAAGCAACATTTGCCCGCTGTGGTTGGTGTATATTGCCTGCGCTGTTATAGTGCAACGACGCACTCCTACGTAAATCCGACGTAGATTTCCGTTAGGGATAGTAAGAATACCGTAGGGGTGGGTTACCTAGATCAGACCGACGACGGCATCTACATACGAACGACTTCATTCCCTGTAAAACTCAATGGTAATCCTACGTTCGGATTTCTGGCTGGGAAATTGCCCCCCCCCCCCACCCCCACAAAAAAATGTGGGGATAAGTAAGCAGGTCAATGGATTTGAACTGCATAAATTTCTAATTTAAATGAGAAGTTCTTTGGTATAGTTATTACCGCTGGCTAAGCTTGCGTTGACATAGGTTCAAATCTCACGAGACACAGATCTCTTTTTTCCTCAATTTTTTGAAGTTTCCATCTTTCTCCCACTGTCCTACGTGAACATGGCCAAGGAGACAGAAATTTCAGTTTTTGTATAATACAATGGCAGCATCCTACAGACAGCGACCTAACTTGCATGTGCCGAGTTGGTGCACTCGGTTCTGTTATTGACCGTAGGTCAACTGGTGTGTTGCTTCTGACCCGGGTGTCCGTACCAAACGCATCTATAGGAAAAAACATTATGTCGTCGCCGTCTAAGAAAACTGTCGTATCTCAAATTAAAAAAAAAAAAATGAAATCTGATTATGTTATGGTGTTTGACTATGCCCATCTAACCAACTGGGTTACAAGATGTTAGCTGCTACCTGGTAATATAGTAATCAGCCTGGAATTTGTTAGTTTATCTGCCCATAATTATTTTTGCTTCTCCTGAAAAATAGGGATTTTGTCATTCGACAGTTTTCCGTGGTCGGCGGCGACCTAGTATAACTATTCATTGCAATATCTGGTAGCATCTAATGGGTTCGCCATGGTGCCATAAGGCATGCTATTTTCAGACGTTTTGTCACAACATTCTTTATAGGCCTACTGAAAAACACCGGAGACAACTATTCGCACATATTATGTCCGTTAATAGCTGGTCTTTTAAATACAAATTACACGATGGAAAAGAAGTCATTGACGTCCTTTGACATAGACCTACTATTTGATTTATGTCATCTTAATAACAATGAAAACACCTTGCTCGATACACGGCTAGATATAGCTACAAGAGCCAAGGTTAGACATACGTAATCACTAGTATACTATCGAGTAACACCGTACTATCCCATTTAATCTTGTGAAATGGCCCAACATTGTGAGGCAGGCGCCACAAGACGTGGAACCCACCAAAGCATGTAGGCTAGAAACAATGAACGCTACTGTAACGCCGTTGATACAGTTGCTGCCAAATTGGATGGCGAGCATCATTGGGCCTACAGCGTGGGCACACCGGCATATCAAAGTAGTCAGGAAACCATTTGCTAACATAATCGAGTGATGCCAAATCGTTAAACGTGCTGATATTGCCCGATCAATAAAAAACACTCAACCTTTTAGCTTTTTCATTTCTCGTGCATTTTGTTCCAAGTTCCGGACGGCACCTAACTTTACACATGTTTTAGCTAGGGTTTCCGCCAGAAAGATCCCGTGAGATCTCTATAAAGGTTAATTCTACAAGTACAAATGGCTTATTTGGCAAAGAGACTAGAGGAGCAAAGGGAGAATACACACTGGATGATATGACTTCATTTGGATAGACAAAAAGATTGGAAACTCATGATGTAGCGCCCCCGCCCCCGACCCCTCCATCTCCAGGGATGGAGTGGGGGTAATAATGGACCGGGAGGGGTTTGTTTGAATTTGAGTTACAGCACGACATTCTCATAACGGCTATTTTGCGCTTCTGGAGGCTGGACAAAGCTCATAATATCTTAAGCATTTAGAAAGTGTAATTATTTTCTTTCTGATAATACAAAAATAATTAGAAATAACGAAGGAAAGGGCGTGATAAAACACTATTAAATTTTGACCAAAAATGATCACAAAAGTAAAAGAAAGAGAAGTACATATTTCAGAAAAGAAAGTGGGACACAGTCGTGGTTGGAATTGTACGAGTGTTCGATTTCATCAGAAATTATACTATCTGACTGCAACTTCGGAGAGAAATCAAGGGAAAAGTGGTCGGGGGCTTATGTCTACAACATAATATATCGATGAGAGTGACATGCCCAAGACCATGAAATGTTTTGTGGGACGCGAAAAAAGTTAAAGGCAGTGCAAGTAGACATGTAGGTCTACAGTACAACTCTTGGTTTCCGAAACCCCTTCATCAAGGATAATGATAATATAGAAAATCCCGCCCCACTTTCATATTTTTTGGGGAAAAAAATATCCAATTTAGTTCAGAAAGTTCGAGATTCGACCCAATGCTATAGGCGCACACGTTATTTCCATTCTTCCTGCCTATTGACTTTGAGGATGATCCATATTCCAAAAGTCTCGGGTGACATGTTGTCATTGTGTGGTTAAAACCTGTGGGTCAGAAGAGGCGCTGCTTCTGTGCCACTTGTAACAAACTCAAAGACTTGCTTCCGCCCTCTTCATGGTCAGAATATTCCTTGTGCCCATGTAAAACCCAATTAAGGCAGTTTCAAAGTGGGCGATTCCAGCCAAATTCCAGTGGAATAAAAGTTTCACATGTTCCACGTTCCAAAATCATTTGATTCTTTAGGCCCAGAATGCCAGGAAGCTAGGTTTTTTTTTTTGTCCATGTTTGTTTCGTTTTGTTTTCAAATAGTTAAGTTTTGCAGTAGGTGTGTGGATTTGGAATACATTATTAAAAATTGAACAACCAGGAATGAATGCAGAGGCAACATAATTATCGTTGATAATAAAACAAATTATCCTGAATACTCGAATATTAAATTTTGAGCGTCGGTCTGACCCACCATCGAGATGAACACACACCATGGCCTCTCTAAAACGAAAATACGGCCAAAGTGTCCTTCGCTGTGAACAGATAGCCAGTGCGAGGTTGTCTTGAGAACAGTGGAGTTTGGCTAGCTAATTGAGGAGAGATTGTTGTTGCAATCCTCACAGGACAAGGCTGGAGTCATCATTAGACATGCGAGAAACTCATGAAGTGAACTCGCAGTTAACCCTCACAGCGCCCACGCGGGTTACGGCTATCTTGTGTCATGCTCAGGGCCAGAGTTGACGTTGCCAGAACATAGTAATCCTCCCCTTGGAGATCTCTCATTTGACAGTCTTCCTTTGTCTTTTGAAACTTCAAGGACCCCTCAACCTTAAATGTTTATTTTTTTTGTAAGAATTACGAAAAACAACAACAACAACAATTTTCACTTTCGATCGAATCTGTAGCACTGACGCACGCAATAGTTATTTTAAACAAATCTTTGCGACGGAAATAAATTACTAGGCAAAGCGTCGATTTTTAAATTATTGGTCAACAAGTTAACTGCTTGCGTGTCTAGTGCCAGCAAAGTTGTACAAGGCATTAGGCCTATATTTTCTTACCTTTTTTTTTTCTTCTTCAACGCCCCCCCCCCCCCCCCCCCCCCCACGAAGTGGAAAAAACATTGAAAGTTCAACATCCTTCCCTCTTTCCTCGGTTCAAAATAATAATAGCAAACTCTGTTCACAGACTTGTGTGCTAAGGAGATGGACTGCGAAGAAAAGCGAGACTTCTTTACTACCGAGGATTACATTACAGAAGCACTTACAAAATTACCCTCGAAAACGCTGTATTCAGGCTAAGCAGAATAATCTTTAAAAAATAAAATAGTCGAGGAGAAGCCTATAAACTGAAAATAATGTAGGTGGACACAAGGGCAATCATACTATCTAGCTCATCAGACTTCCAATTTTATACCAGGGAAAGAAGCCGTAGTAGGAGGCTCCTCTCAATTTTGAGTTCTTTACGAATTATTTTGTTTCCGACTTCGTTCCATTTCCATTTCCGATGATCTGAATAGAAATTAATGTTGAATTAATTCAAGTTTTACTTCCATTCAACTATTTTGGGCCACATCGTAAAGCAATGATAAATTACGCCAGCGATGTGATTCCTCCCCCGTCTTCCCCCACAACTGACCTGTTTAATGTAAGCGACGTTGATACTGAATAATATAGAAATATTGCAACCGCTGGATTGATTGCCTCTTATTTTCCGGGATTTATTTCTTAATTCCATGCAGCAAGTAAAAAGTGGCTTGATAAGCATAATAGTACTCTAAAAGCGCCATGCCAAAATATAAAATTATGCTGTTTTCACAAGTTGTACAAGGCACAAGTTGCCACATCTGCTTCCTGCTCTATTACCATGATAATGCATCTATGTAATAAAAATACAAAACAATAACAACAAAATTCGTAACAAACAGACTCCAAAACTTCTGGAGTTTGGCTTGAAGGACTGAAAAATGGTTGCAATTGTTCGTGACGAAATAAGAGCATATACAATCAGGACACGAGAATAAACGACAAAATGTGCGAGTAATTGAACAGTGTTAAGCGACATACTCTGGCTTCCAGTTCGAGGTACAACATCAGATCAACGTCCACTGCGTTTTTGTTGTGTGGAATAAGGTTGGTCAGTTAGCTCGTTCAAGGACTGCAAGATATTCAGGCAAGTGCCAGCTATTATTATAGAATAGCAATCATAATATGCCCCAAACAAAAATACTTTGAAAGAATCCGAGAAAAACGATGTAAATGAGATGTTGTTCACCGCGATAGGCATGTAGTGGTCTACTTGATACCTCTGTTTCAGCAGGAGACGATCTACCCAGAAACGGGCCAAGGACTGTCTTTGAGCACGTAGGCCTATCTTAGGGCTGTCATTATTTGCAAGTGTCTTAAACATTATACTGCATGGCGAATGTGGACGTAAACTATTTCGTGGGAAGCGATCAGATTTACGTGTGCATGTATGGTTCCCTACAGCGTCATAACAGCAAGACAGCGTCGCGTGAATTTCATGTCTGAGACAAATCTAACTGACCAGCAGATAGATTCACTTCTTCTTCAGCTTGGAGCAATACAGTGATATTCTTACACACAAGAAAACACAGCAGCAAAACTAAACTCATAATCCTGTTTAGATAATTCCTTTCAGTGTGGAATATTTGGCGAATATATGTCTCTGATCCCATAAGTTAAGAGAATATAAGCATTGAATGGCCATACTTGTTTGGTATTATCAAATGAGCATTAAGCTAAGGGAATAGGAAAAACCATTTCCCCCTGATCACATCACACATGTGGCTGCTCACTTGATCATCCCAGAGGAATGTACCGCTCCTCTCGATTTGCATGCCCGGAGAATCGGTGATCGTGTGTTCGTGGTGCCAATTTACGAAGAGACTAATCAGATTACTCCACGTAAAGGCCTGCAAAGTTACATACTCTCCTAACAAAATTTGCTTTTGGATCCGCAACAGTTCTCAAGTTTATTTCGCAGTTGTGAATGTCGCTAGAAGTAGGTCGAATCTGTTAATTTAGAACATTGGATTTGTTCCATACTATTAACTGAAATAGCAAATGTATTGTTGTTAATCTTCGACATGACGGAATTTCAACCCCCCCCCCCCCCACCCTCCCCCAAAGCCCGAACTCGCTATGCAGCGACCCTAGCAAATTAAGATCTCACAGCGTGCAAAATATTCTCGGATATAAGTTCGTTGACCTCATAATTATGATGCTCGATTTGATATGCTGACATGGTAATTCCTCACATTGGAAACTGTAAACCCTACCCCGGGTACCTGACCCAGTTCCCCCCCCCCCCCCACCCCAGTCCCACCCCAACCCCACCACATTCCCCTACTAGCTCTCATCCCTTCAGCATCAGATGGCTGACCGAAAGAGCGTCCACCAAGTTCGAATCGGTCAGAACATTTCCCAGTTTGACCGTCTAGCCAAAAGCAAAATAATGTCCACTGGCGTTATTAGGTATTGTGCTACTTGAGATTAGAGCAATGATTTGTTGTAAAACTAGCCGCAAGAAGATGTACAATGGCATTATTAGGTATATAGGCAGACACATATTACTTACGACCAGAACAATGAATTGTTATAAGAATGGCATTTTCTGTGAGACCGAGATCTCGTCATTAACTCCCTGTGGTGTTTATTGTAGCAACAAGGGTATTGCCACGCTCCAGGCGGTGTCCTTCATGTGCAGAATATATCTCGTTGCCAGGACATTTCAAGGACAGTGTCAAACGAGTTTTCTGACATTTCCTGACCGTTTCATATTAGGGACTTATCACAGCCACTATTTTCACGCACATTTGTAATTTACGTCTTTTTGTTGGTTTAAAATTATTTTTGCCCAAAGCTGCCTCATGAGTGGAAAACAAGACAGTGCGGTCGTCTTCAAAAGAAATTATTTTTAAAGAATGATATAATTTCAGTACAGGAAACTGCAGCATTAACTGGCTTGTGGAAACTTCCGTCATTTGTCATTGCTCCATGCTGATGACGAAATGTGGACAAAAGGTCACGATAAACCCTTTTTTTTTTCAGGGTTCTGTCTTAAAAGGTATGCCAGGAATTTTTAAACAACGTGAATGGTATGAAAGGTCGGCACACGAAAAAAACCAATAATACTGTGTTAGTTAATGGGATTAGGGCCGGAACACTTCCATGATCTGAAGTAAGGAATGTGCATTGCTAGAATACTTCAGTAATCTCCAGACAACCAATCCTACTGGAATGTAAAACAGTCTATTACAAAAAGAGCAGTGAAATTGTACAGAAATTCCCTCAATGGAAATGCAAAAGGAAAAGGCAAAGTGTGTTAATCTGGGTCTTGCCATTATGTGACATCGTAAATTTATGCCGCTTGAATTGTTGTGTTGCTCATTGCCTTGATTACGTCCCCTCTCTTTGGAATTATTGTATTCAGATTATCACAGAATCAGCAGAAACATTCGCCAACAACTTTAGAATCTTAACCTCTGAGAACAAGCGTAGCAATTAATCAGCTTATGAGGGATGTCTGATAACTTTTTTTGTTAACGGAAAAGCGATTTACAAAAGATGGCCAGTGAAACAATTTGGGGTAGTCGACAAAGATTTCTGTCTATGATCTTTGTAATTAATTTGTAGCTTCGATTACATGATATATAAAGCTCCTCTTGACACCTGTCAGGAATCAACGGATGGCCATCATCGTGTTTAAGTGCCATCTTTGAAAAAAAAAGAAGAAGATGGAAATGGGTTGGTTTTACATGAATGTGGGCTTCTCTTAATTTTGAGGGAATAAAGTATTGGCGCCCACGGTGGCGGCTGAGCATAACTGGTCTGCATCACCATTTCAGAACCAAAACGAAACAAACCTTGGAATAGTTACATTGTTAAAAAAGAACAAAAAACAAACCTACGAACAACAGCGACTGGAGCCCACATTTACAACAGCTGAAAGGATGATTTGCTATTTTTGGATATCGTGACCCTGCACTTTTATTTCTCGTTCATTTTTCGTTACAAATTTTCATGATATCAGTTTCTATCGGATACTTTCCCAGCCTTGGTAATCGACTAATATTTTGACTTGCTCATTTTAAAAAGGTCTAGATTACAGTAGTGATAGTTCATCTAATTTGGGAAAAAAACCAGTTTGGTTATTTTGAGACCAGCGAAAAGAGAAGCGGTGGATTCCAGGAATCGAGATCATTTGCACTGACTTTTCTCTTCCTTAGTTTGATTTATATACCGTTGAGGGTTATTCTTGTCCTATCATATGAAGTATGAACAGAGGAGGTGTATCCATTAGTTGATTACGCATTATGTGGCATAATTATGTAACGTGATGTCAGTATCGCGCAGCTTATAGTTTTCGTTAAGCGCGCCCTACATCTTCCGCTACCAATTTCTTATAAAACCGTGGAACAACTATTTCCTCTCCGCTATCATAAAAGCCTTGTGATTTTGATTACCTTTGAAATCAGGCAACGTTAAAGTACCCAAACTGGCAGATCAGCGAGAAGCTCTATTTTCATTTCAGTGTTTTCTCTCACAGCGCCTTATTTCTCCCGTGTGCAGTGCTGACGTTTGAAATACGCTAAATGAATGGGCAGGCTTCACAGGGTGGATCTGCATTCGCTATTGATAAAACACGTAGCTGTTGCATTGCGTTTAATAAGAGGCTATCTGATTCTACTGCCAACCCTTTTAGGATATTGTAATTTTATCTGGCATAACAAAGCCTCAGCTGAATTTGATGACGGGATGATTATTTTTTTTCTCCAGAAAAAAACAACAAAACTGTCTGTCTCATCCCCTGTATTCCTCGCATGTAGATTTTATTCTTCTATTAATCTGATCACTACACATAAATACACTGATATCGCATGAATTGATGATTTGTTAAAGTTTTCAGAAAACATCTGACGACAATGTCTGTTTGCCAATGCTTTGCGACTGCAGCGGCTTGAGCGAGTATGCTAGTGTCAGATGAGGTCATTTTCTAACTCACTGCACCATCTTCGAATTACAGAAATCAGCTATATAGGATTTTTTTTTTCAATGAAACCTCATTAGATCATATCCGGAAATAAGGCAGATGGAAAAAAAACTATTTTAAACTAAAAAAAAAAAAAGTATTTGTCCATGAACTGAAGTTCGTGCAAATTGCCACTCTTGATGGCTTGCCGTAAATTGTTCTCACGTCCCCGACCGTGCTAGCTGATGGAGAACGGAAGTGCAGAAAAGCACCCCAATTTCTCTTAACCCAATGATAGAAAACTATTCTTACCTTCAACATTCGGTACGAACACAGGAAAAATAGGTGAAGGCCATTTATGATTACATGAACAATTTCCTTCATAAAATACATGTAATACAGTTAATCATCATAAAATAATTATTATCAGTATTGGCACAGGCGACGAAGTGAGCGCATCCTCCACATAATTATGCCAAACCAATTGACAGCAGAGGGTTAGATATCATGGGAAGAATTACTTAGTGAGACCGCAGTTATTAATTCTCCAAGTGTTTTCCATTTTAATTATTAATTCTAATAAACCAGCGCACAAACCCAAAGTCTATTATTCACGGAACTGAGAGAAGCGCACACACACACACACACACACACACACACACACACACACACACACACACACACACACACACCACACACACACACGCTCGAGCCCGCGCAGAGAAGACCACAAACAACTCTAAAACACACCACCAGTAACTCTAACATGGGACAGTTAGTATAATTATTATGCTACGGTGGCAGTTAACTGGAGTAAAGGAAAGGAACAAATCTACAAAAAAAAAAACACCAATGGCTAGATAATGGAGCTAGAGGGTGAAGATGCAAGCACATAAAATTCCATCACTACGTGACACAAAATAATGAAACTTTTTGTGCTGCCTCAAATTTTGACAATAAATTACCTGCACACATCCATTTTGGACAAATATTTATCTTCAATACTAATTTTTTGCAATTTAAAAAAAAAAAAAGCAACCCAATTGCGTCGAGCAGAATCGAAAAGTATAATCGGATTTTTTTTTCTTTTCTTTAGCCCCCCCCCCCACCCCCCACCCCTTTACAAACTTCTGAAAATGAACTTTAAATAACATATCTGTGTTTTCTTTAAGTCAATGGTCCAACTAGTGTTTATAATGTAAGAACAGACGCCAGACGAGAACGTACGTCCGTATTTACCGGCATGGTGTGTTCAAAGCTACAGCTTGAGCAAATACACCGGCAAGTTCTTCAAAATCGATATTTACCAGGTCCTATGGAAGCCAAAATCATTTCATTATTCTCTATAATTATGAACTGTAATCAGGCATTGCCACTGGCAGACATTTCAGTAAAGCCGTTCTAAAATAGATGCGTGGCGTCTCGTTACAAAAGTTACACCGATCCAGAAACATCTTTCTTTTTTTGTTGATATAATAGACATTTATACATTGTTATCAAAACTGAGCCATTTCATTGTTGGTAGTATTGAATGTATTTGATGATCTTCCTTTTGGTACGGACTGTTCATTGACTGTTCAAAAGTCAGAAATATCGTGTTGGGACCCCGGGTAACTATAGAGACCGCACCCCATTCTACCCCCTCATTGCATAAAGTCCACAAGCCAGAAACAGTGGAAGGTTAACAAACCCCCCCCCCCCCCCCCCCAAAAACACGATTTTTTTTTTTTGGAGGATGGGGGAGTCATATTGTTAAAACAGAAGTCAACAGAGTTCCCAGTTCTTACCAGATGATTTGTCAGTTTTGTCAGAAACAGTCTTGCCGAAGATTTTGGTAACCACAGATTTCATTTTAATACACCAAGCATTCAACGAAAACAGAAACAACGGCCTGTTGTGTTGTTGAATACAGATGGGATGAATGGATGCAACGGCTGACAGGCAAAGAGAAGGATGAGTAAAACTGACAAAAAACAAACAAACAAACAAAAACAAAACAAAACAAACAAACTAAACAACTGAAGTACGAGTAGATTTAACAGTACGGCAACTAGTCTAATTGCCATACAGGTAGTATGAGAAAGACAAGAAGAGAGAGAGAGAGGGAGAGAGGAGAGAGAGAGAGAAAAGAGAGAGAGGGGAGAGAGAGAAAAGAAAGAGAGGGGAGAGCGGAGAGAGAGAGAGAGAGAGAGAGAGGAGATTATTGCAGGTAACAATCTGGAAATCCCATAATGTGGGCGATCATTTGGCACAAATGATTACATGTGCATAAAAAAATTACTATTATTACGTGCCCTCACTATGAGATCAATGTACCTGTAATAATCCAGTATAATTAAGCATATGAATGCAATGCAGTCCCCCCCCCCCCCACCTGTGATCAGCTACGTCCACTAGATGTTACAATGTACAGAAACATTGCATCACAGACGTAATTATGATTATTCTGATCTGTTTATGCATAGAGGTTGAGCGTACATGTGTGACTGAGAACAGGGTAGGGTAGACAGATGGACAGACTCACTTATAACTAGAACCATGGTCGATGGTGGTGGTGCGCGGTGGAAGAGGGAGTAAGACGTCACACAACCAGTTCTATTCCAGGAAGCGTCGAGAAAAAGTAGATGTTTAAAAATGTCCAGTCTTGCGTCCGGCTGGAGAAATCAGTTAAACTAATTCCCCGTTTTTCCTCTTCAGAATGACTGACCAGTCGGGATTAGATTGGATTTGGTTTTCATGAGTCTTCTCGATACCCATCACTTCTAAATCGCATTATGTAGAATGAAGAACTGCCCTTGAATATTTCTTGTCTTCAGGTCTTTCGTATCAGAGTGAAAAAAAACATGGCACACGCTTGTTTAAATCTGTGTATCATGGCTGTGTCAACTAATTACTTTTAGAAAATGATTGCAAAGTTAATTGTTAAGAACATAACATAATTATGTGATCGTGATTTATTTAAGATATGACCAAAATAATGACAAATATTAATACATTAGAGATCATATTCTTTTGTTTCATCTCTGGTTTTTTGGGAGTCTGGGAAGCGAAACCAGGAAATGTTTTCTGCAACGGATAATAATTAATATGTAAAATGGCCTAAAGCGTTGTTAATGTATACCAATAATATTAATATGTTTTGTAAATGTATGTTTGAGCTTCTGAGAGCAGCCTTGGAAACGGAGGACGGTGATGAACAATTGCAGGATGTCACAAATCCCAGACTGGGAGATGTAATAGTTTATGACAGGACGACAATCACGAACAAACAAGTTAACACTTAACAAAACAACCCATCAGACTCACACATTTATTAAACATAATTATACATATATAATAGCGCAATTACATACATTATATTATTGAAATGAACTGCCGTACAACGGCCTTATTCTCACACACACTCTCCCTCGGATCCACAATCCGGTAGTTACTCCTAAAGGCACTTCGGCCTCAGCCTCTCCCCTCAGGGTCTTAATAGCACATTAATAATTTACTGGCACCGCAGTCTCTCAATATCCCCTCCCTATTGTCATACACCTTAGCACTCCCCTAGCACCTCAGCAGGGCAATAACACATTATTATTTCCATAGCCATCAACATGGCGACAACATAGTATCAGTTCACTAGCCTATCAACATGGCAACAACATAGTATCAGTTCACTAGCCTATCAACATGGCAACAATATAGTATCTCATTCACTCTCATATCTACGTCCCTGTCCGTGGCCTGACTGCCACGACTTTATGTGCCTCCACTGTCCTACACTGACAGCCTCACTTCTGGCCTATGTGTGGCCTCCGGCCCTATGCTGGCCTATCACTTGTGCTCATCGAGGTGGCTCTTCGGCCCGTCCCCGACACCTACAAGAATAACATTACATTGGTATAATACCCTACCATTTCTATTCGCTCCACCTCTCCTTACAATCCATGACGCGTACACACACTAGTTCACCTTTCACTCACCACACATCTTACGGTAACACACCTCCATCGGAGTACACACTACTCACTCGCGCTACAAATCCACGAACTCACTTTCATCTATCGCTCGTGGCGCACATTGCTATATCCAATATCAAGGACTTCCACATTCCTCACATATACTTATTTACATCATGGTAATAGACGAATATAATATAATACATCAATCATAATAATCAATCAACGTTCTACATACCAGTCATTACTGGAACAACACTCATCCGTCTCCCGACTGCTTTCACTTATGTCCGCCCGCTGGGCTCTTATTCACAGGTCCGCTCCGTCGGGCCTTCTAACTTGCAGTGATAGTTATACAGCGCTTTCGCCTCCTTCAGACCCCCCCCACTACTCACAACAGCACGCTTAACTTGCTGTCTACTGTGAGTCCTTCTTACTCTACACCCGCTCTGTAGCAATCCCCTTAATTGCACTCACTCCACTCGTGACACAGGACTCAAATTGTAAATAAATGAAATAGGTCAAAATTGACATGAAACCAGGCTCTTTATCCACCGGCTCTTTACTGATGTGGCTGGAGATTTGTGTCTAACGGGTTGTCGGAGAAATAAATTGTTATATTTGATCATGTCCTCCTGCACATCCTGACAGAGACAAAATGAAACAACCATGTAAATCTAGATGTCTCACAGGACAGCTATTTCAAGCACAGAATTGGCGATTTCTCTAACTAGTATGAACGTGGTTAAGGTCTTTGTTTGCACGTCCCCTGTAGTACGAAAAAGACCTTAAAAGTCTACCCACATCAGATTCACGTTTCAATCTCATTTCATGGAATTTTATGCTCTTCTCTTTCATTCTGGGTTATACCGTCGTGCAACTACACAGTGGCGAACCCATATTTTGGGATTCCAAAGCTTGAACTGTTATGTGGCCACTTCACAACCAGCAACAATAGGGCAACATCGAAAATTTACTCATTAGAACGTTTCTTCAGGGTCCCTCCGGGATTAGGGGCATTGAAACTTAAGCTTCATTAGTTTCATAATAGATCCGCCACTGCGTGTAATTGTTTCTCTTGGTCATCGCAAAATGGAAAGGAAAGAAAGAATAGAGGGAAAGCACAACGTCAAATATCCGTCTCCTGTAAACATTGTGTTTTTGATGTGTACGGTCTTCTTACATGAAATGGAAACGCGGCATTTAGTTCTGATTGTTTAACCCTGAAGTGCCCTGTGTTTCATATTTAGAACATATCACATGGTAGCCAATGCCAATGTTTCATAACCAACAAGCTTCCTAATTTTTCAATAAATAATTTTCGCCTATGTAAATAGTCCTATTTAAATTTTCGTCTTTTTAAATACACATTTGATTTCAAATGTCTATTTAAACCCGGTTTGTACATTTCAGAATATTTGGGCCAGGCAATTGGCTTTGACATTTGAGGTATAACCGATTCTCTTATGTTTATGTTAATGTTTCTCTCTCTCTCTCTCTTTTTTCTTGCTGTCAGTATACCATCTTATATCATGTACGGTCGCCCCAAATAACAGAAACGAGACAGTTACGACAATTATTATGCTATCCCATTAAGATAGAAGGCAAGGGATTGTTATTACGGTAATTCATGGATATTACATTATAGAGCCACCTCACTTATATCTGCCTTCTTGTCAATCTTGATCTAGTTTGTCTATATAAAACTTGACTAAATGTAATAGTTAGTCGCCGTCCCCGGTCTCTGAGGCTCAAATACACATTTACAAAACGTATATTATTTGTATGTATATAAACAACGCTTAAAATACATAGTCAAAATATGGCAAAAAGAAAAGGTTGTATGTAGTAAAGTCTCGCGTGCAAAATAATACAGAAACGATACAATGAAATGCAAAGGAAAAGGGAAGACAAACCAAGCTTTTCCTTTTGCCATGTTTTGACTTTGGTTCAAGCCTTGCTGCGACCTTACAGATTTTTTATGGTTTTTAAAACATACGGCTATTTAAAATTATATTATTATCCTTTTTCTACAGGTTTCTCATCTTAATATAAGCCTGGGACCAAGGGTAGATAGACGGTGCTATTTCTCAGTGTTGAATCCAAAAGAATTGGTGTGACAATAGGAAAACACATTTTTACAGTTTTTCAAAATCTGAATCTTAATACTTGAATGAGAAAAACTGTTTTGTAACCATGGGTGAAGTCATATTCCAGTTAGATGTTCTTCGCTTCCAACTCCATCGAGTGACTGTGAGAACACCCAGACGTACACAAGACTTCCAGGAAAAAACAACAACAAACAAAACACATAGCTATTCAACTAGTAAGTTTACATTCCTGCAATTTTTTCGTTATAACGAAAGGATGTCATGTGGTTTGTCTTCCCATGAAGATTTCGTGTAGACTCGCTCTTCCGAGAGTTTAATTTGTATGTGTGTTCTGATGCTCACGTATGTAAGAGTGTGTGTGTGTGCGTGCGTGTGTGTGTGTGTATGTGTGGGTGCGTGCGCGTGTGTATATGTGTGTGAGTGGCTGGGTGGGTGTCCAACATTGAGAACAGATACCAAAACTGATATTGATATTTTTCGCTTGTGATCATCAAAATACCGATTTTCATTTACAGTAATCTGATGCCAGACCTGTCGTAGGTAGTTTCACACATAGAAACATCGACCCACGTTAAATTCATTAGCTCAGTGAGATTGTACCCACATTTTAAGGCCTACAAAAAAGGCGGTCAAGCTTGATTAAAACACAAAATGTCTTGGGTATTGGAAAGTGGTTGACGCACATCGAACCCATTAGTCCGGGGAGCGGATATGATTCCGGCATATACTGAATACATGCGCGCTATTTGGAGAATTGACGTGGTCAGCACCGGAAACGTTTTAGTCAGTAAATTAAAAGCCGAACTTTTATTAGTAAGTCTGTATGCACTGGGCACCCCCTTCATTAGTAGTTCTATTTTTGCAACGACGCTATAAGTTGTGAAATCTACACTCTTTCACTTGTTTATTCCACTGTAGGAGTTAAGTGCTAGGAAATTAAACACATATGTTTCAGAAATAACCCATGCAATCTTTTGTTGGCAAGATCTCTTACCGATAAAGCCCCAGTCATACGTGGCAACTTTTCACTTGGCTACTGCGGTAGCAGCGAGTAAATTGGCCGGTGTAACTGCGGTTTCACCTGCCTCATCACTTTCTTTTATTCTCTCCATTACTTTGAACTCGACTTTTACTTTGTAGTTCGGTCGTGGCCGGTTGCAAATAATTTTGTTCAAAATAGGACGACACGATTGAGATTGATACAAGTACTGTATTATTCAGACGTAATAAGACATTGCCCATAACAATTTATAACGAATGCAGTTAAAAACACTACAATTAATATTCTTTAAGAGCTCTTCATCAATATTAATGTATTGTATCCAAATATGTTATTCTTTATTTCATCCTTAACAACGTTTGATCGATTATTTTCCCTTTTAGTATTGATTCGGTGTATTTAAGTAAAATATTATACAAATACAGATCGTTTGTCATCTAAGTATTGCAGATACAATACTGCATACAATACGGCATTCGGAAAGACGTAAAATGCCGTTAGTCTCAAACAAGCCGCTTTGTCTCCGGAGCAAATGGGTCGAGGCGATTTTTTAAAGCCGTTGACCATTTCAGAAGCCAAAAATTACAAGAAGACTAAACGGAAAATGGCATGTCAGCAAAAATATCCA
Organism: Onchidella celtica; assembly: GCA_963931925.1. Classification (NCBI taxonomy): domain Eukaryota; kingdom Metazoa; phylum Mollusca; class Gastropoda; order Systellommatophora; family Onchidiidae; genus Onchidella; species Onchidella celtica. Next base: position 49,796,762 of record OZ007567.1, on the reverse strand, counting down.
AACCATGACAACTTTCCACAGTTTAGGGCATTATCCAAATCTTAATGGGTTTTTTTCTGAGATGACACATGCCCTTTCGTAAGTCAACGGATTTGTCGCCAGCAGACTAAAGTGCAGGCCATTTTCCAAATCACAAGAGACTTCAAGGTGTTTTCCCTCAGACAACACATGTCCTTCTTGGGGCTATGGGCTTGTTGCGACTGTCTGGGCTCAGACCTCAGTATTCGATAGGTCACGGTTTGTAAATCTGTGTCTTTTGTTTCTTGTTTCCGTTAGGGCTGGGCGGCACCAGAACTTTTTCAGTGTCGCCAATCCCGACTCCGACACCGTAACCTCTCGTTGGAGCCCGACACCGACTCCGACTTCAATGGCGTACAGGTCCCTGCTGAAAGGTTTTACTTCCTAAAGCCCCACTCTAGAAGCTAAAAACAAGAAAATTGAACAAGAAATTCTAAAAGTAGGAAAAACAAATAAAGTAAACGGACATTGTGTTATCCAACAGGTTTTTCCTTTTCATTAAAAAAAAAAAAGTCTTCATTGGCTCCGTCGCACAATTCCACAAAACAGGTAGTATTGGAAAGAATTAATCCCACCAGCAGTTTTCCTTACGATCATTTAAGATCTGCAGCGTCAAGGACCAATATATAATTGCAAATATTATGTTTGATGTAACATTCCATCATAATTCCTCACACGGTTTGACCCTCTTTCAAATCCATTTCATAAAAAGATGTGTACAAAATAAAAAATAAAATAAAATCCTTACCAATGTAATGTTTAAGTACATTAAAAAAAATAATTTCCGCCCATAGCCAAACAAAATAACATTGTTCCCATGCGTGCCTTGTTTGTATTTCAGAAAAAAAAATCCGTCGCTTTGTGTTTTGGAAATGTTGGCAGGATGGCAGTAGCCTTTGGACATGATTCATGATAAACGGATTGCCTACGTGGACACAAAACAGGAAATCAACGAGAACCAGAACATCTGACAGATTTTCATTTCCCAGTAAGGGGGAAAAGAGAAGGGAGTGGGGTGGGGGGGGGGGGGGATTACTGGCATTTATTTATTCATATATTCAGAAAGAGTTCTCTCAAAATGGTCACCATGAGACTAATATGTTTCCAGTCCACGTTAAAATTCATAAGGTGCGGCGTTCATTTAGAAGTATAACAATGGTTCTTTTGGATGGGTACATAGATAAGCTGGCGTTGTCTCAGTGGGAAATGTACTTATTTACTGGGGTGAAGGGTACGGATGTACACCGTACTGAACGTTTTGCAGTCTGTGAAGTGTAATTTTCCTAGCAGAGCACTGCTACAATTATGCACTCTATTTGCGACACGTCATTGTGACTCTATACTCTATAAATAAATCTAAGTGTTCCAGACAGCCAGAGATTTGATTTTCAATTACAGAGATACACAGAAAAATCTCCACAATAATTGTTTCCCAGAAATAAAAATTACTGTAAAAATGCCATTTCAGGACGTCTGACAAATACAAAGGGTCTTGTAGTATTGCACCAGTGAAAGTTGTAAGCGCTGCACATTCTTTATGTCTGTAGCAAACTGGCAATGCAGTCAAAAGTAGTGTTTAAGGTAATCGGGCATATACACTACAAACAAAAGATGTTCATTTTGTTAAGGATATTTACATCTCATGCCTATTTTATATATTATAACCCGCAACAGTGAAATTGTGAGTGAAAAAGATTACCATAAACAGAGCGAATCGTACAATCCTTCACATTAATTAAACCATACCCATAAACTATGGACCATCTGCATCATTAAAGTCGGACATTGTCAAAACTCGTATACCTCGTTAGATATAATCAAGCACTTCTCACGATGACTTGTTCTAAAACCCAAACGCATGCCCCAACCTCACCCCCGATCGTCCTTCATGCTCACGCCCCATGTACGATAGAGGATGTTCAAAATGTCAGATCTGTATTAGATAATTATAGGGACGGATGGGAAAAAATCCTAATTTTTCTGTGGGCTTGTATATAATATTATTGTGCGTGTGTTTGTATGTGTGTGTGTGTGTGTGAGAGAGAGAGAAAGAGAGAGAGAGAGAGAGAGAGAGAGAGAGAGAGAGAGACCCACAAACAGACAGACAGGGACAGATGAATGAGTTGGAACGAAAAGAGAAAGAAACCAAATTAGCCCTGTTTACAGAACAAGTTCTCATTTGTGATTTGCAAGACAGTGTAGGAAATTTTAAGTACGAGCTAGCACTCCGCTATTTGTTAGACAAATCTCCCGAGAGACGCCCAGCTGGAGTATATGGAATGTTCAGTTTGTCACGCACAGAAACCACTGAGAATTCTCAGCTGAAATGGTCAAAACCAGTGGGGGCCAATTCAAAGTTCCGGCCTGTTTTCTATTGCAAGAACTACCCTGTTGACGTGTCCGATGAGGGGTGCCTGACAGAGATGACCCTGGCCAGTGTCACAACTGCAAGATATCACTATTAAATAGATCGAAATAAACATAAACGAATAAACAACCCTTCGTGCCGATGGGGAGTAAAACCTAAGATCAAACAAACAAAGCCTCTATTGTTCCAGTTTGAGACAAAGTTCGAGATTTTAAGTAGCCATGGTATATTTCGAAAAGACCGGTCCCAGTCTACAAATTCTCTCTTCCCAACATTTCCTTCAATATTATTTTTCCTATGGCTCGAAAGTTTCTGAGACCACTTTGTTGCTTAGTTACATTAAATCAGTGGCTAATGAATAAAATAGAAAGCGAGAATTTGATCGTTTTAAAGACAGACAGAAGAACTTACCAGTTTTGACAGTAGTCAGGATATAGTTAGTATTCATTGATCAATTGATTAGATAAGGGAGTAAGATTTTCGCGAAGTTTATTCTTTCAAACTTCAAACTTTGGTAGCGCTTTCAGACTTAGTCAGACCCTCTACAATAAAACACTTGAAGTGAAAAAGTTAAAGGACTTTTGATTATTTAACAGCAAGGTGTTTAAGTAAGAAAATAAGAATTAATACAATTTTAAACGCAAAAACAAAGACAAAAGGAGACAAACAAACAAATAAACAAACAAACCAACCTGGTTTTTTTAAAGAATTGTTAGGCCCTAAGCTGCAGCTTGTTTAGCTGCCTAAATCCGGCTCTGAAGAAGGAAAGAAAAAATACAAGTTTAACTGGAGACAAGTAACAGTATTTGGTTTTATTCGCCGCCTGGGTAACAGAGACAAAAATGGAATACAATTCCAGAAACCGCCGTCACCGCCACTACAGACAACAACAACAACAAGGACTACTACGAAAACAACAACAACAATAGAAAACAGACAAAAACATTCGGTAGTTCAGCCAGTAAATCCATTTCAAGTTCACTTCTATAAATAACGGTTGCCGCATTTAGGAAAGTCAATCCACTACAACTAAGAGTGTACTTGTACTTGACGAGAATAGAAATTATTGTTATTGACTAAAACGTACAGAAACACCGGGGATGCTCACAGTTCATAACAATGACGTCAGTGCTTTTGTCGGAATACCAGTACATTAAAATTTAAAGGTACCGGTGTTTTAAACAACACCATGACACAACAGTATATCTATGTCTGATTTTTATTATTTTCCAATGCTTCTCTCGTTTATAGGCGTGCTGATTGCAGATATAATGAGTTCGGCCTATATCCCTAAAGTACTGCAAAGAGCCGATACATTTCCCTCTCTCTCCCTTCTCCCTCTCTTTGTCTGTCTCTCTCATTTCGTATTGCTCATGGGACGACAAAGGAATACTCCACTGTCAGTCAAAGATATTGGAAGAAGAAGAATCAATAATCAACTATTCCCGCACCTTTTAAATAATGTCTGATTTCCCCGGTGAACATCACCTAAACTTCGTTTTCCACATCATTAAGTGGACGCTGGGCACTATGTAACAACACATAACCACCGTTACTTTATCAGCACTTTTTCACTGATGGTGCAGAAAGAAGTGTCACTGTTTTTGCTTTAATTTGTCTGCCGACAATGATGGCTGAAAAAAAAAAAAAAAAGGTTCTGTCAACATGTCCTTGGCGTCATTGCCTGCAGCAAACCTTTGCATTCAGTATTCGAAAATTGTATCAGAAAACTTCATGCTTACGTGGCCCATAGGGGAATGTTCGTTCAGCACATAAACTTAAAGCGGAATATCCACATTTTAGGTAATTCCAAACCCTACCAGTATTTCATCCTTCCCTTTTCCCTCCACACCCTCGCAGAACAAACTGGTATTTTAATTACCTCTCAGATACTCGATTAGAAGGACGTTCTTTATAATGGGTTATATTTTTTTCCCATTCCAAATTTTGATGCAAAAAAAAACAACAACAACAAAGATTACTCGTTACCCTTTTTGCAGTCATTGCTCCTGGAAACGAAAGCCACTACCGAGAGATCATTCAATACCATGTGCGTACATTGCAAGAATGCACGCGCTTGCATCCGTGAGTACGTCGTATCCCCGCCAGAATGTCTTTAATGCGATGCAAACAACCTGCTAGCACGCACATCTCCGAGGAAGAGCCCTTTGTGCCCTGGGAAAGGGTTAAATAATCCATTTCCTTCCAAAGCAAGAGTTGTTCTCATTTTCCTATCGAGCTAGTCATTTTGATGCAACATGACATCTTCTAATTGCGGTCTCTTCCTTTTAAATATCTATTATCCTTTTATTAACACAATCACCAGCCAGTAAATCATATCAGTCTGTTTATGAGATATTTTGCGTCATAGAAATTAAACATGTATGGGCGCAGGAGTGATAATTAAAACTGCAAGGTCGATACTCCTTGTATTGCGTTGTAGGGGTGATAATGTTACGTTTTTAAACAAAATGCATTGAAGGGCATGTGAAAGCTAAATATTCGCTCAAAACACACTCTGACATTCATTTATCACATCAAGACTGATATTTTCCACACAGACAATGATTTTGTGTGTTTATTTTGTTAAAGCAAAAGCTTCCAAATACCACCAGGATTTCGCAGTGACTTGCGACGATTTGTGCTACAACGTCACATAAACTGCAACAATCCACGTAAAGAGCCGAAGGCAGACCTGCAGGTAGAACAGAACCAGTGTAACTGAGTACTTGAGCTTAGGCCTGCATGAACCCCCAGAGCAGTTATCTCCCCCCACACCACCCCACCTCCCGAAATGCGAAAATTGTAAGAAGCTTTTAGTCATTTGCAAGAAGATTAGCGTAGGTTATTTTCATGCCACAAGTCAGGATGATACGACATAGGAATTCAGCCCAGTTTTACCCACGAGATGGATCAATCTCATATATTTCTCCCACAGGCCTGGTAATGGCATACAGAACAAATCTCCTGACCTATATAGTTGTACAATTATTCGTGGATATCCACTTTTGTATACACATTAATGCAATTTATTCATTGCCCTCTATAAACGGCTGATGTATCGGCTTGAATAAAGACGTTTGATGCACAATCGACAACTGGGCGTATTCACCACGACATATGAAAATGGAAACGACTACATTTATACAGTTGGGGTGTTGTGCGGGGACAGTTGTATTTTGTACTGTAAGCTAAAGTTGTACAGTGACGACAACTCAGTATTTTCTCTACTTGCACTTTGAATTATGACATAAAGAGTGTCTCCAAAAGCCAAAATATGGCAAAAAGAAAAAGAGAACGTTGTATGTAGCAAAGCTTCCAGTAAGAAAAAAATACAGTAATGATACAATAAAACGCAAAAGAAAAGGAAAGACAAATCGAGATTTCGATTGATTTATCTTCATGAGGAAAAAAGATAACGAGGTATAGAATTGAACAAATAACAAAACTGAACACATAAAAAATCGTATAGTCCGTTCACCGAGGCATGATTACAGAAAACTGCTCGTAGCGTTGCAACCGTCGATGATATTTGAATGTAATTTGGCGTGAAGTCTTGGATTTGTGATGACCCTAACCCAAATTTTTTGCCCCCGAATTATTCAAGTAGTTTTCGAGTTTGTTTATTTGCGGTATATAAATAAAGCGAGCACCGACAAGGGTAAACATTTAGGTGCTTTACTGTAATAATTGCACATGGTTTTGAGTCCCACTAAAATGTGGTACAGCACGTGATTAAACTCTCTTGATTGTTCACTGGTAGGCCAACACAGACAGATCATGTTGGAACACACGTATACTGTAAACATCTATAAATTTGGGGCCTATTCAATTGAAAACAAAGAAAAGATCAAAGGAATTCGCCGCTTTGAAAGAACGGTGCTGTGCAGAGACTTCAAATTCAAGATTTGTAGGGTCATGATAAATGTAACACTGCATGCAAAAATTCAGGACGCTGTATTTCGCAATAGCTGAGAAAATCCAACTAAACCGTGATCACGCCTTGGTGAACGGACTATAGAATGTTATTCCAGTGTGTCCTGTGCATATTTTTTATCTACTGATGACATCACTGCATTTTTTTTAAGCATGGGAAATGTTTATTATCATTTGATGTTAATGTAGTTGGGCACGTTGAATAATAATTTGCTGAGTTTGAAAATATTAACACAGTTGTCGGGAACTTTGAAGTGAGAAAGTAAAGTGAACGAAATTGTACATGCCTTTTGAAGTAAACCCGGTCACGAAATTTTGTCGTCGTCAATTCCCCAACATCTGACTCCCCAGGAAAAGTAGATATAAATGATTCAAGGTTATGATTTTTAAATAAAACTGAGGAACTTTGATCCAAAAGTGTCATCTTCGCTCGTAGAATACAATAATTATGATCAAAGCAATCCATCACTGGCAGGCAAGCTTTGCCCTTCGTGAGTTGTATCTAATGAAAATATTCCCAACTCCAGAAACATAACAGGCCTACTTCCCAGCAGACTCTAGAGACAAAAAGTAAGTGTTCACCAGCAGAATGTTCCTTGGATTCAATAAGCGGCCAATGAAGTTCTGAAACTCTGTCGACAGTTGCTTGTTTTGGGTCTTTATTTTAGGAGGTTCACTGCTCTAGGCTTTTCACTCCTCGCTTTTCTCGTTCTTGTTTCTGTGTGTTTTTGTGATAAGGATTAGTTTTTCTTTCAGAATTTTGCCCGGGCAGCGGCCTTGTTCGGCCTGCCCTTCTCGACTTTCAACCGCCGAGATGTCTTTAACATGCACACCGGCGCTCCGAGCTTTTCGTGCTTATCCGAGAAGATTAGGTGCTCGACCATAGGATCAAGGACAGGAATTCCCCCCGTCTCCCCCCCCCCCTCCCCAAACCCACAGAAAAAAAAAATCCAGCATGCCTGCCTGCACCGACCGGAGATCGAACCCAGTACCTGCGGCGTGAGGGGCGAGCACCTTGCCCCCAGACCAACGAGTCCCCAACATGTGGACAGCTGCTGTCAGAAAACATTGCTAGTTGTCGTTTGTTTGTAAAATAAGAAAAAGACGCCCGAAACGTATCCCCAGACAACAGTTTTTCTGTGCTTTGTAAGGTGTAAGAGAAATAAAGAAGATGGTCAGAGTATGATAATTGTATTATCTGACAGGAATTAATAATAAACGAAGGCAATCAGCCCTGATGGAATACTGAATTTGCCATTATTTGTCGAAACCGCAGATAAAAGGATTTATTCAAGCAAAATCAAATTTTAACGAGAAGGATAATTAACTCATGGTCAACAACCCCCATACCTAGAGACGTCATAATATGTTAAGACAAAGGGAAAGGATGAAATTGATAATGGCGTACCTCGTGAAAATGATTAGATTACCCAGCATGGGGTTATAACAGCGAGCTCTGGCATTAAGACTTCGTAGAGGGTAGGGCATCGAGGGTCGAAGGGAAGGAAGAGGGCGTAAAGGATGTAGTATGTTTTGCTCTGGTTGAAGAAAATTTGATTGAGGAGTCTGGCATCACGATAAATTGTAAAATGTTTCCAAGATACGTGGTCATGATAACTATGTTTGGAAACATGCAATGAAAGTATCAAAACAAATCAGCCCCAACACAGCATTGTGATATTTTTGGCCACCATTTATTGAAAGCACGTTAGAACTCTTGGCTAGTATTGATCTGTGGTTTAGAAGGTTTATTTTCTTATCCTGGCTCAATGCCACTACGTGCTCGGCGTTGCCGAATAGTTTGGTCTTACACAGTGATAACAAAAGCAAATCCAATTTAAGCAAAGATCGATGAAATTATCTCCAGTAAAGATGTTGCATTCATCTTGTGCACATTTCGTTGTTCTTGTCCAGGGTTAAGATCAGTCTAGTCTGTCTCTGGAGACCTCCCTCTGCATGCAGATGAGGAAGTTATACATACATCTGGACTAGGAAAACGATGTGCAAGGTTCAATGATCAGCTTGCTCTGGACGCTGTGAAGCATCTCCGCTTTCAGCCCACAGAGGAAATGCTAGCTGTTGTAAATTGTCAATGATTGTTTCATCCTGTCAAGTCGCGAGACACTGCGGATACAGTTTCAAGGTTGTTCATGAGTGCCTGTAACTTCAGCTTCTCTGAGCACAGTTGTGTAAACCAGCTTTATTCATCAGTTTTCTCCGGTCTTGTCTGGAAACGAAAAAGAAAAAGAAAAAAAATAAAAGAGAAAGAAAGGAAATTAACAACAACCGACACAAAGAATGTTATTTGTTATCCCCCCTATTAAGTATCCAAGTAAGAAAACTTCAAGAAATCGAGATTGCTACGAGGTGTGTCTCAAAAATAACTTTCCCTACCTTGTAAAATCTTGAAATAATAAACTATCATGGCCTGTTCCAATAGGCACTACTGTCAATGCCACTTACTACAAAATGGTTATTCAAGAAAAGTTACGACCTGCCTTAAGGAAAAAGCGTCCTGGATTGCTTAAAACTGGTGTGATTTTCCACCATGACAAGGCACTTGTGCATACAGCCAATGTGGTAACAGAACTTCTGCACGCGTAGAACTGGGAAATATTGAATCACCCGCGATTTCTCCTGATTTGGCCCCCTGTGACTTTCACGTTTTCTCTAAAATGAAAGAACACCTTCGGGGCAGCGGTTTGAGCCAGGGGAAGACATTTTTATGGCCACAAAAGCTGCTCTTAGAATGCTGGTCAAAGAGACATATATTATGCCGCCGCCTTTGAAAGCTGGTTGCATCAGTGCACAAGTGCTTGGACAATGGTGGTTGAATAGCTAATTTGATAAAAGCACATTGTTCCAAATTTGGTGATATTATCTTCAATGGTTTTGAAATGTGGGTAGGGAAAGATTGTTTTTGAGACACATATTGGGAGCCCACAGTACAGTATAACATTACACTCTGCACCCACGAATTTCTCATCTTCTTCACAAAACGACCAGGTTAGAAAATGGTATAAAATTTAATAATCTTTCATTTAAGACTTTGTCAGAAATAAGGCGTGAAAAGAACACAGTTAGACAGAAAATATAATATTATTATTTGACGTTGGATTCTCCTGTGAAGAACGATCTGTCATGTCTTGTTCTTAGCTACCGGACAGAAGGAAAAGCAAAACTACATATTATTATGTCTTGGTTACATTACTGTGGTTTTTATTTATTTGTTTTTTTTAAGGGTATTTTCGTCACTGGGGTCTCAGTTCCCCTGTCCTGTTCATCTATTTCTGAGAACAGCTAGCTACGCAAACTTTTTCAGAAATACAGGTTTTCTCAAGCTAACTAGGCGACTTTATAATTGTACCATAAATTATACTCTATGGTATGGTATAATTATACGACTAATAAATTCTGTCCTCCCTGCGTGCATGTATTTTGTACGTTGTATACTTCTTAATCCCATTTTGGAAAAATTTGCCTTAGTGTCATGGCAGCTCAGTTACAACTGGAGCAAACAGGTCGACGCCACAGGGCGGAGGGGGGGGGGGCAGGGGAGTGGTAGGGATAAAGTTTATTTAATTTTTCCCGGGCAGCGGCATGTTTGGCCTGCTCTTTTCGATTTTCAACTGCCGAGGTATCCTTAACGTGCGCAACGTGCACACGGGCCCTCCGAGATTTTCGTCCTTATCCGAGAAGACTAGGTGCTCGATCCTACCTCCCATAAGATCAGGGACAGGAAAACATGAGAAAAATCCCAAACTTCCAACATGCCTGCACCGACCGGGATTCGAATCTGGTACCTTTGGCATGAGAGGCGAGCACCTTGCCTCTAGACCACCTTGTCCCCATGTATGTTATATTATGGTATACCAATATCTGAGACAACGTTCAAACATAAAGTCCTGGCAATCATAGTCAGCGACAGCGTTCTTTCTCTCTGTTTCTCCTTTCTAAACTTCTGCGACCCGGACTGGCGTCAAGTAACTTGAAAGATAAATTATTACTATAATGGGACAAATGCAAAGTTTTTGCCAAAGTCTTGACTTGATTTTGGATAGGAATACAGTTCTTGACCAAGACGAAATAAATCTTCTTTAACTTTCCTCTGATGACAAAACAGGGGTGTTAGTTCTTTCAAAGTGTCAAAAATTGTCAACTTCGGTTTAGTCTCAGGGCAGTGGCACAGTACGCTCAGCTTTCCTTTAAGGAAGTTTCAATACACATGTTAATACCATTTATTCTAGACTATTTTTAACATAAACGTTTCATTTCATCAGATAGCGCCTATTGGCCGAGTCGCATGCTTGTTTTGTAAGACAGTTGTGGATCAAATTGTCCGTTTTGCAGCATCTACTACTGATGTAAAGGATTCTTGCTAATGAAATACCATGTAGGATGAGGGCTGACAGCAGTGTCTATTTACAGGTAGCCAATTAACTTCCGCTGTTGAGTAACCGCTGCTCTTTCACACTCCTGCTATTATCACATTGGCCATTGTTTCACTGAATTATTAATAGAAACTCACAGTAAAGGTGGCCAATCGATCAAGAACCACTAATTCAGGTTATAACCTTCAGGTCAAGCATGGGCACTCAGGATGATTTTCATTTAGTCTGCAGTACCGGAAATGGTACCACCCGCTGCTTCCGGCAAAGGTCATAGGCTTGTCCAGCCAAAGTGGCCTCCCCAAACTGCGTAGTTAGAATCAGTAATTAAATACAATGAAACAAAAATATCTTGTCCACTTCTCTCAGACAAAATCATAGCAAAACTGTTTTTTTTATGTTTGCTGGTTTGTCGTAAACCTTTCACGTTGTAATAATCCTATAATACGAATTATGTTAATTCGTTGTAATGTGGAACATCTTTGACCTCGGCATCTGATGCGTTTAGGTGACATTATGCTTTCGTTTTCAGGCAATTGATTATTTGCTGACTTATCTCTGAATTCTGATAAATGCCATACATAAACTCCCGCCAAGATCCAAGATAGGCATAAATCATTAAATGTCCCATGGAAACAGCAGTTTCAATACACCTATACATAATTATTTTGAAATTTTGAAGGCACCGGGATTCCAGGGATTAGAATATCCCTCGATTTTAATGCCTGTAAAATTATACTTCGTGGGAATTCAGAAGGTGGCCATGTTACTCTGATCAGGCTAACCATGATAACCTCCTCAACTCCTCATGCTCCTGTCTCATCAGCCATGTCTGCACTTAAAATTGATTTCTCTGATGTAAGATAATTGACGGAATTGAACTCGGCGCTTAAATCATTTTTGATTGGATCGTGGGCGTCGGCAATAGAGCTGATGGAAACAGCCTTGAACCAGGGCGACATTTTATGGTCGTGGTGATTAGTTTTGGGTCATCAGTAAGCCAGTCCAGTTCTTCTGAGCTTTTGTTAATTATTGCGACCTCTCAATTAGTTTGTCAGGTGAACGGGATGCAGTAATGAGTACAAGGGAACTGCAGGTTTCATTACGAGAAGTCAGAGATCTAATGGACATCTCAGTCTAAGTTGCAATATCCACAGAGGAATCTTCGTAGCGTTGCATAAAAAAAAACACGCACATTTGTTGATGGTGGCGTTTTGGATGTGGCATTAACTTTAACAATTTGGAACCACGAGTATATACATCCTTTATATGTAGTTTAAAAGAGTTTACGCGATAAAGATAAACTGTGATTATCCCGAGGTACAAACTCGCAGTTGCAGATAATGGGCTTTTAATCCGTCAAAAGCAAATTGTGAATTATTGTGCAATGCCCTTACTAAATTCAGATGTTATCGAGGTCCCAGCTTCCATTCCCACTGAGGTTTCTGTGATGTAACTTAATCATTCTTGTACTTAATTCCACAAAGGAAAAAAAAAAAGGGTGTGTGTGTGTGTGTGTGTGTGGAGAGCAGGGCCGTCTTAACATCATTATCAGTCCCCAGGAAAAGGGCGGGATTTTCTTCCCTGTTTCAAAAACCAATGTAAATTGGCATGTATGGGGCCGCTTAAAACATTGGGCCCAGTGTGCCCATGTGTTAAGACGGCTCTGGTGGTTAAGGGAGGGGTGATAATCATGTGTGTAAAACTGTTGATTGAACTGTTTCACAGTTTAATGCTAATAGCTCTTAAACATATTATATATTGTTCTGTTTTTTTTTTTTTTTAGATTCTGATACACAAGCCAGTATAATAGGTAAGCTATCGTTAGGGAGAGAGAAAGACAACAAGAGAGAGAGAGAGAGAGAGAGAGAGAGAGAGGAAGGGAGAGAGAGAGAGAGAGAGAGAGAGAGAGAGAGAGAGAGAGAGAGAGAGAGAGAATATGGTAAGCAGAAACGTGGCGCTGTAAATATTTATGATATGGAATAATTTTTGGCATCTTTTCTTCGACATAGGGCCTACATCATTTGACGACTACCTGGTACTTGGAGAACATCAGCAATGGAAAGTCCTGAGTTATTTTGACAATGATTACCACGAAAGATACCCAACCATCCTATGGGGAAATTGTTTACACCTGGTGTTAAGCTGACATTTGAAACAAACTTTTCTTGATCCCCCTGTTCAGAGTTTATCTGCTCATAATAGCAGTGACGCACTGCTTGTTTGTTTAGTGATAGCATGACGACAGAAGGACACAATTATTCTTGATCCAAGACGATTGTTAAGTGTCAATTTCATAATTTCAAACCGCCATGTCAAGTTTGGCCAAAGAATCGTGCAAGCCAAGGTAGCATTTATCACCTATTCATCTGTGTGCTGACGTCAGAGACACGGTTGCATCGTGTTCAAACACGCCTGGCCTCGCCAGCAATTACTTGACCACGAAAAAGTACAAGTAACAACAATGACCACCAGGTGAACTGAAGTGAGAAGATCGCACGAATAGGACAGTAAAAACTGTAACAAAAAGCTGCTGCAGAAGTCACGACCTGTTACCGTGAATTACCAAACATCTGACACACTTACTGACTCCTGTTCTTGAAGCGAAGGCAAAGGGTCAATGCTCTGGAACTTTGTTACATCATAGTTGAAAAAACGGTACCTTAAACACAGTCAAAATCGTGACTTTCAGTGTTTGATTTCTTTCTTTTTTGGTCACAGACCATACTTTTTTTGTTCCCTCTCTATAGATCCGGAAAAAAAAAAAGCAGCACCAGAATGCAAGAAAGCTTAACATAATGACCATTGGAATGAAAAACATACCAACTTTCAATTAAAAATATGAAACTTTATTTTATCTAGTTTAATTTTTTTTTAACGATTTTTACATTGCGCCAAGCAATTACAATACACTTTAATATTGATCAAATCTCCGATCTCTTAATAAAACATAAGTCAATTAGAGAATCCTTGATCTGCTCACTTCCCTCAGCTAAATCTGGCAAAGCTTCCGACAAATTTAGATCATTATTATTGTTTGGAAATGTATTTAAAAAAAACTTTAGGGTGCGCAGGCCAGAAAGAGTAAGATGAAATGATGAAACATCCGAGCAAAAACACTTATGTCACAGGGCACAATATGAGAAACGAAAGAACCAGTCACAAGTAAGCAACTTCAAGTTTCAAGGAACGCCCTAAATTTGTTGTCTAACATCGAATTATTGTTGTTGACATACCACCGTTTTCAGCCTGGCTCGTTTTGCTATTCTTGCATTTTGCAATCTCTAACGTTAATTACGTATTATTGAGATGGCCATGTTGACCGGTCTCTAAGGACACTGTCGCCTTGTTGACAACAGAAAATTACATTTTTTAAAACACAGATCTATTAAATATACATGGCTTTCTCCGTATACAAATTGGGTCCTCCTACGTACAAGCAATAGCGGCCACCCTTATCGCCAGTATAATTTTCAAGAACACAGGCTTATGTGGTTTTGATATGAACTTAAATCTAAGAGTGTATCAGAGGTTTCGATGGATAATTATTGCCACGGTGCTGCTAAACAGCTTGCACTAGCTCACACCAAGCTGCTCAAATCACCATACTTTCGGGAGAAAGAGAGAGACTAAAGAAGATTAAATAACAGTTTCGCGTCTGGTCCAGCAATACGTGGCTGTAAAACGGATTAGAAGTACCGTTAGTCCGTTTCCGCGTGAAGACCGGGCATACAATTTCTCGGAAATGAAACTATTAGTTATTCTGGAGTCTTGGCATAGAGCTACCAGTGTTCCTGGTGTAAAGTTCTGCCAGCACGAATTACTCGATAATCAAGGCAGTGTCATAATGACCGACTGAATACGTATCATTTCCGTCATTGGCTGCATTTTCATGTGTAACTAAGTGTATGAGAGACCTATGACAAAGAATAAATTAAAAAAAAAAAAAAAACGCTGTCGGACAATAATTTCTATAAAAAACTGAGGACGACAAGCTAATTTTAAATTCAGTGTTGCAGGGACGTCAAGGGTCGAAACAATTGTTTGACACTAGCCTGTTTCCTCTGACCTTCTCTTGTTGAGCCCTTCCCCAAAATGTCATTTTTTTCTTTTTCAGCGGACAATGGTTCACATCTTGTTCTTGGTGTTTCTCCCTTACTGTGATATGTTTTGAAGGACATTCAATCAATACCTCCCCATCACTCCTTATCTTTCACCTGTTGCCTATCTATCCTTTATTTGCAACAAAATCCAACTTGTTTCATTTGAAAATTTCACATTAAAACAGAAGAGTTCAGCGCATGTTTCATCATATGAAGCTTTCGTGAGAGCCATGTCTTGCATTTGGTTAAAGTTCCTATTTTTCAGACAAATCTAATTCAATTACTGCATTAAATGCAAACCATCTTCAAAGCTGGAGCAGCACAGAAACGCCAAGAATGAAACATTCAAACTGGGTCAACAACAACGCCAACACCCACAAAATAGAACATCAAGGTCAGGGATAGAAACTGGATCTAAAATTATGTGCTCTCAAGATCAAATGATACCCGATAAAGATCATGAGAAAACTGAATTTGGGGATCTATTGTATTTCCAGTGCCCAGAGCAAGTGGAACTGCCACCAATGGAGAGGCAAAGGATTGGATTTCATTGCACTTCGATGGCACTTAATCCTGTGAAGTGCATATCTTTTTTAGGTATAAGTGTGTCAAGTTATGTTTCTTTGCGCCTTTTAAGTATAAATTCTGGGTAGTCAGAACTCAAGGGCACCTGGCAATGTTAATCACAAAAGATCACTACCGTGTCCACTTTACATGGCCAGGGAGAAAAACACCTACAAATCACGAAGGGATCTGTTTGCATTTCTGTTGAAGTGAAAATAGCATGATCTTGTAATGGGATTATTAAGTTAAAGGCGAGATATATATATCTCTAAATAATCTTAAACCAATTTGTATGTCAGCTTTCAGATAGCGCTTTGGCTTCAAAGATACTCTAGATACAGACTTCGCATCAGGGACCCTGTTGTTTCTGCCTCTTCGCTAATTCTTGAGACGGACGGGTAACTGAGATTGGCGCATGCGAAACCACAATATCTTGGTGAGATTTCTACGAAGACCTTAAAATGCAGTTTCATTTTCAGACACAAAAGATACCTCCCCCGCCTTGAGTATTTTTAAACATGAGCAATATTCGGATAATGCATTTCCTATTGATTGCCATCACAGTAACGGTCTCCCGGGGAACTTGCAGAATGCGTGCTGTAGTGGACACGTCGTGTTTGTCGGTCACTCTTGAATAATGCAACAGGTCTGTGGCTTCGTCAGCTGAATGCAGCACTCCCACGCTGAACATCGTCACGCACTGGGCCAAATTTAGCATAAACTAAGCCATTAATCCGAATGTCTTGCTTTGTTCCATTATTTTTGGCGTTACAACTACAGAAAAGGCAAATGATTTTTCCTTCTGCACTCAAGTCACAACAAGTCTTCCTCTCACTGGCAGCTCTCTCGCCACAGGAACAACGAAGACAATCATGGAAACGACATACTTAACAGTAAAATTTGTTTATGCACAACGGGCCAAACATTTACCATCTTCGATCAATGAGATAAGAAGAAGTTGGAAAAGAAATACGCCACCTATTTAACATTATTTCATCTTAAATCGTGGTGTTGCAAATAGGTTTGAAAAATTGTTATGACTGCAGAATATGAAAATGATTCTCATGACAGCACAACTGCAATGCGCTCTGGTAACTTTTTCTCTCCCCGCTCCTCCTCACCCCATCCCCTCTTGTGCAGATTAAGGACAGTCATCAGCCACTTTCTCTCGTCACATCACGCGTTACATACCCAAAGAAGATAATCTGATGACCAGTTTAAACATCTACATTTAGTTTTGTCATTCCCTTCTTTGTTCTCTTTAATGCCTGTCATTCTTATATCTATGGAGAGTACAAATCTGATCCTACTATTGTACTTATCGAGACGTCATTGGGCGGCTTTAAACAGACCATCACAATCTGAGGCCCTTCTATAATAGTATGAGCCACAAGTGACACCTTTCACTTTGTGCTTCCTTGTTTTCATATTTTATTACTTGATATCTATGTACATTTCTTTCTCTTGGAAATTCTGTTATACGCTATTCCTAGCATAAACACATGAACATGCAGAATGGAATCATTATTTGGCATGCGGCAGTTTGAATAGTACCCATTTCATGGTAAAAGATTTTTTTAAAAAAAGCGTTTATATTTTTAGCTTGAGTTTTCAACGTGGGTTTTACGGCGTGTCGGCACGATAATGGCCACTTCGCGCACTTCACGGTCTGTTTGGGTGCACTTTATTTGTGTTTCGTACCCAGAACTTTTAAATTTAACAATAGAAATAAACTCGCTACATTGAAATTCCCACCATAAAATTGTTTTGGATTCATCAAAAGTTGCTAATATTCAGCTTGTGCAATCATTTAGCATAATGTACTTCTAATCCATAACTATAAAGCGCCGAAGTAAACTATTTTTTTTATTAGCAATAAGCATTAAAAGCCAACTTGTATGAGCAAGATACTTTAGCTGTACACTCACATTGCGATATGAATTCAGAAGAATATGAAACCTTTGTTTCAGAAGTTACACTATGATAACTGCCCGGAAATATTGCATAGTTTACAATAAATTGAGACATTGTGTTTTGTTTATGAAAGAAAGATAAAAATCATTTCAATACCATTACATTGAAGTAAAAGTTTGTTAATTTGATAACGATTTCTAGTAAATAATAGGGAACATAACATCAAGTGATTAATTACATGACATTTTTGGACATTTCTTTGTCAATGTTATCCACTCTGGGGATTTCCAATGAAATGGAGCCGGTTTTGGCTTTCAGAAGTTCTTCCCTCTTTTCCCCTTTACGTGTGCGCTTCACTCCCAATGTTCAAAAACTCTGCAAAGTAACGTTGCTAGCTCAGCAGGAAATTGTACGTAGACTCAGCCGCTGATTTCTTTCTGTTTGTCACACACACACACATGCACACACACATGCACGCACGCACGCACGCGCGCCACCCACATACACATACACGGACTTTTC
The DNA here is from genome assembly GCA_963931925.1 of Onchidella celtica. Classification (NCBI taxonomy): domain Eukaryota; kingdom Metazoa; phylum Mollusca; class Gastropoda; order Systellommatophora; family Onchidiidae; genus Onchidella; species Onchidella celtica. The sequence continues at coordinate 49,778,949 of OZ007567.1, read as the reverse complement.
CTGTACTCTATCAAAGAAGTGCCATTCTTTGGTAAAAATCAAATTAGATGGATATTTCGGGACAGGAAACAGGGCAAAAACTTTGACCAATGTTTAGCAGTTTACTATTAGATCTATATCTTTACTTGAAGTAAAAATCTATGGTGATATTTAAAAAAACAACAACAAAAAACAGCAACAACAAAAAAAAGCAAGAAAGGAAATCGTTTCGCTGTATTCGGCATTAAAAAGCAGTTCAGTGGCAATAAATTAATCAGGGCTGGCCAAACCTTTGCCTGTAAATCCTAAGTGATTCTTGGATATTTAATGTACCACCCATTCGAAATTATATTGTCTGTTCCCTTTTGCATCCTAATGACATGACAGGTGAAAAAAACCGGTACACTATATTTCCCGGGTAGATTGTGAGCAATAAAGAAATGTCTGGGTTGACATAACAATAGTGGTCAAAAGAAAAGAAAAACGAAAAACAGCATTTTGACTTACGCACGGAAAACAAAATGAGATAGCAGTTTGTATGAAACTCTCAGACAAGAGAGAGAGAGAGAGAGAGAGAGAGAGAGAGAGAGAGAGAGAGAGAGAGAGAGAGAGAGAGAGAGAGAGAGACAGACAGACAGACAGACAGACAGAAAGACAGACAGACAGACGACAGAAGGGAGGTCTTGGCGTCATTCTAAAACTGTAATCTGATGGTATCGAAAAAATAAAACGTTTTTTTTTTTAAGTTTATCCATCAGTGATATTACAATAAGAAGAGTAATAAACAAATTTGAGTTAAACTGCAATTTGTAATTACAACCTAACATATATGTAGACCTGCGGATTCATTCTAAAACAAAGAACCAAACATCGCCCCATGTTCACCAAAATGATGAATATAAGTGTTTTGATGTTTATATAATATGAACATAACCGAAACAAATAATCGAACAAAACAACAACAAGAAATAAGCTCCCAACTTTCATCAAAATGATGACCTGCCTTCATGTCTTCGTTATACGAATATCTACTTTAATTCTGGAGGTCTACAAATTTAAGCCCAATCAAACGTATGCCGTTATTCCATTCATATCGTGAACTTAGAAAATGAAATCGAAAGTACATTCCCTTAGGTGGAAAAGTGCAAGGACCCTTATAAACAGTCCGCCAATGTGTAACTTCATTCAACAACGTTTCATCATTTTCTATATATATATCAATTAAACTGACATGATATGTAGAATTTGTCATTAGAAGTCATGGCTCAGTGCATTCTGAGTCATGTCACCTGACTGGTCAATGAGTCACCAACTTGTTGTTCGACTTGGAGGGAAAACCGTACTGTTATCTAAGAAAAATACACTGTTGTTCTCACTGCTGCACTCTAACGTGGAACTTTGTCCACACGGGGACAAGGCCGCAGTGTTTACTCCGAGACATGTCTTGTAAGAGATACGATGACGTGTTCCTAATTGCCATTTATCTTTACTTGGTCTTCTTAATTTTTACAAAGTTGGGGCGCAGTAAAGAGAATTTTACTGGGTTAAATTTGACTAAACTGCAACCAAATAGTTGTGTGATGTGCTGATATTATAGTTACATGTATTGTTTGGTTTAGTACATACTTAAAATAAATAATATTTTCAATCGTTGCTGTCCCCCCCCCCCCCCCCCCCCCCCACGACGCTGAGTCCATGGCTTACAGAGCCGGCCATGTCTAAATATGAATAAGATTTAATTTTTCAAACTGGCAAAATGGAGGAATGTCAATTAGCAACAAAGCTGACAATTGTCGTGGTTTCCATAATGTTCCTTTATCAATTAGCTTGAAAGTTATTGTGAATGCTCAGTGTATAGCCACACCCACACACAGCAATGTCGTGGATTGTCAGCTTTCCTGTCAATAAAAGTAACGGCGATTTCATTCATTCCGTAGGTTCATCAAGTTTCATGATTGACAAGATAAAGGCGATTAAGGAAACCACTAGAGAATCAATATTGAATTTTTATTTCTTGTACCATTGTTTCTGTCCTCTCTCTCCTCCCCAGTGAATATCTGTCGTTGTAACATCAAATCAGAGTGGACAAAAACCTGTGTTCTGTCTGTTTATGTAACTTCATCAGGTCACAGAGCGCGCGCGCGCCGCGCGCGCACACACACACACACACACACACACACACACACACACACACACACACGCACACACACACACACACAAAACTCGCTGAAAAAACAAAAGAATTTAACACTGTTATTCACCATTGATTTACTCATGACAAGGAAATGTTCTCATTTCTTAGATAAGAGCGAGTGCATATATTCAGCCTTCGCAAAATAAATAATTCTGTATAGGAAAAAAAAAACAACTAAAAAAAAAAGGCAGACAAAAGCTGAAGCATAATTTATTTTACTTTCATGTACAATTCATTTTCAGTAATTTTCTCTTGTATACTTTTCTTGTAATTTGCTGTTAACGTGGGGTTTGGCAAAATAAAACTTCTTTTTCTCCTGCTTTCGTTTTGTTGTTTTTTTCATTATATTTTGCCACACTTCAAGTGAAGCGATGAAACATCCATGAATTAATCAATATGCGGCATAAAAATAAGATTCGATACGTGTCTTTTGCCATTCACACTTTTTCTGCTCCAGTTATTGCCCTGACGGAACTCCGGGTGCGGTGGTTGTGATATTTTGTATGCTATTTTGGGCTTCATGTTTTTGTCGTGAATGTCCTTGAAAGTGGATATTGGGACAGAGAAAACGAGTGTCTGGAAAGGTTGCACTGTACTTTTGTTCGAGTATTGCTCATGTATATGAATACATCAACACGTTTTTCTAACATCCTTGTACGAGTCATCCAATATGTACAGGCTCATGTCATAAATACGTGTACAGAATATTGTTATATGATACAAAAAAAAAAAAAGCATTATCTTACACAAAGGTCGGATGAAAGAATCCGTGAGCTTTTTTTATGTGTCTATATGCAAACACTTCATTTCCGTCTGACGCATTAATTTACATAATAGATACAGGACTTTTACATAATAGATACAGGACTTTATGTTCATAATTGGGGAAGAAAACTGACAGAAGGATGTGTTTAATGTATGTTTAATATTTGAATACCACTGTGTTTTCATGCGAGAGATTTCAGGTTAAATCAGAATTATATTAATACATGTACCAGTACAATAAAACAAGTTTGGTTCTGTTTTCTTTGCTGCATTTTGAGTTCATCAATGATTGTAGAGAATATACATTTAGAAGAGCTTACCACTAAAGTTCCCCGCCAACTTCTGAGGACATTTCGTGATTAGAATGATATTTCCCAGTGAGAGTCTTATGGTGAATTATGCATTTTGATAATCTACGCAACTGGCCCAGTCAATAATCCGTGCAGGGACAATATTACAGCCATTACCATTACTGGTCTGATATGTTGGAAAAGCCAAAAAGCCATAACGGGCCGTCAATAAAGGCCTTATGCTCAGAGGGTGGGAAGTGCGCCTCCCCCCCCCCCACCCCCTCTTGTACGGCAAGCGAACATGGCTGGAGGCGGGCTCTGACGAGTGCACGTATTCTTTTCAATTCAGCTGTTGTTAGGGGGATGGGATATATTATATAGCAAGCTATAGCTGGCCGTGACTACAACTCAGTATATTCTCTATTTGGTCTATGTTGGGGTGGGGACAAGCGCATGAGTGGCATACATGAAGGCATGGGATGTGTCAAAAATAGCTGAACTCGAGCTTTCGTACTTTAGAGATGGCCCCTTATTCAAACTTTCGAAAGATGAGAGCTGATATCATGCTGTTGGAATCTGGGAAATTTTGTTTTCCCTCCAGCAGGAGCTTGGGGGTGAACTGAGTGGGGTGGGGCAAAATAGGGACAGTATTTCATTCTCCAAAGGGGTTGGATCAGGTGGAAATACCTTTAAAACGTGTTAAAGTGGATTACAGAAAAGGCGCTGTAGTTCCTAGTTCTGCATTAGGAAGGTAAAATAATATGGAGACCTGTGAGTTCAATCAATTTTTTCTCTCATAACCTGAAACACAGAATTGCATTTCGGAGACTGCCATCTCATTCTCTATCTCTGTTACTTTCTCTTTTTCTTTCTTCGAGAAGCTATTATAATGTAATCATTAAGTAAAAGAGTGATTTGGCCTGAAAAAAAAAAAAAAACTCTATAGAAAGGCAACTTTTTAATCTAAGATTTATACGGTCTATTTGCATGATATTTTAACATAAATGGACAAAGGGGGGCAGAAATGGCATAATTATGCCCCCTTCCCCTGCCCCAGCTTTTAACCAGGAATTCCTAAAATAAAACACAATTATCTGTAAAATGTAAAAGTGCCTTTTCACTTCACTCCTCCTCCTCCCCCCCCCCCCTCCCCGTCCCACCTCCTCCACAGCTTCCCCAAACCTTTCTTTACCTATAATGAAAATAAATACAAAGGAGAGAGGGGGAGAGAAGTGGTTGGCAGACCTGGTGGTGCACCAAATTAAAAACACGTTGAAGTCTCTGTGCCGCGAGTCCATTCGAAGCGTAGTCTAATTTGTTGATGTTGGCGTCATTTGTATCCTGATGTGGTCATTTCTACTACAGTGTACATAATGTGAATCACAATATATGCCTTTATATAGTGTACGAGGATTGAAATGCTAGAACATTTGAATCAAACTGGGTAGGTTTCTGGAAAAGGGGGAAGGAGGGGGGAGAAATAACTTAAATTATTTTTAAACTGATGTAGTTGCGATTGTTTTGAAAGAAACAATGATACTCTGAGTGCTCACTCAGGAATATAAGATAATTCCACGTCAGTTATATAATAGAAATGGGTGATTTGTGTGCTAATCATGAGACTGACTGAATTGTTACAGGTGTAATCATTTCCTCGGTGACTTGTTACTACACGGGAATGGCTAATTAGGCTTATTAATCAGGATTACACAGACGAGAGGGGCAATTATCTGACAATTTTCTTTTCGCCTGAAACAGCGACCAGATTTTGAATTTTTTACAATACAATTTTTATTTCTGAGAAAATAGATAAATAAATACATAAACAAATAAATAAATCTAGCAGAGCATTATATTGAAATATCTCACTCTTCCCGCAAAGCCGGGTCACCACAGTTCAGCACTTACTTTCTCTCTCACAAACACACATTTACACACACATCCACACACATGTGCACCCCCTCTTCCCCCGCCACACCACTCCCGCCCGCCACCTCACCCTCACACTTCCGCACTCGTCCAGACTCCGGCCAGTTTCCATCATCTATTTGTCCAATTTGGTAACTCGTGGGCCTGTGATTATATTGCTATTATAAAGGACATTCCAATAATGTGGTTTTGTGTCTGAGGCCAGTGGAAAATGTCCATTTCCCAAGATAAATGCTTCCTGCCAGCTCTTTCCGGTACCATTAACTATGACCATTATTCTAATGGAACATCGCATGTATATCTTTGGTATTTGCGTGCAGGTTAAGCATTTGTGTAAAATCTTTTCCTATCTGTAACTTGATTCGCAGTTTGCTTTATTAACTAACTCAGCAAACATTGTCATTAGTCTTTCGACAATTTGAATACATGCCATGGATGACGCAGATTAGTTCACAGTTCGTAGATTTCTATACTATTTCTCACTGTGGTATACAGAAACTGGCAGACAAATGGGTAAATCGCGACCTTTGTTCTTGTTCGTACTAACTCAATTTTTTGCACAACTGAGAAATTCGACTTCAAACGTTTGCGGCTGTAGTATTATGATAAGGCGTTGAATAAATCGGAACTGTGAAACAAATTGATAAAGGCCACAACACATTTTAAACAGGTGTCAAAGTGTGCATCTGCTAGACCTACCTCTTCTACATATTAAAAGGTCTCCAGTTTTTCAGAAAGTGGGGATAGAACAAAAGTCAAGTCATTAGATCACAGGAATATTCATGCATGTCTAGACATTCCTGGGCCGGCGTTATGAGTCGATCGAGAAACAGATTAACAAAGGCATCTCCATTTCATAAAACTGGTGCAAGAACTGAGACGGCCGCACAAGAATACGCGCAGTTATTTTACCAAAGTTAAATACTGTAGAGACCCTTGGCTTTGGATTTATTTGCAGCCCTATGTCTCTCGAGAAAATCTAGTTTATTTAATATTTCGAGAGTTGATTAAGCGCTTTTTAAGGTGGAATTATGAAAACCTTTGGCTCTTTTCACAAACTTCATGTACTCATACATTTTTTTCTCTTTACCCAAATCTATCCTGACCTCCATCATAATCTTATGTCACAGGTGAAAATACACCCGTAATCGCGCAGATCAGTTAATTTGGTAAGGGCCGCATAAAACCCGACCTTCATCATCATCTTCACTATCATCTTTATCGTCATCATCGTCATCACCATCATTCCTATTATTATTATTTGTTAGTTGATCGATCACCTATTAATTCTTTTATTTCAGTACAAAATTCGTCATAACAAAGGACCTTGAGCTATGGAACGGTGCTCAGATGTTGCGGGCTGGTCAAGCAATCTGATGTTTAGTGTACTAAATTTTTCTCATTTAAAATATTTAAAAAAAAGAAAGAATTATGAAGCAAAGCGTCGCATTAGAAACAATAAAGAAACGTTATAATTAATCACAGAACATCTGGATAATTATAGCTTTTGTGATTTATTGTAACGTTTCATTATTCTAACGCCTTGCAAAATGTTTAAAAATAGTATAATTGTATTTTTGGGGGTCACATTTCACCATTTCCAAACCTTGCTGGGACCCCACGGATTTTGTGTGTGTGTGTGTGTGCGTGTGTGTTTAAATCCTCAGTTATAATTCTCGGCACCACCGTCAAAGCGTAACCTTGATTCAACAGTATTTTCGTACTGGTCAAAAGTATTAACCATGTCGGTGCTGAATCACGAGACTTAACAAGGAAAAGCTCTTTGTGTGAACTAGCAACCGGGACCACAGGACACTACACATTCTCTTATCTCGATGGCCTCGTGTTTCTTGGAAGAAGATTTTATTTAAGAGTGGAGCTGACTCTGTGTGTGTGTGTATGTGTGTGTGCGCGCGGATGTGTATACGTGTGTGTGAGTGCGCGTGCGCCCTTGCACACCCCAGTATTCACCATCTTCATCTTCATCTTCGCGTGCGTTATCTCCCAGCCCCAAACTTTTTTCTTTTTTCGTTTCATGTGTCTCTCTGCCAGACACACTTTTTCATGACCTTTGTTCTTCCATAAACGACTCATTCTTTGTTTTCTGCCCTCTCTAAGTTGGATAATAATTATAGTTTCCATCTTTTCTCAGTGATTTACTGTGGTTATATTCTATTGTTCCAATCCCCACCCCATACAAAGTCTCATACTTTTAATTCCCAACATTCTCTTTACTCTTTTTCATACTTTTACTAGTTTTACTGCATCTCTGTTCCGGCTATTCTTTTTTTTCTTCTCATGTCTGTATCTGCTTTTCCTTTTGTTTCTTCCTTACTGATATATTTGAAACAGTTTGGCAGGTGCACAAACAAAAAAACATTTAGATTTTACTGACACGAAACCTTCGAGTTTGTGACCATCGCTCACAACACGAGATTTCTAGAATTCCAAGAACTTGCCTGTTTCCATACATCAGTTATTTTTCACTTGTCCTTCTGTGCACTTTTCTCTTTCCCCATTTTTTTCATTCTTTCTTTCTTGTCCTCTTCCGTGCAATTGCAATTCCTCACGTTCTGACCCATCCTATCTGGATTTCCATGCTGGCGTCTCCGTACTGAAAGACCCGGGTACTTGGATTGAGACACGGTCGTTTAGCGTCGATAGTCCAAATTTTTAATCATCTTATCTGGGCTCTGATATTCTCCTATGTCATTGCAGATGCCCAGGGAAGGGCAAAGCCACCGCCCCTCCCAGTTTGGTGATGACGTGGTGATGGACACAGACATTATATTGTTTGAAAGATACAGTCAGGGGCGTAAATGAGTATCCTCGGCCGTACTTGTCTCTCCCAGTGCACAAGGAAGACGGGCAGGGACCTTTGGGGGGGGGGGGGCTACGAATTATGAACTGCAGTTAATGATGAACGGAAGTGTTTATCACACGCTTCGTCGCAGTCTTTCACAGACTTATGGTTTGTGAAAAGCTTTCGTCGGAGAAAAGGGAGAGCAGGGAACCAATAGATGTTTTTACAAACTGTCTACAGTCTGAAAGCTGAACTCATTTCATTTGGTTTCTTTTTTACAAGCTAAATGTGAATGATGTCAACTGAGCAGAATGTAAACACAAATATTTCATGTAATTAATTGCAAATGTGTTTGTGCGAATGTGGTATGGAAAGGTGAATGGATACATCCTATTTAATTTAAGTTGTTACATAGAATTTAGAATCTTTTGGAGAGAATGCAGAGAGTATTGGAATATAACATTATGTTTTTTCGGCATCTTGTTTTTATATTTGTGAGTGTGCATGAGAAAACCCACAATATGTCGCAAACATGACATTTTGAGTGCTGTACACATAATAAAAGATAAGACATTTCTGATAAATTGAAGTCAGTGACCCCCTTAAAACAAGATTTTGATAAAACGGCATTTAATTCTTAAAGTGGCAATAGCTAATTGGCCCATTAATATTGGAGTGATTGCTGTTAGGAGACCGTAGTCTAATAACCAAGCCGTTATAAAGATCATAGTGAGTAGTGTTCACTGCTCATCTACAGTTTACCCTGTAACATGCCACGGTCCCCTAAACAACAGTCAAGTCGGAAGTTTTTGGATCTTGTTAGGAGACCGTAGTCTAATTACTAAGCCTTTATAGACATCATAGTGAGTAGTGTTCACTGCTGGTCTACAGTTTACCCTGTAATATGCCACGGTCCCCTAAGCAACAGCCAAGTTGGAAGTTTGTGTCGGACCCATATTTTCACTTCAAAGCCGTTTTTCTCAAAATCAGCTCTACCGACATAGTGTGGGTTTTCTCATGCACACTCACATTTTATATCTTCTTTGCAGTATCTCGGTGGATCTGCCCCTGAAACAGGTTGGCTGGGTGGGAGACAAGGAGACAGAAGAAGCTGGAAGTAAGGAGGAATAATAAAAGATTCATCTTGAGGGTTTTGGTTAGCACGCTGACATTCTATGATAATCGCCCCTTGTTTAGATTTCTCCCACCTCTGTTGTCGCTTCGTGCTCCCCGCGGGGCGAGGATCAGTAGCTCAAACCCCGCACCTGTTTGACCTTTGCTTTTCTTGTACTTTGATCCCTGGGTGCGGGAGGAACATCCCTACCATGTTTCTTTAACATTTCGTCAATTAAGATGAAGTTTTCTGAAATCCATAACTTAAAAGGCAAAATTCATGTCTGAAATTATTAATTTACTACGAACTGAACAGTTATTTTAGGACATTATTGTAAAATTTTAGATATGCAGTGCTATTTTAATAGGTTGACACAACATTTTGGTACCTAGAGCTGTTTTGCCGCCTTTACCAGGTAATATAAGATAATTATTCACATGTATATCAGCCAATGCTGAAATGCGGCTTTAAGACTTCATGCATCAGTTGGCTATCTTTTGATTTTGTGTATCGTAACATCTTTCCGAAGGGGACGGCGACAGCTTACGTAACTCGTTGACCTATTACGTGAACGAAAAAGTGGTCTGAAGACCGGGACAGCTGATTTCTAAAAGCCCATAATTCTTTTTCCCCGCAACGGCTTGAGCCAGAAATCCATAGCAGTGCCATAAAAAAGGGACATATATTCCTCTAAAAAAAAAAAAAGAGATTTTTGAAAACGTTGAAAAAAAGTTGTGTGATTTCTGGACTCTCAAAATGAAAACAACAACAAGAAACCAATAGATGTCAGTGTTGTATAAAATGTTAACTTAATCTCATTTTCAATATGTTTTATCTGCTTTGGAAAGACTAAATTCATTCGTGATTTTCTCGGATCCCAAAGACCAACATTTTACGATTTTGTATGTGTTTGTGACTTTCTTTAAAGGTTAATTGTTTCAGACTAAACTAAGATTTAGAAGAGAATTTGCGTACATCAGATTATATCGAAGTAATCCACTGTATAAAACCCCCCCACATTGATATTCAGAAACAAAGCCAGGTTACACTCAATGAGAAGTTTAGTCTATGACAAAAATGGAAGTGAGCTGGCCGTATGGGAAGAAAGAAGGATAATAGATTGACAAACGTTGCTTACAATGGAGGCCCAGAAAAGGAAGGAGAACAAAACGGCGTCTCGGGAGACGATGGAGAGATGATATTGTGCAGATAGGTGGACAGGCATGGACAAGACGGACGGAAAACGGAGAAGCATGGAGATCATTGGCATAGGGCTGCAGCCTGCAGTGGACGGATAAGGCCTAACAAGAACAAGAGAACCACTGCACAGGGCATGAGAGGAAAACAATAATTATGTCGATGCTAAATACTTTGCCTCTCCTGTGTGCAGGGGTTTGCCCGAATTCGGACACCCTGTCCTTAGCACTTCGATTAATCTGCACTAAAGTTTTCCCTGCTGGTCGAGAACAAAGTAATGGTTACAGCAATATCATCTGTATAATTGGATGTGTCGGACAATGACGTCCCTCGAGTTGCCATGCCTACCGTTTACAATCATTTGCTTGACCTGTGGGTTGCCACTCCCAACTCCCACTCCGACAAAGTCACCTCTCATCAACAGGTCAAACAGTGGCGGGGGGCACAAAAGCGATGGTAATGCTGATAATGAGATTAACAGCAACAGTCTTTATGATCGCTCTAGTTACATGGGTTGACTGGTGATGGGCCTCCCGATTCTAATGCATTGAAGCCTTTCGTTTTAGAAATGCACTGTCTGACCATGTTTTTAAATCAGTTATTCACTAAGCAATCATAATGATTTGTGTTGTCACTTGACTTAACAATGACATAATTCTCTCTTGATATAGATTTCCCTAAAAGGACAATCAAATAATGGTGAAGAATATTGGGCTAAAATATTCTTCAGCAACATTGGCAACATAGTTGCTCAACATTTCATGACTGTATCAGACATATAAAATTTTATGTTAGCTGAACATGACACATTTTCATTGTAAATACAGGAAATCACAGGAATCTATAAATATAGACTCTCTCTTCCATATACCGCATACTAATATTTATATAGAATTGCAACAAATCTTTTTTCAAAACATCTGGATGAAAAAATACTGTATTTCTTGAGAATAAACGTTTCTTAAATCGTAAAAATGTTTTCTATTTGACTGACGACAGGGAAGGAAATAAAAATTTCCAGGCACTGAGTAACGTTCAGACCACACCGACTTGACACTGGATAAAAAAAAGGCAGCTTTTTATCCTATCTCAAAACGCTTGAAGGCTCTTGAATCACGCTCAGGATTGTCAGTATTGATATAATAGCCGGGGAAGGCCAGAAATGTAAGATTGCACCAGTGGCTATTTATAGATCAAGACAGGTGATCCTTCAATTGCTGTGAATGAGTCACCAACCTGCATGCACCTGCCCTTGACATTAATTTATCGCTCCTTTCTTCTCTTTTCTTTAGGCTGGGGGGGGGGGGGGTCGTGACCTACTCAGTGATCAACCCAAAGTTTAGAGGTGTGGTCTGAAAAATCGCTTGAGTGACCCCAAAAGGGCCTTCAAAAGAAAATTAAGAAAAAAAAATTACTGAGGAATGGATGGGAATGGTTAGGGATTGAAAACAGAACTTTCTTCAGTGTAAGAAGTTCATATCGGATTCTTAAGCCACCATAGAACTCTTAGAAATTGGCTATTTTCAAATCTATATGTTCTATAGCCGTAGCTACAGTAGGTCAGAGAGTCAAGAGCCCGATGTCTTTGCTGGAAGCCGTAAAAATATAATTGTGTGTGTGTGGGGGGGGGGATGGCCACGCCCTACAGATCTTCTGAAATTGTTCTAACACAAAAAAATCTTTTGCATAGGTATAAAAAAATGCAGCTCAAACTTACTTTTTACAGCTGTACGAAAGCACCATAAAAGGATGACATTTGGGAAAATGTCTTTGGGAGGTGAATGACAGCAGGAAAATGAGTAGTTACTTTAGTCATTATGTTTCTACATTTTCTGGAAGCTCAGACATCTGAAGCTTTCGTTTATCGATATGGGCGGCAAGAAAAAAGCTTTTTTTGTCCGCGTTAATTTTGGGCAACCATAAGGGCTTGTGGCTGTGTGATAATTCAGATGAAAACAAAACAAAAAAGCTTGTCCAGAAACACTCAAATATTCAAAAATAATTGTAAACTGATCACTCCTGATGTGAAAACTGTAATAAATTATAGAATATAACACTATATTGCCGTTTCTTTTCTCTTGTGATAAAAATAAGTACAGATTTAAGAAAATTTAGCGTTGGTTTTGCTTTTTTCAGGACAGAGCATTTTCTGTCAACTTGCTCTGTTTGGGGATGGGTGGGGGGGGGGGGCGGGGGGTTGGGAAGGCGATAGGGATGGAACCCAACTTCCTGTTCAAGTGTTTGAACTGGGACACATGCACTCAAGACACTTTTCTTCCGCACACATGATAAAAAAGCAGTACTGCTCCGTAACTTTTCATCGAACATTGTCTTCTTTTGCAACGGCAGGTCATGGGTTATCGGTGACCGTCGGGGATTAGGCGTGGGAAGGTGTGGTGACAAGCAAATAGTTTACAGTAGCGGAGAGAGCCCTGGAAAGAAAAGGGAGTGGCTACTGGAATTTTCCAAGGGTCGTCCCAAGCCATGAACTAGAAAACGTGCTGCGAATTGCTTGGCCCGAATAAAAAGATTGGAAAGTGATACCCTGTCGGCAGAGGTCACCTGTTTATAGGAATGATGAAAGGACGTGCTCCTTTTTGCATTCTTCATATTTAAAACTAAAAAGTCGACCACGACCAATTTCCTTCGTAATGAAGGGATATCATATAGCACGTACTTTTGAAAGGAGAAGGAAGGGAGGTGGTTGCCCCCCCGCATGAAAGGCGTGCGCAGAGGGGGGGGGGGGTGTACACTCACGGTCATGAATTAAACACTTTTGTTCCATTCTATAATTATTATATTTGTCAAGAAAATCGGTTGTAGGATTATAATTATAAAAATCAAAACAAGCTGTGTTTCCAATAGAACAGACAATAGTCTATGCGAAACACTATTTCAAGCTTCAAAATATCATGGCTTTATCATGACCATTCAACATGGGACACACTTATAAGGATCCCCCACTACCCTCCCCCCCCCCCCCCTTCACCCATGATAGGAATCTTTACTCTCTCCTGCCTTTTTTTTTTTTTTTACGGGCGCCAACAAACAAGGAAAGAAGAAGATACCCATAAGGGAGCCCTTTTGAGGGCTAGAAAAAACCACGAAGAAGACAGAAGAAACAAGAAAATTAACAAGAAAAGGAGGCATAAATGCCAACGGCAGCGCACCTCCCAAAAGAAAGATCTCAATTCGATGGCCATTCAACATTGTAATGGGCGTGGGCCCGTACAAAGGGAGGGGGAGGGGTAGGGGGCAGCAGGAGTTGAAACCAAGTCGAAAGAAAATTGAACACGGGGATCCGGGAAGAGGAGGGTAAAAAAAAAATCGTTAAAATCGAGTGATAGCCCCCAACTACAAATTCTTTGAGCCTGAGTTAATGTTCACCTATACCGTAAGTTCAGTCTTAAAGATTAGTAAAACTAAAAGTATTATGACTATCGGTTTCTCAAACCATGCTTAAATTGACAATTACATGAAGAACAAAACAGAATGTAAGGCAGTGAGATCGCGAGGTAAAATTTAGGAGGTGACGCAGTAAATTAAGGGATTTTAAAATAAAAATGGAAAGTAAAAATTAAAGGGACATTGGCAATGATAGAAGAGAAGGAACGATCTGATATTGGCGATGAAAGAAAAGGATAATAATAATAATAATAATAATGTATAGCATTTATATAGCGCATATCCATTTAAAATGCTCTATGCGCTTTACAGAATCAACATGTCAACCACAGAGCAGAATGGAGCTGCCTGCGAAGCGCTCAACACACTGCACTGCTTCTTTCTCTCTCCCTGTCTCGCTCACTCTCTCTCTCTATCTCAGAGCAAATTGTAACGCAGCCTGTTAGGCGCAGTTCACAACTCACAACAGTTCACAACTCACAGCAGTTCACAACTCACATCAGTTCACAACATACAACTCAAATAATATTTGAATATTTATTAATAACAATATATATTTAATAATGAATAATAATAAATTTTGTTGTTGCTGGTGGGGGAGGGGGGATGATATGGATAAATTTTAATCTATTAATTTAAATTTTCAATTTTCCCCGGGCAGCGGCCTTTCGGCCTGCTCTTTACGATTTCCAACTGCCAAGGTATCTTTAACGTGCACAACGTGCACACGGGCCCTCCGAATTTTTTCGTCCTTATCCGAGAAGACTAGGTACTCGATCCTACCCCCCCAAATAGGACCAGGGACTTGAAAATATGAGAAAAATCCAATTTCCAACATGCCTGCACTGCCCGGGTTTTGAACCCGGGACCCTTGGCATGAGAGGCGAGCACCTTGCCTCTAGACCACCTTGTCTCCATAGGATATAATATAACAGGTAATGAAAGGTCCGGCATTGACTCTTCTAGGAAAGCAGACAAAGATCATTGACAATGGATAGTGGATGAGACCAAAACTTGAAAGAACCGACCTGGACAGTGATAGGGGCAAACAGACGAGGAAATAGGAGATCTGGCAGTGACAATGATAGAGGGAGCAGACAAAGACATAGAAGCTCAGACAATGACAATGTCAGCTGGAAGAGACAATGATTTTAGTCAAATCCGACACTGACAGTGACAGAGGTTGGAGACATGGAAAAGGAAAATCTGACATGAATAACGATAGAGTGGAAAGTAGGAGGAGATATGAGAAAATCTGAGCTTGAAAAAAAAACAAAAAACAAGTGAAAGGAAAGCGATGACAGTATTGAAAAGAACGGAAAGAGGCCGGGAGGGAGGTGAGGGTGGGGGAATGTGTAATAAACTTGGGCAGGGAGAGATAGGGAATTGCCATGGAGTGGAGAATGATACTTTTCCCGCTGTTTGTTTGCAGTAAATCCGACTGTGTAAGAAACTTACAGAATAAATGAAAAATCAGAATTCAAAATGTCATTCCACTCCCACTAGAACAAAGGCAGTAATGTGAGGAAAGTGACAGAAAAAGGGAAAAAACTCAGAATTTGCTACAATACTTTACCAGTACAGCAGTATAAGAACCGGATGCTACATAAATATGTATCCACTTTCGTCCCTACAACTCCTGCTTCGGAATTCCCAGATTCCGAGAATCATGCCGTGACCTACTTACGCATTGCCCTTTTAAACCTCTACCCTTGCTGTTTCTGCAACACGAACTCAAACATGCTTTCTTTTTTGCCAACAGAAAAACTGAAATGTGTCTTGAAGGACAGGTTTGAGCAACGTGCATTAAGTGCATTTCTCAGTGCTTATCAATGTGCATTAAGTGCGTATCAACACTGAGATCCTGTAATAACGACCCAGACGAATTATATAATATAAGGTCACTTTTCACCGAAATGGCGAATTTAGAATTTCTAGGTCACAGAAATAATAATAAATGCGGTTGGATCTGATCTGCGTCCTGTTCCCAATAATTTGTCATTTCTTTGCGCCGGGCTCACCTTTTTATATTTTTTAGTTTACAGACAGAATAGCTTGTCATGGGAGGTGTTTTTGGGAGTGGGGTGGGGGTAGGGGAGGGGAGAGGGGAGGGAGAGAGGGGAGAGAAAGAGTGTCTTGTTCGTGTGTGGAACACCGGTGATAAAAAAAATCACATCCGGGTTAATGACGTCATGGCTTACAGGATCCGCCAAGGACCCACCAAAGATCCGTTTCATGGGCCGGGTCACGGTGGCAGAGATCTTACCGTGCATGATGCAATCAAGCACCACTGGCGCTAGCAAGATTATGATTTCCCCAAAAAGTGTGAGTTTCGAAGTCACATACTTGGACAGCGTGTGTGTGTGAGTGAATGAGTGCATGTGAGCGAGTGTTTGAGTGTATGTGTGTGAGAGAGACAACGAATAGATAGATAGATAGATAGATAGATAGATAGATAGATAGATAGAGAGAGAGAGAGAGAGCGAGAGAGAAAGAGAGAGAGAGATATGAAATTAGCTTTTAATCCCCTCCAATAGTTTCTCTTATCTCCCTACCCCGACATTGCTCTCTGCGTTACTCACTTTCTCACACGTTATACACTTCTGTTTCAGTGATCTCTGTTTCAGTAAAGGTTGCCTTAGGACTTTGCTCCATTAAGTCTTTATTTCTGTCATTTATGTGGTGTAATCAAGTGGAGAGTTCTACGTCACAGATGCTTCTCATGCAATAGAAACTCTAAAATGCCACGCATTGACATACTATTAATATACAATTTGAGATAAAGATGTCAAGTCCAAATCGAATAAGATTTTTCTGGGATGGTTTTGTATTTGTAAACCCCATCTGTTTTTTCCTTCCCCGTCCTGTTAGATTTGGAATTTCTCCCTTGGGAGCCCGATGCTTCGCCCTCGCTCTCCCCCCGTTTGAAAATCACTGATCTAAAGCAACAGATTGAAACTGTACATAAATTAATGTTTCATTAGGGACACCAGTGATCTTCTATTATGGCTTTATCGCCTCCAGACGACCTTCTATCTATTTCACCCTTGTTTCTTTATTCTCGCAGGGATACACCGCCCTCCAGAAAGCATTGCTACAGACATTTTCCATTCTGGGTGCATAATGCATATCTCCAGTCCCCACGAGTGAACTGGTCCAGTGACCCCTGTACCCCAGACAGCCTTTGACATGTTCAGGAGGTCGGTTCATATTCAGGCCAATCCGTCTGGACGCCCGACTGGTGATTCGAAACGCGCTGAGTAAATGCTGCTGTCAGCGAGAAGTTTGTCTGTGTTAGAGTTCGGTGACTGACCTGGTTCTTCAGTAGAAATACCGCCTTTTTTAAGCAATGTGCCTAGCCGGGTCAGGACACTACTGTGTCGATGACCTTTACCAGACAAAGGTCGCCAGTACGCAGAGGTATCCACTGACGGACAATGCACCATGGGTCAAAGCACGGTCTAATTTAAGGGGGTTCTTTAAAAGGAATTTCAAATCTTGAGGATGTAACTTAAGATGGGACTAAAGGGTCCGAGATTTCTGTTCTCACAAGCTATTGTCTATTTCTCTTGTCTTGTAACAACTGATCGCAAAGATATTCACTTTTATCCCTTGTGGAGTCTGGCGTGTTATTCAAGAAGACTGAAATATATATAGGTCAAATTTGTTTCAAGTCACGTTCATAGTCTTTAACTGTCAGAGGGGAAAGGGGTTGGGGTGGGGCTTACAAAACTGGACAAAGCAGCGTACAATATTTATTTACAAAGTTTATTTGAGATTTTGAAAAAAACAATGCAAGGCCTCGTGAATGGATTGATGAAGACAGTAGAAAGAAAATGCGAAAATAGTAATGTAAAACCCAATGATGTCAACTAATTATGTTTGAAAACTTTCAAATTGTCCTCAGAATGATTAATTTATCGGCTGCAGAGCGGCAGCCTTTCCTATTAATAGACAATTTTTGGGGCCAGGCATGGCTGCCATGATATGGACCGTTAGGTGGTAATAAAACAGTAATAAAAACACCACGTTACTATCCGTAACCCCCAACCTATTGGCCTAACATTGTCCAACATCTACGTCAGAGTTTCTTAGAAGTATGTTGCGTTAATCTTTAAGTCGAAAAAAGAAAAAAAAATGTTGATCACTCGACATATTTCTGAGAGATCGGCGAGAATGGGTTGATGTAACACAAGGTTTATGTGTAATAAAACATTCTATATGCCCTTGTGTGTGTGTGTGTGTGTGTGTGTGTGTGCGCGCGTGTGTGTGTGTGTGTGTGTGTGTGCAAATACATAAATAAATTTCATCCCATGGGCTATCATATTCATATAAGGAGTGCACGTCCTGTTTGGATAAGGAAATGGCTGAAATTACATGGCACTGGTAATGAGTAGCGAAGGACAAGATTCATTCTTTTCCCCATGAAAACACTCCTTGGAAACATTAAGTCTCGATAACTTTTTACACAGTTTGTAAAATAGTTCAAACTTAATGTCGGCCGCGCACCGAAAGCAGAGGTGAGAGATTACTGAAAGAACTGTCATCAAGCTATGCTTTGTGTTCAACTACGTCATGCCATGACGTTCGTGATACGTTTTTGTTAGAATCATCACGTTTTCCCATGCAATCAGACCTGTTACATATTACATGTACTGAGTACGGGAGTGTCCCAGATTCCCAACCGCAAAACTATATTGCGCAACGTGCAGTTCTTTTGTTCGGATCAAGGACAACCCAGTGCATTCAAAATAACATTGCATCTACCCGTATAAAAACCACAATTCAGGGGATGGTCTACAGCGACAAAAAGCATAGAAAAACCTCAAATCCTTCTTTCGCCTTACCCCCAATCCAACCAGTTGCCTTGCACTTACCACTCTGTGTTAACGAAAGCCTTTCTTTTTCTTTCTCAATATGGAAACACATCCGCGTCTCATAATGTGGTACTGTTGAGTTTAATAGTTTTCAGTTTCAGAGAAGACTATTCAGAATGTCGCCTTTCAATTTTTTTGTTCTCCAAGCATGGTGTAAAGCAGTGGTTCTTAACAGGGGCGATAGTGTCCCCTAGGGGCGATTTTGAGTCGGCGGGGGGGGGGGGGCGAAAACGACCAAAGGGGCGCCAGGGAGGAGGGGGAGAAACCGACAAAGTGGGCGATAGGGGGCGAATTAATATTTTCCTGACTAGGGATTACAGTTTTATATCTGGACCATTCTTTCGCTTCTGTTTACTATTTTGCTGGATTTTTGGAAAACGGGGCTAAATCGTTCCCTCAACTTGGCAAAGTCATGCAAAAGCGATTTTAAGACATCCGAGATCTATGTGTTCCTGAGTGGATTATGAACCCTAATGGTAGGATTCACCTTGACACCCAGGCGTTTGCAAGACGAACTGCTCATTTCCAGCACTGCATCGAGGGTCAAGACATTTTCAAACAAGAGGGCTACGATGTTTTCCTGATAAAACACCAGAATATCTATTCTCCCCTCTGGGAAGACGTCCCTTCTCCTTCAAGTGACCTCGTGGCCCATGTTTTTCTCTTTTGTAGGAAAGCGATCGAGTCAAGCGTACACATAATCTCAAAAACAGAGAAAGGGACTTGAGATGTGTGGGAGGGCGATCTGCATTCGCTTTTCACAAACACCGACACTACATAGATGACCACATCATGCCAACCGCGGGAAGTCACCGATATATTAACAGTACAGTCATGTACATGGGTTTTATGAACTGGAACATCCAATCATTGACGCAGTAATGAAGGATATTTTTTATTTTTATTTATATCTCAATAATCAGTGAATCAAGAGTCATTAAAAAAGCTCCGAAAACCCTAACGTACTTTATGTCTAATCTGCGCACCTTTAGTTGCATGTTAGGGTGGGAGTTAAGGTGACGGGGGGAGTCGGGGCGATGACAGAAAACCTGATGCCCAAGGGGCCGATTTCATGGAAAAGGTTGAGAACCACTGGTGTAAAGTATATTGACGGGAGCAAAGGTATAGCACTCCTCACTGTGCTCTTTCGGGAAACGAATGAACACCATTATAATAAATAATCATTATGAGAAAGGAAATGTGACCATTGCAAGCATTGACCCCTCCCCGCGTAACGTCGTTCCTTTGTTAAGGCCAGGCGCGCACTATGTTAAATTTAACCATCCGTTCAATGCAAGCAATCTTTCTCGTGGCGTGCAGCACGGTAAACTCTTTGCCAAGCAAGCAAAAATCTGCGTTTGCGCGCCGTGCAGCAGACGAAACGGAAAAGTGCGCGCGGCCCCTTAGAGTTTCATTAAGGAAGCATTTACATGAACAATAATTATCTAAATTAACAACTTTCTCTTCCGCGGTAATTCCAGCCAGACGTTGATTGCAATTTGCGCCTGCGTTTAGAACGTGAGACATCGAGTGACGAGGGAGCGCACTTGTCAATAAAGACCGTAGCATATCATTTCATAAACACCATACTGAAGTGGTTCATTCTGTGAAAGTTTAGGTTCAGTTTTTCAGACACCGGACTTTATAATTATTACGATGGAAGATCTGAGCTATCGATGGTGGCACAACAACGGACAATGAAAAGATCTTAAAACGATAGTGAGAAAAAGAAAATATAGCGACAGAAGGCAAAGAACAACACTTCAAAAAGGGCTGAGGTTAAATGGGTCACAGTAAGGCTAGGCATTGTTACATATTAGTAAAAAGAAAAAAAAAAAGAAAGGGAGAGAAATGTTTATGGAAAGATCTGTCATCTCGTTACTTGCCCAGCATCTCAGGGGTATGCAAAATTTAATATACCCGTTTATCCTTTTTATTGCCCTAGAGTAAAACAAAAAGCTTCACTGCCTGTGACTGCATGGGTAGGAATCATCCTGCTGTTATGCCCCTCAGGACATCAAAACCACATCTGAACCCACCAATATCAGCTGAAACACACCCTTATTTAAAAGACAGTATTGCTATTTTCTTCTTCCAGAATATTCACTTTGAGGCTTTATGTGAACTTTTAAAACCTTACGGGTTCTCTCTGGTTCTCTTCGTGAAATAAAATTCTTCTTCTTCTTCTTTCGTTCAGCAGTGGAATAATATAAGTCCTTCTTTTCTGGCAATTTCTGAGCAAAATGTGTACCGCCATGGACAGCTAATTCTTTCCTTCCCTACCTTTTCACTCTCGTCCTCACACCTTTCCTCCACAGTCAACATTCAAAACCGTCTTAGAAGATCATATTTTTGTTCGAGAAAACGACGGTCGAGATTTCCAAAAGCTATAAATAAGTGCGAGTACGATTTCTCATGCAGTAGCAAATTTATTTCTCAATGAATAAAATCAGTCTGGTCTATTTAATCTGATTTATGCACAGGCACGACAAAATCCAACCGCAAAGCTTGCGGCAGCAGAATGGATCTGCAATTCCAAACTGGTCTGTGTTTAATTCTCATCTTTGCTGGCTTCTGTTTCTGTCGTCACCTTTTCCCCCCTCTAGGGAATTTCACTGGTGATTAGGATCTGATGTCTGGACAACCCTGAATAGTTGTATCTAGTAAACATGATATGCATCAATAATGGTTTTTAAAAATATGGAGAAAACGAACAACCTCGAAACACGAGATGATTTTTGTGAGTGTGTGTGAATGTGTGTGTGTTCGTGTGTGTGTATATACATGTATGGGTGTGCTTTTTTATTTACAGTTTCGCATTACGACTTCAAAAAGGCACAAACTGTCCGATGCAAGACACACACACACACACACACACACAAACACACTCGTACACAAGAAAACGCCCCCGTCCCTGTAATAAATCATTTCTATGCATCTCATAATAGCTCCCATCACCCTTTACCGCCCACTCGCACTGCCCACGCCTTTTATAAATGTGGGGAAACCCCATAGGAGAGAGCTCGAGCAGAACAGAGGGAAAATGTGGCTGACGAAGGAAAAAAGCCACGGGAGAGGTCGGGTTTTGTTCTGGTCATGTTTGACAAGAAAGTGTAACTATCTTGAGAGAATGATTATTACATCTAATGCAAGTCCTTCCTTTCATTCATCCAATCATCCACCTTTCTTTCTATCCATCTACCCCTCCATCCTTCCATCCATCCATCAATCTATCTATCCCTCCATCTACCCACCTATCCATCCGCCCGTTAGTCCATATGGCGTTAGTCCACCCATCCATCCGTACATTAATCCATCCATCAATCAATCCATCGACCCACCAATCAATCCAGCCATCCAGCCACCCATCCGCCCCTTTGTCCGTATGGCGGTCCTTCCACCCATCCATTGGTCAATCGATTCATCTATCCATCCACCCATCCATCCAACCATTTATCCATCCATCCATCGATCCATCCATCCATCCATACGGCAGTCAGTCTGTTAGTTGTCGTTTCGTCAAAATCTATCTATCTATCTATCTATCTATCTATCTATCTATCTATCTATCTATCTATCTATCTATCTATCTATCTATCTATCTATCTATCTATCTATCTATCTATCTATCTATCTATCTATCTATCTATCTATCTATCTATCTATCTATCTATCTATCTATCAAACTATCTATCTATTAGTTAACTGTCTCACCACCTACTTGTCTGTCTGTCTGTCTGACCGTCAATCTATATATGTCTCTCTCTCCTCTTGGCACGTCTGACACGTATAAAGTGTATCCGCCCTTACCTCTAACTCCATGTCGAGAAGGTGTAACTCACTGAACTGAAAAGATGACGAAAAGCGGTCTGTGAAAGAAAACCCGGAAACGGCATTGATGACTATATTTGGTATCGCGTCGCGGTCCTTTGACGATGTGTTCACGCTGTTCATTGGATGTTGCGGACACACCCTTTCCTATTGACCCGTGTGCAAATGGGCTTGTTCATGCCACCATACTGCTCTTGTGATTATAATTATTTCGTTTTTTCAAATTTTTTTATATTTTGAACACAAAAACGAAAAAAAAAAAAGCAAACGACATATTCAAAATATTCCCCGGGGAAGATTATTTGACGCAGCTTTAAACTCCACGTTCAATTGGCTAAGATTTAGTTTGCTGTTCTTTTCAAAGAACGTTATATTTTGCGTAAAGAAGCAACTTTTTCTTTCCTTTTTTTTTTTCACCTTTCCGAGCATTAGTTACTGACTTCATTTTGTATTGGGACCATAAGAATGTTTTAAAATTAGTGAAGATGTATTTATGGAAAAGAACGAAGTACATTTACAAAAACCAGTTGCAAGGATATCGGGTTCAGCATTGCTCATAATTATGATGCGACTCGTGGGTACATTTTGTCTTTTGAGAAGGATTTATCACTTTGAATCGTAGACGTTGAGACTGTAGTTGT
The DNA here is from genome assembly GCA_963931925.1 of Onchidella celtica. NCBI lineage: Eukaryota > Metazoa > Mollusca > Gastropoda > Systellommatophora > Onchidiidae > Onchidella > Onchidella celtica. The sequence continues at coordinate 49,755,924 of OZ007567.1, read as the reverse complement.
ACCAAGTGAGCATACGCTTTATTGTGCACAAATGAAAGATACCACTGGTCATTAATGGGGATAAAGTTGAAACAAATGGGCAGGTGGAAACTGAGCTGTTTGCATTACGCTGACAATTGTCATCTATGCTTTGAAACAAATGAAAGCGTAAATCCTATGCAGTCATTTTATAACGATTTTTCTTTTCAGGCAACTAAGGTGACTGCTCGTGCGGAAGAAACATACGGAAAAGACAAAAGACTGGGTCACCTTTCCGTAAATAACCCACACCACAGAATAAATATAACACAGAATTACAAATCGCCTTTTCGGTAGGTTACCCTTCGGTATGTTCCGCCAACGCTCGGTCCGCCATTTTAATTTGTCGTATGCGACAGCTGTTTATATCATTCTGTGGTTTCCTCGGGACCTCATGGTCATTACGCACATTTTTTATCTTTCGACATGGAGGAAAGTAGGTCTAATTCTACATGATAGCAAGCTAGTTAGATGTCGCCATTCATTTAGCCATCCATCTATCCATCCATCCGCCGGTCCGTTTGGCCGTCCATCCGCCCATCCATTCATTCATCCATCTATCATCCATTTACCAGTGTATCCATTCATTAATCAGTCTCCTTATTCATCATCCATCAATTTAATCCATCCATCCATTCATTCATCCATCCATCCACTTATCCATCCATCCAATCATCCACCCACTCATCCATTTGCAGACTTGGGATCACACTGTAATCCTCACGAGAAATGCAGCCCAAAATGAGGCAAAGCAGACCCTGCTCACTACCACACATACATGTTGCGACACGTGTGTTCGTAACCATGCCACAAGTTTCGCAAGTTATAAAATACTCGTGATCTAGATAGCCTATGGTGATGTGCCCACCTGTCGGAAGATTCGAACACTGGAAATTACTGACAAGCCTTAAATTATTTTTTATTTCAGTCTGAACACGGAGAAGGCACATCTTCAAATGAATCAATTGTTCTTTATTAGGCTAATAAGATTGCAATTTTAAAAGCATTAGAGGCCGAAATGAGGGTACATCACCATAGACCTAGATTTTCCTAACTTAAGAAACTGATTACATTTAAAATAGATCTATGTCTAGATTTAGCATCTCTAGTACTGTAGACCTCTAGTCTTGATTTCCATTCAGCTGAAATCTTAAAAATGACACAATACACGATTAACAAGGGTACACGGTATGATGTTCATATTGATAGCCAACTTCGCACAATGCAACGCAACGCACAGTGGGCAGCGTCTTTAGATACGAGGTATCATACGACAAAACAAAATGGCGGGTCGAGAACCAGTTTTGTGACGTCACTCAAGGGGGATTGTGCGTCTGCTTAATTATAAGTCTGTGACCCACACTAGGTCGCATGTGGCTTTCTTTAGACCAGGGACAGAAATAGAGCTTTGACGTCATTCATTTAACACCTTATCCGAAGAAATTATACAAGGCACTTGTCATTAAGTATATCGGGTGATGCTTTAATCATTACGATCCCAAGCGTTTCTTTAAATGCGCCTTCCCGCGCTTTGTCTTATTTGCACTGTTTATCACGTTCTTGACACTCGTTCCACTGAACTAATGAAATATTTCCATTATGCCCTGATGAAACTCCAGCTCTTTTGTGCAGTTTCATGCTAGCACGGCCTGTCCGTTGTCGACGCCACAGGGGCTTCTATTACTGTGACAGGGGGAAGTGTGCTTATGGGACGGTCATTTTCTAGATTATTACGGATATTTAGACTTTGTTGCACTTATTAGGGTAAAACTTTTAATATTTCATATGTCAGAGTCCTCCTACCCCTCCAAAATATCCTCTTGTTAAATCATTGACGTAGTAATTTCATCTCCGCAACTGTTTCTTCTTATTCATCCTCTTCTTCTTTTCTCCTTATTTGTCCACAGTCTTCTTTACCATTTACTCTTCACAACCCTCCCTTGTCAAATCTTTCCATAACAAAAATAGTTGATTTGTTCCAGTATCGAGTCCATGCTTTTCATTGATCAATATAAAAATGAAGAGAGGATTCTATGTCGGTTGTAAACAAACAAACAAACAAAAATGTTATGAAAGTGTAAAAACTAATGACGGCACGGTGTTGTCTTGTCTAATAATGATATGGCCTGTTGAGAGGAGATTGGGAAAGGGGCACTCAGTTGGAATAAAAACCTTGGGCATCTCGCTAAAGGCCTGTTTACACTGGTAGGTTTTAGGAATAGAAAAAAGGAAAGGAAATGTAGCGGAAAGCCTGTTGCGTTTACACTGTTCCGAAATCGGAATGGAATCCGACCCTTTCCTATTTCCTTTCCGATTTCCCCCTGAAAAACTGGAATAGGACCATTCCTATTTTCATTCCGAATTTCGTGACAACCGCCTGGGTGTAAAATGGCGTTGGGCCTAGCATTGGGCTGAACTATCGACGAAACTTTCACCACAACATTTTGAAGGCGAGAGCTGTCTATGAGATACTTAATCGCCCATGTATCATAACAAACAGGCGAGAACCAAAGCCCTTGGAATTTTAGCGAATGATAAAAGCCTCGAAAGATCCGATTAATTTCACATTCATACATTGAAAAGCTGAACCGACAAATTCCTTCGCTCGACGAGCGAGAGGCCAGCGGCCGCCGCGCGAGCGTCCATCCCAGTCATATGACCAAAACAAACGATGCGCATCGCTTCTCATTCATAAAACGGACCAGTGTAAACAAGCCGCGTTTCGAGGGGGAAATCGGAAAGCAAAAATCGGAAAGCTAGGAGAGTTCTTCCCCCACGGCCTCGATTCCGTTTGTCCACTCCTAAAACCTACCAGTGTAAACAGGCCTTAACGAGGCGACTGTTCTACCAAGAGAGCTATTGAGTGCCGTATAGAATTGATGGCTGATTCAAATACATGCAAGGGGAATGTGTATTCGGAGTACGTGAAGCTAGCAACCAAAAATATTACCTATTCCTGAACAAAATCAGGGAATAGAAAGTATTAATAATTAAAGGTTGTAACAGAAGCAACAACAACAACAACAACAACAACAACAACAACAACAACAACAACAACAACAGCAGCAAAAACGCAACGCCATCTTAATAATTTTGTTAGTTCAGAAGATTGATAAGTCTTACTTATCCCCAACTACCTTTGTGCCATTAATTAAAGTATGAAATTTTTTTTAAAAGTTTGCAACATCATTGGGCCAGTGATGTGAACACGCAGTGCCTTCTTTCTTTACGAAAGTCACGGTTCATGATGACTGATGGTATAGGCAGCAAGGATCAAGAAAATCAAGACCGCCCAGAACTAAGAAAGGAGTCACGCAAACTATCCAAACCTAGCATTCTTAATGTGAAACCTCACTCAAGCAACGTCATCTGAACGATTCTCGCACTTTCTAGAACGTCGCAAATTGGGGAGTAAATCGCAGTTGTCCATTTGCTGCGTGGCACATAAAATATCCTTTTCACTGGTCATTTCCGACGACCCCACAGTATCTCAAGACCCCCAACGCTTGATCCGTCATTCTCACTTCGCTGGTAACTGGACTACGTGGGGTCAGTCATGGTTCTTGTATTATTCCATTCACCAGTACAGTTTCATCATCGGTACGTGACTCAAGCTCACTGGAATGTGCCGATCATACAGCCCTACGAGTTTTTTTATCCTTATATCCACATGACTTTTCACGTCTTCTTGCAACACGGCGTCAGCACACACACACACAAAAAAAAAAAGGCAACGCCGACAACGGTTTTCAAAGAGCTCAGAAAAAGTTATCAAGTGGAAGCCTGCAGAAACTATAGGGCGAGGAATGACAAGATATGCTGTGGACAAAAACAACAACAGCAACAACAATAAACAACAAACCGAATAGATCTTTAGAAATTACAACAAAAATGACGCCCACCCAGCCTGCCCAGGGCTTCTGTGCAGATGAAGATAAGATGGACAATGGTAATGAATAAGAAGCCAGAAGATGCAGGAATAGATTACAAGCCTTTTTTTTCTTTCCGAACCTGAGACTTTCCACACTCTATCAAGCATGGTTTAATGTGCATGAGGATTAATTTACACAAATGACATACGGTGATTTTATTGGGTGGACTCTTTTCCAAATCCCGACCTTTTATTTCTGTGATATGGAACTGCGGTATGAGTACATGTTCTACAGTCTTCCTCGATAGCTGCACAACCAATCAATCAATCAACAACCATAAATCAAAATTTGCCAATATCTAATTCCAGCAGTTTCTATGCACTTTCTCGACCCTTTCCCTTTAATGTGCCGTGTCCCCCCAGACTATCTGACCCCTGTTCTCACTGCTCTTGCCATTTTTTTTTGTTGTCAACTTAAAATCTTCACAGCGGGGGACAATTTAGCATTATTATCCAATGATTATGCAAGTAAAATAGCTTGATATGAGTAATTTTGCGCCGCACCCCAATGGGCAGTTATGCCCTGGTCACTAAAATAAATGGCACAGTCTCATGATACGCACTGTAATTATCCTGATCAACAGCGAATCTACATTGACTACGTGCAAGTCTGGGCGTACGCTTTGCCAATGCAATACCGTCCGAAATGTGTACGTGAGAAGTATCAGGCGGGGTACCAAGAAATCAAGGGTCCTCGTTAGAAAGATTAGACCTTAAGGTTATGGTCTATTCAGCACGACAAGTAACTTCGGGGACAGAACTGAACATTGTTACAAAGCCACATTCCTGTTCCTGATGGTTTCTTTCAAAACGTAGCATATTTTCCTCACTTCTTTTCATCGCTTCATATGTTCTTGTACATCACTTTGGTGAAACGAGACCTTTGAAACTAGGCATATTATGATTTATCTCTTCCATTCCCTCAGCTTCCTAAATTGTGACAGTTTATCAGTGTATTCGATCGCACATGTATGCATGTAAATCTACCACGTTTCGCTATAATAACATTCTTTCAGGAGTTATTCACCTCATTTGCTTTGTGTCACTGAAAAGATTTTGTCAAGACACGATTTCTTTGACATATGGTTGAAAGAGGATTTTGATATTTCCCTCATTTTGATCGGAAGTAATAAAGCCACGACATAAATCTGAGGTTTCGATGGAAATTACTGCGATGGCTGGAGTGACTGATTTAAAACGAGTGAAACTAATGAAAGGTCTCAGGTTTTTCATATCTGAAGACTATGTGTTGTATACTCAAATTTTAATAGCTTCTGACTAACTGAAACTCCCAGGTTTCCTGTTAAAGCTTGAAACATTAAACTGTGGGTGTGTATGATGGAGAATTAAAACCAGATTGAAGTAACCTGAGATCCAGCATGTCGTCTCAAATACCGTTCATGACGTACACTGAAAGCTATCTTTGTATGAAATCAATCTGAGATTAAATCTTGTTCATCTCCTCCTCCAGATACGCACTCCTATGTACATACGGTTGAATTTCAGCACCTTGTACTTTTAAGGAATAGAGGAAAGATTTGTCGTGTCATCAATATTAATGTTTTCTTAAAACACTTCACAGGGGAGCCAAAGAAATATAGCAAAATCTTGTGAAGTTAGAAAATGAAGTAAAAGAAAAACTTTGACTTATTGCCCACAAGTTGTAGGAGATCAGAGAGATACTCCAAGATATAATTATGGTCTATGCTGGGGTGTACGTTTATTGAAAGCTGTGCCGATACGTATTTTCATGTATGACTTGCAGCGCCACAGTGAAAACTGGTAGGTCAAGGCGGATGTAGATAACGGACACAGTTGTCGACGTAACACTTCTCCTCCCCATTTCTCTCCTTATCATCATGACTACGTCTGTGTCAGATCTATGAAAAAGGGTTGCATACACATTTTATCATTATTTTGTCCACTTGCTTCGGCTCTCCGGTCCTCTCTCTCTTTCTCTTTCTCCCCTTTTTTCTCTCACTTCTCTCTCTCTCTCCCCCCCCCTCTCTCTCACCTCTCTCTCTCCCCTCCCCCTCTCTCTGCCCCCTCTCTCCGTTTCTCTCTCCCCTCTCTCTCTCACCTTCTCTCTCTCTCTCTTTCTCTCTCGCCCCTCTCTCTCTCAGCCCCTTTCTCTCCCTTTATCTCTTTCCCCTCTTTCGCCCCCTCTCTCCCCTTTTTCATCCCCTCTCTCTCCTCCCTTTCTCTCACCCTCTCTCTCTTTCTCTCTCTTCCCTCTTTTTCTCTTCCCCCTCTCTCTCTCCTCTCTCTCTCTATTTCTCTTTCTCTCTCTCTCTAAATTGGTGAAAATTGAAACCAAGGCAAAGTAATCGACAATATTCAGCCCTAATAACTCAGCTTCCAACCCCAGTTGCTTTAATATCATCATAATTATAATTATCTTTGCCCTCTTTGCGTAACCTTAACACCGGTAATTAATGAAAATCATAAATACTGATCTGATATTAGAGGTGAACGGGGCTACAATATGAAGAAATGTGAGACAGGAACTAAATTAGAAAAGCAGTGGTAAACATGTCACTGTTATGCTATACTCGCAAATCAAAGTCGTGATCGTCATTAAAGTCATGACATATCTCCTGTATGTCATCCCTTGGTTTGTTCCATTTCGAATGTCTCCTCTCTCATGCCTGTTCATCTCTAAAAGTAAAATCAGGTACTGACACCCTGAAACTCAAAGGAATCAAACCGACAGCGCCCAGCCAAATTCTCACTGAGTCTGGAGCCCAGTGGAGAAGGGGCAAAGGATGGTGTTAAAAGCTGCATACAAAAAATGGATCCGGTGAGTAGTATTCCGCCCGACCTGAGCCAGGTTACAAATTATTTAAAGGTAATAAATCAAAATGAGCGTATAGCGGGTGGCGGAAATGATATTTTACCTCATGCCGGTAGATGTAGCATCCATTGAGTTGAATTATTGATACGCCCTTTTGTTTCCGTACAACTCACACAAAGTCTTGATTCCTTCTCACAGGCAGATTTTACACGTATACCCGTCCTTGCTAACTGCCCATCAGGCCTCCGGCCTATAATGTATGGCTTTTCATTGGGCCTATACTTTTGTAGTATGAGGATTTATTCGTATGTACATGTTGCGAAAGCAAAGTTCACACCATAAAATGTCAAACTGATGGAAAGTCAGGTTGAAAGATATAGGGTAAAAAAAAAAAAGGACCGACTGAATATTGCATGCACGAATAAGTTTAAGAAAGAGGGAAAACAAAAACGAAGGTAGTTGATGAATAGCTGCTAATGCCGGCTAATCATTCACATTGGCAGAATTGCTACTTACGCAATTACGCTCAGAGCAGTATGATTGTAAGTAGCGTAAGTATTGGCTAGGCTGGCTTGACACAGAGATCTACGCGAATGAAAGAGAAAGAATGAAATAATGTAAACAAGAGACATTAGAAAGAAGAACCATTGAAAAAATAAATTATATTCCAAAATGAAAATTGTCAGCAAGGAATATCTCTCAAATTGCTTGCATTTACGAGCAATTGCAAATGATAAATCACAGCCGATAAATTACACTGTTTTGAGCTCGTGTGGGAAATAACGAAGATTACTCTGGACACAGCAAACAAAGCTGCAATGTGATGAATACACATCAAAATATCAATGCAGGAACAAACAAAGAAAAAGCATAGCTTTTGAATTCTTTTCAAAAGTGTCTAATTGCGTACCCGACAAAAAGTAAAAAAGCCAGGTGTTGTGAAAACAAATAGACGTTCTCCATTTACCTCTCGGCTTTTCTGAACTCGAAAAGCCAAAAAAAAATAAAAAATCACGGCCACTCCATCGGGCACATAATTATTTGTTTTTCGTATGCTTGTTGTCTTGTATACGAGGTGCAGTAACCTCAATTAAAAGCAAAAAAACAAAAGGCGCATCAAATTCAACCGTCACAGACTCCAGGAAGCTACACAGAATCGGATTGCTGGTCATTAAAATGGAAAGAAATCTGAAGGCGGAATTTAAAGAAAAAAATAACATAATTTCATGTTAAATTGTGATATGACCGGGCAAATTTCCAAATCTATTTACAGTCGTAAAAGATTTTTTTAAAAATCAGTCTATTTATTTATTTTTCAACATTATTTCTCACTGTGTGCATGCCCTATCCTGGAAAGAAATTACAAACAGTCTTGTTTGTTTTCATAATGTCGTCTGAAATGAAACAGCCAGCAGCTCTAAAGAAGCACAGTTTTCCCCAGAAAAACACACTCCAAGGAACATTTCTTTACTGTGAAACCCGCTTACGAGGTCATGATACAAAGAGAGTCACAGTGTTCAGGCTAATCCTGTGTCTCAGTACCAGAATAGTCCATTGTTCAAGTATTCTGACCCCAGAAGTTTTGTGTGCTGTCTGAAATATTGAAATATTTTCTTTCTATGATTATAGCACAGGTGATTAATTTGGGTGGAAATGCGGAGACAGGGGCTAAATGAAAACTTAGTTCTACCTCAGAAAAATACATTATCAGTCTCATAAAGGCAGCAGTGAAAGTATCTTTATAAAGAACTGTCGTTCGAACGGGACAGTTCTCTTACAATTTAATATTGCACTTCATAATCTTATTCAATTGCAGGGTCAAGGATTTCGCAAATAGTTTTTATGAAGCCTCATACCTTTCTTTGACTGAAATCTGAACTCTATAATTTTATTGTGGGTGGTTTCTAATAAATCTACGCAGTGCCACTAAAAATCATATTGCTGTTACGACATACTAGATCTAGGTCAATAGGCAGAAAATGCTCTCGGAATTTCTGTGTCTGGTCTTGACAGATTAGAATCTGTGGAGATCAGTTTTGAATTAGTGATTATTCTACCAAAAACAGTGATTAATAAACATGACAGCAACTTTTAATTCACGTGTAAGCGGACTCTAAATGTTGTGTGTGTGTGTGTGTGTGTGTGTGTGTGTAGGTAGGTTGATGAATAGCTGCTAGTGCCCGCTAATCACTCATACTGGCAGAATTGCTACTTACGTAATAACGCTCAGAGCAATAATATGATCGTAAGTAGCGTAAGTTTTAGCTAGGCTGGCTTGACACAGAGATCTACGCGAATGAGAGAGAAAGAATGAAAGAATATAAAACAAGGGACATTAGAAAGAAGAACGAGGGAAAAAATAAATATATATTCCAAAATGAAAATTGTCAGCAAGGAATATCTCTCAAATTACTTGCATTTACGAGTAATTGCAATTGATAAATCACAGCCGATAAAATACACTGTTTTGAGCTCGGGTGGGAAATAACGAAGATTACTCTGGACACAGCAAACAAAGCTGCGTTGTGTGTGTGTGTGTGTGTGTGTATGGATGTGTTTGCGTCTGTGTGTGTGAAAAGTAATTTCCAGGAAAACTTGAAATTCCAAAAATGCGTGGCCCATAGGAAACATTGTCATTACAGGTTTGTTTTGCTTGAAGTCACGCAACTTGCGCTTCTCCAAAATTAAAATTTTATTTCTCCTTTGGTCGGAAGTTCCAAGGCATCCTGAGCGCGTGGAGTATTGAGATAAACAACAACACTGTCGACAAAATGCCAAAGATTAAAAAACAAAACCGGCATTTTTCTCTAAGTTTATTTAGCCACTCCTTGGGAAAAAATCTATGTATGGTATGGGTGTATTAATTATTATGGTCACTTCGAATGAAAAATGGAATGTTTCAATTCGTAAATGTGCATATTCCTTGTCAAATACTACTTTTCACATCCTCTACATGCGTGCTGAAACCCCCATGTTTCATTCTCTCAACAACTTAATTTTTTAAAAATTAATTTTAATTTGGCCTATAAGTTTCGCCCTTCTGGTTGTGTTATAACATCGAATTTTCAACCCCAAGTACTATTTACTATCATTACTTTGTTATAAAACGGCCCCGCAGTTAACACTAAAATGTAGAAACATTTGAAAGTGTAAGGGGTGAAGCAGACCAAAGCTGATATAGACCGGTGGTTCCCCGCCAGTAAATGTTGCTTCACACTAACACAGTAGGCACTGCCCACACCCCGCCAACAGCAGCCTCGGTCTGTTTCACCCTTAATGTTTATTTGTGATTGTATTCTGCTGGTTTATGTCGCTTGACATCACAGGACTTGTGCTTCTCGGGAATTTTCATTTTATTTCGTTTATCCACACATCCTCATTTTTCAAGCACTCATAATGCGGGGCCGACCGGCATGAGCACTAGGAAGGAGGTGGGGTGATGTGGCCAGAAAGGATCGCGGTCAACATCGCAATTTTGAATGATATAAATAAAACAAATCAGTGATTCGTCATAAAATGAAGTTTTGTCATTCACCACATATGAAAAATCTAAATATGGCCCAGATGTGTTTGTTGAAAAAAAACAAACAAAAAAACACCACAGCAAATTTTGACCCAATTTTCAATTATTCATATCTCAATGACCATTACAGTATTAGATAAACGATATTCATGAGGGCTGATTTGTATCCTTAACAAGTAACTTGCTGGGTGTGCGAAGGAACAATTCTGCCACAATTTATATTATCTTAACAGTCTTTGAATATTTGGGAGCCAACAAATAGCATCAGCAATATTGACATTGGTAGTCTCTTTTTCTACAGAGCTCTGTCTCGGATACAACCATCAAAATAGTCTAATGAAGCCAGAGAGTGAACATGCAAGTACCAAAAACGCTGAGAGTATCTGACTAAAAAATTTAAAACTTTGTGGACTGTCTCAGTTTTTGACGATACATTAAGTGGACATATCAATTTAGGACAAAATGCAGTCTTTAATATCATTTATTTATGATGTTTTTGAGCCGCAAAAAAAAAAAAAAAAAAGGAGACGCATTTTCATCAAGTAAAATCGACAAAATAATGTAATGGGAAATTTCGTTCTTTGCCTCTATTTACACATTGGAATTTGTGGAAGTGGCTATTTTCACGACATGTCGTGGAATTGGCCTTGGTGAAGTTTTTCACGACGTTTCACGACTTAATACAGCTACCCCAGCCCCTTTTCGCCTGATTAGTCAATCTGACTACCGTCCATTGATACAAACTGACTAGACCCTCACGCCCCCCAGGTTCCGACCTCCCGCTCAGTGGGGGCCGCCATTTTGAGTCAGAAAACGGTAAGCTCTGATTGGATGAAAAACGTGTCGTGAAAAAATCTCTCCACGCTTTTTCCACGATATGTCGTGTGCCTAGACACTTCGTTACACATTATATTTCAGGACTTGGAAATACATACGTCACTTTTTCCGGACAAACTACTACTGCCACAGGCTTCAAATTTGGCAAGAGCGTGCAAAAAGACTTATCGATCACCAAGATCGCTTGCGAATTTTGCCATTTGGAACAGGAGAATTAAAAAAAAAAAAAAATGACACGGCTATTAAGAATGCAAGTCTGGCAACAAAACAAAATAGCGGATAATTATAGTCATCAGATTTGCATATGCGTCAACGGAAGTAGTAAACTTAATTATCGGCGGCAATTTTACAATTAGATCTAGATCTAGAGCCTAATGTTATGTAAACTGGGTAGGAGAATTTTTCGGATTACGTAAGTTGTGGAAGTGTCCGATTTTTAACACTTAATAGAATTTAATATTGTAATGTGAAGGCCAAGATGCTTAATGGCAACACGGGTTATAAATATCGAATATCTTGTGTGCTTATTCCTAACTTAAATATAGATAAGGTGTTTTTTTTTTTGGTTTTGTTTGATGTTCCTTTTCATATTATAATTGCTATTTACTCATTTTCACTCTGCTCATCTTTTCTCTAAAATCCTGAGTTAGCATGTCTAATTGCTCCCAAGAGAGGAGCCGGGTGGTTCAGTAGTGTTTTGATCTTTATTTTAGGAGGTTTCGCTGCCCTTGGCATTTCCACCTCACTTTTTCTTGTTGTGGTAGGGATTTGTATTTTTTTTGTTGTTTTTTAGAATTTTGCCCGGGCAGCGGCCTGTTCGGCCCACAGACTAATAAAATATACAGACTGGAAACACGAGCTTCGGGCTGTGTCGTTTTTTTACGGAATTTCCCGAGCGGGGGCCGCATAACCAACATGGCCGCCGCTCGGGAATTTCCGATTCTAGTTCTATCTGCAGTAGAAATTTCTTTTTATTTGTCAAGATTGGTTGTACATGTATTAATTTCTTGGTGCGGAACCAAACTTCCGCGTTCAATAGGCGCGTCAAAATGGTGTCATTCAACATTGTAGCTATGCTGAAGCGTCGGTCGTTAGCGTAAACCTAATGTAGCGGATGGTCATGACCTTTCACTGTTTTTGTGACGTCACACAGTGGGATCATCCAGTCTGTATATTTTATTAGTCTGTGGTTCGGCCTGCTCTTTTCGATTTCCAACTGCCACGGTATCTTTAACATGCGCAACGTGCACACGGGCCCTCCGAATTTTTCGTCCTTATCTGAGCAGACTAGTTGCTCGATCCTATCTACCACAGGATCAGGGACAGGAAAATATGAGAAAAATTCCAAAATTCCAACATGCCTGCATCGACCGGGATTCGAACCCGGTACCATCGGCATGAGAGGCGAGCACCTTGCCTCTAGACCACCTTGACCCCACCGGGTAGACAGTAGTAATAGTAGTAATAATATAAATAATAGTTTCGTTTATTTGTTTTTGTTTGTTTGTTGTTGTTTGTATCTAATAATAGTACATAAGCAACACCAACCCGGGAAGAATGCTTCTTTTATCCCATCAACTTTTCGAGGCACTGATGTCAGAAATAAATCATGGATATCCTAGACCCAAGATAAGACTTCTGGTTTCTTGTTTGCATGGGCTAAGGTATCTTTTTTCGGGTGTTAAGATCAAGCAAAGAGAACGGGCTCATTCATCTTCCCTCAGCTGTTTGAGAAAGACGAATATTGCAATGGTGGCGACAAAATTGAGCAGTCTATCTATCTATCTAGCTATCTATATCTTTCTATCTATCATCCATCCATCCATCCATCCATCCATCCATCCATCCATCCATCCATCCATCCATCCATCCATCCATCCATCTATCTATCTATCTATCTATCTATCTATCTATCTATCTATCTATCTATCTATCTATCTATCTATCTATCTATCTATCTATCTATCTATCTATCTATCTATCTATCTATCTATCTATCTATCTATCTATCTATCTATCTATCTATCTATCTATTTCTGTCTGCTTGTCTGTCTGTCTGTCTGATTCTGCCTGTCTATCCACCTGAGTACCTTTCGGTTTGCACTACTGCTTTTTGTTTGTGTGTGTGTGTTTTTCATTCCGTATAGGAACAGTAACACTCGCACCCAAACTTCTATACACCCCGTGCAGAAGTCCTCAAAATTGAGCGGAATGGCGAAGAGGACAGAGCATTCGTTTTGGTTTTAATACATTATTTTTCTCCCAAAATCTGATCATTTGCTTTCTGGACCACCGTACTCTTTGTGCCAAATCCCTATTCGTGTGCGTTCATATTAGACATAACTGATCCGTTTTAGATAAACAAAAAATAAAATGTTCCATACGGTGAGGACCAGGAATACTAAGTAACATGAGTTTTAATGTCAGGATATCAATCGTAGGTCAGGAAAATTCCAAAGTATCAATTTTGCCAAAAAAGAAGAATTGTGTCAGTGCATGAAATAATAACACTGGAAAAGTAGTTGAAGAATGCCAAAGGTGGAACATTTCGGAACACGTTAAATTTTACTTTAGAATAATGTAAAAGAAGGAAACGAAAACAAAACAACAACAACAACAACCTATTTTGAGAGTAAGTAGTGAACAGACAGTTGCCGTCGGCTTCAGCTATAAAGAGACAGTGTTCTGATGTTTAGTAAAGGCAATTCCCCTGAGTACTGGAAAGATGGATTATGGGATGAAAAGGCCAGTGCACTCAGAAATTTCGCTCAGTAAACTGTTCTCTTATGGCCAGACTAATCCTCTCGTTTTGTCCCGTGGGACATCCAAGCTCAGTGGAAAAGGAATGTTGACTGAATTTTAAACGCTGCGGTTAACTACGCCATAATTGAAATCGCGTTTTGGTCATAAAGTCCCGAAGTTCCTGGTGTTTTAATGAAGCATTAACATGCTTGGAGATATCTCTGGCAACATTAAACGTGACTATTTTAAGCGCTTCATTTTCTTTTCTTCTAGAATACCTCATTTGTCTGGTTATTTTCGGTTCTCCCGAAGAAAAAAAAAAGTAAACAAAACTGTAAAAAAAAAAAAAAAGCAGACAGTGCACGAGTGTTTGTTGTTATTGTTAAAATACATTGTTGTGCTCTCAAATGTTTCAGAGATATTGCCCAGGGCTACTGAAATTGCAATGTTTTGTCATTTCAACTTTCTAATAATGAATATGCAGACTTTATAAAATCATAATAAAGGGTTTGTTTGAGACGGTCAGGGGCAGACAGAAATTCATCCATTAATGCAAGAACCACCATTTATCTGCCCTCCAAGACGATTTCATGAGACCATTTTCTTTCCGTCTGTATTATAATGAAATGGAAAGGGTTTTGCGTTGGGAAAGTCTGAAAGATAATTTATTCAGCATTGTCTGAATCTTTAGACCGTAGCCAATGGAATACCGATCTTGTTATGAGAATCACAGAATAGTAAGAATATTACTCTTTCTTGGTGATCAGAAGCTGTAAACATTCCACTGCCATGTGAAATATTTACCCACATACTAGAGAACTCAAGAGTGCAACACGTCGATGCTCAGCTTGGTTTTCTGACTCTGATGGAGTGCTGAATTGTGGCTGTCGTGACAAAGTTCATTAAAGCACATTGCCCCGCTGTGGCACTTAGAGGCTCCTCGAGAGAGAGAGAGAGAGAGAGAGAGAGAGAGAGAGAGAGAGAGAGAGAAAGAGAGAGAGAGAGGAGAGAGAGAGAGAGACAGAGAGAGAGAGAGAGACGAAGAGGAGGGAGGGAGAGAAAAAACATGAGAGAGAGACAGAGAGAGGCGGAACAGAGAAAGAGAGAGAGAGACAGACAGAGAGAGGCGGAACAGAGAAAGAGAGAGAGAGAGAGACGGGAAGATAAGGGGGTGGCTGGCAAAGCTTATAAAAGAAAAGAATTACGTTATAAAGTGACAGGGCCGGCTGTTTGTCGTCTTCCAGTGGTCTGTTATCGTTCATTCCCCACGACATATTAAACATCAACAATTGAAATCAAGAATTTGCATTTTATTGCCTAAGAATTTGCCTTCGTTTCTCTCCCCACTGAAGCAAATATCTATCGCAAAACGCATAATGCCAACTTCAACAAACTGAAATCTTTCTGAAGCTATTTGTATGACGTGTTTTTTTTCGAGCCCATCTTCTCTGCACCTTGATATCTCAGTTTCCATTCACTGACATGTCCTTTTCTCTTTCCAAGAATTACCAGTAATATGATAAAACGCAACATCAGTACTGTTTTCAGTTCCTGTGAAAGTGTATTCATTGTTCACTGTAGATGTTGTATAAAAATAGAGGTTAAATGAAACCCTCAAAATTAGAGTATGCTTTTCACGAAGAACATTTTGTCCAGAGCAAGGCATTCAGTGCACACACTGGTGAAAATCTATAGCGGTAGCAAAATATGGCATTGGCAGGAGGGAGACGGACACGGGAGGCAGCTCTAGTGTTATTGCGTCACCAGTCACATGTTACATGTCACTGGTTATCATGATAATATCATACCATTGTCAAGCAAGTACTAACGTACTTCAAATATCTGACTCACCACAAAGGTTGCAGATAATGTAGGGCACCAAGCTTTAATGGGTACCCCCGTACTGAAAACTTTACCTACCCCTTCATTATCGCAGATAGTGCCTCAGTTCAGAAGAGCCGTAGTGATAAGCAATCCACCTTACCTAAGATGCAATATGGCTCTGATATATCGGTTAATTTATGCTAAACGCGTTGAAGGTGACTGAGTAGCCACTCTTACCCACAAGTGTTCACTTTGGTGGGTGGTGGAGGGTAAGTGGGTGGGGTGGGGTGGGAGGGGTGTGTGGAGGTGTCATCCATAAATCCGTACACTGGGAGCGGGGGAAGGGGCTGAGCTGACCCCAAGGTATGAAAAGTGTACATACCTGGGAGTGCGCGTACACTTTTCAATTATGGCAATGGATTCCAATGTTAGGTTTTACTTAGTCTGTTTTGTTTTTTAACAACAGCAGCAACAACAAACAATGTAGGACAATATAAAAATGGAATATAGGCCATGGAACTGAAGAAACAGGCAAGAGTTCCACGTTAAATGCCACTTGATGCTTAAAAACGTCCAGGCCTTA
Organism: Onchidella celtica; assembly: GCA_963931925.1. NCBI lineage: Eukaryota > Metazoa > Mollusca > Gastropoda > Systellommatophora > Onchidiidae > Onchidella > Onchidella celtica. Next base: position 49,739,672 of record OZ007567.1, on the reverse strand, counting down.
TCATGGATATTCACTGCATTCTAAAAGTCGTCCCCTCCAATACAAGAGGAGGGGGTTGGGGCCAACTGCATGAGGAGTACATGGGGGAAAAGCAGGGAATTGGGGGTGAGGGGGTAAATGGCCAAATTCGAGCCCATCTGCTTTGCGAACGGCACTTTATTCTATCTGCTGGGGGCTAGTCAAGGACTCTCGAGGGCAATACAGGGGGTGATAACTTGTACCACACTGAAGTCCAGGTCATGTGACAATGACATCGCAGAAGGGACCACAAAAAGCACATATTATTAATCTACATGTAGCGATTATACTAGAACGTTTCTGGTAATAATCTCTGTGCACCCTAGGTGGGAAATTTGCACCAAACTAAACGTACTTTGTTAATGCAGTCTCCGGTGCACTGGGCTTATCAGAGGGAGAAAATAAAAATCATTGTATTTTACCGTCACATCAATATTTTAAAAGATTGTCCGAAACCTGAGTAAGCACAGTAGATCGATACAAAGGAGACTGTTAGATATGTTGATACTTGAGAAAATTAATATATAATTTTTGGAACTGTTATTCAGGCTGCAGTATTGAGAAAAAACATGGGCCCATATTTTTTTTGGAACATGATGAAAAATATTCCCGCCACTTTTTTTTTTATACTCATAATACAAAATACATGATATGATACGTCTATGAAATCTGATTGGACCGACCTGTTTGAAATTTATTACAAATACGTCCCTCGTGTTACGCAGTACTTAATTAATTGTTGTATTCAACTTTGGGCAGGCTAACAAGTAGCATTGCATCACCTCCGTAGAACAACTAATAAGGTTGTATTACGAATGAGTGCCCTGCCAAGCAGCTCATTTTGGACCAGGGGAGAGGGGGTATTATGGAGCGACTAAACACAATGCGCTTAATTGCGGCTATATTCATTTGAGTAGGTGGATGATGTAATTATTCTTTCTTTTCTTCCGGACTTTCCCCAGTGGATATTTTATTGTAAGAAACAATGTCACAGCGAAGGATCCATAATTATGCATAGCATTAGGGCAGTGGTTTTCAACCGGGCCGACACCCCCCCCCCCGGACGATTTTGAATCGGGGGAGGGGGGGGGGCAAAACGGCAAACGGGGCGATAGGAGGTGAATACGGCACCTTTTTTCGTTTGTGTTTTTGCTTCTTTTTTTTATTTATTAATTCATTTCTGAAAAGAAAAAAAGGTGTGTTTCATTTTGTTGTTTGGCGGTAGGGTGTGCGTGTGATTTGAATCTCCAAATAATTGCATTCATCATGTTCCATTTTCGTTTTTTTTTTAGCCTTTTCTTTCTTTTTCTCATTCCCTGTGGGCGAAGGGAAATCCAACTCACCATTTTTTGATGTTTTTATGGAGATTATAACAATAATAAAAAAAGCTTTTCTTTAGTGATCGAAACTGTTTCAGTATTTAAATGAATTACACCCCTTCAAACCGCAAATAATCGCTTTCATTTCTATCATATATTTTGTAACGCCAAATGACCACAATGCCTTCCAATGCCACAGGAATGCATCGATGTTTCATATCATTCCTTACAGTGTGAACATTCTACAGTTTCTGTAATAAAAACTGCATTGCTCCCAACATTTTTATGTGGACAATATGCATGAAATATTTCCGTGAAATGGATAACGCGTGAACCATTGACATTCTTGTGGAATGTGGAATAAATATGTCTAACGTCTATGATATAAATGGAAACGTTTTGGATAAATCCTGCTTTTCTGGAATGAGATCACCGGCATACCTTATTTAGTTTTTATCACGCTTTGGAATGTGACAATCTGTCTAAACTGCGATATACCCAGCCGGAAATACCGCAGTCTGTTTCTCAACAAAAATTCCTTAAAAGGTGACATTCAAAATCCTATTCTGTTGCTAAGGCATGGACTCGTCACCAGACTGTCCCAAATCTTAAGTAATAATAAACATTCCCCCAAAACATTTTCAACGCAAAAGGCGTCCGAGGTGTTCTTAAGAAAACAGCAGTTGTCTATATGGGTATAGTTGACCTTATGTGAACGATTTGTTAAAAAAGCCAGATATATTGGTTTCTTTTGACAGTTTCTCAAATTTCCATATTATTGCAATATCAAAGCATGCCTTTCGGTTTCGTACTTCAATATTTCATGATAATTTTTAAAAGCAACATTTAGTTTGCTGACTGCCATACCACAATGATTTGTACAAGGGAGTAATCATTATAATTATGCTACAGCCTGCCTTGTTGTTCACATAAAGTAGGGGTTTCCAGCTTTTTTCCTGATGTTTACACCGGTAACTTTTCGAAAGTAAATTTACGCGTTTGTTCAATAATTTTAACCTTACATTTCTACCGCAATAAAGAAACCGATGAAGGGGATGTACAAATCAAAAATCAGCAAATTCACCCCTTGAAAAGTCAATTTACTCCCTGGCTGTAAACTTATCCTAGTTCGGGAAAACCCAACATGAAGTATCAAGGACATGATAAGAGTCCAAGGGCTGCCTGAATGCTAAATGCTCCTGCTATAAAGTAACGATTTCCAGTCAAAGATATCAGTGGTTATATTAATTCATGTGTCACTCATGACTAGTCTACATTGATTTACTGTTCACTCATGATCACTTGGTGTAATAACCATTCATAAATGGTCCACTTTGCAGGTTAGAATTACCTAATGGCATATGGTTCACTCACTCTCCATGGAAAAGTACCATGTGGCAGTAAAATGTAGTGTTCTGTTCTGTTAAAAATCAAATGAAGTGTTACGCATTTGTTTTTTTTTAGAAGCACCCCTTAAAATTGAAGTGAATGTCTGCAGCAACCCTGCTTCCTGGTCTAGGACTGTTCTTTACGTTACGGAGATTCTTGACATCGCCTCCATACATCGATTGGTCTGCATATTATCATTCTGGTGTCAGAAAGAAAGGCATTGCTGACTGCATAATTGACCGACTTCCGACGTCTCCAGGATCTGTTCGCTTATGAGTTCACGAACTCCCGGTACGCTGTTCCCAGACCAGACGAGTGGTTAATCCCCGCCGACTCCCCCAACCCCCTCCTCAAGACAACATCCAACTAGTCCCATGGATTTGCTGGTACATGTACTTAAAGGTCATTGCTAGTCTCCACGTGGGCTTCAGTCACGATGTTGCGTTTGTCTATGCATTTAGAGGCTGTTCATAAAGTATGTAAGCTCGAATTTGGCTATTTTTGACGCTCCTCCCTCCCCTCCTCCCATGTACCTTTTTCATATGCTTTGTCTAATTACCATCCCCCACCCCCCACCCACGCGCTCGTATGACTATGAGAATCGTAACGCGGCATTTTGTTTGGAGTATTTGATTGTTTCATTAGAAATATGATTTTTTTTTTTTTACAATAGAGCAACCGAATTTTCTAAAAGAATGCAAATGAAAGCAATTTTAAAAAATTCATAATCATATTATAATTGAAAAGCATACGTACGCTCCCCACCCCCACCGCCGCCATTCAATTTAAGTACAAAGAGGGCAAACCCCTCTCCTCTCCCCACCCTCGGAGCGTAGGTTAGGGGATCGGAAATTTTGTTGAAAATAGTACCTCAGATCTCAGCTGCGTCAAATACTTAACCCAAGTACTCCGCGTCCAAAATTTTGGGCTTCAGCCTTAAACTCTTTCTAAAAGAGTATGGAAAAATTAGATGGCCCAGTGCATCACAAACTGCTTGTGAATTCTGCAAAATCTGAACTTTCCTTCATCATCAAGTGGTCCATAAATGAAAGCAAATGGAATCTCATGACTACGAACAGCATTAAAGCTAAACTCACATGAGTCTGGAATGAGCAACAATTATACCGTAACTTCCCTGTGCTTACGAATTTCATATAATATAATGTAAATAGTAGCAAAATGGAACAAGATGTTGCTTCGTGTATCTTAACACTAGTAGTAATACACGGCACTGTTTAAGGAACTGTCCTTTAATACAGACCTTTCCGTAGTATGGGAGACCAATATTAACTATCAGTTTTAGGGACGCCGTCGATCATGTGGAGGAAGTGAGCGAATAACTTAAGACTTGCAGCAGCGATCGGAAAAGCACAGACTTTTACAAACACAAAACAAAGGAAAACGTCACACACACATGCCCCCCCCCCCCCACACACACACACATTGGCCGAATGCTTATCAACCATTCAGAATTTCATGTATGATTGTTTTGAATTCTGTTTATTTCTCTATTATTATTATTATTATTTTTATCACTGGTATTTTTTTTTTCTCCCCTGTTGGGTGGTGGATGTTAGTACCTGGCTGAACAGTTTCTTTGAAATTCACCACATAAACTACACAGAAACACCGCCACCCGAGACGCTCGCTAAGCCTGTAGGACTCTCAGGGAATAAAATAAACGGGGTAGGCATCACTTTGTGACCATAGATTTTCCAGTCAGTTTGGTGCAGGTCCGGCCGTGAAACAGAACCCCTTCAGTTTTCATTTTGAATTTCAGTAGCAATGACTCTCTTCAACGTATGCGCTTTATGTATGTTGTTTAAAGAAACTGGTTATAGCGGATTGGGGTGGATGGAAAATTGTGCCTCTTCCTGTCTTTAGATCGTAGCTTTTATTGTGTATAGAACTGCAATGAATGGGGTGCCGATGGGAACACAAGGGGGTGTGTCTTTGACCCCATTAACACATGAAATGTAAGTCACTGGGTTTGTGCTCCACAGCGTGCTGGTTGGTTGGGGTCATTGGGTATTCGAGCAGTGGAGCAAGGATTGGTCGGGTCATTAAGACCCACTGAATTCCTCAGTTTGGGGCGCCGTTCGTGGCAGTCCCACGGGAGGGGAGTAGGCAGCAAAAGATCAAGCGTTACCCCCAAAGATTGTACATTCTTTGGTTATCCCTATGGGACAGTACACCCTTATATTAAGACATCGTGAGAGGTAGGACGCCGGGGATGGAAGGGGGTATGAAATGTTGCAATAGAAAGAGCGATGCGATATTTCCGCCATGTGTTAGTACAGTCATGTATAATATTTCGGACATTCTTTGGCCCACAATACGAATTGTTTTGGCGCCTCTGACACCCAGTTTATGATACTGTAGTCATAACAATTTTATTGAACATTGTTTAAATTCTGACAAAGTTATTTTTATTTCATGACAGCTGCACGGAGCTCAGATTATATCACTTGGTTTACACAATCATGCATTTATTAAACGAATTAATATTTTATAAACCTTGCTGCTTTGTCAACTGGATGAAATGCTGGCTTGTTTTTTTTTTCCTCCTTGCACTGAGAACTTGCTGAAGTAGAAGTAGAAAAGAAGACTGTTGAGTGTCTGACGCCTTCAGCCATCAGGTTCCGGACACGGAACTGACCCAGATGACACATGACAATGAGGTGTGTGTGATCCGGGATGAGAACTTCAAAATTTACATGTAGTTTATTCCGTGTTCTTTCACCACAGAAACACACGCACCCCTCGCCTACAAACACCCAGTAACTGCAACTCACAAGTGCTACATGACTTGTCATGTCCATGTGTGCACAAGTGTCCACTTGTGAACACCGGACGCAGGCTTCAATGGTACAATAATTGAAGTAGACCCATAAATATGTTTAGCAAAAAGGTTTCTAGACTACATATCGAAAACTATACACATTGGTAAATAAACGTAGGTTGATTTGTCGGATTACTTGGGCATACTTATGTGAGAATACTAGAGCCGTTATGTTTTGATATCTTTTACCATTTCCTAAATTTGAACCGGGGAAACATCGCCATCTCGATCCGCAGTCTTAGGGCAGAATTAAAACCTTGGATTTCTGATGTTGTTTTTCTGCCTTTTTTTTCTATCTGTTTGTAGACCGAGTATTTTGCTTGTGCACATAATGATTGTCACCTTGTTACCAAAAGTAGTCAGTAAAATTCCAGCTTATGATATGAAAATGCCTTCTCTGTCGCTGAACTTGACTTACTGTAAGTCTGTCAGAAACATCACCCTTATTGTTCCTTTTTTACACCATGTCTGAGAAAGGCAACCGTTAACCAAGCGGGAGAGATAGAAACGCCATCAAGTTGTGGTCCTGGAGGTCAGATTTGAAATATTATTTATGCAAGATGTCACACATGCAGGTAGTCGTTGTATGCAAGATGTTATACATGCAGTAGTCCCTGTATGCAAGATGTCATACATGCAGTAGTCCCTGTATGCAAGATGTCATACATGCAGTAGTCCCTGTATGCAAGATGTCAGACATGCAGGTAGTCCCTGTATGCAAGATGTCATGCATACATGCAGGTAGTCCCTGTATGCAAGATATCAGACATGCAGGTAGTCCCTGTATGCAAGTGGTCAGACGTGCAGGTAGTCCCTGTATGCAAGATGTCAGACATGCAGGTAGTCCCTGTATGCAAGATGTCATACATGCACGTAGTCCCTGTATGCCAGATGTCAGACATGCAGGTAGTCCCTGTATGCATGATGTCAAACATGCAGGTAGTCCCTGTATGCAAGATGTCATACATGCACGTAGTCCCTGTATGCCAGATGTCATACATGCAGGTAGTCCCTGTATGCAAGATGTCAGACATGCAGGTAGTCCCTGTATGCAAGATGTCATACATGCAGGTAGTCTCTGTATGCAAGATGTCATACATGCAGGTAATCCCTGTATGCAAGATGTCAGACATGCAGGTAGTCCCTGTGAGATTAACGAAGTAAAACAGAAAAGAACACTGCAGAGAACGATAGAATTTATAATATTCCACTGGCTTCGTTTGAACCAATATTGAGCTGACCTGGTGAGCTGAACAATTACTAAATAAATGTAGGTTATCATTCAAACTCATCTGTCTTTTTAAAATTCTCCATGTATTTTCTTGTGTCTTCCCTGGCACCGAATAGCTGTGATCGTAAACGATATGCTTTCATCATAAACTCAGACTTACGCTAGTATTTTCGAATTTATTAAAGTATTCAACAAAACTGTTTCATGAACTCGTCCCTTAGTGCATAATTTACAGCTGTTCTCTATTCAAGGTCTTCTTAAGTCTTTTCATCTGCACGTCTATGTCATCTAATTCTGAGATCCTTCCGCTAACTGTGTCAAGCATGAAGAAAACCCCTTCCCCCTAGGCAAAACAGAACAAAACAAAACGCCCCCCCCACCCCAAAAATTCAATTTCAAGGGTCATACATGTGTAAAAGTGTCAAGTGCGTACGACCTAAATGCACCATGTACGTGAGAATAGCACAGGGTAGGGATGTTAGAATAGAAATAAATACCAACGTTTATTTATAGTTCATTCTTCTTCTTAAACAAATGAACAGCTTTCAGACACCAGCCTTAACCGCAGCCACAGCCACAAAACCATGACTGGTACTTGACTATACCCCGCATGCCCCAACGCTTTACCCGCTTTCTTAAACTTTGGTCCACCTAATTTCATACAAAGTTTATAACATACTCGCAAACTATAACAAGCTTTTCCTATGATGAGTGGAGGCCAATGATTTCTGGTTTGATGTAAATCATTTTCATGCTCGGCTGCACGAAGTTAATAGTCTATTTAACAAGGGCACCTTTTCAAATTCATCCTGTCTTCACATAAAAAAATAAGGGGGGAAGGGAGATCTTCTATGTAACGAGGAAGACAGACAAATTAATAATTTTTTTTAAAAATCGAAGATCTTTGTGGACGGAGAACGGCACTAGCAGCAGACAAGAAGCCGTTTTGTGATTTTTAAATTTTTATTTTCATAATTTACCTGTTAATTTCTTTTGTTTGTTTGTTTGTTTTGTTTTGTTTTGTTTTTGTGACCCGACGAATTACAAAAGGTCCGACAGCTCGTGGTTTCTTTTATTTACATTCTTTTGTAATTCATTGTTAGTTTTTAACGTGGGGTCCCCGCGAAATGCTAATTTTTGTTCATTTTCGTTATTATAAGCACATTTTTAACGATGTTACGAAGAGGGTGCCTTGGCATTTCGTACAGTAATAATGCTATTGCTATATGTCAGGGGTGGCCAAACTTGCTTAATGTAAGAGGCACATGTGATGAGCTGCAGATGTTCGAGAGCCGCAAGATTGGGACAAAATTTACACACAAGGTTTTATCGTTGCATATACACATATTTTGTGACAAATATTTTATATAAATATTAAGAAATAAATGTACGCCACAATGTTTACTATTGCATGCAACTACCTAAACTGTTAAGTTGTAAAAGTTTCAATAATCACAAAGTATACAATCATAATATACCAAATCTTGACTGACTAGTGTTTTAACTATACTGAACGTACTAAATACGGTAATGAGCTATGGGAACATCTAAGGAAAACGTGGGAATTTGCATTTCATTAACACACTTAGGCTGCCATAAATAAAACTATTTCAGCCAACATATTTCCAAGAGCCGCATATTGAAGGTCAAAGAGCCACACGTGGCTCGCGAGCCTCGGTTTGGCCAGCCTTGCCGTACATAACAATAAAACCTGAGTTATTTCCTGTCATACGAAAATAGCAAAGTTTCACGGCTGAAAATCACCAGTCCAAGTATGGGTCGATTCGATCAGTTGATTAATCAGCTTGCCTCCCATTTGCCCTAATGGCAATCGAATGACCACGCGCAATGTTGTCAATAGCAACACCTGACCGAATATGGTGCCATTGCTGAAAGCCTGGATTTGCTTCCCCACCCCACTTGACCGTCTGTCCTCCCGCCACACCCACTACTGCCCGGTATTCGAGAGTTTATTAGGGCTGATAACAGACTGTATAATCTGTTACAATAGAGTGAGGTGGGAAAGAGTACAGAGCCAGGAAGAAGAGATCGAGAGAGATAGGGAGAGAGAGAAAGAGAAGAGAAGAGAAGAGAGATAGACAGATAGATAGATAGATAGATAGAGAGAGAGAGAGAGAGAGAGAGAGAGAAAGAGGGAGAGAGAGAGAGAGAGAAAGAGGGAGAGAGAGAGAGAGAGTAATGCAAAGAATGAAAGATATTAGATCTAACCCAGCATTTTGATTTTTATGAAACAGAACAACTCGCGTCAGAGAATGCTTACTGTACCACTGTCCGTTCAACATTGTACGGTTTTACAATTTCTTTAAAATCTCCGGCTGGCCTTGATTTAACTCGGTCAAATTTTGCACTGCTGCTTTTTTCAATTTGTCTTAAAAGGAAATTGTTTTTTGACATACACAGAGATATAAATGCATTTTTTTTTCTTCATAAAATTACATGAAACTTGTCCCACACCAAATGGCGAAGACAGAGGTTGTTTACAATACCAGCAAAAAGTGCACCGCTGAAACGAGTTTTCGTAAATGCAAACGTGCCTGTTTTGGATAAATGCATTGCAAAGCTGAAAGAGAAATGTTACACTGAACCAAAGAATTGCTTGTAGTTTTGTACACAATCATGCAAACAAATTCAACACGATCTTTGATATCCTGAAGGGATTAAATAACAATGGAAATGACGTCACCGTACAGTTACAGGGGCAATATTATTTGGATCCATCGTTATTTTAGATCTCGACTATGATTTCTTTTGCTGCAGTGATATAATATTGTATCTCTAGGCCGGTAGGAAACTCATTACACAAATGCCTACATATATAGATAATGAAACAAAGAGAGAGACACTTCATAGTTGACTTCTTCAAGAATCTGCTTCTAATTTTCATTTTCTATGGAGCGAAATAGATAAACCTTGGAAATCAATGTCACCAGGATGGCTGATTATTTGGTCAGCAATATTAAATATTCCCATAAAATCCAAGACATACTGTTTCCACTCATCTAAGGTATCTGCACCTTGTTCAAATCGTCTCCACACATCTAAGGTATTTGCATCCTGTTGCAACAAGATCTGACCTCTCCTTTAGGAATCTTCTTCCATTTTTTGTGGACTGGAACTTGAACCCCAAGGTCTTAAGTGGCGAATAAAGAGTTCCTCTCTTGGCGCTGATATTGTATTTTGTCTCAAGATTTAATTTATGTCTCGGTCATTTTAAAGTAAGGCATACTTTGTCTTCAAAGAGTTTGAATGTTCGCCTTTCTATCATGTCGAAGTCAAAGGTGTCTAAGATTGGCTTTCGGCCGTGTCTACCATCTTTATTCATGTCTGGCAGCTAGTTCTGACAACGTTTGAGTTTAGTGGCTTTTATACCGTAACGGTAACATGCATAGGTGCGTTTTAGGGGGTAGTTTCAAGGAACTTGAAAGCTTTATTTTTGAGCTTCGCGTTCGTGATCTTTCAGTCTTCTCAAGGCAATTTTCTTCACTTCTGGATCAAACTATAGGGGCATAATGACAATCTGATACTGTTTCAAACGTGTCGCTGTTTTTATAGAAAGCGTTAGCGCTATGTGGCACTGGTTGAGTTGTCATGCGAATTCAAGTCTGAAAGTTTGTTTGGTTTATTCAAAATAAACGTTTTTGAGGTATGTAAATATGCGTGCAATTACGAAATTCATTGATGTTCCCGCTGTTTATGCTCTGCAATCGCATGCATCTGATGTGAGTTGTAATCCACCCGTAGAGAAAAAAAGGACTGTTGCGTTTATCTGAAATGTTCGGATTTGCTCTTATGCAGACATGACGTAAAGACGACATGTCTGTGCAAACAGCAAAACTCGGCTCTTTGCCTCATCTTATTTTCCGTGTTTTATGAAAAAAACTTTTATGTTTTTGTTTTTCAGTCTTTACAAATGATTAAACAGTTCCCAGTTGGCGTAAATTGAAACAGGGGACTATGCAAAATGTGGGCCTAATTCATCAAAGCAAGCCGGAGATATTAGAAAAAAAAGAGAGTAAAACTCTATATCGTTGAAAGCACTATAGTCTCTAACCTGCGGGCCTTACTGCATCAAACTACAAAAAAACCAAAACGAACTTTGTCAGTACTAAAAAGAACAATGAAATGTAATCGTTGCAGATTTACGGGAAAATTACTTGGTCAGTTCAATGCATTTTATAATATAATTACACACTGTACGAACATGGAAATTCAAGCTTTGGTAGAGAACACGATAAAAATGCGTGGCACATACACACTGAAACAGTTTGATAATATGGTTTTTCAGATTCTATATTGCATGAAAAAGTTGCACAGCTCGCTTTGCCTTCCATGGCTTCGTCGGGTCTGTGAGTCTGTGGTAACTGGACGGCCCCAGTGAAATATGGCTTCCTTGCCAAATTAAAAATTAAAAAGAAAATAAATTTGGACTACAACGATCCGGTCTTGTGGCAGGTCAGCTTTTAATGGATAATTAGATCCAGGAACAAACAAATGACATTCTGCATTTCAACAAGGTGTCGAAGACAAAAGCGTTTTCACCGGTTTTGTCCACATTGATAAGGTAAGGTTGAGATGGTATGGGGATCAAGGGTTGCAATCATGTGACCGGTCATTAATTTATAGAAGATCGGCTGAGCTATCTTGTGCTTCACTTTCTTAATACAGAGAGACCTTTAACCAGTGTCTTTTTTCAAAGGGGGCCGGGGGTGGGAAGTTGGTAGCTATTACAAACCAAACAACATGGAAGGCTACAAAAAGAAAACTACATATAAATAAAATGGGAAGACTTGGGGGGGGGGGGTGGTGAAGCCCATAAATTTTGCTTCACACTACACTCACTAGCTCAATAGGCACCGCCCACTGCATTCAGCTGGATCGCGATGTGGGCAATGCCTATTATGGGCAGCGAGCCACCGGTGTGGCGCCTACACCAGCCTCGGTCTGCTTCAACCCTTAATCTGAGTTTGGAGAAAGCCCGTGGACAAGATAATGGACACATTGCACCCTTAGTCTTAAGCTAGACGCACACATGCGACCTGATGACGTTTTGCATTAATTTTTGGGTCTTATGTTCAATGTTCCCGCTGGCTCTGCATTGTGTCCCGGTGTAGGATCCGGTTTCGTCCCCCCTTTGAGATGGTCCCCCGGGGGACCCTGTCAGAGGAGAAACTGCTCTGAAAAGGGCCCCCTTCAGCGATCCAGCCTCGTTTTCGATTGGTCCCCCACTCGCTGAAGGGGGCCCTTAGTCTGAAAAGGTCCCCCGGGGACCTTTTCTGCTCTGACAAGGTCCCCCGGGGGACCATCTCAAAGGGGGGACGAAACAGGATCCTACACCGGGTCTCGCATGAGTGTGTGTATCTGTTCATTCGCCTAAAGTAAAAAAAAAAATGCGGCCCGTCTGCAAAGCAACAAAGTCACATGTGCGACCCTAGCCCAAGCTTGCCCTAGCCTTATAGCCTGCTGCAGAGATTACTTCATGGTTTTGAGAACTGGAAATATTTTGTAGGCTAAACTAAACTTTCACCAACTCTCTCTATTAGCAGCTACATGTACTAAGAACAGGTGTTTTCTTTTCTTACTAGAACACTGCACTGTACATCATTCAGAAGCACTGTGGTTTGCCGTACAAGTTCATTTATTTTCTCTTCCCTTTCCTCCACAACCTCTCAGTTCGGAAATTTCCTAATTGCAGTTGACGGAAAGGCAGGTCCCTATGTTACTTTCCGACCTTAAGGTCAAGGTTAATGCAGGCGGGTGTAGCAAATCCCAGATTGGGAGATGTACTATTTGACAGTAACAGTCACGAACAGACAAGTATAACAATTAACAAAACAATCAAACAGGCTCACACATTTATTACAACATTAATAATGACAATCCAATAAATACAACATCTCACTCGTTCCCTTAAGCATTCATTCTTCTTCTCGTCCTCTCTAGGATAATCACTCTTTTACAATACTACAGTTGGCTTCAGCCTAACAATACATCACTGGCTGCACTGCCTTGTAGCACGACGTCTCACTGCCCGTGCTCAACCTCACATCAATATCTTAATATCACATCAATATCTGAATACATTCCTGAATGTGACCAGACTGCCACGGATAATGTGGCCTCACTGTCCTGCGGGTGGCCTCACTGCCCAACCCATGCACCTCACTTATGCTGGCCTGCGGGTGGCCTCACTGCCCAACCCATGCACCTCACTTATGCTGGCCTGTCCCCGGCACCTATAAAGAATAACATCACATCTCTATAATACTATGTACCTACTATCCACTTCACCACTCACTACAAACCATCAAGCGTACACATAACATTCCACAGTTCACCCACCATACAGCTGCACCTCTCTACTGTAGCATACCCCCACAGCATTACACAGCACTCCGTCTAGGCTAGGAATCCCTGCTCCTAACATACATATCTCGCTCATCGTTCACATCTATTTACACAGTAACACATGACTTGCACATTCCTTAAGTCCTCGCATATAACTTATTTGCATCATTGTCATCATCAGAATATAGTAGATCTATCACCACAATTATCAATCCTTATAATTCAACCTACCAGTCTTCACTGGAATACACTACAACTCCCGACTGCTCTCTTTCACGTCTGTCCTCTTGGACTTCTTAACTTGCAGTGACTTTTCACTACACAAGCTTTACCTAATCGCCTCCACTTTACTCACGTCTTGCACGCTTCCAAATTAACTGTCTACTTCACTATCCCGTGAACTAATCTCACAATTCCATGCCCACTTCCCCGTAATCCTTTGAATCTCGCTCACTCCACTTGTGACATCATCCCCCACCCCCAAAAAATTAATGCAATTAATTTCAGAATCGCATCAAGATAAATGTCAGCGAGTGAGAGTGTGCGATATCTACGTAGAAACAACTTACTCATTCATGCCCATAGTACATAAGATACTGAAGTCAGGGGAAAACATGGCTTCAAGTACTATACTGTGTTCTCACTCCCCAAGCAGAGACACCGCTCTCATTAAAATATATTACTTCCCCTTATGGCCATCAATTTGCCATGCATTATGCATGTATATATCACATCATCAATACCTGAACCAAAACATAATACCTAACGCACAATCAAAATCAATCAACCTATCAACCACTCATCATATATAATATTTGTACTGTCTATCATTTCAAGATCGAAGATTCGTCATCGAAGACCTCTGATGTTGATCCATGCTCGTCGATATAGATCACAGTCAACGTTCACATGTTTCCTAAATTTCGATGATATCACGTTTTCAATCGACCACTATTTGCGACGCTTCGTTGTTCCGTCCCTGCGTCGAATCTTCTTTTCCTCCGATGGTCAAGCGCTTGAAATTTCCACACTAGGCACGACTAAGGTAGTCGGCGATGTGGTTACTGGTTCCTGGAATCGGTTGGATCGTGAATGTATATGGTTGTAAAGCCAATGCCCACCTAGATAGACGAGGACTCGACGAACGACTCCTGGACAGAAACGTAAGTGGTTTGTGATCTGTCTGGATGCAGAACTCCCGTTACATCAAGTAACGTCCTAATTTTTGGACGGACCACACAATGGCGAGACATTCTCGCTCTATCACCGAATATCTCCTTTCTCTCGGTAATAATTTACGGCTGACATAGCACACAGGATGCAAACATTCATTCTGCTCCTGGAGAAGGCAAGCACCGATACCAGAGTCCGAGGCATCTGTTCTGAGAATAAATTGAGATCGAAAATCTGGTAATATTAAAATGGGTGACGATGACAATCACTAATTTATTAAATGCTGTCTGACATTCAGACGTCCATTGGACCTTATCGGGCTGACCCTTCTTAGTAAGGTCAGTAAGAGGAGATGACAGAGAGGAAAAGTTCGGAATGAACTTCCTATAATAATTTAGAACTCCTACTAAGCTCCTTACTTGCTTCTTTGTCTTAGGGATTTCCAACCCTCCCAATTTATCAATTTTTGTCATCTCAGATCTCTGAATACCTCTACCTACGAGATGTCCTAAGAACACAGATACTCTGGTCTCTCAAGAAATCTTTGCAGCATGTTAACATGAAAAACCTTAACAGATCTATCAATCTGAATAGCATAATCTACTTTCGAAACGACCCGCTCAATAGTATACGGACCTTTCCATGTCATTAACAACTTATTATTTCTTCGCTCTCTTCGAAGCGATACTAGATGCTTCTTCCGCAATAGTATGTGCTGAAGATAATCTCTGCCTCAAATCAACAAGGTACTGAAAAACCGAAACCTGACGAGCGTCTTCCGATGATGGCGACGTCATCATGTCCCGAAGAACATCAGTTGGACCCCTAGGGCAACGACCATATAACATTTCAAACGGAGAGAATCCTGTTGACTCCTGACGTATCTCCCTATACGCAAACAAAACTGCAGGAATATATCTATCCCAATCTTTAGGGCGATCAGCAGCTACCTTACGCAACATCGACTTTAGCGTCGAGTTAAGTCTTTCACACATCCCATTAGCTTGCGGGTGATACGGAGTGGTAGTCATCGGCTGTATACTAAACAAACGAAATAATTCCTTCATCATATCGGATGTAAACTGCGTGCCTCTATCCGACAAAATCTGCTCCGGTATTCCTACTCTTGCAAAGATACCAAATAAAGCCTCCGCGACTGCCTCTGACGTTATAGTACGAAGAAGAACTGCCTCTGGCCATCTCGTAGCATTACAAACTACAGTTAGAAAAAATCGATTCCCCCTATCAGTAGCTGGGTGGATGGGACCAACAAGATCAATTGAAACCCTTTTAAAAGGTTCCGAAACCGTGGGAATAGTCTGAAGAGGAGCATGGGGTGTGCGACCTTTCTGAGTTGTCTTTTGGCATGCACTGCATGTCTTACAATATAACTGGACATCCTTGTGCACTGACGGCCAATAAAAGTTCTCGAGAACTCTTTCCCTAGTTCTAGCAATTCCCATATGACCCGCTAATGGGACATCATGGGCCAAACGTAATACTGTAGCGATCAATAACGCTGGCACAACCACCTGCTTTAGAACCGAAGCCACTGTCACGTATTTACGGAACAGAATGCCCCCTTGGACAAGAAACGAAGACGAACCGTTCTTATAGTTCCTAGTCTTCTCAGTTCGCGCCTCCTCAAAACATGGACTCAATGATGGATCCTCACTCTGTAATCTAGCCAAGCGCTCTGGTGTGATATCAAGGTTGACCGACGGCGTCGTCAAAGGTCTAATTTTACTCTTATCAGCTACCTGCCGACGTGTCTTAACTGCGGCACAAAAGTCAATACCCTTGGATTGCGACCATGCCTGTACATGCTCTCTAGAAGGAGAAACCACACGAGAAACATTACCAATAATGAGCTGAGCACATGGGAAGAACCCAACGACCGCCTCAACTTCACCGCTAAGAAAAGGTGTATCAATCTCTATCTTTGCAATAGGTAGCTTCTCAATGGCACCTGAAAACTGAATACATGGAACAGTCTCACCTGTAAGCTGTGACTCGTGAATGCAATCTCTATGCACTCCTACAACCGTAGATCCTGTATCACGCAACACTGACACCGGTTCGTCACCAACAAACCCCGGGTAAACCTGAAGACCACCACCTGTGTGACATGAGTTAATAACGGGAATCTTTCTCCCACAAGGTAAAGTACCGGAAGATAACAATCTCTGACAACTGGGACACTCAGAATGCTGTCCTTCACTGCTACCTGATGTAACACAAGCGGCCGCATGCTGAAAGTTATCAGAAGAATACCGAGTAGGACCGCCGCAACCGCCATCAATATTCGCCGCCATCCTCTTTGCAGGACAATTAACACTGATGTGATCTGCTCTTCCACAGTTCCAACATTTCGCTACCGTACACTCCCGTGCAAAATGACCTACACGTCCGCAAGTCCAACACTCCGTCCCTTGTGATCTGTAAGACCTGAGTCTTCGTGATCCATCGCGACCCGAACTAAAGTCTCTCCGCCCTCGATTATCAGCAAACGTAACAAGGCGCCCTCGAGCATTACCGCGACCTCGACCTCCTGCTCGGTCAAACTTACCGCCCTCATACTCTGGTGATTGATAAAGTACAAGCAACCTTGACCGATTTCTGTCATTCTTAACCACCGTGTGCCCGCTCTCTCATGTTGATTGGGTAATACAGTATTTTAGGAGTAATAGACTTATTTTATTTCTTCTTTAAACCTGTAAAATCTCCGTTTAGCTGACCATAAATCTGGGCGGGAAGTATTTTAAAGCAATAGCATTATGGGTCGGGTATGGTGACAATCGGCTAGCTGGCTAGGCAGCTTTCGGTTTGGGAGTGATGACTCCACAAAAAAAAAAAAAAAGGTGTCAGCGTGGTCCTTTCGGTGCTACAGTCCTTCCACAGTACAGTAAATTACCTATACCAGGAATAGGTGAAATAAAGAAAGGCCACTGTTGTTGTTGGAGTCTGTTATAGGCTGCAAATGTAGAGAAGGCAGTTTCTGTTGCCTGGAAAATTTAGATTTAAAGTCGAGAAATGACATTAACCAATAGTACTTCTAATCCAATGTTTCTCACATTATGCTGAATTTTTCAGGATTTAGAGAAAATAAATAAAATAATCTGGTCCAGTTTGTCTCCTGTAGACACAAAACACTTTCAGATCTCCCAAAATGACACATTTCCTGCTTTAGAAACAAATGATACTTTGCATCCTGGCCAGGCAGCCATGGTAATGTAACTAATACAAAGAACTTAGTTTTGTCGTAGATCTAGGTCTTCAACTTATCCAGCTCAATTACATGGCAACCGATAACCATCGTCTGATTCTTGAAGATAATCCAACGGTGCTCCGATTGCTTCGGATCTTCATGAAGACACGCGTAGCCCTGTCAAAGCCAAAGCATATTGCATTTCAAGGTTTCCTTTTATTGTGGGAGTTTCCTATTTGAGTTCTAGGATTTTCTTTTTTCATCTATCCCTGGCTCTATCTTTCATGATCGACGGTTTCTTTCTTTCTTTCTTTCTTTTTTCTTTTTGGCTTATAAGGTAATTAGAGTTCTAGACGAAGAGGATTCTGAGCTGGAAAACCGGATTTTGATCAAAACCAGTCGACCCGAGATGATGGTCGTGTTCCTGTTTTCGGGACGAAGATGTTTTCAGATACCGTTTATCTATCCGATCAACTGCAGATTCAGTAGCTTGAGGACTGTCGCACTAGTGTGGTCTAGATTTCAACAGCAGTTCTATTGTATAGGGTGTCCCTAAAGTCTTGACACATAGGAAATCTCATTAACTATATTTTTTCAACCTCCACAGATTAAATATGGCTTTGTCAAACCGTGCAAAGCTCATAGATCTTTGCATCACAAATGGTGGAAATCATGTTGAAGATGTTATTTATTAATATTCCAACTGAATAAAATGATAAAATGTTCTTGAAAATTTTACGTGTGTTTCTTGAAAATATACATTTTGCCTACGTGTCCAGACTGGTGGGAGATATATTTGTAATGTAAATATGAGTTGCTGTCGAATATTTGCATGGTTGTGGGAAGATCTAAATCAATGTTTACATTATTCTTTCACTTTATATCTCCAGCTTTAGTTGTTGCAGTTTCTGTCGAAATTTTGGTTCAGGTCGGTCCTCGGTAATATCACATCATTTTGATCTATATTTCCTTACCTGGCAATGTTATTGACGCCACACTCCAGTAGATTATTGAGTGCGGAGCGCAACTATTGTCTTACCAGGTTATTACTTGTACCAAAGGGTAACAGCAAGTGTGGGCAGTTTGTTCCAGAGGATACTTTTCATTTGCCGCTCACACTGAGTTGCACCGTCGCTGTTCTGCATGTCCAGCCACTGTAAATCGCATGTTATGTATTTCATTCTCACTGAATCTCAATAAAGACTCAAAATAAAAATTCTGTTTAAAGGACACTGGGTGTTTCAATTTCAAGTCGTAAATGAAAAATGAATATCATAAAATATTTGCACATGAGCCAGATAACGGGAAAAATCATACAGAAATTATGCTAAGAACGAAAGTCTTTGTATGTTTATGAATGCCTAATGTGCCAAAATTCAAATAAAAATGCCATTCAATTCATATCACTGTCACATTTGCCTTTAATTAAGTAATCTTTAAAAATGTACTTTCCTTTTCCTCGTATGTTTTATCTCATCCATCTTTGCTTTCCTGTCTGGCAACAGCCTCCTCCCCCCCAACCACCCTTTGGTTGACCCTTTGCATCTATTGCTTCTTGATCGCTTTGCTTGGTGGGAATACAGAAAATACAGGGAAGTGCTGAGACAAAGAAGAGACCAGGCAGATTTGTATTAACAAGAATGTCATTCCTATAGAATTAAAGTCAAGAATTGGCAAAAAGAACAAGTAGTCTGTAGCAAAGCCTCGCATAAGAAATAATACCCAATAATACCCAAACCCTTTTTCTTTGCGTTTTATTGTATCGTTTGGGTATTGTTTCTTACGCGAATCTTTGCTACAAACAATTTTTTTTTTGTCAGTTCTTGTCTTTGCTTCAAGCCTTGCTGCGACCCCACAGTTTTTCTATGGTTTTATAGTATTGCAATAGAATTAGTAATCTGCATAAAAGCGTCCACTTCCCAAAGAAAGTCTTTTTTCTTTTAATTGTATTTGATAATGTTTATTGTTAATTACAAACATAGCCAAAATAATCATCCACATGCACATTCCGTTTCGCGGCCCTTTTTCTCACGTACATGTGTCAAACTGATACAATTTTGACACCGCCGGAACGTGGAGTGACCTGTAGTATTACGCCAGTCAGCACGTGAAGCAAAAGGTGTGTCTTCCACTTCAGACAATTACAAAACAGAAGAGGATCATTTGGAGTCGTAATTATTACAACCCACTAAGTTATCGATTATTTTTAAAACTATTGTTTCCTCTCGTGACAGATTCAATTTCTCAATAGAGAGACCAGAAATAAACACATCTACTTATCACAATGACCCATGCTAATGAATCTTTGCATAGTTATTTACGATGGTGGCCAATGGGATTTCGAGATCTGGATCCTATGAACACCCTTTAGGCCCACGTCCACCAGAGCTTGAGAACCCTTGATTTGTACCTCAGCGTAAAATAAAGCCAGGAGAAATAGATCTAGTCTCTTTAGTATAACTGCAAACTAAACGTAGTTCAATAGTGAAAGCTTTGGTGCTAAACAATAACTTGTATATTTTAATAGCTTGGCCATGTATGTTGATGATGACAGACAAACATTTCTGTCCGTAAAATTTATGACGAAGTGCTGACGGACACTGAGGTATTTTCATTGTTGTGAAATGTACGGGCGTACTTAAACCTTGGCATAACATGAACGAAATTCCACTGAAAGTACTTTTGAGTCAATGATATCCACATTTCACTTTTATCCATTCCATTTGCATACATAATGAGTGATTGTTGCGAGAGACCGGGACACTTTCCGACCAGTGGCATTTCTCGCATTAAGTCTACCCGCCGTCATTTTTTCGCCCATGTCGATTTGAGTTCCAAATGTCTTTTACTCTGTTTCTCAGAAATTTAATGAAGATCAAGGTTAAAGGTAGGGTTCAGTTGTGGTACGACAGCGTCTCAACTCTTCTCATGCTGATTACTTCGATAAAAATTTGCGTTACGACACCTCATACGTGTATATAAGCAGACTGACGTTTTGGGTTGCACGATCTTTATATCGTGATAGTTGCTCGAGGAGCATCCAGATACTTAAAGCTAAACCCCGTATGTTGTACTCATTACTTCCTCGTTCACTGTGTTGACCTTAATCTGACACTGGGGTAGGCTATATATTACTTTTTTCTACTTCCTGTTCGTTGCGGTCAAAGTTTACCGTTATACCAAACCTTACTAAGACACATAGTGCTCTCTCTATTCCAGCCAGGTTTTTCACATACATTCTCAAGAAACTGTTAATAGCATCTCTTTCGTTTCATGCACAGAAGAATAAATTGCGACATCAACGGACCACAAAAAGAGCCACGCGAAAAGGTAAGATCCAAGAAAAGAGATCACAAAAAAAAGGCAGACTGTTTGCAGATACATAGATTACATTCAGAAAAAAATATCGTCGATCAGATGAAGAAAATGTGTATGAAACTTCATGTAAAAATGGAGCTAGAGGCTCATGTGACCACGCGACAAAAACTATGAAACCTTGCGTACCCCACCAATCTTCGACGATACATTTCATGAGTACATCCCTTGTGGGCAAAATTCAATATTTAATATTATCATTTATTTACGATTTCTTGAGCCAAAAAACAAAAATGTCACAATTTTCTTTGAATGGGGTCCAAAAGTGTGATCGGAAATTGCATTCTTTGTCTCTTTGGGGAGCCGAATATGAACATATCAAGTCACAAGATGTGCAAGTTAGCTCGAAAGAAGCACGGGGCTGCTAGCACATATAAACACGACAACACAAACTAATAGCCATTGTAAGTATGTACCTCCTCCTGTTCTTTGCAGCTTGAATACACTTTTCGCCAAGCTTGAGCAGTTAAAGGTTCGTGTAAGATATTTCTATATTATATAAGTAAGGTTCTGCTTGATGATTCTGTTCCTAATCTCATCAGGTCAAGGTTTGTTTTGACTACTTTTGCAAGGTAGAGAAGGTCAAGGATACTTTTATGTATGATAAGCTTCGCCATGGGCAAAATGTGCCCCACAAATCTGAGCCGGTCACTAAATCATTCCAGTATTGTTTTAATTTGTGAGGAATGCGTTGCACTACAAACACACACGTGTTTTGATTTCAGTTTGTGCTCTCAATGTCTCTCAATAAGAAGACTTTTTTACATTCTTCTTTCAACATGAGGTTTACAAGTGGGAATTGTCGTATAATGCGTCACCGGTTTTTGAAATAGATTAACATGATTGCACTGGCTATGTTTACTTCATTAAATATTAATTGAGAACGCTTTACATTCCTCGGGAACAACTTGAAAATCGAGATGTTCTATCTATTATGGCGCCTTTCAACTTAACGAGCACGAACACGTTTTTTAGCACATAATTATAAGCCTATTAAATAGTGCTAGAAAAAAAATGTGGGCGGCAACTCGGTGCGTGAGCCGAATTCTGGCTGGGCGTTTGAGGGGGCGACAAATTTCATGGTATACTCTTGGACATGTCCACACTGGTTGAATTAGTGACATAAATTCTGGCATGATCAATTGCAATGAGATTTCGTGACATACAAGGTCTGTTATTGTATGGCCAGGAACGACATGTAGAAATTTGACATAATATATTTACAAGCTTAATAGGAGCGGGTTGCAAAACTTGTGCTGAGCAACATGAGAAAACACAAAAGCCAGAAACGTGCGCCATGCGATTTTCACCTAAATTCCTCTAAAGTAACTAGTTGGTCAGCTGACTTGGGAAATACACTGATGTGGATTTCAAAGTTGAGCTTCGATCACCAATGTGTAAATTGGGGAGCAGAACGAAATTTCCTGTCATACTTTTAAATTCTACTCGAAGAAATTGCGCATGATTTTCCGGCTCAAAATGTCGGGGCACTTTCTTCTGTTTAAGTCAGTTATAGCTAAAAATCAACGAAAGTATTAATATTATCGCGAAATTCAAGACCGGCAGATATTTTGCAGCATTTAATGCACAGCGGTTAAAAAGTCTTTCATGGTTACACGGCTTTACTTCTTTTGTATTATGATGATAGAGTCAGTGGTGGACGAATAATATTGCGAGTATATTATGCTCAGCGAGAACAATTTTCGAAGCCGAACTGTGCATTGTCCACGACGTGTTTTATTGTCCAACATTCCTAGCTTTTCTTGTCCAGGTTTAGTGAAAATGTTTCATCTTTCAGCGTTTAATGGGCTAAAAGAGTTGGCAAGATTCTCCTGCAAGGATTGTCTAGTTTTATATCGAAAAGATAAATAGTGTAAGATATATACATAAAATCTGATAATATAATAATCGCGATAATTCAGTCCGTCGCACTGCACATCCTTAGACAAAACGGGTGTTAAAGTCTTTTTCTTAAACTGGTCGCAAAATATTTACTTCATCTCTCAAATATTTAATTCTTTGGCCATTGGCGATCATCCAATTTCTATGCAGGTCCAAACCATGACTTCACTCAGAATAATTGGGAGTAACGACCTGTTTTGAAATCGTCCAATAAATTAGAGGAATAACCACCCAGAGAAGGCACAGCAAGTAGTGATGAAGGACTTTTTGCACAGCATGTAGAACTTGGTGACTCTTTTAAAATTGTCATTTTCTTCACTTTCGGAATTTCCACATCACCTAAGCTGAAAATGGGTTGATCGCTTTTTTTTTTTGAGGTCACCGAGGAAGAAAATTGTAATTTCCACATAGACCGACGTGAAGCCTTCCATAATTGAAAATACAACATGGCTGCCGTTTCCATGCCGACCAGATAAGCCTGCATAGAGATGGTGCAGAATTTGGCGTGCAATTACTTAAATGTTGTCATTAAATCCAAGATCCATTTTTGGGGTTCATCGCATAATAGAAGTATGTATGACAGAACATTCGTTTTACGATCGATCCATTATTCTTTTTCTGAAGCCCATAGGTTAAGTAATACAATCTCTATTTGAAAATTCGAGTAATAAATTAATGTACTCGAACATCTTTTTACCCCAAACACTTGAAAAACGCGTTCTTGATTTTCGTAGCGCGGTCAAGAAAACAAAAGTCATCAGAAACTATCTGACGCAGCACAGTAGACTTCATATTAGCTTAAGCTGCCCAAAGGCAAACCATCTTTTGTCTTACAAAATGACAGTTGCCAGGCTGGAGATTTAAGTTTTATCGCTGATGAGCAGGTATTGTTGTTGTTGTAGTTTCACGTGAAAAAGGACCAGCTGTTATTCATAAGGAAAACAAAAGTTGACCTTCCTATTGTAATAATTTTTGGCTGACTGTAGTATAACCTGTAGTTGAACTCCGACAGCCATCCTTATTTTTTCTCTCTTAATATTTTTTTTAGCTGTTCCTTTGTGATTAATGCCTAAAGTATGGACTATCTTAGGATCTGATTAAAATCTCTTTTAATGAAGGCGTAGGTACGCACGAAATAACGTAATGATCCTCACTTACGGATTAAGCCGTGTTTTCTTGTGTTCGGCAAACGAAACGTCAAACATCCATCAAGTTTTAAAATGAACGTGCATTTCCATGTGAACGGAAACGGCATTTAGGTTCACATGAAAATATTCTTTCTATTTCACTGCTGGATGGGTTCATGACGTTTCTGTCGCCGTTTCCGTACACATGGAAACCCAGCTTTACAAGTTTTTGAATTTGATGTTCAGGGGTCACAAAACTACAGTTTGAGAATCTGTGTTGCAATGGACGCAGAGTTCACGCGGATCAAGAAAGAAGAGAATGATTTTATATGAAGGTTATAGTAAGTTGATGTCCATTAAAAAAAAAAAAAGGGCTTATTTCACTACAATCTTTATTCTAAAAATTCACATAATGGCACACTGTGATCCACTAAATATAAAGAATAAGGCCAAGATCGTAGATAAACATTCATGTACTCAACATCCTTGTTTCTGGCAAGGTCCCCTTTATTCTGTATGAGATCTTAGACTTGATCGGCCGGAGGAAGGAAATGTATTCATGAATGAATCACAAGAAAAGCTAAGACGGAAATGACGGGATTATCCAAAGTTCATCTAAATATAAGATTTTGCTGTAGTGAGCTACAGCCCAACAAAGAGGGGATACAGAAGCATAAAGACAGCTTGTTTTAATGATCAATTATTGTGGAAATGGGCTATCTCTTATTGTTATCCTCATTCGTTTCTTTAGTTGTTCCATTTTCTTGTCCGGCATACATATTTTACGTCAGATCAGCCCGTTTAATCATTGCGAGCTCATTACTTAAAATCTTTTCTGGCTTAAATGCTCTAAATTTCCATATTTGAGGTCAAGTCTGTTGTTGTCTTAACGTAGGAAGAAAATACACACATTTGATTCGTTCATAATAAATCTTAGAATTAGATCTTTCATGAAAATCCCTGTCTTATGAAAGGAAGAAGATATTATCGTTTGCTGCATGCACAAAATGGAATGTAGTCATAGAAGGTATGGATTTCATGTTCATTTCTCACCCTTATGCAATCTTCTCATTTAACTGACTCGCTGAATATGTACTTTTGAAATCGAAATTTATGAAATTAATTACCTTGTATAGGGTACTGAGAAAAAGTTAATAATGAATTTGTTTCCGAGATTCTGCAAGGGGGTAAGGCCCACTTTCAATTACTTTGATTTGGCTGAAGGTAAAGGGCTGGGGGTGTTTTAAATGAGTTGCACTAAAAAGTAGATCTGCACTTGAACCAGACAAAGAGGAAGCTTAAGGGTAGATTGTTTGTCTCAACTCTGAATTTAAAATCTTATTTTGAAACTTAAAAACTAAAACACTACAGTGCTTTAATCTTTGTTTGTTTGCAGGGGCCTTGTTTACAGCTCATGTATGCATGCAGAGTTATTGTATTTTATAAAGAAAGATTCTTCAGATATCTCAAAGCTCCTTTCTTAGAATTTGTTTGTTTGCATCATAAGCTTATTGTTCTTTTGCGTGCTCGCAATATCAAAATCCTGTATTTTATCCGAAGCCGATCCATAACTTTCATTATTTGGGACTGTCATTCATACACCACTTATGACAAAACCTTTGCTGAGATCTCCGGTAATATCTGAAAATGATATTAGTTTTAAGAAGGTTGAGATGGATAGATTTCTTTTCTTTCCATTAATGGACAGCATTAGCAACAATCTCAGACAGCCTCAGTTTTCTGCTACCCCCCCCCCACCCACCCCCCCCCCCCTCATAATTTCTCACAGATATGCCCATTAAGCAAATGTTGGCTTTGTTGTGGATTATTATCTGACAGTCAGGCAACGTGAGCTTCAGGAGTGACTTTTCTCGGACCTCTGGCGACTGGAGATTGAGACAGATACAGAAATGGCCAACGATTTCTGTTTCGGACAAATATAGCAATGATGTTCACTTGCATGGAGTCGGCACTGAAATGAAAATAGAAAAAAAAAAGTTACAAGTTTCCCTTCTTTGAGAAACACAGTCTTTAAAAGAATACTGATTGGGGCTAGCACTTCGGCTACCTCTACCATTTCCCGCAACTTTTAAAATAAGAAGTACCCTAGAATCATTAAATTCTGCTGAGGAGCAATGTGTTAGTCAGTTATACAACGTATTTCCTATTCCTATGCTCTGAACTAACGTCCTTGCTATATAGATGACTTTTGTCGTTTTTAAACAAATGATTTACAAGTATATTTCCATTGAGTTGGTGTTTTGTTTACTGGTAAAATTTGCTTACCATGTCAGTGATTGCACTGTGCCATGATAATATTTCAGTGAATAGGAAACAAAGGTGATGCTTTATTGTGGGATATCCCCCCCCCCCCTTTTCCAAAAATTAAAAAAAGGCAGAAATCAGACAATAACATGATTACGGAGAATGAGATAAATCGCCAGCTTCTACATCTTTACAGTGAGTGTCCAACAGAGTTTCCTGAAAATTAAGTCTTTGGTTTGGAGAAGTAATTAAAACACGAATATGAAGTTGGACTATTCTACCCCTATTCCATTTCGGTCTAGAAGCGGCGGCTGATAATTACGTTTTAGAGTTAAAATATCAACATTTTATTTTCGTCGCGGTTGAAATATTTGGAATTTCTGCACAATATAAAAAAACTGCATTGTCTATTGACCAGCTGGGCAGACTCTGCATACCACTAATTTCTCTTTCTCCCCCATCCTTCAATTATTGTCGATAAAATAATTAGGTTGAAATCGAGACTTGTTTTCCCGTGTTTTCGTTCCTCTAAGCACGGTGTAGAGTTTTTCAAGTTTGGACATGTCACACCTTTCTGCGTTATAAGCCACACGCTGACTACATGTAAATTGTTTTGGGTGCCATCTTGGGCACGCCATCAACAGATTTGTCATCGCTGGCAGAAACTTTTTTTCGAAATGTTTTGTTTTCTCGCCTCAGGTATGTAGTGTATTATAGATATGTGTATATGCCGGCTTAGAATCTGTATCATTATTTGTGACGGACGCGCTCACAGAATGTAGTATAACCAGAGCAATGGCGCTGGGAGATTTCTCAGTCAGTGGACACGATATTGAAAAAATCTCATGTTCACGATCACTTCAAATATTGAAAAGGATACTCTGATCTTTGTGAATTATACTTAATAACTGAATATAATGCTTGGCAGCCAAGTCCAGTCACCCAAAAGTAAACAAGCAGAGATTGACTTTCAGATACAAATTGCTAAATGTCATGAGATCGCTGATCTGCGATGTAATTTACAATTCATCACCTCGAAGGACATAAGTAAATCAATGAATAGTATGGGATACGTGGCAAATCACATCTCTGAGCACCACCTGTACCTGTGTGACAACTGTGATTAATTGGTTGGTGCGTCACGGATGAAAGAGATTTCTAAAGTTAACTCCTCTCTAGACAGTTTAGACAATTCCTCTACCTCACTTCCATGAAGTTAATCAGGATCTGCAAGAATCGTGATTCTTTGCTGTCCACATGTCAGGCATTTACCACACATTTCTAATCTTCATTCCTGACAATAACATGTTCCTGACCGACCACCCGGCTAGTTTAATTTATTATTATATAAGTTGAAATAATTATTTCAGGATCCCCGTTAGTATTCACATCGTTTCCAGAAATGAATTCATGTTTTTTTACAAGCTTAAAATCACTGGCTTTTTGAGTCACCCACTAGCCAGTTGCTTTTAATGAAACGAAAAAAAAGCTGTCAGATCAATAAATGATTGTTGATCCATTTATAGCTGATAGCAAGCAATCCATTTATAGCTGGAAGAAAGTAATAGTAGGAAACTTCCAGGAAAAGTGGTAAATTAATTCCATAATAATCACCATCCCCCTCCCCTTCTCCTCCCCTTTCTCTGGCTCTTCCCTATATTCAGAATTTAATTTTTTTTTTATCCTCTCTGCGTATTGTTTGCTTGTTCAGCTATCTTCCTCGCCATTTCCGCCATCTCATATTTATTTGTCTGACCTAAATGACAACATTCACTATGATAACACTGTGACTGGCCAATGGTTCTGTAATTTCTGCAGTGTAAGAGGATCTGACCCCCCTTCTTACACCCCAAAGCTGACCTTAACTCTAATCGAGGGGACGAAACACGGGAAGTGTCAGGACAAAACTCATGGCACTTTATTCTGGTCCATCACTTTTGACAGGCCTTATTCATATTTTGCAATCTGCAGGATTTACCTGGCTAGTCTCTCTCTCTCTCTCTCACTCTCTCTCTCTCTCTCTCTCTCTCTTTCTCTCTCTCTCTCTCTCTCTCTGTCCCCCCCCCCCTCTCTTTTTGTGTTACTCCTTCATTCATAAACCACACAAAAGACATGCTAGTTTGTCTGATGAAGACAATTTTAGAAATATGCTTGTTTCTACTTTATTTGAAGTCTGAGTACACGGAGCCGGAAGGCTGATTTTAATGGTATCATCATTAAGAGACTAAGAAATTCCAGTCAATGTTATCACCTCAGTCATATCTTCCATCCTGAGCAAAGTTGTGCTGTCCAGCATAAACTATTCCAAAAATATATAAGACATTTAGGGACATAAAAGGAAGTTGTTAATTCCAATGAATTATCATTTGAAATCCTCTAATCCACAATTTTTTTATTAAGATGTGTTTTTTGAAACAACTAATGGCTGTTCTCCTCGAAAAAAGCAGAGAAAAGACGTACAAAACGGAATACCTGTCTACTTTGCAGGTTTTTCTATAAAAGGAGGCGCAGGGGTTTGATGAAGAACATATTTAATTATATCAGCATCACATTCTTTGATGCAAACTGGATATGCTTTTATCAACAATAATTTGATTTGTAGATGGCTGGGATCTTGATAGTTAATACTGATTCAAAGAATAAATTGATAAATATATTCTAAGCACAATACAGTGTTATTTGGCAGCGAGGCCTTTAGAAAACAAGAAACTGTAGGAGAATAAGATAATATACTATTTCATTGGCGGACTGTTTCCAATGCCAGTTTGCATTCAATCATCGTACAGCTGATAGGGTCAGAGATACTTCCTTTCTGTACAGAGACAATCACTGTCAACCTGTAATCGCGACGTACGGCTGTAATCATTATGAAAACATTCAAACCACATGCTGGACAGGCATGCCTGTCATTTCGACATGTTACATCATGTTCCGTGTCACCTTTACTAGACCCAGGAAGTTGGTCATCTCTCGTGTTGCATGTTGTGGCTTGTGAGTTGATATAATTTCATTATCAGCTATTCAGAAAGTGTTATCTTTATTGAGAAGCAGTTTGATGTGAATACCAGTGAGATGGAACATTGACAAACTTGCAATGCTGACTAGTTACAGAAATGCCCATAGACAGTATTAGATCGTGGTTTATACCATTCACGAAATAAAACACTGCTCTTCTCCAATGATGTAGTCGATATATTTATATATGTAAATCTATATCAATATCTGTATATCTTCGGGATTGGAAACATGTACCATGTTTTCTCAGCAACGGCAGCACCGACAACTTTCAAACTTGGCATGAACATCTCAGTTACTTGAAGACATCTTTGAAATGTAGTTTAATGAACTATTGATTTTTTAGAAATATAGTTTTTCGAGTATTTCCAAAATGCCGGGTATCTCATCTAGAACTTAATATTTCGGCTGCCGAAACTGTGTTCCTTCTCACTTTCAAATAATCATGAGTGTTGTTCTATTACAAATTGTACTAGATGTTGCACACTTTTGAATCTTAAAGTGGACAGTTCCCTCCTTTTCACATCACTGCACAGCTTTTCTTACTTTAGAGTAAATACTTGGCTTCAGAAATCCTGTTTATGCAAACATGAACATCTGATAACTGCCTGAAATTTTAACTTCAATTTAGAGTTTGTACTTTTAAGTTAATTCGTTTTCTAACAATATCTAATGTATTATTCAACACTGAAATATTAGAAGCTCCTCTTGTGATGCTGGATGATAGAGGAAATTAGTTCAAAGGGGGCAGATAGAAATCTCGAAAAATTTCCAAGACATGAGATTCTTTGGAATACATGTTAAGGTTGCATTATGCTGTTTCATCTTATTTTCTCCGATTCCTGACTGGTTCTTTAACACCAGTGCCACATGACTGAAATTCTGTCTTAATTTAGATAACATGTATACTTTACGAACCCCTATCCTGTTCTTCCCATGTGAATTGTGTGCAAGTAACCTCTTTACTTTTCACCCTGTTACATAATAATATCTGAAAACGTCATGCCTTGCCTGATTTTAAAGCAGAGATAATCTGTGCCAGCAGAGAGACTATGACCATGTCTGAGTAGCTATTAGATTTCAGAGCTGTCGATACACGAGTTGTGAAAAGCATCGGGAATAAGACCAGAAAGGGCGGTGTTCCAAAAACTAGGCCTAGTTCAGTGCCATCCGTAATCAGTCAAACAGTTAATACCGCGGAAATCACAAAGCGAATGCTCCTGGAGGCACGTACCCTCTCTCTATTTGCAGGATACAATTTATCTCTCGGAGGTTGAAGAGTTTCTGATATTAGCTTGATGTCACACCCAACTGTTACATGCTGTGCAGCTCTGTGTGTGCCAAGTAATGTAGAGCGCTGTTGACTTTTATCTGCCACATTGTTCATTCCACATGAATAATTAGACAATTCTGAATCAGCACATACTTACGTCGGCTCTAACTCTATAGTCAACTAGCATAATATTCAACAGCAAATCAGCAGGTAACGTAACATCTTCCAAGCCCTGAAGCGAGTGTTTATGTTGATGAAGTGAGAATTCAAAGTCTCATTATTCTGCTGGCTGAAAATTCAAATAAATATTATATGTTCAAAGTTTGAGCATCTGAAGCATTATAAACACCAGATTCCGAAGAGCCGAAAGAAATTAAATTATAAGAAATGAACAAGAACAACTTCTATATAAATGGTTTAAAAATTAATTTCACACACACACAGACACGCACACACACACACACACATACACACACACACAAACACACACACACGCACGCGCGCGCACACAAACATACATTACCTTGGTGGGAGAGACAGGCCAGGGTTGCTCTGTGACAGCACAGATGGCACGTAGCTAAAATTCAACAAATCTAGCGTGAGATTGGAACTTGTTAATCACAGAATGGCGTTTATCTTCTACCTCACGTTACCTAATTATTACATTGACCGATATTTCCAGAAAGTTCTGTTACGTCCAGCCTTCACTAAACAACATTCAGACATTGTTAACTGCGTAGTGTCGGGGATTTCCAGATATAACACCAATACACTGATTCTCAGAGTTTTATCGGATACAGGCAATTAAAGCTAATGAATCCCAAAGATGAATTCATACGCCAATCGCTTGACGTTGTCGAGAAGCTCATTTGGCAACCGAGAGCCATTGAATTTTGCAATGTTCAGGAAATGAATCTGAGTTTGAGTTTGGGTTTTACCGCGCGTCGGCAAGGTAACGGCCACTTTGCGCCTCAGTCTATTTGGGTATTTTATTTATGTTTGGTATTCAGGGCTTCGTCAATTCAAATTTCACAATTAGAATTCATTAATTCCGTTTAAAATGTGTACATAGGTAAAATTCTCAAAAGTTGTTTTGTATGGATCAGGAAAGACTTTTGTGAATGAGTACAAAAGTTGTTTAAAAAAAAATTAAGTTGTAGATCTCAGCCTCTTTTAGAAAGGTCAAGAGGCATTGTGGGTCAACGACCGAAAATAATTCTTTCATGGATCCGAGGGCTTCACAGGACGCTGATTATACCAGAAAGGCATGTAAATTAACGGTGGCTTATAAGTCCACTTGAAAGAGGAAAACTAACGGGATTGGTTAACTGTTAATTGATGTATCCACGTATTGTGATGCTGTCGAATGGTGGGGAAGGGAATGGATAGGTAATAAAACTATGTGCAGCAGTGCAGCCGCAACAACTGACACTCCAGAATCAACAGAAATATCTTTAATTATAGCACTCAGGTCTTATCGACCTGCAGGATAGAAGGAAGAAATTTTGTCTCTTTACTCAGAGATAGTGCCTATTCCTTTGTTTCATATCGATGCAAAGAACAGTTTTGTTGTATCTTGTTGTCGCAAGAAAATGAATGATAATAATAACAATATCTTCTCCCTTTTCATGTGCTGTATACTATATACAAAAGAAGACTGATTTGATTGGAGCTAACCCGATTGGTCTATTTGTTACAATCAAAATCTGATGACGGCAGTCTAATTCTGTTTATTGTCTGTAATTAGTCTGACTATCGTACTCTTGTTCTGGTACTGTTGGCATACAACAAATTCCCCTACATGTATAATTGAAGAACTAAAAAGCACTGTCACATGTATTTCAGATCTTCACAAGACACAGTATGAACAGGCTTTTGTTCTTGTTCCTTTCGGTCTGAAGTGGTGTCCTTTGTTGTTGCATCTCTCTTATAAGCTATCTATGCAGCATTAATGCCTTTCTTAGTTCACAGGCGTCTTAAGTTTTACCCCCCCTCCCCCCCAAAAAAAACAACCGACACAAACCTGTTCATCGAACAGGTACTCAGCTAGTACTATATATATTTGTGGACTTGAGGTTTTTCGTTGCAAAAGGCTTCTGAACCACTCAACACTCAGACTTCAAATTGTATTTGGTGCATCAGAATGGATGTAAGGGTGCACAGTTTTTAATAGAAGTCTCAAATCGGTGTAGTATTTTTTTTTATTGGAAACTTATTGTTTCCCCAATTTTCACTAGGCTCATTGACATGCTGTAGGTTTTTATGACATCATCACTTCCTGAAATTTTTCCGTGCGCACCACTGCACACTGTGTACAGTAACTATCCTATCGCTGAGTTTTGGGGATGACCTACGCATCTCGGCTTTTGTTCTTGTTCCTTTCGGTCTGAAGTGGTGTCCTTTGTTGTTGCATCTCTCTTATAAGCTATCTATGCAGCATTAATGCCTTTCTTAGTTCACAGGCGTCTTAAGTTTTACCAAAACAAAAAAAAACCTACACAAACCTATTCATCGAACAGGTACTCAGCTAGTCTGCTTATTTTAATGTCTTTGTGACATGGCTTACATTACACAAGTCAGGGCATTTTGTGTCCATAAAAATGTGCCGATGCGGAGACACTCATATTTATTATCTACCCTATGCGGGCTATAGTTCTCTGCCCTATTTTTTGTCTACAAAGGTTAACTCAATACAATGCATGAGACTTTTTAAATATCCTTCTTACCTAGTAACA
This sequence comes from Onchidella celtica, assembly GCA_963931925.1. Lineage (NCBI taxonomy): Eukaryota > Metazoa > Mollusca > Gastropoda > Systellommatophora > Onchidiidae > Onchidella > Onchidella celtica. The sequence goes on along the minus strand of OZ007567.1, from coordinate 49,706,434 downwards.
GCCAAGGGTAAAAACATTGTCCAGGACATCCTGAACTTTGTACCTGTGTGTTTCAAGGACCCGTTGTTAGGCTGATAATGTCTTATTTATACTATGAAGATAATTTTATGGATCAGAAACCCATATTTACGGTGTATACCGTTTAAACAAAAAGTACATTTAGTGCATTCCCAGCGCTCAAATGTAGCCTGGGGGAAGCAATAAAATATTTACTAGACAATTTTTGAAATCTCCACAAGGGAAGTTTTGGAATTTCCATGGGAAACATTTTGGGATTTCACAGAGGAAATCCTTAAGCCGTTGAATAATGCACGCAACATAACACTGTAAAAGCATCAAGTCGCTTGAGTTGTTCTTATTCCAGGGTGTACATGAAACATTTCTTCTGACTAACAGCTTAATCTCCCACTGACCTCAGTTGTCTCATCAATATTGTTAGGTCTATGGATTCGAACTTCCATTGTTGTTGGGGGTGGGGGTGGGGGGGGGGTACAGAGATATTAACATAGAGAGAAATATGGTTAAGAAGATTAAAAGCCACTGAGTTAGAAAAACGGTATGAAAGTGAAACGCATCTTTGCTGGACATGTAAAAAAATATAATCCCGTAGTTTCACCAGAACACAAAACCATTATGAATATTGTATAAAATTACAATAACCACACCAAATGTTGTTCACCCAGATGTTTCTTTTTCGGCCAGCGAAGGGAAAGATACCTGTTTGATTGATTTAAAACAAAATAAATCCTCGTCATTCGGTCTGAATCGGTTCCTTTGGTAACGTAAGAGACCTTGGGTGTCCAGATGATTGCTTTAAAAAAAAAAAAATCTTCGTCATTCGGTCTGAATCGGTTCCTTTGGTAACATAACAGACCTTGGGTGTCCAGATGATTGATTTAAAAAAAAAATAAAAAATTTCGTCATTCAGTCTGAATCGGTTCCTTTGGTAACGTAACAGACCTTGGGTGTCCAGATGATTGATTTTAAAAAAAATATAAAAATTCGTCGTTCAGTCTGAATCGGCAACAACGATTGGTTTGTCAGTTTTCGAGTAAAAATGTCCAATTGGTAACGTAACAGACCTTGGGTGTCCATTCTTGTGTCCTCTTAACTTTCGGCCCGATTAAGACGTTCAAGTGCAAAGTTTGCCACATTTGCAGGTGTGAGAAACTGTTGTGCGTTTGTATCCCGCAGGAAAGACTAGCCTTGCTCTGATGGAGCATGTCAATCCCTTTACTAAGACTGTTCTAATTCCTCAGTTCACATTATGCACTATTGTTCATGCATCACTTACTAGCATGGCCTGGACTTTTAAAATTGAATTTTTGCACCATAAAACTTTTGTCTGTATTAATAACTTATAATTCAAGGCTGGTTGAAAATGCTGTGAAAAAATACATGGTGTTCTACTTTTTCAGGTTTGGTGAACGAGTAAGCTGTCTGTTTAAATAATGAATTCTGACACAAATAATTACATTATAAAATTGGAAGATGTTCTAGGATATCCTAGAATATCCGGGGAGGGGGGTGGGGGTGCTAAAATAAGATGGGGGAGATATTCCAGGCACGCTGAATACCATCTTAGTTTGGCAATTTCCTTAGATAAATCCCAAATTAATTAGCTCATCACTTAGAAACCTTCTCTTTCATTTATAGATGAGACACGACCGACTTGCCCTTCGATCTCATCCATTCATAGACGGTAAACCGGGGGGCGGGGGGGGGGGGGAACCGAACAAACCAGAATTTCATCATCTTTTCCCCAGGGAAAATCGGTTCTGTACACAGTGAAGTGATAAATATGTCATATTTACAGATCCCAGTTTGTACAGCAAACTAAACATTGTTATCAATATCACGTCACCCCCTTTCGAGACAGACGTATCTCCGAGATAGGCCTACTGGTTGATCACACCCTTGTTATCACATCAAGTACAACTTCAATGGAAGATTATCGTCAGATAAAGCCACTCTACCAATCATTATCTCTCAACAGGAGTGGCTCGGTCACGAGACCATAATATTGACATTTTAGATAAGGGACCCGTCCATAATAACACACGAAGACCGTCGGCAGAGTAGCGAATGGAGGTCATCTTATTTCACGAGAGATCACGAGTGCCACTAGATACTGATATGTATATTTCATTCTGGGGTTTCCGTAAAAAAAAACATAATATCAGAAATCATATCACTGTGACATGTCGTCAGGGTTATCGTGTTTTGTGTAATGAATCACTGACTGACGTAGACACAACATGTCCACAGCAAACTTCAATTTTGCTGGAGGCGGGAGGATGGGTTTTAGGTTCAGGTCCATAAAGATGGAGGAGTATTTCTAAAGCCCCGGGTAGTAGATATGGATAATGGAACTAATGCAGCCGAACCTCGTCAACCTTCCAAGAGAAGGAGATAGAAATAGTTATTTCTTTTGATGGGACACGTCTTGCAACAATAAATAGTGGTTTTCCCTTATCAAATCTGCCACTAATCCACATTACGGTTGTTAATATGTGTGTCGTGTACTTTTTAAAACAGTTTTATTACACGTTGGCTCTCAATGTTCAACTTTCTACAAACATCACAGAATGACTGGACAAGATTCAGATCTAGCATTTCTTATTTAGCTCAGGAAATTGTCACATAGGGACCTACAACATTTCTTCACTTCTTCTAAAGCGAAAGTATGAGAAGTCTTATGTGTAACAGTCGGCTCTGAACCTCTTTCCCCCGAATCAGCTGATCAGATACGAGGAACACAGTTATAAGTATTCCCTTCAAGCAGTTCACTGCTGGGAAAAGAGTAGAGACAATTTTAAGCCTTCCCACTGCCCCTTGCACAGAAACGATAAAAATATTGTCCATCTTGTTAGTTGTTTTTATGTACTGTATTTCTAATGAGATGTGGGCATATAAGTGGGATAACTACGATAACATAACGGCTACTTGTACCGATTTGGACATCATAGGATGGCACTCCAGAATGACATCTCGGAAAGATTTCAAATGGTTTTTAACATCACACACAGTATCTCATGAACTCATGGGTTAACAGTAAAGAAAAAAACAACTAAGGGGAAAAAAAAAAAAAAGCCTAGCAGGTTTCTGTTTTTCAGTCTGATGTGTTTAGATTTTGTTGTAGCTTTACCATGCCGGGTTTTCCCAAGTTCTGAACATTTCCAAAGTTCGTTATTTCAATCCATGACGAACGAGTATAAATGCCAATAGTGTTTCCTTATGGAAGTTAAAGAGATCGAAGTATTTTTTTTCTGATTTGCATATTCATCATCATTTTCGAAATAGTGTTAAACTTTTATGGTAGGCATTCGCAATTAAGCGTCTGATACGAAGTCAAAAATGATAGACTTAGGTTGCAAAAGTCCATATTTGACCACAATTATGGATTATTTTGTTTGAAACACACAACCTTATTACAAGGCAAACAATTAAAATGATTTTCTTTCTTTTGTACATTGCACCTGTGAAAAAAATAATCAGTACACAACTTTCATGATAATATGCTTTAGCCCGCTATTATTCTGCGGCTCAAAACTCTTACGTTTTCCTTTACGGCAGCGCTGGCCAATAGTTTTTGTCTGTCTTCCATTGAAGATTGTGCCGTAGTATTTGACTTTCACTAAAAAGAGTACGACACACAATCCATTTCAAAAGGATGAACCCAAGTTTCAGAGGCATGCATATATTATTTTGAAAACACGACTCAACAGCCTACTGGATTGAGTACAAGGCAATGTCTGCGATATATCTGTCATGTGCCCGTTTATTTACTTTTTTTTCTTACATTTCATTTGTTCAAATCATTACCTGTCCACTGCGCACTTGTGCTTACACTGCAGGAGTTTTAATTCATCTACATCGTTTTTAATTTTCTTTGTTTAATTTGGATGTTTCATACCTTGGTGCATCTTGGCATACGCTCAAGGCTGCAAAGTTATGAAAGCCTGGCCCAAGCGGTATGCTAACAACGTAGTACCGGTTTGTGTTTTAAAAATATGGTTCACTGTATAATTTTCTGTAGTGAAACTAAAGTGTTTGGATTATCTTTAAAGATTTCCTACGCAATAGATTTTTCTTGATGGACACACTCTATTAAGACGCCATTGAACTATTATAGATGGGTCTTGGCGGAGACTCGGATTCTTGAAAAGGTACCAAGGAAGTCCACAGCCTCACAATATTTAGTTTTCTGTTAAATTATTTTTCAGAACAATTTATCCGCAAACTGCCTCCCTAAAAAAATAAACCTAGCTTATTCCATTGCTTTTCATCTCCGAAAGTTTCATGACCGTACATTTAGCTTATTTATTCTTTTGAAAGTGAGAACATAACATCCAAGTTACCAATTGTAATGGTGCATTTACTCACATTTTGTCCGTTTATTCTCAACTCAGTAAACGCTTCTGTATCTCATATATCAAGGTATCCATTCTACAGTATTCTGCACAATGTTGTATCTCAACTTGCACTATTGCTAAAAAATGTTCACACGGCTGTGAAATACACACCAGGTGGCCTCAAAAAGAAACACACGTGCAATTTGAAATATTTATCAGGTCATTGAAATTGACCTGACTTGTCGTGTTTAGGAAACATGGATCACAGACATACGTCTGTTTTATTCTGTTGCAAGGTCACCTCTGTGAAGTTAGGATGATCTCCCGATATAGTTATTATTAAATTGTATACCATTAAGAACAATATCAGCATTTTACTCGATGCAGTTCCTTAAAATAATGCATCCAGGTCCGATTAATATTACAGCAGTATCGACCTCAGTGTTTTGGCTCACTAGGCCTAGAACATGCTGGCACATGGTTTGTATGAATGTTGCCAAATTGGCTGTGAAAGGGCGGCTTTCTGCCATTGAAGTTAATATCTTTAGACCACAGTGTACTTAGCGAATGATTCACCAGACATATTTGCCTATTGATCAGGTACTGTAATCTCACGTAAAAACTAAGTCAGCTTAAATAATAAATCATCCTTTTTGATGCGTTAGCACAGGAATGGCGGAATTCACGATTCTTTTATCAGAGAAATTTCGTTATTCTTTAGGAAAACGAACAAGACAGAAAAAAGAAAGAAAAAAAGAACGGGGGGGGGGGGGTGGGGGGTTAAAGAGTATCATGCACAAATAAGAAGACACGTGACAGGAATATGCAATACTTAGAATAAAAGAAAAATATGAAGAGGAAGAACGAAAAAACACACTAAAAAGTATGACAAATCTTAGAAAGTCACATAAGAAATTCTAAAAGAAGGGGGGGGGGGGGGGGAGAAGAGTAAAATATGCGTTTCACACACGTACAACGTTAAAAATATGCAAGGGACGTGTAAATCAACAGTCATAATTATGTGATCACGTGCAGAACCGCATGTTCCTGGTTTCTTTTATAAATGAAAAGAAAAAGATAAAACACTTTTCTGCACGTCCTGAGTCATCGTAACGTTGCCGGATCTGTTACATACACGACAAAAATTATGGGTAAATTCCATGTAAGGTCACCCCAATATTTCATAATGTCTGGGTACTTTTATCCCCCCGGGTGCAGTTCTGAAGCTGAAATATATATATTAAAAAAACAACAAAAACATGTCTTCAGCAATCCCGGATCTGTTGAATAGGTCTGCATTTTTATGTAACACCGAACGTAATGTCTGATTATCGAGTCTGAGTTTAAGGATGTAGGAAACTTATAATTAATTTTTTTTAAATTATTAAAGCACCCGTTGTCATACAAAAGGAAAGGTCGCTTAATATGGTCCATTTAACTGAAAAGCAATTTAAAGGTTTTCTCGCTCCGCTACCTATAAATGAAACATTAATCAGCAAAGATAGGAAAAAAACTAGGCACATGAGACAGACTGATTATGCAGCATCTTACATTAATTAATTTCTTATATATATAATTATGATCGTTGTGACTACTCCAAAGTAACGAGGTTAAAAAGGAGGAGTAAGATAATGAAACAAAGGGTCATTTTGAATGTGCAGTTGTTTGTTTTTTTTAAATTCTTGTCTACACATTCCCATTCTTTCGTTTATGATAATATGCATCCTTACATATATAACCAACTGTGAGAATTAATATAAACCTTCACGCTTTACTCTAAGCAGCTTGGTGGTTTCACAGTCATCTGTGTGTTAATGAGCTTACTGTAATGGTTACAAAAAAAAAACAGCTAAGAAGTAGGGTTGTACTGGGACGGTGACTTCATTGCACTCGCACCAATCTTCCACGGGCCCTTTCTGCCCTGGTCACACTTTCTTCTTTACGGGGCATCGACCGGTTGTGGCGTACCCTTGTCTGAACTGTTAGATATTAAAATCAACGTTAATTACACTATTTGTAGTCAAATGACGGAAGGGCCGGGGTGGGCGGAGAAAGAGAGGGGGTTGTCAGTAAGCTCCAATGTTGTTTTTTTTTCTTCCATTTTTAGCATCAAGTTTCCTTTCTTGTGAAATGCCACACTCCTAGCATTGAATATATAAAATACTCTTCTCCGTAAATTAAGAATAAAGCAGTTTGCCTGTCTTCACTGAGATTCAGGATATTGTGTGTTTGTATGTATGTGTGTGTGCTCGCGCAGGCGAATAGCCTAGAGCAAGGCATATGTGTAGACCTACTCAAATACGCACATTCTTTATGATCATAAAATACGTCTTTGAATAACTCTGTATTGACAATGTAAGACATGTAATTACAAATTATTTTGGACAGAATATTATAAGATGGCAGACATGACTGATGTCCAGGGAGCTTTCTCTAGGATGATTTCATTAGAAACCTACAAAACATAGCACGGCATCTCGCACTGCATACGTTAAACAAACCAGTTAAAAAGGTTCAAGTTTTTCCAGGGTATCTGGACAAAGGCTTTGTCTCGAAGCTTTAGACATTCACTCATTGATGTAATGATGAAAGCCTTGTAGCCTACTGCATCGATCTCTAAAGAGGAAGGAAAGTAGTAATCAAACTGAACTGGGAACAAACATTTATAAAGGTGTCAGTAGGCATGGTTAGGTCAGCAAGAGCTACATTTTTATTATTTTTTTCTGTGTGGTAAATTCATTTCTTGAGACACAATACACTTACACGCAGACATACAATGAACAATGCCCGGGTCGGTGAAGGAGGAAAGGAACAGGGGACGAAGAAAGGAATGAGGACGAATAAATCGCGATGTAAAGAAGAACTGGTAGGAAATGATAGACAGACAGACAGACAGACAGACGGACGAACGGTGGATGGACGGATGGATGGATGGATGGATGGATGGATGGATGGATGGATGGATGGATGGATGGATGGATGGATGGACAGATGGATGGACAGATGGATGGACAGATGGATGGATAGATGGATGGATGGATGAATGGATGGATGGATGGATGGATGGATAGATGGTTGGATGAATGGACGGACGGATGGATGGATGTATGGATAGTAAAACGAGAGCAAAGAAAGATTAGCTGACAACTGACTTAGAAACAGGAATAAATCTGACTTAAGAACAGGAAACAATACAACTAGATAACATTACTAAAACAGTCCAGTCATACTTGGGCAGTAAATAATGTCATGAAATTCCTCTTACGGTCTTAACCTGCTTACAAAGAACTTGGACGATTATTATTACAAATGTCTCTTGTGCTGAATTTACCAACGCTGAAGCTCAAGGTGCCCCGGGGCTGGGAAGGAACTGGGCTGAATAGTTACACCAGCCTTTAAGTTTGTCTTTGCCCCCAAAATGCCTTTGCTTTTTCCCCTGGTCAAGCTTACCCCAAAAATCAACTGACCCACTAATCCAATGCTTGATGTAAGATGTAATAACGGTCTGAATGAATGCCCTCACCTGCAAGGGACAGTCGTGACTTTCCGCTTAACCTTTAACTTTTCTTAAGAGCTTCACACAAAGACCATCGTTAAACGGTTGCTTTGTCACATATTCACTAGACGTTCCCATGCTAGAGAAATTACATGACCAGTAGTCAAGCTCCTACAATAATTAGGTCCCTACAACTTCATGCTTAACTGACCACCTTATGTAGTTTGCGTGTGTCTTTAGACATCAGTATTGTCAATGGTGAATTTGAACACACCAAATACGTCAACGTGGAGTTTAGATTTTTCCCGAGCTTACAGCAGTAAGAAACCTCTTGATCTCAAGTGGTCACAGAAAGGCCTAGTCCATCGCTGACCTTTGTCCAGTATTTTTAGTCTGAAAATGAAAACAGTACGGAGGCTTCGATAATATCATTTACGGAATTCTTAATTCACCTTTTAACACCCCATTTTAGCAATATTGTGGGTGTTCAATTTAATTAATGAAAATCTGATGAAATGCAGATGTGGATACTGTATAATTCAGTCATCATCAACGTTATATATAATTCCAGTACATTTAAATATCAATGAAAACTTGACTTGCTTCACACTTTGAAAAAGTACATCCTTTTCCCAAATTCGTGTGTTCGCATTATGGAGACTTATAATCCGTTTCAAAATTTTTTCCTGTGTTAATCGCCAGGCCAGTGGTCTCTACATAAATATTTTGTGGAAAATTGATGTTCTCCAGCTTGACACACTATGTGGCTGACAATGTCAAAGGGACGCGTCGGGAAGATTTCATCTTCCTCTGTTAAGTAACAAATTCAGCTAGACTAGCTGTCCTGTCTTCAAACCCGGTGACCACGACCACCCCCATACAGCATTCACGTGGGTCTCTCCCCCCCCCCCCGCCACCACGACACATGCTTCAGTCGAATGATGCAACAGTATGATAATATAATGTATCACCTGAAGGCAGGGACTAGATAGGTCAGTAGGTAAGGGAGGATGACTGGGTTCTGCGGTCATTGCAGGATCTTCTCACGTGTCTTTGATCACGTTTGTTTGTTTGTTTTATTTTTTAAAAGAAAAGAAAAGAAAAATCCACTTGCTGAGTGAAATTTTACATAACTAAACTTATGAAAGCGCCTTAACCCTTTCAGGACTGAAACAACATTGCCGTTAACTCTTTACTGCTGCATCAATTACAGGTCTTGTTCATCCATTACTAGCTTTTAAATATAGATCAATAGCCTGATTAGAATTCATATTTACCATTGAAAATAACTGAAACACGTGAATCTTAATATAAACTGGACTTGGGGAAAAATCGCTTTACAGCGCCAGTATTCAAAGAGTTAAGTAAACATTTCATAACCGAATGTTACATCAGAAAACGTATCGCTTTCAGGCAATGAACATCGCATCCCAATGTGAATAATATGCTCGACTGTAGATGAGCGTAAAATTTCGGTTGTTTGAAAGACTTGTAGCCAACTACGCACACGTTGTATAGCGCAAAAATTTAGAAAGCATTTTACTGTCTCTGTTATGTATTAATACTCATTAAATTTTATGGGGAGAATTGATTTGAAGTCTTAGAGGGTGGTGGAAGAAATGGTGGGAGCCGGATAGACATCCACTGATATCATTACCAGAGGAACGAGAAATGTTAGTTTTTTTGTTTTTTTTAATTACAGATAGCAGATTTGCCTTAAACATTCTTAAAAGTAAATCAAAATGGAGATTTAAAGTTTACTAACTATTTTCACAAGTGGCCCCTGTTACTGACACTCAAGAAACCAGAAAACATAGTACCAGCTCCATTATTATAGGCACTTTTTGCGCGCGGTTACGAAAGTAAGAAAAAAACAACACGTCAAGTAGTGAAATCAAACACAGCTTTACACAGTAGTCTTGGTGGTGCCCCAGAAACTAAAGATAGAAATCATTATTTCAGCGTGCAGTCTTTTTTAAACCGATTAGTGAAGATCTTTGCGTCAGGAGGGTCTCAGCCTAAGGCTAGTGGTCCTACAAAGACTGAGTGGTCAACTTCAATGTTTTATTTGTGGTTGTAGTGGACGCTAAAAAAAAGACATCCATAAATGATTGCAATCTCCGTGTGTCCACTCTATGTGCCGTTCTCAGCCGTGCCCTTTCCCATCCCTGTGAAATAAAATGCCACATCATTGTTCCCCCACCCCGCCCTCCATCCCCCAGAAAGCCATTGTTCTCCCTCCCCACCTTTAAGCCCTAGAAAGCCATTGTTCTACCTGCCCCGAACGGTTAGTACCCCCTCCCCTCCCCCCGGGTCACTCCATCATTGTTGCTTCTGGGCCATATTTCACTCACCGATCTTGTGAATGACTTACTACGTCGTGGATTTGCCCCTTACAACCGACAATTGCGTACGCTACCTGTAACATCCCATCACTGGGCGAAAGTAACTGCCCCTTAAGTGTAGTGCAGAATCTGTGTACTCGATACCATCTACAGAGTTTTCCCCATCATGATGATGAAGGATTTTATGCAAAGTAATGAATATGATAGGGACTTCCTCTAATCAAGTAAATAGTGTTCGTTAACTATTTTGAACGATCTTGGTGTCTGATCAGCAATATCTATTTCGTTCAGACGTGTTATCAGATTGTTAATTGTAGTGTTTAATCTTGGTAATACAGACTATCTTGAGAGAGAGAAAAAAAAAGATTAGCTGTCATCTCAAGTTTTATAACGCCATGGTTTTGAAAGAGCCAGGGGCCCCACACAATTGAATCAGCCTTGGAGTTTGATCTAGAGGCTTCTAAAATTAAAACCTAAGAAAATGAAACTGCAACAACCAAAGACTGCTGATGCAGGAAAAAGTTGCCCTAATGATACGCTTGTGACTCTTTGGGATTGTTCATGGCTGAAATTTTATCGCTTGGCTTACTTTAGGGTTACCCTCGGAGATCTGAAGCCCCCACCCCCAGTTGGGTAAGGTTTATTCCCTAAAAATGGCATCGATGCGTGAATTTCCGTTATCGCCTCAATGGCGAGGACCCTTTGCTCGTCTCTGCGCCCAGTTCTCCAGCCAGCGATTCTTCCCGCCCTCTTCACGTCTCTGTCTACCTCGTCCGTTGCCCCATTGGCTAGTTCCGCCTTTCATTCAGCGATCCGTGGGTGCGTAGAGTAGGTGACGTCATTGTTAGAGCTATAAATGTATCCACGTGCCCACGCTCACTCAGAACTTTGTATACAACCCGGCAGCGTGAAAGTAACCGCGAAGAAAAATTTCTTTTAACACTCTACATCGGCTACAAACTGTGATTTGCACCAATTTATTGTGACACAAGGTATTTTTTGGTATTTCAACATTTATTTTATTCTTTTGTAAGCATAGAGTTCGAGTTTGAGACTGGGTTTTACGGCTCGTCTGCAAGATAACTTTGCGCCTTTCGCGATCTTTTTTGGTATTTATGTTTGGTATTCATAGATTGTGCAAACATTAAGACATTTTGACGGTTTTTAAGTGTCAGAAACTTTTTTTTTTTTAAAGAAACTCCTCGAGAGCAGATCACGTATCAGCTAAAAAGTGTTGTTTGCTTTCGAATACGAGAACTGAAATCACAGCGGCAGCTAGTACTGAGCGTGACTTCGCGAGAAATGTCCACGGTTTTGCCAGACGCTTTTGTAGGATCCACAGTGGGGCATGATAATTCATAATTTGAATTCAGTGAAGTTTGCTGTTGTAATTAAGTGAACTCGAAGTGATTTTTTGCACACGTTTTGGAATAAAAAAGGGATCTGAACACCATTAGTTGAGGGCGGGCTGATCTTTACAACACACAACTTTGGGTCAGGTTTTTCACGACATTGCATCAGCTCTGGGGCGGCGGGCAGACACCTGGTGAAAGCATCTGATGAAAGCCTGTCAGCCTCCCCTCCCCCAATCGTTTCTTTTCCACAGAAATGAACTTAATACCCCAAACCGTGGTATATTCTGAGGAAAAAAAATAGTGTAAAGTGATGGCTTTCAAAATTTTTATTAATTACAAGCAGCAGTTTATTCAATTTGTGGAAAATGCCCTTTGCTGACTTCCCTGCTCTTCACATTTTGGTGCATGCTCGAGCAAAAAGTACTAGACTTTTTTTTTTCTTCTGTTATTCGATAAACTCAACAGCACATTTTTTTTTTTTTTTTGGAATTAGACATGCTCAAAGCCGGTACTTATTTCCATTCTACTTGTAATTTCATACTAACGTGGATGGGGAGAAAAGTTTAATTTTTAGGTCATTTTACTTATCTCATTATTTATTTAAGCTTAGAACATTATTATTAATATTATTATTATTATTATTTTTAGTTTATATAGCGCATACCCATTTTTAAAATGCTCTATGCGCTTTACAGAAGAAACCTGTCAACCACAGAGCAGAATTAATGAATACACATCAAGGCACCTTGCATAGCAACCATACCATTTGTTTATTTGTTTGTCAGTTGTTGCTTTTCAAAGAGGCGTTGATGTAACAAGTGGTTTCACATCTTTTCCCACTTTTCTTTCAGATCTGTGTTTCTTGCGGCTGTATTTTCCTAAAGAAGCCTAACATCTTAATCTCTGACAAAGAGCCCAAACTACAGCGTAAAATTTCTGACGCCTTTTCCAGTCGCCAGCAATACATTTTTTTTCACATCAAGTTAACCAGCCACTGAGTTGATATCGTGAGATGGTCACTTTACGTCATTCGCTTGCTATTGTCCTGTGCCTCCTATATGTGCCTCACATCGCTGTTGCCTTTCTGAGGGTGAGTACATTTCCCATTTATACTTGTATTTAATACTATATCTGCTTGTTGTCCACAATAAAAATGAGTAACAAATTAATGCCTAAGCAGTAAGTCTCTTTGAAGAAAGATATCTAAGTCCTTCTTCACATTAAAAATCTTTTATCTGGGCATACTCCACAGCCGCGGATTATTTACAACTTTCTGCAGTATATTTTTGGCTCCTTGATTTGCATTACTATAAAGTTAACTATTTAAACTGATTTACTCTGATTATTTTCAATTATTTTGGCAACGGGCCATTCTTTTCTGGCACCTCTTTTCTTAATTCAGACAAATCTGCCTGCTCTTGTAGCTTCGTAATCCACAACTAAGATCTTGGACGCTCATTTGTTTATATTTGCAACCAGTGTCTTTGGCAGTATCGTGAACTAATGCGATGGAACTGCTGGGCTTATGGGGTCCCTGACAGCCTTCCCTTTTACTGCTCTATCAAATTTTAATCCAATGGAATGTTTGCGGAAAAGCCCCCGACGTGCTGTTTATATCAATGCAGGCAACATTATAAACGTTCCCATCTCTTATTTCGGGCTGTTCTGAATGTGCCGCATCATGCCGTTAAATAATGATTAATGGTATCATTAATTCCCATGCCAGTGTGGAACGTCGCGAAAATGCATCGCTTATCCTCTTTTTGTGCCCTTTTATAACTTGGGCTAATCACTGACCAGACAATGCGCAAAACTCATCCAAGATTGATCACCTCTGTTCAAATTTGTTCTCGTACTTTACATTACTGGGCGAGACATGTGTTGTTAGCATTTGGTCTCCACTGGTTCCTGATCCGAGAGATTTGTGTTTGACCCTATGTGAGGTAAAGATTTATTATCGAGGTCACTAGATCAATAACCTGTGAAGTCCCCTTCGGTGCCACTTGTACCCGGTGTAAGAAAGCGTGCCACTTTTGGACGCAGTGCCACCTTCTGTAACAAATGATAAGAATTTCAGACGAGAACTGCGCCTCCATTTTTTTTTTTTTCGCGGATGCCACGACATCGGTTTTGTGCATGTGCTTTCTGGCAAAGGGGCGCGGTATGGTCCCGGGAGTCTCCCTTTCCAGTCGGGGTAGTGTGAGGGGGAAGTGGGAGTCACACACCCGGCTACAGTACTACTGTTGACATTAATTTTGATCTGTGCCTTACGCAGCACATCCTGGGATTACACTTTAAATATCTGACAATATTTAAGTTGATCTGTTATCCTGCAAGTTATCTAAACTTGCTTCAGTCATTCTTATTGTATCATTCAATTTTGAGTTCACTACTACTTGATGATCACCTCTGGTCAAGCGATTCGCTCGACGGTCATAGTTGTCCAGGGCCACGGTCAGGTCACATGAGTGTAAAAGGACTGCCGTCTCGTCCATTCAACAGTGAAACATGAAGTTGGGGTGTAAAATTTAAAAAATACACAAAAACCTTAGAGTTCGCAAAGCAGCAATGACAAAGTACGATACTGCAGTCGGCATAATAAACTGCTTTGCCTTTAAGTGTCTTTGTATTCACCATGTATAGAACATGATTGACTGTGCCAGTGTGGCCTCATTTATCCGTTCGGTATCTATGACACTTTACAAATAAGTTCGAGACACCTTACAAAAGCTTGCCGCCGACACCTTTCCCATAAACGACAAAGTTAAAAGTGTGTATAAAATGCGCGCGGTATTTTCAGTTTACGGCACTTTGGAAACCCACGTATCATGTAATAACACTTTCAAATCTTACGATGCTGCTTGAATTGGTTTGTGATAATTTTGCTCTCAAACACGTGATTGTACAGGATAAACGCATAGACTTCCTCAGCACAGCTATGGTGTTAATTGGGGTACATATCATTTGGGGAACTAAGATTTTCAAACTTCTCATTTGGGGAACTGCTATTTGGGGAACTCCTACTCGATACAATCCTATTCGATATTATGGAATCAATGTTGGGAAAAAAGGATATCTCTAATCACTTCATTGCATGAGTGATTTTGATAGTAAGCGGGCAGAATGTGTGGTTGGGCAAAAAGCAAAATTTTACTCAAAGATACACATTTGTTGACTTGTTGAGTGCATAATTTGACAAAGTGAATTGGCCTCGTTTTTTGTTTGTTTGTTGTTATCTTTGTTGTTGATGTTGTTGTTAGTGTGTGAAACGAACGGGAGATTGAACACGGAGACACCAGCCACAACCACCCTCTTGAAGAAAAGAAAACACAGACACAGGCATGTTCCAGACCTGTAAAAGAAAAGCTGAGACGGCGTTAAAATATCGACACGGAGAGAAAGTATTTGTCGAAATAGTATCGACAGAAATTAGTTCCCCAAATGCACTGTTTTTGGTGGTTCCCCAAAATGAGAAGTTTTGCAGTTCCCCAAATGATATGTACCCGTTAATTGAAATGAAGCTATGAAAAGCAGACTAATCCCTGCTGTCAGCAATTTCACTGTGAAGTAACGACGTGAAAAAGTGCGGAGAATGTCCTCATCGCTCTGACACACAAACCCAGTGACACAGACCAGCGAACCCGGTAGTCGTATTACTGTGGAGTGAAACGGGCTCTTGGCGCCCCGCCACACTAAATTATTATTCGTGTCTTTTAAGACATTCCTCAAATCAGTAAATCTGCAGGCGATCCCGTCTTCTCCCGTCTTCAAAGGGACTTTTTGTTTCGTGGTCTGTTATCTCGCACTGCTTCTGATATGAGTCAAGCTGCTGTCGGTACACATCAACATCCACCTAAGTGGTTTATGTCCCTACCACTGTCTTCTCTCCTGTCCTCACGTACCAAGGGCTTTGTCTAAGATTTGAGCTCTTTATTTTAGGAGGTTCGCTGCCCTTGGCATTTACACCTCACTTTACTGGTTTTATTATTTCTTGTTCTGGCGGGGGGGGGGGGGGGGAGGGGGCGGAGATGATATGGATAACTTTTAATCTATTAATTTCAATTTTGCCCGGGCAGCGGCCTTTCGGCCTGCTCTTTACGATTTCCAACTGCCAAGCTATCTTTAACGTGCGCAACGTGCACACGGGCCCTCCGAATTTTTTCGTCCTTATCCGAGAAGACTAGGTACTCGAAAGGGCTTTGTCTAAGAAGGTATCTACCTATTTAGCGTCGACCCCGGCGGCTAACTTGTTGAGCAATGATGACACTGCTGGGTCACCCTTAGCGACACCTCCGAGCCCTATCTTATTTGGCTTGAACTATCGATTGCTCCCCACCCTCCCAGTCTTTCCCAAACTGTATTAGAATTTGCTCTATATCTGCTCCCCCCCCCCCTTTTTTTTTTTTACCTCTTTTCCTCCAGTGTAGGGCTATGGGCCCTGGGTCCTGGGTGTTGGCATGGTAAAATACAAAGTGACCAATTGCATAATGTTTAATCATTTCTAAATTTGTTCTTGACGCCCAGCCCAGATCATAAGTGACTAAGTCTTGTAACGTCAACGTGACTCATCAGAAGTCAATATGGGAATGTCCACTACTGCTATTGTCTACCGTAATCCTTCCCATGACGTCGATGTCGAATCGTCTCGAAAGGTCTATTTAAGGACATGAATGACTGGTGATTATTCCGGTCCGAATAAGAAGTTGCTCAATGCCATTGGTTTACGGACTCGAGTTATGCTGAAATGATCACTTTATAATGATTGTAATGCTTCGCATAGCAGTATGCCACCGCTTCATGGATCAGATGGTGATATACACAGTCAGGGCCAAATATACGATGATGCATATTAAATTTTAGTACAGTGTGTACCAAGTGGAAATTCCAGTGAATCTGAACAATCCATTCGAAACAAGGAAACACTTTTCTGCAATGAGATGACAACACTGATAATGTTGTCTTCTCAATTTAACAAGTTACATAGAGAAATTGTTGGAACCTTCTGAAAGTAACTGGTAAAAAAATGATAAGCGTAAACGTAAGACTTCAAGATGTACAGTATCGCCAGAGAGTTACTGGGAGAGACCTTGGAGCGTTGGGTTGGGGTGGGGGACGGGATTGTAGTCGTTGGGGGAAATGCCAAAGTGTATTCTTAATCTATATCTTTTTCTTCCCCACTTATGTGACATCAATTGGTGCTGTAAAGAACCGTAGTGTGAGGTCAAGCCACTCTACTAAAACGTTTTATAACATTGGAGCTGGACGGCACCAATAGCAGTTTGTCATTGTTAGATAAGCCAGGTGACATGTGAAGTCAGAGGCCAAGAAAAGATGAATTAGCTGTCACTATGACTGACTATTATGACTATGCGCTTTGGTTAGCGGCTTCCCCCGTTCCCAATATAACAACCGTCTAGTAGAGATTTCATCATCATCCAGCTGAGGGGGATTGGTCTTTGGAAAAACCCACCTTTATTGATCTAATCTTAGTAACCGATAAGAAAGTGTATTGGGGGCTCACAGTCGTGCCTGCGGCCTACGGCTGGTAACACTGCATACCTGACGTGCCAAAGAAAGAAACAATAGAACCAATGTCATACGTTGCCACAACGATTCGCTGAAGAAAAACTGTTTCTAAACGCAGTCTTTCATGTATGTCATTCATCTGTTATGGAATGTTCACTTATGCCAGGTCTATTTAGTTAAGCCACTGCCACATGTAGAAAATTTAATACCCTGGCTGGAAAGGTGCCAGATCACACGGTTTTTGTCTTACAGATTGGCAGCGACCGTTGTTTAGATCGGTTGCGAATGCAAAAGCTCGGTGACACTCGTGCGATTAGTGCTGTGTCCTTTGATGGATAAGTGGGCCTGGCCACGATATGTTAACAGAATACACGCTTCTTGATTGGCTCGGCCCACTGAATGTGCCGGTGGCTAAGATATAGGGCGCCAAAACAAGGCCCAGTGAACTGACCTTCCTTCTCCTGGTGAATATGGTTAACCCATTTGGGTTGTTGCCAGGTCAGACTGATAATCACTTAGAGAACCTAAGAGTACGTGTTTAGAGTGGCAAATGATGTGATAAGACAAGTACTTGATTTGTCAAGTTACATCATAAACTGGTCATAATATGGTGGGCGCAAACTAAACTGAGGCGGCTCTTTCGTAGGCTACAGGCAAAAGTGCAACGCCGCTGAATGCACAATTGCAGTCCAACACCCGCTTATAAAAAGGTATAAAATTGAAATGACACGAAAATTTTAGTTTTTTCTTATTTTTTTTTCTTTTTGTTCTCAATGTATTCAACACAGGAAATTATGCACAATTTGAAAAGATAGGATGAGTTTGTTTTCTCTAGTTGTCGCATTATTTAAACAGTTATATGACATTAACTGCCGGATAGCGCTTTAAAGGCAATAATGAAATGTGGCGGACCTTAACGGGGCCAATGTTCGGAGAGCTCAGAAGACAACCTTCAGCGAAACGTACGCCCATGTCACCAAGTGATTTCGTCATTCTCCCTGGATCAATGCGAACCAGCAATATCATTGACTTAAATGACTCTGACGACTGACTACTTGTTGTACGCTTCTTCTGGTGAACTTTTATAAGATACCACATAGACTTCCCAGTCACTGAAGATAATTCCTTTCCTGCTATTATGTCTTAAGTTTTTGTGAACTTGATGACCTCTCTTGCACCTGTCGCAGCATATTTTAGGGTCAAAATAAAAAATATGAGCAATTCATCATTCATTTTTCTGAGATGTTGAATAATTTATCACCTCTCCGTTCTACACTGGAATTCCAAGCGTTCCAAACCCAAGTTTATCCTTGTTTCTATTTTTCTCTATTCCAACAGAGATCAGGCTTGAACAAGCGGTTCGGTCAGGTTCCTGGTAAGTATACATGTATTTTTCTTCTTCAAATAGTGGAAACTATCAGTTCATAACTTTTTTTATTCCCTTAACAAAGATGATTACATTTTTGCTTACTTGGCACTCAGCATGGAGATCACAATAATATAATTATGTCTGAAAAGAAGTATAATACATAATAATAAAGCAAATTACATTCTTCCTTACCCAGTAGGCCTACCCTCTTTTCTTCTACACCACTGACTTTGAGGATGCGGCACCGTCTGACTAAGTCTACTAGGTTTTCCTTTGATGCCACTTAAATCTCGCCCTCTCTTACTTTCATTACTCTTCCCCTCCCCCGACACTCAAGCACGATCGTCACTACAGCCCAAGCCCCATTCCCAGCCTTTGGTAACAGTTGATACATTGTCACCTCTTGTACTATTGCAGGATCCCGAGCAGGCCCAGCCCAGGGAGGTAAACTCTTCTTCAAAGGAGAGCTCTTCAAACCCAGGACAGTCGGGGTCAGACATGGCAGTATTGTCTTAGAGTGTCAAGTTGGAGGAACACCGACACCCACCATCCACTGGTTGAAGAACGGAGAGAGAATTACACAGGTAGGCCGAGAACTACAATTACTTATCTTTTAAAAATGACAGCCTCTACTGGGTGTTGAGTGATGGTAGTATGTGTGCGTATGTGTGTGGAAAACGAAGTCAGCACAGCTATGGGTTACGGGGTGTTCCAATGTCATTATTTTGAGTTCATTTGGGATGCAGAGACTGCAGTAAATATCAGATCCTGTTATTGATAGATAGTTACGTATAGTTCTACTGTATTAACTTCAGAATGGCAAAAGATCAGAAGAACTGGGACAATTATCGTAATAATGCACACAAAGTGCTATTTAACTGGTTCTTTCGTTCACATGGGAGCTTAGGTCATTAAAACGCTACCCTTCGCTGTCTCCTATTCTGGGCCAGGCGCCCAAACCGTCCCACTTGGTACTCGTCCATTCCATTACAAGAGGACTAAAATATGAGGAAACGGCAGCTCTATATGGGGAGCATTATCACACTTTCAATAAAGTGTTATCACTGTTATACATTTGTGTCACCAGGGTACATCTCACAACTCCAGAGATGACGAAGCTTCTTACGAGGACCACAATGTAATTGGAGGCAGGCGAGTGATGAGACTGTCTTCTACTCGCTCGAGGTTGTTTTTGGACTGTTTGAGTGAGGATGACGAGGCTGAGTACACCTGTGTGGCAGAGACTGCTCTCACCAGGAAGTCACAGAGCACAGTCCTTACAGTTGGTAAGTTTCCCAGAGGGAAAAAAAGAAGAAAGGGGCGGGGAAGTTACATCATTAAACATTTCATTAACTAAGGAAGGAAAGAGTTTTTAATACTTGCATGTCCTAACTCTTTCTTTCTGCCTCTTTCTTCTTATCATTTTCTTGCCCTTCCTAATTTCAGATTTACCACAATGACATTTTTGTTGGTGTTTGCAGAATTCTCTGCATGGCAGCTCCTTTGCCGAATTCGCAGTACCCCTAACCAGACTTTTATATTATCGTTTCAGAAAAGCCAGACAACGTGATGTATTCGGAAATTCACGAGTGCATTGGAAAGAGATCAGATAAAGGTAAGACTGGCTGGCAATAGAGTAAATTATGTTCGTGAAAGAGTTGTCGGGGATTTGTGACTGGGTCTTTGGGGAAGTAGGTGCGGAGTTTGCGTGCATGTTCGGTGTTTCATGAGTGATAAACTGGGTTATAGGCGGCTAAACTTAATCTCCTTCACCGCATGATATGAATTTTTGGTACAGTATTAGCGAACATAACTTAACGTTCATCGATTTCTGTCGAGATGTGAAGGCGGTTAGTAAGTCTTTTGTAAAGCCTGCACTGAATATAGAGTGGATGACCGCCATAGTGAGGCCAAACAAAATTGTTGTAGTCGAAGTCGATTTTTGAAATGCATTGTGCAATGTTTGTAACTGCCGGTGGTTGCTCACCGAAATGAACTTTGATGCCTTGTGTAGAATCAGATCGAGTATCACCGTTATGATTTTAGTAGGAAATAATTCTTGTATTAGCCAAAAAAACACATTTTGTAGAGTCACCGAATTTAGCCACAGGAGCAAATAAGATAATCGCAGTCTAAATTTAATGACAACCATGAAGTTCAAAGATAACCATTATCACGTATACCTTATTGATTTATCCAGCACTGCCGACAATGAAATCAGCTAAGCCAGTATGTTTTTGAAATAAAATCTGCAACATAATTACTTGATGTTGTGGTTCTAAACGGTTTAGCACCTCCTACTCTTCATTTACTGTATCGATTAGCGACAACCCCGCAATTTGTTGGACAGAAAAGCTGCAATGCCGTAGAGTTATTTCTCTTGAGGTTTCCAAAATTTAAAAATAATTAGTGGAATGGGTGGATGACCGTACGTGAGCTAGATATAGAACCTGTGGGAGAGATAAGGGCGGTATCTGGATTGGGAATAATTACATGTATTTAAATATCCAACAGAATTTCATTTCACTGTATTGATTTCTTTTCATTGTATTGATTTTCTTCATTGTCTCATCAGGTGAACCCGCCAGAATTTACATGTGGACGTCGTCTAGACTTGAATTCGAAGACACCAAAGTACAGCTTTTCTGTCGTGCTGAAGGGACGCCCCAGCCTACGATTGTGTGGTACGACAGAGACAACAAACCTATCACAGATTCAGAACATTATAGGGTATGTTTTCATTTGAATTTGTTATTTTTTTTGGCATTCCCATACTGTCTGTAGACCAATCTGCCTTTCGGCCTGTCTAGCGTCTGTCTGTTTGTCTTTTTTTTTTTTTTCCACCCACTTACACCATGACACTGTTAAATGCTGCCATGCACGGACCAGTGAAAATGGACGTTATAAAAAGCATTCGAATATTATAGTTCCAAAATGGTTCAGTTTGTGTATCGGAAATAATGCAGGAAGATTGTAGGGAGATACGACAAAACCCACAACGAAGGCCCGACTTGAGACTAAAAACAAAAGCCCCGCCCGTAAAATGGGCTATTTTTAGAAGGTTGGAATCAAACGCGGGAAACAGTTATTTCTGATTGGCTTCTGTAATTAACTTTATATCTTATCCAAACCACTAATCAAATCGACCTAGGGTGATCCCCAAAATAGCTGACTTCAAAGGCAATGGTCTGTCTGCTTGGGCCCTAGCCACAGATACTTCGTAAATAATACCAGTAAACTTTACTACATAACCATAAAAAGAGTGACAGGATCCATTTCTGTTAAGATACGATATGTCGGGAATTTCGGGGGGGGGGGGGGGGTGAGACAAGGGGGGAAGTGAGATTGAACTTTATCAACAATGAAAGAAAAATGCATGTACATGTAATTCATGTGTGCTATATTTTCTCCAAATTTCAGATTGCCAAAAATGGTGACTTGATCATCCGTGACGTCTCTTGGTATGAAGACATGGGCGTGTACACATGTGAGGCAGACAATGGTTATGGTTCAGACACAGCTGAAGCTTTCCTCTACCCGGTAAGTTTTCATCACTTGTTTCCAGGATTTAACTGCTGACTTGGTTGGACTTTAAGCCAGTGAATGCATTTTCTTACTTTTTTTGGAGAAAATTTATCTATACGGTATATGTCCCCATCTTTTCTTTCTTTTCTTTTTCTTATTGGCTCGTCTTGGTCTTCCGTATGTTTTTTTTTCTAAACCATTATTTGCAATTGCTATTCTGTCTTTCTTTCTGCCTTTCTTTTCTATTGTCCCCTTTTCATCGAAGGACTTCAGTACATCGAAAACTATTATATTGTTATATATTACTATATTTTGATGGTACATGGTACTTTAAACGTTTAATATCTTTGTCTCCACAGACACCGAGGGACGATGATTTCGGTTTCCCATTGTGAATGAACTTCCCTCAGAGGAAGTCCTTTCATCCGACGCCACTGCCACAAATTTCCCCAAATCTAGTCAGCGATGAGGATGGAAATCAGAGTTCATTTGTCTCAACCAGTGTCTTGTGAATGAATGGAGGAATCTACTTTTAGTTTCTTCAATGCTAGACATTATGTTATATTATCATGAACTTTTTATTCCTTTTGTTCATTATTTCATGCCAGTGCAAGCATGAGAATGCGTCATGTCTGAATGAAGAGTAAAATCGTGAGATCGCTGAATGATAATGAATGAGGATGAGATGAGATAAAATTCTGTTAGAACTTAAATTACATGTGAACGCTCCACCAGATCTGTCTTTATGAAATTGCCTCACTGAATTGAAAACCAGCAAACACTTCTGTTAATGCCAACTATCCAGTAACTGAACACAGTTTAATCAAGTCAATTGAAATTGATGTAAACTGATATTGCTTCGTAAGTTTTGATTCAGCTATTCTTTTAATCTTCAAAATGGGTGGGCTTTAGTTTCACAAGACTCTGATCTTGTAGGAAGGCTAATGCATTTGATGGAACTCTACTAAATTCACATGCTTTGAAGATCACCTGAAACATTGATTTTCATCTCAAACTGAGAAGAGTGATGAGTTATACGTGTTTTTCAAACCTAAAAGACATATATATTTTTCTAATTTTGACCCACTGCCAGTGTTAGGGTGATTTCTTTGGAGTCACACTCCCTCCCCCGTAAAAGTTCATTCTGAAGATTTCATTCATTTTGAAATGTTTAAGTAAATGCCTTCAGTAGCACACCTTGCCCGTTGTAAAGAAGTCAAGAGCACCTCTGGCGTTGACACAATTTTTGACAATTTTTCTGAAAAAAAAACAAGAGTTCGGAATGCTTATTGAAATGAATATTTTGCAGCTTATTTTGTATCATCTTACTGAAATACTGTAGTTAATTTCAAATTTTCTGATCAAAGAATTTGTAAAGCACGTCCATTTTTAAAACCAGTGCTATTTACAGAGAAATTGTTAACTTCAAAAAATTGCAAACTTGCACGAAAAACAGACATTTACAAGTTATTGTCAGTAGTAACATTTACTGACTTTTCATACCTTGACCGGAGATTGACATAGCTAAATTTCAGCTCCATTATTTTGTGTGGATCGCCAAACAAGAAATAACGTTTTATTGTGTATACAGTGTTCTATTTCTATGTATAAATCCACAGTTTACAAATTTTCATATACATGTGCTCACTATGACAATTTGGCCATAAATGTATATATTTGCACTTATTTATTTTTTGAATTACCTGTTTTATTCCTGCTTCAGGTGTCATGGTTGAATAAATACTCAAGTATCCACCGTTCTTAGTTTGAACATTAGTTATGGACCGATTAAATTTCGTCGGCCCCTCCGTAACTAGCCCACGTAAATGAGAAAGTCTTTTGAAACCGTTGATTTCGTTTACAATATCATGACAGTGTATTTATGATACATAATGTGTTTCACTTCATTTCATTTCATTTTGAAGAGATTTTGTTGAAGGTCATTTGGCTTTATTTGTATGATTTACTGATACGCATTATTTCAACAATTTGCAATGAAATGCACTTTTGCATAAGTCTCATTTTGGACATACATGACCTGTATACATGAACAGTTAAAGAAAAAACACAAGAAAAAAAAAAGATGTCTTGCAGACTTAATGAACAAATAAGGTCAAGATCTTTGCAGCTTGGAAGGACTATTGTTTATATTCATTGTTATCAACAAAGTTAAAAAGCTTCTGAAGATTATCAAACTCTTACAGCTTTGGTTCCGCCTGTTCCTTTCAAGGAGCCTTAGAATTTACGACAGTGGCGTTTTTGTTTTGCATTTCTGTTCTTGTTGTATAGGATCAGGGACGAGCTCTTTGGCATACGATTCCATGGTCACATTATGTTCAGCATGCTCATCCTTCTATTGAAAGAAAATCATTTTCTTGACATGTTATCAGCGGCACTGAAATGATTTTGACATTACCATGGCTACGCATTGTTTGAAATTTAGATAATAATTATGTTAGTATTTGGATTATTTTTGTATCACAGATGAACTGTATCGCTTTTGAAAGAGTTGTGCTTATTTTATTGTATATGCTATAAATAGGCATTTGTCTCATCATAGAAACTGTGTCACAATGACTGAAACAAAAGATCGTTGGCATAGATCTGTGCAAGCATGAACATTATCCACAGGTATGGTAATGTGTTTTTGAAAATAAGAATCTATTATCGAGAAATCAATCTAGTGTTTTACTTTGCTCTGTTGAAATGGCAGTTTGTTCGTTATTTTGACATTTCGACAACAAAGAATATTATTTACTGAATTACTTGCGATCTCCCGCTCCCACCGGCCCTCTCCCTTTTTTTAAAAGCCCCCAAATGATATAATTCCCTAGTTAGGTAAATCTCGGTTGTAATATCAAAAGAGTTGAAATCATGACTGCTGGAGATGTTAGCGAGTATTTCTTCTTTTTTTTTTTTTTTTTCAATTTTGAATTGTTATGTCAATCTTAAGTTGAGGAGCAAACCGCAGCTAGTATTGTTCTGCGGCTAATGGCCACGACCTACCTCATTTTGCATTGAGTTGGGTTCATTTAATGTTGATCAGCACATTTTATCCATATTTTATTTCTGTTGACCAACATTCCTTGCATTCTTTTAATAAGTTTGTTTCATTTGTTGTTACCACTTTGCGTTTTGTAAAACTGTGGTTTTTGTTTTTTTTTGTTTATTTGTTGCAATTTGATTGGCCAGGAGGAGAGTTTGCGCAATTAACTTCTATTTCTTAAAACTTCACCTTGAATATTTTTCAGAAGCCTTCTTTTCAATAGCCTTCTTTTAAAACGTTTACCATTAGATTCTGCAGTAAAGAGGCATTAACTTGCCTTGGTGAAAAACGTAAAGACCTCAGATTTTAACACGAGTTTAAAATGTGAAAGTAGTCAGTAACGGAATATCACTTACACTACCAATTCTTTACCTGTCTCCTTAGTTAAATCATCTTTCTCCCCCCTCTCCCCCCCCCCCCCTTTTCTTTTCTTTTTTTTTAATTCATTGCCAGGCGCGATACCATAATATACATATCAAATATAAAGGAGGGCAATTTTCAGAAAATATTTACTGAACTTTGCCATTTATTATTTTTTTGGCGATCACTTAAGAAATGCTTGGCGGAATCTAACTTAGAGAACTCAATTGAAAATACATACATGTGCCGTGGAAGAGAGGGGAAAGAATCATTACGGATATATTGTTAGCGCTGATGGGGTTAACTCTTTGTGTACTTTTTCTTGATCATTTTGGAATGTTTTTTTCCTGCTCTGTGGCCATGACTTTAACAATGTACTTATTGTTACTATTTATTGTTGCTTTTATTTTTTCTTTCCTGGACTGATTTTATTGACTTTAGATCTGACAGAAGCATGTGCTACGTATAATTATGACAATGTCGATGAGATAATAAAATTACGATGTTGCAAATATCCCATGAATTTGTCGTTACTTATTGAACGTGTACGCATTTCTCACTGCGGCTGCATGGGCATGCACCAAATGGCCCAGAAAACAGAAAACTTGAGAATTAAAAAAACTGACGACAGCCTGTGAGAAATGATCTGAAAAATTAACTTTAGTATCTTGTAATACTTTGAAACGTAAGAACTAAATGAAGGAAATGCAAAACAACAACAAAACAAAAAAGTCCATCTAGAATCGAAACTGAAGTCAACTGCATTCAGGCAATACGCTCTTCCTACTGAATAAATACACAGTTGGAATAAATCGCCACAGAATTCAAACAAATAACGTGGCGATCTGTCGAGAGGAACGTTTAAACACGTGAAACTATGACTACAATGAGTAAAATTCCCCAAACACTATATTTCAAATATTTGGCCTAAAATGGACATCCCTGTTTGGAACTGCCACGTTAGTGCCTTAAGTTGATGGTCACACTAATGCTCCACCTGCACTGGTCTAACAGTAATGACTGTTTTGTTTTGTTGGGTTTTCATGCCCCTGCTGGCATATTGGGCCCATAGCTACACCAGTGGCTATATAACATGCATGAACTGTGCGTAACTGACTACACGGTGGCATAGGCCTTACACGTCGGTGTAAAACGCTACCCGGTATGCATGAACTTTGCGAAACAGTTACGCACAGTTCATACACATACGGCCACAGGTCACTACAACAGCTTCCAGTGGTGAAAGAAAAGGAGAGTCTCATAATGGTCATTGATTGCCAGGGATATGACGATCATGGCCAGAAGGGGGGCGGGGGGAGGGGGGAGAGAAATGATGAGTTTCCAATCTTTAAATAAATTGGAAATGACACAACATCGGTAACTGATAATGTTATGCATCTGACGCCCGTTGTGACGCCCGACATAACGCAGAACAAAACTCTCTAGGTTAAACGGGCACCCGATCAAAATAATTGAGGTATGAGAATAGATCATCTCAGCATAGTAAGTTAACTCTAGGATAGAGAGGTCAGACCGCCAGAGGCTTTAGCTGGTTTGTGAAAATGGTGGATGGGGGTTGGGTTTCCATGGCCCAAAATGAAAGAAATTTGACAGACCATTAAACACTCTTGTACGAGTAAATAAACGTAGCCTTGGCCTTAGACGAAATAGCAAAGAGGCCTAATTCAACCAAGGATACATGGAACATTCGAGAAACTCATTCTTATGGATGGATGAATACCTTAAAACCAGACTAGAGTTCTCAAAGGTCCCCAAGTAAATGTCACTTAAAGGGCACTAAGAGCAGATGAGTAACTGTGATGACAATGAATAGAAAGGGGTACTAGGAACACACGATACACCCATGCCTTGTTGCATAAGTGCATTTAATCTTTTTCTACTGTGCAACATTATGATTCACGCTGTTTACCTATTCACAAAAATGTGAGTGCTTTTTAGAAAAGACGTTTGAATATAAAGCTTAGCATCCCTGTGGCGTTTTAAGGTCATTACACAATGTCAGCCCGGAGTTCAAATTTTCCTATTATTAAATGTTTTCGAATACAACTCCTATAACTGCGCACTTTCTTGGTTAAATTGGGACACAGAGTGGCCTTGACCTGTAACCACGGATTATGCAAAAATCAGTAGGGCCTAAAATATCATGCAAACACTCCAATCCATTCCATGAAAAGTGTGTCAGATTTTTAACGTATATTAATGGGCCTTGCATTCAGATGATGAAAAGTGTTAATGGAAATTGATAAGGAATAAGGAAACTTGGCAAATGACCCAAAGAGGTTGCCAAAAATGGACAATTTTAGCCAAAGTGTTTGTAATAATTGCTTACACTGATCCATCGAGCGCTGCGGTCGGCTATGAATATTGGATAATTATGTTGAGTTATTGCACTAGTTTGATTGAAAACAAAAACTAACGGTACAGAACTCATTCTTCTTATGGCTTAACATTCATAAATGCACCGGAAGTAACATTTCCAACATTTTCTGGTACTTCAGAAGGTTTTGGAGAAGTTTAATGAGAGCTGGACTCGTGCACACTGGTGTATGTCATAAATTTGCGTTGAATTTTATCTTTTGTTCCATTTATTATAAAGAGGCATTCTCAATACAAGATGGGACTGATCAGCAATGCAACTTGTGCTGTCCAAGAAACAACAGTATTGTATAATTCAAAAAAAGAAAAAAATCCGCGTTCATCACATATCATAGAGAATACTACAATATTTGTTACCTTAAATCGTTTGATGACGGGGGGGGGGGGAAGGGGGGGGGGGGGGATTAAAACCGATGTACCGATCTTTTTTTCTAAACTCTCCCCGTGACACTAAATCAATAAATATTGCCTTAACTACACTATTGTTTTCCAGTGTGATCCGCTGGGCTTTGATTTTTTATTTTCTTTAGAAGATCTACAATGTACATTAAGCTGCCCGCTTGTATTTAAAAGTTTTACTGAGAAGTGACGCCACGAAAATCATTGTCAAATACTCAGAATAATCTCGGAAACAAAACACCGCTTGTGCACATTTGCTTCACTTAAGCAAATAAACCAAGTTACTGGTCCCAACATTGCACGCCGGTTTTAAATGGAAGGTCAACTCGGCCTTAAAACACGGTGGGCGCCGCTGCGAAATTCAACTTGAACAATGATTTTATAGTTTATTAGATGAAGTTCCCGGCATTATCCGGGATTAACCTGTGAACCCACCTTTCCATCTCTCTCTCTTTCTTTTTTTTTTTTTTTTCTAGAAAGCTTCCCAGCTTTTACAGTCTTACTACAGATTTCATGCGCACCAGAGCACCACCCGCTCATTATTTTCTGGTCATAGTATATCTATGTTTCTGGTAGTAGGGAAATTGCGCCCACCGAATTGAACGTGTATTAATGCATCGTTTCCGGTGCGGTGGGCTTACTACAGGGAGCCAAAACAAAGATCATTGTATTTTACTTTTTTACGACTTTTAATTTAAAAATATCTGAAACTTGAATCAACATAATCAGTCGATACAAAAGCGATTGGACTGGAGTCGTTGACACCTAGGAAAATTAACTTTATAATTGTTGAAACTATCATTTAGGCTGTAGCGTCGAGCGAAAAAAAAAAAAAAAAGGTCAAAATATTATTGCACCACGATGAATTCAGCATGCAAAATTTCAGAAAGGTGCGTTTATTAGTAAATAAATGATTAATTAAGAACGCTGCTTTTTCTTCTATAGGCATTATTATCATTGAAGGTGTATTCAGCGTCTGTTCTGAGCAGGTCTTAGAGTCTTAGTTTTGTCTTGTTAAATAATCCAGCATGTTTCTAGTTTTAAAGATGTGGAAACTAAATGGGTCAAAAGAAGTTAACCCTGAAAACAGAGTGAACAAAGCATAGCAACTCAAATGATTGGTTGCAAATATCAAAAGTGTCCTTACCGAAACGTTTATAGGTGATCTTTGTTTGTTTTTGTTTTCGATTCTGTTTCTTGCTCCATGAAATCAATAAACCGTTGCAACATCTTCACACTCTGTCCAGCAAAGGAACATGAAATTGTTCTATGTTGGATCCCTGGCCAGGTTGGCACCAAGGGAAATGATGACACAAAACATTAAAGCGTCCGCCAGATCACCTGAAAATACGACACACTGACTTTAAACCCGCTGTTAATAAATTCATTAAATCGAGATGGCAGGAAAGATGGGAGGAACAAACGACAAATAAACTCCACTTTCTCCAAGATTAACTTAGACTGTGGGCTCATACCTCTCAACGAAAATCGGAGAAATGAAATTGTCCTTAGTAGGCTTTATCTGGGTCATACTCACCTCACACACCGATTTTTAATCAAGGGGTAATATCCCCCCGAATGTGTGGCATGCAATTGCTAACTATCAATAAAGTGATTTAAAAACTTGTTTACACATTTACAAAATTCTTTTCAAAATCTATACAAAACAATTTTTGAGAATTTCACCAATTTAATAATGTTGTAACGGAAATATCTACTTCTATTTGTGAAACTTAAAATTGAAGAAACTGAATTCCAAACATAATTAGGGTACCCAAGAAAGACCGTGAAAGACGCAAGGTGGCCCTTATCGTGTCGAATCGCCGTAAAACCCAGATTCAAACTCAAACTGTTTTGTTTTTTTTACCTTTAAAGCCTATGCTGCTGGTGATGCTTGCTTTTCTGCATTTCAAATTCCAATGTTTTACCGTCGGTTTTCGTGGAACTATCATGACAAACGACGATCCGAAACGATAGCACTGAAAAGGTTTGCTGGCTGTAGTGGCTGTGATATGACCTTGAACGTGAAAGAAGACTCAGGCCTATTTCAAAACCTGTTAAACCTGGCTAATGCCGTCTGTTTTACAAATAAACAGGAACGCTGAGGAGTTGTTTTTTTTCCTTCTTTTTTTCTTTTTTTTTTCTGTTTACCTCACAATACTGGCAGTGTGTTTCATGGTCTTCCTTTCTGGGCTTTTAATAGACGCGCATCCACCCTCCGCCCAGTGTCCCTCTCCTCCCCCATTTTTTTTTCAGTTTACAAAAGTGTCCAATGTGGTATACGATAGTCAATCTTTCAATATTTTCACCCCTGTTTCATTACTTGGTTTAGGACTCGGCAAAGAACGATAGAACTACCTCACAATCTCCACTGGTCTTGTGGCAGACAGTGGCACCGCAGACAGACGATATCATGAAATTTGTATATACTTGGCTTTACATTGATGACTTTCAGTGGGCCATGACCTGACGCAGGAAAATAGAGTACGTGGAATAGAAAGGTGAAGGACGAAATAGGGGAGAGGTTGAGTGTTTCAGTCAAACAGGTCGTAAAATGGCTTCTTCCCTTCAACTTGTCAAGCGCCCCTTTCTCTAAATTTGAATACACGTATAGCAAAGCTCCCACATATAGAGTTATACAGGCTAGAGCAGTGGTTCTCAACCGGGCTAACATTTGGGGGATTTCTGGTGGGAAATAGCTCCGTCTGCGTCTTGGCAAACACTGCAGCTTCATTTGACAAATTTGTTGACTAGAAACAGTGTCAAATGTGGCACAAGTGTGTAAATCCATATATTTAGGCTACCTGTTCTGTCAGAATTCTAAGGATGCCATTAAATGACTTTTTGAAAATGTGAACTAATTGCACTGCCGTGGTGGGAAATAAAGAAGTGGGACATGAATTACTGAAGTACTGTTAACTTTGTTGTCTAATGCAGGGATTCCAGACTGGCGTGATGTGTTTTCCTCTTGGAATTATAAAGAGCTGTGTTCAGAAGGCTGGTTGTAAATACGCGTTGAATAAAACATGTCTCTGAATATCAGCAGATGAAAATAGAAAAGACATGTTTAATTGGGATCTGTTAAGACCCTATGTTCTCAAGGCTTATGAATAAATCATAAAATAAACAACGAAACCATCTGGGAAAGTGATTATTCAGCAGTGAGTGGAATAATGAATTTTCATAGATCTTCAGTGGGTCTGAGTCGTTGACATGCAAAACCTCTCGTCTTTCTCAGCCCTCAACTCTGAAACAATATTGCAGGGAAAAACATCTCAAAGAAAAAGGTGCACAGAAATAGGGTCACGCTGAAAAAGCCGCATGGCACACTATAAATAACAATTAAAATTTTATTATCCCATCTCTGAAGGTTTGAAAACCCAGTTGGGCAAGCGCGCTTAGCAACACAAAGGACGGATAACTATATAATTGTTTCAGGAAAATTCCAACGTTAATCTTTAATGGTTTCCTTCAAATTTGCGTTATAATCCTTGTTCGTTTATGGTCACCATAAGCGTTCTGGTAGTCTATCTTCATGATAATGGCAGGATTGGAATATAGGGCAGTAAAAGTCTTGTGTCCCAGAATCACAGGGGCAAGAATCAATGTCACATAAAAAAATAAACAACAAGAGTACCAGTGATATGGAAATATGGTTGTTCGGAATTTCATCCCATAGTATACACATGTATTTGTATGAAATAGAAAAAAGAGCCACATGGTCGAAAAGTCGCATGACAAAAATAACAGATACGTGCAAAAACCGCCTGGTCAATGCGCGTTTCGCAAATCACTGTATTGTTTCGGAAATAATATTGTGCATTAATAAGATAAGATAAGATAAGATAAGATAAGATAAATTTTATTCGTCCTTGTACAAGGAAATTTGTTTTGATCATTGAATACATAACAATACAGTTACAGAAGCAGAAAGTATGATACATAGCGCGCACACACACATATATACACACACACACTGATAAATTAACTAAATTAACAAAATTAACAGTGCACACAATATGCTTCCCTAACTAAAACACATTGACCTGACACGCAGGACATAATTCAACTGTGCACAGATTACGATCAAGATGACGACATTATTGTAACATCCTAGTTGATGATGGAATAAACGATTTAAAGTAGCATAACTTTATAATAGTTCAGCGATGTGATTTGCATGGAAATGTACACATCTCTCCCAGTTTGTCTGGCTCTGCGATGTCCAGGTACATGTATCATGAAATCCAGTCAGTTTTATGAAGACGAAAAGATAGTAATATATTTCCTGTGCCTTTGAGCGTAATTGAGTAAAATCTGTGCATATCATGACTGACCTCACAATGATAAAGATCAGATGGTGGCAATGCATGCAGTTGCCGTTGTCCTTGGCACCGTAACATAATTTCTCAGTAAAAGAAATCCAGATTTGCTGCTCGGGTCAAGGCTACCTTTCTTCACACACTTTTCTGGCGGAGTTCGTACGTCTAGACGAGGGGGAAAAATACAGCAACAACAAAAAAATCCCCGCGCCGTTAAAACGCATTAAAAGAATGATAATCGAGGTGGTAAATGTTAAAACAAAAAGTGCTCACCTCGAGGAAGGATAAATTATTGCCGACTTGAACAAGAAACTCCCCCAATAAAAATACGGTGTCGGTCGTTCCCCGGAAATATAATTCTCTCGTCAAAGACAATATCAATTTTCTGAGTTTGTTTTTCAGGTGACAAAAGGAAAAATAAAACACGTAAAATTACTAATCTGTGTTTCTTTGATGCTGAATATAAGTAGCCTAAATGCAATTTTGTCACAAAAGGGGGGGTTATTTTAGATACATATTGAAGTAATGTGCGATTGTGCGGCCATTTACTGTGGAATGGCCCAAACTCTATCATCAACTATCGCCTCATTGGGGAGGCAAAACAAAATAAACAAAAACAAGCACTTCTTTCGTTTCTTAAAGCTCTGCTAAGCATTACACTTGTGTTCATTGTGGCTGAGGCCTGCCAATGTTACCTCAAAACAATTTGCTTGCTTGTTTTGTTCCACCCTTTTCCTTTCAGCTGACATTTTGAAACGTGTTGTTAATCACCCATAACATTTAATGCAGAGTCAAAAACAAAAACGTCCTTGACCTGCATTATACAGATCAACCCAGTTTCATCAGGTGAAAAGTGAGAAGTTGAAAACTGTCACTGGTGATTGATAGAGGATAAACACAAATTAGTGCGTAACTTTGGGCGTTCCACATAACACTAACATCGCCAAGGACATTATTTTCGTTCCACGTTCTTCTTCCGGTAAAATGTTATGTGTGATTGGCACTTGCGAATAAACAAACCATTTTTTTTTTATTAATTTAAAAAATGAGTCACACCAACAAAGTGCTTGAGCACTTGGTGCAAATTTTTTCAACACAGATCAGGTTTTGGAGAATTTTACATTATTATGTGTATGTGTGTGTGTGTGTGCGCGCGCATGCGAGAGCGCGCGCGTGTGTGTGTCTGCGTGTGTGTATGTGTATATATGATTTGTTATTGAGACTTGCTTTCCAATAATAGAAAAAAACAAAAACGTCATACTGGATTTTTTTGGCCAGAATTTGGGGGTACCATGACTACAAGTATAATGAAAAAAAAAACAAAAACCCACCAAACTATATTTTGTCTATGAAAAGAAGTTATATTACGAAAAGTGACACTTGGACCTGTTTACACAGATCGTATGTCAATCCCAAATGAAGAGATGTGTCGCTACAAATGTCAGCTTTAATATTGACTAAATTATTCCCAGACCAGTCGCTGTGAGATTTTGCTTCTTTTTGTTGTTTTTTTTATCGTTATTTTATTTCGTTCTTCTTTTCCAGCTGTGTGTAAATACTCCTTGTGCCGTATCTCAGTTGTGGTATTTGTACAGATATAATGCAAACTTTTATTTAAGTTGTTAAAGTCATTATGTTCTAGCTACTTCATTATGTATGTATATGTCAAGGACTACTATATGAAAGGACGCGCACGGCCGATCTTCTGACTTCGCTAGCGAAGGCCATTTGATTATTGACACCTACAGCCTTATTATGACACCTACGACTAACCAATTGTAACCAATGTTCCATCCAAACATAATCTCATTAAATAAAGCAGTTTTACCACAGTTAATGACGATACCATACAGTAGAACTTCTGGCATAAGACCTCAGTATGTAATAACACATGCAATTTGACCTTGAAATCAACCTTTTCTATTGGATTTTTTTTTAACCACCTTAATTATAGCCCATTCCATGAATCAGGACCATTTCTGTAGTCTTATAGCAATGGTTCCTCTGTATACAGAAACGAAAAATAACTCACCATGTTGCAGCCCAAATTAGTCAGCGAGCCGTGCCTTCTTGATGGAGGTCTGGTACAGAGCTGAATTTCTTTGATGGTCCTTTTCCAAATTATGAATCCCATGCAGAAGAACATTTATTTTGCCAGGCGTCGCAGCAGATGTTTAGAAAATAATCCAAAACCATAGTAGGTGTTCATGGTGAGAAGAATGTTGACAAGTCTTTGACGGCAGCATGCTTTATGTTTGGATTTCTTCACAAAGCACAAACCAGTCCTTACGAAATCATATGTGCACACATGTGGGACAGTCAAACAGCCCCTTGAAACTTCTTGGATGAAGTCTTTTACTTCGCTTGACAATAAACACTTCAGCAAGTGAACTGAATCGTATAACAAATACCAAGCTCGCTGATCATTCAAAGGATGTACAGTCTCAAAGTCACTTCTTCTTGTTAATAATTTGCAGTATTGCTGATTGATTTTATGATTGTCAGTCATGGACCCTAAAACAATCCCACCTGTCTTCTCAACAACAGCAGCAGCTTTCTTGACAACAGTGAATTAGTAGGCAGCTGTTAGGTTGTGAACAGGGGTAACAGATACCATAACACTAGGTCCACCATGCAAACATTTCATCATGACACATAACATAGAGCTTGCCTTGGAGTCTGGGTCATTTTTTGACATGCCATTGAGAACACCCCCTGAAAAGGCGACTCTTTGGCGAATTTTCACTTCATCGACTAACAAAAAACAATGTTTCTGCTGAGCATTCTTTGCTTTCTGAAATGTTTTCTCCAGTACTTGGTCAACATCTGTAGAAGAGATCATAGACTGCAGTTTTCGTCTACTTGGGAAAACAAGAAAGTCACGCAGTTGATGGTAAATACAGTGAGGGAAAGATTCAATTGCAAAGCAGTAATCTGCCACCGAGAATGCCTTGTCATATATGAGTTGAAGCTGTCTTGTAAGAAATTTGAGTTTCTTGCCTTTGGCAGCATCAAGCGACTCTTAGGCTTGAACTTGTTGAAGAGTCGTTGCCACTTTTTTAACAACACCATCCACAGGAAGGTCATAGTTAATCGCTGAGTGCACAGCCTCAAAGAATTGGGTGTAGGATGACAGACCAGTGTTTGGACTTAAGATTTTACCCAAAGGCGCGTTAATCCCATTCTTGAAAGCAGAAAGAGTAAGAGGTGAACACAAAGTAGATTTGTTGTGAACAATTATTGCCAAGAAACTCTCTCTGTAATCTTTCACCATGAAAATACACACAAATTTGTCTTCTGGACGAGATATGAGAAGATTTTCATACTTTTTTAACAACTCTTTGTCAGGAGAAAACTCAGAAAACGAAGTGATTCTGTCTTTCCTGATGAAATAGTTCAGCTGTTGCTCCTCAGCTTTAGGCTCGCGTGGTGCTGGTTTTGGTGTTGGCAAACAAGAAGAAGGAACATTAAAAATACTTGGTGGCAACACAGGCCGAGTATGTCCACCTGGTATCTTGACCATAGGTGTATCCGCTGGCCAATGTCTCTCACATATAAAAAATTTTGTTGGGTCGACAACGAAATCCCCACGTGGTGGGAGAACGTTCAACCATTTCTGTTTTTCTTGTTCGTCTTTAGGTAGTTTAAACACACGGCATTTGTTAGATTCGTTGTAGTTGCCTTTGCAGTTCACAACACCACACTTGTTTGGCATTTTGAAAGAATATAAATCCCACAACTTGCAAAAAAATATCCACCAGTATCACATTGTTTCACATGTCTGTTTCAATGTTTATAGGAAGAGGCTAGGGAGACCAGGATTCTGGTCTCCCAAGACCATAGGCTAGGGAGACCAGAATCCTGGTCTCCCTAGCCCCGAGTCTAGGGAGACCAGGATTCTGGTCTTCCTCGCCCCGTTAGTTCGACGTGTCTAGCGAGACCAGGATTCTGGTCTCCCTAGCCTGTGGTCTTGGGAGACCAGGATCCTGGTCTCTCTAGACTCGGGGCTAGAGAGACCAAGATTTTTCCCGGCCAGTGCGCCTGTCTACGCCGGATCCTTCCTTCTCGATTTTTTAAAATAAGAGAACGCATCATTCCCGATCTCTTCACCTCACAGGCGTCAGCACCCAGCCTTGGCCATGGCGGCAACTTTGTCTGTTGGGGATAAAGCACCCTCGT
This sequence comes from Onchidella celtica, assembly GCA_963931925.1. Classification (NCBI taxonomy): domain Eukaryota; kingdom Metazoa; phylum Mollusca; class Gastropoda; order Systellommatophora; family Onchidiidae; genus Onchidella; species Onchidella celtica. The sequence continues at coordinate 49,669,760 of OZ007567.1, read as the reverse complement.
GTACACACCGCGTTCCATAGCCCGAGTGAAAACAGTACATAGCTACCCCGGCGGCTTTCCCTGATATGTCATTCTGACTAGTGCCCAGACGAACATCGGCCTACGGCCTCGATGATACAAACTGACTAGACCCTCACGTCGTTACATATCAATCTGACAATGCCTATGCACTTGTCGAGTTACGGAACGCATTCAGAAGTCCTCCCAAAATCTTGGTCTCCCTAGCCCCGAATCTAGAGAGACCAGGATCTTGGTCTCCCAAGACCACAGGCTAGGGAGACCAGATCAGACCAGATCCTGGTCTCGCTTGACACTTCCATGTTTATATTCTCCCACACAACCAAAGCACTTGTTCCGGTAACGTAAACATCTGGGAGAAAAAGAGTGCAAGCTTTCTGCACTAGATCTAGGCCTAAAAATAAATGTTTTGGCGTGTTGAATATTCACTAAGTAAATTAATGCCAACAAATCGTATGAAAAATTACTTACTTAACTGACATAAACTTCATCGCATCTTATTGGTCTAGATTACTACGCTAAAGCGCACTATTACGTTCGGTCTAAAAATAGACTATTCATCAGAAACTGGGTCAATGCAATGGCCTTCGCCAGCGAAGTCAGAAGATCGGCCGTGCGCGTCCTTTCATATAGTAGTCCTTGGTATATGTGTATACATAATATATAATACATGCAGTTTTGTTAACATGTATTTTACTTCATTGTTTTTAGAATGAAACTCGATTATTTCGCGTCTTTTTTTTTTCTCTAGCCAGGGGCTCGGATAATGGGTCGAGTGTAAAACATAATTACATGTATTACATGTATCTAATTCAGTTAGTTGTGTTTTTTTTTTGTTTTTTTTTTAACAAAAGTGTACTCTAGATAAAAGTCAAGTTGACACTATCACTATGTCCTGGTCTTTTTTTGTTGATATTATGCATACCATTGCTTTCTTTTATTTCGAGCTCCGAATGCCGGTTAGAATGATATAACCTAACAGACATCGTGCTCTCTGAAACAGGGTACCTAGACATCTCTTTCGTACTCCCTTTTTTTTTTTTTTAAATTCAGCGTGAAAGCCAGAACATCTAGGAACATATCGACCTGCGGGCAGTAAATTACCCGACTGCTTTTCTTAATCAGAATAAAGTGAAGCATTTCTGTGCAGGAATGTGGAAAGAAGACGGATATCCCATAGGGCAATTCCATAGGCAATTCCATTGTCCGTGCAGTGTTACACTGAAATGAAAATCAAGAACGAGGGCCAACATGCCGGTTTGTATTATGTTTGCCATTTGGTCAGGGCCGAATTAAGACCTTTAGAGGCCCTAAGCACTAAAGACGTTGGTGCCCCCATATACTGTACATGTAATTCAAAATGCAAACAAAAATAAATCATAAACTAGATTTTTATAAATATATTTTAATTTTCTCATTTATTGTGTGTGGGGAGGGGGGGGGGGGGGCTTTTTTGTGGGCTCTGGTTCAGCTGCACCATTTGCAGTTTTGCACTATATGGTCCATGGTAAATCCAGCAATGAAATATTTCTGTGATGCCCTCCTTCCCTTGATGCCCTAAGCATGTGCTTATTTTGCTTAAGGGTTAATCCAGCCCTTCGTTCGGTCTCATTTCCTTTGTCAGTTAGTTCTATTTTAATGGCAATAAGTGAATAAGAAGGTGTTGGTTATGTTGTTGGTATCGAAAAGTATCTACATGTATTTTGTCGGCCCAGTCCAATGACCATCCAGTATAGGTTTACAGTATACTCATAATAGTATGCGCGGAAATGGAAGTAAGCTCATGTATATTTTGTAAAAATCTGGCAGCCAATTATCATCATTATTTTAGCGGCATTCGCTGCTTTCAGTTCACACTGACAGTTTTGGTGTATCCAAGACCTCTAGGAGTAGAAGCGTGCTTACAAGAAACAAACACTCTCAAAACATACAATTCTTATGCATTTCAATCGATAGATTATAGAACAAATATAAAGAATTTGGTCATAACCGCCATAAAATGTGAAATGACATACAAATATAAATTTTCACAGCTCACCGGTTATTACCACAACGCTTTAGAGAGAAGTAAGTAAGCGAATACGAGCCAGAAGCAGGAAAAAAAAGAAACATATGGCAAGCTGACATGGCACGTCTTGAAAACGAAAAAGGAAAGAAAAACGAAACAAAACAAAACTTTGCCACCGAGTTCTAAAAAGAAAAAAAATATATTTTTGGAAAGTTGAGCTGCAGCCAGTTTATTAGGGTCATGAAAACCAGCACTCAAGGTAAAGTGGGGTTTTTTAAATTTTATTTAGAAGTTCCCTTTGTAAAGAGCAAAGCCCTGACCCAGGCTACCCTCTGACCTGGCCTAGGTGTCAAATTTAAATTCTGTAAACTTCAGTTTTTTTGTTGGTTTTTTTAAGTGTAAAAAGGTCAGTGCCCTTGCCTCACCGGCGTTAATCAAAATCGTTGCAATGCCCTTTTTGATAGAAACACTTAATGTTTTCAAAGGTGTTTTCACCTAGATTTTCCCCGAAGGCGTATGGGGTTGGGGAGAGAAAAATAGGGCAATAGTAGAAAAATTCAGAGAACATTAATAATAATTATATTCATTGGTATTACTGAGGCAAATTCGGACAAAGGGAGTCAATATCCTTTCTTCCAGTGTTCTTTTGATCTAGGTGTTATCACTATAATGTGCACAACCGAGATTCAGAAGAATTCATGCTGTATGGCGCTATATAAAATAACATTTCATTTCGTCTACCACCCTCAACACTGTCAAAATTAAGCCGTACTGTTTTGAGATACGGTACATGGATTTGTTGCCGGAGGATCTCTGCTAATGGCCTTTGCACCTTTTTTTTTTCTTGTTTTGTTGTTGTTGTTGTTGTTATTGTTGTTGTTGTTGGATTCGTATTTGTATTTTGTATACTTGTTTGATCCCATTAGGTGTGGATGGTGGTGGTGGTGGTGGTGGTGGTGGTAGTATGGATTAGTGTTTTGTTTTTTTTTTTAATTTTTGCCCGAGCGGCGGCCTGGTTAGGCCTACTCTTCTCGATTTCCAACTGCAAAGGTATCTTTAACGTGGGCAACGTGCACATGGGCCATCCGGGTTTTTCGTCGTTATCCGAGAAGACCAGGTGCTCGATCCTACCTACCATAAGATCAGGGACAGGAAATCTCTCAAATTTTCAGCATGCTACCAACCAGGAACCGAACGTGTTACCTTCGGCATGAGAGGCGAGCACTTTGCCTCCAGTCAAGGAGGTTATAAATAGCACTGGAGTGAGAGGCTGGCCCGCGAACCCGTGATTAATTGAATGATGCAACAGAGTCCATGCCCATGAGGGCAAGCAGTCCGTTGTTTTCTTTGGTATTGAAACAATACATGAGGACTGACGGAACAGTGGTGAATACATGTATGGTTTTCGGTTGTAAAACCCGTCGGAATGCAAGCATTCAACCTAGTTTTCATAAATAAGTAATGTTCTCGTCTACTTTAGATATTGTTCAGAACTAGAAGAAAGAACTTGACTTTACAAGTTTCTTCACAGGAATCATGAAGCCCCTTCTAATGCTAACAGGTGTTTCGGCCTTACCCTGATAGTTGAGTAGCCCAATCCCGTGAGGGTGAGCTAAGCTCTAGGAATGCCCCAATGACACCATGTATTCCATAGACCAACCGTTACAAAAGTTACATGTTAAGTTGTGTGGTGTTTAGATAGAAGACGATTAATACCAAACCATAAGAAAGGAAATGGAGAGTAAGAGCGAGAGCGACAGAAGAGAGAGAGAGAGAGAGAGAGAGAGAGAGAGAGAGAGAGAGAGAGAGAGAGAGAGAGAGAGAGAGAGAGTACTGTTAGAGAGCAAAATAAGATCAGACTATCGTCACCAAGTAACAAGTCCATCATGATAGTCTACTGATCGGGTGGAAAGGGGGGGGGGTAGAGTAGGGTGGAAAAGACTATAATGTACATATATGTGTTACTGTTGTTGCCTATTCATGTTATAATTATATCTGCTCCTTTATACTTTATTTAAGTGCATGGATTGTATAAGAGCTATGTTTGATTTGACTTGTCACCATGCAACATCATTATTATATCCACCGTATTTTATAGTCGCTTGGGATTTACTGGGAGCTTTAAACAAATCTCTTTCAATTTCCCATTTTCTGATCCCGTTCGTTTACAGCAATGGACTAAACTTGTCTCTAGAGTTGATAAAAATGGAAAATCATGGGTCCCATCACCATGAAAAAGTCTTAAATGAAAGATATGTCAGGAAAGACATGGGCTCTCGCCGTCATAACTGACTAAGACGGTGATATTTTTACATCAGTAATGTGAGCTGGGAGAATCTGTAAATATGTACATAGAAGAGTGTTCATGTAAGAACAATTGTAACTACCATTTCTCTTCTTCGTATTATTTCCTTTCTGCCTCGCTTCCTACCTTCTGACTCCTCAAGATCTATACACTTGTTGTGATTGTTTATATGATGTTGGAATGACTGGTAGGTTTGCTAATTAACTGATCATGTGTGGATGATTGACTGATTGAGCTGTTGATTGATAGATAGATTGGTTGATTAGTGATTTATTGATCTGTTTACTGATTTGTTGACTCTCTGTTAAAATTGTTAATTATTTCTTATTGTTTCATCTGTCTCGATTTTTGTCAGACGGCATTACTGCCCATATACCATGTTGTGGTCTGAGCTTGTACTTTAAAACAAAATGTGAACTATGTTCATTTGTATACCCTGGTTCAGTGTGGCAAGGCCTGTTATTTGCTACTTCTTAGTAGAGCTTACTGTTCACTCCAATAGGTAAAGGAAAAGACTATCTAAGAATTGAAAACTGGATACATGTCACTGTAATTGATTATTTTCTATGTCTTCCTATCTGCTTACTAAAATGGGCCTTTCCCATTTGCAACTGTTGTGCTAAAAAAAAAAATGGAACTATACTATTTTGATCAGGCGAATACATTAAGTCTAATATAGTAAGCGTCAACTAAAAGAGTTGTTTTTAAAGTTATAATAATAATATCACCTGTAAAGTCATGACTGATTATCATAATGCCCTCTTACTTTTACCTGACCTCTTGGTTTTTGCACACGATATCGAGATCGAGACGCCTCATTTGCCCTCATGGGCATGGCGCGCGCAGTCGTCTAATCGGCATAGCGAGACTGAACCGCGGCATAAGAGCCTCTCACTCCAGTCCTATTTATAACCGTTCCTCCTTGCCTCCAGTCCAACGTGCCCCTAATTAAGCCATACTAAGTCTTAATTTATTACTTCCCCAATATTTGTAAGGACTTGCTGGCTTGCTTCAGTGACTCTACACAGCTTGTGGTATCTTTGAATCAACTGGCGAGGTAAATAATATGGATTTGTGGTATGGTGAGACAACCTGAACAAAAAAGCGTGTTAACTTGCTGATTACACGAATAGAATAGATTGTAATTTTCTGATTATGTATTGTATCATCAGTCCCTTGTAAACGATCAGCATTTGATTCACTGAGTTGGGTTTTTGCAATGTTTTCCCATCGGTTTTGAAGGGGGACATCGCCCATTAAAGAGTCCAGAGTTGCCTCTTCTTACCCCTTTCTACAAGCACACGTATCGAAAAAAAATAACGTTTCACAGAAGTTATGCTTTTCAGGATTTGAGGCCAGGTTTTGAGATCTCAGGGTATGACGTCAGTAGGATCAATATTTTGTAGATGTAGAGTCTACCAACACTTGCATAGTTTCAAACCACTACATGTTGAAGAAATGGAAAATGGAAAGGAATGGGAAGGCATTTAAATGCGGTACCGGTATGACCATGTATTACAACCAAAATGCACACATGCAAACACTCACATGAATACCTTTATATAGATATAACCACGAATCAAAATAGACCAATAGTTTATTAGGCTCTGCTGGTGCAATTTCTGATTACATCATTTTCTGTTGCCATGCCTCTGCTCTCTAACATTTCTGATGCATGAAAGGTAATTGGGGCCAGCCATACTTGTAGTACGTAGTCATAATAAACACAAAAATGCGGAGAAGCAATTGGCTGAAACTGGGTTTGTTTTAAATCATAAGGTGGAGAGAGAGAGAGAGAGAGAGGGGGGGGAGAGAAATAGAGGTTGTATACATGAAATTTGTAAAGCCCGTTCAGAGAGAGAGAGAGAGAGAGAGAGAGAAAGAGAGAGAGAGAGAAAGAGAGAGAGAGAGAGAAAGAGAGAGAGAGAGAGGGTGGGAGGGGAGAGAGAGAGACAGAGAGAGAGGGAGAGATTTAATTCATAAGGTGGAGAGAGTGAGAGAGAAGTTGCATACATGTAATTTGTAAAGCCCGTTCAGAGAGAGAGAGAGAGAGAGAAAGAGAGGTTATGTACATGTAATTTGTAAAGCCCGTTCAGAGAGAGAGAGAAAGAGAGGTTGTGTACATATGTAATTTGTAAAGTCCGTCCAGAGAGAGAGAGAGAAAGAGAGGTTGTATACATGTAATTTGTAACGCCCGTTCAGAGAGAGAGAAGGAGAGGTTGTGTACATGTAATTTGTGAAGCCCGTTCAGAGAGAGAGAGAGAAAGAGAGGTTGTGTACATGTAATTTGTAAAGCCCGTTCAGAGAGAGAGAGAGAGAGAAAGAGAGGTTGTGTACATGTAATTTGTAAAGCCCGTCCAGAGAGAGAGAGAGAAAGAGAGGCTGTGTACATGTAATTTGTGAAGCCCGTTCAGAGAGAGAGAGAGAAAGAGAGGTTGTGTATTTGTAATTTGTAAAGCCCATTCAGAGAGAGAGAGAGAGAAAGAGAGGTTGTGTACATGTAATTTGTAAAGCCCGTTCGGAGAGAGAGAGAGAAAGAGAAGTTGTGTACATGTAATTTGTAAAGCCCGTTCAGAGAGAGAGAGAAAGAGAGGTTGTGTACATGTAATTTGTAAAGCCCGTTTAGAGAGAGAGAGAGAAAGAGAGGTTGTGTACATGTAATTTATAAAGCCCGTTCAGAGAGAGAGAGAGAGAAAGAGAGGTTGCGTACATATGTAATTTGTAAAGTCCGTTCAGAGAGAGAGAGAGAAAGAGAGGTTGTATACATGTAATTTGTAACGCCCGTTCAGAGAGAGAGAGAGAAAGAGAGGTTGTGTACATGTAATTTGTAAAGCCCGTTCAGAGAGAGAGAGAAAGAGAGGTTGTGTACTTGTAATTTGTAAAGCCCGCTCAGAGAGAGAGAGAGAGAGAAAGAGAGGTTGTGTACATGTAATTTGTAAAACCCGTTCAGAGAAAGAGAAAGAAAGAGAGGTTGTATACATGTAATTTGAAAAGCCCGTTCAGAGAGAGAGAGGGGGGGGGGAGAGGGAGGGAGGGGTTTTATTTGTAAAGCTTTTTTTTTTTTTTTTGCAGTTTGGCTTATAAGTCAAGTTTGCAGTTCTCTATGCTTTGTAGCTGTGGTTCACGTGCCCTCAAGCCAGGATTTGAAAGACAGTAACAGTAATACCAACATTATCTAATCCAAACTGCAATAGCACAAACCCTGCATGACTTCAAAACTGCAGAACTAATCTATAATTCGTACAAACTTGCTTTCCTTTTCAAATGAGTAACTGTCTACGTGTAATTACATGAATAATGGTAAAATCGTATGACCTCCCCCGCCCCTTCCTCCCTTTTCCCCCCGCCACCTCTTATTTTCAAAATACGTTACTGTATACATGATCTTCTAACAATATCAATAAAACAATTTCACAGTGCAGGCATGTTGGAAATTGGATTTTTCTCATATTTTCAAGTCCCTGGTCCTATTGGGGGGTAGGATCGAGTACCTAGTCTTCTCGGATAAGGACGAAAAAATTCGGAGGGCCCGTGTGCACGTTAAAGATACCTTGGCAGTTGGAAATCGTAAAGAGCAGGCCGAAAGGCCGCTGCCCGGGCAAAATTGAAAATTGAAATTAATAGATTAAAATTTATCCATAATTCCCCCCCCCCCCCCCCGCTAGAATTTATATTATTCATTATTAAATATATATTGTTATTAATAAATATTCAAATATTATTTGAGTTGTGTGTTGTGTGAACGGTTGTGAGTTGTGAACTGCGCCTAAACAGGCTGCGTTACAATTTGCTCTGAGATAGAGAGAGAGAGTGAGTGAGACAGGGAGAGAGAAAGAAGCAGTGCAGTGTGTTCAGCGCCTCGCAGGCAGCTCCATTCTGCTCTGTGGTTGACATGAGATTGTGTGCATATTATGTACAATTAGAATGTGGGAGTGAATGCGTTTGTAAAGTAGTAAATAAGTTCTGTAAAGCGCTTAGAGCCTGTGAAACAGGGTTAGGCGCTATATAAATGCCATTTATTATAATATTATTATTAAAATTGATGCAGGTTGAAGATTATGAAATAAAAAATGACGCTAGACCTATAAAAAAACTACAATGACTGTATCATCACCATATTTGTATTCCCCAGCAGGTTTCAACTGATGTCACATTGAAGGAGCACGCCATGTGGTTACCGGCACCGTTGTTAAATGAAAAAGACAAAAAAAGCCAACCGAAGGGCGACAACAAAAAGAAACCTTTTCACTATTTCACCGTTTTCTTGTTATCTTTCTTTGAGGTTCTCACTCCCAAATACACCCGAGAGTCAGCAGATGTTCAAAACATTGATTAGTGATAAAATTTGATACCCTCCCATTAGGTTATTTACCTTGAATGTTTAATTATTGCAGTACCAGCTAAAGAATGTTCAGCCTTTGAAGGAAACCTAATATCATTAGAATAACCCAAGCATAACACAATTCTATATGCCACACACAATCCTTAAAATATCTCCAAGACTTTGAAATGATTGGTTAAACTAGCTGGTTCATGATCAAAATGAAACTGTTCCAGTACCTTGGCACCGTATCCAGCTAATTTTTGACAGAATTGAAATTCTTGTGGACCAATCCATTTCCTCATAGGGTCTCTAACTTGATAGGGTGTGATATGAATGAATATATAACAATCAAGAGACGCAAGCCTTTTTAGCGGGTCATCATCTGTTACCCAGGTATTGGTTTCACCACCTGCATGGCCGCCATCCAGCCAATAGAAAGCTTTGACTCTTTCCATGAACTGCTTCAGCACTGGGTGATCTTCAAGTAGGTGGAGCTCAAACACTAACTGATTTAATACACAACAGCCTTTGCTAAATCCTAGCAGTTTGATTGGAAGACGGCTTGGGATCTCCTTCCCCACTGCACTGTACACTTCCTTGAGAGCCGAGGCGCACAGCAAAGACAAATGTCTAATGGCACCATAATCACTACAATGTGTTGGGCTGCTGCCATCATCCGTTTTGTAGAAGTTGGAATAATCAGCATAGGTTTGCAAATGCATCCGTGTGGGTTTTATAATGAAAACAAGTGAAGATGAAAATTTCTTGCCTATTAGTTTTGCCGTGTTTTCTGTACTCCAGGAGGTGTAAAGTTTATTGTCCACATGTTCTTGCATATTGTCTGTGTAATCCTGGAAATAAAACAAGTTTTCTATACCATGAAAAGTCATGTCAATCTAAAAGGAGTGTATCTATAATAAGGTACTGTGCTGCATTCACATAAAACTTTTAAATCTCTTACATGAGGATGTATTGTTGTAAAACTATAATTTCCTACGATATCGAATCATTATCATTCTATTAGCAATTTTTCTTTGAATAAAATTATAGGCACAATTATGTCGCAGTAATCCCTTAGACAGTTTCATTGTGGGAATATCTCTTGAGCTAAATGCACCAGCTTAGTTCAGCCAGTAATAAGCATAAAACCTACCTCTACCAGTTCATATTTATTACGATTGCTGCAGCTTAGAACAAGAGGCCGTGGTTGTCAAGGGCTGTTAATCATCATCTTTATACCACTCCTTAGACTTCCGCATTTCAAACAAGATAAGGCAAGATGGCTGGCAGTCAGTGTATGCAAAGCAGCCAAATTTCTTCCTGGATAAAATATATCATAGTGCTTTATTCTACTTAGTACCTGAACATCCCCTCCAAAGAAAATGATGTGTTCTGTGCAGTCCAGCAGGCTTCCAAATACATATACATCATTCACTTTTTCCCCATCTCCGTGAACACCTGTCAGTCTTAAGCTGACAGTTTCCACAGCATTGTTGTCACTGTTTATCGGGGTTGCCATGGCGAAAACTTCATAAAGTTAAGTACCAAAACTGTGAATGCAGAAAAAGAGGATGATAAAGCATGGCATGTTATTATACACTGCATTAAACGAGTGATATTATCAAATTCAGCTGTCACTAAGATTTTGATGAACATAAGTTCCAAGCAATTAGCCTGTCTGTCTTCATGTCCAGTTTATTACACAAATTAGGAGTAAGGCGTCCTGCACATTATATTCCCTTTAGTTCCGACAGTGGTCCAATGCCTGTGAATAAAGACATACTTTATCAGTGACCTATTATAGCACGTCAGTGGACTAAAGGATCTCCCTGAGCTATTGTGAACAGTTCATATTCCTGCTGTCTGTTCCTGTGTACACATGGACAATCAATGCTACAAGATCAGATCTAGCGTGAACAAAAAAAAATAACAACAACAACTGAATCGAAGCACTGATCTACTATGGCAAGACATGCACTCCCCCCCCCCCCCCTTAAAAAATCAGTGTCACATAGTAAGATATCGGTAGGCCCTACTTGATAAACGCTACTGTCAGCGTATTCAATAACAAACATCCCATCTGAACACAGTGCAAAAGTTTTGACGTTTGAAAAGAAAAAGTATGAAGATTAAGTATCATTTTGTGACGCATGGATGAAAATGTAACGATCTCTTATTATTACTGTACACTCGCTACCGTCCAAGGCCATGTACCCTGTATTTATTTCGCCATCCAATATCATTTCTGATTGCATAACGGTTATTATGGTAGCTGTTGTACTTCCGAACTGAAAAACGATCTATTCCATTAATAAATTTAAATCAGGACCCACATAATGTCCAGTGGCATGTGGTTACTAATTAGAACTAAAGACATCGTCACTTTCTGTAGAAACAAAAACGAATTACAGTAGATCTAGATCTAGTAGTATTAGGCTATATTAATTTTTATTGGAAGTTACATTTTTTAACAACACGAAGCACAGAGCGATTACCGAGTGCACTAACCAACCTGAACCAGTTGTAATGTGGTGAAACAAGACTAGCTAGGCCTAACATACATAGGATTGAATGTACCGGTGTTACACACCTGCCCATGGAGAGTCAACACTGAACTATGAAGGGCTGCAGATCACGACACTATGTTATCTGGGTAACTTGTGGACACACGAAGAGATCTGTCCGAAAATGTAGGCCAGGGACGAGATTAGCACTCGTTAAGAGCATAATAGATGTACATGTAGTACAACAACTACATCTAGGGGCAGGTTCAAGAAACTGGAGAACTGCGGTTGAAGACTACCCGATAAAGCTAAAAGAAGACTTTGTCAATCGCAAAGGCCCGTGTGGTTATTTGTGTGTCTATCGATCTCTATCCAACACATAATGTGTCAACAAAATGGGTCATGGAGATGGCTGGGCTAACACAGTGTAGGCCTATGAGGATAAACCAAGGAGTTTACTCTTGGGATAAACAGAAACAAGATGTTTCACTTGGCGCCACGGATATCAACGGGGGCGGCCCGAGCAAGCGCGGTAGATGGATAGCCAAGTAGAGGGATGCCCTAGGGTTTTCATTGCAGTTTCTTACTATAACAAATTTTATAACCCGAAAAATCTAGAAATTCACAATGTCAGTGGTGTTCAGCTTTGAGCTGCAACAGAAACTGTAAATCCGATCTATATCTTTCTGCCGCCTCCCTAAGACAGATCTGTATGTTTTCCTCTCTTATTTATTGTACCATATATAATGATAAGATTTGACTAAACAACAAAGCTGAAACAAGCGTGCTGTATACTCCCTTTGGTGAACTGAATCTACAGTTCAGTGAGAATATATTTTACCAATCTGTTACTTACTCCTAGTTACTGAAGTTCTTTACCAATCTATAACTTAGCTATTGAATGAGAATGTACTTTACCTATCTATAACTTAGCTATTGAATGAGAATGTACTTTACTAATCTATAACTTAGTTAATGCAATTGCATGCTACATGTATAAAGCAGTAGGAATCTGTAAATGGGAATGGCATTCGCAGCAGTCTATAGAACGTACTATGACTGTATGAGTACAGCGAAAAGACAGAAAGCTGCGTATTTCTTGTCCTTAAATCGGGATTACCCTAGATCTTTTTTTGCTCTTTCCAGTTTCATGTGCTGCTGAACTCTTGAACGCCGGACCGTCGATGGGCGATCACTGGAAAGCAAGAATATTGGCGTCGTTGAGTGGCCAATACTATTATGCTTACCAGGTATGAGTGCTGCCAAGAATTCCCATAGATCGCCATTCTATGATGTTAGTTAATAAAAATTAGAAACCTTGTATAGAATTAATCACCCGTACCTTAGGTGCACACCACTAGTCTGGAGTTCCATAAGTTTCTGATGCCCTGAAGACCACGGAAATGGCGATGGGATGCTGTGGTGCACAGAAAGAAAGGATGTTTTTCGTGGGTGGGAACTGGAAGATGAACGGCGATAAAGCTTTTATCAAGGATATTGCTGAATTTCTAAAGACGAGGAATTTAGAGTCTTCCTGCACAGAAGTAGTGGTAGCGCCACCGTATTGTTACCTTCAGTTCAGCCAAGAGATACTTCCAGCAAATATTCAACTGGCCGCTCAGAATTGCTACTTCGAAAAAGAAGGCGCGTTCACAGGAGAAATAAGTCCACATATGATATTAGATGTAGGTGGGAAATGGGTGATTCTTGGTCACTCAGAGAGACGACACATCATGGGGGAGACAGATGAAATGATAGCCACTAAAGCCAAGTTTGCTCTGGACACCGGTCTTGGTGTAATTGCATGCGTTGGAGAGACGCTCGAGGAAAGAGAGGCAACTCAAACTATGGAAGTTATAAGCAAACAGTTAACAGCTTTAGCTGATAAGGTAAAAAACTGGAAGAATGTAGTGATTGCCTATGAACCAGTGTGGGCTATCGGGACAGGGCAGACCGCCACTCCAGAACAAGCACAAGAAGTACATGCCAAGATCCGAGACTGGTTGAACAAAACCGTCTCCGCACGTGTTTCTCAGAGCACGCGAATCATCTACGGAGGATCTGTGAAAGGCTCAAATGCAAAGGAATTGGCCAGACAGGAAGACATTGATGGATTTCTTGTGGGTGGTGCTTCGTTGAAACCGGAATTCCTTGAAATCATCAGTGCCCAAACCTAAACAGTTTCACGAAGGAAGCTGTGTCACTAGTGTCAGTGTGTATTGACAAGATGATGGCAGCTCATCGTCTTCAGCTTCTAGTTCTACCTCCCCTCTGGGAGACTCGGACTCGGAGAGATGGTTGGGGAAAAGTAAGCATTGAAAAACTTGATTCTCCGTTCAGGAAGTGAAAAGTGGGAATTTTAATTATTTAAGAGAAAAGAAACCACGTGCAATACAGAAATCGATCAATCCCAGAATTCTGTTTGTCTTGTGTCATTTTATCCTCACCTCCCCAACGCGAATCTTTATTTTCACGCCTGTGGTGGATTCTTCGTTTTATTATTCGCGCTGATTGCCATCGAAAGATATTTCAGTTTGGCATTATGGTACGGCAATCTTCTGCTTTTTAATTAATGGTTACCGACTCAGTCCTCCTACATACACCATGTACATTATTATATTGTGCATGAAATTTATTTTCATTGCCAAGAGGCCTGATTTTTACACTCAAAACATGCACGTCACATATGATAGAATGGAAGTTATATTAAATCTTATTGTAATTTGACCCCCCCCCCCCCCCCCCAAAAAAAAAAAAGATAATAATAATAATAATGGTGGGAGTATTTCATTATGTGCAATTTTTGCCCCCCGCCTTTTGGTGTTTTTTTTTGCTCCATGCCACAGCCTGAATGAGTTTCAAAAATTATGAAATTAATTTTCTCAGGTGTCAACTAATCTATCACAATCACTTTTGTATCAATCAAACTATTGTGTTTATTCAAGTGTCGGACATTTATTTTTTTTTTGAGCCCCCCTTTGGGACGCCGACTGCACAGGGGAGGGGGGGGGGGGGTTTCTTTCATTTTGGTGCGATTTCCGGGGCCCAGGAATGAGTGCCCATGTGAGATCTGCAGCAAGAATGTGGATTGTTGTGGGAAACTTCCTAGACTAGATGAGAGAGAGAGAGAGAGAGAGAGAGACAGAGAGACAGAGATGGGGAAAAAAACTGACATTTCCCTTTTTCCCAAAAGCCTATCAGATTTTTTTTATAGGCATTTTTCCTTCAGAAGATCGAGGACTCACAATCTGATCCACTTATTTCGAAGAATAAATCTAACATGATTTTACATATTTGGGCCCCAAGCATAAATTTACAAACTCCACAAAATATATAATACACTTGCGTAACAGTTGACACTTTTATTGGAAGACATTCAATAACAAAACATACATCATTATGAACATAGGTGGCTGAAATCAGAAATGAGGAATGACATCATGCAATATGATTTGTAAACATCACTTTATTCTTTAAGCTACATGTATTTTGTTACTTTTAAGCTTAAGTACAGGGGTATAAGAGTCAGCATAATACACAATATTGCCCATTGGTATCCAAGTGATAATTATTGGAAATACTGCTGCCATGTTATCTCTAATGAAATTAATGATGCAGGCAAAAAAAAAAAAAAGTACATGACTGTATCTATATGAAGCCATAAAGACCAAATTTTCTCCACAAACAATAAAGTGATGCTTCTGAAAATGTAATCTAAAGAACTTCCATATTGTTGTTTACTGTAAGTGTAAGGCATTAATTTTCAGCAATTTCATTGATTAATACATGTATTTGAGAAATACAATGCTGCATATTACCATGCTATGCATTCGCAGTTAAAATAAACGCATTTCATATATACCACTATAAAGAATACTGATGATGTCAGCCTTAATCGGCTGCAGATGCTTGGGTCTGGGGTTTAGGATCTTTTGTCATTTTCGTTGGTTCGATAGAAAATCTATCCATACAAAGATGAGCATCCCAGATGTTTCCCTTGTAATCAGTAAAAAATTAAATCTTTGTCTTTTTGGTTCCAGATATTAATTCCATTACCTGAAGACTGCATCAAATCTGTCAACACATTCAGTACTAAAAATAAATTTACTACCCTTATAAAGCACCAGTAACAATATTAGCTTAGAACTTTCTTGTCAGGAAGCCTCCAAGCCAGTATGTCCAAATTTACCCGCAGAACAAATTGGGATTGCTCCATGTAGAACAGTTTAAAATACAATGACTAGCCTGTACATTTGCAAAATGTCGAGAATTTCATTTCCGAAGCACAAGATTCAAGAAATTTGTGAAGTGACTGACATATATAAAGAAATCCCCCAAAAGACACTGTATGTCAGTCTTCAAGTTGTGGAATTAAATTCGTTACGCTGTTAAGAGGTAAGGGCTCTGAACTGGCCACTGGCACATACCGTCAAAATTTGCAAGTTGCTCCCTCCTGGAATTTATTATCTTTAAAATGATAAGGCATGAAAACAGAAAACTATGGTGCAGAATATGTAAATGCATTGAACTTTTTTGTTTGATTATAGCAGACAATTGACATCATGTGAAAAACAGAAACACTGTACAACACAGACCATATGCCTCGCATTTGCCTCTTCGCAAGTCAATACAACAGAAGTAATGCTGTAGATTTAAAAGATATTAAAACACTCACTATAAAAAAAAAGAGACATCTACACCAAATAACACACATACATCAGATACTGACTGGAAATCAAAACTGTATTTATATGCATTCATACATTTCATGAATGCAAATTATGTATTTTGTTAGTAGCAATGGTGATTACGGCCTCTGACTCATATAACTGAATAACTCAGCCTGATTGCAAATATCTCTGGGTGGGCATTATGATGAATATGTACATGTACAAACAAACAAGTCATTCTACCAAGCAACTGGTAATCTCTGATACTCTTTCCACCACAGAAAGACTCAAGATATATCTCTGTTCAATACGACATTTTTTAAATGAAGCACTCTGAAAGATTCCAATTTAGGTCTCTTGATCTTAGCAGTGAAGTCATGGTGCCAGAAATACTGCATCTTAAATTGATGGCTAATTGTAACAATAATTCTATAAACTCAGCATTTTATTTATTTTCTTTTTTGATACATGTATAATGAAACTTCATTGTAAAACAACATAATGTTGCCACAACCACTTCTAGTTATTAAACATTACCCACCCAACCTCTTGCATTGTAATCCAATGTTTGGTAACATGAATACTAGCTACTAGCTGTAAACATCCAACCTGACATGATTTCTTGCGAAAATACATACACGGGTTCAATACATTCATCACTTACTTATTCTGCGCATAAGCACATACAACAGGCATGGATGCCTAGCAGTGATTTGTCTCAAAATAATTAGCCATGTGTCAGATGGATCATTCATAGTTTAACATCTACTACCTTTCATCCATGGTTTATTGTTTATGACTTTCATTGAAAGTTGCCTCAATCGACCACAAAATTTCAGTGTGGAACAGGTAAGCAGGTATCATGAAAGTTAATATTTTTAGACACTGAGAACTTTCAAAAATGGTCTTCCCCATTTCATGAACGATGCTTTAAAATGCTGAACAAAAAACAAAGAGTAACCACTTTGCTGAGTAATAACCTGAAAAGAGGTTGCTTTTTTATGGCTGAATGGTAAATGATAAATGTGTAGCCCCCTGACAAAATGAGGCACATTTCCTAACTACCTGATTTGAGAAAATCGTTGAAAGGCATCATAGGGTCAATTCTATCGGTTTTGCGCTTCCACTATTTTTGAAAAGTTTAACCTCTTTACTATTCCTTTGCCAAATGATAATCCTATTTGAGAAGGGTAAATGCCTCAAAACTGACTTTGAATTGAGTCACCATCATAATTTTCATAAAAAGCTGAAACTCTAAAAGCATTTTTCTCAAAACTGTGGTTCTATCACTTCTTGTTTTTGATAGGCCACATCTTCTCTGCTAACTAAATTACAGCAAATTTCTTTTTACCAAATGGAAGGACTTTGAATAAGCTATTTGGTGATACCAATATCTCCATACCACCAAAATGCACGCAGTGCCTCATTTTGTTGGGTGCCTACACAAATTATGAATGATCCTTCCCACTAACAGATCAGAATGGTACATTATTCCACAATACATTCCTGTGACTGACATTAAATACATTAAATACTCATAGATACTGCTCTAAAAAACCACAAATATAGTGAGTCTGGTAGGATGAGACATAATAACTTGGTAGGCTTCAAATTTTACCATACACTAAACATAAAGCAAGTGAGTTCAGGGGACAAACCCATAGTTTACACATAAATAAATCTTGTGAAGGAAGTTTGATGTGAAATTTCAAACATAATCCAATGGCATGGCTCTCATTTTCAGACAACATATGGACTCTCGTTCTCTTTCTTTCAGGGCATGAGAATGAGAGGCATTTAAACGCACGTACAAAAATAGCACCAATTCAAACGTCCATCAGATAGTTTGGAGAAACCTGTTTTACCATATTACACAAGACTCACACAACAGCAACCAGCAAATCCAACTTTCATATTTAATCTGAATTTAAAAAGATCACCACACAGCAGCTTCTTTCAATCTGTTCCATTCCTCTATGTAAATACACTCTGACCCGTTCATCCTTTGACCAGAATAATGCCCTAAAGAGGGTTATCTTGAATACAACTAGGTACATGTAGTTCAAACTGATTTTCAATTTATATCATAACTCACCGGTTAATCTCATAGAGCTTTCTCCTCCAAGAATTTTGATACCAAATTTGTTACTCTAGATTAAAGGCTTTGAAAGTTATGGCATTTTCTAAACGGAAAAAAAACAACCCACCTCAAATTTGCTCCGTTTTGTAAATTGCAGGATGGTTCAACTTTGACTACCCATAAAGTGTCAGTTTGCTGAGTCACACCATTGAAAATTCTCAGTTTTCACATAAAAAAGGGGTAAGCATCACACTCGATTTTCCTTAAGTGGTAAAAATACATCAGCATCTTATTTTAGTCAAACATCATCTGAGGTGATTTTTGTATTAATTTTGATCCTGGTCTGCTAATTTTTCTGCCCGTTTCTCGGTCAACAAACTTTTCAGCTAATGATTTTCACATGATTTTCACCTCAAAACATGATGAAATAAACACTGAATTAAACTTCTTTTATTTGGTTATCTCTGCGAGTTATTTTCAAACATAACACTTGCAGAACGAAGAGAAACCAGGGTGGCAATCCAGGCAGAGAAATTCAACAGCATAGAGAATCACCCAATGAAAGAGAAGCTAGGAGACCTGGCAAGGGGAAGGCTGAAACGTACGAGCTTTGTTCACAAGGCAAAGCGAATAAGAAGACAGCTATCACACCTTCCCCAGATTGCCCACCCCCTGACATCTGTACCTGAACAGACCCCTTGGACGGAGGAGACAGAGACCCAAGTCCAGATACACACAGACGTTGATGGTGTCTTCAACAAGGGAGAACAAAGTGAAGTAGAAAGAAGAACTGCTGTACTCGGCCTACTTGATGACAAGTATCCAAGCGAATCATGGGTTCGAGTCTACACAGATGGCTCTGCTGAGAATGCTGTAACAAACGGAGGTGCCGGAGTGTATATAGAGTATCCAGACTCGACAAGAACGGCAATTAGCATGCCAACCGGAACCTTCTGCAATAATTATGGATCAGAAGCCAAAGCCCTCATGACAGCTGCCACAGAGCTTCAAGTAGAGGACAGCAACATCGTCTTCCTCACAGATGCAAGATCAGTCATTGAGGCCCTTCAAGCTGGCAAGCTTAACGACCTGAAGAAATGTTTTACACAGCTTGGAAATAGAAGCAGGATAGTCCTACAGTGGATACCATCACATTGTGGAGTCCCAGGCAATGAGAAGGCAGACCAACTGGCCAAGGAGGGCTCCGGCCTGGAGCAGCCACAGTGCCTCCTAAACTACTATGAGAAGAAAAACCTCATCAAAAACAACAGATGGCAGCAAATAAACCAACAGGATAAATATCATCTCCTGAACAGAGAGGATCAAGTACTATTGTTCAGACTAAGAACTGGTCACAATAGGCTCCACCACCACATGTTCACCAAGTTCAAAATAGGAACATCTGCCATATGCGAGTGCAGCCAGTCTCCTCAAAACACGGAGCATATATTGCAGAACTGCACACTCCTCTCAGCACTGCGAGAAACATATTGGCCCCAACCCACCGACCTGAATATCAAACTCTATGGTGCTCTGCCAGAACTGCAGAAAACCGTAGATTTTATTAAAAGAACAAATCTGCAGATTTAGATTGGTGAACGAAAGAAGATTTTCAAACATCTGTGCTTCATTGGCGTGATTTTCTGCCATCCTTTATTATGAGGGGGTTAAATCCAAATGCACAACTCAAAGCGAAACAGCAAGACTACATCTTGTTCAAGCAACAAAGAGGAAGGTTTGAGCCTTATTTTGATTAGGATATATAATGTGCCATTTTACTTCAACACACAGCCATAGTAACCTTGTAATGTTGACCTAAAATTATGCCAAATGGGATTTTGCCCCGTTAAGCGGGGCAGTTTGGACTACCTAACTCGACTCTCAATCATGCACAAAAAGTCTGTGCAATTGTACATAAACAGAGTTCATCATTATAAGTGTATTAGCCAGGGAACTCATACTATCGTAGTTCCTCTAAATTCAAATATTACCTAAAATTTTGGGCAACATGATCTAAATTCTGGTAAAAGGTCACTAGTAAATATTCCAGCTAAAACTTGTTTCAATTTTGGTAAATATTTCCTTTTGCATGAGGCTGAAGCTCAGCTGCCAAAAATTGGGACAAGGGCATATGTAAAAGATAAATTAAAAAATTATATGTAAAAGAGATATGTTGCATTCTCTGGGAAATTAAAATTATTCACCAAATAACCACACATTTCCCATACTGCTAAACTGAAAAAAGATTTGCACCATCATGACTTGATGGCTGGAGAAGTACAAGAATAAATGCTGTACATTAAAAAATGAAAGAGTCTCCCACTCTCAATGATTGTCTTCACAATGCTGAGTGTCCAGCAGGAGTTGTGATCTACACACAGTAATACCATGGAATGTCTGTACATTTTGCAGAGAGAAAATTATTTAACTATGGGACTCAGATAGGTAGGTAAGTAATATCAATCTTCTTTTCACTCAAATTCATAGTTAACATTTCAGTGATAGTTAACATTTCAGTGATAAAGATCCAGTACGTTTTCTTGAAATACTAGCCAAAATTAAGAGACCTGTGAAAAAGTGTTGAAAGTACCGTTTCAATACCCAGGTTGCAAATCACAGAATTCTGAAACTCTGACATGCCAAAAATAAGGCATTAACTATGAATTTTCACATACTTCTAATGATCATTATAACAAAAATTTCACATATTCACTCAAAGATCTTGAAATATGCATTATGTATAACTGATTTATCTAACTTACAAGTGATGGTAACCTTTCCTGTCACACACCCACCTTCAATGATTAAAGGTGCAAAAATAAGTTCTGTTTTACAGCACGGGGAAAGACAAATGCTGGCTTGGTAATACATTCTGAAATTTGCAAGCTAAGCCACACATGACAGACAGAAAAATATCAGAATCTGTTATCTGGTCCTGGACTTTCTGTCATCTATTTCTCAAGAAAAATGTTCCTTGTCATATCTGGTTCCATCATTAAATTTTCAGTTTCAGTTGTATTGACAATGAACAAGCTGTACATTCTACACACTTCATCCAAGGAGAATGAGCGACAATCGTTTCCCCAATTGCTGAATTGACACTTACTGACATCTGGCAATTTCTCATGAATAAAAAAATAATTGCATAAAGATTTTTATTTTATGCAAAACTAATTGTTACAATGGTCACAAAAGGCTCCACTTAAATAATGTGATAGCTAGATGAGGGATATAAACTAAAACCAGGGAAAGGCTCTAAATGCTGAATGATTCGATAAATCTGCACCCATGGATTATGGTCACAGAAATCAAATTAAGCGTACAGGAATGACTGATGTTCAAGGAATCATGGCAGCAAGTAAAGCTAAACAAAAGTGGTGGGTAATGATATGAGGAGAATTAGTAGTAGAAGAATCTCTTTTGGTATCTCATGTTACTGCTGCTACTATACAGGAAGTCATAAATGCTTTCTCATACGGCTGATTGATCTTGCAGTTGCAAGTGACCTGTGATCAAAATCATAGTTGGTGATTAAATTTTGTTACTATACCAGGATTGTGATAATGGCCAATACAAACATCTTCATATATGACTAGCAGTAAACTGGCTGACATACCAATGAATTTTTTAACACCGATAGTGATGTTCTCAATATTCTTCAGATCTTGTTGAAAAGAAAGTGAAATACTTATGTGTGACAAATTATAAAAGTACCCAAGAACGTGGAGCCTACAAAAAGCATAATTTATACCCTTACAACCCTGAAGCTGTGTTTTCATGTGTATGGAAATGGAAACGGCAACAAAAGCGTCAAAAACCCTTCATGTAGAGAAATAGAGAGAACATTTTCATGTGTACGGAAATGCTATTTCTGTCCTTATGGAATTGCTCTTTCTTTTTACAATTTGATGGATTTTTGCTGTTTCCATACGCATGTAAACACACCTTTACAAGTTCAGCATATACATAATATGGTTCTCTGTTCAACAGCAGCACCCTTAAAATGGTAGGAATCTAGGTAAGTACTCTTGGTGTGGGATAAGTTTAACTGATCAACTGGTCTGGTCTAGTTCTGGGTTTCATCCCCAACAATATCAGAAAAATTCAATTTTCCTTGCTCCCAAAGTAACTTGTACAACAGGTTCTTGGGTAAAGCCAGCAAGCAGCATTGACATCGAGTTTGTTGATCAGGTTTTTGCACTACCACACAGTCCCATGAGTTTGTGTGCCGGTTGAAGGAGCGGACAGCATGGATCTCTCCTCCACCCATGTCAAGTTCCCCAACAACAAGGATATCATCTCCATCATATAACACACCATTGATGAGTGAAGTCTCACCTGCTGCACAAAGGCCATTTGGACCTGACCGTGTCTGAATTGGCATCCAGTAGTCATTTTTCTCAGAGTAAAATTCTGTGCCACACAATTTCAGACTGTGTCCTGAATGCGCAGCACTGGGGCACTCAATGCGCCGAAAACCACCAAAAACATAAATATCATTTCCCACTGCCACTGCTCTGGCATCACATCTTCTTTCTCTCATGGGGGAAACTGCATACCATGTGAGGGATCGAGTGTCAAATACTTCCACAGATTCATAAAATTTGCCAACGATTCCTCCCCCAAGGACATAAATTTTTGATCCAGCTGCTGCATAACAAGCCCATGCTCTTTTCATGATCATGTCGGGCAGTGGCTTCCATTTGTCAGTGAATACATCATACACTTCCATAGACATGAGTGGGTCCGTCATATCATTGCTTCCCCCAATTGCGTAAATCATGTTCTCAATGGCAACTAATCCAAAGCCTACCCTAGCATGATTCATTGGGGCCACAGGTGTCCAGCAGTTATTAAAAGGATCGTATTTCTCACAACTGTTCAAGATTCTCCAGTTACTGTCTCGGCCTCCAGCAACATACAAGTAACCACCTGTGAGAGAAACAAAAAAAATATTTTCTTGACATACCGTACTTGAAGAGGTAATGCATGCAGATACTATCAAGAGTATCCCACTGCATTAAAATAGGAATAGGTTACAACTTGTTTCCAAGACATATCACACAACCAAAGCATTTTAGAACACATTTTCAAAAATTTGTCTTATGCATATTATAATCTCTAAACTGTTCGATTTTAAATGCACCAATATGTACTTACATAAAGATTTTAAAAGCATAAATGCATATACTTATGTTCTTCGGAGAGTGCATTTAGAATTTAACCTCACGATCCTAGAATATTTTCTTTATGATGGATCAACTCTGAGATCACTGGTGTCTGAAAGGAATAATGAATAAACTTGATTCTATTTAGTTTGTGCAATTGTGACATATTAATATTATATTCCACTTTCTTCTTGATAGCCATGAAGGTTCTTGTTACAGAACAATGTACAAACGTTCAAATTTATATATCAATGCTTTAGATTGTTTGCAGGTCTGATACAATTCTGACTAGTTCTAAAAGTCTACATTTTTATATCTATGAATGAAAGAAGGGATAAACTATATGACTGACCAACTTCAACCAGGCCATGCTGTGATCTTGATGTTGACATGCTGGCCAAGTTCACCCACTGATTTGTACTCCTAGCAGATGGATACTTGGTTTTCACTGGCCTTACACATCTAAGATAATCTTTAGTTTCACAATCATCTCTGTCACTGCAAGGCAATAAAGAGAATTATAAATAATGTATCAAATATATTCTATAAAAAGCCCTTGTCTGTTGATTTGTTATATTATATGTATCACATAATATACATTACAGTAAAACCTGGCTATACCGCCACCCGTTATACCGCCAGCTTTTCGCCGTGGTACGGATCTGACACCTATACAAAGTCACTAAAAATCTCGTTATACCGCCATCCGCCAACAGTTTAACTGTTACATTCATAACTAGAGTATAGTAAATATTGCTCGTTGTACCGCCAACGTAAATTTAACCCCCATTCCCCACCTCTACCTAAATCCAGCTAACAGACGGAACATCACTTGGCGCCACAGTCTGTGCTTGTTACTCAAACATCAATCCTACTACTTCGCTTTTGAAGTCCTGATATAATATAGGCCTACTGATGGATCATGCAGTGGGAAAGGCGGGTCACAGTTCAAATTAGTTCAATCTCCTCTCGCTCAATAGAGAGTTTGCGTGCGAGGTGATGCTTCAACTGGTTCGCACTGGTCACGGGGTACGATGCAAACAGCACACGTTTGTTGCTGAATTGTAATGTAGCATTATTTGTCGTATTGCAATACATAATACTTTTCTTTTACTTTTAAGGTACGGTTTCCAGAATAAATAAACTCCCACACGCATAAACACAAAAAACAATAACAACAACAAAATACAAATGAAAGCAATGTAAACTTCAAAATGACAAAGGAGGTTTATGTCCAGTGGAGCAATAAGGGAGATAACTGCATTATTTTAGACATGTTAGCCAGTCCAAATCCAATGTTGGTAAATTACTTATTTCCCTTGTCATGCTATACAAAAGCGGCAATGTCAAAGACTGTGGAAATTATAGAACCATCGCCCTCATCAGTCACACCAGCAAAATCCTGCTCATCATCATACTCAACAGAATGAAATCTAAGGTAGAAGAGGAACTATCAGAATGTCAAGCTGGTTACAGGACCAACAGAGGAACCGCTGACATGCTTTTCATACTACAAATAATGATTGAACAGATAAGAAACAATGGAAACGAAGCCTTCATCACGTTCATAGATTACAGCAAAGCGTTCGACAGCGTTAGGCACCATCACCTGTTCGATATAATGATTAAGATGGGATTCCCGAAACACCTTGTGACCCTCATCGCTGCACTATACCACGAACAAAAGGCAACGATTAGATGGAACAATGAGAACTGTCCATATTTCAACATCGAGAAAGGAGTCAGACAGGGTTGCATACTTTCACCTCATCTTTTCAATATTTATACTGAGCAGATCATGAGAAACGCAGACATAGAAGATATGGGAATAAAGATCGGAGGCCGAAACATCACAAACCTTCGCTACGCTGATGACACAGCTCTTATGTCAGATAACATCACCAGCATGAAAAGAGTGTTGCACAGAGTGGATGAAGCGGGCAAGACAGCAGGCCTACACCTAAATGCTAAGAAAACCAAAGTCATGCATACTGGAACAGGGCACCATGAACACCAGGAGATACTAGTAAACAAAACAGCACTAGAAAAAGTGACTGATTTCAAATACCTAGGATCACATAAATCGCAAGATGGAAGCTGCTCAAAGGACATAAAAACAAGGATAGGAATGGCAAAACACAAAATGGTTCAACTAAACAACATTTGGAAGGATAGAGGCACACCAACGGACCTCAAAGTGAACATACTTAAGTGCTTGATCTGGCCAGTCCTACTATATGGTTGTGAAGCCTGGACACTCAAAAAGGCAGACATAACAAGATTGGAGGCAGCTGAAATGTGGCTTTACAGAAGGCTACTCAGAATAAGTTGGACAGAAAGGAGAACAAATACAAGCATCTTAGAACAGCTTGGCACCACCAGAAGAATAACACCTGAAATAAATAAAAGAAGACTTGCATACATCGGCCACGCGGCCCGAAACAAAAGCACGGCCCTTATGATATCAATCCTTCAAGGAAAGACAGAAACAAAGAGAAAACAAGGAAGACCACCCATTACATATCACGATAACATCAAGAAAGTCAGCCAGCTGGAAATAAGTGAACTAACTAGGAAAGCTAAGGACAGGATTGGGTGGAGGAGATTTTGTCGTGACATCCACTGTAGCAGCTAACATCGATGACGATGAAGCCGACAGGTGACAGGTGACATGGTATTTTCGTTGTACCGCCATTCTCGTTATACCGCCATTTTTCTGTTTGCCCCTTACTTGGCGGTATAACGAGGTTTTACTGTACATACATAAAATCACTCTTACCTATTATTTTGTGAACACAGATAAGTAAAATTAAAAATGACGAACACAAGAGCTTGAGATAAATAGTGCATTACTATCAAAGACGTATTTTTAAGATATGTTAACTCTTAGATGTAAAAGAACATGTGCGAAATCTTCTCTTTCCTGCTTCTGAAAACTATTTTTTTTCAGACCCTTGAAATAGCACATCTATTTGGCCACATGATGTAGAAAGTGAAAAAGGTGATGGCTTAAAAACTTATGAAAACTAACTAACAAGCACAGATAATGACACAAAATTTTTCTATTCTTTTTCCCTGACAATTTCTTTGTGGGTGTTGGGAAAAATCACACATTTATTCTTTTTCTTCCTCTTCATTGTGCTTCACACATTTTCAGGCAATCTACAGAATGGTTTTGTGCAGACAACTTCATTTAAATTTTCTGTGAATCAAGGAAAAGTTCTCTCCACATGACTGATGCACATGCTGAAGCCTGTTCTTTTGGAAAATAAAACCTTGACAGCTGCAAACAATCTTTAGATACATACTGCACAAACATGATGTTGGGTCCAAATACTGTTAAAATATGCAATAGCGACGAATTCAATAAGTTTATAAATTTTCAGGTCTCTCTGTTTTTGCTGCAACTGACACAGGTAGGCAGCACACAGCAATGCTGGAATTTGAGTGACAGATTTGGGAAAAAGATGGGTGTAAAATGAAATGACCAAAAGAGCTAAATCCTATTTCAATATGATATGTTTTCATACAGCTGCATTTAAGCATGAAATGATGGGTGCAGAATGTTCAAGGAAAGCTTGTAACAACATGCAGTTGTCAAGCTTTAGTGTGCAGTTACAAAGATCCTCTTTCATAAGCTGCTGCACAAAAACAGATAATGAATGGCTACAATGTATACCTAAGCAGATTAAAATGTATACCTGGGCAGATAAGTTGTTTCAAAATTACTTTCTCGACTTACGATATGAATTAGCAAATAACAATTTATCTCATCCCCACTGCAATGGATTTTCAGTACCACATAACTCTTTATCCATTATAAAGTCAGTCTGACCAAATTACATTAACATGGATACCATCAAATAAGATTAAAAGCCCTTCCAACTGGAAGATGAAAAAAACAACAACAACTTACGTGCATCCCCCTTCTCCTCCACATGACACAATAACTTTGGTAAACCCCCTGTGGGTATAAGGCATGTCCTTTTGAGTGATTCTGAGCTCAGTCACTAGATTTGAGAATTTTTGTGCAACATTTCCACTCAGTTCCCTTAGCTGTAAACAGGCCTCGTCAGTCAACTGATTGGCAAATAACGTATGTCTCATGAGATCCATTGCCTCACTCTCCCTTGATGACGGATCAAAATGGTACCAACGAAGAATTATTTCCAGGATTTCATCTTCTCTTCTAATCTCTAATGTTGTTCTCGACAGAAGTTTCTGAACTCTTTCTGCACCCAAGCGAAGAAACTCCTCATGCTGGCTCACCTCACTATAAACAAACAGAGATCATTATTTGATAAAATTTGATAAAATTATATCTTTTTCCTGTGCTTTCAAAACTACTAAAATCTAGCTCAAATTCTGCATGGTTTGCATTGAATTTGTTCAACATTCCAAAGCAGAAACCCATAACATCAGAAAATCAAAAATTCCCTCGTGCATTAGTACAACACAAGATGCTTTATCTGATTAAACCAGATACCTTCATTACTTTATGCTTATGAATGTCCGTAGGGGCATGGGGCTCTAATAAATCCTCAAATATCAATGGTGCTGTGATTACTCTGCCAAATGATTCATACTGAAGAAATTAACAGCATTTTTATTTCTACTCAGCATCATATGATTACCTGAAATTTGCATCCAAAAACTGTGTGACTTTCAAGTGCCACCAGGAACATGACAACTGGGAGGTGAAGTCTGATATTCCTATGCAGTTGTGAACATTGATGCATGTATCTAAAAACTCACAACAGATGTCTTTCAAGTCTGCCATAAGTAGCTGATCTGCAGCCTGTGTAAAAAAAATTAAAGCAATCATAATACCTGTAGCACTGTACACTTTTACAATCTGAAACCACACATTTTATAGCACATTTCTGATACTACAAAACAATCTTAAGCTTATGGTATTTACTTGAACGTTCAACCAACGCAACAGAACAAAATCACATGTGGACCAAGTTCATGGTGTTTTGGGGCAAAACATTCTTTACATCCTGGAAAACGGTTTATTGTCAAGTTATACAAATTAACTATTTCTTCAAGTTCGTATAGACAGTTGCATTGTGTTAGTTTAATTGTAAAGATAACATGGGAGTATATCATGGGCAGTAGTACTAGTAGTACAATGAATTCAGCTTGTTAAGGAGAAAACCATGACAGATACTTCCTCTGGTTTTGCAATTAGCACAATAATAAATATGGTATCATTCGTGATAATGAAATTTTGAGAAAGTGAAAATACTACCTAAAGGATTTAGAATGAGTCTTGGCAGTCAAGGAATCTGAAAATTCACAGAAAGGTTTTCTTTGCTGCTCGTTACATTCAACTGAACGTTTCAAGAATGTAAGGGTTAATTATCGCCTGCCTCACAAAGGAGATCCCTTAAAACAGTCTCGAATGAATTTCAAAGTTGACCAAATGAAAGCATGCCAAATGAGTGTTTGATTTCACATGAAAGGATGAAGGGAATATCGCTTTTGGTGGAACAGTCAGATACGTAGAAAAAAGTATTGTCATTCACAAACTGCTTTGACACAGCGAGTCACTGACAAATATATCACCTGCAACATGTCTTGTATATTTCCAGGATTCAGTTTCACTTCTGCTGTGTAGATAAAATCCAGGATACTGCGAAATGTGTTTTCATCTATTCCCATGTGATCCAACGACACAGAGGAAGTTGATGACCCAGACTTTTCCTCAACATTACTAGTCACATGACCATCATAGTCAAACAATGCACTGTAAAAGCAGTGGAAGATATATTAACATTTAGTTAAAGCATGAAAACGAGGCAGAAAGTGGGGGTAAAGACACACTTATTTCATACCAGAAATTATTATTTTTCACTACTCACTTTAAAACTTTATAAATGTTATACTGGAACAGGTTCTGTTCCTATTAAACTAAAGTGAACTTTTCAAAAGCAAAAATGGTTTCTTGCTAGTTAATCATGTCTTCATAACCCAAATGTCATGGGAACTCTATTGTATCAATTCCTTTATTTGTACAACTTGTACAACTATAAAAAGCATTTTTTTTTGGTTCATCTGATCATCGTTGCTTTGCTCCAGAGTATAATTTAACTGCGACTAGGATTTTTTCATATTTAAAAAAAAAAATTTTCAGATGAATTATAATATTAGCCAACTGTATTGGGTGTGAAATCACAAAGAACGTCAGGCAGAGCAAATAAAAAGTAATGAAACACAACATGACATTGACAAATAGAGCAGAAGACCCCCAAAACATATTTTCAGTAAATACAGAATAGATCCAGGTTACCATGGAGAGAGAAGCTGTTCAGTTCACAATGACTAAAAGAAATCATTTACAAACTATGTTTAAAATTTGATTTACCTTTTTATTTCTGTCCCCTTTAATGAAAAGGAATAAATAAAATGAACAGGAAAAAGTAATCTGAAGCACACTAGTAACATCGATCAATTTCCCCATGACATCAATTTTGCAGAATCCTGATATCCTTAAAAAAAAAAAATTTCCTAAAAATGAGCATACCTAGGTTAAAAAAAAAATGCTATGGCGTATGATTGAACTGTAAGACGGACCGGACCCATAGTCTCTGACAGTCTGACTGATAACCGCAGATGCTGGCCATTGGACTATATGATATGGCAGACCGCGGTATGCGGGAGAACTTTTCCATTGTACTTTTAGTAGACATCACAAAACCAAGAAACCCTCCATCTGCGAATAAGATTGGAGGGAGGTCCTCCGCCCGTCCACACCAGTCAAGAAAATACACTAAAGAGGGGACTTTTGAGCGGGCTTATCAAAAGATTGGGTAGTATTTGTATGGGACAAAGAAAGAAGAAAGAAGGAAAGCGCGGGTTAGGGGAGGTCTTCATCATATTATATTATGTTTGTTAACTTTTTGGTAAGTGGCGCTGACGGCGGGGGGGGTCTTATTCCCAGAATAATGTCTGCGAATAAGATCCAGATCTTACTTTATGTCGGGAATAAGATTTGGAGCAAAAACAGTCAAAGTTCTACCAGGCAGACTTCACTGATCTCACGTTTCACAATTAGATCTGGATCCAGAATCTATGTAATACAGATCTTGATCTGGATCTATAGATCTAGAGATCTAGAAGTCTAGTCTATTTTGTCTTTTTTTTTTTTTTTTGGCTTGCCTTACCGGAAGTAAAGACTGGCTGCTGACAGAATGTTCTTTTGAACTGGAATTTTACTGTGTCCGATTGTAACCACAGCATCACATAGATTTGATCTTTCCCTAGCTTCATTCAAACTTTTCAAAAGTTTCGAGGCATGTTCATGATAGAAGAGCTTCTTGTTGGGTTCCTCGTTGGCCATTAGCTCCGCCATTTTATTACTTCACCTGACTGACTAAGGGATATCACCATTCACCAATTACTGAGGAAAAAAAACCCAGTGTCGTGCTATTTTGAAGTATCGATATGTTCTGTTCTGAGCAAAAATGATTATCCTCTATATCTTTAAGTATCTACTCTTTGCAATACTTTACTCCCATCATTTTTCCATTAATTTTATATGGTTATTGAAAGTTCCTCGTCTCAGATGTAAACAAACACAGCCGTAAAAAAAATAGGCCCAGTATCGTTTCATTCTATCATTTAACAGTACGGCTTGTCTCCCGTGATCAGGGTGGATAAATTAAAAAGTTTTACCTCCCATGGTAAGAAAACAAAATGACCGCTGGCATAGAGATCACTCATGGAGGAGATCGTCGAAATTTCATGGCTAAACTGCACTTTTACCCTTATTACACTTGGACACTTCTTAGATCATCGAAAAATCATGCTTCCACGAGAGTTGTCATAGAGCTGAGATTCTTCAACCGCTCACTTCAGACATTTTGCATTGTTTTTGTTGAAATGTATCATTGTATGGAGCAGTTTGTACATGTTGGCTACATGTATTTGTATGTGTTTCCATCATGTCTATGAGCCAGTATAATATATTTACCCCATCCTTTCCAGTTTCCCTTCCCAAACAACGACAACAACAACAACAAAACTCAAGTACCGATATCCTTCCTCTACATTTTTTTTTTTAGCTTAGGCCTATAGCCTACATTTTTTTTGTTGTTGTTGTTGTTCAAATGCATCAGGCAGTTTGGGACAATTTTTTTTTCTTCTGACACAGTAATATACCGGTATTTAATTTTATGGCTAACATTCTAGCAGGCTAAACATTCTAGCAGGTTAAACATTCGATGTTTTCATTTATAGTGACTGGTTGTATAATCTCAGATAATATTCAGATATTATGATGTAGGCTATAAATGTTATCGCCGGTACGCGTGTTAACAAACAGATATGCCATGTGTTATGACAAGAACTAAACTACTTAAACTGATGAAATAAATGAAGGACCGGAAAGATAAATGTCGAAGAAGAATTTATTGGGCGGATAAACAGAGACTGAAAGAACATCATACAGGTTCAGTAGACACGCCAAATTTTAAAAAAGGAAGACATCTAGACCAGTCACCAGTCACGTTCACCAACAAAATAATAATATGCCGAGGTATGTCAGCATCAGTGGCATTTTTTCTTCCCCCTTTGTTTTTCTTCCGAAGACTAAGAAAAGCATAACGTTTATGAAAAGAATTAATACATACATATGAAATATAATATATATACTCTTTGCATTTCCCGGTTATTTCGCTGATCGCTTCACCTGTAAGGTATGCAACATAATACAGAGCTGAAAGCCAAAGTATGTAAGTAGAGTGGAGAAATGTCAAAGCTGAAGAATCTCACTGTGCTGCCAGGTCGTAGAATGAAGGTTGCTTAACGGCACTTGAAAAGAGTTGGATGCCTAATGTGGCGGGTCAGCAACCAGAAGTGCGTACGGGTCCATTTCCAAGGTCTTTCTATTAGAATTTTAGGTCGACATTGAGACTGAAAATAGTGGAATGGATACCGGTAGACATAATACAAATCTGAACTGTGCACATATTCATGTAATTGTCAACACCAGATGCAGGCCTACTTTTTCTGTGGACATCAGTACTTCTGGCTGCTAACCCTCGACATGTAAGCAAACTAAGATATATAAATCTTAAGGGACCCACACAGTGCAACCATTTTAGACGCAGTTTCGTCTCGATACCAGCTCTTGACCCCGGTGAACTTGTCGTACGGCAAGCTTTTGGTGTGGTGTGTACACAG
Source organism: Onchidella celtica (assembly GCA_963931925.1). Classification (NCBI taxonomy): domain Eukaryota; kingdom Metazoa; phylum Mollusca; class Gastropoda; order Systellommatophora; family Onchidiidae; genus Onchidella; species Onchidella celtica. Next base: position 49,637,494 of record OZ007567.1, on the reverse strand, counting down.
TCGAGTAGATCTAGGTTCTACACTCTACACACATGATACAAGATGGAATCAACAAACGTAAATGAATGTCTGATTGCGGCTGTGCCAAAAAGGCAAGCCTTATACGATAAAACTGGAGACAATTTTTATTATTCTAACAGAGTACATATAAATAGACAATGGAAGGCAATTGGAGAGGAACTGGGCATTGATAATTGATGGTAAATTTATTTCACTTCGTACAGTATTGGATATATAAATCCCTATGTCACAAACACACACCCGTACACGCATATCCATTTCTCTCTCTCTCTCCCCCCCCCCTCTCTCTCTCTCCCCCTGTCTCTCTCTCTCCCCCCCCCCCCTCTCTCTCTCTCTCTGTCTCTCTCTCCCCCTCTCTCTCCCCCTCTCTCTCTCTCTCTCCCCCTCTTTCTCTCCCTATCTCTCTCTCTCTCTCCCCCCTCTCTCTCCCCCTGTCTCTCTCTCTCTCTCTTTCTCTCTCTCTTGCATCCAAAATGTTCTCAAGCACCACCTTATATTAGTGAACTACTGATTGATTAATTATTTGCCACCCAGAACATTAAGATCAACATAGAAAAAACCTGCTTACCATCCCTCACACTAACACAAAGAAATGTGGAGATCGAGCTTTCACCTTATTTGGTCCTCCAGTCTGGAATAACATTCTTTCAGTGGGTGGGTGGGTGGATGAATGAATGAATGGGTGGAAAGATGATGGTTGGATGGTTTGATGATCAGAAAGATGAGTGGGTGGATGGATAGATGGATGGGCGGATTGGTGATCAGAAAGATGAGTAATTGGATGGATAGATGGATGATGAATGGGTGGATTGATGGTCAGAAAGATGAGTGGATGGATGGGTGGATGACTGGATGGATAATTAGTTAGTTGGATGGATAATTCGTTGGTTGGCTGGCTAGGTGGATGGATGGACGGATAGATTGGTGGATGGATGAATGGGTAGATGGATGGATGGATGGATAAATGTATGGATGGATGGATATACAGGTGAAAGGATGGATAGACGGATGGAAAGTTGGTTTGCTGGTTGGATAAATGGCTTGATGAAGGGATGGATGGATGGAAAATGGTTGGTTGGTTGGTTGGACGGATGGAAAGCAGAATTAGAGAGGTAAACGACACATGGAGGGGGAGGAAGAATAAAACTCACACAGCCCAAAGGCACGTTGTCACAAATGGGAAAAAACATCTCCAATTTCCCTCTCTCTCAGTCAGCTTAACAGTCTATTATTACATTTGACATTTGCACGGAAGCTGCTCACACTTGATCTTAAATTTGCCCTTCAGTCTTTGGCCGGTGGATTCTGCTGAGCTGTGCCCCTCTAATGCAGCATTCTGGATACATATTGTATATGTCATATTTAATGGCATGTATGAATATCATTATAGTGGACTATGTTTGAATGTTCAAATATGACGGTGATTGTACTGAAAATGGTAGAAGTGATGATGGTTTTAATGCTGGTGGTAATGGTCCGTTCCGTTGTTGATGTATGTGTGATGTTAATGTTTACTTCATTTGTCATGTCAGACGGCTGTAATGGCCATTAACATCGTCTTTGCATTACCCGTTGTGTACAAAATATATGCACAAAATCAAATTAGTCGGCCTTACATTAATGTTATTGTCATCGTTCCAACTTCCACCAACAACAAAAATACAACGACAATAACATTTTCACAACTATCACTGACTTCGTTTCCCGGCTTGTCTGCAGAGAGAAATGTGGTACAAATCTGATAAGACAAAAAGTTCCCGCCGATATTTACTCTATGCTGCCAGACCAGCACGCACCACGCCTGCCGGCTGTCTACCTCAAACCATGGGCGAATATGACTCCGAACTAATAACTCTTACAATGGGTATTAAGCCCTGGCTCTCTCTCTCTAGTTAGAATATCACACTCTACATTTTCTCGCCAAACAAATTACCTCCAAATTTACAGTGAAATTTCCTTAAACTTAGATATATTTGAGCTATTTCTGAGGTACAAGCAAACCCCAAGTACAAAATTGACGACGAAAGCGACAACAACAACAACACTGACGTTTTGAGAGTTTGAGTTAAGAGTTTGGAGAAAGCACACCAACACGATAGCCCATACAAATATACTCGGAAAAAGCGAACTATAAACAGCCTTTAGCAGAACAGTAGGACTGTAGAAACTTTACCAGAAGCGCCTTACAATAACCAGAGACGTATTACAAGGCACCAGTGAAATCTATGAAAATGCATTATATTATATGATTATGCTATTAATATTATACTTTTCATCTAGCTATGTACCGGCAATCCCCATTTGCCATCCTTAATTCTCAATTCAAAAACCTGTATAAATTGTAATTTTGAGAGTCTGAATGCGATGCTGTTTCACTGATTTCTTTTTCTTATTTAAACATTACATTTGATAACTCAGATCTAGAGTATCAACAAATAAACAGTCCTTAAACTGAAAACGACACCAATGAAAACAGAAATTTACCTGGCTGTCACAGAAAGATAAACTGTTGTATGCACAGAGATGAACATAGTTACAATACACTGATAAATGCAGGCAAATATGTGATAGAGATTTTTTGTTCTGTTAATGATTTCCGCTCAAATTTTGAGCGGGATAAACTGTACTTGTATAATGAGACAGTGTGGTTACGTTAAAGCTAGGTCTTTACACCTTTCCTTCCTTCCCTTCTCTATCATCCGGTTCCATTTTTCGACATACGGAAACATTTCCGATATCTGTAAACTCGATTACAAAGATGCACTTGCGGTCGCAGACAAGTTGCCCATTATTTTCTCTGAAGCCTCGCAGTTTTTGAGCGTGGGCCCAGCTAGCAAATCTGTGTCAAGGGAAACCGCTTACAATTCAAATTTTCGGTGGGTACAGCAAGGTTGCATTTTCGTAGGTGAGTATTACTGCCTTTTCTGTTTTTTATTGAGCATTTTCCACCTTTGTCATCGAAAGTTATTATTCATATGATTTATTGAAGTAATTGTAATGTCTTTAACAATGTCACAAAACCTTAACAAAAAATATTTCATCGTCACTTATGCAACTGTAGTCTAGCCATTGCCAGTTTGGTCACCCCTGCACCAGTACTAAAGCTGTCATCGTGATCATCATTTCTATCGCCATCATCATTATCTCACAAATGAAATCACCATCATCAGTTATCACGACACTGTCCTTCACCTTCAGCACAGTGATGTCACCAGCCTATCTTTACCAATCATTCTGAACGTAATTTTAACTGAAGACATTTTAAATTGCTGTTATTCAGTGTCAGAATCCAGCATAATAAAACAAGATGTCAAGATCCCATTTAATTAGGCTCGTTTTGAGAAAAGAGGAATGGTGAAAAGGTTTGCTGAAAACAAACGACTTCTTGTATTATAATATTAATAAGTGAGTGGGGTAGGCTACTCTAATGTCATGAACGTAAGGTACAAGTTATACATGCGAGTCATCCATTTCCAGTAAATTTCACTTTAAAGAATTCCTTCGACATTTCATGTAGACAGCAAAGATTTTGAAATTTATTGAGGTTTGCTTCTTTTAGATGAAATACTGAACGTAGTGAAGCTGATGTATTTGTGTAAATGCAGTCGAGTGAACTAATTTCTTCATCGTCGATAACAAATACCTTTGAGGCTAGCAAAACACAACAGGTCTCCGTAGGCCTATTGATATGAAATACGGAGACAAGAATCTTATGATATAAAAAAAAAACAAAACATCTTCGTTTCTGACTTGACAGATATTAAGCTACATGGCGTATAATGCACTAGGCTGTGTAAACATCGGTACCGGTAACACATAACACGAACAAAGTTAGAAATTAGTGTAATGCATTTATTGTTTGTATGAAACATTCTTGTAAATGTTAACATAATAAAAAAAAGTTTAGTGTACAAAAAAATTGCATTTGTAAAGAAATGACACATTGTGTCAGTTATATGATTTAGATCTAATGCCGTTTCGAGATTCCTATTTAAAAGGATCATGCTGCAGAGACAAAAAATTACGCATTTGACCTCACGTGGGTTTAATATTACAACGGATATCTTTATTGAGAAAAGTTGGGCAAAGGACGGGTAAATGTTTTTGATGTACCCGAACCCAACTATGTGTAATAATCAATTTATTCATATGAATATTCAGCGGCAAGCAAGAGCATAATACATGGCGTACAGGATCGGCATATCCGTGTCTATTAAATAAAATTGCAAGTGTTTCAAATAGTTCATCATAAACTTCCCATCTCTCTGCTCTTTAACTTGAAGGGGCATTGACGGTCTTGCCATTGTGGGCAATCCAGGGTTAATTACAAAAGTCCCAGACCCACCGACCTAAATGTCAAACTCTATGGTGCTCTGCCAGAACTGCAGAAAACCATAGATTTTCTTAAAAGAACAAATCTGCAGATTTAGATTGGTGAACGAAAGAAGAAGAATTACACAAGTTAAAATAGTGTTGGCATTTTCACTCGGCCGAACCAGCACATAATGATGGTGAAGTCCATTCTGTGGCTTTTGCGCACTGTTTAATATTTTTACTGAGGCTCAAACTCCATGGCACAACTAAGAATCGGAATTAAAAAACACTTATCTAATAATTGGTCTAAAATCTGGTGCCTCATGTCGCAGTGACATACAGGAAGGCCATACGCTTCCTAGGCCTGCTGCAGTGGGAAAAAGGCGTTTCATGATAACGATGTTTCTCGCTCAGACCTATTACTCCCTTCTGTTTAGATGTAATCTATTCTCCCGGCTTTTCTGATTTTCTCTACACTTGAAATAACCTTAGACATACGAGATGCATGTGCAAACTCTGAGTACTTTTTTTTTCTGGAAACATGATCTTGGTATCGACAGCTAGCATGCACTCAAGCGACGTTATCACGCATTATACCCGTAGCTCCAGGAGCGAAGTTGCAGCCTAACAGCTTCTATCTTCAAGAGTGATGATGATAAATACACCAACAACTCTTTCACAGTTTTTCACCTGCATGGCATTCACTTGCATACCCATAGCTGTTGCCAGTCTCCAAAATGCTCTTATTTTTATTGGACCGTTTAAAGAACTGCTGTTATGTAGCACGAGTGTACCAATTCCGCATTTACGACCTCCCTGCACCTGCGGTCTTATAATTATTACTCCTGTTGATTTATACATGTACCAGTAATCCATGTGCATCATAGGAACATTTGAAATGGACATGTACATCAGGAAGTGTTTGTTAATATAAAAAGAAAGAATAAACTAAGATTAAAACAACGATTACTCGTTCGGACACAAATCCAGATACTACAGGAGAATCAGCAAGCAGTAGGCCTATTACAGAAAGAGAACGTTGAACCGGTTGTGGAAAGTGGATATTGGATATCAAATGTAAATTATTGTTTCAGTATTGGCAAGTGGAAGATAATGTCGCAAATAATGGAAGCATGGCTGTGGTATTTTCATTGAGTAGGACATCTGCTGTGTTTCCACACATTAGTGCTGTGTACCTGCTTGAATTCTCACATCTGTATAATTATAAACTAAGACGTGGCAACAGATCCTGAATTAGGTTTGGCAGCAAACAGTTTCGAGAACGTGTGAGAAAGTATGTTTCCCTGACCTAAATATCATATTTTTTAGTGGCGTGGGTGAGATGGCGTGGCGTGAGCCAAATGCCAAAGCGACGCAACTGTAGGCCTATATTCACAACGCCAAAATTGGGTAAAAAGAAAAAGTTGTATGTAGCTCTGCTGCGACCCCACAGTTTTTCTGTGATTTTTATAATATTTTGTAAATTCACAAATCAAGTAGTGTGGGAGCGTGAATTAGGTTGTGCATTGTTTGAGATTTTCTTCAAGCTCAACTGCGTGACACACAGATATAGGATTTGATTAGTCAAGTTTCATTCTGGTATAGTTGAACTTGACATGATTTATATAATTTAGACATACACTTGAAAATACAATTGAAATATCACTCGCCAATTAAAATTATATTACAATTTTAGATGTTAAGTGCGTAGAGGGAATGCCTTGACCTTCTGATAATGTAAATTAAAACATTGGTGAATGCATACTTTTTCATCCTTTGTACAATGTGCCAGATAGGCAAAAGCAACAACAACAACAACAACAACAACCACTACATAGCGCCGTAATAGAAATCATTTCATTATAATAATGGGCTCGTAAGGGGCGGTTAGAAGAAAAAGAACGGGCATTCGATGAATGTTCTTGAAACATTCTATTTTTGCAGTGTAATTGAAATCGGGAGAACACATGTGCAGTTTGTTCCATGAAGAAATGGAAGACTGGCCTGCCACTGTTAGACACTGCCTGTGCAACAGCACTATATAATGACAATGACTACAAGCTCACTTTCCAATAATGGATCAAGGCCTAAACGGGGGTGAATTTTGGCGTCTGATTCTGGTTACCGTTCTTTGGCTGGTTCAGCTGAGTGATGGCTGAGTGGAAACTGAATGAGGAATCACACATTAGTTTGCTATTGAATACTGACAAATTTAGTATAGGAGACAGCAAGATGGTGTCTCCTGGCACGCTTCACAATAATACATGTATGGGATACCGACTTTATGTTGGCAGGTTTATTTGGTGGATTCATGCAGCTTCATTAGCCTTGTTGTCCTTGTTGGGATTATGGCCCGTATTACGACTGTGGCCCTTGTTGCGATTGAGGTCCTTGTTGTGATTCTGGTGCTGGCTGTGACGTCGGTGATGGTTGCGTTTGTGGCGCTGTCTGCGACTGTGGTGCTGATTGCGATACTTGCTGGGGTGCTTGTTGGGTTTCTGGTTGCGAGTCATCCAGTTTTGACATAGAAGCTGCTACATGATCCTGCGATGCAGCTTGTGAATGTCTTCGCTTGTCGGAGCCGGTTCGTTTACCTGAATGAGCATGGTTGTGACTTTTCTCCATCATAGACTTGATCACGACGTCCCTTACTTCGTCATGACCCATGATTCCGGACGCCTTAACGTCTTCCAATTCTTCTTTCTCCCTCCTGTCACAAAAACAATGGATGGACAAACAATAATAATGAGATTGCAGCAATGGTATGTCATTCGATAAAACCATTAACTCTTACAGTTTCAGATGCCAGTGTTATGATGGACATTCATTATAATATTATGTCAGCTCTGAATCTGTGTGCAAATTTCAAAGGACTGACATATACGCTCTTGGAAATTCATGTATTCCGCACATAACAGTTCGTTCATGAGAACTTGTAACTGGGGGCAACTTGACTGAAATCAAGAAAACATAGATGTTGCGTGCATTTTAATGCCCAGATCTAATGATTGGTGAATAGAGTTTTTAACCATTATAATGTTGGAGCATGTTCCCATTGTATTTTTGCACGAACGACTTAAAATTTATAATGTCTCAACCGGCGTTTATACCAAGGCGTCGGTGTCAAGCCTTATCTAATATAAATTTAGTAAACGTAAATGTTCATCAATAAGATACAAATCACAGTGGCAATCGCACAACAAGCTGACATAACTATTTGCTGCTCCCCTCCTTCTCTGTCCTAAAACAATAACAATAACAACAGCAAGAACAGCAACAACAACAGCTACTATAACAAATACAAATCTCAAATTGTTTGAACTTTGAAGTGCAAACAAACTGACAATCGTGTATCTGTACATTTAATTCTTTGTAAATTAGAACCGACATTACGTAATGACCCACTTGCACTTTGGAAGAGAAGTCGTCATACCGCGGCTGTCAACCATGTATTGAAATACACGTAATAATCTAACTAGCTACGTTTTCATGATTACGGAAACGGAAACGCAAAAAAAATCCACCAGTTATTTAAAAGAAAGAGTGTTTCCGTGTTTATGGAGACGGTCATGACAATATTCTCTCCATTTCACTACTTGAACGGTTTTTAACGTTTCCGTTGCCGTTTCTGTACACATGAAAACCCAACGTAAATGTAATTTTGTAAGAAAGCACCAGTTTCCTGTTTCTGACTAATTCCACGAAAAGGAAAGACGAATGTGCATCTCAAATAGTTTCAGTAGTGAGTTGTGTTCCGGTCACGCATGCAACCACAGCCTGAACCCCGCGGCCCAGCACTTCTCCGTGCAGGCTCCAGTAGGTTTGAAGATTCGCGGTACAGGAAAAGCAACAAAACACACGTTAGTTTTTATGGGACATGGCATTCGAAAGTGTAACAACGACAATGAACATCATACATTCGTCAACACCCAGTCGGACAATGAGACCAAAAAGCCTTAGATGAGCATGTCACAAAACAAGTACTATTACTCACATAAGGTTTGAAGGTGTAAGTTTCGGTGACACATGTGGCCCAATGCGGAAAGACGGGACTCGAGTGACCATTTTGTCATCGGCAGTTGGTTCAGACTTGGATCTCGCTATGGCTCGTGTCTATAAAACAATTAATGACGTAAAATGGTTAAATTGATGATCTGTTCGATGCCCGTGAATACCATACCAAAAATACTACATGTATTTTTTTTTTTTAAATACTGACATTTTTTATATATCAAGGTGCGCTCGATGTCGTATAAATTATAGAGAAGAGCCTCTATTCGAATATTCCAACAGCTTGTTCACTAACTACACCCTGGATGTGTTTATGAAATTAATGCCCAGAACGAATGTAACCATTACTGAGTGCAAAGACGATGGTTGCCCCCATTTTGCTGGAAAGAATCAAATAGTGACTTCAGGGAAATGTTTCTCCAATAGACCCTTTTCATTTACCGTCCTCCATATCACGTGATATGCAAACACAATGGCGGCGTGCCCCACTTGTAGGGCGGAAGCGGTGGACAACAGTCGAACGATGCCATCCTCTTGTTGGGCACCCAACTGTACAAACCCGTTACGTGCTGGTTCTGGCATAAAAATGCATCTTTGCTTAGACTGTGCATATATTCAGATGCCATCACTAAGGCAAGTGGAGGTTTTTGCCCTACACGGTGCTTTTCGAAGCCGTGCGGCTCCCCGCAAACAACCGTAAAAGCGTAATGCGGAAGTGAAAAGGGTCTATAGAACCACTGACATAGGCTTACGACCTCAGCTTCAAAGCATAAACATTGATTCAGCAGCCCACTAAGCCCCGCCCCCTTTCTCATTCTCATTGTTTCCTCTTGAAACATTAGGAGTTGTCAGCTTCGACAACACGCCACATACCTGTACGATGTACGAACTACTTACCGACAATTCTACCATATAGTAATCTTTCATCTGAAGAGCCAGTGCTTTTTCAATAGCAGTCATAACACCAAGTAAGTTGGTATCTTTGATTCGTCCATCTTTGCCAACGTAATCGCTTAGAGTGGCTTTGTCCAGTTTCATGATCCTGGCAAATTAGTATTGTTAGAGTAGGTAGATGGTTGAAGATGGAGGTGGCAGAGATACACAAGCAGAGGGGTGCGGATCAGATGGCTATTATGAGTGAGAATAGGAAAGAGGGAAAGATCGTGACAAGCAAACATGCGATAAACACATGCCCATCACAGCGAAGGCGACCCCTTCAAAGGTCCACGACGAGTAGAGTAGTCCTTCATTCACAGTCTCCCAGGGCATAAAGATTCCGCGAAGCGAGAAGGAAAGAGAGATAACCGGGGCCTCTAGCAATTACAAAAAATGTGCAGATTATAATTATTTATTAAGTCGTCGTGGATAATCGTCATTAGTGCTTTCATTTGTCTCATTACTAATTATAGCCATCTTGAGCAGTTTTCTGATGAAGATCAATCTACTGTCTGATTTCTTTGTCCTTTGCGCGTATAGCCTGCAAAAACAGGCAGGCATGTCCAAGTTGTCATGATTTCAATACGCGGAGTTACCTTGAACATAGCATAGACCAATATTCACAATAATGAAACATAACTGTCGGGTAATGGTTGTAATTAAGAACCAAGATCTAATTTTGGCTCATTTGAACCCAGAGCGCGAAACTTGTGACCTAGTGACCTAGATGTAATAAAACATGATAGACATAGCAAAACTGTCACGATTACGACAGCCTAAAGAGCACGCACGTACCCAATTATATCTTCAATGTGGTGTGTAAACTGGTCCAGCATGTCACTGTCCTCAGTTAATCGTTTTTGGCAGGCCTCGCTTTTCATCTTGTGGCTGTCAATTCTCTCCTGAAATTCATTTTCATGGACATATAAATTACTCTTGCTATATCTGTGCTTTTGTTTATTGTACAGAAAACGTAAGGAGGCATCCAAGCCCTCTCGGTGTCCAAGTGTGTTGCTTGTGCATATACTTTTACCATGTGTCATAAGTATGTGGGCTAATGCAGGTAGCTTAGCTAAGCCGATGCGTATTGTCAAATTCAGAGAGATATGGACACGAGGGAGTGGCATATTATTTTTCAAAAATCCTTAATTTACCATGAAATTCTCATTTATAACAATCTAAATGGCTGGACAATCTATTTGTCGAGACGACTAGGTTGGTAATAATGAACTCTTCGAGAATGCACATGAATTTCACAGCATCGCTTCGGGTTGAGGTTCTGAAGGTTTGCTGCTATGTTGTGTGATCCAAGTCATTGGGCTGGCAGACTTGATTATTCTGAAAATGATGTATTGAGCATGGTGGAGAGCTTGATATAATATGGATAAAATGGAAACATTAGCTACCTGGATTGAACAAACATGCAAAAGTATCCACTGGATAATAGCCGTAGACAACAACTTCTTGGAAAAATCTAGCATTTAAATATTTACATCTGTTTTATGTAATTTTAATGTTTGCCACTATTAATTAAGGCAGTCTCCATACAACAGGACTTAAGTTTGACAGACAATCGTCTGATCCATATCTCCATACTGACCTGGATTTCCCGAATACCCATGTCCGTGTCTTTCAGATTGTCAATGTCTCTCTCTTCCATATCGACATTTTCTGACCTCAGATCACGGATCTGATCTCGGATTTTCTCGTTCTTATCCAGAATTTCTCCTAAAAGGCATAGGGCATCAAGTCACATAATTATATTTTAGCAAGAAATTTCCCAATCTACTGTCTTCGTGACTATGTACTTTATATGCAAAATATGCCCACAATTTGCACTCTCACTGAACAACATGGGATTGCATCTTCCATTAGTGGCCTGAACTGTCTCAGAAATACGCGACGACCAGACACGAGGCTAGATTTGTGGCTTTATTAACTCTGTGGGCTCTGGTGCGAAAAAGAATGTTAAAGGTTCGAACCACACAATTTCAAATCCCATTGTGTTACATTTCAAGTGTGTAGAACAGAAAATTACCGTAAGATCAGGGAATTGCCCTACAGGACAGTGAGTGGTTTGAATTGAAAATCCGACATACATATAGTTTAACGAGTATGACACTTAGGGCTCCAGAAGGTTAAATGAAATGTCTTAAACCTGACATCTAGAATAATCGTAATAAAAAGAGGCAGAAGAACAGCAACGAGTTTAGCAAAGTTTAAAGTCTGTGTGTTGCCATTTCAACCAACCAATGCTGAGAAAAAGACGAAAGTTGTCTTCTTCCTTTTCTATGAAGTCCAATATGATTTGGTTAATGTCATCCTTCCCACAGGCGACCCTGATGGTATCGAATGCCTCAGTGAACACGTCTTTTCTGTTAATCATTTCAGTGACTGGTGAGAAATTGGAATGGAGTGGATGACTATGGTGAATCATATCATTAAAATTATTATGTATAAAGAAAAAGCACGACGCTCACAGAATATAGTGATTATACAGGCAAAAGTCAGAGGGTGAGTTGAATCAGGACAAATCATTACACAATGTACTCCTATCATTCATGACTGTTCTATTACATCTTTTGACTATCCAGTTATCCCACAGGAAATTCCATGACTAAAATATTCACCAATACATAAATATATCATGCAGACCCCTCCCCCCTACCCCTACCCCTACACCCCCTCCCCCCCCCCCAAAAATGTGAACCCATCTTCCTTGATCTGAATATCTGTTTTCCTTTTTTTTCCTGAAGCAAAATTTGATAGAAACTAAAAATATTTTTGTAAACTACTATCTTTTCATTAGAAAATCAGACAATGTTGGCAAAATTTGCATTTGGGGGGGGGGGGGGGAATGGCAGAATGCACACTTAGAAAGCATGGGAGCAAATAGTTACGAGAAATAAAAAGGTCTAAGAAAGTTGGGTGATGTAAGTTTGTGCTAGGACACTAGATTAGTATGAACAGTACCTAAAGCAAAATATGGCAAATTTATGCAAGAGGAAGAGAGAATGTCTTACGGATAATCAGATGCATCACTAGAGTTGACAGCGCCCGGAGCAAATTTTTAAAAAAAATGTCGCCCATGGAACTAGCGTCTTTTAGCGCTCTGGGATTTTATAAACCATGAAAATGGCGGCCCTGTTCCCCAGTTTGGCGCCCAGGACACATGTGTCCCCATCTGCCCTACCCTAGTTTCGCCACTGTTTTATGTGAGTGCAATGAAACATGAAGATTACTGGTACACCGTGACTTACCATCTGCCAATTCCTGGTCTCTCTTCTGTTGCAGGTACTGCGTGACATCTTTGTGTTTGGTCCTCATGAAGTTTTCCATCTTGGTATCGTCATTAATAGCAAGTGTTATGTTGAGCAGCTCTCGCTCATATTCGTCTTTCACTTTAGCCAAGTGTTCTCTGACTTTGAGCTTTGTACCTTCGGCTCGATCTCTGAATTCAAATTGTGATTAAACATCTCGTAGTCAGATACTTTTGTATACATGTATTTATATAGCCAGCTTAATTGTGCTGCACTCATGGAGCAGTGTTTGGTACTGCTCGTTTCAAACTCCTGGATCAGACACATTGTAATCAACAATTAGAACGATATATAGTTACTGCGGTCTCTTTACGCTCTTCGCGGTCTATTTGGGTGCACGTTCTTTATTTACGTTTCGTATTCAGGGCTTTTAAGTTTAACAATAGAATTGAATATTTTTGCATAATTTTATCACATTCCTAAAGTTCTCAAACGTTGTTTTGTATGGATCCAAAAAAAAGTTCTGTAAATGAGTATAAAAGTTTTAAAATAAAGTTGTAGATCTTAGCCTCTTTCAGGGAGGATATGATGCGTTGCGGTTCCACGTCAGAAAATAATTTTCGTGGATCATCAGGCATAGTGCTTCCTTCGGATGTGCAAGGATTATATACATTCCGTTAAAAATGTTATATTGATGGTTGGCAATTGCATACCACACATTTGGGAGGATCTTCCACCCTAAGTTAAAAACGGTGTATGAGGTGAATGTGACCCAGACGAAGTCTACTAAGGACAATTTCATCTCTCCAATTTTGTTGAGAGGCATGAGTCCACTGTCCAAGTGGATTTTTGATAAAGTGTAGTTTATTAGACGTTTGTTCATCCCATCTAACCTGCCATATCGATTTAATGAAGTTATTAATAGCGGGTTTAAAATCAGTGTGTGGTATTTTTAGGTGTTCTGGTGGACGTTTCAATGTTTCTTTGGCCAGGGTGTCTGCTGTTTCATTTCACTTGATGTCAGTGTGGCCAGGGATCTAAAAGAGAACAGTTTCATATTCCCTGTTGGACAGTGTATGAAGTCGTAACAGATAAAAAATGTATTGATTTCATGGGTTTTCATTTTTGGGTTTTTTAAAGCCTGGAGGCAGGGCAGCGAATCAGACAAGATAATGAAGCGTACTGGTTGGGAATGGGAAATAAGATTTAAGGCCAAGTTGACTGAATGAATTTCAGCAATAAAGACGGGGGCTTTGGGGTTGAGACTGGGGCATTCGGTTTTGCCATCTGCACTTGAGAATGAGGCGGCTCCTACCAATTCATGGTCTTTTGAGCCATCTGTGTAAATAGGCCTGTGATGAGGGTATTTATTGAACACTTCTCTAAACATTTGTTTGCAAAGTTTCTGGCATGGTGTTATTCTTCACACATGCCTCGAGATCTAAGATAATGTTTGGTTTATGTGTTAGCCATGGTGGGATGGCAGGAAGTGGGACACAGAGCGCGCCAACCCTTGTGGATCGAAGACCATCCACAGATGTGAGCACTGCGGCAGAGACAGTTACACCTGGCACTGGCCTGAACAGGCACAAGCGACGCTGCTCCCGTAGAGCGGACAGACAAAACAACTAGGATCCAAATTTCATCGTCATCCCTGGCCAACGGAGGCCTATAGTGTGTTTATTTCCTACGCTCCAGTGAACTGTAAGAATTGCCCTTGCCGCGAGCCCACGGATCTTCTGTAGATTTTACATTTCATCAATTTCCTTAATGGACTTACCACCCGTTCCACCATCTCTGTGACCACTCATTATCACTCGCCGGCCCTGTGTCATCTGGTCAGAGAGCTTAACCCACGTGGGAGAGGTCTCAGGTTCGAATCCTGCTCGAGGCGGAGTCCGATCTACTTAATTTCTCTGAATGTCTTTACAGCACATACGCTCAGTTGGTCGAAAAGGATTCAAACTTCCTCGTATCCAATACAGCCTAATTGTGTTAAAAATGAGCACCCCCTCCCTTCGAATTGCACCGGACAAAATCAATATCACTGCACCACTTTACCACCACTACCATTAATATAACCTATCACCCCCCCCCCCCTCCGGCCTCCTATCCATGGCATGTACACCGTGATACCGTACCCTGAGGTACTGACTCCTAAGGTCATAATGTACACCCTGCCGGATAGCCCACCAACGATATTTGATGTCCTCTTACCCCCCCCCCACCCGCGCGCTTCCTAGTCCCCTATCAAACCACCTCCTCGATCAACTGACCTCTGTTCATAAATCTCCGCAGTCGTAGACATGATGTCTGTGACAGACTTGTTCAGTTTCTCCAGCTCTCCAAGAAGTCTGGCTTCTTCTTTCATGAACTTGTCGCGTGAGTAGATGGCGCTATCAATCTTCTCTTCCAGATCTTTGTTTTTGTGAAGCTGCAGGTGGTATTTGCCGCTTGCCTGGACAGATAAACAACAAAAACAACAACAACGGACAGTCTTATGTACATACAATGTTTAACATTGATAGACAGAATAGAAAAATGTTCGACAGATAGCCACAAATATAAATACACAGACAAACAGAGAGACAGAAAGGCAGACAAACAGACAGACAAACAGACAGACAGACAGGCAGGCAGACAGACCGTAGCCGGACAATCTGATGGATAGATGGGTAGGCAGACAGACGGGAAAAGAGAGAAAGGGATATAGAAAGATAGACAGACAAACAGATAGATAGATAGATAGATAGATAGATAGATAGATAGATAGATAGATAGATAGATAGATAGATAGATAACGTGGATTCGTTGATTAAACTCCTTCACATATGCCCCCTCCACACAAGCACACACACACATACATACCCATTCAATCCTCCTTTCCATTTTGAGGTTATCTGGAATTCGGAAGAAATTGTTCTGTATGTCCGACTGTGTGGTGTTACTTTTGTGCTTCCACTTGGCCTCGTTGAGGCGATCAATCTGTCCATGACAAGACAATCTTATTTGAAAACTGGGCAATGGACTAATCAAAAGTAGACTACCTCACTTTTTTTTTCCTTTTTCCTACTTTAGAGCGCAGACACACTGGTTCCAGTTTCGTTCCGCTTTCGGCGGCTTTGCCGAAAGACGTTGGTCTCGTCTTGCCGAAAAAGCCGAGAAGATGCCAAAAACCTTCAGAGCGCCTTTCACAGGCATAAACTGTAGACTTTACGAAAATAGATGTACACTTTAACGTGTGATGACAATGATGGCCATGATAGCGTATGAGGGTTTGAGAGGCAAGACGTACTACATTGACATTTGACCATATTAGGGATAAACGGCCTTCCTGCTTGAACATGTTGAAACTCAAAGGAGCCTGAATGTTACAAACCTACACAATCATGAAAATAGCAAAAGACTAGCTTGTTTTAGTATCAGAGCAAAAAACTTAATTTTTGTTTTCAAAAGTACGAACTTCGCACATAATAGCTTCGGTTGTTGACTCCTCGTATACATGGCGAGGAAAGAAGAAATTATTTAAAAAACAGCAGATAAATTATATCCAGAGGATTAGTTGAGACGTGTTTCCCAATTATAGTTTTTGACAAAGCACCCTTTCAATTCCACCGTGTCTTTCAATTCAAGGTTTTCTTATCTTGAATGTAATGTCTATATTATAGCTGATAGAGTGAGGAATGTGGAAGAATGGATGAATACAAAGAGTGATGAATACAAAGAGTGATGAATACAAAGAGTTGAGTGAGTGAGTGAGTGAGTGAGTGAGTGAGTGAGTGAGTGAGTGAGTGAGTGAGTGAGTGAGTGGGTGGGTGGGTGAGTGAGTGAGTAAGCGAGTGATGATTCGATGAATTAATGAGAAGGTGTGTCAATCTGTGGATGAAGAATGCAGAGAGAGAGATGGGGGCGATAGAGAGAGAGAGAGAAGGAGAGAAAGAAAAGAGAAAGAGAGAGAATAGGAGAAAGAGAGAGAGAGAGAAGATATGTGATAGGAGGAATAAAAGAGTGCACATGTGCTTAGTGGGAGGTGAGTAAATTAAGTCAGTGTGTCAGAAAGGTTAGTGATGAGGTGCGGTAAGTCGTGTGAAGCAGCACGTGAACTGTATGTTAACCCAGGACTGAATTCCACATAAACAAACAGCTCATCATATCTTATCTGTACGCGACAGCGAGGGGATTCCTTACATTCTGCTCTAACGAGTGGACCGCATTCGTTTCCTTGTCTAGCAGATTCCTCACTTTGTCAGTAGTTTTGACCAAATCTTTCACCACGGCTTCTTCTCTCTTGTATTTTTTCTCTACAGCCTCAGACTGGGTGGCGATGTAGTTGGCCAGCTCGAGATCACGTTCTCGTTCCAATACTGCCAGTGACCGCCTTGATAGGAGGGTGGGAGGGGGCGGCATTTTTTTTGGTGGGGGTGGGGGGTGGGGGGGGGCGGAAACAACGGAGAATGAAATAATGATGTTGAAATAATAAATCTTTAAAAAAAAATAAAAAAAACTTAAATAGCCGTCAGCTTGGACCAGCGTAACCCTTTATTCTTCACTTTTAGTCTTTATGTGTGTTCGTTTGTCCAGAGTGTTCAACTATCCATGTGTAGGAAAATGTCAGTTTAAAGAAGTGATGGTGCACAGCAACTGTTGTATCACAAAGACAACAAAACGTATTGGTTATCACTCAGATGTCAATTGTCCAGCTCATGCATTTAGAAGAATGGATCCACGTTTACTGAGGTTTTGTATTTTTCTAGGGGGGAGGGGGGTATATTTCTTACCAGGATTAAAGTTTGATTTTTACCAATGACTCACCGTTGTTTACTAGCCTCATATCGAGTACGGCGTGTATAAGACGACTTTTCCTTATTAAATATTCGAATCTGGCGGCGCATCTTCGCCTTGAGCTTTTCATCGGCCACCGCCATTTCTCGCCGAGCGGACTGCTCTACCAAATCTGAGATGTCCATGGTTGCGGTTGCTGGTGAATTGTTCTTTTATCTGTGGACAATGATGGAGCAGGAACGTGAGTGACTTAGCAAAGCGAGGGGTGGGGTGCAAAGTTGGGGTCTCCGAGGGAGTTTCGTACAAAAGCTAAATGTATTGTGTTGATGGAGTGAGTGAGGATAGGCTGGCATTTGGTTTTAGTTTTATAATGCCATCTGAGGCGATAGACATGATTGGTGCCCTTATCTACTAAGCAGGGCTTCATTTCAGTATTTGACACTGGGCCTGAAAGGAGAATCTGAAGGCCTCTTCTGATCTGGCAGCCACAGTGTTCGTTCAGAGAAGCCCACGATGCTATTGGGCGTGGGGGAAACTAAATGGGCTGTAGGTGCCAGCGTGTGTCCTTTTTGGGGTGTCTAATATAATAGTATTGGGCGTGAACCTTAGTTCGCCGGTGTGTAAAATGCTTTGGCAAAGCTGTCAATTGGCATGTTCGTATTCTACTTTTGTATATCGAATGGAATGGAGAATGAATTATTGATTAGCTTTTCATTTGGGGATTCTGCTGTTGGTGAAAGTTGGATAGGCTGAGCTATGCATTATCCTACTGCCCATGTTTTGCACGTTTCACCCTTTTCGGCCCAGAATTTAAAAACCTTACTGATGTAGATCTAGACTAGATCTAGATCTAAATCTAACTAACTAAAGCACTGGCCTAGCTTGACCAACATTATGTCAATCTTTCCTTCCATGCAGCTCTCATAATTTTTCGCACCTTCTAAGAACAAAACTGATAAATTTGACTAGAAGTGAAAAAGGTTGACTTTCAGTTGAGCCACATGAGACAATGTCAGGGCTCACCTTGTAACATACAAACAGTCCTAATAAATGTTCAGTATCGCATTCACCGAGTGCAAATCTGTGCGGAAGTGTGCGCATTTGATTTAAAATGTTGCACATGTGCCCGAAATGTGTCTCCAGAATGTTAGTGAAAGTGGTTGGTTTAAGAATACAATGTATTTTGGGACTATCAAATTGGTGTCGCTTAACCTGAAATGTGTACAATGGGGTTGAGGGAGGAGTGAAACCACTGTTTAAGCTTTATAATAAGACCACCAACGGATATTCCGATGTTATTTAGCTCGATTGCTTATGTATGCTCAATAATATGTCTTTACACTGACATGTCAAGAGCTGTTGGGTGGTTTTATGCTTTTCGTAATGGGTCCAAATCATCGCTGAGGGACGTATCTCACAAAATAGTTAGTGTTAACAATATTCTTCAAAAGCATGGTTTTCCAGCCATCTTAGAGGAAATGCCAACAGCAGGAGACAGAATGTATAAATTGCACTGGATTGGCTGTATAAACGCAACTATATTTTAAAAATCTCATGGCGTTCTTGATATGACACCAGATATTCCCACAAAAATGATATTATCGCCTTATCTTTTCTTTCAAACCCGGGCCGTGCAGGCATGTTGGAAGTTTGGGATTTTTCTCATATTTTCGTGTCCCTGATTCTATTGAGGGGTAGGATCGAGTACCTAGTCTTCTCGGATAAGGACGAAAAAATTCGGAGGGCCCGTGTGCACGTTGCGCACGTTAAAGATACCTTGGCAGTTGGAAATCGTAAAGAGCAGGCCGAACAGGCCGCTGCCCGGGCAAAATTAAATTAAATTCATCTCTACCAGTCCCTCCCCCTCCCCCCTCATCTCCTCCCCCCCCCCCCCCAAAAAAAAAAAAAAAAGCCGACCGGCGCTGCACTGTGGCGACGACGTGCCTGCTCCAGTTATAACTGGGCTGCAATGGCACAAAGGCAAAATTTCCCAAATGGGATTAAAGAGTTATACAAATACAAATACAAATACAAATAATAACATGGGGAGAGACGTTAAAAATTTGATACCGTTTCTAAAAAACTAATCTCAAATCTGGCTTGAAATTTTCAGCACACCTTGTGGTAAATCAAATGAATATGAAAAGGGAGATGGAGTATGAAGACTGGGGTGTGTCTGTGTGTGTGAGAGAGAGAGAGAGAGAGAGAGGGAGAGAGAGAGAGAGAGAGAGAGAGAGAGAGAGAGAGAGAGAGAGAGAGAGAGAGAGAGAGAGAGAGAGAAAGATAGCACATTTTCTTCCCTTGCAGACAGGCACCAACAGGTGTGAGACCTGCTCAGGTAGTGTGACTCACTCACAGAGATACAAATAATGATAAATGTTAAGCAGATATTTTAATTAAAATCAAGTAATTACATTTGCTTTCGCACACAGTGCATAACACTGAACATAAATTAATGAGAACATTCAGGTAAAGTCAGGTAAAAAGAATCAGAGTAGAGAACAAAGGTCTGAAAACAGAAAAGCGCAGGTTAAGTACATAAATACATAGAGACAATAGAGGGCCAGAAAATGATAAAGATAGGGGTGAGCAAAGGAAAGGCAGAAAAGTATGACAGTATAAACAAAGAAACAAGGAAGAGCTGAAACAACGACGTCAACAACATTTCGTCAGAAGGTGAATGCTGGAAAAGGTGAAGCTAATGTGAGCGGAGCTAGCCTTGAATTGGGAAATAGTGTCAGAATTCTTCATTTCTCATGATTCGAGGCTCTGTCTGTTATAAAAGATTCAAATGAACACTCTAGCGCCCTTTGAAACATATCACCTTGTGTCCAGTGCTATAATTATTTTTGGAACACTTTTTACTGACAAATAATTTTCGTTCCAAAATTATATATTTTGCATTTATTTGACTATTTCAAATAGGTTTTGCATGTTGCAGAAACTTAAGATAAGGCAGGTTATGCCTGGGCGCTAAGAATTGTCACTGTTGAGACTGCTATAGTTTTGGTGCTTTGTTCGGATAATAACATACTGGGATGATGACAAATACTTCTTAATACAACGCAATCAAGTTACATATTCATGCAGGATGATTCGGTTGGTTGAAAGAAATAGGCCTTTGTTACTGTTTCATCCAACACTGTCAAGCAAGTGTACGTTTCTGTCAGTAACAGATTGTTACTTATGCTAGTGTGCAAATAAGAGATATATTCTAGTATCTTTACTAACATCAATCAAGGAATTTGCAGTGTAACCCCGGACTATCTTACATTTCTAGACATCCAGAATACCGTGTTCTCTCGCCTGCCTTATACTTATGTATAGGTTGCATAGCAAGGGTGGATGGAAACTAAAGTTTTCCAGCGGTAAGCACGTACTATCTACAATCTGTTCACAGATCTACGTGTGTCTGGCGTAAACAAACGGTAACGTTTGACATGGTTTGTATTTCCAGTCTCAAACTACGATGGACGAGCGAGATGGAGACTTCTACCAGTAGAAATTTAAGGAAAACGATACGTGGAAACTGTGGGGCTGCAAACAAATGTGTAACTAGAAATCAAGGAAAATACTTTTCAGTATCCAAATATATCATCTGAAACCAGGGCTCGAGAAAACACATCGAAATGGACTGATTTTAATAATCAGATCAACTCAAATGCACCCTACGCACAATATTTAAAAAATTTGTTCTGAAGGCAATTTTTTGATATTTATAAAACCAAAAAGAAATGAAAGTTGAGGGGAAAATATGAAAACAGCAAGACAGGAAGCAAGCATAAAAAAAAGAATGGGTGACAAAAAAAAAAAAGGCAAAATTCAGAAGGCTGGGGGGGGGGGGGGGCGGGAAGGGGAGTAAAAAGTCAGTGAGAAGTACTTTTTTTTTTTTTTTTTAGCACCATCCCCATCTTCCTGCAGGGGCACGTTCTCTCTCTGACTTTAGGTAGATATGCCTGATCTTCAAAGCACTCTCATTCGGGCTGGCTAGGGGCGCCTGGCACTTCCTGCTATTTCTCCATTAATCTTTAATCGTTAACCGGAACTTCTGAAAGCTATCTGGCCAGTCATTCCGGACGCCACCCTCCAGCTCTCACATCTCCCCTGCCCCTGCACCACCCAGCTGTCTCGTCCCCACCTCCCAGACTTACCATCACAGCAGCAGGTGATTTTAGGCTTTCTTCGCTGGTCGGTGACAGAAGCGGCGCCAGATTTCTTACAACTCTTAACGGAGGGAAAATTCCAAATGAAGAAACTGAAAATAACACTCAGGTCGTCAAGACTTGCCCTTCTAGTACCCAACGTTCCATACCTGAGATTCTAATGTATCAATAACGAATTTTTCTTTAAAAATATTTATATTTTTTGTCTCCATTTTATAATTTAATTTAGGTAAATTTTACAAGTTTTTTTAAATTCATTTATGTCTGGGCAGATTTCTTTTGATGAAATTGTATAAAAACCACAGAAAAACTGCAAATTTCCTTTGTGGTTTTCGGCTTCTTCAGCGAATAATAGTTTATTGTTCTTAATGTGTTCCAAGCACAGATGGTTGAGTCAGTTCCTCCTCTTCTCAGGTTCTTGCAGAAGTGCACTGAAGAGATTTAATGGAACGTAAATGAAAGTGGTTTTTTTTTTTTTTGCTGTTTCAAGATGCATAAAAATTTAGTTTTCCATCCGAAGGTGCGAGTGACTGCTGATGTGCCGTAACATTACAATATTTTAAGAACGAAAAAACTCCTTTAAAATAAAATTGCCCTGCCATTTTTGAACTAAAGTGTGCTATTTTTAAGGTATCAGAGAGCTCACAAATATCTACAGATAGAAATCGATTCACTGATGGAAAAACTTAAACTTATAATCATCACCAACGACAAAGGGCATCACGATGACGCCTTGCAAATAGACTAGACTTAAAGTTGTTGAGGTTTGTTGTTGCGCACTTGTCTCAATAATTTAATATAAACAACACTCAAAACAGCAGGTGCTGAAAATATGCTCACCACAGCTAATGGAAATTTATGATATCTGCTAGCATTGTTATATCAAAGCTAATTATTTTTGCATTTAACTGCATACGTGCTGAAGATAAATTTAATATGTATTCTTAAGATAGTCGAGATGGAGGTCGACTGGGGAGTAAGCAAATTTATCTAGTTTCATGTTGTTTAAAAGCCGCGACCATAGGTCTTGTTTGTACCAACTCCACTTTTTGCACAACGGAGAAATTCCACGTTAAATTTTAGTGGCTTAAGCTATTATGATAAGGAGTTAGAATGAATCGGAGCTGTAAAACAGCTTGGTAAATGCCATAATGCATTTTACACAAGTGGTAAAGTTTGCATTTGCTACACCGCCTCTACATACTTAAAGATCCCCAGTTTTTCAGAAAATGGAGATGGAATAAACAGATCTAAGACCGCGAAAGCCAAACCTCTGGGTGTTTCACCGAACGTGTCTGTATTCATTTTTTGTAGGCATGTCAGTCTCGAAATTCCCTGACTACGGAAAAACACTAAGCAATTTCTGACAAACATCTGTCCTAGTTCAGCAAAATTAGTCCCCTATCATCCTTTAAACTGTTTTTGCTGACCACTTCCCTGATTTCTGTCGGAAACCGTCGATTTTGTTTTTTCTTACGGCAATCATTAGTTCATTCTCCCACTGCCATCTCGATGTTTCCATAGCGTCGTTAATTCTCTTTCATGCCGGTACGCCTTATATTGTACTTACTTTAATTTAATTTTCCAAAGTTGTTTTGATCTGCCTTCATATGTTCAAATGT
The DNA here is from genome assembly GCA_963931925.1 of Onchidella celtica. Lineage (NCBI taxonomy): Eukaryota > Metazoa > Mollusca > Gastropoda > Systellommatophora > Onchidiidae > Onchidella > Onchidella celtica. Next base: position 49,614,385 of record OZ007567.1, on the reverse strand, counting down.
TTGTTGATTTAACTTTTTATCGTTTGTCTTGTCTTGACCAGTACCTTTCTTCCAGTTAACATTATACGTGCTTCGACAACTCAAAGGAAAGGCCATGCTAGTGGCCTGCAATTACGCAATATTAGGACGTCATTAGTCCATGCAGATGAAACTTAAGCCCTTTTCACTGGACGGATCCGCCCCTGAGTAAACACAACAACGTGCCCTCAAAATGTACAGGCTGTGCCCTACCGGTGTGAGCACATCCCTTGAGAGACTGTCTAAACACTACACTAAACTCATTCATCCTCATCTCAGGCCAGGTCCCCCCGCATCCGCCCCTCGAAGCTCTCCCGTGCCTTGTACTTTCGGTGATATTTCGTGCTAAATTATGACTGTCAATTTCAGCGAAGCTGCTCTCTCATGTTTATCAGAACATTCATCTATTTTCGTTAATGTCCAGTTAATGAATTAAATGCATTTTTGGGGTCGTTGTTCTTCCTCGGATAGCAGTTTGTTAAATCCGCTGCCACCAAGAGACAGGTAGGCCTACAGTGTTTTTGATATTTTTTTTATTAAGTTCATTTTCTGGCGATATTTTGTTTTCCGTATCCTTGTGTCATGGTAAAGTATGGATTTAAAGAAGAATATTATGTATTATCAAAAGGTGGGGGGGGGGGGGGCGGTCGTCTGAAGTTTTGAACCAGATGGTTAAAAATAATTAAAACTAAGATTAAAAATAACATTACATTAAAATTAACAGAGAGCATTTTCTCCATCGTACTTATCTTTATGATCATGATATTATTTTAAAACATGCAGGTTTTCAACTTACTACAAATGTGCAGCTTTTTTTAGAAGGTCTAAATGTTGATTCTGTGAGGCATTTTTTTTTTTTTTTTTGCACGGCAGTTGAATTATGTCACGGTGATCAATAAGACGCCTGGGCGCGCGCGTGGTTTCCAGAATCGTCAAACGAACCATAAAACTGTTATTCACAGTAATGTCAACTAATGAAACTATGTCAAGTAATAACTTTATATGTTGCTACACGTCACTACCCAGTTCAAAGCATTAAAACAACAACAACAACAAAAGTGTCATGTTTTCATGCATCTGCAACAGCAGCCACATCCATAACCAGAAGGTCTTACTTTCAAAGATGGTTGTAGCACAGACAGACATTTCATCACTGTATCATCGTCACCTTCTCCACCACCACAATCAGTTCTACTACCACTACATCTCAATACCTCCACCACCACTATCATCATTTCCACCATCACTACCACCACCAAGAACACCAAGAATCACAACATCTACATCTGTATTGGTTCGAGCAAAGAGACAGCTGTACTTTTCATAAACTTCGTCAGTTTCATCAGTACCAGCCGAACCTTATAACGCAGCCAACCTGAACCGGATAAATTAATGAAAACTTAAGAGTGGAAGTATAATTGAACACATATCCCCTCAATCTGTGGTCTGCTCAATTTGAAACAGGTGCGAAACAGTTCAAGCCACCTTTCTCCAAGCTGTTTTGTGTAGAAACACATTAACCTTTCTGCCGGTTTCCATTACCTACTCGTGTTTTTGTGGGTTTTCTTTGTTCCTTACCTTACACTACAACCTTTCTATGATGGGGGATTTTTTGTTTATGTTGTCTCTTTGACTATCACCGGTGAGGACATTTCTCTAGCATCATTACTGGGGACGAAAAACAAATTCATGTGTTTGTTTAGTATCACTGTTAGAGAGGAAACATAAAGTTTATATTCCGTTGAAAAGGTGGTCTTCACTTCAATATGACGCCATCAATTCTACCATTCATGTACCCCAATAGTCGATGCTGTTGCCGGTGTGAGAAAAAAAATGCAATCGAACTCTCCGATTAAAAATAAGACATGTTCACTGTGGTATAGTATTTCACAATTTCTTCAAGTATGGAAGGCAAAATGCTAGGACTCCGAAGGTGGTGGATGCTCTGTCAGGTAGTGTCTCGAGCCTAACATCTTGATCTTATGGACACATCTGTAGAAGTCAAAACGCTTGCCGACACATCCTTAAAGTAATGAATTGTTTTTTTCTATGTTCATTACCCATTAGCCGTTGAGCACCCACAAAGGGAAGTGTCTGTTTAGCTGTCTCGTGCAAATGTTCATATTTAAGAAAGTCTGTGTCGTCCCAGATTCCCAGGTTTACCTGTATTTCTCTGCCCTCAAGTCGCGGTGTGCTGGTCTCACTCAGGCAGAACTCACGAGTTTTCTTGTCTTTGTTCAAAGCAGAGATATCTATCTGTGGTTCAAGCCTACAAACGCAGACTCAGTCAAGCCATCCCATCAGCTCAGAAAGATTTCCAGTCACTGCTCAAATCTGACTTAGTGAACATTAAGTGTGATGATTTTTTCTTTCTATGAGCTTGAGATTGAAATACAATGATACAGCTTTAACTTCTGTTACTTAGATCTAATTAGTTAGAAATTAATTAAGAAGCAAGAAGGAAGTAAATACAAATAAGATCATCCGCAAACATTGAAGAATGAAAGAATTTTAACGTATCATATTTTATATTCACAATGAACTAGGTATTTTTTTTCTGTTACGTCATCTGATGTTCGCTGACGGCACTGTTTGAATGAATGCCTTTTTTTTTTTTTACTTCATACTTCACTCAAATGACATTCTCATTTGTCTGTAGAGAAAACATAACAGATATTCCATGAGGCACGGTAAATTTCATCTGGAAAGGAAACGTTTTTGCTTGAACATGAATGGAATTAATGTGGAACCTCTGCTCGCTACGTTAAGTGGTCATTTCTAATCCCCCAAACCAAGCTTTGCTAATTTATTGGTGGAGGAAAAAATAATAAGAATGACAAATAATTAAGAGAATAAGAAGGCAGTTTCATTCAGAAAATCATTGCCCCCTGTCACATGCCTGTGTTTATACATGTATTTCTATTCGACCGTCAGGCAAAAAGATTGGCTTTTTTTTTTTTTTTCAATGGTGAGTTTTAAAGTGTATATCTCGTAACAGTAAACTGGGCTACAGCTGTTTGGTAGCGATAGTGTTGCTTTCAAATTTACTAACTGAAAGGCTTTTACTGTCCTTTTGTTGACAATGAAGGATCAAGTAAGATCGTGCTGAGATCACTGCCCGCGCTCTCTTCGTTTACGAGTTTGTTATCACTTCTGAGAAACACACGCCCAAGGGCTATCTAAACAAGGGAGACCATTCTGTGAAATGAGGAGTGAGAAGCTTCGTGTATTTTATCTTTCTGGATGTTGAGTTGTAGTTTGGGTTGTTCTATGTATAGCCTTGATTGTCTGCCTTGCTAGATATCCAACATTGAAATCTAAGACGACAATCTCATTAACAGGCGTGAGAAAGCGGAGAAACATGGAGAAAAGAAGGTGTCTCTGCCCATGACAACCTCACAAAATACGAGCATATTTTGATTCCGCAAAGCGAGAGACCAGCGGTTCGCGGAGTCTGTGTGAGACAGAAGGACAGCAATAATTACTTTGAGTTTGATACCACAAAAGAAGCAAGAAGGAAGTAAATACAAATAAGATCATCCGCAAACATTGAAGAATGAAAGAAACTACATTCCAGACTTAGTATTGCTTTTTATATCTCGGATTGGAGGCCGGTAATGGGATGGAGAGGAAGCGGAACTTCCGCTGCGCTACAATGCTGGGATTTCTTGCATGCATTTCTTTTTTGTCTCCCGCCACGCTACATCGACGATGTTATTTTCTTTGCCATACTCACTCACTCTGTCGACCGCGTTTTTATTACAGTGATGGTCAGCGGGTATTACTTATACCCACTAGCCCAAACATTCACTGCACCTAGCGGAAACGCCCATAAAGAAGGCCAGACTGCATTATGACAGGCTTAACCCTGTGCTTGCGCTGAACCTTCCCAGGAATCCACCTGCAGCGTTGGGGGTGCACGAGATGCTTGCACGACTTTGTAATCGTGACCTTTCACCTGATAATTAGGACAAAGAACAGGGTTCCAAAATTACAGACTCTGAAACAACAAATTAATATACAAGTAAAGTGTCCAATATTTGCATGATTTTTGCACTGATGGTTTAGATTCATCAGATGCTGAGATTCTCACTTGCCATGCTCATTTTGCCATCGAAAAAGGTTTGTCCAACTAACTTTCAGGTTACCATTGGTATCATACACATGCCCATCTAATTTTATTGAGGCATAACTTCAGTTTTAATGGTTTGAATATGATAGCCACTGGGGATGCTTTAAATAACATTAAACAAGGAGGAGGCGATGCTCAGTGTCTGAAGGAAAGGTTAAACTAGATCTATCTATCTTCAGTTCCATTTTACGTTCGTCCCTTTTCACCTTAGGTTGATGCCATGATGCCTTTAGTCTCTCTTTCTGTGGGCCATTTCCATTTCACGTGCGCTCTGTGAATTAGTTCCGTATGCGTTTTAATTACTCAGGTCCAGACTCTGGCAAACGAGCATTTGTATGTTTTCCATCTTTAGGCTACATCATTAAGCTTATTTATCTAATTTCAAGACTTCTCTTTGGTATCATCTTATTCTCTTTGTCCTGTCTCTTTCGCAGTGAATTTATCAATGATTCATGTACATGTTATTAGCAACCAGTAGTATTAAAACAGCACAGCACACGTTTGCAAAAACATTTTATTATTATAGCATCGTCCGCTGGAAATCCAGCTCACATTCGTATAATAGAAACTTTAGGGAAACAGAACAGAACAACTCATTGCTCCAGTCTCATGGTAACCCAGAGCTCTTCCATCACTAGAAAACAAACTGTCTACAGAATAGATACACTAGAATTTCGCTATATCATTATCTATGCACATCATAAAGAATGAATGCTGTATGTAGTTGGTTTCCCTTCTCTTGCAACAAAACCACACTGTCACCACTTTCGATGACTTCATTGGACATATTATCATTTCCTACACATTTGTCTCGTGTTCAACTTTTATCTTTTGACCAGAGTTTTCTGAAGTATCCAGTTACTATTTATTTCAGACCACCGGCCTCTTTGCCTCCACCACATCTATAATTTCGCAAATGGCTGAGTCTGACGTAGCTGGATCTAACATCCAGCACTATGGCATGGATTTGCCTCTTTACATACTCAGCCGCTCTGTCGTCATGCCATGAGTTGATGCTCCCCCACCCTTTAGCCACCTGATATGTCTAAGCCAGGCCCGGAATGTTGCTCCGAGACACAAGATGAGAGACCCCAGTCATGTTATGCTGCTCCAGGGGCGCCCAAAGAGAGCAAACCCTCAAAACTTTCTGCCAGACGCAGCCGGAACGTCACCCGGGTAATTGCCAAGGCTAAGTATGCCGATACTCAAGAATCCTCCATGTTTGCGGATGGCAAGCCCTCGAGCCCCTCAACGGAGTCAGAGACCAAGTTGGTGAAAACCGTGCAAGCCGAAATTGTGGCAGCCCCTGATGTTGCAACAGGTCAAAAGAATCAGCAACGGCCCAAGGACCCAACAAACAAGAAGAGTGCCCAGGGCAGTAAAGAGCCCACAGCGAAGAAGAAGATTTCGACTGGTAGCTCGTCTGCTGCTCCAATCAAGCGAAGGCCATCACGAGATGTACCGACTTCACCAAAGCCAGTACAAGAGGAAGCAAAACCCATCAGCTCGTCCACTCCAAAAGAAGGTGGAAACTCTAGAGAGGAGATGCTCATACAAGTGTCCTCACATAGAGATCCTACTGTCTGTGACCCTCCATCCCCGATTCTCGAAGAAGATGGCACCAGCCCTGATTTGGAGCGACGTAGAAACAACCAGCCATGTTTCAGAACACCGTTGTCACTAAAAGAAATTGCCTGCGCCACTACAAAATCAGACAAACTGAAGCTGCAGGATCAAGTGACAAATCTCTCCATGTCTCCACAGACAGGAAGGCGTTCATCGAATGCCAGCTCTTCAGGCTTGTACAACTTGTATGTGAGGCGCACTAGCAGCTTCACTTCTGGAGCGAGGTCTCCGCAACCCAGAGCACGTCGCAGTCTTTCCTTCTGTGGAATGAAAAGCACTCCAGAGAAAGGTAGGGCTATACAGTGAATATGTTTACATGTCTTTGAGGCCCGAAAATTGCTGTAAAATGACATAATTATCCATATCCGAGAGTGCTCAGATCAAATGATAATACTCGCAGCAGCGTTTGTCTGTTTGTGTGCGTGAAAGTTTGGGTATGCAGAAAGAGCTGTAATGTTTACTACTAGCTGAACTTGGTATGCCACGGTATCTTTGTATAAAAGTAAGTACATCTTACTTGGCAACATAGGAAAAAAAAAGGAAAAAAGCATGTTTTAAGAGACAATAGTGCTCATTCTTAATCGTCTATTTATTTTAAATCTTGCCACAAAATACCCTGAGTGATACGGCAATGATACTTTGATGACATGTAGTCAAACGTATGATGCAAGCGCCATTCAAATGACTTTTGCCGCTTTCCTTTCCCAAGCAGGTCACAGGAACTCAGAGTCTGGTGTTGGAGACCTCAATGATCCAGGGACAGTGTCCGACGTTACGGAGAGCAGTGGCACTTCTGCGGACAGTCTGAGAAATCTGAATCTGGAGTTACGGGATCAAGTCAGCAAGCTTAGATATCAACTGGAGGCTCAAAAGGGGAGCATCAAACAGGTCCAGTGGCAAAAGGTGTGTTGCTTTTGCTTTTCGTATACATACATTACTGACACTGACATTACTTTGTTGTGAGGAGATACAGCGGTAGAAGAAAAATATGCCTCATTTTAATTTTGGGGGGGGGGGGGGTGGGGGGGGGGTGTAACGAGCTATAAATGCTGATGTTAAGAAAAATTCACTGCCACCTGCAAAGCATCCTATTTTACTCATTTTCTATGGTGCTGATCAAAAGGCCTCCTGCGTGCAGATTTCTGGAAAAAATTGTATCTTAGCAATATTCGAAAGTCATGCATTACAATAACTATTCGTTAGGTAATTTATTGGGATCATTCTTAACATTCTCTTGCATTCGCCGGAGCGAGGAATAGGCTGTAATTCTGGACTCACACCTATTTAGCTTTATCATAATCATTCTTAGGTTTGCTCGTGAATTTAGTTATGTTTGTTTAATGATTATGATTCCTTTGATAGAAACTGAGTTGAAATGTTGAAACTCATGCTGAAAACAATGCTTTTGTAGGTCCTGGACATTCGGCATGTGAGGCAACAAGAACAACAAAGGCTGACCTTGGCCTTAAATGAACAAAAGGAGAAACTTGACAAGGAGAAAGCTCGAGAGCTGGAGAGTATAAGAGAGCAGTTAACACAGAAAGCAGATTCTGATCTCCAGAAGCTGACAAGGTAAGCACCGAGAGTCTTGTCCTGCCAAAGAAGAACCAGACAATTGAGCAAATTCTATTCAGAGCACAGCCCTTTTCCGATTTTTGTCCAAGCAGTTTATTTAAGTTTCAAGTAGGCTAACACCGCAACGTGATTGACGGAAATAAATACATTATCTCGCTGAGTATTTTCTACTTTAGGGAGAGGGTAGAAGGTGTCTATCCTAACAGCAGAAAGAATGTGATGATAATCTTATTTCTGGAGGTTGAGTCAGTTCAAACGCGTAGTGTGTCATTGACTCAGTGCTATAGTATGACTCAGTGCTATAGTATTATCCAAAAATTATAAGCACATGTACACAGTAAATGTGCTGTCCTGCTTGGTAAGTTTTCTGACTCCCCCCGGCCCCCTTTCATACTATGAAATTATTGTGTTTTTCCTTTTCTCCAGGCCGCCTATGATTTTTTTTCTTTCTATCCTTATCTTTAACACTCAAGTCTTGTTTAAGAAAACGAAGAAAAGCGCTGGCGTTGTATGGTTGCACCAGTGGTATTTGTGCACGACCCCTAGAGCATTGATATTCATGAACTAATTCCACGGTCGGTCCACTAATTTTCACCTTATCCAAAATGTTTGGTCCCGCCCTCCTTTGTTCAATCATCTTCTTAATGACTAAGCGCCAAGTTAATTTTCATTTTCATGCCTAACAGAGAAAAAAAAAAAAAATGAGCGCGGCCACTGCAGGTGTTGAGATTAGAAATAGAGAAAAGAAAGCGTTTCATGAACATTTTGTGATTCTTCATCATGCACCTAGAAAAAACTCTGGCAAAAGAATTCGTATTGCGTAAAGTGTGAGCTAGGATAAGAATTGACAAACCTCCGACTGCGGGAGTTACAAAACATTATCGTTCATTCTGTTTGTCTGTTAATCTTCAGACATAAAGACGCTGAGATCAGCAAACTGAAACTTGAGGTCGCTTCCAAAGATGCCATGGTTCAGCGTGTTCTTGGAGAGAACAGACATGCTCGCTTGAAGCTGGACATCGATGTTCGGAGATCTAAGCTTCTGGACGAAATCAAGGAACTGAAATCCCAGAAGAAGATTCTGGAAGACTCTCTCAGCTCAGCATCTTTCGCAGAAAGATCTTTCTCCAACGACCTCCGACGGAGCTTTGAAAGTTTTGAGATTGAGGTCCTACGTGTGAAACGTGAGGCACAGATAGAGGTGAAACAACTGGTAAGTTACTTTACATTTTTATAAATAAAGACAAACAGATTGAAAGCTTAGATTCATGACCATCTTCAGCGACTTCATAAATAAATGTAACAAATGCCCTTGTGTCGTGGACATTGTTCTGACTTTATGATCCATGATCTTCTGTCCCTGCAGAATCATCGTTCAAATCTTGCCTTTTTACGTTGTGATCACCTTCTGTGGACTCGGTGGTTTCCTTTCGATACAGTTTTATAAAGCATTAGTTAATAAAGGGCGTGTTGTATAGATGCAATTCTAGACTCTGCATAAACCATTGTCTTTGATCAGCGAGGACTGTGTTATATCGCTTAAAACATTTTTAATATGATTTTCATAATATGTTGATGAGCTGTCTGGCGGAAGGTGTCCACTTTAGAGCCCTAACCTGATCACACTCTCCCCCTCCCTATTTCTTTTTTGTTTACTCCACTCTCCTGTCTGCAAGAATGTTAACTGCACCCGTTGTCTTGCACAATGCACTACGTTTTTCACAATGTTACCATAAACTTGCATGTTACCTGTCTAGTGTCTGTCCCTCTGTCTTTTGAAACTTTTACATGGCTGCCATAACAATGTTCGTAAGTTGAGCAGTTATTATGGATGAACTGGAAGTAGGTGATGAATAGGACAATAAAGCAGGGGCGAGGGCTTTCAAACTTCAATGAGAACGACATAATTTTACTATTGTAAGGAAGTAAGCTTACAAGTGGATACTTGGAAAAGTTACGTGGTTTTCTTAATTTGTTCCTTTTATCTCTCTTTCTCAAAGCTTTCATTTGTTTCTCTCATACTCAGTTTCATTTCTTTTTTTTTTTTAAATCTGAGGTTCTTTTCGTTATTTCTCTCCTAAATTTCCCTGTCTATGTTTTTGCCTACGACCGCTCATGTGTGTTTGGATATTCTCGTATGTCTACATCAAATCATTCTGCCTGACTTACCTTCTGTTTCACCTTTGCAAAACTGTGCCAGGGGAGCTAAGCCAGGCTCTTTTTCATCTGGCATCCATCGCAAGACTAACGTGAACATCAGACAGGCAAATGCACATTATAACCTACATTGTGAATCAACTTCTATATGATAACTTTTCTTTTGTTTTACACCTCTAGATGAAGATGATTTACTGTTTCGCCCCAAAATTAAGACTGTGACGATACCTAAGTGAATTTTGGAAAACAAAATATTCCAAGCATTTTGGCAATGGCATTATACTGTTTATGTCCGAGTCAAACAGCTTTCCATTTACATGTAATAACGCTAGTACAATCAAAAGTATTTCTCTCTTTTTAACATTGAAATTATGAATCAACCCCTGTGCATTTTGTTCTCAACGCATTCATAATCTGTCCGCGAATTACAGATCAGTTTCAGAAATTAAGAAATTCCATTGTCTTGTATTTCCTTGTGAAGTGTGGGTTTGAATCCGGGATCCCAGAGCTGAATGTGCACAATATTTCGCGGTTTCGGGAGTGACTTGCCTCATAAAGGAAAGGTCATGAACAAGTTTAAAGTCGACGAAAATATTATTGTAAAAAAAAAACACAAACACAAAAACTTGAAAAACACACAACTCGACCACGAATTAAAATGAAAAATAAAAAAGAACGGCAACCATGAAATTTTATTCTGAATATAATTGTGGATTTAAAACAGTTTCATATTACAGATTTTTAAAGGTTAATTTCCTGGAATAGTCAAGCTGTTAAATGAGTTAATTTAACTGGGGCTCGCGCTCCGAAACTGATTCTCCCTTTTTGGGGGGAGAGAGTGGGTGGGGGATGGATATGATTAATATTGCAGGTAATAATATAATAGCTTTAGTTTCGAAGGTGGGGGCAGAATGGGTGATTTAGGCTCACCGATTTTCTCTGACAGTATTTGGGTAATTTATGCGCAGCTGAGAGAGGGATATAATATCATGCATATTTATAATACTGTATAATTATAGAACTTCTAGTCAATCATGCATTTTGAGCAATGAAATCTTCTGGTCTTCTGCTGTTTACTTACATCTCACTAGTGATTTCATACCGTTTCATACACTGTCTGTGAATATCATCCGTGCCAAACATTTTTTTTCCTGATAATTACTGGATACGAACGGCGCTGGTTGATTGAGGGAATATGATATTCATTGTGTTTTATTCGCGAATTAAGACTATGCAACCGGCCCTTAATGCTATTTTATATAGATCTACAACGATATATGTACGTGAAATTTTGGTTTGTGTAGCAGAATGATATAATCGCAGGACTTGCTTTATATCGGGCTTTGGACATCAGCTTTATGTAATGACCATCCTTGCGTGTGTGTTTGTGGGTGTGCGTGCGTGTTTGTGGGTGTATGTGCGTGTTTGTTGGTGTATGTGCGTGTTTGTGGGTGTGTTGGAATCCTTACTTCTGAGAGATCACTAAGAATCTGGCAGTGAAGATTGGATATTATTATGTGCTTGTTCTTTGGCACCGGTTGAATTTCTTGGACCGGAGCATAGAAATGTTTGGTCACAGAGACGGGATCAAATTCGTGTTCAGCCCGAACGCCTAATGGAATTCCAAGAAAGCCTCTGCTGCATCTTAGCGTGGTGCGCTTGCAAACTCAAACAAACTGTTATGACACTTAGAATTCTGTAAGTAGGACGCCAGACTTCCATTGCAACGAACAGATTTACAGGCATGATTATGTTAAGCATGTTCTTAGTTCACCTTGACTCACTATTCCAGCTCACGTTATATATGCACGCGACAGGTCTGAAGGGAAAGCTATTTATATCACAATGTTACCTGGCAGGTGTCCAAAATTCTATGGCCGGGTCGGACCTATCACCATTTTGCCTCGTTATCAGCGCCATCTCTTCACGGGGATCAGCGCGTGGTCTGGCACAGGTATACACTGAATGAACATGTATTAGTGCTTGACGCTTGAAAATTGGATGATCAGTGAGCAAGATCATAATGAGTTCAGATTCTGATTTCTTACAAATCAAATGCTGCTGTTTCTACAGAGTAGTATGTCATGATCATTTTGATACAGTAGAGATCCAAAGACCATCTGGAAATATCTTATGAATGCTTAGATGTGTTAAAAAGCTGCGGCTAAATAGGTATTGAAATTTTGCTTTTACTAGGCCTGGAGGTATCGGCAGAGTAAATAACGTTCACTGTTGTAAAACTAAAACATAAAAAAAAAAGATTCATTACAATTATCCACTAAGTGCTCAAGTCATCTTTCGCTGTCTGTGGACCTAAGTACTGTGACAGCTCTTTGTCCATTGATTGTGTTCCAAGTAATAATGCCAAATACGCCGTCTTTGTTCACATTCCCAGACATGGCTGGCATGTTGTAACATATTAATGGACATTTGAAATAGCGTATCGTTAAGTGAAACGTATAAATAATTAAACTAACGGACTGGGGAGTTTACAAAATACAGTATGACAGAGACTCCTTATCAAAGCACCGAACTCAGGTGTATTATTTCGATAGTCTGGGATGTAATGTATCTGGCTACTACGTTAAATGTCAGGTAACATATTTGACCAAACACTGTTATTCTTTCGATAGCATCTATTTTTGTAGAGGAATACTATAAGGTCAAAGATTTTCATGATAGGGCCTTGTTGTTTGATCATACTGGCGAAAAGATGTAGGCCTGATAAAGTGATACCAAAGCAGTTATGGGGTTGAACATTCTTGGTCTGCTCGTCTATAACGAAATAACGGTGTCTACACTGGAGAAGGTGGATGTAACAAGAAATAGGGAGAACAAAAAAGAATGCTTCACCCTGGCATTCTGGCACAATGCCATTATACATACATTTCTGGCACTTGCGTCTTGGTTCCAGAAAAACGGTGTGTTCATACCGCTACGATGGGGGGCAATTAACTGCTCATTGTAACTGTACGCAAATTTGGACATTTCAGCTGCATTTACGAAAGTTGTGTGAATGGAAAACATCGATAACTATGTAAGCTGGACAAAGAAACTGCGCTCACATCATGGTGCTGCTTTTCCAAAGACATTCTGCACACATGAATTCAACTTGATGTATTTGATCCATCAAGTCTGATGCGATTTCATAGCTGCACATGAATGGTCTCCTCTCTGGTTACGCTCACATTCATCTTAAAAAGGTGAAAATTGTGTGCAGATCGAGTGCTGAAAAGGAACATTGGCAAGAGGAAAAGAGAAGGAAAATTGGGAAGAGCAAAAGAGAAAGGAAAGTGAACTTCACTTTTTCATTCCGGAGCCCCTTTATCTTTGAACAGTTCCAAACATTTTATGTTAATCTTTCTCACTTGGCCTGGCAAGGCACTCAGCAATAGTGTATTTGCCCTTGAGATAGTTACATTTCCACGTTAATCAAGAGTGGCGTTTCCCATCAGTTTCATTAGCAAATTGGTTCGCCAAATAAGGAAAAGTACGCTCACCGAGACCATTGAGGAAGAATGCTGGCTTTTTTTTTCTCGGGGTGGAGGGAGGGGGGCATGAGGAGGTTGTTTTCAATTGCGCCTTTGCTGCAAACGGAAATCATTACTCCGAGGGCACCTTACATGAGTTTTCTGGATGAGCGCGTGCCTTAATTAAACTGGTGGCAAAATTTTAGCCTTCGCGGTGTTTCTTGAAGAATGCATTTTGAGGACTGCAAGGCACATCCCTGGAATTCTTCAGCACAAGAATGTGACCGGCCATCTTGATTCTGAGATGATTGTGCTTGTCTTTTGGCCATGCAAGTGCCAGTGCCAGTGGCTAAATAATGAAATCAAATGTGCACATAACGAGTTTGGTTTAGGGCCTTCACTGTGTAAACCAGGAGAGGGAAATGAATGAAATTACTCGCGCAAAGTGAATTTAAGCATGCAAACAATATCCGACGTGAAGACTTGTTCATTGTGATAGATTGAGGATACCGTGGCTGTGAAAAGTGTTTAGAAGATAGATAGCCAAGGCATGTTAAGGTTTAAACTTTACTTCCAGTGAACACGTTTAATAATGGATGTGATATTTTGTAAGCCTTTTTGAAAAAAAAGGAAGCCGGACAAGAAAAGTGTGGAGAACCCGGAACATTGTCTGGTGATTTTAAGTTTTATCTTATTTTGCCTGTTCCAAAGCCTCCACACCAGCATGAAACAAACGTTATTAATTCCGCAACGATTGTTACAGAGCTGTGGCAAATAACGTTGTTGATGCTGAAAGGGATTCTTAGTGATATATTGTCAACTCGTGTTTGCGCTTAGGTTGTGACTGGCGCCAAGAGGTTTCGGAATATTTTCATTTGGCACATATATTGACATTTGGTCGTTGTTTTTTTTTTTCCTTTTTACCCTATATGTAGGTTAGTAGAGAGAATCTGACATTATAATGTGAGTTGCTTCATTATATATGAGGATATTATGGTTTGTTCAAGGATTATTAAGTTTGTTTTAAGATCTCTAGGAGTACGAAGAAAGTAGCTTTCTTAAGGTGTTAGTGTTCTTCTGAACGCGCCCGCAGCCTGATCCCTTGTGACGTAGGCAGCAAGTTACCCGAGTTCCGCACACAAAAATGTTTTGCGGCGCTGCTCACTTCAGAGTGATTCTGAGCGCCAGCATGAATACACCCGTGCTGGTCTCAGTGGGCACCCGGCCTTTCCTGTATTAACACATGTCAACCAAGACATGGATCCGTGTCATTCTGTGTTGCCCGGGTCTCCAGCATATACTTCAGCTGCGACTGTTGCACATCTAATTCGCAACGTGAGTACAGCAACTTTCTGATTTACTCACTTATAATTTATGTTGATACTATATCATTAATATTATAGTTTTGTTTAAATAGCTTAGGGCGTGGCCTCGAAACTGAACTGATGCTAGACATAATGTGTCATATCCCATCATATTTGGGAGTCTGAGACGTCACTAACATAATGAAACATAATTTTGTCTCAGAAATGTGTGTGAATTATGATATGAAATAGTACAGACCAAAGCCACGGGCTTGCCTTTAAGTAGAGAGAAAGGACACTGAAAAGTGTGTCCCGCGCACTTCTATCAAATTTTTACCACGCTAGGTACTGCTGGGTAAATAGCTTACTCTGATTTTATTGATCGGGTTTTGAAGACGGTTTCTATCGTCTTTTCCTCGACCATTGTATTTCGTTTTCTCCGCACGCTTTTTTAGGAAGTGTGGACTTGAGAATGTGTTAACTATATAATATGCCATATCATCTATTGCTTGTGGGTGTCTGTGGCTGTTTGCACAAACTCTCTGTTTACTCAATTAATTTCGTGCGTTTCATCGTTCATGCTCCATCAGTTGACAGAGAATTTCATTCAGTCAACGTTAGGTTCATTTGCAAATTCACACTTGTTTTCTGACGTTAAACTGAGATGTTTTTACAGGAAGTGTCTGTACAAATTCATGAACTTTTGCAGAAGCAAATTAAATTCACCTTCAGGTCCACATTTCTTTCTTACACAATGGGAGACAGAGTTTCTGTACGTGAAATGAATGGATTACCTGCACCATGAGAGACAAAATGCTTGCTATTGCAAAAAGACGTTGGCTAAACGGCCTCGTTTTCACGATATTACAGCAGCTCTCTTCATAAGTTGCAAAAACCGTGCTGTTTACTTAAATTTACTTAACTATAACATAAATATACAAAGCAACCGTATGCTGAATAGGACTCTAGACACTTCGTGACAATCGTGGATTTTTAAGGCCGTCTGTTATATCTCACCCGAGACACAGAATACCGAGACGGACCATTCCTTTTATCACTATATGTCCATAACTTGCGCGCGTATAAATACGGGGAGTACTACTTGCAGAGCTCGGGAGAGTTCCATATGAATTACATGATAGGGATTCTACAAGGACAAGACTTTAGCAGTGTCCGTGAGCTGGGGGGGGGTGCAGGGGGCCCGCGGCCTTCTGGCAAGTTAGTCCTCCAGATGGATGTTTTCGTAGTAAAATGCGGGGCTCGGCGATTAACTCAGAACATGAAACATGTCCCAGTCTAAAGTTCTGTGACTCATAATTATGGTATTCCTTCCCAGAGCTCTATGGTACTAGTCTTTTTCGTTCAATTATGAAGGGGTGGGGTGCAAATTGTTGCATTGTTGATATGGATGATACGTGCGCAAGTCGACGAACGGAATTTGGCGAATTGAACTGTCGGTATCCTGAGTCTCGGTCTCACTGTACCTGGAGATACGCCGACTGAAATGTTGAATTTGCACAACTGAACTAAAATGCAGAAGACACGCCCACTTACACCTTATTTTAGTATCTCATGTCTCTTTAGAACAACCGTCGCAAAAACTTCAGCCGAAAGATCAGTGAAACAGTAAGAGAGATCCATTATAAATAGAAATTGTCTATTCTGAGGGCCCCCGTTCGGAAATGGAATAGCACTGTAGATTTAGAAACTACTGTACATATTACACAAAATTCTGACCAGACAGCCCAGATCAGACGTCAGCCACAGAATATGTTGATGATTGCCAGCAAGACTTAGATTCAATATTTCGACCCTTATTCGAAAACTTCAAGGAAGGAAGGGAAGAGGAAGGAAAAGTCCAGTTGTCTGAAGGAAAAGTCCAGTTGTCTGAAGGAAATGTCTACACCTGGTTCCGTTTTTTTTTTGTTTTTTTTTGAATCACATCAAAGGCAAGGTCATGACTATCAACCCATCAACCGACAATATTATACCAGTTCGCTGGGCAAGTTACGAAATTTGCCACTTCAAATTTAACTCTTTGACACTTTGAAAAACTCACTTTGTAGAAGAACAACGCATTCTCTCCCCGCGTAACATACGTTTCAGACAAAATGAAAGTCTGACCATCTAAAATGTGTCTCACTCATCTTACTGTATAGCCACTATGGACTACGTCTGTTATCAGATCTCAGGGAGGCATCGATCTGGTACTGATGGCAAGATCATAAAATATATATCAGTTACGGTAGCATGACAACGACATAAACTGAGGTGTTTCACAATCAATTACTTTTAGAGGTCACACTGAGTTAGTAAAGGTGTTTCTACAGATATGGAGGCCCCATAATTAGACAATTTAAAAAAAATAGAAATAAACGGTTATACATCGAGTTTCTCTAGATGATTTATTCCACCGTGGTCGCAATAGAAACTCGTGACCCAATCCCCTTGATTACTCCACATATATCTATCATCTCGCCAATCACGATTGTCTTAACAAATAGAAATTACAGCCCTAAAAATATTACCACTGTTTTTTGCTCGTTCTTTCCATTGAATAGAGGCAGTTGCCGGGAAAGGGGTTGGGGAATAAGGGAAGAATTCAAAATTTTGCATTTTAAGGTAGTGAAGTTTTCCCAGTGCACGCATACATGGAGGTAGGATAAAATTACTAGTATTTAGGACAGCCGCAGGACCCTGTTTGACCTTTTCCGTGGCATTTGTGACGTGCCTCGATAACTGATTTATATTATGAGATTTGTTGTCCACCACTGGTGCAATTTTACAGCCCAGGCTGGTAATCTTTATTATCCGCCCAGGAAACAAATCACTGTGTGGCCATTAATTTGCGCCATGTAACCAAACTCGGTTTTTGTTTTCACAGTGAATTTTTAGAACTTGTTTGGGTTAGGATTACGTTTACGGTTTAACTGTTTGGCCACAACAACCCATCGTTGGCGACGTGGTCATAGTAATTGTTTCGGAAACTGGCCTAAGATAGTAAAGTATTTCCTGTACGAGTATTTGGCTTAAATTAAGTCTGATTCAAGAAACATAGCACCCCATTTCTTCCATGGAAGATTTTCAATGACGTTACCTTGGGCGATGGAATATTCATGCCTATTACGTACATTTTATAAGCCTTCACCTTGACTATGGTCATGGTCGGCAGCTTCCCGACGCCAGGCGTTTCATGTGATCGATTTCAAAGCCGTACTAGTCTTGCAGCTTTCCCACGACTTTTGGCATCCGGATACATTGCTCTCTCATGGTGTCTCATCACTTACCTGGGCTTTTTCGTTTACTTTTGTAAACATGTTACCTTTGAATGAGTCCTGAATGAGGTGAATTTTTTTTTCTGTAAAAAGTGCCGTGTCTTTCATCCGGTTTACCAACCAAACCGATGGATCACGATTAGAATTTCATCCGCCACTCCCGTCGGGCTGTCAGATTTGGTCTTCTGTTCTTAAGGATCACTTTTATCACGTTGATTTTGTCTATAATTAAGCTTTTCTGTAACATCTCCTATTTTACCCAAAGACACATTTTACTTCTTATACTAATGGGGCGCAATCATAACTATCTTGAAGGACTCTTGAGAGCGAATTTAAAAATAGAACCGATGTGAATCAGAACGAGATGGAAAACATATGAACGCAATCGACATGGGAGTATTATATACCGGTGAGCTGACGAGAGAACATAAATTATCATAATGTCATTATCTTCCACCGCTTCTTGCCTGTTTGGAGAATTTATACCTAAGGGTAAACGCGTCAACATAATCAGGGGAAATAATAGGTACCTTTCAAAAGTACCCTTAAATAGCTGAAATCAAAACGATTTTGCTGAATGTAAATTGATGAGGACATGGTGTTTCCCACTTGTTGCCACTCTCCCCTTATCGTCAAAAAAAAAAAAAGGAGTTACCTGTTGTTATTAATAGAAACAAGAATTTCATAAGATGGAGATGGTTTATGAGGTAGAGAAGAAATACCACAGTTAACCAGCTTGTTGGCTGTTGATCCTCACAGTAGCAACTGTTTCGCTCCCACAGGTAGTCATTTACTTATCATTTGAGCAGTCTGCTGCATGACAAGGTGAGAAATACAAGAACATCACTCCCGCGTCGATTATGCACATATGTATTATTTTCCATCGCTTACAAGCTGCAATGTTAGTATTCGCCAATTCAGAGGGCGAACAATCTACGGGAGGCCTGCTTTTGTTAATACATTCGTGCTTTGATTTGAAATTGGAAAGAAACAAGATGGGAATGCCGTATTAAGCAAATAAACACAGTGATGTAGTATTTAACCTGTTGTAAGTTTAAAGTTGAATTAAAGGCTAATTGTTAGTGTCTTATTTTGTTCTGTGGCCTATATCCTCCGAACCACTTCATGTGAACTCTTGAAATTTCATCAATAGAGAAGGACAGAAATCAGTTTTGAGACAGACTATCCTTTCACTGCGTTCAGATCAGATTGATGATGCTTTTGAAAAAAGACGTTTCATTATACCAGAGGCAACAGAATTTGTATCCAGTATCGTGACTATACTAAGCTTTTTCCCTGATATTCTACTGTGTTCTCAAGCAGCCTTGTGCTAACCATAACATAATGTCTTCTTGAACCTTCTAATATTGGCGCACAGCCAAATGAGTTCCCAAGTTTTTCCTGTGGACCATCAATTCCGCCATTTTCCCAGCTTCTCCTGTATCTTTGCCATCCTCCAACCACTTGCACCTCAGATCCATAACATCGTTAGTGATAATTTCTTTTTTGCATTTTAATTCCTTACGCTAATACGCTGTAAATGAGATGAATCTATTTTTGTTCATAACATAAGCACCGAGTTTTCTCGCAAACTAAGTCATAACCGGGGAACAATTAAGTGTTTATTTAAAGTTCTGATTCTAATGGAAAGACTTGGAAATCCGAAAAGCTGGCAGCATGTGTAACTGGTCTAAAAGTCGGGAGGCCTGACGATGAGGTAGAGAAACCCTGTAAATTTATGGGGAAAGCCCCAGAAAGAAACCCACAGACTGAAATATTAGACGACCCCCCTCCTTTTTTTTTTTTTTGGCACTTTTTTTATTTTTTAATACATTAATGTGTGTTTAATAACAGAATGATGACGAACACTGCAGTTCATCATTCTAAGCCTCTTACAAATTGAAGAGAACCCTGCTGCTGAAAGTCTGATTTGGCAAGGCGATGTCTTGGCCACCGCCAAACGGAAGGAGGCCAGTGATAAGTAGCTGAGCCAATCCTGAGCTCACCATTTAGCCAGGATCAGCATTACCTTCTTGTATTTTCTTGCCTCACCCACCCCCTCCCGCCTCCCAAAGAGCGCCAATAATATTTGGAGCGGACTCCATAAAAGCCAATTCATAATTTCAACCCCCAAAGTACTTGGGCTTGGGGCCTACCGAAACCTCTGTCCACCGTAGGCATGAAGAGTGGCACAATTACGAGTCGACATTTAACGAACAGTCCTGCTTTTCCCCACAAATGCCCGTATTACTTTTTTATTATACGCTTTTTGATACCAATTATTTTCTTCCTTCCCCTTCTACCTCCCGCCGACGGTGTGAGCAACATTCCTGAGTAGCTATGTCATCGGACGCACAGAGAGGCTGGAAGCAGGAGCTGGAGTTATTTAACGGGGAGGGCCGGAATCAGCGGATCTAATGATGCACATGCGGGGAATCGGGCGATGTTAGGGAGAGTCTGACATTTTTCTGGCGGCAGAAAGGTCATGATATCGCATTCCTGCTAGTTTATTTCCCATGCCACTATTTTTGGCTTAGGTCTACTACTGTGGCGTGGATTGTGAAGATGATGATGATGATGATGGTTATGATGGTGATGATGATGTTAATGATGACGTAGATAAATATAGAAAATTTTGCTCAGTTGGGAACGAACATCGGATGCGGAAATGTAAATTCTGGAACGCATTTTTATAGTGCGGGAACGACTTAAATAATGTATGCACTTTGTGCATGAGCCTTACCTTTTCTATCCGCTATCTTAGAAAGAAAAAAGAAATTCTTGGCGAAGAGGAAAGAACAGAGTAAAGAGATATCTGATGGGTCTGAACACAGTCAGTACGACCTCCAGTGGAGCTGATGAGAACTGTAAAGGTTAAAATAATGGTGTGGATTTAGAGGTAAAATTAGATTTGTCTGTGAAGGCGATGAAACAATTGATGCAAGATGAAAAGAATTCAGACAGTTCCAAGAATAATTCCTGCACTGCTGTTGCAACTATTATTGAAAATGCATGTACAATGTAGTAACGTAATGAAAACAGAAGAAGGGAAGCATAATGAGGCTACTGTGAATGTGCATCAACACGATGGTGATCAAACTTTTAAAAGTACCGTCAAAAGAACATAAAAAATGGTGGTGTGAAAATGAAACAAATTAACAAACAAACAAAACGTCGCTTATAATAATTATTAGTCTTACTGAAGGAGAATATAGTTACAAGTCGGTCTGGTGGTTGTTGTTTTTTTTCTGTAGGACGACGGCAAATATTTGTTTTGTTGTTGTTGTTGTTGTTATTTTCAGTCCCGAACAGTCGGTGGCTATTGGTATTATTATTAATCATCATTTTATTAATTCTGTGGCTAATTTTTTTCTCTTCTCGAAGTTAATGAAATTGATAACGCATTAACGAGGATGATTTACAACACACACACACACACCGACCTTGGCACAAATGCACGCACGCAAGCACAAAGAATATAGTTTGCCAAAAGAAAGACCTAAACAAAAATACACCTACGTGACGTCAGAAGTGCATTAAAAATGTTTCTTGAACAGAAAATAACAGAAAAACTCATCAGATTTCCCTAGCTCCCTGTTTTGTAACTGCCGACAGAATCATGCTCGCCAAAAATGTTTACCCATCGAGCGAGTTATGTGTAGCCTACTGGTTGGTAATTTTTGTTTTATTTGTTTGGGCAGCTTTGCCAAGGTTCAGAGACTCTCCACATTGCTTGGCACATTATGTGAGGCATTATTTTGTTTTTCTTTACATTGTTTTCCATCATCAAGCTCATTCTTGAAACTTGTTGGGCAGTGACCAAATGATGAACAGAGAAAACAAAGAGTTACGACTAAAATACTGCGTGGAAAAGGGAATGGTGGGGTGAGGGTATGGTAGGATTCCACGAGAAGGGGCAAATTATCACAGAGAAAGATATGTAAGGAACATCAATGGAAAGCATGCCATGCCTACATAACAAAGAAAATAGGAATAGTGCAGTAAACAAGGCCACATTCTTTTACAGAAAATGGATCGCAATAAGAACGGTATGAACGTAACAGATCAGTTTAAAACAGGTCGAAAAAAGGAAAGGGAAATGGAGATTGGGTTAGGCACAGAAACACGAACACAAAATAAAAGTAAACGAAAGAATGACAGGCAAAGTGAAAAAGAAAGCGCAAATTTCAGTAACTGAAGGACAACAACAATATTGGAACTGCTAGTCTGTTGTTGGTAGATGAAACTCAATCCGAAAAATGGAAAAAGACCATTCACATCAAAAGCTTTTAGATCTAGCTGAAATGCAACGAAGGGGTAATATTACTAATAACATTGTGGTCTAATTGCAACCCAGCTTTGAGCTCGAAAATTACAGACGGTAAAATATTATCAATCTAAGCCTACCAGCTCATTCTGACTGGCCGAACAATCGGATGGTGACGTCATGGCACTGGGGTTTCAATGAGATCCCTGGCACAAGCCAACAGTTTTTTCTTATTGAAACGCAGTGACGTGACGTCACCATCCTACTGGGCAGTAGATCAAAATCGACTGATGCGCGCCTAGGCTAACTGCGATAATCACTCGTTGCTCACCCCTACGCGCGCCTCCTAACTGTGGTAACCAGCCAAATGGGAGCTGTGAGGTTATAATGATCGCTCTAGGGTTCACCATGAAGGCTGCTCTACACAGATTATTAAATTACTCAATTTATCAGAATGATGTGACCTATTTACACGAAGGCGTCACTAAAGTCGACTTCCAATCATTGGGCTTTTCTACATCTTCTGTGGAAATAACATTGCCACAAACGATGGGTTTTTTACATTAGTGGATTTTAAGATTTCGTACCCTTGGAACGATGCCATAGCCATTTTTCTATCTAATAATATTTTAGGCAGAGTATTTAATCTACGTTCAAAGGCCAGACTGAAGGCTGATAAGATGCACAACAAAATGAGCTTTTTGGTATACACAGGAAGCAGCGTATTTCTTATTGCCTTGTCGAGGAGAGTAATTTTTGGGGTGGACTTCAATGTTTGACCCAAAGCGTCGGTACTGAAGAGTCCCGAAGGAATAAGTAATGGTGGGATCAGAATACGATTTCTTGAAAAACGAGAAAACTAAACAACACTGTAACCACTTGGTTCATACAAAGAGAGAACACACAAATCCCTGCCGCCGCAGGAATAGAACAGTTTTTGGCGAGTGAAAGAACGAAAAAAAAAAGTGAATGGAAATGATGAGAAACGAGAATGGACAGGAAGAAAGAAAACGAAAAAGAAAGATGGAAGAAGAAACATCCTGATGGCTAGAACATCTCGGTTCTCTCCTACCCTTCCCCTCTTTATTTTCGGGAAATCCTGCGTTCACGTCAGTTCACTGCAATGTTAAGTCACAATTTCATCATGCCATGAAATCGGCTTCAGGCCTGTCTGACACGGGCGTTTACCTACTGCTATTCATAAACAGTGTAGGTTCTTTAGTAATCTGCTAGAATTCAGCAAAATGGAGAAGGGGGGTGGGGGGGGGCGAGTCTACAGTTAATGTGGAGAATTCAAGGGGGCAATAAACAAAGAAAAGGCAATTTTCATTTTTCACAAGCATGTTC
The DNA here is from genome assembly GCA_963931925.1 of Onchidella celtica. Taxonomy (NCBI): domain Eukaryota; kingdom Metazoa; phylum Mollusca; class Gastropoda; order Systellommatophora; family Onchidiidae; genus Onchidella; species Onchidella celtica. Next base: position 49,591,214 of record OZ007567.1, on the reverse strand, counting down.
ACTTATTATACTGGTACTGGTAGGCCAATTGGCGTATTTGTGTGGACTCTTGCCTGGACGTGTTAACGTGGATGAGTACACGTGGAACCTGAGTCAATGACTCACCTACACATGTTAAACCTTCCGAATTTCGCAAACAAGCATGGACATATTGCAGAACAGATGTTTTAAAAATTGGATTGTATTTTCCAAACCGCAGCACTTCGGACTAAACAATGGGCATTCACATAGGCCTATTGTGGCTGCAGTTGGCAATCATGCCTTCTTTAATGCAATAAATTATGTTGCTGGTTAATTCAAGTAATGCTGGGCGACAGTGAATTGCAAAAAAACATCAAATTGCTTAATAGCCTAGCCGGACAGTAAACAAACTGTAAACTTTAATTTAAAAAACTATATGTAATCTTAGGAAGTGTATGTTCATACCTGCGGATGTGGTTTTCTGAAGCAGTGAATTATTTATGTGCTGTTGTGTCCTGCACTGTGCAGAAGTGTTTCACTATGTTTTATAGAGCAAGTACTTTCTTTGAGTGTTCTTTGGCCCCACTGTGTTTGGTAGGTACGGCAGTTGTGTCCACTATGGGTTATAATATAAAGCTATTTACTACTGTGCAATACTCTACAAACTTTAAACATTATTACTTATTACTGACATTTTGCAATGTTACGAACCATAATATTCTACAAGCGTATCCGATATTTATATACCACAAGATCATACTGTATAAATTAGAAGAATATTATGATCGACTGGGATAACATGTTTTTTGCTTTTATGTTACGGTGTGGCATCTGCGAAGCGTGCGCTATTTCAAATCATAGTTTACATGCAATATTCGGGTCAGGCTGGATCGTCCTAAGTTTGTTAACCAACAAGACGCCATGTTGTTCCTCCATGTTATTTGGATCTTGTTTCCTTTTTCTTTGTACTGCTAGTACAACATATCATGTTACTGAAGATATTTGCCATGTAGTCACTTCTCTACGGCATTGGCATATATTATGTAAGACTTTACCAAAGGGCAACTGGCGGTTCTTTGTATTCCTGAGCATGAAATCTATCAGATACTATTACAGAAAAAGAAACGCGCCAGTAGGAAAATGCAATAATCCAATAGAATCATAATGGCACAAGTCACCAAATGACAGGAAAAGAAACAGTTTTTTCTTAATATGCCAGAAGTGTCAAAAATGACATGTGCCATTAGCGTAGAGCATGCAGAGACATTATTACATACTGGACATACGCAGCTCAATGTTATTATTATACCGAACATGTAATAATCTTGCTCTTAGATACTAACAGACTAAGCTACATAGGACTAATACAGGCTCAGTTGGATAAGGCTGTAGTCTATAAAATTGCATTTTATCATTTCCTTTCAGATCGAACAGCTGAAGAACAAAGACAAACTTATTTCGCAGCTGGAAAAAGACCTGGGCCAAAAGTGGGTAGCTGCTCAACTCGCAGCGCTGGAGCGAGAGAATGGTGAGGGGGCCCAGGCGTCCGCCCGAGGATCCCCCTCACACCCGCTCAGCGCTCTCCCCGAGGACAGCTGTGACCCCACACCCTTTACATGGACCCCTACCTCCACCCCCGTACGTATAACTGTTGCTCTTTCTATAATAATATAAATTATGTGTGGGTGATCAAGATAATAATAATAATAGAGTACATTATTTTGAACACTGCCTTTCTCTCTCTCTCTCTCTCTTCTCTCCCCCCCCCTCTCTCTCTCTCTCTCTCTCTCATGACATGCGGCTGTGATGGGCATAGTGTGGAGTACTTTCAACATAATTAACTTTGATTCGTGAAACACAAAAAAGACACACCAATAGAATACTGTAAGTTAAAATGTCAAGCTGGAAGCTTAAGATTTTCCAGCATTCCAAGATGTTCCCCACGTCGTCCATTGCCTCCCTGTCATCTTATCATTTGACTCACAATCTCTCTCTGAGGCAAGTCCATATGTCCATGTGCAAGCCACGATTACACAACATAATGCACTAACAAAGGAATTACACCATGCTTAATATCACCTCAACAACAAAAAATGCAAACATGATGACCATGAACCTAGGCAACATTTTCAAGGCGATACCAGCACTGTCATCGACCAGCGACTTCTAAATCGTTTTTATTTCCACAGACAACTGGGGGTGTAGAGGAGGCGAGGTCCAATAATGTAGAGGGCAACTCACTGGGCAAGCAAGACTTGGTGAGTCTTTGTCCTGTTGTCCTTGTACCAGAACAGTCAGACACTACCGTTGCCCTTTCTCTAACAGAGGACAGCGCTAGTCCACGTGAACTCAAATAGAAGGCCACCACTCCTCGTTTCCCTTGCTCCCCTTTCTCTTACACACACGAGATTATTTTATCAACATCCACTCTCCAGTGGCAGATCTATATTTTTGGGACCCTGAAGCTTGAATTGTTATGGAGTCCCTTCCCAACCAGCAACAACAGGGCAAGATAAAAAATTCTGTCATTAAAAAAAGTTTCTTCAGGGCCCCTCTGGGTAAATTAGAGGCCCTGAAGCTTAAGCTTCATTCTTTCATAGTAGTTTTGCCATTGCCACTGTCGGCAAACCATTGGAGTTACAGACTAACCAAAAAGTTTTGTCTGAACATTTCCAGAACAATTGGGTGTTATTCTTGATATGCACTCCTCTGTGGTAATATAAGGTCTGTCCATCATTTCATCGGCCTTCACATGGAATACAGGAAGATTAGCACCAAAGTCTTCAGCCATAAACAATTTTCATTTTCTTATTTTGATTTGACACCCTTCTGTTTGCCAATAAAGATAAACCTAATTCATTAGTATTGACCAGTTGCTTTATCCACAGCCCAAAAAGCTGAAGGACTGCAAAGACAGAAACAAAGAACTTGTGGAAAAATGCCGGGCATATCTACAAAGGAACAAGGAACTGACTGCCCAAAACCGGGCGTACAAAGATAGCAGTGGGAAAGTATTGCAAGAAAATAAAAAAATGGTAAGAATCCAAAGGTTTATTTTTCTGTTGTGTTACTTGTGCTAGATTATACATTTGACTGTAACAGTGCAATGTCAACTGATTGCCAAGAATGAGTGAGTCAAGAAGAGAGATCTTACTAAATATCTGGCAAAGAATGAATTGACACTGACAAGATCTACCATCTTTAGGTGTCATCTTGCCCAGCATCAAGAACGCAGCAAATGAATCAGCTTGCATGTCCTTGCATCATGCACTATGTTGGCCAAAGAACCGCTGAAATTTTACTTCATTTGGAGACCGCCTATTTGGGCTGTTAAAACTGTGACATAGTGTTGATTTAACAGGGCCATTAAAAGCTGTCATCACCCTAAGGTGTTATTATGCCCTATACATGACAGTTTACATGACCTTATGAATTTGGAAGTATCCCATCACGAACATTAAGAGTGTCCATAAATTCACAACAAAAGTTAACTTCATCTAATGTGCCAGTACACCCTTTCCTTTCTTACATTTTCATTGCGAACACTCATATGAAGTCAGACAGGCAAGAACTTTCTGTTGGCTTCAGATGATTGAATGTATTGGTTAAAGTTGTGGGTCACAAAGAAACAAAACAAACAAACAAAAAAAAGTGGTCGTCATTCACACCTGCCCTGCTAAAATGGATCCACCCAAAACAGTCATCAGTCCAGTTGTACACCAGGTTTGTCATTACTAAGTTGTTTAACACAGTAGCTCAGAGGTGTGATTGTGGCAAAATAGTGTATACTAGTAATTTATGTATACTGCCACACATTTGTCATTATCCAGTGTTATTATCAATTTCTAAACTAAACCATCACAAAAATCTCATTATCTACAGCATGAACTTCTAGAACATTCCAAATTACGGGTGCTTCAGCTCAGTCGACAGCTGAGCGAGGCACAGTCAGCAAAGACCAACGTGGAACAACATGCTGAGGTAATAGAGGAGTTGCGACAAGAAATGATGGAAGACAAGAAAACTATCAGTGCTCTGAAACAAGCTTGTTCTGTGAGTGTTACTACTGATGTCAATGGAAGGCAGAAAAGCTGACTGAATGGATGAATGAATGAATGAATGAATGAATGAATGAATGAACGAACGAACGAACGAACGAACGAACGAACGAACGAACGAACGAACGAATGAATGAATGAATGAATGAATGAATGAATGAATGACAAAGAAAGAAAGAAAAAATGAATGAATGAATGAATGACAAAGAAAGAAAGAATGAAAGAATGAAAGAATGAATGAATGAATGAATGAGTGAGTGAGTGAATCAGTGAGTGAGTGAGTGAATGAGTGAGTGAATGAATGAGCGAGTGAATGAATGAGTGAATGAATGAGTGAATGAATGAGCGAGTGAATGAATGAGTGAATGAATGAGTGAATGAACGAGTGAATGAACGAGTGAATGAACGGGTGAATGAATGAGTGAATGAATGAATGGACTTACAAAGCAAACAAAAACCATTTTAAGGATGGAGGGGAGAGTGGAAAACAAAAATGAATGTTAATGAAAGATAGACTTAGGGACAGACAGCACGAAAAATAGATGTGATGGCAGAAGGGAAGTAAGGAGGCCACAGTAAGAAAGACACGCCCCAGGGATGACAAAATTGCAGAGAAGTCATGAATGTCTGGAAATATGAAAGACAGATTTGAAACAATGAATAAAAAACAAAGTTTTTTTTTTCTTTCCGCTTGTTGTTGCTGGTTTTCAACCCAAGATTGGATGATGCCAGTGCAACCTATTTTAAATCATAGATCAATAGCTATAACCAAACATTATAACACTTTGCATGTACAAAGATTTTCTGTAATCTAATTCTAATCCGAGATAAGTGATGCACACTTCTTGAACTAACATAGAACCCTTTCATTTGTACATTGTGCATTTCTATACTGATTGTGTTCTCATTCTCTTTCTCTATCAAATCATCCTACCCCTGTGATACCTTGAATAAAAAAATAAATATGAACTGACAATGCAACTACTTTTTATATTTCAGGAAAAAGACAGGCGAATCGAGCTGATACAACATCGAAAGAAGAGACGGCGGTTAATAGGCTCTGCTGACAAGGTATGAAATGAAAATGATGATAATTAACATTCACACAGAAAAGATGACCATCTCTCCCAGCACTTATCATTTCTTGTCACCATTACTATGCTGCTGTAGAGTCTAAAGTTTGGAGAAGTGAAGACTATTTTCAACATAATTATGTCTTTGTTATAATTATGTTATATATTATGTGTTTTTTTTCCCATGGAGCAGCAAATGTTCTCCAAATTCTTATTATCTCCCTTCGTTCTTTACCTTCAACGAGTTATGGGCCATTTGTAGAATGTATCATTCTTAATTTCTTGCCTTCTCAAAAACGTTATTGTTCTTTTTTACTGTATTATATATATGTACATTTTCCATTATGTATGTTATAGATTGAATGCTCATATGATCTGTTTAATCTGCTTAACCCATTTGCAAGCAGCACTACCAGTTATAAATGTATCCATAAATCTTTCTACATTTTTACAGAGCATGGGAGTGAAGGAGACCTTTTTTGGCTATGATGAAGACACAAAGTCTGTTGATTCAGAGAACTCCTTCTCATCTGTGTCCCACAGCACAATCTCTGACGAAGATGTGTGGGATGAGGTGGTAAGTAATTGTACTGTTTAGTAAACTAGATATCATAACCAAATAATTTGGCTAAATTATGTAAATGATAAAAACTATGATGGCAGATGAAGTACATGTACTGGTTCCTCAATTTGACAATGCTATTGATACCGAAGGCTTTTCAAAAAATGGTGATACTGAGTAGACTTTCTTGACAAGTGGAGCAGGAAGTTTTTACAACAATGCTGCACAAATAGCGTGGTTCGTAAGAGTGCAGATATGACTATAAATATATAGCTTGAAAATTTCAGTCGAAAAAAGATTTCAGTTTAACTCTTTTTGGGCCAAAAGCCGATGAATCGGTTCTTCCGCTGGCCAGGTTTGTGCCAATCACCAATGTATTGATGCACAAGAATGCTCGGCTGTTTTGTTTTGGGAAGAAAGAAAGTCAACTTTCTATTCATAGATGTTGCTGTAGTTAGTCTTCATTCATCTCCTCTACTATTTTCTTCCTGTACCAGCAAATGTGGAAAAAATCATGGCACACAAAGAGTTAAGAAGAGATAAGGAAGGACAATTAAACAAACTGTGATAATAAAAAAGAAATAGTGTTGCGAAACTTTCTGTTTTCTGCAGATGACACGTGAGGAGACCGAACGTCATTACCAAAGACTGATGATGGAACATCTACAGTTACAGAAATCTCATGCACAACTTCAGAGTCAATCTGAACATATCATCCAGGATCCACAACGCGAGGCACTGGTGAATAGCATGAGACACACATTCAGAAAACTAGTTAAGCAACACTAGTACTAGACACATGCAGTATGGCCATACAAAAAGCTCAGTTTTAATGTTGTATTCCACTTTTTATAAAAATTGCCATACCGGTACAGCATATTATAAGTTGTAAGTTCTATCACTGTCATAAATTGCAGTTAGCATCGTGATATTCCATACGATCACTAACTTACTACCATGGCTAACAGGATAACACCCAATATCAATTTTATTATTGGTACAATCCTCAAAAGTCTCACATAAATACTATTTCTACCAGTGTTAATGAAAACAAACAAAAATAATATAGAGCAGCTATACTTGTTTAACTCCAAAGTAATCTAATAATTTAATAATGTTAACTAGAACTTTTAACATTTTTAAATCAGTTTTTGGTTAAATCTTTGTCAAATTGGACTGACACATACAATTCATTTTTTCACTCACACATTTAACTCATGTGCATTCATTCAAATGTCTTGTTCCAGAGAAAGAATATAATGGCACCAGAATTTCATTTTACAAAAATGTACACTTTTAATTTGAATCTTTTCAGACCAAGATGACTCTGCAAAATGACCTCGTCAATGCACATTGTAAGATCGAAAAACTGGAGAAACTGATCAATGAAATTGGCGAGGTGAGAAAAATATTTCCAGGTGTGACAAACACAGAACTAGCATCAGTTTAAACCATAATAAACATGGGTATATTCACTATTCATATGACTTTACCTGTCTTCAGTAGATTTAGTGACAGTGTGTTTAAAACTTCTTTAAAATGCATAAGACATGTATTACATAAATACATGGTGAAGATGGGTTGGGAGTAGGGTGGGAACTTATAACTTGAGAGAATGAATGAGAAACTACTAAAAAAACTTGTTGTATCTTTACCTATGAGTACAATCTAAGTGCTCAGAGGCATTTCAATGTCTGATTTATCATTTGGATCAAGCATAATAAATGTGCATTCATTTGTTTTTCTACAGGGAGAAGTGGTCACGCTTCTAAAGGAAAGGGAAATAATTGTAACGAACAACAATGAACTTCTTGAAAAAGTTAGTACTCTACCCTTTTCACGTGAGAATATTAACCTGCGTAGTGTGCAGACGCTTCCTTCCTAATTTTGATTTTGAAATACTACTTCCAATAATATTGTAAATAATTATGCTTGCCCAAGCTTTCTAAATGAAATGCTTTAAACCAACCTGTTGGGAGATCTTGTAGCCCAAGAGATTATCACGTTTTCACCCACAGGGCAACAACTTTAAAATCATGCACATTCATTTAAATCATAACACACTTAAGAAAGAATTAGCTATTGATATGTCAACATTCGGTTTTTCTGTGCTGACACACAAACATCTCAACATGTTTTCCGTATCATGAACAGGCTCAGTTCTGGGAAAGTGAAAGCAAAAGGACACAGCTGGAACTGAGCAAGGCACTGGAAAGAAGTGAAGACTTAGAGTTTCAGCTGATGGAAATTGAACAGGCGCATAGTGATAACTTGGTGAGTAGCACATTATTTTTTTGTGAATCTCCTCGAGTGTATCCGTGATGGCTGGCCCACTTTGTAGAGGCCTAAGAAACTTCTGATCATTGTTTTTGTTTTATAAGACCACATATCGGTGCTTAAATGCCAATTTTTCAAATTTATGACATGAAAAGATACTAAGGAGTTGTCCTCTATTGTGGACATTGTGATTATACATTTTAATGCCATTGTTGTTGTATTAAATATCATTATTTCAGAAGATCTGCTTTATAATGACGATCAATTATTTGCATGAACATGAGTGTTTTTATGCAAACTGTATTTTTTTATTTCGATTTACAAGGCTCTTACCCTTAGCCACTTTGCTGACTGATAAAATCAGGTTCAGAGAAGGGAAAGACCACGGTCAGATTTATACATGATATATAGGTGTTGTTTTTTTTCACCTTTCACAAACAGATGCTTATGCATTTTCCCCTCCACCTCTTTTGCCCTTGAAGATTCATTGGAAGCTCTATATTGAATCTGTTTCTGGTGCATGGGTTTTCTTTCATTAAAATGAAATTTCACAACAAATGAACAATGTCCACTCTCAGGTAATCTCTCTAATAAAAAGGAAGCACATTACATGACAATATATCCACATTTTGCCAATAACTGCAGGTTAACATTAACAGTCCAAATCCCCTCATTCAACAAATTATGTTGACAGATTTTCTCTTGAGCTGGTGAGTGATTTCTCTGATAATAATAGTTGGTTGTTTTTGAAACTCAACCCAAGGAGATAACCTGGTGATGAAATACAAAAGATGTTCTTGGGGTGGAGGTGCTGGTGGTGATAGAGGTTACATTTGAGACAGAATTATAGTGGAACTAGATGACCTACCGGGCAATGCCCGGAATAAACAATCATGTGCCCCCCCCCCCCCTCTGTCTCTCATATAATAAAAGTAATAAACTATAGTCTTACTTCAGAACTCATGAGCACCAGAACACTACACACCAAACTGAACGCTTGGTACAGTTACTTTTTATGACTTGTACGGTACTATATATTACGAAACAAACATGCAAAAATACAAATGTTACATAGCAATAAACATTGTCATTTAAAAAAAAATACATGCTTGAAGTAAACAACTTTTAATTATAGCCATCATCTTCCTCATCTCAATTGCCACCTTCCTGCCAAATTTAAGTCCTGAAGAGTGTATAGTTTGGTCAGTTACTCGTGCCAAAGGTTGCAAGTTATTGAAATATATAATAGATTACTAAAACTCTAAAAGTGTTTCTTGCAAAGATCATGGGAAAAAAACAAAACCACCTGTGGGGTGCCCATTGCTTGCAGTGCACATATTTGTTGTAATTCATAAAATATATTAATGAGTTTCATTTCTTTGTATGACTTTGTAAATAAAACCAACTGATAAATAGACTGCCCAACACAAGCTGAAAGACTGACCAACCAATACAGCAACACACACATAGGCAGACCAATAAACTGACTGATCGACCTTCAGGCAGACTTAATGATTGCCACATCAACAAAGAATTGATTGGACAAACTGATAGAAATGAGCCAGTAAGACAGATTTGTGGACTAATCAACTCACAGCCCCCTCGTCCCCCACCAGACAGACTAGCCAACAGGCCATTATTAATTGGCCTACAAGAAGACGAAAGGACTGAGACAGCCTTGATCCCTCATCCCCACTGACAGATAGACTGCAGATAGCCAGATGGCAGACTGATGAACTAGCCGACAGTCATACTAAGGCACAGTCTGAATGACATAACAGACTGGTGAAATGACCAATACGTTAATCAACAGGTCAACAACATACATGTCTTGAATGACAACCAAATGCCCCAACAGACATAATATATGATATATAGGCCCTATATATGAGAATAATAGCAAAACGAACAACAGCAGTATTGATCAGTCAGCACGAGAGATATTGTAATGGTATCAATTTCAGGTTTTGAAGCCGTTGCAAGACTTCAGTTTGTCAGAAATTAATTTCATTCCCGCAGCAGAAGGAATACAGACAATTTCCCCTCTGTGAAATGACTTCAACAATCTCCATTGAAAAACAGTATTTAGATCTATGTAAAGTACAGACCATGTCAAATAAAATCACTATAATTATCCCATTCCAACCCTTTGATTTATTACTGCTGCAATATTTATTTCATCACTCATCCCTAAGCCATCACATTAAATTCCACCAATTTTTGTTCTTTTATTATTTATTGTAACACTGTGACTAGGCAAGCACTCTTCGCTAGCAGTAGCAAGGAGAATAATGGATTTCTAGAGTAAGTTCCCCTTGGGTTAGAGTTTACATTGCCCATTGAAGGCGTTGACGAGAAGGAAAAGGCCCTCTTTCTGTTTTATGTCGTGTAAACAGTCGTGTCCTAATGGTGCCCGGGGCCTGTTGAAATCCCTAGATGCGTCAGAGTGTGACATGGGCCTAGGATAACGTGATAACGTATTTTCTACACAGGTAAATCTAACGGTAGTGAAATGATGGTGTCGTGTGGTTAAATGTCGAACCGGGTACACCCTGTTCTGTGTTTCCTGTGTGAGCGAAAGCCCCCGAGCTTTTGGACAGTGTCACCATTGCCCCTGAAGAAGGGATTAAAGACTGGTTGTGTTGATTTTTATGGCAGGCACCCACTGTGCTTGGAAAGCCAATCATCTGAAAAATTCAAAAGCCGACTTTGAAAACCTAGAGTCTAGATTTAGGTCCAGATTTGTTCTAGTTAATCAGTTGCCATCTTGTGATGTTTGTGGATAGGCTACTATTATATCTACATGGCTGTTTGTTGCTGCCATGTAGATTGAGATATATACCAAGATCTAGATCTAGATCAAGATAAATAGAGTGTACTGGATGTACAAACGTGAAATTAAAAACTTGCATATAAAGTAATTCACATCTAGATTCTAGATCTAGACAGACACAGCTGTTCAAATTTGAAAAGACAGGTAGGCCCTATGTAAAATATAAGCAGAATTTATCACCTTCATTCCTTCATATTATCGTCACCGTTCTCTAAAACTGTAATATCGGTTTCGTCGGCATTTCAGGAGAAGCAAGAAACTGTTTTATTTAGCACATTTGGTCTAGTTATGATGAATTTTTGAAAGTTTGCTATTCGATTATTTTTGGGTTAAGAGTCTATAACCAAGACCATTCGATGCGGCTTTGAATGTAGATCTAGTTGAAATCAGGTTTTCAAATTTTAGTGTTACTACAGTCTTAGTGAACAGTGACATTATAATAATTATGTGCATTGTCAATTATTTCTCATCACATTTTATTTCTATCACCTGATCTAGGGGTACACAGTTGTACCCCTGAAGCAGTTCCTGATCAATTTTTCCGCTTCTAATCTTAAGTCAAAGGCCTAAGCCATGACTGGCATTTCCTAGATATGATATGGGATGGCAATCTGTAAATTCTGCAGTATGTCAAAAATAAATTTAGATATCTTTGTGTTTTTATGAAAACAATATAATAATAAAGCCATAGATCTAGAGCCTAAATGAGTTTGAAACTGAAAGGAATTTTGTCATTTGCATGGCACAGGTATGAAACGAGTTTGTTTCTGTAATGAAACAAAAGAGTTTAACCACTCAATAATATTATTTTGCTCCCTTCTGAGAGATACTCTTAGGGATTAAATGTACTGGGGTAAAATAAAATAAGAGTCGCAGACAGTATTCTAATTCCAAAGGCCTTTGTTGCCTTTGACTCACTGTCCAACTAGGGCATGATGACCAACCACTTTGTTCTCCCACAAACTGTTAGCCTGCTTCTTTCATAACTAGCAACGGTATTCTTTAGGGAACTTTGTTTAATTCATGTAGCCCTGAGCAGGATATAATAAATAATCCTGACATTATCTTGGCTATTAGTACTACTACATCAGTATAAGTCATCAATCAGTAGTGACTGGACATAGTTCCACTGTCTTGATACTGATAGGGTAAACAGTTATTATAATTTCAGTCAAGTTTTGAGTTTTAATTCTTTGTATAAATACTCCTCCCCCCCCCCCCCCCCCCCCCTCCAAAGAAGCAATTCTTGATTGCACAGTGGAGCCTGCTGTCAAGCAAAGATTCCCAGCCTATATAGATGCTTTTAGTATATTTTGAAAATAAGACTCGACACTGTTAGTTAATACTGTTGTTAATAGTGAAACCTTGTCTTTAAAAAATGTTGAAGTTATGCTCAGAAAATTTCTTAAAAATCACAAGATTTCTTAGTTAGATTACTTTCTTTTAGTATTGTTTGTATCACGGACATGGCACCTGGATTGTGATGATGCATTTTGAATTCTGAAAGCTGGAAAGAGTGAAAAATAGAGCTGGGTCATGCATGTGAGATGGCAATTTAGGCAGCGAGCAGTTTATGGTGTGACAGCTTCAGATATTAGAATTATGGGAAATGTATCAAATCTTACACCATGTTTTTGTAACACACATGAGAAACACTTTTACAAGCTTGTTTGATTGACAATAGAATTGGCAATATCTCCTCATTGATTCAATTAAAATGTGGAAACATATTTTTGTTGTGTATTAATGGGACACCAGCACTGTTGAGTGATTGGGAAGTCAATGAGTATAGGTAAATAAAGTGAATAATATTAAAAAATTATCCCTTTGATTTCTTTATGTCATATTTTATAGTGATCAAAGATTTGCATATGGACTGATTTGTTCAAATTAAGTAATAAGAAATAAGACAACTGAAAGAGAATCCAGATTTTAGAAGCTCAAGATGGGCAGGAAAAAGGCAGCCTCTAGTGCTATTTAGTGGGAAATGTTTCCTAATAGTTAATAGTTTTTTGTTTTTTGTCTATCTTTGCCGTCATCAGTCTTTTTAATCATGTTTGAGACTCAAAAACTTGATCATAGTGCTCTTTATTTATCGAGAGGTATCTGCCATGTCTTATGTGACATTTTGCTGATTTTGAGGTTTTGTCATGGAAGTGGTTCTCCTACTCCTAATTTCATTATGTGCAAGTATCATTCCTGTCAGTTAAAACCTTTTCAAGATGCGTGTTTGAGACGTAATGTTTTATGCATTTTAGTCCTTTTGCCGACCAAACTTCAATCATCATTTCCTCGAAAAGGTAAAAATGCAAACAACAACAGTATGACAGCTACTCGACGATATCTTGAAAAGCACAGGTGCTGCTGACTATGAGGATTTGTCAACACACTACACATTGTTCTATCTTAATTCCCATGTGACTTATGAACAAGTTGTTCTGATGAAACACTTAAACATCAGTGTAAATCAGTATTTGTTTTGAGGGCTGTCTGATACCTATCACTCCTGGCACCTTTCATGTTTTTCTTTTCATCCTTCTGTGTCATTACTCAAAATAACAGATACAGATGTATGCAATAAGCCGATAAAGTGGATACTTTCAGCCACCTTTACTTCCTTGTTGATGAAGAATCCACCTGTAAAAATTGTTTCCTAAAATACCATTCTCCTTCTTGATGAAGCTTTAGAGGAGGAGTTTAAGTAGGAGAGCCAACACTCCCAACTTGTTGATCTCCTCCGGTGCACTTAACAAATAAACCTGGCCTCCTTTTCTCGAATGCCTGTGCTGGTTACTTTGGGGAGAGAGAGTAACACGTTATTTTATAGCCCTGGTGAAACAGCAGCAGCACAATAGCGCATGGCATTTGGGAAGATATTATTTATGGCCGCGTTCTTTCTCACCGCTTTGGAGAGGTGCAAAACAACCGCCGTTCTTTCTCACCGCTTTGGAGAGGTGCAAAACAACGTCGTTGTTGGCCGCGTTCTTTCTCACCGCTTTGGAGAGGTGCTAAACAACCGCCGTTCTTTCTCACCGCTTTGGAGGGGTGTAAAACAACCGCCGTTCTCTCTTGATTTTCATTTTGCGACAAATTCGATCCTCGAGTTTTCCCTTTCTGGATTCGTTTTTTCCTTCAAGCGTTTCGGAATTTGAGATTGAAAAACAAGTGTATGTTGACTCTTCAAAGTCTTTCAACGCTCGTGAGAAGTCGTCAAAACTTGCAAACCAAGAACTTCTAACCTTCATAACAAAACTGGTGAAATTTCAAGTTTTAAAATTGAGTATACTGCCGTTCGCAAATGAATCAGTGAAGATTGACGATTGACGAGATCATCTAATCAAGTGCAGATTTGTGACTCTGTGTAAGCCTAGGCTCCTTTGTATCGTTTATAAACTAGCGGGCGAAAGTGAAGTATAGTTACAACAATGCGTTTGCGCATGCGGAAAAAGCGGTGTGAAAAAACGCTGGTTTTTATACACCGCTGAAAAGCGGTGCAAAAGGACAGGGCGATTATTTATAGACTTTGCGGGAATTTTCTGGACAATAGGGCAAGCCTAGAAAGAGAGGATGGTGAAGAAAAAAACGACCAAAAATATCCACCTCAGTTCTTATCAGGAGAGAAAGAAGATTTGAGCATCATGAGACTTATTTTTGTTTGTCGAAGTATTTTTTTTCCTCCACTACATTTTACCTTTACGGTTTTCATTGGACATAAGACTGGACTTCGTATGCATCTTATCATTAAAATTACTTGTAATAGCTTTTAAATTATAAAGACTTCATTGTCGCCCCACTGAATGATTTATTTTGTGCATTATTTCTAGCCCATTGTAATCATCCTTGATTTTATTTTAAGTCTATGTCGGCGTTTAAGTGGTAAAAGGAGTGTTCTAAAATACGTTTCAAATATGAGTATTTTTAGTTCCTGGGTGTCGCTGATTGTTTTCTTCCAATTCTGTAAATGGACCCTTTCAAATGTCTTCTTTCTTGGTGCGCTATTTCGATGATTCACACATGTATGTAATAGCATTCTTGCAATACTGTTTTACCCCGCGTCTCAGTCCCAGTTTCAGCGCAGATAGAAAATACAGACACATCTTGATCATCCGGGAGAACCATTAAGAATTTATGTAGTTATCAATTCTACTTTTCTGCGTGTCGTCACAAATTTTAAGTCTAGGCGTGACGTGTAATGATTGTGACAAGGATTAGTGGTGGTCGGGCTTTAAGCTGAGCTTTTGCCGCACCGGGCCATCTCATCTCAGTTCTCCCAATTAAGTGTGTGTTAATGCTTTGCCTAGGGCACAGTGACACTTGGACGTTGACTGTGGGATTGTTTGGCTAGACTTTTTTTTTTTAAAGTTGTCTGAGCCCGTTTGTCTTGTCAAGATTAGTTTTGAAATACACGCAGTGTCTTTGTTCTCCATGATTGCTGTATTGTAGCCAAGGAGCTTACACTATTATACAATGTATTGTAGCTCAGAGAATTTTGATGGTTATCCCCCAGTGTTCGTTTTTGTTTGACTAACATTTTCGGGGATAATAGTGTGTATATCCTGTAATGTAAATACAGTCCCGCCTTTTTCAGTGATAGTTTTATTAAAATTTACTGGCACAATAAAATTAAACAGAATGATGGAAGAGTGGCGATTAAACGAAATACTTTTACATGAGTCTTGACAACCAGAGAAACAGAAACCTTAGCCATGAACTTTCTTTTGTTGACTTCGGTATGTATTGACTATGGTTGGCATACTTCATTGCCCTGCTTTGCTGTGTGTGCGCTTTCCGGTCCATCTCCTTTTCATAGGCAAAAGTTATGAATTTGATAGTCGCCCACACTAGGTGAATCAGATTAAAGAGCCATTTATTTTTGGCCGACAGTTACAACGAACCAGTCATGCGCGAAAGGTTTGTTCAGACCATTACACTGTAATTCATAGAGCGCAGTCCTTACCGCAGTATGTCATGATGTGTTGGCCTCTTGAGGGATGATGACTGGCCTGTAGGTGATTTGTGTTTCATGTCAAATTATGATCGAAATATAACACTGCTGACCATTCTAAGTTTTAATCACCGTGTGTATCAGTGATATTTTTTTCAGTGGGTTGTGACCGTCAAATCACTGTGAATGTGGGGTCGCATTCTGTAGCTATACACAATGTTTAGGCCTGTTTCTGTCATTTTTAAAATGTTTGATCAAACAAGATCTGCATAATTATGAACTTTGTGTTCGCGTAAGTATGCAGCGACAAGTGCCTTATATAAGAAAAAATCTTATCTCTGAGGAAGTTATGTCATAAAAAACATATCCGTGTTCCCTTTTCATTAGTTTCCTTTGCGTCTTTTTCCATTGACGCACGTCATCATTGTGTATGAAAGCTTAATATGCATGAACATTTTCAGTGATCCGGACGAATGATTAATTCGGCTATGAAATGGTGAACAATCAGGTCATGAAGCCATTGTTTTGAACAGTGAGCATAATGTAGACTATAGTGAAAACTTACGTCATTATTCTGATGAAATGAAGTCACTTAATTAATATCTTTTGTGCCCCGTGTGACAAGATTTACAACGTGTCAAGTATGGGTGACAACAGTGTTTTCGTTGTTGTTGGCAGTCATAAAACGTTCTTCTTCACGGGTTTAAAACTATTGTCTGCATACCTGATGGAGCTATCGCAAGTGAGAGTACTGGTTTAAAACGTTATGCAGTTTGTCGTTTGGTGTAGTGGGGAGAATCTTAGGCAGTCTAGTTTTGCACATATCTGGAATAGTCGGCAGTTAACAAGTAGTACTTTGTTTATTACGATCCTGCGTTCCTGAGAGGATTAGTCGAAGATGACAGGCAGTAAAATGTGCTTCCATTGATTTTAGGATGTTCACCACTTCTTCTTCCCCCCTTCTGTTGCGTCGCTATGGTTCTGTGTGGACCACTGATGCTGGCACCGATTGCTGTAAAGAGGATTACTTCCTCACCTATCCTTCTCCATCTTATTCCCAGCCTTTTGTTTTCCCCTCTGGCGCCACAGGACAGAAGGCTTTTCCCTGTGATAGTTGTGTCTGGCTAGAGCTCAGCTATCACACATTGCAGGCTGAAATATTTCTCTATTGGCTAATTTCTTCTCAGTGAAGTCATTGGGTCTCGGTGAATATCATTGAGTCTGTCCACGTGTTAAGTATCTGTTTGGTAGGCGAGGAACAGTATGGGTTATGAACGAGGAATAACCTTTTACTAATGTCATAAGTTAGCATACTGACGTTGCCGTTGAGTTATATGTATATGAAATTTGCAGAAAGTAACACAAGAAAGTTAAAGTGCGATGTAAAGGTCATCAGCTAAATACAGCTTTGCTGTACAATCTTATTTGTTTGTGCGGCCCTGCAAGAGGCACCTTGTGAATCAGGACAAATAACCATCGGTTATTCAGAATTCGTGGTTCGGCCCTCAGTCAATTTCCTATTGTCTCGTTTGATTGTGAGGAAACGAACAACAAACGAGCAGACCATGATGGAAGAGTGAAAATAATCATTAGCATAATCTAAAGGGACATTGGAAGAGACTTCGGAAATGATATTTTTCCTTTACCAAGCACAAGATTGCATTCGTATGTTTTGTCGTCCTTTGCATTGTGTCTTCCAAAATTCTGCTTGAGCAAAAGTTTTTTGTGGTCAATTCTTACCTACAGAAGTAGTTGTCATTATGTGTCTTTGCCCTTTCAACAGGGAATGTACAGGTTTTGGTTATACCGCTTCTGTAAAATGTTCAATCTCACCTTCGGAGGCCTGTTTCAGTTGAAGGAGTTCAAACATTATCGCTGAAACGAAATGGAGCTTTGCCCAGGTAGTCTTGGAAAGGAACAGTCTCAGAGCGGCACTATTTTGATTTGCACAAGCCCTTGGCCGTGTTATGATAATGAGTATGTCGTGCCAAAGCAGGGTTTTATTTTCTGCTTAACCGGGATTCCACACAACCGTAAAAGATTGTGGTCAAGTTCAGTTACGTAATGATAATAAGATAAGACACGGTCATGTTTGCCGGGCAGGCTTAAGAATTACACGGGGGTGATATAAACAGTAAATTTCCAAATCTGTTGAACTGATTATAGAGGACTGTGCGACTTTGGTGACAGGTGATTTTGATGTGTCGAAGTCAATTAATCATGAGTGCGATTTTAGTACTAGTTTAGGAATGATTTTACATCAGGTGGTTACCATTATGTAAGTAATACAAACATGACATAACACACGACCTTACTAGTTGTCGGAACATAAATATTTACTGAGTTAGCTGAGTTTGCTTTAGCACATGTGTGTGCATGTAATGAATATGAACTGGAGCCAAAGAATGTGAAAAAGTATAATTATGACACCCGGAGCAAGACGTGGAACTGAATAGCACGCTGAAGCTTACTGTAAATTATTGAGAAGTCAGATGAACCCATTAAAAATTGTAAATGAACATTATAATAAAGACGTACCATTCAAAAGCCTCTTATTGAATCTTAACTATTATTTAATAAAGATGTACCCAATACAAACTTGTAAATGAACATCAAGTTTTTTTGTTTTTTTTTTAGAGATCCGTCCATTCCATTATGAGATCGTGAATGAAACTTAATTTTATTTAATACTCTAAACAGTGACATTCCGTATGGTGGTGTGGTGTTTGTCTTTGTTGACTGCATTTAGGAGAGTGTTGTTGTATTCATTTTTCCCATTTGTAAGAGTTATAGATTGGCCGAAGAAGTAAGAACCAATCAGGATCATAATCCTCGACCAGCTGTGTGAAAGAGGGAATTGCTGGCAATAACTGGAGACGTTTCTGTAAGTGAAGCATGCGCTGTCAGAGAGTGGACATTTGGCCTAGATAACCAAGGCCGTCGGCATCATAGCCTAGCCAGCGTTTTTGACACATGAGTTTTTAAGTTCAGAAAACATTCCCAGAAACCGCAACGCTAATGTTTGAGTGTTATCTCAGTCATGCTGTTGTCGTCGCCGTCCACAGACTCTAGGTCAGCCACAGCAGTTCATGAATTATCTTTGTGTTGTGCTTTCAATCCAGCTTTTAGTTCTTCTATTCACCTTATCGGCATGTCATCTACCGGTAATTGGAAATAAAGAAAACACACAATGAGTAAACACTGTAGACCAACTTAGACAAACTTCTCTTATTATGGACATAGTCTTCATTGGATTTGTTTATGTGTCATTTTGCTATCCATAATTATTATTCAACTTATTACCTGGCGGATAAGGCATGTACACGTGTCTTTGCCAAATGGGGCCATGTGAATTTCGATGGAATGAAGTTGATGCAAATCAGGACATGATAATTAAAAGGCTCATCATCATCATCATTGCCTTTCTCACCCTGGATCAGGGTATAGGCCACCAACAAACACCTTCCATCCCTCTCTATCATGGGCCAGCCTCTTTACATTATTCCAAGTCTTTCCGCTTCGTTGCACATCATTTTCTCTGGCTCTTCTCCACGTTCCGCGCGGCCTTCCTCTTGATCTCTTGCCCTGGGGATTCCAGTCCAATACCTTCTTCGTGATGCTGTTTCCTGGCCTCCTGAGCGTGTGGCCGATCCATCTCCATCGCCTCCTACCAATTTCCTCTCTGACTGGGTTCTGTCTTGTTCTTTTCCATACAATTTCATTGCTGACCTTGTCTGTCCATCTGATCTTAAGTAGCTTCCTCAAACATCTGTTGATGAAAACTTGGATTCTCTTTATGCAGGCCTGGGACGCATTCCAAGTCTCACATCCATACAACAGGACTGACTTCACGTTCGAGTTGAATATCCTCAGCTTTGTTTTTAGAGATATACCCTTGGTTCTCCAAATCTTGCTTAAGGATGTGAAAGCTGCCTGTGCCTTTCCAATTCGTGCTTTGACTTCTGCCTCTGTTCCTCCCTTATTGTCAATGATACTACCAAGATAGCAGAAGGACTCTACATCTTCCAGTGGTTGATCTCCTACTGTGACTTGTTCGCTTAGGGGTGCAACAATTTTTAGGACCTTCGACTTCGCGGGATGTATCCTCAATCCAATAGATTCTGAAATTTTGTTTAGAGCTGTAGTCTTTGTTTGCATCTGGTCGTGTGTGTGCGACAATAGTGCCAAGTCATCTGCAAAATCTAGATCGTCCAGCTGTGTCCATGGGGTCCATTGTATGCCATTTCTTCCTCCACTGGTGGTTTCTTTCATAAGCCAATCAATCACCAGGATAAACAGAAAAGGGGACAGCAAACAACCCTGCCTAACACCAGTCTTGATATCAAAGCTGTCAGTAAGCTCACCATCATGTACGACTCTGCAACTTGTCCCCTCGTACATGCTCTTGATAAGATTCACCATCTTCTCTGGGATTCCATAATGTCTCAATATTCTCCACAGTGTTTCTCTATCGATGCTATCAAAGGCCTTCTCGTAGTCAAGGAAGTTCACTATCAGTTGGGAGTTCCACTCTAGCGACTGCTCTACTATGATTCTCAGCGTGGCGATCTGGTCGGTGGTTGATCGATTACTCCTGAAACCAGCTTGCTCCTCGCGAAGTTTTTGGTCTGTTGCATTCTGTATTCGCTTGAGAATAATCCGATTGAAAACCTTTCCTGGGATGGAGAGAAGTGTGATTCCTCTGTAGTTACTACAATTGCTGAGGTCCCCTTTTTTTGGGAGCTTCACGAGGTGTCCTTCCTTCCAGTCCTTTGGAAACTTGCCTCCGATCCAAATCCTCGAGAATAGTGTGTGCAGACCCTCTGCAGCCCCAGCAGCATCTGCCTTCAGCGCCTCTGGTGGGATCTGGTCTGGTCCAGCTGCCTTGCCTCGATTTAACTGCTTTATGGCATCATTAATCTCTGCTTTAGTCGGAGGGTCGCAACTGATCGGTAAATCATTTCTTGCGGGTAGAATGTCGGGTGGGTTGCTTGGTGGAGGTCTGTTCAAGAGGCTGTTAAAATGTTCTATCCATCTTTTTGCCTGAGCTTCCTTTCCAAAAATAGCCTTCCTGTTGTAATCCTTGACAGGAACTTCAGGTTTTCCATATTTTCCAGCAAGAGTCTTTGTAGTCTGGTAGAGGATCCTCATGTGTCCTCCTGTTGCTGCCTTCTCTGCTTTCTCTGCTAACATTCCTATGAAGTCCTCTTTGTCTTTTTTAATTGATTTTTTGACCTCTTTAGCTGATGCTCGGTACTCTTCCTGGTTACCAACTCTTGAGCTTCTTGTACGACTTGCATTTACCCGTTCTTTTAGGTCTCTTCTTATCCTTATCAAGTCCAGTGATTTTTGACTGATCCATTCCTTGTGCTCCACTTTCTTTTCCCCAATAACATCCTGACATGTCGATGTAAATACTCCTTTTACCTTAGCCCAGTGAGTCTCCAAATCTACTGTCTCTTCGAGGTCAACAAGGGGTTTGAATCTATTCCTCAGTGTCAGCTGGAACTCTTCCTTCTTGTCTCCATCCAGAAGGCTCACTTGAAACTTTCTCCTCTTTGTTCCTGCTCTGGTACCTTGTTTCTTGAGGCGGAGTTTGAGTCTTGCCAGCAGCATGTGATGGTCAGATCCAACATCTGCTCCTCTCTGTACTATGACATCCTCTAGTGAGCGTCTGAATCGTCGGGTGATGCAAAAGTGGTCAATCTGATTTTCAGTTACTCCATCCGGTGAAATCCAAGTGGCCTTATGGATCCTCTTGTGTGGGAATACTGAACCTCCAATCACATAGCTGTTAAATGCGCAGAAACTTGCAAACCGCTCTCCATTCTCATTCATTTGTCCTAAACCATTGCACCCCATAATGTCCTCATACCCTGTATTGTCCTGTCCTATCTTGGCATTGGCGTCTCCCATTATAATGTTCACATCTTTTCTTGGCAATGTGTCAACTATTTCCTGAAGCTGGTTGAATTAAAAGGCTCCGTAATATTCAATTTCTAGCACATTTTATAAAACACACGGGTACATTCAGCTTAAGGAAACCTCTCCTTTAGGGGTGTACGGCGCTATCTGGGCACTGGTTCTTCCTCTCTACTCTGGCTTGACTGCGCAGTTAGATCAACAGGTATCGGCAGGTACCAATAGGTCGGGAAGCCAAGACGCCACGATGACGTTAATCAAAGGACAAGAAGTTGAGAAGCCAAGAAGGTGTTGTTCTTCCTCCTCTGTAGAAAAACAATCGCAACTTCCTAATCTACTGCTGGAAGGCATGACTTCCATACTTACTCCATGACGGATATTCATCACCAATACTTTTAACCGCTGACACTGTTATAAGTCAGGCTGCAGCTCCCATACTCCATAGGCTCCCATATAGGCAATAGAATAAACGATCAATACAGTTTTAATGATATTTACACGTTCCCCACGAAGAATAACGCTCTCTCTAACAGACCCCATCCTATAAGGTTTCGTAACATATATGTAACGGCGTTTCCGTGACTCTCTCAGAGGCAGTAGTTATACCAAAGTAAACCCACTAGATTTAGGTTCTACAATCATGAACATTAAGTAAAATACACATACATCGTACAATTAACTTACCACTCAGCAACAGCTCAAATGCCGACAAGATACCAAAGATACCACGCTCTGACAAAGGATGTTTGCGGATTCCCTGACCTTCCCCACTCACAAGACTAGTACAAAGTTACAGTTGCAGTTGTGGTCTCCTCTTCGGCACGAAGCTGGTGAGTGCTCTCAGCGGTCTGAAGGTGGAAGGGGCGTTCGGGGATTTATACCCAGTCGGGTAGCGTCCCAAGACGCTCACCGAGTGTACATTAGTTATCCTAATAGCCACCCCCGTCGACCCCACGTCAAATACTATTGAAGCATCTCTACCCCCCAAGCAATTCCCAGGTGATCTGATCGTCAAGTACGGCGGTCAAGTAAACACTACCCTTTCCGGGTGTCAAAACGCCTTCCGTTGCATCGGCTACTTTCCCCCTCTGGCCTACAATAACTCTGTCTCCCCCGCCGTTAACTATCTTCCCACGCTAATTATACCTTGCCGGTCTGTCACCCTGTTACAGATGGGTAATCTGAAATTAATTTACACAGATTTCTCTATTTGACACAATTACTATGTTTTGGTAAAGTGTAGTAAGGCGGCAGTTCAACAGGAATACTTGATTGGTGTCACTAGTTTGACAGCTTAGCATTAGTGACTGTCTCGTTACCTATGGGTTTTTATAAGGGACCATAGCGGAAATTGTGAGTTAATCTAGCAAAAGAGTGTACAAGGATCGTGGTGAGTACATGTATACAGGTTGCAGAAGCGGTCAGTAGTAAGGTTAAGGATCTGGGTTCGTCAGTCTACCACTTGGTTTGAATACATTTTCCCCCGTTTGTCCCAAAAGGGATTTCTGGTACAAAAATTATACAGTTTACATTTCATGTCACCTGGCAGTGTAGGTTGGAATTTTGTAAGATCTGTAATTCACTAAATGTTGACTTTGTTTAAGTTCTCCTTTGAGTTTGAGTTTGGGTTTTACGGTGCGTCGGCACGCTAACGGTCTCTTTGCGCCCTTCACGGTCTGTTTGGGTGCAAGTTCTTTATTCATGTTTCGTAATCAGGGATTTTAAGTTTAATAATAGAATTAAATACTTTCGTATAATTGTATCACATAGGTAAAGTTCTCAAAAGTTGTTTTGTATGGATCTGAAAAAAAGTTTTGTAAATGAGTATAGAAGTTTTTAAATCAAGTGGCAGATCTTGGCCTCTCTCAGAAAAGACAGGATGCGTCGCGGGTCCACGTCAGAAAATAATTCTTTCATAGATCCGCAGGCATAGTGTCTCCTTCGCATACTGATGAAGTCTACACATTCAGTTAAAATATTGATAATTGTACTGCGTGATTTTGTTTTACATACATGATAGGATACTTTGTTTATTATTGAAATGTTGGTACTTCGCATCAAAATATCATAATGTTTGAAGCTGAGCGTTTTCTCTAGATAGCATTGTGGTTATTTTTGTCAGAGACCAAGAAATGTGGGCACGTTTTTCCATGTAGGCAGTATGTAGATGGGATTTTAAAGGTCTTGAAAGGTAAGGTCTGTTTTACAAGTGATAGAAGAAGATGATAAGGATATAAACTGTTCCTCAAAGCACAGGACAGGAAAGGACCACGTTAAATTAAAAAAAAGCCTAATTCAGTAGAAGGGTCAGCCTCTGATTTTGTCACCTGCGAAAAATGAGAAAACAAATCTGAGCAACTATTTCAGGCCAGAAGTTGGAGAGCTCCCTGCAGGCAGAAAGCCCCGTTTACCTGTCAGACCAACAGCACATGATTGACCTGACCTGTTGTTTCAGTGCTGGTCCTATAATGACCTGACCATTGTGTAGCCCCTTAAATTGTTGACACATCCGTTTATTTATGGACGGTCCTCCTCCTGCCACCGTTATACATGGACGCTCGCGGAGCTATGCGGTATCAACTGAGATTTGTAATCAAAGTGGTGGCCAAAGCTTGCTCTGGAAAGAAGCAGTTTTGGCAGAGGCAAGGGAATGCTCGATGGCTTCATTATTGTATGTCAAATTAAAATCCGGAGGTCTTAAGTAGCAGCCGGCATCTGTCAAACTAAGAAAGGAAATTCCCGTTAAGAAGGAACATGAAACCATGAGTAGAGTCTGAGCCCGATGGGTGGCGAGATAACCAGCTGGAACATGTTTGGGAATCATGTTGAAGCGCAAATTCTTCACAACAGTTATATCATTTTATTACCAATGAAGGCTTATAGTTTATAGCGTATTTAGTTTGGAAGTTACGGAAGACAAAAGGTGTAAGTGAGTGTGTTGGTCTGATGAGGGTGGAGAATCAAAATACCTAATGATGTGCTAGATACAATCATGTTTTCGACAGGAGAAAGAAAAGGGAAATTAGGAAAAGAAATACTTCGCATTCAATTAGCGGCTTTAGTAATTGATCAGCCAACCTGGCACCATTAGCTTAATTAACTTTCTAACTTCAGAGCAGGGGTGCCCTTCTTGTTGTCAGCGGTGAGGCATCGTAGATTATGGAACGAATTTAGCTTCAGTATTCTCTTTGAAGGCAGCATTAACAGAATTCAATAATAAAAAACATGTAATTCTGGTTGGGCCAATGGATGGACTTGTGCCTTTAATCTGTTATGGGGCATGCGGCAACTTCAAAGTAGGATAAGCCAGAAATGCAGTGTTTGAGACCATAGTTGTGTAATTAGCAAGAGTAAATGCCTATTATTATTCCTTTTCAATATCAGTAATGATCCCTTATCAGTGCTTTGTGGGTATTGCAATAAGTGTGCTGGTTGCACCAGGTGTGTTGATTCAGAGATGTAACATGAATCAATAATGGTGTCAAATGTTTGTAGATCAGGATTTATCAATACTAGGGAATTATTCCTCATACAATTAATGTCAAAGATCTTTGACCCAGCCAGTCTATGAGACAGTACTGTTGATTATTGGACCGTGACTGACCTGAGGCCTCAGTTGTGAATAAAGCTTTGTTTATATTCTTTTTATGACAGCCATGTTTTCGTGCCCAGTATCATGATGTTTCACCCTCTGTTTTAAACTGCTTGATTGTCTCCAGATTCAGTTACATTTCATTTGAATGGGAGGTCATGAATTGTCAGCCAATTTCTGGAATGCATATTTATTGTATAGTGTTGAAATTGTGCCAAGAGAGTTTTTTTTCAGGTTTCAAGATATTCTACCAAAACATTTGTCCTGTTATAGTCAGATGATGTATTCTCTCTTACAGATTCATTGCAGGTGCTGTTTGTACTTAATGAACAGTGTGTACAGTGGCATGCAGAAAAGTGGGGGTGGGGGAGGGTGCAGGGGGAGCGATGGCCTGGGGCATCCAATCAAAGAGTGTCCAGGCAAATATACTTGAGTCTTGAGGCATACAATTAAGGACTTGGCCCCTTGCATGATGGGGCACCAGCAAACTTCTGCATGTCACTGTCTGTGTAGTTTGTGAAGGTTCTCCAGTGAAGAAGAAATTGATTGCTTTTGTTTAGTTGAAATGAATCATCATTGCACTGTGATTAAGGGACAAGGTGTCATAGACAACACACATGAGCCTAGCAGCTTTATAGGGTGTCTGCTACAGGGTTTAATGATAAACTGCTATAGAGGTATTTATTTGGCTGATTTCAGAAACCAACATGCGAAGACAGTTCCCCCCACTCAGCCTTGGAGGACCATGAGGAGTTAGAGAAGCTAGCTGAGATTGACCATCTGCAGCACATAGCAATCAAAGATATGGAACAGCTACGCAAGGAACTGGTCTCCCTGCTCAAAGGGAAAGGAAGGGAGGGGGATGCTGTTCTCAAGAGGCTGGATCAAATCACAGAGGATGAAAAGGTACAGTTTTTATGAGATTGAGCGGGATCTTAATAATGAATGGGTATTGATGTCTCTTTGGTATCTCGTCAACTTGTAGTGAAAGGAAATTCATTGCTGATGAAATTTATATTCATTTGGGAGAACTTTCGCTGCACAGAACATATTAGATGAACACTTTTTGGAGGTACTTTTTACTCTTTAATATTCATTATTTTATGCAAATCTCCTAGATCTTAAGAAAAACACAGTGGCGGGAGTAGGTGTAGTTTTCACCTTTTTTTTTTTTTTGCTTAATGCCACAGCCTAAATGACAGTTTCAAAAATTATGAACTTAAGTTTGTCAAACTAAACTAGCCCGTTCACTTTTGTATTGGCCTATTGTGTTTATTTAAGTTTCAGGATATAAACACATTCTAAAATTCAAAACTATTGTGAAAAAGATAATTTTTTGTACACTCTACATTGAGCCCAGAGCATGGGAGACTGTGTTTAAGACACACAGTTTGGTGCAATTTCCCTGTCCAAAACTGAGTGTGCCGTGCTCTAGCGCAAACAGGTGTAGCAGAACCGTTGATTATTTGGGAAATGTTCTATATGAGAGAGAGAGAGAGAGAGAGAGAGAGAAGGGTGGGAACACAGGGCTTACTCAGGGCAGTGTTAGATGCCTCATCTGACCATTTTAATGTCTAGTTTTTCTCTTACATATGAAATATTTTTTATTACAGAGAAGAGCACAATCTCTTGAGAGTATGGCCCATGAACTACAGATGAAGGTGATCGCTGTCCAGAAAGAGAGAGACTCTTTGTATGACAAACTTAGCCAGAATCCAAAAAGCCAAAGGCCTGGAAAAGGAGATCAAACTTCAAGAGGAGATCATGGGATGACAGCTGCTGCAAAAGAAAAACAAGAAAACTTGGAGTTGAAGGTAACTTTCATACTTTGTCACATTTGACCACCAATCATTAGCTAATTGTTGTTCATTCAGCTTTTTTGCTCTTTCCCACAGATATATATATATATTTTTGGCTCTTTTTTTTTTTTTGATTGTTTGTGCAAGATATTCCAGAAGATCACAATATGGTTTGAATTTTTGTAGTGGTGTTGTCAATTTAGGCAGTTTGGAATTTCGTAGTTTAGCTGCAGAAAACCTCTAGACTGAAAAAGATTTTAATTTGTTTAATGTTTAGTGATGATAGATATGCATAGTCTTGATTCTACAACTGTAATGTCAGACGGTGAAGGATGGCCCAAACACAAGAAATCACAGTTATATAAATGTTAAGACTCATGGATTGCTTCAGAAATTTGTGAAGTGCATTGAAAACATTTTCCGTCCAAACCAGAGAAAGCTTAATGCCACTTAAAACATAACTTGCGTTTTACATATTTTGATAGTCTGCAAAATGTTGAAGTTGTTTTAATTGACTCAAGCAAATTTTTCATTGGTCAAGGCTAAAAGCATTCAAAATCATATTGTATAGTGGACTTGTATGTGTCTATCGTCTGTGAATATTTAATTGCTGCACAGATTAATCTTGCGTATTATTCGCCATATTGATGTTGTCTCATTCACTTATCTATGTGGGAGTTTATAAGGGTCTATTAAAAACTGATGCGGGAGAAAATCCTTGTCCCTTTACTTATTATTTTGCCTTATTTGGCTTACCGCATTGCTTTGGAGTTAGGCTGAAGTTACCATTTAATTTCTGCAAGTTGAAAAATTCTTAAAACTGCTTATTTGGGTCTCCCATTTTATTTGTTTGCATGCTTTTTTATCATTAATTCATTTCACAGGCTTTATGTTATATCTGGTGTAATTGTTTTGAGTTAATATTATTATGTGGTTTATTTTTGAAGACGCGAAAGATAAATTAGAAAGTGAAAAAAATAAATAAGTAAACCGAATTTTATGTTTTATTCATCATGAAAACCAGACATTTAGTAGAAAATAATTGTGTACCTCACAGTGTTGTTCGCAATAGAGAGATGGTGATATATATTCATTCTTCATTTTGCACATTCCCGTTCTGGGAACCATTTTGATTACGTGTTGGTGTAATGGATACATTTATCTGAAGAAGTATACCTATTCCCTAACAAGTGATCACTTGACTTTTGATGTAATATTATCTGCGCAAGTAAAAAATGCTTTCAATGAGTTCAGGGGTATATTTCAGCACGTTTAATATACTGTGGAGCCGTCCTGATTTGAAATCTTTTTTTGTCCTTGTGAAAATTTATCACACAACCTATTATGCACTTGGTAAATATCCAGTCTCTGGATAAATAAAGTTTTTTCTTATCTTATCTTATCTTCTCTTCTCTAATCTTATTCTTGGAACAGAAGTACCCAAACGTTTATCTTGATATGTGTTATCTTCATTTCTGTAATGCAAGTTTAGGCTTGTGAGTATTAAAGATTCCCAGATATGAAACATACAGTCAGTTCAGCTGTTGTTTGATGTTAAGAAAACATGATCATTTTTTACACTAAGCAAATGGGAGATTGGCTGAAATCCTCTGCATTTTTCGTTTGGCAGATGAAGTTCTGAATTTGTTAGTGACCAGTCTTATATGGCCACCCAATATGCCATATTACATGTAGTTGTTTTTTGGTGTGTTTTTTTCTGTTTGTTTTCAGTAATGACTAATGCAGTCCATTGTGTTTCAGTTCTGTCCTTCGATCATGATTGGCTGTGATCATGTCATAAAAATGGCTTTATCTATGTCACATAATCGCTATATCTTTTGACCACTCATTTCATATTCCAGACAGAAATTGCGAAGTTGTCTAGCTCAGAGAGCAAACTTTTAGCAGAAAGAATTCACTTACAAGAACAACTGGAAGACTGGAAAGTTCAGTATGACTATCTGAAACAACAAGTGGATATCCTTCTTTCTTCCAAACACCAAGAACATTCACTGAAAGGTGACACATCCAGCAGTGCATCAAGCGACATATCTTCTCCATCTGCATCATCATCCTCTTCAAACCAGTTGACCAGGAAACCTTCAAAAGACAGAAAATCAAAACCTCGCAGTGGAGATGATCCTACAGAAGCAAAGCGAAGAAGGAGCAGTAAAGATGTCTTGTCATCTAATGAAAGTCTTAGCGGTGGTATCAAAAGCTTCAAAAGTCTTGGAGATTTGAAATCCAGCCCTGAACAAGTGGGTTTCAGCAGAGACTTTCACGGTAGAGAAGACATGCTGGTAGAATCAGGCAATGTTGGTGAAGTGGAAATCTTGAGACAGAAACTGCGGGTTGCAGGGGAGCAATTACAGACCAGCAAAGAGGAAAACTTTACATTAAGGGACCAACTGAGGCAGTGTGTACTGGAGAAAAGTTCTGAAGCTGAAGCAGATCAGCAGATTCTTCTGGACAAAGTACAAGCCCTTGAGTCAGAGTTAAATCTGTTGAGAAGAGAGAATGTTGCATTAGCCCAGAAAGTGAAGCAGCGAGTTGAGGAATTCCATGACCATCAAGATGAGATGAGCCCAAGAATGGCTGAACTAGAAGACTATTGTGACGATCTTCAGGACAGACTCCGCTCATCTGAGATAGCAGAACGACAGATACGGGAAAAGTTAAAACTGGTGGAGATGAGCATTGATGATGCTGAGACAAGTGAGATGGCAATGAGAGAGAAGTATGAGGAACTCCTGTCAAGAGAAGCAGAGGCTAAAAAACAAATCAGTGAGCTGCAGAGGACAGGACGAGAACTGAAAGATATTGTGATGGATAAGGATATCGTGGAGCAAGCTCTCAGGGATAAGGTACGGCTTCTTATGGCATTTGTATAACAATACTGAACTG
Source organism: Onchidella celtica (assembly GCA_963931925.1). Classification (NCBI taxonomy): domain Eukaryota; kingdom Metazoa; phylum Mollusca; class Gastropoda; order Systellommatophora; family Onchidiidae; genus Onchidella; species Onchidella celtica. The sequence continues at coordinate 49,561,288 of OZ007567.1, read as the reverse complement.
CCTTGATGGGATGCTGTTGAGTGGATTTGGCATGCTGTTTTCCTGGAAGATCACTTTGAAAGACTAGTGAATTGTTTGATTTCTTGAATTGATTAACTTTTAAACCATTGTTTGCATTTTGAATGTTGACATCTCACACAATTTAAGTCTATCTTGATGGCATTTTGGTTTGCATAGTAACTAGAGACTGTCTTCCTTCAGAGTTTACAAAATGTTTCAGAGGTCTTTAATGTTGCGATGGCATGCAGCAGACCCGCATGTGAGATTTATTGTCTGCCTCTGTAGGAATGACCCTATTAACAAAGGAGAAATTTCTGAATTATAAAAAAAGTAAATGCATGGATCACATTATTATGTCGAGAAGGACATGTCATAAAGTGCAGCTTTACAGGTTTAAACATCATAAAAAAATATCCATTTCAAGTGATATTCTGTCAAGGGGTTGGGCTGTACTGTTTTATTCTGGATGTTTTTCTTGTGGGTTAGTATATGGAGTAGTTGTGGTATGCTTACTCAAACTGTTGATGGACTTACTTCAGCTTTAAGCAGCAGTGTAAAAAAGTCTATGCAGACTGGTATTGATGTTAGTTGGGATTCATCAGTAGATTATGCAAGAATTGGAATGGTTCCTTTGTTTAGAATAGTCCTTAGCTCTAGTTTGTCTTGCAAACCCTCTGGACACTTTAGACAGCAAAATCCCACACCCAAACTAACAATAACATACCAAGAATTTTGACTAATCCACAATAATGTTTGAAATTTTACTTGAAGTCATTTTTTTTTTTTTTTTTTTAAAGAAATGATAGAGGATGAACTGAAATTTTTATTGCTTACTGTGGATCAGTATGGCAATGTTAGACTTTTTTTCTACATGTTTTGCTTTCCAGTCCTGTTTGTTTCAGGTTTTATCTTTGCATAAATGCACAGCCAACTATTTGTCATGCTCTTTTTTTCTTTTATACCCAATCTTTTCTCGGTCTTTCTGTGCCTGAAATTGCCCTATTAGCCCAGAAAAAGAAATATTCCTTGTTTGGTGATACACAATTGTTAATTCTGGAACCCAGCAAATTTGATTCAGTTTCGAGGATATCTTGTTGCCTTTGGTGAGAAGTCACTTTGGTTTCTTTCATCATGTCCTTCCTTTTCCCTTCTATTGGTGCTGACATTTCGTCTCTCTGTCATTAATTTTGACTATGTTAGTTTTCAAGGAACGACCACTTTTATGTTTCATTATATAAAAAAAATTCAGCCTGGTATGTGATAAATATTTACAACAGCTTATTTGCTTTTACCATTTGCAAAACTTCATGAGGTTGTTAAGAGTAAAGTTGTTCTACCCGATGAATACAGCTGTGAATTAGGTTTTGCTGAGCATAACTGCTAGTGATAGATCAACTGAAACATTACCATTTATAATTTTATATGCAATTGGTGCCTTGTCTACTGGCAAGGATAATTTTTACAGGAACAATGCTCAGTAGTATTGTCTTGCTTTAATTTGTATATCATAAAAAAGGCTAATGCAATGTGTTGAAACTATTTATCTGATTGGCAAATGTTCACTAAAATATTGATGTTTTGGCAGCTATGAAGGTCACTGAAACCTTTTTGCAGTATTCAGTGTCTTTAAGAAAATTTATTCAAGGTACTTTATGTAAAATAAATGCATGTAAATAGTTGAAATTTCTTAATATCAGTTTGAGTCATTGAGCAGTGCATGCATTCATTTGAGCAGAATTTGTTTAAACTGGTGGTAACTACATGTATAATTATGTTAAGAATGCATTGTTTTGTCGGAACTTTTATGTTGACTATGTTTATTTATGAATGCACATGAGACATTGCATGAGTTCATGTCACATATTTTCAATATTTGAATTAGAATCAGGTGTTCATTTAGCTTTTCAAAATTGACTAGTAAAGTAATTGTATGTTAGTACTTGATTAGAGAAGTTCATGCATCAGATCTTTCTTAAAGTTATAAAGTATTGAATTCCCAATCTAGTGAGGTATGTGCTTTAATTAAATTTGCTAGGTTTTTTCCACATGTAAAAATTACAAAGTCAGTGTTAAACTTTGTTGAGATTAAATCTGTATACATGTTGACATAATATGTTAAGGAATTGATGTTAATCTACTGATGGCAAAATTTATAAATTACTAGAATGAATTTGTCCATTTCCTTTGCTTGATGAAGAAACTGCATCTTCTATTGCACTGTTAGATCTGTTTTCATAATTTGTAGAAGATACACTGAAGACATATTACATTGTATTTATTGTTGTTTTTTTTCAGTAAAATTTTAATATTTTAATGAATATACCTGGATGGTAACACATTGTTTATATTTTTAATATCAGGTGGACTTCTTACAAAAAGCAGAAGCAGCTTCGGTCAAAAGAATAGATGAGCTTGAAGCCATTGAGCAAGATCTAAGAGAACAGTTAGAGTTGCGCTCAGACCCCAAGGAGGGCAACCAGAGGGAGTTAAACAAGATACAAGAGCTGAAACATCAAATTACATTCCTGGAGACAGACAACAAGGCCCTGTCTGCACGTGTTGCCGAGCTGGAGGAGAATGAAGAGATACTGAGGGAGAACTGGAGAAGAGTGGCTGATGAAGACTTCAACAGAACACAGTGTTTAGAAGAAAAGGTACACAGAGTATATTGTCAATTCTTCTAGCAAAATGGATATTATAATACTTTTATGATAGTTCATGATGTCCGGAAGACAAGAATGGTAGAATTCCAGTGAAAGACAAAGGGGTCAATAAATACAATACAGTCATAGATCATTTTAGTGGATATGTTTAGTTCAGGAGAAAGAGATGCAAAAGGAAAAGAGAAAAAGAAAATCACTGTCACACAGTGGGCAAGACAAGAGTTGTTTTTATCCAAATTTTCTTGAGAGCCCTCCGCAGTGAAGATATCTTTACTGTTCCCCTCCTTGTGGAATCAGTGGAAAGACATGTCATCATCAAGATTTCATACACACTGAGTAAGTAAATAGTAAGAAGGCAAAGAAGTGATCGGATCGAGAACATTTTTAAAGTTTGTTCATGGTTTAGGCAAGTCTGATGGAAGTGTTATATAATATAGTTTAAGGCCTGTGTTCTGCTTTAGATGTCTTAATTCATGGCTTGTTTGTTTAATTTCAGGTTAAAATGCTGGAGACAGTTAACAGAGACCTGAAGTCCAAACTGACAGACGCACAGGAATATTTTGTCATCAACACGGTATCTCAGTCTGAGAACTCATTGGCTGATGAGCTGGCTCAGTCTCAGTCCAAACCAATTCGACCAGCAGCTTCTTTTGAAGGTGGCGATGATGAAGACAGTATAGATGGTGATGAATCAACCAGCTCAGATGCCACTCAGGGAGATACAGAGAAAAAAGTTATCAAGGAGAAGCTGAGGAAATTGGAGAGACAGCTGAGCGATGTGAATGAGCAGAAAAACTCAAAGATAGAGTCACTTCAAGAACAAATTGTCGATCTCAAGGTGAGTTTACATTAAGATTTGCGTCACAGATCCATTGGTTTGTGCTGAATAAAATGTTTCCAGGCTGTGTACCATTAGCCATGAACTTTAAAACAGATGACAACAGCATTAGTATTATTACTGGCACATGAAGTTCAAAACAGAACCATTAAGTGTTGGGAATCTTATTTCCCTGGAAAGATGTCATAAATAGACCTGAAATTATACCTGCGTATGCTTATTTGAATAGACCTTTCATCCGGCTGCCAGGAATCGAGGACCGGAAGGAGATATGAGTTGTAGCTTACAGAAACTTTCTCTCTCACAGGCATTCCTATACACTGAAACCACCAAAAATTTGAACTCAAGGAATTGATGCAAATCTATTGATGGTAAAGTTGATAAATTCCCACCTGCTTTGCCCGGTGAAGAAATTGCATCTTGTTTTGCACAGGCAAGAACTGAAAATACCCTTTTTAAAAAATTCATTCAAATTTGCATTTTCATGCCTACTTTCATAATTTGGATGTTATTGTAGTTTGAATATGGAGACATTTTTGACTTGATATTCACTGATAATTTAAATTTAATTACATTGTTTTATCCTCTGTATAGCATTAAATAGTCAGTAGTGCCCACTTCCACTATTATATTTGTTATATACTCATGGATAATTGGTGTATTGTTTCAGGAAAATGAAATCAAACTGAGTGAATCAATATCAGAGATGGAGATGACAGAGAGAGAATTGAGAGCCAAGCTTGCACTGTATGAAAGTTCAGAAGTCACAGTGGAGAAAATGATGAAGTACCAGAGTAAGATTGAAGAGCTGAGAACATCCCAGGTAAGTCTTTGGACTGTTCTTTCCCTCACTCAAACTTTTCTTTGAAACAGTACAGAGACTTTTCCAGCAAGTAACCGAAATACTGATACAATAATAGCACCCACACTGTTTTCCTGTGAGATCAAGCAATTTATTTGTAACCCATGAGCCTATCTTGTGGTTCCATTAAAAAGATTAGATCAAAATGATGAAATTTAAGCTTTTGATTGCTCTGTTTCTTTAAAACAGCAATGATCAGTGACATTGAAATATGAGTATATCCACACTACAAGCTGCAACAATAATGGGCCAGCAAATGATGAATATTGTACCTATATCACATGGTCCCATGTGTTACTGGAGTATAGCATTTTTGCAAGGTAAAATTTTGAAAAATCTTTTCTCATCTCTTGACTTAATTTGACAAATGCTGTTCAAGCAGTGACAATTACATTTGCTATATCAGGAATCCCTACTGGACCAGATAGAGAGTATGGAGAACCAGGAGATGACCCTGCAGGAAAAATTGCAGGAAGTGGAAAGAACCTTACGTGGGAAGATTGTAACCCTTGAGGTCAGTACTGCTATTTCAGTGTATAGTATTCATCTTGTCCCATCTTGTGGCTACTAGAGCAAACATGACATTTTATCTGACAACCATGACAAACTTTGTTTATTTTGTTAGTCTTTGATCAACTCATATCAAACACTTTAGATGGATCAGAATTCACTGTTATATGACTAACTTATGAGGCAATGAAATTTAGTTATAGCACTGTCCTTAAATGCTGGAAAGCAGCTGGTCAGGTATTAAATATGTTAGTTTTTGTTTTCAAAGACTTGTGAGTTGGGACCAAGTACTTTTAACATAATCGTAGTAGTGATCCTCTTGCCATGCATCTTTTGTGAGGTCTGTGTTCTGCATTAGTTATTTTAGTTCCTGCCGTCTTTTGCTTTATTTTGTCTTAATGAAAGGTATTTTATTTGTCAAGTTGAAGTTTATGTTAAAGCACCTCTGATTACACCCATACAGGTTGAAATGAAAGGCTACAAGCAACGGGAACTGAAAAACGCAGCCAGAATTCGTGAGTTGGAGAAACAAGAGAAAGAATTGTCAGAGAAAGTGGCCCAGCAGGCAGAGAAAGAGAATGGCCTTTACATCAAGATATCTTCCCTTATGGATGAGTTCAAGAAGGCTAAAACAGAGCTCACATCTGTCAAAACCAAGATGGAAGAAAAAGAGGATCAGGTAATTTGAGGGAAGGGAATGCAGAAGTGATATTGTGTCACCACTGCAGTACAACTACAAATTGGAAGTAGAAGATAGTAGTAATTTGTAAATTTTTAGGAGTATTAGTCACACGAAGTACCATACCATGATTCTTCATGATATTATCAGTTGTGTGGTCACTTTGTGCACTATTATGTTGAAAAACATAGTCAAAATTGGGCAAAAAGAAAAAGTTGTATGTAGAAAAACATAACATTTATTTTTAATATCATTGGACATACCTTACTGGCATGTTATGTATGTTAAGTTGATTTAGGGTAGAAATAAGCATAAAGACTATGTATATTAAAACTCAGTGTAAGATCAATGAGGTCAGTAATTTATTTGATAACTTTCTGGTGCTGGCTAGGCCTGGGTGCATGCCAGCTGATTTAGATCAATCAACCAGTTGGATGATGCTGTCATGACATTTAGTGTCAAAGAGGTCCCATGCATTAGTCCACTGATAGTTTCTCATTGGAATTAAATGTCGTGATGTTACCATCTAACTGGTGGACTGATCAAAATTTACTTGATCATTATGTTGTGTGAGACCAGTGTTTAGTAATAGTAGAAAACAAGAACTTTATGAGTCATTGTGTAAAATCCACAGGTTCGCAAAGCTAAACTCCTGGAACTGAAAGTTTTAGAGATGGAAATGGAACACGCGAAAAAGTTGTCAGCCATCAGTTCTAAACTGCGACACAAAGAAGAAGAACTACGCCAGAAGGAGGCAGCACATGAAGAAGAAATGGCATCCCTTCATCAAGAGCTGGCTGATAAAGATGCTGAAAAGCGCCAGCAAGCTTCTGCGCTAGACAAAACATTTGCTCAGAAAGAGAAAGCTCTGCAGTCAACTGTTACGTCACTGAAAGAAGACATACGAAAATTGAAACAGGAAAAGGAAAAATGTGAGTTGCAAATGAAAGATCTGATAGACAGTAACAATGAATTACAGGAGAGAGAGAATGGTTATGCACAGGAAATGGATATATTGAGACAAGAGGTGACGTCCATTAAAACTACTGAAACAGAGTATGAGGACCAAATTTCTCATTTGAAAGAAGAAGTGGAAAAAGAAAAACAGAGAGCTGATGGAGCTGAAGGAAAAGCTGCATCATTGGAACAAGAACTGGCACATGAGAAAGAGAATGTACTCACAATAGAGAAGAAACTCATCAGTTTGAAAGATGACATTAGTGTGAAAATGAAGAACATTGAATCCAGTTTTGTGGAGAAAGAGAATGAGTATGAGAAGGAGAAGCAAGCCCTGCAAGAAGAACTGAGCATGAAAGATGAGAGAGTGAGAGAGCTGGAGAGAGAGTTGGGTGACAGAATGAAACGTGTACATGAACTAGAGACACAGTGTGAAGAACTCAACTCAAAGGCAGCAACTGGTGAAAAAGACTTGAAGAAAAAGATTTCTGACTTGGAAAACCTTATAGAGGAAAAGGATGAGCAACTTGCAGAATTAGAACACAGTTTAGCTGAGAAGGAGAAAGATTATGAGATTCAAATGGCGGCATGGGAAGCTGATTGTGATGCACTGAAAACTGAGATGTCAGACAGAGACATAGAAATTAAACACTTAAATGAGACTATGGAGGCCAAAACTGAAGACTACAAGAAGAAGTTGTCAGCTGCGCAAGCAGAACAAGAAATGCTAGAAAATGAATTGAGGAACAAAGTGATGTTTCTGAATACCCAGCTGACTCAGGAAAGGTCAACTTCAAAAGCCTCTGAGGACAAAGAGAAGGCTTTTAATTCAGAAATTGATAGACTGATGAATGAGGTGGAACACCATAGACTAGAACTGGTGCAGAAGCTCTCAGTACTGGAGGTGAAAAACAAAGAGAACTGTGAGTTGTCTCTGGAGCTGAGCAATTTGCGTCATTCCAACAAAACTCTTCAAAAGGAGCTTGATGGTAACAAAATTGTACTGCATGACACTGAGAGAAAATTCCAGGCACAGATTCAAGAACGGGACCAAAAACTGGAAATGCAAAAGCAAGATCTTGGCAATGCTAAGGAAGAGCTTGAGCAGCTGAAGGTGGAACTGTCTCATAAGGAGAATGTTCTTCAAGAAATTCGCTCAGATAAAGAACAATTTTTGAACCAAAAGCAACTTCAAATTGAAGAATTAAAGAAGGAGAAGATGCAGAATGAAACAATAGTTCAAGAGCACATGCAGAAGAGTGAACATTTGCTGCAACAAAGTAAGCAAGAGCAAGAAAGCAGGAATGTGGAATTCCAAAAATTCAAAGATGAACTGTGGGAGAAAAAAACTGTGCTACAAGAGCAACTTGCCAGACTCAGTGAAAAAGACAGTCGAATTAAAGAGCTTGAATCAAGAATTCAGGATCTTGAGGGAAAGCTTTCAGAAGCAAATAAAAATTTAGAGGAAAAAATCTCAGAAGTTCAACAATATATGAAAGAAATGGAAGAAGTTAAAGAAGAAAATGACACAATTGTTTCCAACTATGAAATCCTGGAAAAGCAACTGGAAGAAACACAAGAGGAAGTGAAACAGAAAAGTGCCCAGCATACAGATACTCAGTCCCTGATCTCAGCCAAACAGCAGGAGCTTGAACAGGCACGAAATGAGTTACAGAAATGCTTGCAAGAAATTGAACAATACAAGAGTAGTGTTCAAGACAAAGAGAATAAATTGCAGCAACTAGACCAGACAAATAAAGAGACAAGTGAGAGATTTGAACAACTTAATGTTGAGTATCAACAACGGGATCACACATATGAACAAATGAAATCCAAAGTGAGTGCTGTTGAGCTCAGGCTTGTGGAGGCTGAGAACAGGTACAGGGAACTGGAGGCCCAGGTTGCTAGTCTGGAAATGCAACTGGAAGAAAGATTTGCTGAGGCTCAGGAAGCTGAGAAGATCATCAAAAGCAAAGATGAGGAATTCCAGAATCTAGAAATGAAGTTGAGTTCTCTGGAGCAAAAATACCAAGAGAAATCAGCTCATTTTCTTGAAACGGAAGAACTCTTGAAACTGAAAGAAGAAGAATGCAAAGAATTAGAATCACAATTGGAGAGTATTGAAGTTCAACACAAAGAGTTATTAGAAAGTTTGAGTCACAGTGAGAGAGAGCACCAACAACAGCAGGCTGAGACTACTTCCCTTCGGAATGAACTCAATAAATTCCAGACAGAACAACTTGATTTGCATGCTGAAATTAAGTTTCTTAGAACTCAGTCTACTGCTCTGGAAGAGAAGTGTGAAGAATCCACTAGTCAGCTGAAGGCATCTGAAGACCAACTGTTAGAGACAAGAGACAAATGTGAAAAGTTAGAATTAAGGCTGAAACAAAGTGAAAGTCTTGCATATGATAATGACAGCAGATTTACAGATCTGCAGTCTGACATGAGTGTGTTGGAAAGGAAATGTGCAGAAACTGAGACAAAATTGAATGTGAGTGAAAAATCTGTGAAAGAGCTTGAGAATACAAACAATGATAAACAGAGAACTATTGAGACTCTAGAGGCGAGTCTTCGAGACAGTGAAGTACTTTGTGAAGAGACAAAAAGTAATCTGTGTAAAGCTACAGATGACTTCAAGTCACAGCTTGAATCTCTGCAGAACAAGTTAGCACAAGCTGAGAGGGACTTGAAGATATCTGAAGAGAAGTGTGAGAAACTTACTGGACAGCTCAGCCTTGTGGAAGGGAAACTGTTAGGAAGTAATCAGCAGACCACTGAACTTACTGCCAAGATTGCTACCTTGGAGATTGCTCTAAAGGAGAAAGAGTCATTTTGCAGAGACTCCCAAAATGACCTTGGCTCCTTAGAGCACAGGCATGTGGAATTGCAGACAGAATGTGAGCACCTCAAGGCTGAGTTGACCAAAGTTCAACAGACATTGAGTTCTACACAGACATTACATGATGACAGGGCAACTAAGCTGAAGGAAGCTCAGATGGCATTAGAACAGAGCCAGAAAGAGCTTACTGATAGCGAAGAGAAATTGTCTGAAAAAGAAACTCTGTATAAAGAGATTTACTCAAGCCTAGAACAGTCTCAGAAATGCGTAACATCCATCCAAGATGAGGCAAATAACTATTCAGTGAAGGTAAACTCTTTGGAAGACAGGTTGAAAGAAGTCCTTGAGGAAAACAAAGACCTGGAAACCAACTGTGATAAACTGATCCAGGAATTAGAGGAGAAAGAAAGTCTTTGTCAAAAGCTGAAAGATGAAAGAGATGCAAAGAATACTGCCATCAGTGACTCACAGTCATCACAATCAACCCTTTTGACTTCTGTAGAGAATATGAAGCAAGAGAATGCTATTCTTCAGAGAAAACTAGAACAGAATGAAACAGAGCTCTCAGAGTTGATCATCACAAACCAGTCACTTGCTGGGAAACTGTATCAGCTTGAAATAAGATGCAAGAATAGTGAGAGCAAAGTTACAGAGCTGGAAAGGTCTTTGTCTGGTGCTGCTGAAGAAAGAGATGATGCTTTAGTCAAAATTAAGCACTTGGAAGAGGAATTAGAAGATGCCGCCAGAGAATTTGAAAACCTGAGATCTGAATTTGAAGGAAGCAAGGCAAATGTTGAAAGCACAGTGAATGAAATATCTAAAGGCAAACAAGACAGTTTGAGAGAGATTGAAAAGTTGCGGCAGGAATTGCAAGAGAAAGACAACATAATTTCAGCCCTCAGTAAAGAGAAAGAAAATTTGCAGGAACATTTGGAGCAGCAGAGTCAGTTTGTAGATGAACTGAAGGAAAAAATGCAGGCTCTAGTGTCAGAAAGCAAAGTTATGAGAGAGCGATGTGTAAAACTTGATGCTGACAATGAAGAGCTCACAGAAAAGTTGGCTGATGCTGAGAAAACCATCAGTCGGTTGCAGTCAGATGCAACAGGTCACAGTGCTGAAAAGAGCACATCAGATGAGCACATGAGTGCTACTGTAGTCACCGGACTTCATACAGTACCATCAGTCAGGGAAGACAGTGAGAGCGATCTGAGGAAAGAAATTTCTAGTCTAGAGGCCCACCATAATGAAACAGTTTCAAAGATGGAAAGTCTGAAGAAGGAAGTGGAAATGTACAAAGAGAATGACAGTACAAACAAAGAGAAGCTGCGTTATTTGGAGAGAAATCTGAAGGAGATGAAAGATAGTGACAGTCGATTGACAGACAGGGTGAATGAATTGGAGGAGAAAGAGAGGGAGTTACTGGAGCAAATGGCTGATATAGAAACGACAGTGATCATACCAATGGAAACTGAGAACCAAGAGCTGAAGGATGAGATCAGTGTGATCAAGCAAGAACGTGATGATGCTCTGTCCAAAGTCAGTAAGTGGGGAGAAGATGAAGATGATCCACAAGATATTGAAAGTATTCACAAAAGCCTAGAGGATGCATTAGTCCAGAGAGATGAGCTTGAAAAGAAGATTGATATACTGAGTCAGGATGTGGCGAGACTGGACTTGGAGAAAGAGAAATTGTCAAAGAAAGTGACAGACATGGAAGCCAGTGAAGCTGAGCACTTGGAAAAAATTGAATATCTGGAAGATGAAGTTGAAAGATTGCACAGTTTGGAAAAGACCACATCTGTTGTGGAAGAAACTGAAACTCGTCTCATGGATAGAGTTCTAGATCTGGAGGAAAGAGAACAGCAACTCATTGCAGAGTTGCAGCAGCTGAAACACAAAGTTGTGAATTCACAGTCAGTTCAAACTGTCGAGACGTCTTATGGAGAGCTGTTGGAGAAATTGAAGTATTTGGAACAAAAGAATGAAGTTCTGCAAGATGCAGAAGGTCAGTACATGGATAAAATTGTGGATCTGGAAGAAATGCAGAACAAACTGCAAACAGAACTGAGTGCTTTACGATTATCAACTCAAGATGAGCGTATGGTTACTTCAGGTGCTTCCGTTGAACCTACACAAGCTGTAAGTTCAGATTCCATTTTGTTGTTAATGCAAAATAGTGTGCCATATGAGAGAGATGCAACTTGTGGTGCTAGTTCACAAACTCATTCTCAACCATTTACCTCAACATCAACAGACACTGCAGATCTTTTGCAACTTTCTGAGCAGACTTGGAGAACAGATGAAGCAAATGCCCAGATCATTCAACTGAAAGCTCAGAATCAAACACTAGTTGATGAATGTACAGAGAAAACCTCTCAGGTGAAATACTTGGAGGAAAAACTCGAACTCCTTGGTGATTCTGAAGCTAGGCTGATGGAGAAACTTTTGGAAACTGAGGAAGATATTGATCATGGGAAGTCAAAATCTGATTCACCGGAAGGCAACAGCAAGGAGCTGAAGGAAAAAATTGAACAACTTGTTGAAGAAAATGAATTCTTGGCTCAAAGTGTTGAAAATTATAAAAAATTGTACAAAGAGGAGAAAGAAAAAACAAATGAGCTGAATGATAAAGTATTGGAAGAGTCATCATTACATCAAGAACTGCTGGAAACTAAGGCAGAACTCAGATCCACTCAACAAATGGTGGAGGAGATTCAGTCAGAGTATGAGGAGCAGCTCACAGAGAAAGAGGAGCAGGAAATTCAGCTCAACGATCTCTTAGCTCAAAGCCAGCAGAGGGAGAATGACCTGCAACAAGCCCTTGATGTCTTGAAGCAGCAGGAAGAAGACCTTCAGAAAAAACTAGAAGCTGTCATCGAAAGTTCAGAAAACCCTCAAGCAATACAAATGTTATTGGATGGAGACAAGATAGCTGCTATGAGTGCACAGGAATCCTTATTGAAGTCTCAATATGATCAGCATAAACAGGAAATGCAAAAACAACTACAATCTTTACAGGAAGATCATGATCGTTTGAAGGACCAAGAACAAGAGTTGACCAAGGTAATTGAAGAGCTGGAAGAGCAGAAAGCTGAAGTGGAAGAAGAGGTGGAATCTCACAAACAGAAAATTCAAGATCTTCAGAAAGAAGGGATCAAGATGCAACAAAGAGAGCATGAACTGTTGAGGCAGATAGACAGCCTGGAGAACCAGCTGCTTGAGGTGAAGAGCACAGTAGATGATGCAACAGATGGCAGAGAAGAAGAATCTGCCCATTCGGACTCTGGCCTTTCAGCAGATGATCAGCGAGCAAGGTAAGTCTAAACAGTGAATGTCTTAAGATGTTTTCTTGTGTTTAAATATATGTATATACATTTTTAGTGTTTTATGTGTGCCATCCAGTGATTTTTGTTGGTGTATGTTGTGGAACTCAGAAGGCTTGTTTTGAAAAAACAAATGAAACTTTGAAAGAGCAAATTCTTATGGATTTTGTAGGTTTGTGGCACTTCTCATGAGTAGCAAAATATACGGATGCCTATTGCAAAATCAGCTTTTTGCCAAACAAAACGTAAATTTAAGAATGCAAATTCACGTTGCAAACTCATAAAGAAAGAGTGTTGATCAGGAATTTGTGTCAAGGTGATGGAATTAACCGCCAGTACTTTATCTGTCCAAAAGTGCCCAGCATTCTCTTTCTTGTCTTTGCAAGGTGTTATCTTGCATTCTGGCTCAGTGAGGCTCACAAGGTGTAGTTTAATCTTATTTATCTGTCATGGCGACCTGTCAACTTTGGTATGTGGCTTTTCTGCGTTTCATTTCCGTTTCAACCCGCTGAGAGTGCCAGGATATAAATTTCATGTCCAATTTATCATCACATCTGATGTCCATATTGAGAGGACTGCTCCCATAACTTGTTGTAATCCGCCTTTCCCAATTATTATTTTATTTTTTATCTTTCATAAATTGTCAATTTGATTCTGCTCACCAAAATCTAAAAGCGCATGATGTTATTTACCCTTGCTGTCAGTTTTAATTGTTCACAGGCGGTTGACTTACCAGTAATCAGTACAGGTGAAAGCTTTTATGCAAGTTGTCATTGTGTGAGGGTGTTGCTATGAGCAGTGCAGGTAGAATATTTATTTTAATTAGAAACGTTTTAATGGGCACCACTTTCTTCTTCTGTTTCCCCATTATTCAGTGTTATTGGCTAGCTATCAACATTCTTTCGTTTCATGGGCTGGAATTTCGCAATTGAATTCCGTGGGAAAATGTCACCGAGGCGACATCAGACATGGTATGGATTTTACAAACAAAGCCTGCAGTGTTTAACCAGACCTGGCTGTTGATATAATAATTTTCTCCTTATTTGCAGATCCTTAGGGCCGTGTCAATGTGTTTTGTCAGTAATGTCATTCATATGCGCCTTCTTCTTGTCTATGTAGACCCAGGGCATGAGGCATCAAGGCAACGGCATGTGAGGGATTAGTTGGTATTTTTTTAAAAAGAATTTTGCCCGGGCAGCGGCCTTGATCGCCCTGCTCTTCTCGATTTCCAACTGCCAAGGTATCATTAGCGTACGCGGTATGCACATAGGTCCTCCGAATTCTTCGTCCTTATCCGAGAAAACTAGGTGCTCGATCCTGCCTACCATAGGATCAGGGACAGGAAAATATGGGGAAAATCCCAAACTTCCAACATGCCTGTACCGATCGGGATTCGAATCCGGTATCTTCGGCATGGGAGGAGAGCACCTTGCCTCTAGCCCACCGTGTCCCCAACAAATCCAAAGTACAAGCACATACTCATAATTTCTTGCTCAAAACACACGATGGAGAGATCGTCTAAAATAAGAGAATGAGAGAATAGGGAGGTCAACATAGATCTTCAGTTTGTTATAAATAGAATTGTTATGGGGCCAGTCAAAGCTCAAGAAAGGAACACAAGCAAACGGAGTTGATACTACTAGTTTTTTATGTTTCACGACCAACACTTTTATGATCCAATTAAAGTTCGATTTGAGGTCTTTATTTTAGGAGGTTCGCTGCCTTTGGCATTTACACCTCACTTTACTTGTTTTATTATTTCTTGTTCTGGCGGGGGGGGGGGGGGGGTGATGATATGGATAAATTTTAATCTATTAATTTCAATTTTGCCCGGGCAGCGGCCTTTCGGCCTGCTCTTTACGATTTCCAACTGCCAAGGTATCTTTAACGTGCGCAACGTGCACACGGGCCCTCCAAATTTTTTCGTCCTTATCCGAGAAGACTAGGTACTCGATCCTACCCCCCAATAGGACCAGGGACTTGAAAATATGAGAAAAATCCAATTTCCAAGAACTACTCGATCCTACCCCCCAATAGGACCAGGGACTTGAAAATATGAGAAAAATCCACTTTCCAACATGCCTGCACTGTTAAAGTTCGTGTTCACGACTTGATATTTATAGAGGCCGTAAATTCCGACTTTTTTATTTTTCTATTGTCAGTTAACAGGAACACGGTATGCAGAATATGTATTATTCTATCAGAAACGTCATTGGGTAATGTGAATGGAGTGACACACAAAGCGGTTCTAATATTGAGAGGCATTGAAAGACTATTCCTTCTGTCTTTTAAACGCCTGTGTGTACTTAGTGTGTTTACAATCCACAAAATCCACGCATTCAATCTGAGCCCCGTTGCGGGGGCGGGCGGAGGGAATAGGGATGAGTAATGTACTGAATATGCGCAAGGCTATGGGAATCCCATGCATTCATCGACCAGGAGGATAAAGATTGTGGGAATAAATATAATAGTATATTATGCCGTATACACAGTGGTTGTGTGTGGTGTGATTAGATTTTTAATGGACGAAGATATCCTGTCAATATTTTAAGAAGAAAGTAAAAAGAAAATATTTTGCCAGTGTATGCCATTAATTGCTTGCTATGCGAGATTGATTTTCCTTATTTTCCCTTTTCTATCGAGCCTCCCTGCCTGCCTCTCTCTCTCTCTCTCTCTATCTCTGTCTCTTTTCCCCCTCTCTTTCTGTCACGCCCTCTTTATTCTTCTCTCTCTGTCATTTCTTTTCACTCTCTCTCACACACACTCTTCCCCCGTCAAGCCTTATCTTCATACGAGCTATTTATTTCCTACATTCTTATCACGCCCAACAGACAGGGCCCTGTGGAACAGTTAAAAGCCTCATCTCATCTTAAAATGACCGGTCTACATTCGCAACCGTAGAGGGAACAGGAAAATGTCCTAAACAATGCTACAGTTAGTGGCTCCGTGCGTGTAGAACATGATCACTAGATCTGTAGTGGAGTTAACGGTGTGTGTAGGCAATTGTTTCGTTCGCATGTAGGCAACTCATGCGTTAATTGACGACTGTGGGAAGGATCGATCCAATGATGGGGAGACAGCTACTCTCGGTTGTTTTTTCTTTTCCTCATTGGGGCGCGCATTCATTTAGTTCTCGATTAGTTTCATTCGAATGATTTTTTTAAAACACTATTACAAGCTATGACAGGCGAAAGAGGTATTTCCATTACACACATAATTTATAATGCTTTTTTCAATTAGTATGTAAGAAAGAAGAAGAGGAAACATGCGTACACAGGATGGACGATGGTACAGTACAAGAGCTGGATTCACTCCTTAGCTGTGTCAGCTGTTTTATAATAATGACAAATGATATTTTTGTTTTTCTTTGATCTGTCCGGGCAACCTACATGTAGTGGATGGTGAATATATGTCAAATGTTATAGTTGTGTCTCCGTCTAACACATGTATGACGCTACGATCATTATCATTCGCATGGTGTGTTTTGGACATCCCCGCCTCGCCTCTCTCTCTCTCTCTCTCTTTCTCTCTCTGCTGTGTCTGTCTTTCTACGTGACTGTCTGTCCGCCCGTTTGTCTGACCATCTGCCAGTCTGTTTGTCCGTCTACCTGTCTGTCTGTCCGTCCGTCTGCCTATCTGTTTGTCTGTCTGTCTGCCAGTCTGTCTAAATGATGTTGTTTTTTTTCAGTCTTCCTGCAGTTATATTTTTTCGTGTCTGGACGTTATGAACCCTCGCACTCACACATAAAATATAAATGACCCAGGGGGGAGTCCTCATTGACGTATTGATTTTCCCACACGATTTGGGACAGAACAAGAGGGTGGTTGCTTGAGAAAACACGAGAGGTAGCAGTGATGTTACAAATTAATTTCTCATCGTGCCCATCCCGTAAGTTGGGAATACCAAAAATGCACTTGATTTCTGACCAAGTTTGACCGAGCTGAAGATCATTACATGATACAATCCCGGAGAAAGGAATGATAGAAACTGAATTAGCCAGGGTCCGCGTGCGGCACAGTACTGGCACCAACCATCGCTCCGTTGAAACTACCTGTCGTTTCCAAGGTAACTGATGGCTGCTCTAGAAGTTGAAAACTACAGAAACAAGATGAAAATCACAAATCAGGCTCTCACAATGCCGACCAAACAGAGCAGAAGCCACGCTGATGGTGATACAGTCAACCGGAAAGCACTGCAATAAATTATGAGATTGCCAAGCGGGATGACGTGACAATCCATGCCGTGTGGATAGAGTCTATCGATATTAATTTTCGCATTTCTAACAAAAGCGCTCGTGGATGTATTCATGCGTGCAGCCTCGACCTAATCCACGGCATCCTTTCAAATGTTATCGTTTCACTCATCAATGGTAGGCCTATTTGTTTTTATAGGACAGGAAGTGAAAGAATCGCATTTCCCCAACTTTTGTGTCTAAATTATATGATAAAGATTCAGTATAGTTTCCCACTAGCAGTTTAATCTCACTCTGTTTGCCCCACCCATCGTTTGTAAAGAATAATGATCCTCGAGAATCTTTGCTATGTGGGGGATTTTTGGCTTGACTGATTGAGCACTTGTTGAGCAAGTTCATTTTACCTTGTCGCATACCGGTATCGCTTTCTGATTCATGTTGTGTCACGTGGTCCACTTTACATATTTTTCCCCTATCACATTTGTCTTTAATTTTTCACTGAAAACCTTTGAAAGACACCTGTGGCAAGTTTTTCTCCCAGTGAAAGTCCAAAATAATCTTATCTGGTTCTCTTATTAGATTCTGTATTGCTGCTAAGTTCGACCAAATAATAACACTCTGTCGCCATGTAAAAGCTTTGTAAGCCTCTGCTGTGAATTAAGAGGGACGCTCAGTGTACAGGAAGAAATCTAATCTCGATGGATTTAATTATATTGATGCGGATTACAAATCACAGCTGGGCTTAGGGCAGTAACTCAGAATTAATATTTTCAAATCAGATAAAAGTTTAACTTAATGCCATTATCATACGGTTTGTCAATCTTAGTGACAGTCGTGAATGTGAAGCCTAAAACTTGACAGAAAACATTGAGCGAATTTGTGAATGAATAACAGTAGTTGTTGACATTGGCGTAGAAGAGACAGTATATTGAGTGAGGAGGTCTTGCCCTTTCAAAGTTTATTGAAACCATTGCTTGCACAAAAATCCCCGTCAGCTGAAAGGGACTTTATATTGGGAAATAAACACCGAGTGATAACGTTGTACTTAGCCGACCAGCAGCAGACCCTGGGTGTATCAGTGTGTCACTGATCCCCAAACTCCCATTCTGATAGCACTGTGAAGCCAGTCAAAGTCAGTTATTGTCCTTGATGGATATAAGACAGAATTACACCGCGTGAAGTAAGCATATATTGTTGCAGATGCAAATGCAGTTTTGAAATTCGGACTTCCTTGAACGAGAATGGTATATCACAAAAAAGAATAGTACACGGACAAGCACTCTGCTTAACAGCCACACTGAAAGTGGTCGATTGACGGATAAGATTACTGAGACACACACACCCACTACAGTGGATATGATAATTATTTCTGGGTGTGGAATTCAGCCTTTTCACAAAGTTGTTGTTTGTCTGTTGAAATGCCAAGACGCATACTTAACCCCCCCCCCCCTTCCCACACACATGCACACTCTCACGCAGAGAGAGAGAGAGAGAGAGTAATTAATATTTGAAGATATTTGTCATTCCATTATTTCTTCCTGACCATCATTATCTCGTTAATTGGTTTACATAATATCCCTCGTTTGGTTTTCTCCCTCGCTTTTAACACCGTTAAATAGAAATCAACAGGCACTGAAATATTGATCTGTGTTATCTCAGCTAGAGATTCAGCTGGAGATCGCTTATTAGACAACACTTCCTTGAACTGTACAAACAAAAAAAATGTAACCACTATAGACCTGGTCTGCTACCTCCTCTACCCACACGTCTATACCTTGTTGCTTCTACCAGTTTTTCGGTGCACTTACTCCTCCCCTCCCTTTACATTCTTGGCTGAACCTGGCGCCCACATTCTTTCCTCTCTGGCACTCATATTGACTACTATTATGGTTAACGGGAACTAGGTCGAAGCCGGGGTTCTGCCTGCTTGATCAGTTTGTCAATGCCAGACCGATTTTTTGGGGCCTTCACGCAGTGTGGCCTAGTCCGACAGTGTTCTTAATTCGTTTTATGACAGTCTGTTTCAGTGGGCCACCAGGCCAGTGTCTGAGAGAAATCTATCGCAACATCACAGCTCCAAGGTATGGGAGAAAATAGGTGTAAATTAATCACAGGAGTGTGTGTATTTTCGTATTTGCGACTGTGGAGACATTTCAAGTATTTATAATTGAATATGAGGTTTCGGTCAAGCAGAACATAAAGATGGTCCAATCTGTGAAAGGAAAGTGTCGAGGCACAGATTTGACGGATACGCCTGTGTTTAGAGAATTGTACTTTCGCCTTTCACCGTGACAACTCCACCTTAGTGTAAACTACTCCGAAGCACCCGGCGCAGATTACCTTAGACATTAAAGCAAGGACACCACGAGGACAGTGGCATAATAAAGCTGTTTCGTGAGTAGTCCGCCTTCATTTCAAGGAGTGGCGATGTGTTCCATGCCGTAATCAATAAATTATAAATAGGCGTAGGCAGTGAGTCTTTCAACCATTGTCATGATAGGTGATACTGGATTGCCCAGTGAAAAGGTAAAATCATTGACTTTTCAGTTTGTTTTGCTCACTGAGGTCGCGGAATGTCACTGTGTCTTTCTTTTCTTAGAACTTAGAACTGTAGTTGCCACGTTTCTTGGTTTAATATTGTGCAAAAGAAATACACCGCTTTTTTGTCCTTGAAAGTATTGTAGCGGGAAAGAAAATAATTGCAAGGAGGCTCTAACAGAAAACCGCAGAGCCAGTTTTAAGATGGACATCAAACTGAAGGATTGACGGGTGTCTGCTAAATGTCAGATTTCATGTAGTATTGAGTGCATAGGCAGGTGCATGTATATTATCTGAGGGGATACGAGACCTCTTGTCACTTCAAATCACCTTTGTCAGATAAATGATGCGCACGATATCTGAGTACTTGCTGTGTTTCAGTACATTTATTATACCGTACTTGAAATGCCAACCTTCTGTTCTCGTGTTGTGCACGCTGTCTGCAAGAGGTAATGCACTTGTATATGGGGAAACAGGTGAAATGGATAATTCATAGCATAACGCCGATTTGATTTAGTTTGGAGCCTATCCGTTGTTTATGAAAGGCGATTGGTGCAGCCAGATTTTCCCGACAGGTTTCACCCTTGGACTGGCATCTGAGTTTATTCCCCCCCCCCCCCCCCCCGGCATTCCATTAAGCGATTATGCACTGGTTTGCACTTTGTCCAATTTTCTACTGTATATTTTATTATGTATTCCAACCAAGATTTACCAGCACTTGTTACCTGCTTTACCAGTCGTGTCTACTTTTGTATACAGAACAGATTAGGGGAGGTTTGCCCCAGTCCTTGGTTAATCTGATCCATGACGTACGTACAGCCAGCTGCGTAAATAGCAGTTTTATTGCTGTTGGCATATTAGTAGGAGTTTGTGCCATTCAGCAAAATGTCACTTTCTTCATTGACGTTTAGGTGTATGTACGATCTATCCGCTCTGTCTTGTCATCATTTTCAGCATTGGAGACTTAACTGTGAGCGCCTTTTTATTGCTAGCTTTGATGATTCAAATGAATAACCCCTCTCTACTGTTCCACGATCAGGCTTTATATGTTCCAGATGAGATGTTTCGTGCATAAGTTCAAGAGACACAAAAAGCTTCACAATTCTGTGTGTCATTCTATCTGCTCATTTAGTGACATCTCGTTCTTCAATGTAGTTTTTATGACATTCAATACAGGTCAAAATATTTGTAGAGACTTTCAGCACCAAAATTTACCACAGGATCTTGCAACGATGGCACACTTTGCTATATTTATTGTCAGTGATTCTTTGTGGTTGGTACACTAGGATGTGTGTGTGTGTGTATGCGACTTCGCCCATGTCTGTAAACATGAGGAAATACATGTGATTTTTAATTTAGTGTGTGACAAGCCAAATCAACGCTAGCACTTAACACAGATCAAAACTGAAACTTCAGACATGACCGTTTCCAGAAACGGATCTTGAGGGGCCAGCCACGTACGAAAACGTCAAGTACTGCAGTGCTTTGTGAATGTGAACCGTGGGCCGTGGACTGACGGTATTATACTTTCTGAATGAGTTTGGGACGTCCACTTTGGTAGCCGTAGCATTAATTTTACCCCTGCTGGTGACATGAAGCGCGCGTACTTCCTTAGGCAAAGCATGCATGGTATCCAGACCCATCTGGCTTAAGGGATAGTGTTAATAGCCACTGGTAGCCAGTGTAAACCTGTATTGGCAGGATTCCGTCTCTCGATACCCGTGCATGCAATATATAGACATAATACTGTTTGAATGATAACTTCACCATGCTTTAGGGTAAGAGCCCCAGCATAACGCCCAAGTTCCTATTGCTCGACTCGTTCATGCAACAGAAAAGAATTTATTGTTCACATCTGATTCTAATATTTATAATGGAAGTCGCACAGCTGACAAACAATAACGAAATGGAGACATGTTTCATTGACTAATGTCTATATATATGCACCACGGTTTATAAAGAAAAGGGTATAAAATGCACGTTTCTGGTAAAGTGCTGGGGAATCTTAAATTTTATGTGGATCAAACCGGCTATACAGATGCACAATGAGATTTTATGCCGCTGAGATCCACTTTAAAGTTATCTATTTTAGATTTCCTACTGCAGAAATGGACATGTCACAATTGTTTTGAGATTGTTCATGGACTACCATACAATCTTATTGCTAAATATAAGCATTTATTTTCTCAGAGTTCCTGCCATAGTCATACTCCTTGGTTTCTGATACCGTCGTACTTTGTTTTATTAAGAAACTATGTGGTTTTGTTGTTGGCGTGCCTGTTCTGTCGGCCCGAATTCTTGTTAAGTCAGTATGTCATAGAGGGAGGTCAGTACATTGGGGAGTACCTACCAGAGCGTTGTCGCCTGTCAATATTGGATATTTGATCAAGCTAATCCAAATGGGTGTAGGTACAGCTAGTCTGTAAAGGTGGGGAGTGGATTTGAAACTAGCAGTACATTGTATGTGCTATTCTTATCTGGCTGGCTTCATGAAAATCAGTGCGAAGGTTTTATAGCAATATACACATTCTTGTCCTCTGGCCTAGAGCTGCAGTGCAGATCAATTCAGTGTTGTATTTTGGGAGTGGAATATTCTATTATACATGTATTTAATATACGTATACTGCTCTTGTTTTAATACCTGCGTTATGAAGGCCCAGCAATGAGTATTTTTTTTGTTTGTTTGTTTGTTTGTTTGTTTGTTTGTTTAAGTATCTGAGTTACGAAATATGAATTACTGGTACATGAAGCATATAATTTTTTCCTATCTTACCGAACAGATGGCTAGACACACAAGTATTTTGGCTAATAAAAAACAACCCCCCCCCCCCCCCCCCAAAAACGTAGATGCGCAGCGACCGTGCCAGTTGTCTTGCCCCCCTCCTTACAATGTATTACTATGTACATGAAACGTCCAAAATGTTTTATGTATGCAGTTTGCACAGGTCTGTCTGTTAAATATGCCTCTGAATAATAATAATTATATACACCGTCTATTCAAAACAGTGCAATCAGATTTGACATTGGTGTTCCTGAAAATACCCAATCGATCTGTCCGATGTAATCGAGCTTAGGGTTTACAGCCACAAACCACTATTTTATAACGGTAGTACTGTGAGATCGGTACACGCGGCTCCCACTAGGCCCCATTCAAAAGAGTCATGCCCTATTTTGAAAAGCTGTTGTCGCAAGTTCCGCCGTAGTGAATGAGCAAAGCCCTTACTACTGTATGGTTCGGTACAATAGAGGCCTTTATTTATGGGAAGCGGTTTGTTGGACGGAAATGAAATGTTGAGACCCAGCGAAAACATGGTAGTGGAATAAGGTTTTATTGAAATTCATGGCCGAGATGGGACATAAGGCAAGAGAGAAAGGTGGCGTTTAACAAAGAAAGGAATGTAAAGAAAAACAGGCTTCCGTAGTTTGATGAGGTATTAATCTCACCAAACTGATGTAATAGGCGAATGTTTTAGCAGGTTATAAACAATCACCATAAACCTGCTTGTATATATGGTAAACATTGTTATTACCAACTCATAATTTCTACTTTTAGAAGCAGTTTTAAGTATTCTGTAGGGCACCACCAGAATGTAGAGAATGAAGAAAGTATTAGGAAATACCTATGTGGTGCAGTTCGATCATTGTGATAAAATATAGTATATTTTGTTATTTCATCCTATTCAGCTCTTGTTTTCTTGAAATAAAAGTACACCAGAGTAATTCAGAGGCAGATAGTTCTTGTGTTAATGGTATGCCAGTTATCAGGTTATTCTTACTGTTTTCAGATATGACACCTTAGAAAAGAGCCGCAAGTCAAGGGCACCAGAACCACCAGTAGAACAAGTGTTCAGCTCAACGGTAACTCTCACATTAGCCCAGCCGCCCAGCTCAACCCCTGGAAAGGCTTCAGGTAGAAATGTAACCCAAACCTCTGCAAGACGGGATGGAGCCCAGCCTCTGCTTCCTACCCCAATTCCTCCACCACGTCGAAAATCCAGAAATTTGTCCATAGACAGCATTTCTCAGGAAGAACTTAGTTTCTTGGTGGAAGAACTTCAGAACAAGGAGGCTGCTTTGAAGAAGAGAGTACGTGATCTTGAAGCCCTTGTGGACACTGACCTGTCTCATAGAGTTGAGGAGCTAGAATATTTAAACAGAGATCTGGAAAGGAAACTAAGATATGCTGAAAATAGTTTATCAAGTGTAGCATCAACTCCAGCTGAGCAGGAGAGTAGCTCAGCATCTTTCCTCTTTGCTGGTGGGGACAGCAACAACAACAACACTGAACAAGGTAATAACGAGGAAGACGACTCCAAAGAGCTAGACAGAAGTTTTTCATCCGTATTGTCATCTTCTACAAACATCATGCTGGATAAACCTGAAGACGTGTTGCACCAGAGGATCAAAGAGCTGGAGAATCTGGATAAACACAACAAGAACCAGGTGAGTAAAAGCTGTCATTTCATGCAAGAATCGTATAGGCTGTATCACTCTAAAAGATTACTCTGAATCCAGTGGTGCATGTCTGGTCACTTAGTAAAATGGCTATGATAGCCATAAATACTATTTCTCATGAATGAAAAAAGTGACAAGTGAGTTAGAGTATTTTAGAGTATGCTAGGAAGTGTCTTTTATTTCATGGAAATAGCTTTCATATTTTAAATTCTGTTATTTTATCTAGCTTGAGAGCAAAATTTACATGTCTGGATTGTGCAATATATAACAAATGCAGAAAAATTATAACAGACAATTGTTATTTCATTTATCCTTGAGACATTAATAACCTTCGTGCAAGACAGCATACTGTTAATATTGGTATTCTGACAATGCGGTCAGCACACAAACCAGTGTCAGCACACAAACCAGGTGTGGGCATTGACAAGCCAGGAGATTAAGGCACAGTCAGCATATGTACCAGATTAAGACCTGGCACTGAGTAGGACTGTTCTTGTATTCTGTGGCAGAAAAAAACAATACATTCAAGTAGGGCTGGCATATCCTTAGCTTTACATTGCTTATACTGTAGAGTTCAGTAAACCAGGCCATGGGCAACAAGTCATTAAGTAAGATAAATGAGAGGGCTGTTACTTTTCTCATGAAAAGAAAGCACACCCAGGGTGCAAACCTGCCTTGTATATGATCTGCATTTTCCCATTAATCATGCATGGGTATGAAAGGTGTCAGAGAAATGCTTGCAACTGTCAGCACAATATACTTCCAGCCTGAACTAAAACCCACGGAAAAGTCAGTATTACTGTAATCACAAGATTTAATGGAATCACTTTTTTTTCTTTTTCTTTTTCTCCTCCCCCTGCCTCAAAGTTACCATTGTTATTCCCACCATTTTATGCATTTCTATAATTGTCTTGATCTGAAATAAAATAGAACTTGAGAAACAAAGCATTTTAATGCACAACTCCATTTGGGCACTCAGACTGTGATCCAGTTGTAAGTTTTGCTGACTGTAAACTGACCACAGTCAAGGAAGGACAGTCTAGTGCAATTGTTTTTTACACCTGGCATCCTGAAGTTGTTTACACTTCTAGCTCCTTACCTCTTGTATGTAATATACCATTTTCTTCGTCTATTCTGATGGCCATACCAGATCAGTGAAGACAGTGTTATAAATTCATTGTAATGCTTTATTTTATTCATATTGTCAGTTGGTAGTATTCTATGTTTTAATTGTTTCTGTTTCCATGGTAATGTAATGTATGAGGATACTGACAAGTCATATGGTGTATTCTTGCACCTGTCATTCACTAAAGGCTGATGAAATGCAAACTGCTTGCAATTAGCTTGTGTCATAATGGAATAAAGGCAAGAAAGCTCAGATTTCTGTTCTTGCTGGTGATTTGACACTATTTGACTATGTGTATCTAGAACTCATTGCTTTTGAGTGGTTAGCAACATTTATGAAACATCTACTGTATTTCACCCTCAGCTGTCAGAACTGGAAAGGGATAGAGAAGTCCTACATGAGATTGCACGCAAAGATAAAGCAACAATTCATGACTTGAATGTGAAAATTCGTGAACTGCAGCTGTCTGAGCGCAGTCTGAAGGAACAGGTAAGTTATAACATTGCCTGTTTGCAATTTTTAAAAAAATGCTGACCAAGTACTACTGTGGTATACAGATACCTTGTCCTGAAACACTATGAAAACAAAGCTTATTTTGACTCATTTTCACTTTCAATAAGTAAATTACTGATCAATATGATGTTTTATCAAATATGTTCTGCATAAAATGTTTTACGTGTCCCAGTTACAGACCTTAAATATGCGCAAAAAATCACATTTGGTGAAATCATTTTATCTTCAAGTTTTATGTTTCAAACTGTATTATAATAAATTTTTATCATATTTATTGTTAGTGGAAATGGTGGATTGAACAGATTAATCTTTGTGAAGAGTCAATTTGTACAATGCTGTTTTGAATGTTTTTGACTGTTTTAATGGATTGAAAGAAATTAAAAGAGAGAATCTCAGTTATGGTTGGAATATAATGGATTCATACTTTTGATTATTTGGAGAAACATGTCTTTGGGCAGTTCCATTCTTGTGACACTTATTCTTTTGCAGGTGAACAGCCTAGAAGTCTCAGAAAATTCATTATACTCAAAATGTGAAGACCTTGAGGCTCTAAAAGTCAAATTAGAGGATCGGGTTCACGAGTTGGAAATTCATGAGAGAAGATTACGTGAACTGGTTCGTAGGCTGAAACTGGATGAAGAGCATTGGTTGAACAAGTCAGGAGGGATGGAAACGGCAGTTGCAGAGCTATCAGCCAATGAACAGCAGCTGAAACGTTTGTTGCAAGATGTTGAAATGGAGAAAGGCGGCTTATCTGAGAGAGCTGAGTATCTAGAAGCCAGAATAAGAGAACTGGAGAATGTGGAATCAACACTGTTACAGCGGTTGAAAAGTTATGAGAATAATGAGGTAAATTGTGTTTTACATTTTTGTTAGAATGTTTCTTGCCCAAAGTAGAACATTTTTGTAGCATGGTGATGGAAATATTAAGAGACCTTGCTAATACGATAAAAGTTTCTTTTGATTTACAGTACCAACAACATGGAAACGACATCATAACGAGTTCCAAGGAATGTTTTGTTTTTTAAATGTTATACAAAAAGTTTTATGCAAAGTAGTCTGTGAGTGATAATTAGTGACAATAACAAGTACAGCTCAAGTGATTCTGAAGATCAAACATCAAAAAAGTCTGTGAAATATTATGTATCCTGTTTCAAAGTGGAAATCTTTTGTACAGTAGTGTGCATAGAAATAGCTTATAGATGTGTGATGACTGAGTTTCTGTAAAAAACAACAACAAAAAAAACAACAGCAACTTGAAAACATAAATATGAACATCTTCAGCTTTAAAAAAAGTGTCCCCTCATGTCGTCACTGTTCTATGATGATGGCATATTTCAAACTTATGCCACAAGGCAACTGACAGTTCATTGCATTGCTGAGCGTGAGAGCTGTCAGATAATATTATAGAAAAAGAAGTGCACCAATAGGAAAATGTATTAATCCAAAAGAATCATATTAAGCCATAACTCACCAAATGACAGGATTAGAGACAATGTTTTTTTACTATCTCAAAGGTGTAAAAGATGACTTATGCCATTAGCGTAGAGCAGTGATGACATTTTCATGTAATATTTGTTTCTGTAGGTGAGCTTGCAGAATCGCCTTGTTCAGCTGGAGAACTCTGAAACTGCAGCCAACAGTAAAGCCTCCGAGCTGGATGTCATGAACCTTGACCTGTCTCAACGACTTCAGAAAGCTGTGGAAGAAAATGTCGTCCTCAGCCAGCATGTGTCTCAATTACATGGCCAGGTGAGTACTGACTGAGCACAGCTTGGAGTTGTACATCTGGCATTTTTGCCACTGACACTGGAAAGAACAAATTTTGCTGTCTGCACGGTCTTATATATATGATGATCAAAGAAAATATCTGAATAATTCATTGATAATTTTCAGTCATTGACACCTTAAACAGAGCAGTGACAGCAAAGTAATTCATCTAGAATTGGGGTTTCAATGAAAACAAATTCTGATGTTAATGAAAGTAGAGAAGCCTTTTACATAATAAACCATAGATGAACAGTGAACATAACTCAAGATTTTCTCTATTCAGCTTTGTAATTATACTGCGGTTCCCTAACAACAACAGCTGCGGGGGGGGTGAACATTGCTGACAGTATAAAATTGAGACTTCTGTTCTGTAGTGTTGTAAATGTTTTTTTATCATTGATACTTTTTTTGATACAGAAGCAGGTGGCATGTGCAAAAGTGCATCTTTGATTTTCCGTCTTGATGCCAATTTTGATTAACATCACAGGTTAATGAGCTTGACCGTCGCCTCATGTCTTTGAGAGATTCTGAACTCGCCTACAAACAGCATGTTGAGAGTTTGCAAAAGAATGAAAGCTCACTGCAGAAGAAAGTCAGAGAGTACGAACTGCGGGAAATTGATAGCCAGGCTCGTGTACGAGAATTGGAGCAGATCAATGAGATTTTGAATGACAAAATGGCAACCCTGCAGCGCTCTGAAAATAGATTGAAATATAGAGTGCAGGAACTAGAAGGTGTTGGTGGCCAGGTAAGTGTGTCTCTTTCATTGTGAGAACCTGACTGGCTGAGTAGCTTTTATTGTTGAGTTTTAATCATTTTTGAGTTGACATATTTTCACCTTTGATCTTTCTTTCATTTCTTCAGTTAAAATACAATAATGTGCCAAAATTATATATTTAAAATTCATTTTCTCAGTTACACTGGCAGTTAAAATTTTGTTATGTTCAAACCGCAGTGGATTTTATATTATAAATTTGCTGTATTAATTTTCAAATTGTATATAATGTAAAGTAAAGGAATAGAGTCTGCAGATATCAAAAACAGATGTGGAGTTGGCTGATATGTTTGAAAATGTTTGTTTGTTTTCAGATCCCAGGGGAGCTGACCCCAGCCCAAAGACAGAAAGTTCCACAAAAACTTGAAGACTGTCAGAAGCGAGTGGTTGTATTACAAAACCAGGTAGAAAACCTTCAGCTACAGCTGAGAGATGCCCTTAAATCTGCACAAACCCGGCTTGCTTCACAGGTCAGTACCGTGACACGCAACAAGTGTTTTCTTTATTCATGTCGTCTTGTCTCGTGGAACTATCCAATTGTTTTAGAATATATAATTAAAGTGAGGATAATTGTAATAGCAGAGTGTGCTTTCAGGGAAGAATTATAGGAATATACAAAACAATATATGAAAATATGTTTGCTGGATACATTGAATGTACCAGTAGTGATTTCCCAAGAGTGGAACATGTCAAGATATAAAGTAATAAATGGTTTTTGTTATTAGAATAAAGTATTTTCTAATGTTGTCTGGCCTTTCCAGATAAAAATCTTGTCCAATGCAGAAGATATTTGAATCTTCTTTTGACATACATTTGAAGGGAAATGACCAGTGGAAATTGTGATAAGCAGCTTGTTTGAATTATACTCATAGAAACAGTGCATTTCTGTACAATTCTGAGTAACATGGCATCAAGGACTCCTGCATGGACCCTTCGTATTTCCTGCAATCAATCAGTTTACATGTAAAAGGTACATTTAAGTAATTCTATGCTGAAAAGCAAATCCAGTTGATTGAAGAATTTTACCCATTTGCAGATGGAAGATGGTAAGGAAATATCCATGTCAGTGGATGAGTACAGTCAGTTACAGACCAAATCTGCATTGCTAGAAGAAACAACATATCAGATGGAAGAGGTGGAGAGTGTGAATGAGCAGCTGAATGAGACAATTCTTCAGCTGCGACATGGCAAGGTGAGTCAAGCTGTTGAGGGAAAATGGTCATAAGATAAGATAAGATAAGATAAATTTTATTCGTCCTTGTACAAGGAAATTTGTTTTGATCATTGAATACATAACAATACAGTTACAGAAGCAGAAAGTATGATACATAGCGCGCACACACACATATATACTACACACACACTGATAAATTAACTAAATTAACAAAATTAACAGTGGAAGATGCAATGCAGGAAGAGCTTTCTGACCATTGTCGATTTCAGTTATTAAAAATATTTTGTTTCACATTTTTGTGTTTTCACTCACATCTTCTAGTAAACTCATCTCATATGTGGAAAACAGGGCTGTTGTGACTAAATAAAGATACTTTTATCACATATGACACTATTTCAAATTGACATCTCCCTTTTAGTGATCAGCACAACATGGCCAGGCCCTTGAGAAAATGCTGGTATCAGGAAATGAGCTTGGTGTAGCTGAGGAGTAAGAAATGAAGCTATAAACTGTTTATTTACTGGGGAGACATGCTGAAAGTGTTTCATGGAATTTGCCTTCATAATCAAGTGATATAAGAGAAATGGAGAGATGACATGACCACGGATGTTGCAAATTGACAAGACTTAATTTTCTTTTAAAAGTATTTGTTTGTTAGGAATTAATGTGATGTGATCCTACCATGTTTGAAGCAGTAATGACAACTAAACATGTTTTAAGCATGATCTGATCTGATCACTTTCAGGGTGCTAGTGGCCATGAGGTAGAGATTGAAGTCTTAAAGAGACGACTCAGCTCTTACAAGACTTTTATTAATAAACTGAAGTCTAGTCTGTCCACGGGGCAGGCGACCTCTTTGTGGGATCCTGAGCTTGGTGAGTTTAGTATTGCTGTGCTCTGTCCAATGGTACAGTTGGTACTGTGTACTGTCAAGTAACAGTAATATCATGATATTGTACTAATCTTGGCATGGTAATGTTTTCTGTATATGCTATACATGTGCAGTGTTAGGTAAATGGTGTGGGAGGTTTTCTAATACTGAGCATACAGAAAATGTTATATATTTTATGTTAGAAAATAAAATTTTGTTCAAACAAAAAAACCTGATTTATTAACAACGAAAAGTTACAATTGAAGGTAGATCAAAAAAAAAAAAAATTGAAAGAAGGAAAGAAAAACATACAAGAACAACATTTCAGTAACATCTCCAGTGTGAGAAAGAAACAGTGATTGACATTTATTTTAAATTAGTTTTGTTGATGGAAGTCAAAGGGCTGAAATTTAAACATGCATTTTGTCAGAGACATGAAAAGGATTGTGACATCTATTGTAAATGTACACTGTCAAAGAAAAAAAAAATGCTCGACACTTTATTTTAAATTGTACACATAATGACTCATGTTGAAGAAAAGCATATAATGAACACAAAAAAAAATATCGGGTGTGTGAGCCAGCTGTTACATCAGCTTAGCTTATTCTATTCAATTTTCAAAGCAAGGAAGAACTGCTAGAGTTGTAGCCAACAGAAGGAGACTCTTGTGTGAATAACCTTGCATGGTTAAATGACCATACATTTTCCAACATACAGATAAAATGCTTTGGGTAGAAAAAAAAAAATCTTCAATTCTTATCTTCTACTAATAATTGCTAGGTGGTTCCCCCTCTATCTTTCACCAGCTGTCCAACCCATTCCCTGTTCAGTTTTACTGCAGTTCCTCATTTACATGAACCTACCTGGTGCATACATCAATAATCCCTAGTGACCTCATTTACACCAGATGTGTCACTACAGGCATTTTACCAGCTGTGTACAGTTAAGCAGAGCCAGTACTGCAGTGTAGTTTAAGATGCATGAACATCATTATTGTGGGGATTTGTCAATTAGAAATTGGCTTGTTTTGTATGGATTGAATTTTATTTTTGGAAATGTTGGATGATGATGACACATAGTTACTACAGCTCTATGACAAAGTCAGGACTGATATTCACACAGTAGAGATCTTTCCCTGCAGCTGTTTTATTCTATGAAAAAAAATGAACAGTTTTGTATGGTGTTGTTAGGTTTTCAATTTGGCAAGGTGAAATGTGATTGATCTGTACTAAATTTGGGAAGACATTGCTCAGTACATGATGGCAGCAGTCCAGAATATGCACACAACTGTGATCAACTTAGACAGTGATGGGGATATTTCAAGTGTTCATTTAGTTGTTTCTGATGTAGGATCAGTGAATGGTAACTACTTGTACTGTTTGAAATTTTCAAATGATCATCCTTACCTTATATCATAAAAACAACAGAAAAACTGTGGGGTCGCAGCAGGGCTATAAGCAAATATGCCCAATTTTGACTTTGATCATCCCTTACCTTAGTTGCACTGTGCTCCTGACAACATAATACCAGAGACATTTTGCATGAAGTCGGAGTATTTGTTCCAGTAAAATATATTTCAGCATGTAATAGACTGAAAAAATAGATGGCACTGGAGATTAAAACAGCCTTCTATTAATTTAGCCAACAGAAAGTTGACTTCTATAGAATGCCTGTCATCAGTACAAATATCTTCTAAACATATAATTCATCTTAACCTTTGGTGTAAGTTTCCCAAATGTGAAATGACAGCTACTGAGTGGTAAATACAATTGTGTCACATTTTGTTTTTTGCTTGTTGGTACACAAAGTCTGACAGAACTTTACTGCATAATACATGCTCATGGGTATATTTACACATGTCCAGTCCAGTGTATGAGAGAATGTTTTACTTATGCCTTCCCAGATTCAGGTTCAGGTCCGCAGGGTGATACCCTTCCAGCCCGTCACCTTCATGGGTTGGAATCAGAGAGAGTCCTTCAGTCAGTTCGTGGTATACAAGAAGGAAAGGCTGATTCCCTCAACAAGAGAGGTGCCCAGCACCATGGCCTCACTGTTGAGGAAGATTCCATTGTTCAGGTGAGCCCTTACATGGCGGATTGCAAGCTATTATAAAATTCACCTTACCTTTCACTTGTCACGCCTTATGTTTCTAAGATAAGCAGAGAATTGCTTTGTTTCTACCTGTGCAGGATAAGGCCAATCCATAGAATTGTCATAAAACACACCAAGTTCTGGCTAGCAGGCCATCTGTTCATTATTCAGCGATATCATCAGACATAAATGGTCATGACAGTAGCTTCATTTCTGTCATGTTAATTATTGAAAAATTAATATTTTATTAAAAAATCCACAGACGAATACTTTTGACAAAAAATTTCATTCTTTACTTGTTTTCCACTTTCAAGGGAAAGTTTTAAAAGATCTGAAAAGTGTCATGAAATAAAGAAATATAAAGACTTCGGTGCAGGTTAAGACAAAATGCAGTAAAAACAGAACACCTGAAATGCATGCATGAAAGATTGTGGCCTTTCTGTATGTGGCGGAATTTTTAGTGTTATATAGTGATATAAGGCTGTTGGAAGAGATAAATTAAGAATGATTTTGTTTTTTTTTTCTCACAGTTGAAAGCCACTTCTAGTTTGTCATCACAGCCAATAAGTTTGGACAATGATGATGAGAGTGGATACAACCAACCTGAGCAAGCTACTAGCCGAGAGGAATCTCACTGGAAAGCTATAGAGGCCAGGAAACCTAAACTTGTGGCAAGCTCGCGGGGAGGAGCTTTAGCCACAGTGGGGACGGGAGCTAAGCACGCCCCGTTCACCCAACACAATGGCAGCAAACAGAGCTCAACCCAGGAGGTGGAAGAGGTCACAATTGGCCTCCACCTCCCCTCGGAGAGTGAGCTCAGCAGCCATCACAGAACTACTCAGAATGACACGGACTCTTCAGTCAGTCCTGTCCCTCCGCCACGCAAAGGGCGTGTACACAGGATCAGCAAGAGCTCATATCATGGTAATCAAAGCGGTAACGACAGCAGCGATGGTTTGTCCACAGATAATGACATCCCTGCTGAGACCGCTATGGCCACGAACAACAAACATTATTTCGGTAATGCTAAATCTCTGCCTTCTCTGGCATACATGAATACCTCACAACAGCAACAGGACAAGCGAGCACCCTTGACCCGTTTCGGTGAGGATTCCTTCTACCTGCCCAGTTCTACCCAGGAAGGAGTGGATAGCCTAGACGATGACGAGGCCCCACCCTTGCCTGCCTCAGGACCCCCTGGAGCAGAAGGGACCAGGCCTTTCCCTTGGTCCTCAACTGAAACAATAGAACAAAGAGAGCAGGAAAGGAAGGATTCTTTGGAGGATTCCACAAGTGGAATGAGCATTAGGGAACGTATAGCCATGATAGAGAGGCAACTTCAAGTGAGTAATGCAAATTGATTATACATAGCTTTCTTTGTGACTCACTGATGACAAAGTGACCTGTAAGTCTTTGTTTACATGGATACATTGTGATTTCTAGATATAATGTGAAACATGAGGTTATCAGGGAACAGTTCAACATGTAGTTTAAATCATTGCAAAACTTCAGAAATTTCATAGCTTCTTTTTTTATATAAAAAAGTTACCTTTTTTGTGACGCCAATGATGAAGTTTTGTCTTTCAGAAAAACACATTTAACCCCGTTCATAATATTTCAACATGCACTTTTTCTCTCTACCCCCAGTCTGATCAGATCAGTAGCAAAGCAGATGATGACCAAGTCTATTATTGGAAGAGAAAGGTAAATATGCATTCTTGCTCCTATGTACTGACATGTTTATATAAAATGTCAAAGTTCTGTAAGTTCATTAAATCTGTGTAGTTCCCAGGCTGAATGGTTGTAGACAGATGAAGTTTAAAAAAAGAAAGAAGAAAAAAGGAGAGTTTTTTTTTTGCACATTTAAGTATGCTGTTCCCACCCCTATCGATTTTTTAACTGTTCCATGGCAGTCCAGTAATCAGAATTTATATGACCTGTTAATGTGACAGTCAAAAAGGTGTGCATGAACAGCAAGCTTTGGAAATTGAAAATGAATCACAAATGAGTGAGTACCAAGTAGCTACCATCTGGAACCATAAAGGTGCCTAGGAAACTCTATATAAAACTTATGAGCTTCTGTTTGGATATCTTGAGTGGGGATCAGTTAAAAAAACATGTCACATTTCCTCAGGAAGAACTGTTTACAGAAAGCCTTAACTTAATTCATTACAAATTGTCTGAAATCCGTTAGTGTCTCAACTAATGATGGGTTCTATGTAGTGAAAGAAACTGCAGGTGTAAAACTCACTGCAACAGTGACAAGCTGTTTTCAACAAAGAAAAGGATCGGATATTTAAATGTTGCATTAAAATCTGTGTAAAATTACCCTCTCTGTCATTGTTTTCAGGCAACAGACAGTATGAAGCAAGCGGAAGTTTTAGAGAAGGATAATAAACATCTGAAAGAAGATGTAAGTACAATGGCTTGTTTTACATGATATGTTTACTGGTAGAGATGTAGTTGTCAGTGTCTTTGAATGTTTCCCAGGGAGAACACATTACTCTGTATTGATGTGAGTGTAAGCACCAAACAGGAAAATAACCTTTTCACAGTGGTGAAAAGCACAGATTTATAATTGATCATATATGAATTAATCTCTACATTCTCAAATGCACATGGGTAGAACATTTAAATGTTAACTAAACTGGATATTTACAACTTATTCATTTAGTCTGATGCCATCAGAATACAGACACGACTTAGTCTGTAAACAGTTGCATGTTTATGTGAAAATCTCAATATGTTAGTAGGTCGCTAGTAAATCATATGGAGTTGGGTTAGGTGTATTTTTAATATATTGTACCGTTACTGAAGTAAATGAGTTGCACCTGACTGATATGAATGCCATTTCACTGAAAACAAAAACATATCAGAATTCCCTGGGTATGACAATGAGATTTTTCCTTGTGAAAAAAGTTACTAGATAAAGTTTTCTAGGTTTTACCAATGAGAATGAAGTTTTTGCAGGGCATAAAGAACTGTCATGTGTGGGGTTCTCAAGAAAGATTCAATTATGTGGGGCAGTGAAGAGATTATAATTTTTGTTTCTTCATACTTAGTTTAGAGCATTCAATTTTTCTTTCACTATTCTTGTTTTGTTTCTCTAAAATTTATATGAACACATTAAATCAGATCTATATTGTGGTCTGGGGTCGTTTCATATTTCTTGTACACACGCAGAAACTAACAGGATTACATTCATTTGTACTTTGTGAATTTCCTTCATTCTGATTGTTTTCTGGGTCTGAAATGATGTTGAGTTTTGAACAAGCACTAAACACATTCATTGATTCATTGTATATACATTTAATAACTCTTTTGTGGTAACTTGTTCTTATTAAATACATTCCTGCAAGTCCATTGGATATGTATACATTTCTATTGTGAGACGGATGAAGTATTTCTATTATTGTTATAATATTTTATCCTTCAACACACATTTGCTCTGTCGTAAATGTATATTCAGTGTAGTATTTTATAATCTTGTAATAGCCTCTTTCAATCTTAACATATTTCTACTTGTGTGCCCAGGGTAAAACATTTAGGAAGAAGCATCATTGAGGTACATTTTATATTATTTCCCAGTTTACAAAAGCTACAAAATAGGGTATCTGGATAGCTTGAACTGGCTCTTGGGATTGTCTTCTAATTTAGTTCTGGCCTTTTTGGACAAAAAATAATTTGTATCTTGAAATTTACTCAACTCTTGCTCAGCCTGGACATTATACACAAATGTCAACAGCTGAACTCCTATTATTGAGGATCAATATTTCTCATTCATGTATGCAGAGGCTGGCAATATATAACTCAAAAGCTTAAATACTTCGTAAGAATGCGTTTATACGTTCTGTTCCGTACTTAACAAAATTTAATGCAGTAAACAGAATGAACAGAATTATTTATTCAGTTATTGGCAGATTTTGTTGTTGATAAGATTATTTAGAAGTGCCAAATTTCTTCAAATTTCTACACTCTACTGTTACCTTTTAGAATAACAAACCTTAGAAATGAAAGGAGGAAAATTCTTTTTAAAGAAAATTTGGCTCTGAATTTTTCACACAAAAAGATTAAGGGGAAGAAAGGAAATTAAACGTCTTGATTGTGATGAGAGTCAGCTGGATGCAAGTAAATTTTTCTGTTTCTAATAGTTAGGAGAAGGCAAATGGGAACCCATTTAGAACTCTATGGCAAACACCTCATATCAAATTTTCTTAGTGCAGGACATGCAGTGCAGACAAGCATCAATTTACTATTTTATTTTGTGGGATGTTGCTGCCAAAATAGTTTTTAATATAAGATAGCCTGTTCCCTTGTGTATTAGTTGATTAGTTACTAACATCAGTACTTGTACTATGTAGTTGCCACCGGCTTACCGAAGAAAAGAAAAGGTAAGGGTAAAAAGTTCATTTTGCTCGCCTATTTCTCACATTTTAAGTTTTCACCCCTTGTTTGTTTCCCTGTGTTTTCAGAATTGAAGCAAGGTAATTCATTGGACATGGACAATTTACGGCACCAATTTTATCTCAATTTATAAACCTGCTGTCATGTATTTGAGAAGTTATTTTCACTGGCTGGGCAACCAGTTACAATTTCCTTGCTTCATCATATGCACTTTTTCAAATGGTCACAAAATGACTGCTGAAATATATTAAGTTTTCTGCAAATGAATCTTCTGCAAATCAGTTCACAGCTGTGCGTCTTAATGCTGTTTTATTCAGATCTTAACACACTTAATGCTCATGTAATAAGCATATGATATAGCTTTATTTGATGTGATAATGAAGTGTTTGTACCAGTTTGAAAAAAACAAAACAAAGACAACTTGCACTACTCACTTGACTGCCATCTATGCTGCAAATTTTTCTCACTTTGTGAGAATAATAATTTACTTTTCATTTCCATCAACTTTTCACCCTTCCCTGTTTCATCAAAACATACAAACCCTGAGTTATGTTCATTATATTGCAATGGTGGGTGATGGAAAAACTTGTGAATGCTGGTAGTGTGTAATTTAATGTATAATTTACATAGATTGCATTACATTTACTACCATAGCTTTGGTTGGGACCAAAACTGCCATGGCACAAAATGTATTGCATTTATAATTCTATCATTTTATGTGATGAAATTGATAAACATGGTCACCGTATATCCAGATAAGTAAATTTCATTATTTATCTGTTATATAAGTATGTCAGTCTTCAGCCTCATTTGCTGTGCAGATGTATTTATCTCTGGGTAAAGATACAGCCATTTTCATACAATTTAAATTCTGTAATGTTGTTAAATTTAATGGGGTAAACTAGTAGCCATTTCATTCATTTGCAGCATTGTTTCAGAGAGTTCGGGTGGGACCAATCACTGTCAGAGATCTTTGTTAAATGAACATCTGTCAGAAATCATCTAGTC
Organism: Onchidella celtica; assembly: GCA_963931925.1. Taxonomy (NCBI): domain Eukaryota; kingdom Metazoa; phylum Mollusca; class Gastropoda; order Systellommatophora; family Onchidiidae; genus Onchidella; species Onchidella celtica. Next base: position 49,523,696 of record OZ007567.1, on the reverse strand, counting down.
TCATTTAAAATTTCATATTGATGAGACAAAGAGGTTTATTAGGGTGGCCATTTGTTGTCCAATAAAATTCTTTGCCATTCTTGAATTAGATGGGGCAAAAGAGTGTTACAAGTCCATGACCCAAGAAATGAAAGTATAGATCTTGAGACATTTTAGTTTTTAACCATTTCCTGAGCTCAGACAAGTAGAAAACTGACCTTCAGAGGAAAACTGTTGAATGTGGAAGGGAATAACTCTCACATTTTGAAATTAATATTTATTTCGTCATTTGGTTAATGCAGAATTTCAATTAATACAGCTGTGTCTGTCTGCTATTGTAGAATGAAAACTGATCAGATAACCACAAAATAAGTTTTTCTTCTATAAGAAATCTTGCTTCTTCATCAGTGTAAGTTTCATCAGCTTCAGAAAAGATATTAAATATTGAAATAAATTTTGTAAATAACATTGGATGAAGGTCAGATGAACATTGTGAACATTATTTGGACATTTTTAGCGTAATGTGGATATACCTATGTTGAGTACCAACTGAGTACAATATTTAACATGAAGAAACCATGTCAAAAACCTACTGACTATGATAAGCAGGAAGTATACTTAGTCATTATTTTAAAATTAATCTGTAATGGCTTTTGAATTGTTCATGTAATATGATACAGTGGTGGGCTTGTTTGATTTATGCATCATATGATATTTTGCTCAGATAAAGATTATGTTTGACAAACGAAGAGTTCGCATTGCAGGGGGACAAAATGAATTTTTGTTTTTAATGCATGCAAAGTTCCGGAAGATTCTCAGTGATGGATCATGTAGACCAAAAGATGAAGATAGTCTTACCTTCTTTTCATTACTGTATGACTTAGAAGAAAAAAAAATATCAAAAGCCACCAAAGCAGCAAGAAAAAAAAAAAAAAGGACTATTCTGCTATGGCAGATAAATTTTGCTATGTCCACAGAGTAATGGCCAGTAAGGCTTCAGTCCCCTTTCTTATGTTGTTTTAGTTTGTGGGGTTTATTGGGCAGGAAGAGGGTTTTTCATTGATGTACTCTTTACATGAGAAAGCCAAAATTTGTTAATATATGTTTCACATACAGATTTGCTGTGATTAGGTAAACATATCTATTTACAATTTAATGATCAATTTAAAATTCGACTAAAAGTTGTGTGATGAATTGTTTAAAACCGATGGACTTAGTTAAATTAACACAGTGTCACATGCTTATGAGAAGCAAATAGAACAGTAATGGTTTGATTCCTTATACTGCACTTTATTCTTGATGTCACAAGATTATACATATTTATGACAGTAAACAGCAGTTGTAGAAAATGATCATGTGTATCATGCATCATATTGATTGTATGATTTTGATAGTTATTATAAATTTGGATAACTGTCTCTCATGTTCATGTACCTGTGGCATTAACAGGCACAAACATTCAACTGAGTCGTTGTTATGGTGTATATTTTATAACAGACAAATGCATCAGATTTAGAGGAGCAGAGTAATGTTCCTTTGTTATTTTGATGTTCACAGATTAACAGACTAGAAAAGGAACTTGAAGAAAAACGTCGTCATATTAATGTATTAGAATTGTGGCTTTCGAATCTGGAAGACCTGCTTAGAAATCAGGTGAGCATATTTGGTACAATTTCTGCATTTGTATATGATAACACCACAAATACAACTGAAATAATTTGACAGCTGAAAATGTTTGATGGATTTATAATTGGAATGGATACACAAGGGGGAAAAAAAAATAAAATCCCAACTCAAGAGCGTAACTGAGATGTTTGTGTCTTCACATTTTGTAGAAAAAGTGAGAAGCAATTAATGTGCAAGAGTAGTTTGTGGCGTGCACTGAGACTGATTGAAACTGTGAAATAAAAAATCCTGTGAAAAAAACTAATGGAACACAGGCATTCTTATCCCCCCTGTAAATATGTTAATATTGATTGTATAATTGATTGTATCGTATAAATTTGAATAAAATCAGCAGATTTATGATCAAGGATGGACATTTTTTCTTCACAACACTTATTGAGTGTTAAATTACAGAGATAATAATTAAACAAAAGCAAAATAAAATTTAAGAATTTTCCAAATCACCAGAACCACAGTCGGTTCAGAATTGAATCTTTTAGACTGACCCTACTCTCTATTGTCCTGTAGAACAAACAAACTGACAGAGAGATGGTGGAGCAGCTTCAGAAAGAACTGACCAAACTGCGGAGTGAACTGAAGCATGTTGGCTATCGCAGTGATGACGCTGTGCTGGATCCAGCTGCTCTTAAAACAGAGCTGGAGCATCGGGACAAGGAAATTGTCTTCAAGGTCAGTTGGCCATCTTCAGTTTCATGTGATAGCTCTGGATACTGTTGTAGTAAATGGAAAGGCTTTTGCTGGGAGAACATGGTATTTTACATAGAAAGCTGTAGCTGAACAGTGAATACAGCGCAGTACTTTCTTTCTTTAGCTTTGTAATTAGGCTGTGGCTTCCTAACAACAGCTAAATGGAAAAGATGCAAAATATCAATAGGAGCAACACAAGGGGTGGGAAAAAAGGGAAAATAAGGACAAATATAAGCTTGTAGACACATGGAAGAAAACGAATTGTGTCTGGAAATCAGAATGGAAATCTGTTTCCTTCGGGCTTTATGTTGAATGAAATTTATTTGAAAATTGTTTTAGTGTTGTTTCTTTTTTATTTTGCTCATTTTCCTTGATCTTTTGTTTCTCAGTAAAAATGTATATAATTTTGAAGGGGATCCGATGTCATGTTTTCAGAGAGGTGAAATTGAAGCTCTGAATCATCAGCTGAAACGTAGCCAGGAAGAATGCAGGACTATAGAAGACATGCGTCGTACTGCCCTGGACTCCCTCCGCGCCCTGGAGCATGAGATTATTGAACTGCAAGACAAAGAGAAACAACTGCAAGAAACTCAGGCAGAACTGAAGTCACTCAGAAAGCAGGTGATTGGAACTTTTATGTCAATTTCTTAAACTACGAGGTTCTTGTTTTGCCCATAGGTAACCATATCTGGAATCCGAAAGAAAGACATGTAAAATACATCTACAGCATCCAGGTCTCTAACTTCCATTCATGAGTAGTCAGTTGTCAGGCATTGGTTTAATAGTCCCATCTTTCTGCAAGTTTTGAGGCGATATGAAATTAATAAAGAGAAAGAGTTGATACTGTACTTGGCTTGACATTATCAGGTGTCATAGACCCTGTGAAGTTAAATTTCATGTCTTTCAGAGGTTTGAGTATCGAATGTTTCTATGTATGTAAGAAAACTAGTTTGATGACATGTTAAATGTTGCCTGTGGCCAGCACCACAACAAATGTCAGGATCTGCATGAAGTGATAACACAAAGAAATGAACTGGAGTTCACGCTAAAGAAAACCATCTTGGAGAGAGACAACTTCAAGTGTGATCTGAAAGAGATGGAAAGAGAAATGAGTGAGCTGAGACACAGACTTGCAGAGCTCACAGACAAAGTAGAGGATCTCTCGCGGGTGGAAGCCAAAAATTCATCGTTAGAAGATCAACTGAACAATCTAAATAGTTTACTCATCCAGAGGGTAACTTTCAAGCACTGGTCACAGATGTATTTTTCAATCACATCACACTACATATTATGCAGGGGGAATCATTTGGTTGTGGGCTGGTTATACTAATTCTTCTTGTTTTCATCAGATGATTTGCCTTCTTCACCACTGGCATTTTCATTACTGTACTTTTGAATATTTCTGTTTATAAGTCTGGGTATGATGAATTGCATGACAAATGATCTTACTGTACATCCTCTGAGAATAATAGTTTTCAGTGGTAATGTTTTTTTTATAATTTTGCTAAAATGTTATCTTTTTGAAATTATCATCTTGGTGATAAAAGTGCCATGGTGGATCTTTTGAAAATAAATGTAGTGCCCTATGATAAAGTATTTTTACTACGGCATACAAAAATCTTATGTCAGCTCTTCTTATTTTTTTGCGGTCATGTCTTTTACTTTTTTAGACTTCAGGGTTTGTCAACTGTAGATCCCCATATGTTATTTTTGTTACAGAAAAATGTCGTCATGCAGTCCATCATGACTGATTTTGTCTTCACTGAGTCCTTGAAATTTGATCATCTATAGCGTTGTTATATTCAAATCTCAGTTTGGAAACTGGAAGTTATTTTCCTCATATTTTTGAGAGAGTTCATTTTGAATTTGTTCACTTTTTCAATAGTTTTACCTTCACATTTTAATTAATTGGCATGAATTATGTTGGGTTAAGGATTGGTTTTTATTCTCTCCATAGTATTTCCTTTTCATGGATACATGTTATTAGACAAATGCATTAGATTTGTCAGTTTTCAGTTGAAAGGAAATTCTTTCATACTTTCCCAGGGTTTCTTTTCCTGTGGTTGTTTTGCTTCACCATGAATACACACTAAATGTAATGGTGCCAGTTTGATGCATAATTTGTATCGCACAAAAAGTAGATACCAATCAAGGAAAGACATTCAGTCTTTATGTGGTTTCTTCACCAGTCCAGCCATTACATGGATGTGCAATATTGCACTGTCAGCATTTTCTGATACTTGCTAGTAACTGTAATTTTTTTTGTTTTACACTGGCTCATGTATGCATTGTTTTACTCAAGATTTTTGTTTAAAATACACTGTTTTTCACAAAATTATCAGTGAATGAAATGTAGACAATATAGTAATGCTCTGGTATTGAGAGATCACATTCACATGTAGTTACTGTTATTTTGAATTTTCTCTGTTTTGTTTGTGGCTTTTACTTTGTACTATTTTTCATTACTAGGAGGTGTGGGATATTTTGTATATAATTGCACCATCAGAAAGTACCAGCATGTTAATGACATTATTTATCTCGAACCCTTTAAAAAGAGTAATCGTAAACAGCATGTTTTGTGCTTTCTCTTTGGCAAGAATTCACTTTAAGAGAAAGGAGTGTACTGAATGTTCAATAGAGCAATCGCAACTAAACATGAAATAATTACCATTACATGATTCTAGTATAACGGGTAATTAATTCATGGAAAATAATTCTACCCACTTTTCCATCACAGTCTTGTGAAAACTTGACCATCAAAGCTTAATATTGGCATGCACAAATTCTGGATTTCCAAGGGAGGGCAGATTCATGTCACACACACACACCCCACCCCACCCCCACCCCCATCATGCTCACTTCAGTTTCGATTGCTATTTTCAGCCAGCAGGTTTCATACTTTTTTTAACACCAAATCTATATGTATATGTGTAATAAGCAAAATTGTGTACTATTTCAATGATATCTCCACCATGAAAATGTTCAGCATTATCATAAGTTTAAAGAGGGTTACGGGTACACAGAAAGTGCTTTACACTGTGAATTAGTAAAATAGCGATGTTCCATAGTTTTATAAAGTTATTAAATATGCATTAAACAGAATATTATAATATATTGTGGTGGAAATGTTGGTAGAGATCATACTGATGGAATAATGCAATGGCCTTAAAAAATTTTTAATACTTAACAAAGAATTTGTACACAACATTTAAGATTGGCAAGAAAAACAGGAGAAAATGGTGGGACAGTTGCCATAAGAAGAGGAGAATGTTAAAATTGAAACTGATGAAAATTGAGTTAAGTTATGAGTGATGTTATTGTTGAGTTCACATCTTGAATTAATCATTGTGCATCCAGACTGAGAAGACCAGAGAAGTTTATGAGGAAAACTTGAATTTGCGAGATTGTATTCATCAAAGTGAGGTGGAGCTCATGCGACTAAGGAATGTGTGTGATGATTTCAACAACCTGTCAGCCAGGGCAAGTTCTGCTCACATTTAATGCCTTTTTAAATGTTTTGCTTGTCAGAATTTTCTGTTTTATTGCAATTGTTTCATTGCTGTGATGACATGACATTTTAGACACTTTATTGATGTCGATAATCTGGTGTATTATCATTTCATTTTCATTTTTACTCTTGTGAACAGAAGAATAGTTCATTTTCAGTTATTATTCATTTAGCATTTGACAGTGTTGTGTTCACTTGTTATCATGTTACTGATTGTCATTTGTCCTGTCAAGGTACGAGATTGGTTGTACAGTTCGGAGACACAAATTAATATTATTATTTATATATCATTGGGTATTTTCCATGTTGTTGTATGTGCATTTTTGCCTTTTTTGAGAAAATGAGGATTGAAAGTAGGTCGGCAAAAGGGCCACAATGCATACAACATTACAACACAAACACATAGCTTGAAAGTTTTTTTAACCGTTTGGATTGACACTTATTCATAATAAACTTAGATCTAGTTGTGAGAGTACCACTTTCATGACAAAACCTCAAATTTGGCAAAATGCCGCATACAACAATATGGCAAATACCCCTCGATAATAAATCAGTGAATCTACCTGACATGTTTGATTTATCATACACATCTTGAACATGTGTCTTGTAATTTTCTAACTGTACCAAAAAAGCACTGTAAAGTGATTGCTGTCATTTCATTATGGCTCACTCTGAAACTGGAGTACTTGCAGAATTTTCTTATACAAAACTTTCTGATGCTTATGTTTGCATTCTCTTCCTTTTAGTATGATGAGCTGGACAACTACAAAAACCAGGCCATCAACATGTTACAACCCCTACAAGCAAAGCTGGAACGTTTAGCCAGAAAGTGTCAAGAAAAGGTACAGTCTCCACCCTTTTACGTGGCCAGTATGCTACTGACCAAAAGACGGCAATAACTTTGTCACTATCAGCAGTTGTGCTTGAATTTTTAAAATGCTTCATAGCAATAAATTTGTCACTTTCAGCTGTTAGGTTTGAATTTTGAAAGTGCTTGCATTTCTCTTAATCTTGGTTGTGGATTGAGAAGTCCTAAATTTTGGGACTAGGGTTTGTGTGTATTCAGGACCAGTCATGATTCAGTATGAAAGCTTCATGGCTCAGGTTCATTTTCATGCTTCCAAAATCATGCAATCAGCCTGACTTTATTTGCCTGCTATGGAGTACTACTGTAATGAACGGTGTTGAATTTCACTCCTAATCCTTGTATTGCTCTCTGATATTCTATAGGATGCCCTACTGAGACGTTTAGGAGCTGAACTGCGACAGAACATCTACAGGCCATCAAGTGCACTGGATGACCTCACACGTGCAGAACACATTATGGGTCTAGAGGAGTATAATACCGTAAGTCTTGATGTGAGGTATTATCTGTTAACTCTTCAGTGAAACAATGACATGTATGTTTTAAAAATAAAAGCAGATTATTTAATGACTATAATAGAAGATTGTATAATTTTGAGAAGAAATAGGGAAATAATTATATTGCATGAATATATTATGTGTGGGGAATAGTATGTGTGTTTCAAAAAGGTCATAATATTATTGCAGTTTCATGTTTGACCCAATTGAACTTCTATGTTTTGCTTTTCTCATTTCAAATATTGTCATTTGGCAAAGAATTGGGCAGGATTTTCAGGAATTATTTGAAGTTGCCCATTCTGTTCATGGTATGCAACCTGTCAATGTAAAAGGATTTGAATGTGTCCCCAGGATTTTCCCCAAATGACCAATGGACCAACACCCCAAAAGCCAGAGAGACAGAAGGGTCACTCACGTTCTTCCTCAATGGATGAGCTTGAACTAAATTACCCTTACAGTGACAGTGAATCACCAGTGCATTCATCATCCAAAAGAAAACGCCCAACCCCTTCCATTGACAACCGACCAAGATCTGCAGATATTCTTGGTTCTGGCCCAAGGGTTCAGCGTGGGACTCATGCACACCCTCGCTCAATCCCTGGGCTTAGGAGAACAGCAGGAACCCACCAACAGGTTGTTTCATCCGGTGTCATGAGGGGTCAGTTTGTGGCCATTGCTGATTATGATCCAGCTCTGTTCTCACAGTCAGGTAGACGCAGACTTGAGCTGGAGTTAAGTGAGGGAGATCATGTCTCAGTGACAGGTAAATTTCATTGATACGGATTTAGTATTTTTTTATATTGCGAGAACTGCACATTCTTGGATAGAATTTCTTCAAATTGAAACACATGGCTGACCTCTGGGATACCAATTTGCAATTTTTTTTTTGTGGAAATGGATGGGACCTCATTTTACTTCATGTATTAAAATATCATATCATAGAATACAATAGCAGTAAATCACTTTGCTCTTTAATCAGTTTTTGTTCTTCCTCCATTAAAGTTTACCTTTCTGTACTTGGATAGTCTGCGCTGGAGATCAGTGACATTTGTAACAGGTTGGCTGATACTATTTTCATTTTCCCCATACACTGACTTTTTTAAATTGTCTTGGCGCTTACAATTTGATTCTTGTTGACTGTATTCTTTCTCAGGCCCAATGGACAGAACAGGTTATTATGAAGCGGAAATAAATGGTCGAACAGGTCTGGTACCTGCTAATTATCTACAGCCATTAGAAGGTAGTACCCACATTACAAACCATGATAGTGACCCATGGTCATTGGGTGGTCCAATTGAGCAAAGTCCAGAGTACCGGGGGCACAGTCACAGACAAGTACCACAAGGGGCTTTCTCTAGGCCAAAAGGTAATCATTAATATAAGACATACCTCCATAGTAATTTTGGCTGCTGCTATGTATACCTGTTGAAATGTGTGGATTTTGAAGGGCTAATAATGAGGATGATGTCTGTAGAAAAAAACAAAACAGAATCCCAAACAATGGATATATTGAACTGTTGTCCAAAAAAAAAAAGTGTGTTGTTGCTATCTTGTGTGTCATACTTAATGGTATCATTGTTATACAGTTTGATTTGCTAATAACTAGTGTGTCACAAATCCCAGACTGGGAGATGTAATAATTATAACAAGACAACAATCACGAACGAACAAGTTTAACACTTAACAGAACAACCCATCAGACTCAGACATTTATTATACATAAACATAAAGATAATAGCGCAAATACCGACATTATATTATTCAATTCAACTGCCGTACAACGGCCTTCTTCCCACATGCACTCTTCCTCGGGTCCACAACCCGGTAGTTACTTTCTAAAGACACTTCGGTCTCAGCTTCTCCTCTCCATGTCTTAATAGCACATTAATATTTCAATGGCACCGCAGTCTCTCAATAGCCCCTTCCTATTGCCATAACACATTAGCATTTCAATAGCACATCAACATGGCAATAGCACATTAGCATTTCAATAGCACATCAACATGGCAATAGCACATTAGCATTTCAACAACACATTCACGATCATATATACGTCCCTGTCGGTGGCCTGACTGCCACGACTCATGTGCTGTGACTGTCCTACACGACAGCGTCCTCCTGGCCTATGTGTGGCCTTCGGCCCTATGCTGGCCTATCCCCTGTGCTCACCGTAGGCAGCGCTTCGGCCCGTCCCCGACACCTACAAGTATAACATTACATTGGTACAATACCATACCACTTCTATTCACTTCACCCCTCCTTACAACTCATGAAGCGTACACACAATAGTTCACATTTCACTCACCAAACATCTTACGGTAACACACCTCCACCGTAGTACACAATACTCACTCTCGCTACAAATCCATGAACTCAACTTACATCTATCGCTCATGGCGCACATTGCTATATACAGTATCAAGGACTTCCACATTCCTCACATATACTTATTTACATCATGGTAATAGACGAATATAATACATCAATCATAACTATTATCAATCATCATTTCACCTACCAGTCATCACTGGAAAAAACACTACTCCCAAGTCTTCCGACTGCTCTCCTTATGTTCGCCCTCTGGGGCTTTCTCCCGCGTCCGCTTCCTTGGACGTCTTAGTGTGCAGTCATAGTAATACAGCGCTCTCGCCTCATTCAGACCCCCCACCACTCACAACATGCACGCTTTAACGTTAACTAACAGAAGTCAATATAGGTGAGCAGCCTCACTATCCCGTGAGTCGTTCCCCACTTCCATGCCCCCGTAATCTCTGAATTCCGCTCACTCCACTCGTGACATAGTGGTTCAAATATCAAGAAATTTATTGTCACATCAAAGTTATATTGTGATGATAAAACTAATAATGAGTGGATAAACAGTTTGCATTTTCTGTCAGGTAGGGGCCTGGAATTTTATATCTACAGAAATGTTTTATCAGAGCATAATCACTGCTCTAAAATATGTATCTTTCATCTCAAATGTAACATATCTGGACAACAGAATGCAACATGCTTTAGTTGCTTTCAAAATTAATTGAATGGCAAGCTGGTTTGGTGTATGTAATTCAAAATTATCTTCTTAATCTGCAATTCATACTGTTTCATTGATTGTCACCAGACACCGTCCATGCGCACAGACCTGACAAAAATATTCAGACGCAGAGTGAAAGAAAACACTCAGGCTCACAAGGTCCCTTCCCTGATCCTCCACACAACCTTCATGTCAAAGGCATTGTGAATGGAAGGAGCATCTTGTTGTCCTGGTTACCGCCCAATCTGGACAACAAGGGATGTAACAAGGGTGTAAACATCTTGGGCTACATGGTGAGTTTTGAAATCTTCTAGTATCATAAATTACAAGAAAAACTAAAGAAACTGTCTTCTATTCAGAAAGTAATCTGAAAATCACAGAACTGAATAAAAAATTACAAATGTATATTCCAAATTTTTTTTTTTTTGGTGGATAAATTTTCAGTCGCCATAAAATTCATCTGAAAAAATGGCAGGAGAATATATATTATTTTTACTGAGAAAAATACAACGTCTGGTTTAAAAGAAGTTAATGGGATTTTGAGTTTAAAAGTAGTAAGCATTCGGTTTTAGCAATATTGATTTCTATTTAATATTTTCTTTTATCCAGGTCCACTTAAATAATCAAGAATATGAACAGATTCCAAGCCCTAGAATGTGTGAAGTTGTAGTGGAGGATTTGAACCCTGAACATTCCCACCATCTGGCTGTTCAGTGCCTTGGTGCTGGTGGATATACATCTGCCCGAGCAGAGCTTGTCTTTGAAGGCATTGTCCATATGGTGCAGGGCCAGGGACAGAATGACAGGGGACAAAATGAGGAGGACCTGGACACTGATTTGTCATCTGTGCTGAACAGTGTACACTATAAACATGGAAACAGGAAAAAAGTGAGTACAGAAATGCCATATACTTAGAGACCAATATTACATTACAAACAGTGGAAAACCTGCTATGGCATGATGAGATAGCATGCTTTATAAATCAATTAAATTTTAATTAAAGTTTAAATTAAAGTAATATTTATTCCCATTGTGAAATTTTAATTAAAGTAACATTTATTCCCATGCGAAATTTTGTTGCATAGCATGATATTCTATTATTTTCTACTTTTGCAACTTGGGGAGTTAATGAAGAATAGATTGGTAAGTGTGGTTATTATCGGAATACTGTTGTAATTTTTAGAAAATATACAAAACACCATTGAAAATGTTTCACATTACAGACATTCGGACAATTGTATTTGGATCCTGTAAATACACTGAAGACTTTTCCATGATGTAATCACTTCTGGTTTGGTAAAATGCACTTGTGTCTGCAGGGGTTTTAAACCCTACTGCTGCCAGGGGGAAGTAATGTGCCCTGCCAAGTGGCTTATTAGTAAATTTGGCATTTGGAGCTTAGCAGTGACCAGGAAACTCCAAATCATGTACATTTCTCATAAGATGATTTCAGTGGCCCCTGGCAGAGTGAATGAATGAGGTGATGTACTAATTGATCAAGGGCAGTGGTAAGGTTCAAAATGTCCATGCATCATTGCAGTAAGAGATAACTAGGAGACATTAAATAAAAGAAATCATTTTGCCTATGCTGCAGATGATGGCCTTGTATGATTACGTCCCAGAGCAACAATCTCCCCATGACTACACCAACTTGGAGCTGCCATTCTGTGCAGGAGATGTTGTCTATGTGTATGGGGACCCCAGACCTGATGGCTTCTTTCATGGGGAGGTAAGACCCTTTAACAGATTGTGACCAATTTCTACAACAAAGTCAGCCTGCATTTGAAATCATTAGATTGGCATTCATTGAACAGATAGGTGATGGATCACTGTGAAGCTAGGCACACGGTTGTGATGCAAAGAAAAAACAAAATTTAAGAGCTCTAAGACAGTGAACCGTGCCAAGTTTGTCATGACCTTCATTGTGTAACATTTAGTTTTCATGTATTCATTCAATCTTGAGGGCTCCAAAAATAAATCGTTTTTCGTGTGTGTTTTCTGTGGCGTTTGTGCAATCTTGCATTTGAAATATAAGACTTTATCAAATTCTCCATCAAATAATTCCTGGCTTTGGTGATTAGTTTATTTTAGCAATTTTGCTAGCATTAAAAATTGGGTCGAAAGTCTTAAGAATGTGATGGCAGGACTAAGGGGGCTTTTCATTGCTGACAATCACATTGTGACAAATCTGCACTCACTTAGTCCTACATACATTTTTCTTAATTATAAACCGTTAAAATTTTCAAGCACAGTTCAGAGCTTATAAACAGGCACTGCCTAAGCATGAAAATCTTAAAGTATGGGAAAGAAAAATTGAAGTAAATTCACTGTGAACCCAGTATTAATTTATGGACACAGCATTTGATATGGATTTAAAGTTGAATGACCTATTGAAGAGAAAATAAATTCAGGTCTTTTTTTTTTGTTTGTTCTTGTTTCTTTTGGCCCAGATTGAAGGGAAGAGAGGTCTTGTTCCGGCTTACTTTGTGGAAGAGATATCAAAAATGACCAAACCCTCTCAGGTAAAGTCAAGATTAGTGTTTTTTGTTCCTTGTTCACTTTTTTTTCTCTCTGACATAACCATGGCTATTGATTAATGGGAAGAAAAAAGGGAAACTAGAAAATTTCATTTGAAGAAACTTCCTGCATGTATGCTGAAGCCTCATAGTTCACAAGGTTTAGATGATTTCAGGATTGATACTTGAGTCTGGTAGATGTAGTCTATTTTTTTTTTTTCATTTGAGGCTACTCCCAGTTAATTTTCACAATGGCATATTATATGAATTTTTTTCCTGATCTTATTATGATGTTTTAATAGCTCACATGAAGCTTCAGTCTGTAGAAAGTGGCAAACAGAACATTCCCTCTTTTGATTAGCTTATGATGGAGAGGTTCTACTCTGTCATTTGCATTGTTATAAAGGAAAGTTTACGGCCAGCATGCATAACAAAGTATACTATTCTGCTTTCAGAAAAATACCATTTGAGAGAGGGATATGAGGGTGAACAAAGCATGACACTCGGCTGATGTGGACATGAAGTGAGAAGAACCTTCAAGTTAAACTGTGATACCAGTGCAGAATCAAAATTTGGTCGGATATCCTTCACTTCATTTGTGGCAGTGTGATTAGTTACATGAATTTGGAGTGTTTCCCCCAGCTTAGTGTCTGTCAGTTTGCAGTTTTTGTTCTGCCATAATCTTGAAATGTTAAAAAAAAAAAAAAGCAGGTTAAGCACAACGCGAAATATGTATATTTGTAAAGCAATGATGCTTCCTACAAAGCACCATGAATTATAAAGCATTCCCTTAATTTTTGTTACATTTTGTTTTGTTTTGTTGTTTGTTTATTTATTCCCTAACATCATCACAAGTTCCTTTCTAGTTTGTACATGTGAATTGTAAGCATAAATTCATGCTTTTGCCATTTGTAAACAATGTAATCAAGTTATTTTTAAAACTAGTCTCATGCATTTGAATGATTCCTAGGTTTGTTCTTAGTGACCATAACTGTGATAGTGTATTTGTACTTAATATAAACTGAAGCTTATGATGATGTGACTTCCTAATTTACAACTACAAGCTAAATTCAGAAACATAGGAATATAACAGCTGATCCATTAATAAATTTTTGTATTTAATGCATTTATATAACATGCCATGCAAACTGTATAAGACTACTGTTATATTAGCTCTATGCCAGTGCAACTGGTGCTAGACAGGAAGGAAATCTTGTATTCCTGATGCATAGTGTGTCATTTCAAACTATTTTTTTAAACTTTCCATTCAAAATTTCATTTCGTGGAATTTATTGTTGATCTTCCAAACATCAGCATTTGATGTATCAGTGTATTCGATAATATTGTTCATAACTTGGAGAAAACCACGGTGCAAAATAGATATCCTATGCAAAAATGTATGTTGAAATTACAGGTTTTTGTGTTTGCCTGTTCAGCAAAGGCAATAATTTTTTATATATGATTAAATGATCTTATATTTTACCATTGCATTTGTTATTCCTTTGTATAAAACGAGTTTGTATTGATCTGGCTTTGAAAGGGGAGCATGGAAGGAGAAAGTGCATGGGGATGGGATGGCTTGAGAGATGCAAGAAATCAAGTGTATCCCTGAATGCATGACAACAACACAGAAAATTTACTTGATAATCATACAACAGCATATGAAAAAAGCATAGATCAGATACAACAGTATTAACCAGTAACCAGAAATCTCAACAGATTTCATTCTTTGAATTTAACTTTTGAAAATATTCACAGAGGCCCTACTTCATTGGATACCAGACTTTTTATTGTCTTCAACACCAAAACAGGCTTTTGGAATACTGTCTATGCATGGATTGCAGCTGATACAGTCATTTGCAATGATGGTGTTTCTGAATGCCTCTGGAAGGCAAAATAGCTTTTTCTTGGTGTTTGTCTTCCAAAATCACAATTAACAAGCTCAGTAAGACTATTGTGTTAGTCCTCTTTCATTCAAGTCAAAGACCTACCTCAAAATCATAAAGTGGATTATGAAGATGTTGAGATTTTTTCAGGGGTATTCATTTTGGGTTGTGGTGGTGTGAAAATCTGACACTATTTGATGAATCCTTTTTTTATTCATAGGGATCTGTCTAAAATCTCTTGCCAGAATTTGCTGGAAGGCATTTTTTTGGATCATGGCACACACACTATTTAAATTTAAAAGTCATATTTCTTAAGCATGAGGCAGTGATAATTCATAGCATGTGAAAACTTCATTTACAATAAGTACTACACTCTAAAAACAAAGGCAATAATCTCTGTTTGTTTAAAGAGCTATATTTTAATACAAATAAAAGACAGGAAATTAACCAGAAATTGTCGTGACAACATGAATTACCAAAACTTGACAAATTTAATGTAAAAAAGCAGTATTGTCAACATAAGCAAGTTAGAAAAAACAAAAATCACATGTTTTCCAAGTTCTCAAACAGATACAATGACTTGAAAAGGCACATCCTTTCATTCTGTCCCATTTTATAAAAGAGCACAATTCAATATTTTCTGTAATGCCGAACAATCTATAATGCAAAAGCAAAAAAAAAAAAACCAACTTGATCACCTGATTGCAACAAAGATAATAAAATATGTGTCAACTGCATCTCCAGTACTGCAAGACCAGCTGAAGGTCTGGCAACTTTGCATTGGCCACCTGTGATCTATTTATAAGCCTTTACTTCCACAATCTGATCAGTACACCACTCATGCCTCTGTAAAATGCTAGCCCAGTCTCTAATCACACCTGGGCCAATTATGAAATCTCTGGACTTCATAACAGCTTTGACAAATCCATACAAACAGAGCTTTTTGAGAAATACCGCTGTAACAGCTTCTTTCTTAGCAAATGCAAAAGATAAAACATTTTCAAATCATCTCCTCTGACAAGACAAGTAGATCACTGTTTCTCCTTCACCCAAAAGCAACAATATGAAAACAAAAAGCTGTTATAGGAGAAACAAAGAGATAGCTACAGCAGTGTGAATAAGAACTGAAAATACAATTGATAAACTGCACTCAAGTAAAGAACCTTAAAGGCTATGTCTTTCTAGTGAAAAAAAGAAACTCATAATTCTTTCTAGTGATTTAAAAAGCGATTCCAAATTTACCATTTTCTCAGTGCAGTCTTATATTCTTATGCGAGTACTTCATCAACTTTGTGACAATGTACTTTAGATATACTCTGACAATGCAAATGTGGTGCTTTGCTTCATGCATGTGTTGTTACATGCGAGTACTACATTACGGTGAAGACAAACATGGAAATTTTATGCTTTAATTGTTCAAATATTGATCTGATTACTTGCACATATTTGCTTAAAGGGCTTTGGAATGTAAGCCTGAGGTAATATGTAAGGAAATTGAGTTTTGTGTTCCAAATGTGATTTAAGTACCACATGATGTAAGTGACAAAGTTTTCTGACAAAAGTGAAAGTAACAAAAATTGATGTCACTAATCACAATAACAATAACCCGAGTTACACAAGCTTTGTCTATTTGAAAATGATACCAAGCAATCCATAAGAGAATGTTTTCCAGAAAATATAAGGAAAAAACTGCAGCACCAAATTACAATATAATTTTCAAAGAATGTCTAGAAAATTGCTGGAATAGATACCTGCCACTCTTCATCTCTGTCAGTATTGTCATGAAAGTTTAAGAAAATTTGTAATTAACCCTTTGAACACTGGTCCCCCTGTCCTTATGAACCCCTGTCCCTGGACCCCCAGCCCAAAATTGCTATTTTCATAAATAGTAATATAATGATGGAAACACAACAAACAACATTGATGGATAGGGAGCAAATGTGAGTATTATAGAATGTTTTGTTAGCCTGTTGCTAAGAAATCAAGAGGCTCAGGGCAACGCCCCCTTCTTGGGACACGCCCACCTTCACCACTAGGTCCAAGTCTAGGCTCTTCTTCAACTTCTATGTCTTGGTCTAGGTCTAGACCTAATTCATCATCAGACATGCTTTCAACATCACTCATTGGTTATTATTCGTCAAAACCTAATTCTTCATTGCCTGAATCGAGAATCATCTCCCTAACAGCTTGGGCTGATAATACTGATTTACCTCTTTTACCCCTCGAGGTTGAGGGTTCATCAAATGCTCATTTCATCATGAAAATTTTACAAAAAACCTCGATTGAAACTACGCGCCGGCTTCTAGTTTCTCTTTGTTTACAACTGGGTATAAAAAATAGCGGCCAAACGCAACTTTTGATGACGTAGGAGCACAAATATGCGGAGTCACCCTTCTGACCACTGTACCGGTCAATAGTGTATATATCGCCGTAGAATTTGACCGGTGTACCGGGCAATAGTGTTCAAATGGTTAATATCAACAATAAAAACTGATTCCTGTCACATGAATTTGTTAGAGATGAGCTGTGTAAAAAAATGGAATATCCTAGTGTAAAGGACTTTTTATGAGATAATTTAATCTCTACTTAAAAAAGTTAGGAATCTAAATTGTTAAAGTATCATGTTAATACCAAGTGTATGTCATGGTCAAATTGTTAAAAAAAAAAAAGAGCCAAAGACTGCACAAAAGTCGCAGCACATCTCAAAATGTTCACTATTCCATATCCCCCAGTAAATTTCTCT
The DNA here is from genome assembly GCA_963931925.1 of Onchidella celtica. Lineage (NCBI taxonomy): Eukaryota > Metazoa > Mollusca > Gastropoda > Systellommatophora > Onchidiidae > Onchidella > Onchidella celtica. The sequence continues at coordinate 49,506,298 of OZ007567.1, read as the reverse complement.
CCATCAAACTGAATCTACCTCAGGACTCACAAGGCACATGAACAGCACACAAACTAGTGGGAAGGCCAACAACCAGTAAAAGCACATCTAATAAAAAATTCTAAAATGCACCAACATCTTTAACAATATTAATCAGGGAAGCGCTCAGCTTTTCTAGCACCTTTCAACATCTACCAGAAGTATAAGGAATGAGAAATTGTCACGTTTTTGCCCTGTGACAAGCATGAACTTCCTGCTCTTCTGTAGCACCATGTCAGAACTTGCTTAGTGACATAAAAGGAAGGTAAACATTTGATGTTTTCTTATAATATTCTTTTTTTGGTCTTTGATGCTCACTGACTTTCTCATGAATTCAAAAAAGAATGTTCAGGAAAAGGCAATGAATTAAGGGGAGGAGCGGCTCAAAATCTTGACCACTGGGACTAGATCTAGACAAAATTGGGAAACAATTTCAATTCTCAATTTCTCCATAACTAGCAGACAGATTGCCCCCAAATTTTGCACATATGTACTTGGATGTATGTTCTTTGATATTACAATGGCCGATTTGGGTTATTTGTGATATTTTTTGCGAGCTAGAGCAATTAGAAAGCCCTTAGGGCCCTTTGGTTTCAATGCATTTTCACAATTTCAGTTCTTAATTTCTCCATAACTAGCGAACAGATTGCCCTCAAAATTTGCACACGTGTCATTGAATATATATACTTTGATGTTACAACGGCCGATTTGGGTCATATGTGATATTTTTTCAGACAGAGTTATTTGAAAACTGTGTTGTCAGATAAAAATGAAACCTACTACTTCAATGTTGGAATATGACCAATTGGATAAATTTATTGGAAATATGGCGTTGTAACTCTCTTTGCATACCTATTCTTAACTTGTATGCAAAATTTGAGCTCATTGCAGCCGATGGTTTTCACAGAATTATTAATTTAAAAATGTAATGAAAATTCAATATGGCCGCCATTACCATAGCAACCGCAAAGTTAAAAAAAAAATTTGAATACATTTTTCAAATCACATTTTCATTCTGATTCAGTACCACAAATTTTATGCAAATTTATTAACAACTAGGGAAAATAGAATTTTTAGCCGCTCCTCCCCTTAAACCTTGCTTTCTAAAACCAACAGTTTGCTAGGATAAAAAATCCAGAAATTTCTTTTTCCTCATGAAGAATGCTATTTAGAGCATCATTATGTGACACCTTAAAACGAAAAAGAAAATGTACAAAAATATTGGATTAAACAAGCAATAAAATCTATAAATAGCTCATGTAGAGAACTTTTGCAGATACATATATATTATGCTTGAGAATTCATGTTGGGCTGTTACTTGAAAATAATATCACATTTGGTTCTTAACATCGCTTGAACATTTCCAACAAATGATGATAAGCACACTGAAAAAGATCATTCCTAATAGATATGGGCATTTAAAGATAATCAGCCCGCTGAAATATAAATAGAGTAAATAACACACTTTTATATCTCTGAAGGTGTCGGAGAACTTCACCTATCTTGGCAGTACACTGTCTTCTGCGGCTCGTGTTGATACTGAAATTCTCGAAAGTGTACAATGTTGTGGTCCTTCCCACCCTACTCTATGGGGCTGAAACCTGGACAGTGTACCAATCGCATGCCAGAAAGCTAAATCACTTTCATCTGGCCTGCCTTAGAAAGATCCTAAGGATCAAATGGCAGGATAAAATTCCAGACACTGAGGTCCTCAATCGTGCCAAGGAATTGAGCATCTTCTGCCACCTGAAAAAACTTCAGCTACGTTGGGCAGGACATGTTGTCAGAATGCCCGACTCCAGACTCCCTAAGCAAATCTTCTTCTCTGAGCTCTCCAATGGAACGAGGAATGTTGGGGCCCCAAAGAGACGTTACAAAGACACTCTCAAGCAATCACTGAAGGCCTTTGCCATTGATGTGAGTGAGTGGGAAAAGCTCTCGCTTGATCATGCAAATTGGAGGGCGGCCCTTACCAGAGGCAGCAAAGCATGGGAAGCTGACAGAGTCCAGCAAGCTATCAAAAAAAAGAGAACGGCGCAAGAAAAGGCCCAGTGGTACTGAACCAACGGAGCACTCTTGTCATTTATGCGGAAGGGTCTGCAGGGCAAAAATAGGACTTATCAGTCACATGAGAAGCCATAAGTCATGAAAGAACAGTCTTTCCGTTCTGTCCTCTGTGTCCTTTAGTTCTCTTTATTGTCCATGTGTTGAAATTCTCAACAATTTCTGTTCTTTATTCCTCTGGTGTTGTTAAGGTCATCATCATACCTGATGGACGAACTATTATTATTATTATATCTAGGTTAAATGAATGAATAATCTATTTGAATTATGTACATCCATGTCATCACTGTCAAAAAATACACTTTTCTATCCTTGCAAAGTTTAAAAACTAAGTAAGACCTTTGTCAAATATTGGCCATTAAACTGAATAAATGAGAAATAAAAGTATGAAAAAAAAACTGATATTCGCCAAATTTCAGTCAGTCTTAATTTGCAGACTGAAAACTCTTAGCTTTTGTTAGATTGGAAAAATGAGTGTCAGGGCAGATTTAAAACTTGTAGAAGCAAAAGATGTAACAATCATGCAAGTATACAAACCCCTTTTCTTTGACGTTACTTACAAGTAAATCCTCTGTCCATGACAAAGTAATCTTATTACAAAATTATATTAAAAATCACTTGCAAGAAAGTTAAAAAGGGGCCAAAAACAAAACCCCACCAAAAACAAAACACACTGTATGTCACAAATTTTTTTTAAAATCTTGCATATTTTCTATGGGATTAAGAACGGCTACATAAACAGAAACACTAATATTAAAATATGTCAAAACAAGTACTATTCATAAAAAACTGATAAACCAAGTTATAAAGATTGCTAGGGTTATTGTGTAGATAGATACATTATAATTCAGGTCAGTGTTTGTCAGGTCAGAAAAATCTGCTACTGGTAACATGTAATCCAGTACAACCTGTTTCATGAACTGGTACGCTAGCATGGTATCAGTGGGCGTGCACCTGTCGGTGCAAACGGCCAGGGCGGAGGAGGTTTCATCTAACCCAACGGCCACATGCTAGGGCACAATGTGACCCTCAGTACTTGAGTCCTTCATATTGGCCCCCGGTAGCGGTGTGGTCATAGGCTTGTTTGCCTAAATCACAGACGAAGAATTGAGCAAACTTCCCGGACGCAGCTTCGAAGCTGGCGGCAGCAGGCCAGTGGTTGATTGATAGGGCAGATGGCAATATACCGTCACTCTGGCCTGGATATCGTGACACAGAGCATCCACCAGTATTGGTGTTCTTTGGTTTGGGTCTTTCACCCTAGTCAGTTGGGACTGCGAGGCTGTGGAGCAGCCTACAGGCAGCCGGTCAGGCAATATGACTGTCCCTCTGGCATCCTCCTGCACCTGGATACATTTCCAGTCGTCTTGACCCTGTCTTGCCACTTGGATAAGTTGTGTCCAGGCGAGAGAGTGAGTCTGATGTTTGCGCAGCTCTTTCTCACTAAAAACAAATTCTTTGCGCCAGTCTTAACACTCACCTCGTCTTCTTTCATCTTTGTCTCGTCTTCTTTCCTCTCAAAATTCCAACGGCGATGGGCGAGTGCGGTGGCAGCAGGTTTGGATAGACTGGAAGCTGTTAGCACAGACCTACACGTTGGTGGCTGTGGGCTATGGTCGCTTCATCGTCGATTGAAGTGGAGGCGTGGGGAGGCAGCACCCACAGTAGCTGAGCAACCTTATGGATAGCACTGCTCACCTCAACTGAGGAAGGGGCTAGAAAAGGTGCCCTAAAGAAAGCCCACTTCACATCACCCTGACTGGTATACCGCGACCAGTGGGGATCCCTTTTTGCAGTCGAAACAAAAAGAAATTCAGCTTACTCAGGCTAGGAGCCTGGAATATACGCACACTACAGGACAACTCAAACAACCCGGAAAGACGCACTGCACTTATTGCCATTGAGCTCAGCAGGTACAACCTGGACATAGTGGCACTCAATGAGACCAGACTCCCTGATAGTGGCCAACTCAAAGAGCTCAGTGGTGGATACACCTTCTTCTGGAAAGGCAAGGGTGCAGTCGAACTGAGACAGCATGGTGTTGGGTTTGCAATTAAAAATGACCTTGTCAGAAACTTGCAGTCCATGCCAATTGAAATAAATGACAGGCTAATGACACTCAGGATCCCAGTTGGGAAAAGCCAGTCAGCCACCCTCATTAGCGCATATGCGCCCACCATGACAAACCCAGATGAAGCCAAAGACAAGTTCTATTCTGATCTAGAATCTGTCATATGCTCTGTCCCGGCAGCTGATAAGCTGATTCTCTTGGGGGACTTCAATGCTAGGGTTGGCTCCGAAATCTCAGCGTGGCCAAATGTTTTTGGCCCTCATGGAGTTGGTTCATGCAATAACAATGGGTTGCGCTTACTTACTTTGTGCGCTGAATTTGGCCTGTTCATTACCAACACAAATTTTAGTCTCCCCGTGAGAAACAGAACGTCATGGATGCATCCCCGCTCAAAGCATTGGCATCTCATAGACTATGTCATTGTGAGGAAGACTGACAGAAAGGATGTCCTTGTAACAAAGGCGATGTGTGGTGCCGAGTGTGGAACTGACCACAGACTCATTGTTTGCAAGCTCAGACTAACATTGAGGCGCAATAGACGCCCTCAAGGGAAAGCGCCACCTAAACGCCTAAATGTTTCAAAACTCTGCTCAGCTGAGAAACAGAGCGAGCTCTCATCAGAACTCTCCTCAAAATTGGATTGCGTGACTTTTGACCCTGAGAACATTGAACAGAGCTGGACTGACCTAAATACGACTGTACACTCTTGCGCCAGCAGCACAGTTGGTATTCCTGTCCGCAAGCACCAGGACTGGTTCAATGATAATGATAATGAAATCAAAGTGCTCATCAAAGAAAAAAATAGTCTCATCCAAGCTCACTGCAGTGACCCCTCTTCCACAGCAAAAGCTGATGCACTGCGTGCATGTAAGGGTGTACTCCAGAAGAAGCTGAGGAAAATGAAAAATGACTGGCTTGAAGAGCGAGTAAGAGAAACTCAGAAATATGCCGACACAAACAACACTAGAAAGTTCTTTGAGAGCCTCCGAGCTGTGTTTGGACCATCCCGCTCTAGCACTACGCCACTTCTTGCGTCAGATAGTTCAACACGCATTGTTGAATTGAATGCCATAATTCAGCGTTGGGCAGAACATTTCGGAGGTGTGCTAAATCGGCCATCAAATATAAATACTGAGTCCATTGACCGCCTCCCTCACACTCCTATTAATGCAGCTCTTGCCGAGCCATTCACAGCAAATGAGACCCGAACTGCCACAAATCAGATGTCCTTTAACAAATCACCAGGCGTGGATTCAATTCCGGCTGAAGTGTATGCCTTTGGTGGAGAAAAGCTTATTCAAAGGTTGACCGAGTTGTTCAATCATATGTTGAAAGCAGGGAAGCTGGCACAGGACTTCAAAGATGCTTCAATCATCCATCTGTACAAAAACAAAGGGGACAGCCAAGTCTGTGACAACCATCGGGGAATCTCTCTACTTTCAATTGGTGGCAAAATATTGGCAAGAATGCTTCTGAATCGCCTTCTTGATCACCTCTCGTCAAATGACTTGCTTCCCGAGAGCCAATGTGGCTTTCGTAAAGAGAGGGGAACGGCGGATATGATTTTTGCTGCCAGACAGATTCAGGAAAAATGCATGGAACAAAATAAAGCGCTGTATATCACATTTGTTGACCTCACAAAAGCATCTGACACAGTGTGTCGTGAAGGCCTCTGGAAAATCTTGGCGAAGTTTGGGTGTCCACCCGAATTCATCACAATAGTGCGCCAGTTTAATGATGGCATGCAAGCTGCAGTCAAAAGCAACGGCAGTGTTTCAGAGCCCTTTGCTGTCACAAATGGGGTAAAACAGGGTTGTGTCTTAGCCCCAACTCTGTTCAGCATCATGTTCTCTGCAATGCTACAAGAAGCCTTTAGCTCTCCTCCTCAAGGGGTAAGCATCAAGTACCGAACTGATGGCAGTCTATTCAACCTCAGGAGACTTCAGGCAAAAACCAAAACCAAAAGTACTCAAGTCTGTGACCTACTATTTGCTGATGATTGTGCACTTCTGGCACACGATGAGGATAGCATGCAAAACTGTGTTGATAAGTTCTCTAGTGCCTGTGACAACTTTGGCCTCACAATAAGCACAAAGAAGACGGAAGTGCTCCATCAGCCTACTCCAGACGACAAGTATCCTGTGACCCCAAATATCAAAGTCCATGACAGTCTTCTGAAGGTGTCGGAGAACTTCACCTATCTTGGCAGTACACTGTCTTCCGCGGCTCGTGTTGATACTGAAATTCTCTCAAGAATCAGCAAAGCCAGCTCTGCATTTGGCAGGCTTCGAAAGAGAGTATGGGATGTCGCCGGCATTCGCACAGACACTAAGCTGAAAGTGTACAATGCTGTGGTCCTTCCCACCCTACTCTACGGGGCTGAAACCTGGACAGTGTACCAATCGCATGCCAGAAAGTTAAATCACTTTCATCTGGCCTGCCTTAGAAAGATCCTAAGGATCAAATGGCAGGATAAAATTCCAGACACTGAGGTCCTCAATCGTGCCAAGGAATTGAGCATCTTCTGCCACCTGAAAAAACTTCAGCTACGTTGGGCAGGACATGTTGTCAGAATGCCCGACTCCAGACTCCCTAAGCAAATCTTCTTCTCTGAGCTCTCCAATGGAACGAGGAATGTTGGGGCCCCAAAGAGACGTTACAAAGACACTCTCAAGCAATCACTGAAGGCCTTTGCCATTGATGTGAGTGAGTGGGAAAAGCTCTCGCTTGATCATGCAAATTGGAGGGCGGCCCTTACCAGAGGCAGCAAAGCATGGGAAGCTGACAGAGTCCAGCAGGCTATCAAAAAAAGAGAACGGCGCAAGAAAAGGCCCAGTGGTACTGAACCAACGGAGCACTCTTGTCATTTATGCGGAAGGGTCTGCAGGGCAAAAATAGGACTTATCAGTCACATGAGAAGCCATAAGTCATGAAAGAACAGTCTTTCCATTCTGTCCTCTGTGTCCTTTAGTTCTCTTTATTGTCCATGTGTTGAAATTCTCAACAATTTCTGTTCTTTATTCCTCTGGTGTTGTTAAGGTCATCATCATACCTGATGGACGAACTATTATTATTATTATAATTCAGGTCAGTAAATAAATTGAAAATAAACCTCCCAGCACTCATTGAGTCAAACAAGTTTTTGCTGTTGACATTCATTTGAGATCAAAACGAAAATTGATCATCTTCTTAGTGTGATCTTCATTTGGCAATTTTTGTACCATTCCATAATACAACAATAGCAGAAATCTACACACACATGAAAACTGCAAAATGGCCACATGAGTATCTCACAGGTTTTTCACAATGAATGGAATGTAGTAGCACAGGGAAGCAATGCTGTCAATACACAAATTATTTCATCACATATTCAAGGGAAAAGTATACTTGCTTTCTAGAAAGACTTCCATTTTATCCAAAAAAATGTTTGCTTTCCTAATAGCCAAACATATTTTACAAGAGAAATATTACTAAAACTGTTTTAAATGAATAATAATTAAAATCCAGCTTGTTTCAAACAATTGTATGCTTATTATCAATGTTTGCATAGCATTTAATGTAAAGCAGTTTCTTAAGTAATTAAGTACTTCCTAACAACACAAATTAAACTTTAATTCTTTTAATTGTTTTATTCATTATGAGACCGCTGAACTAGCCATAAATCCATTGGACCTGATTTGAAAACAATATTAAAAGCCTTAGTTAGACATAAAAATCACTTAAAGCATCAGCATTGCTGTTATCAGGTTCTCAGTACATATTTCAAACTCTCTTTTATATATTTGTTTTTATTACAGTATTGATATGTGATACAGGGGAAATGTACAGAAATATCTCCGCCATAAGTCAAGCAGAAATTTGTATTAAAATCTTTTGTCTCTGTTTGACAGTATTGTGAAAATGTGAAAAATAGCATCCAGCAATTTCAAATGCTAAAATACTAATATAAACTGGAAAATCTAAAATCAGCAACCTCTTGTTTTCTGTGGTACTTGTGTACCACAGCCATACAACATATGACATCCATGATTTGGAGGTAAATTACTTTGTCATTAGCATGTCACATGCCACACACCGATACCAAGATAATATGTGACAGAAAGATAGCATACAATGTTGACAGCTCTACCACTGAAGTTACATTCAGAAACATCGCATCTGTCATTTGAAAAACTTGTTGATTTCAGAGGAAATAGAATAATCAAGCTCTTGTATATTTAGTATAGGTCATCAAATTATGATTAACAATACTGTAAATGTATGGTGATCAAAGCTAAGCAAGTACTGCATCAAATTAATTCTCAATTTGCAAACAAAACCACTCAAGTTAGGACGCAGAAACAACCTTTATGCAAAGAGGTTTGTTCATCTACTTGGAATTTGGTTTTCATCAAAAACATGTTACACTAGCACATTTAACAACTGACAATTACTTAACTCTTTGGGTACCAATCACCGATATATAGGTTCTTCCACTGGTCACGTTTATGCCAATCACCAATGTATTGGTGCACAAGAATGCTAGACAATTTTGTTTCAGGAAGAGAGAAAGTCGATTTTCTATTAACAGATGTTGCTGTAGTTAGTCTTCATTCGTCTCCACCACTATTTTCTTCTTGCATCGGCAAACATGGAAAAGTTCATGGCACACAAAGAGTTGATATGTGCAGCTTTAAGCCCGTGCTCCTGTAGGTGCAGCACTTCCACTCTTGCTTCGAGCCTCCTCATCAGGATCATATAGGAAGTCATCAGACACTTCAGTCAGCTGCCGGGGAACAGCACAACCTCTTCCCCCACTAACACTGGGCCGTGGTGACTTGATGCTGTAACAAAGTATAAACACATAATCTGTATTCTATAAAAGATAAACACATCTGTAATATACCAAAAAGAAACACATTTGAAAAACAAATACATTTTTGTATTCTGAGAGAAATAACCACATTTGTATTCTTTGAAAATAAACACATTTGTATTCAATTCACAAATAAAGGCTTTCGAATGATTCACTTCCTTGCCATACTTAGGTTCTTTTCACCATTCAACACATGATTATGTAGTACCAAAAGCTTGATTTAGGCAGATTCACAAATTGGCAAACTGACATCTTATGTATGAGAAAATAATCACAAAGGTTAAATCTCAAACTTATTTTCTGTTGTGGCAAGAATATAGAACAACCAAATATTTCATGTGAAACATTCTCTTGTTTTGACCTGATACTTTCTACAGGTTGCCCTTTGTGTGGCTCCAACATGTATCAATATTCACTTCAGAATGGTAACAAATGATAAATTGGAGATGTCACAAACACAAGATAGCTTGAAATTTTGTACTTCACTGTTACTGAGGACAACATAGCTCATGTAGTGTAAAGTACAACATTCTCTAGGGTCAGAATGGAGACAGCTTAGCCTGTTGTTTTGTCTGCAATTAATGCTCAGAATAATGGACAAAAATTAAGCTCCTTTCACTTACAATCAACAACCATCTCACTGCAGTATAACTATACAATTTACTTCAGATCTGCTGAACCCTGTCAGATTCTATGGATACATTTTGGTATTTCTTAAACTGCAATAAAACATATCACATTTTCTCCATTCACTTGTGTCTATGCACTTCTGTTACTCTTAGATACTTTAAGTGCACTGGGCAGTTCACTTAGTGAACATGCAGTTTTGAATGTTATGCACAGTAAAAACACTGATAGGACAAGCTAGGAATGGCAGAGAAAAATGCAGCATGGAAAAGGTAAGGCTCCATTTTAAAAATTGTCTTACTGGGCAACGCTGAGCATAGTACAAATTTTACTTAAAATTTTATTTATCCATTGCAAACTACAATATTTGCAAGGAATTTTGGTGAAAGACACATGCCCCTGCGTTTTATGATTGTCTCAAAGTTCTCAGTGTAAGTTTTGCAACTCACTTTTATATAATTATATATATACAATACATTACATTACTGTTGCTGTTTAAGTGAATTCCCATTGGCTTTCATTAAGAACAAACACAATGTGTAACACAGGTGAATTTTCAGCCTTACTCAAATGTTCCTTGCTCGGGTCTACGGCCAGCCAGTCTGGATTTCCAAACTCTGGATATTGAACGCAGCGTCTCATCAGTAATAATGGCTTCGTGATCTACTGTAGACTCATGGGGCATCTGTAGGACAAGGGAAGACATTATAGAGTGTACTGATATTAGTAATTAGTATCCATAACATGACAATGGTGCTACTTTAGCCTTCACAGAAAAAATTGTTACACTGTAATTTCCATGCCAAGCAATGACAAAATACCAGATCTTTTTAAGTTCTTCAATTCTGAAATCCTTCTCACTTGTCAATGTTTTCAAATGACCACCCTCACTTCTGTTTTTATATATTAAAATGCATTTCATGCCCTGGGCTCAGCTGAAAATTTGGCACATGCCATCACTGCTCTACGATAATGGCATTTGTAAGACTTATGCCAAAAGGCAACACATGGTTTACTGCATTCCTGAGCATGAAGGCTATCAGATAATATTACAGAAAAAGAAACGTGCCAATAGGAAAATATGCTAATCCAACAGAATCATAATTGCATAAGTCACCAAATCACAGTTTTAAGAAACAGTTTTTTCTTAATATCTCAAAGTGTCAAAATGACTTATACCATTAGCATAAAGCAGTGATGATGTGCACAAAATATGTCTTCTCAATCTCATACCCCCAAATCCTGCTTTTTTCCAGCACTAGGACGAGAATATAATCTGGAATAAGCTATTCTGATTCACATGACCTGAAACAGTTGTTTGGATAAAAACTTTGAAAGTGATCTTGTTGTTTATTATCATTACTAGGTTATGACAGCTTACATGTATTGGTGGTGATCTGAAGCAGTAGGTCAGTGGGTAGTGCAGCAAGTTCATGAAAGTGGCTGCATACAGATCTGAATATCGCATCACCTGATAGGCAAAGAAGGTCTGAAAACTGCCTGTAATAAAGAAATACACATATACTACAGTAGATCTCAGCAAGAATGAACTACCATGAAAACAGACAATTCTTTTATGTACACAAACACAAAAAAACTCTCGTCACATCAGGGCTTAGAAAAATGTGAAAATTTTAATGTGACCAAAAAAAAAAAAGTGTATGTCAGTGACAAACAATAGGACTTTGAGTTTGAGTTTAACAACACGTCGGCACAATAACGGCCACTTTGCGCCTCTCACGGTTTTGTCGTTCTCTCACTTTGAGCTAGCTTTCAGCCTTCAGATGCCTATAGGTAAGATCAGATAAAAATGAAGTTAACAAACAATAAGAAAAATATGAAGTAAATTCTAATTGACTGAAGATAAAAAGAATTACGCTAGCTCCCAGTGACTGAGGACCACTGTCAGAATCAGAAAAAACAACAACATGAAAACAGACGGAAATATCTGAGACACCAGAAGAAAAACCCTACTTCAACAATTTACCAGTAGTTTCCCTTGGTATTTATTGAAGTCTTGGAGAATAATCAAAATTCGAACCAGTGATTTCTGTTCCCTAGAGAAAAGCAGTTTTGACAATGTGGGGCAGTTTTGACAATGTGGGGCAGTCTTACAATTCAGACAGCACAGTAAAGAACATTGACATAAGGCAGCCCTGTGTTATGTACTGAAATGTATGTGCTAAACTAATTATAAGTACATAAGTATTTCCTATCCCTGCTAATGAGCAGGCACCGGCATGGGTGTCAAAAAATCTGGTCTGGGTCTTGGTTTGGTTTAGTTTGGTGACAGGATCCACAATCCTAGCATATCAGGCATCCCCATAAGTGCCCCTCTCCCAACTGCAAAATCCACTTGAGGCTTTTCCTACTTATGGTCCCAATGGCCAGCTGGTTCCATATTTGTCGGGTTCATCCAGCCTTGACGCACATCCTTCCCTCACACTGCATGAGACTTTTGTTTGATATTAAAGAGACCAGCAGTTTTTTTTTAATTAACCTTCGCCATACTTTGTAAGTCTAATGGACCTAGACCCAATTAAAAACTTTTGTAATTATCTTATTTCTGGGACTCTTTACTTGAAATTCCAGGAATTCCTCGATGTCATCATAGACAATCTTCTCATAGTTTTAAAATTTTAAAATAAGCATGTGTGTGCTCACCAACGTGCATGCATTTTTACTATTCCTATCCTTAAATCCTGGGATCTCATAGGCATCATACTTTTAAAGGGGATTTTATTTTAACATTTTATTGTCATACTCTTAGACATAATGTCCTGGGGACTCAGATACATCACACTAAGAAAGAGGATTTTATTGTTATATCCCATTCTAGTACATTCTGACTCCCTAAGCAAATCTTCTTCTCTGAGCTCTCCAATGGAACGAGGAATGTTGGGGCCCCAAAGAGACGTTACAAAGACACTCTCAAGCAATCACTGAAGGCCTTTGCCATTGATGTGAGTGAGTGGGAAAAGCTCTCGCTTGATCGTGCAAATTGGAGGGCGGCCCTTACCAGAGGCAGCAAAGCATGGGAAGCTGACAGAGTCCAGCAGGCTATCAAAAAAAGAGAACGGCGCAAGAAAAGGCCCAGTGGTACTGAACCAACGGAGCACTCTTGTCATTTATGCGGAAGGGTCTGCAGGGCAAAAATAGGACTTATCAGTCACATGAGAAGCCATAAGTCATGAAAGAACAGTCTTTCCATTCTGTCCTCTGTGTCCTTTAGTTCTCTTTATTGTCCATGTGTTGAAATTCTCAACAATTTCTGTTCTTTATTCCTCTGGTGTTGTTAAGGTCATCATCATACCTGATGGACGAACTATTATTATTATTATTTTACATTCTGGGGTCTGAGAGACACCACACTGTTAAAAAAGGTATTCTAATAAATTGTTATCCAGAAGTGTGGTATCGATTAGACACCATGATGTATGCCATGCATAGTTTTTAGCCACATACAATGAAGGTTAATAATAAAGTTCATCTTGAGAAATTAAATGACCATGAGTATTTCATTATCAAATTCTGTATCACACTCACCTGTTCTGAACAAACTGCCTAATGTACCATAAGACAGATCCATTTCATAGGTCGCGTCCTATGGAACAAAAACATGACAATGGAGAGATAAATGATGAATGTAATATGCTTTTGAAATTGAATGTATGAAATCTGGTTCTCTGAACAGCTCTTGAACATTCTGAAAGGATTTTTAAATTTGTGTACAGACATGTTGAAGTATGAACTATGAGCTTCTACATCTACATTTGCACAACTTAGTTTTAGTTTTGCCTGTGATTTTCTCTGTCATGAATGCCATTTCAGAGCAAACTGACACCAATTTTGTAACTGTGACCAAACCTTCTTCACACAGACCTTAAGTTATAGATTTTTATCCCCAGCCAGCGACCATCCCTCAGTCAAACTACACAGGATTGACCAAAAATTTGTTCATGGCCCATGACATCATTCTGATGTAGGACCCCTGGTTATATCATCACTTTGATTTTGGGTAACCATATCAATTGTATGGAAATTCTACATAAATCCACATCGGACTGACATGAGGATGCTGGCTGGGTAACTAATAGCAATTTAACAAATCATTTTTGTGCATCAGACTTTCCTTTATGGGACATTTTTGTGAACTGTGACCTTAGAGCACAGGGTCTCTGAAAATCTTAACACAACCAATATCATTGGTGATTACTGTTTCTAAATTTCTAGCTATGTAAACATTTTCTTCTGAGAAAAATTGATGGCACAATTGTTCAGGTGTGAATGCTAGGTATGCCAGGACAATAGCGGAGTAGGTAAACAAGGAATTATCCACACATTTAGTGATAAATATCAAGTCATTTCTGGTAATTCTCTGACTTTATACCAACAAACAATTAAGAATTCGGCACGAATATTATTTGATAATCACTATTTGATGAAACAAATTTCCTGATTTAAAAAAAAAAAAGGACAAAAGAATTAAAATCACTTCATGAAACTAAACAAGCAACACAAAGTGTTAAGAAATATTTCCTTTTACCCTCATCTCTTTCTTGATCTCTGAGATATCAGGGGCTGTGACAGCACTACTGTCCAAATTTCTGAAATAGATTAATGTAGAAAGAAAACAGTCAGAGGATGGTCAACTGAGAAATGTATAGTCCTAATGGTTTGGTAGAAAACTTGCATTCTTTCAGCAAGTTCAGAAATAGGCACTGGCCACCAAGCCATAGCTCTGACTTAAAAGACTTATAAGTTGCACCATGTATTTGTAGACCACAATGAACAATAGAACACAGGTTTTTTGTTTCAAGGCTTCTGTTTGTTTACAAAGTTCAGACACATCAAATACATGTTTTGATTTTTTGTAAGTATGATCCTTTGTGAAAGTATTTAAGAAATCAACCATTCTCTTCATTTGTTTATTTTTTACAACAATTATTGTTATTTCCTAAATAAATGGCCACACTATATCTCATAACTTTAATTCAATGAATTATCCTGTCGATCCACTTGGTATTCTATAGCGATATCTTTAAGACCAGTGTGTAATCAAATAAATACATCAGGGTAAAGGCTACTGTGAATATCCAGTCCACTCAACAGTGAGTCTATGACTGTTCACTTACTTGTACAGTTGTGCAATTCGATAATCAGCGTCCGCAAGTCTGTGGAACAGATGACCTTTATCTGTCCACACCGACAGCTCATGCGACAGTTCTGGCACTATCAAGAAGGTTCTCCAGCCCCGATTCTTCTTGGATTTTAGAATGTCACCAAAGATATGGTCACCTACATACAGCACCTCATCACTGGTGTTTTGCATGCCAATCATTTCATTGAAGACGTCAATAGAGCCTGTTTGAAGACAGCAATAAGAAGCATGTGAAGGTGTGAAATGCTGTATGATTAGATATGAATTTTGTCAGGAGCAGGTGATTCTGATGACTAAGATAGAGTATAATTTTGAGGTGACTGACAGAATTGATAATATGTTGCAGCTACCCATGTTAACAAAATTCAATAAAATGATGGTTGGGAGAAATTGACAGAAATAGTAGCACTGGGAATGCTATACAAATAAGAAATTTGACATTGCGAGCTCCAACCATCACTCTGCTCAACTCTGTCAACTTGGGTGGCTGCAACATATTTCTGATTCTGTGCCTTTGCCTCACAATTTGTCTTGGGGGACCAAAAAAAAAAGATTCTAAACGCAAACTTGTTGAATGCTGTAGGCTTCTTACTGTATAATACACTGCTGTGAAAACTAAGAGAAACAAAAAAAAAATATATAAAAAATTTGACAATCTTTGCTTGAAGAAATACAGATTTCCTATATTATATGAGACTTGACATGTCACACCGAACATAATATGAGTGGTTAAAAAAAAATTATAACACAATCAATTATGTTAAAACAAAGATGGCAAACTCTAAAAGAACCAGTGTGGGATACTTGTCGATTACCTCCAGAATATATGGCCTCAGATTTAACCTTGCCTGTGAAAGCGCCCAGATGCAGACCACCAGTTTTCTGAAAGCAAATGATATATTATCCCATCACTCTTTACGAAACCTTGCATTACAGAACATTTTGCTGATCATTTGAAATATTACTAAATATCTGAAAGATTTCATTAATGCAATGGCAGATGCTTGGCTCCCTCATTAGCTACAGTTTTCAGTCAGAAATATAAAACACTTCAAGCGCTGCTATATGTCATAGATACTTATTCCTCTGTGGAAATAAGCTGAATTTTATCAATAATATTGTATGTCACATAATGCAAAATTAAACACAATTAAGGGACATCAGCAGAGTTTAAAAGTAACTTACCCGATTAACCTGTCTGAGTATAGTCCCTTGAGAAAAGAAAAGTGGCTTTTTGGCATCCACAACAATGAAGTCAAAGAATTCCACCCATTCCTTCTTGTCTTTGTTGGTCTAATTGACAAACAAAACAATAAAATATGGATTGCAAACATACTGGGTTGAGTTCATGAGGATGAAGAGATGATAACAACAATAACAATAACTACTGCGCTCACAATAGTGGGAAAGTTAACACTAGATAAGTACAGTAAACAATAGCGAAGACACAGGATATCAAGACAAACCACTCCTTCCTTTCCTCAGTGTGCATCTGCAAACTTGTGCATATATTCATTTTGTTATGAATGGACGAGGTATATATTTTTGACATGTACGCAGGTTGACAGGTTGACAAGTTAGCAAGTCACTATCCTGTGTCTCGGACAGCACTCTCTCTGCACCACACAAATACAGAGATTTTCTCTGTCCAGTGACATGCTACAGTGTTTTACCTTGTATTTCATTATTTCTTAAATTCATTAAGTGCATAATTTATCTCTTCAGCCTCAGCAATAATGGCAGCTGCAGCAGTTTCTGTTCATTGTCACTTGTTTTGCATGTTCTTGGTATTGGTGAATTGAATATATATTGAAAAATGATTGTAAAGCGCTCAGAGCTTGTATTTGATGGGATGAAGCACCACATAAATGCTATTTATTGTTATTACTATTCATTATTATTTTTTCTAAAAATACTTCAAGAATAGTGTTGTTCAGACTCAGTCATCACATTTCTATTTTTGTCTGTCTGACACAACACTCAACAATACTCACTGGAGTGTCAAACAGATATGTCATGATTTTCTGAAATAGACAATCAAAGACATTTTGTCAAATACAACATCAGGACAGGATAACAGATAGAGCAATTATGTAATTTATTCTGATAAACATTGGGGTCCATGGTAATGGTTAAAAAAAAATTCTTAAGCATATTTATCTTGGAAGGATAATTTTGTGTTTTTTTGTCTTAACTGAAAATGACAGGGAAATTAAGAGATGAAAAAAAAACAACATTTGAGTTTGATTTTAACTTCATAACCCGTAAGTATTCCAGTCTCAAAATTTTAATATCCTGATTGCTCAAAATGGAAATGCAGATTTGAAAATCAACAGCTGCTAAAATTTTCCCGTTGCGTTTATTTACCATTTCTGTATTATATCTAACATGAGGCTTTGCTATAACTTATACTTTTTACCAGATTTTGACCAAAATTTAGTGGCAGTTGATCTAGTTAGTGATTTGTGGCCCTTCAAAAAGACACCATACTTACATTGGTGTACTTGTAGTCACTGTTGGTGGCCAGGAACACTTTCTTGCCTCTTTCACGAAGTCTGAACAATGACAATGACAAACACAGAGCTGGATGTAAATTCACCAAACATTTGAACATATCTAGAGAATTGCAATGAGCAAACAACATGAAATCAAATCTATAAATGATAAAAACTGAAACTCTATTGGATAGCTTTGAAATCTTGGAGGATCAGAACTGCCGTCAATTTGAGCCACTGATTTTCACTTTATAAATTTGAAAAACAGAATAATTTCTATGTAAATTCACCAAACATTTGAAAGTATCTAGAGAATAGCAAAGAGCAATCAATAAGGCGCCAAATTTAAAAAAAAAAAAAAAAAAGAACTGAAAGAAACTCTTTCATCAAGCTTGAGATCTGGAGAATGAAAACCGCTGTCAATTTCAGCCCTTAATTTCACTTTATAAAATCACAACTCTAAGTGATGCACAAACTGGCGAAGTGACTACAAAGAAAGCAGAGAAATAGAAAAACACAAAAAACAGCAGTGTGGCTATGAAATGGTTGACTAGCCTTCGTTGGTGATCATCAAACACCATTGTTTGTACATCAGCTGGGCTGTTGCTATTTCTTGAATACATATATTTTGTTTAAAGACAAAGTTTGGCTGAAAAACACAAATTACCATGTATGTTTAATATGCATTTCCCACTCAACATTCCCTTTTTGTTTCCTAGTATCTCAAGAAAATGTTTGCAGTATTTACGAAATTGGTGAGTCTTTTAAAATGCAGTGGCCATTAATTGCCCTCGCTGCTTTTTTGGCTTTCCAAGCACTGCAGAGGCTGCAGACTGCAAAGTTACTGGCCCTCACTCCGCTATAAGCATGCTTTCCTTAAAAGTGAAAACTGCTGAATAATTACATACCTCTGCAACAAAACAGGCAAACGGTCATCCTTTTCAACATACTTCTCCACATCTTTAACCGTTTCATCCTTGAGTGGACCCTGAGAGGATACAAGAGTTTTCATTATTCGTTATCATAGACAATCAAGACATTTGTTTTTAACTACGCGATTTCAATCTCTCACAGTCTAATGTTTGTTTGCTTCTGCCGACAAAGATGTGCAAGAAGTAATAATTTGATAACTTAAGATTTTTTTACTTCCTCCTGAGAGAAAAAAAAATTACTGGCTCTTACAGCTATGTCTGTAAAGCTAAACTTGCATGTTGTTCTTCACAAACTCTCTCACTGTTGTTAGGGTTAGAAAAAGAAAACTTTCAGGGTAGACAGAGTAAATTTCAAGCTGGGTTTTGGTAAACAAAATTGCTTAACTTGGGAAATATAAAAGTACATCAGTTTCTGATGAGTTCAGTCAAATGACATTTTAAAAAGTTGAATTTTTGGGGGGTCATGTAGCCAAAATACTCCTATCACAATGGGATTTTTGTTTCAAATTTGTAACTAGTTTCTGAAAGAGTTATAGTGACCGTGTTGCCAGCGAAAGGTCAATGTGGCTAGTTAGCTAAACCTTGTCCTAGAATCAACCCTAACCCTTAAGTTAAGCTTACCAAAATGTCACAGTGCAAACAAACCCCAATATTTGGCCTCATGACACAAAGAAGGAGTTTCTTCTAAAGACTTTATACTGTCAGTGTATTTGTACATACAAAGACATTGATGGATTTCTTAATATGACAAACATATCATTACAAACAATTAAGTTATTTTACTTGTATGAACAACAACTTAAAGGTTTCGGTTTAATCAGTTCCCTAGTGTCCAGTGTTTCCATGCTTAAGTGAGACTGAGAACTTCAAAGAAAAAAACCTATATTATCACAGAATGACGATGTCTGTAGCAAACTCTCGTTTACATTATGAATCTGAACGTATCACTCATGGTGGGGATACCAGACAAGCCATGGATGGATCCACAGATATCTAAATACTTTAACGCACAGAGTTGTGAATGAATTACTGAATAAGTCTTTTCACTTCAGTCAGATATATGGACTGAAAGACAGTATGGTATATGGATTAAGAGATAGAAAAGTGTACACTGACTGGTGGAGAAATGAATTGCTTGGTATGAAGGAACATTGGTTACAAACACAATGCAATGGAAATGCAGTAGGTTTCCAATGATTTCAACCATTTCCAAAGCCAGAGGGTCACTCACGCTTTTGTTATGGACATATCCCATGGCTGAATCCAGATCATTGAACATTGACTGAAAGGTCATGGTCACATCTCCAAGTTTCACACCAGTTTTCTGTCTGTTTGGGAGTTAAAAAAAATGATTTTGTACATTAGAGTTTCTTTTAAACTTTGACTGACACTTCCAGAAACTACAAAATAACAATAGTATTATCTGTTGCCTTATATAACCAATAAGGTAAAGATCAAATATAGACAAACTAACACAGACATATATTAAGATATAACCCTGCCCCCCCCCTCCCCCCCCCCCCCCCACCCCACCGATCCACCTTGATAAAACATGATCCGATCCCAAATCCAACAGAAGATTTTCGGCTTTATTAGTGTCGCGTAATAATGTCACGGGCGTGTCTTGATTAAATGTTGACCTCAACCATTAAAGAATAAATACAGATATATAAAATCTGCCAAACATGTCCATCATCGACGGAAGCACACTTCTTCATTTCTACCAACCACGGTGATCTTTAAGAGTACCGGTACCAGAAATTCCTGAAATTTCAAATGATTATCGATTCTGTTGATATTGTGAGTTGGCAACAAGCGTCCCTCCCCCACCCCACCCCCAGGCTTTTCTTATTGTTACTTTGGGGAAAAAATAGGGGGGGGGGGGGGGTGCCACACGGGCAAAAAATGTGAACAAGTCAAAATTAATCAGCTCAATATGGTAGGTGGCGCAGAAATTATAGATTCAAACCCTCACTTCTGCTGATGAGAGAGCGAGAGATTGTAACTCTGAGTGAAAATGAGTCCACCCCTTGGCGACAGGGTTCTTGTGGCGTGCGAACCACCTCTTCACGTCGCAGTCTTTCCTGATCTGTGCAGCATATTGGCAGAATAGTGTCCGTTCATAGTCCAGATACGGGGTCAGCGCGGTCGTTCATAAGAAATTCTTTGGCATGTGGGACGTCACGCTTCTTACAAACTGAAAGAAACTGTCGTTTTGCTGTCAACTGGAAAAGCCTGTAGTTTTCCACGGCATGCTCAGGCTCTTTCACTAGGGAGTGAAAATGGTGAACACAGATCCTGACCACAACATCCCAAATGATTCAGGATGTCACACTTTTCAAATTCCTCCACCCCACCCCAATCCTTGTGCTGCTGGTGTCAGTGATGTACTACCCATTTCTGTCTGAGGCTGCTTCAAGACTGTTGGCATTCAATGAGCGCAGCTCTTCCTTACATTATTATTAACTGGTTTCTTAAGCCAAATTCTATGACAGTTCCACTTAATTTACCCTCTTTGTGCTGGTTAAAATAGTAAAACCTTAATTTTCGTTAGCGATTCGCTTTATTTTCGCCGCCAGCTTTGTTTTGATCATATACAGATCATACCCTGTCAGGTGTCTCCAAAGGTCTGTATTTCAAACAGTTGCCAGATACTGCAGAGTCTCCTTTTGTTGGACATGCACTGTCAAACACCGGCTCCATGTCAAAATGTAATATTGCAGATGATTTCCTCCCAACATGAGAACGTTTACAGCCGCCCTCGTAAATGACTCCTCAAACTTAAAAGCAATGTTAATGGTCGAAATATCCGCTCACAAGCGTGTGCGACATTGTGCGGAAGGGTGGAATACGTCGATGACGACCGATTTGTGAAAGAAAGCAGATTAATTTTATTTTTAGCCGAACAATTTCCAGCATGTCATAGCTCGCATAAGTCGCATCTTTGAGAGTAGAAGTTTCCAAAGGCTAAGAAATTTTACAGCTCAGTAATGATAAATCATCCGTCTCAAAACTTTTCAAAGAAAATAAAATTCTTTTTTAACTTTTACGCCCTCAAATACACGGTCAAGCCCCCCCCCCCCCCCCCACACAGTTTGCGCGCTGATCAGGGGCGGGGCCCATGGCGCATAGCATGAAAATAATGCTTGATAAAATGGTAAATTTATGATGCAAATTTGTGACAGTGCTACCGCAACTAAAGAAAATAAAAATATCCAGACTGAAGTTATAATTACAAAATAAGTTACGACAATCAAGGCCTGGAGCATTAGCTGAACAGTGAGCAAAATTCAATATTTTCCCTATTTGGCTTTGTAAAATACGGCGCTATTCGTGACTTCCGCGCATTCGCCGCTAGGTGGCGGTGCGAAATCTGTGCACGCTAAACGTGCTAGTAAGTTGTCTTCATCTTTTTGTGTCTAGTACCTTTGATATAATTAATGAGGGACATGGTGCTTCAAAACAAGTTACGGCCACCCTACATTAAGTTCTAGACCAGGGAGTTCCTCAAAATATCAAAACCCTAGAAAGTAGGAAATTTTGGAAAAATACCCCAATTTAAGGATGTTTCAAGAAACTAGTATACAATTTCAACTAACAATACGCCTTCATAAAAAAAAACAAAAACAAATTAAAGTTAACGTTGCGATAATTTTTCTTCTCAGTTGGATTTTGAACTGCTCGAATGTGCTTAAATCATTACGTGGGACATTATGACACAGGCGGTCCACAATGACTTCCCACAAAAGACTTCACTCTATCAACGTAGTCATACATACAAAGACCTCGCTGAATTTCTTATTTATGATCTACATATAACAACAGTTAATTATTTTCCTCAGGCAGATGGAAAGGCTACTGAAATAAATTTAGGAAAAACAAAACCAACTTACTGTGTATACTGAGGATTGGTCGTTAGCAGATGAACCAAACAGGCAATGAGATAGATCACTTGAGGGAACAAAGAAAAATATGAAGGTTACTCTTAAATTGATTAAACGTGTCAAATGTCAACTATTTTCGAGACTTTTAGCCGAATGAAAAATGGGCGAAGGGAGAAACTGACAGACAGATCTGGAGGCAAAAATAGACAGAGGGTAGGCAGAATAGCAAAATATGATGGTAAGAAAGAAATAATTATAATTACACCTCTCCCTTAGGATAGTTCAAAAATGATCAAAAGACAGTACATAACCACACAATGCATGACATCATTACGCTTTCTCCAAACTTACGTGGAAGTTCATACAGGGTATTGAAGATCCTGAATCGGGCTTCGTCCATAATCACAAACTTGGTAGGGTAATAATCCTTGATCTCTGTCCTGTAATACACAATAATATGTGATACAAACTGTCCATTATCTCTCTGCTTCACGTCACAACTGATATATTTCCAGTGTATTTAAAGTCTTACTGACAACAAAAGGAAACAGGCAGGTGAGTTCCTGCATGGGTTAATTGTCACAGATTTATTTTTATATATATTTATCAAGGACTACTATATCACAGATATAGTGGTCCTTGATATTTATTTATTTACACCGGCGAGGTCTCATCATCATCATTGCCTTTCTCACCCTGGATCAGGGTATAGGCCACCAACAAACACTTTCCATCCCTCTCTATCATGGGCCAGTCTCTTTACATTATTCCAAGTCTTTCCGCTTCGTTGCACATCATTTTCTCTGGCTCTTCTCCACGTTCCGCGCGGCCTTCCTCTTGATCTCTTGCCCTGGGGATTCCAATCCAATACCTTCTTCGTGATGCTGTTTCCTGGCCTCCTGAGAGTGTGGCCGATCCATCTCCATCGCCTCCTACCAATTTCCTCTCTGACTGGGCTCTGTCTTGTTCTTTTCCATACAATTTCATTGCTGACCTTGTCTGTCCATCTGATCTTAAGTAGCTTCCTCAAACATCTGTTGATGAAAACTTGGATTCTCTTTATGCAGGCCTGGGACGCATTCCAAGTCTCACATCCATACAACAGGACTGACTTCACGTTCGAGTTGAATATCCTCAGCTTTGTTTTTAGAGATATATCCTTGGTTCTCCAAATCTTGCTTAAGGACGTGAAAGCTGCCTGTGCCTTTCCAATTCGTGCTTTGACTTCTGCCTCTGTTCCTCCCTTATTGTCAATGATACTACCAAGGTAGCAGAAGGACTCTACATCTTCCAGTGGTTGATCTCCTACTCTGACTTGTGCGCTTGGGGGTGCAACAATTTTTAGGACCTTCGACTTCGCAGGATGTATCCTCAATCCAATAGATTCTGAAATTTTGTTTAGAGCTGTAGTCTTTGTTTGCATCTGGTCGTGTGTGTGCGACAATAGTGCCAAGTCATCTGCAAAATCTAGATCGTCCAGCTGTGTCCATGGGGTCCATTGTATGCCATTTCTTCCTCCACTGGTGGTTTCTTTCATAAGCCAATCAATCACCAGGACAAACAGAAATGGGGACAGCAAACAACCCTGCCTAACACCAGTCTTGATATCAAAGCTGTCAGTAAGCTCGCCATCGTGTACGACTCTGCAACTTGTCCCCTCGTACATGCTCTTGATAAGGTTCACCATCTTCTCTGGGATTCCATAATGTCTCAATATTCTCCACAGTGTTTCTCTATCGATGCTATCAAAGGCCTTCTCGTAGTCAAGGAAGTTCACTATCAGTTGGGAGTTTCACTCTAGCGACTGCTCTACTATGATTCTCAGCGTGGCGATCTGGTCGGTGGTTGATCGATTACTCCTGAAACCAGCTTGCTCCTCACGAAGTTTTGGGTCTGTTGCATTCTGTATTCGCTTGAGAATAATCCGGTTGAAAACCTTTCCTGGGATGGAGAGAAGTGTGATTCCTCTGTAGTTACTACCCGGCGAGGTCTACTTGACTGAAAGGACCCGCTTTCAAGAATACTGCTCATCTACTTTAACATGATAAAGTATTTTGATGCCGTGCATGAGTTATTTCAGAACTGCAAGTCTGGGAAATTGATTTAGCAGTTCAGTCTAGGGATCTGCCGCATTTCACCCAGTTCCGACCTTTCGTATAAGTCCAGTGGCTGGGCCGGAGGTAAATTTACTCTACCGGTATGACGCTTATTTTCAATACAGTACGAATGAGAGCCAGAGCACTTTGTATGTTTGGACCTCTGAATTTCATAAATGTAAAGGACAACATTATTTTTTTCTTCGGGGTGGGGGGGGGGGGGGGGGGAGGTGTGTCACAAAACTGTTGTTGCATAAGCATCTACGTGGAATAAAATCAAAGACTTATTTCAACTGATTTTTTTTTTCCAAACAGAAGGTCAGATGGTTTAGGGATAGTTACTGTCTCTATACGAAGAAATGCCGCCGTTTGTTTTTTTTGTTTTGTTTTTTTTTGTCGGGGGGGGGGGGCACAGCTTGGCAATGACTGATTTCTACGGGATACCTCAAGCCATGAAGAATTCATTCAATTTATCACACTCCAGGTAAGATCAGAGACCAGGAAAAGATTTATTTATTTCATTTTGTGCCCTGGGAGATGGTCTGGACATGATCACACAGCCCCACCGTGCCAAACAACTTCCAATCTGGCTTCTGAGTTCAGTTTGTATAAACCAGTCAAAAGTTTAGTCTCAGCCGGTTTCTGTCCAATATTTGCGCTCGCTTCTAACAACCTGTTCGAGTTAGGATTAATTTAATGAGCAGCTGATAAATTTTGTTTACCCTCAACGTGGTTTCTTCAACCCCTCTCATCACCCTTTTCCTAGGCCCTTTCCCCATCTAAATTCATGCCAAAAGAACACCTTGATTTCAGAGCACACCATCTTTCTACCCGTTTAGTTTCCCTTCACCTGTCTCCTCTCCTTCACTGCTTCGGGTTTTCTAATTTCCGTTCTGATCAATCCCTTGGATATTATTCCGATTATTTCCCTTCCCACGAAAGCGGCCACGTTTGTTGTAACTGCTTTGAAAGAGCGTGTACATTAAAATTATTTATCTGTCTAATTTGTTTCCGCCGCACTCACGCAGGGCACACCCCTTTTTCTTTTGCGGAAGTTCGAGGACATCGTGGCAGTAGTATAAGGTAGCATTGTATCTATCCCAACTTCCCATTATCGTTCATATTCCAAAAAGGCCAGTTTGATTTATTTGCAGCTTGACTAGCAGTAATCTTTTCGAGAGTTGTGGACGTGTGTATGCCCTATTTGTAAGACAAACTAAGCAGCCAACAGCCATTCATTCTTTCAAGTTCTTTTAGGTTTTCACTTTTTTGGCACTTCAGTTCGGGGGTTTATGACTTTGAAACCGTGGCGCAAGCCCAAATATCGCTGAACTTGGAAAAACATTTCAAGATTCTATGGCTCACAATTTCACGAACGCCTCACTTTTCCAGTGACTGCTCATTTCATGTCCAACTCTTCTATACAGCTCTGCAACATCGACGTTCAATTTGCCTATATTTGCCAAGCTCTTTTTTACATTGGTAAAAACTGACGGTAGGGTTCCAGTAATAGTGCGGTTTCTTTCAGTTCTCAGCGGAGATTCAGACGTGGCTTGATTCAAAAAATACGATGTGAATGTATTTTCATTTTATACTATCATTTTGTGCGAATACAGTTTCACGCAAAAAAAAAAAGGGGGGGGGGGGAGGTGGACTTCAAGCAGAAATAAAGACATTAAAAAAGAAATTGAAAAAAAAAAGGTGTGTAGCCCTGAGAAAGGCTGGCTGGCTGGCAGAGAAAGAGACCATCTGGGGCAATGGTCCCAAAAGATCTCTGTCTCGGACGTAGCCCCTTCTTCTAAATATTTACGTGGAACGCGGATTAGAAAGCATCAGGTTCGGGCATACTGCACGTGCCAAGGAGTATTGGGTGAGCCGGATGAAAATGTCAACAGCTCTATCACACACACACACACACACACACACATACAGGCAGAGGCACCTGCGTCATAGATAGAAACACCCTCTCTCTCTCCCCCAGTCCCCCCCTCCCCTATTTTACTTATGAATTTGGGTGAGAGATAACATTAATGAGCTGCTGCTCAAAGAAATGCGGGGGGGGGGGGGGGAGAGAGAAGAAAGAACATGAGACAAAACACCGATCAGTGGTTTGTTCTTTGGTTTTGTCCTTATGACGTCTTGCCTGGGGGAGAGAATTTGCAAATGGTGCGGGAGGGTACACGCTTCACCTGTTGAAAAGGAAGCGGTGGGGACACACCTGGAAACTGCTGATAGGTGGATATGAGCGCTCACAAACAAAACCACACCCAGGTATAATAGGCTTGCAAAAACTACAATAACCAGGTGTAACAGCACACACAAAAAAAAAAAAAAAAAGTGAAAAATTAAGAAATCCGGAATTTATTTAGATCTATTAATTCCTTTTTAATTTTGATTCAAGATATGTCTGGGTAGGATGTCGCACGCGCACAAACAAAAAAGTCTTTCTTTTCACACACCCCTCCCCCTCACACACACACACCCACCTCCCAGTGAAAACGACATAGTTTTACCTCTAGAGAATTGCTGTACAAATGCGTTTACTGTTGCACAGATGCTATTGTGGAAAGGACAACAAAGAGTGCTGACAGTGGACCCTGAAGAAGGTTGCAAGCTCTCATATTAAGTGTGAGCATACTCAAATAATATTCAATACTGTGGCACATATGCCTGGTGCCATGTTACATCTCTCCAGATACTTTCTGTTCAAGACATTCAAAGATCAGGAGAAAGGAATATTGTCATGAAAGGAGTATTACACCAGACAAGTCATCCCACCTGCCATCGATTTGGGACATGACTTCAGTTGCAAATATTTATGTGAACTGTCGAAGGCGGCTCTATATTTTGTCGAATATTTTGGCAGAGGTGCGGATCACAGAGCTCGAGAAGGGGTGAAAATGTTCTAGGTATACTCACCATAGAACAATTTCATCGAACAAAAGACATTAGTAGAAATATCCAGCAACGTCATCAAGGTAATCCAGTTTTCTATAATGTGGCAAGAGGGGTAGGATATAATGTGGGCCAACATTTAATGAGACTGTCCAGTAAATTCATTTGGGGGAAAAAATGGGGTGCGGGTGAGGGGGTTGAGAGTTGGAGGATCTTGTGTGTACCAAATGAATCGATGGTGTCAGGAGCAAACCGGCCAAGACGAAATATGCAACTTTTACAGGAGAAACAAAAAACCGCCGATAAAACAAATGGGAAATGGACCTGTCTGGTTTGATCACACCCTTATTTTGAGCATTTCTACTGGATAATGGTAACAGCTACTTTTCCATGTGATGCAGGATTCCAAGCTTCGTAAATTGGTAAGATATAAAGTAATATGAAATTTTTAGACTTGGCCGTTTTGCGCCCGACACCATCGATATCCTGCAACTACTCAACAAAACATAACCATTCCTGCAAACTAAAAAATATTGGCCTGTCACTCCGTAATGCTGGACCTCATTTGGTAATAATTTTTTTTTATTACATTCATGTTCTGTTTGTAGCGTTTTCTTGTGTCCGCCCGTCCACACCCGTGGGGCTCTGCAAATACACGATGGTCTAGAAGAAGAGCGACACGATGGTCTAGAGGCAAGGTGCCCGCCTCTTATGCCGAAGGGACCAGGTTCGAATCCCGCCCGGTCAGTGCGGGCATGTTGGAATTTTGGGATTTTTCTTATATTTTCCTGTCCCTGATCCTATGGCAGGTAGGTAGGATTGAGCACCTAGTCTTCTTGGATAAGGACGAAAAATTCGGAGGCCCATGTGCACGTTAAAGATACCTTGGCAGTTGGAAATCGAGAAGAGGAGGCCTAACAGGCCGCTGCCCAGGCAAAATTGAATGAAATTTATCCCTACCCCCCCCCCCCAAAAAAAACTGCCGACCGGCACTGCACTGTGGCGACGAGACGATGTGTTTTGCTTCAGTTGTAACTGGGTGCAATGCCACTAAGGAAAATTTCCCTATTGGGATTAAAGAAGTATACAAAAAACAAAAATACAAATACGTTTTTCTTCCCCAACTTCTTCTTACACCTAGCCCTATTGCGACTCACCGCTTATCGGTATCCATTTAACGTAAGTGTATGTATGTTGTTGGTTTGTTGTTTTTTTTGGTGGGGTGGGGGAGGGGGGGGGCAGAAAAAAAGCAAAAGAAACATTAGCATTGAAATGGTGGGGGGGGGGGGGGAGATAAGAAGTTGGAACTAAATCCAGATTGTGTTAATCCAAAAGACTAGTCATCTAATTCCTGTCTGTCTTTAAACTTCGCAAAAGGTCTGAAGACGCATCATCACCGCCCACAAACTACACCTCACAATGCCCGCATCCACCCACAAAAACATCCGCCCGTTCCATTGTCATAATCTCTGGATGTATTTAGACGGCTCTGGAGCTGCTGGTATGGTATCTCCTCCTTGTCTCCACTTAATGACTCATTTGATAAACAAGTATGACACCACATTTCATGACAGAGGAATCACGAGGGCTGCATTGTGTGGTCGAAATAAAAAATAAAAACGCCATTTATATAACATGTCATGATAAACATTTTTTTTTCTTTTTTACTCAAAGCAGTAATTCTCAAAATTGGATCCCTTGTCTCCCATGGGAGGGTCGGAATTTCAAATCTAGCGCGAGGAATTTCAACCTGGGAAGGAATTTGGGTGGAATTTCAATCACAGGAGAAACTTTAAACTGGGCAAGAATGCACTCTATGTATACATATCAATGAAACACCGTCGGCTTTTTTTTTTATATATTGTTGTATGTGCACTGTTACCTTTCCCAGAAAATGAGGATTGCACGTTTGAAGAGTTGTGGAAAATCAGGGCCCAAACGCGTACAATATTACATCACAAACACACACCTCGAAAAGTTTTTAACCGATTGGAATGACACTTTTACATAATAAACTCAGGAGTGAGAGAACCACTTTCATGAACAAAACCTCAAAATCGGCCAAATGTCTCAGACAACAGTAGCAATCCATACGTATCAATATATACAAGGGCGATCAAGAATTAACATTTCATATTTTATTTCACAAAAACACTGTTTCAATAATTACCCCTGAAGAAGTATAATGGTGAAAAAATTGTTAGATAACAATTGAAAATGGGGAAGAAATTGAGGAAATCTAGCATCGCAAGGACAGGAATGGCCTAGGACTTCGAGAACCACTGGGTCACTGAGTTAGAGGAAGTCATGAACAAAGACATACAAACTGACAAAAAAATTCTTTGGCGTCCATGTCATGGGTGGGAGGAATTAAAAATAACGAATTACGTCAAATTTCGAGAAAGTGAAAAAATGGTGGATGGGACAGTCAGTGAGTGCGTGAATAAGTAAATAAGAGCACGAATCCAAAGGGGAGTCGATGAATGGATGAATGAATGAGTTATGAATGAATGAATCAGCGGGTAAACGAATGAATGAATGAATAAATGAATTGTGAATGAATGAATGAATGCGTGAGTGAGTGAGTGAGTGGACGAAGAAATTAATTGTGAATGAATAAATTGTGAACGAATGAAGAAATGAGTAAATGAATGAACGCATATGTTTACTCCCAGTTTACTTTCACATTCCCATTAAAACATTGAAATTACGCAAATCTTTCTGATAAGAGGCACCATACAGACAGGACAGCTTCAGTTGGTGGTCCTCTCACTCTCCTCCCAGAAGCCTCTCCCATCTGGTACTGAAGAACGACAATAAAAGTAACCAAAAAAAATCTCCCCACCCCTCTAATCTTTCCACATGTGTACTATCCCCATTTTTTTTTAAGACAAAAAAAAAAAAACCTTGAACAGCGCGTTCTCGTGTCAGTTACGGAACCCTCCCACCTGTTTCCGGTTTGGCAGCGAGGAGCGAAAGGGAAGTAATCAAGCCAATTAGAGGTAGGTTGGGAGGGAGTTGCCAAATTAATAATGCACATCTGACGCAGTGCAGGCCCCTGGCTCCGTTATGGCACTGCCGACTGATGGCCACTAAAAACGCAAATTATGATGTATACGTCCTTCGTTACCACCGTCATTATAAGACTGCGAAGGCGGATAAAGGTATGAGGGGGCGGAGCCCCAGGGAGGGGGCCAAAGGAAGGAGGTGTTGATCATAAACTATCACGGTAAAGGGGTAGGTGGAAATGAATGAGGAGAGCGACAGATGCGGGTGTGGAAAGTTTGAAAGTAATGAAAGTCGACAGGTATTTTAGAAGGTGTAAACCCGGCACGCTAAAGGGGGTGCAAGGACAGGATGGCGGTCATTTGGTGCCATGCCAAAGGCAAAATAACAAACGGATCTAATGGAAGGACAAGTCACACATGTAAGGCTCCCACTACTGGAGTTTTTATCTCTTCATTGAGAATTTCAAACCCATTCATTGAGAGCAACGGAATATAAAAAAGGACGATTTCGAAAGAAAGAGAGTGAGAGAGAAGACAGCCAAGGCTGAGATCCACCACAAACAGACCTCAAACCGAAAGATTCGGAGGAAGAAGGGGAAAAAAAACAAAAACGGCGCGGCTAATGAAAGATTCTGTGTGTGTGTGTGTGTGTGTGTGTGTGAGAGAGAGAGAGAGAGAGAGAGAGAGAGAGAGAGAGAAGACAGCCAAAGATAGAGATCCACCACAAACAGACCTCAAACCGAAAGATTCGGAAGAAGAAGAAGAAAAAAACTAGCTCGGCTAATGAAAGATTCTGAATGAGAGAAAGGATGAGTGAGAGAGAGAGACAGAGAGCGAGAGAGAGAGAGAGAGACGGAGAGAGAAAATGAGTGAGTGTGTGTGTGTGTGTGAGAGAGAGAGAGAAAGAGAGAAAGGGGTGGGGCATTAAAAAGAAAATCTAAGTACAATAGCCACGAAAACTGGTAAAAAGGCGTGGAATGTAGAAACGCACAGTAGAATTAAGATTGGACAGTTTAGCAGGGGCCAAATGATTCCTCAAATCTGGCATTATTTCCAAAGACAAGCGAAATAAAGGAGTCAGGCCCACCACAGCTCTGACCCAGGTCCTCGGAAGACACAGAAACACACTGAAGGATCTAACTGAATAGATAAAAAGACGACAGACTAATGTCCCCAGACATTAACAGACGCGAGAAGGACGAGTGTCTGGCGTCACGAAAACCGCAAGATGGCACGATCTTTCACACGAATGAGAGTTTCCTGCCAAATTAAACAAAACCTACACGAAAAAGAAAAGTTATAAATAAACATAGTAAACAGAGGTGCAGAAAACATAATGAAACCTGGACATCGAAGACCGAAACTGGGGATAAGGTGACAACGGTCTTTTCTTTCTCGATTATGACAAGACAGGTGAGGTAAATTGAGGAAGGGGGAGGGTGTTTTAAAAAAAAAAAGGGAGGAGGAGGGGGGGGGGTAACGGCACGATAAACTTCTTTGTTTTCCTGCCTTGCTAGGATGGCAGCTGGTTACTTTTGTCAGGGCTTTAATTAAAGGCCTGCAGCCGGTCATAAAGACGACTCCATTTTCCAGTGGCAAGCCTAAACTTCCTCTTCCTCAAACCTCCATAGATCATTGTGATTTTCTCCCTTGGCAAGTTTTATCTTCACTTTTTTCTCGGGACTTGTCTAATCTCTCTCTCTCTCTCTCTCTCTCTCTCTCTCTCTCTCTCTCTCTCTCTCTCTCTCTCTCTAAGGTTAAAATCTTTGTGTTTCTTCACATATACCACAAAAGAAATAGTGCAAGAATGAACAGCAACAATGAAATAGATTCAGGTTGAACAGGCTGAGACATGATGCTTTTGAGGAATCCAATAGACAAGGCAAAACTTATTTGGGAAGTGATAAAAAAACAACAAAAACCAAATGGGAGGGAGGTGCAATATATTCTTCTGGTAACGCTTTGAGGAGGTTAAACGTGGGAGGGAGGTGCAATATATTCTTCTGGTAACGCTTTGAGGAGGTTAAACGTGGGAGGGAGGTCAGAAAAACAAAAGAAAAGACCAGAAAGAACGGAAACAAGAAACAACTTTTAAAAAAAGAAAGAGAAAAAGAGTAAGAAAGTAGGATACAAGTTTGTGATACCAAATTGGCATTTACTGTAGTCGAATTTGAAGAGAAAGTCGATAATGAATATTTTCACTGTTGCCTCCCTTGGTCCATTTTGTAACAATCAGCAAACCTCCTGCGTGTAACCTAAACTCAGCCTGCACCAACTCACCGGTGGAAGACACAAACACTGGGAAAGGTCATACAAACACAATCACAAACTTGAAGATAAACCGGAAAAACAAAATACCACTTCCTCATGATCGAAAATGGACGACTTGCCTATCTTTCCTCCCTGCACCCATTCTACGACATTAGATAACACAGGTTGAGATCACGGATTCACATCATTACCGCTATGAGCAGTAGGGTTTCTCCGTTGTCGGGATGAGTATTAGGTATCTGTCGGTCTACGCGAATGAATGGTAGAATCTGTGTGGATGAGTGAAAATGAAAAGAACAATACAAAGAGAGAAAAACAGACAGGGGGTGGGTGGGAATGACAGAAATGAGAGAATGGGGATGAAAGTAAGAAAAGGAATACGAAACGCGAAACAGCAAAACCAGTTCCGCCCCACATGGTAATAGACATAGGTTTTCACCGAATGAAGGTGGTACATCATGCCCATGTAAAATCTATTATTTTGTATAATATGTGTAGGCCTATCATATAACAGATTCAGCCGCAGCAAATTATGTCACAAATAAAACGGGCACAAAGCTAGAGTATGGATATTTTCGAATGGTACCGCAATGCAAAAATCTACAAACATCTCAATGTGCCAGGGAGTGAAAGAACGAGGAATGCAAATGTGTGCGGGATGAGTGCTGATATAATATACATGACTGTGTATGTGTAACCGGGTGACAGAGACAGATTCCGTGAATGCAAAAGTTTCTGCGGCATCCCCTCACATGGAAACGTTCGGGAGGACGGCCTTTGCTCTATCACATGTACACCGGTTCCCTCTTTTTAAACCTAGCTATCAGCACTTCCACGTAGGTTTCCAGCTGATACAAATGTACAGTGGATGACTGAAATGTATCCTATGCTCACCGTACGGCTTTTTCTTTCCCATCCTCAAAGTTTCCCTAACTCCCTGCCATTTCCCCAGAGCGAACAAAAGAAAAGACATCCCAGAAGTTCAAAAATAAGTTTGGATAAGAAGTTAAAAAGAAAGAGATATGTCTCAAGGAGACGCTCTGCTGGGCATCATGCCGACATATCACAGATTTTCATCAATGAATCTGAGCCAGAATTCTATCACTCTCAATCTCATTACACAGCACAGTCTACTTTCTTGCCTCTGCGCCAGATCCAACTGGTGGCATGGCCAGAAATATTTCAAACCAATTACAGAATTTGGAAATAGATCCATTACCAGTTCTTCTTTTTCACCATGGTATAAACAGACAAGCATTTCTGTCGCCACAATAGCGTTAAATAACTATAAATTTACATGAAGAAATATTCTTTGGTTTCTGCAGACCTCTCAGGCCACCAGAATTTACACAAAAGAAACCAAAATGACTTCGAGAAAACTCAACATTCATAAATCCAGTACCAGTATTGTTTGCTGGACCTGAGAGTTCATGAACGAAAACTTACATCGAAAAAAAACAAAACCCCCGAATATCAAAATTAAGTTTATTTCAGAATGGATACGATTTTTCTCGGTTTTATTACATGAGCTCACGGCTAGAGCTTGGTGTGCATTAGAAAATCAAGTATTCTCTTATGTCAAGTTATTTGGAAATATATAACGAATAATGCTCCGATTGGTTATTCATGAGACTGGTAAATTCCCGACCAATAAACGCCTTTTCTTGTTCATACAATGGAAATGATAAATCGTGTCGATGATCTGCTGAGACAAAGACACAGATTTACGGAGTACCAGACATGCAACATTCTGTGTACAGTAGGCCTACATGGACATGTTGTCATTCCTTGTTTCCAGGATAAAATCTTGGTCTCAAGCCAAACATGGCAGCAAGGACAGAATTTCCGCTACCTACTTCCAAACTGCGCAATCATCCATCATACACTACACTCAGGGGCGGAGCGAGCACTTAAAAAGGGCACCAACATACATGCCAAAATAATAATATTCGCTGTACATTTTCATTTTGTACTTAAAATCAAAACAATGAAGATGCAATTTTAAAGGCAGTACATCACTGTTATTTGGTATATATAGTCAAACATTTTTTTTTAAATCCTGAAAAGCAGTTGAAAAACGTGCCGCTCCCCTTTCTCCTCTGCTAGCTCCGCCACCGATTACAGGCAAGTGTAAAGTGAAAGAAGGGTACAATATTTTCTCCTTTGTCATCTGAACAACAGCTGCAGTTGTAAGGAAGTCAGCATCAATAAACAACGCCCAAGAATGAATCTTACCTAAATGTTGCTGTGATCAGTGGTGGCTGAAACGCAGGATGTCGCGTTGGGGTATAAATTAGTGTTTTTAATCGGAACAAACTGTTGAGACTCATACTTTCTGTACTTTTATTACTCAGAGTTCGTAATTGTAATGCAGTGTTCGACAGTTGTATGTACTGACGTCACCATTATTATGGCAGCATTTCCTCGCATATTTGGCGTATTATACATACACTGACATTTACTGTCAGCTGTTACTGTCACCTCAACGATGTCCACAACCTACTGCCGAATCTAGACAGCTAAAGCTAGTTAAGACATATAAACCTCATTATGGATCTAATTCCATTACATTCCAAATCGCACTGAGCGAGATGTAAATGGTACAATGACAATCTACCCCGAACTTTCCGAGAAGCGAGACAAAAAAACAACAACCCACTTTGTGTCATTATTTCATTGTGTATATCACCCTCGGCATCATGTAAAGAACCTACCTATCGTATTTCCTTATTCTATGACACTACGTCGCTATTACAGACAGACCAGCGCAACAGGGAAGTAAATCTCCCGGACTTTCCATTCCACACTATATCGCGCCAGGCGGTGTAAAGAACAATTAGATTAATGAGCTCTCCAAGCAGTTGTCTTTGTTCTATGAGGAAATAATGGAAAGCGGAAAGCTGCACGGGTTTGGTTAAATTACACCGACGCATTCTCTTTCCAATTAGCAGATTCCTTTGGTTGTTTCACTCAGTAAAATCTTTGTAAAACTATACCCCCCCCCCCACCTCCAACTCTCTCACACTAGTTTGACTTGCACACAACAGAAGATTATTGTTTTGAAAATAAATTGAAACTAATATCCAACTACCATTTTCCTTTGGATCTGAGAAGATCGCCTGGCCTGGGGGCGGGATGAAAGGGAATGGGAGCTAATGAGTGTCAAAATTAAACAGATGAACTGCTCAGAATGAACGTATCATTTAATGGTGTTCTACGCATTTCGACAACTAATTAGTTTTCAGAGCATGGGGTGCAATGGCCAAGAATGATTCAAACAAGTGCGGTCCCAAGCCACATGTACAGTGTTAGAAAGGCATCTGATTGCTAGACACCACAGCGACACCACTGCAGACCTGGCCTCAAGGAAACATTATAAATAGCCATATTATGTAAGAACTGCTCAATGGTTAAACTGCCCTCGCCCCACACAATCTGAAAAGGACCATGTGACCTATTTGGGAGTTAAATGATAACTTTGCCAAGACCTATTTGTCATGGTACTTCACTTTGGCAAGACTATATAGAAGGGTTGGACTGAACTGTGGTTATATTATATGTTAATATTGTAACGGACGGGGTACCAAACTCCAGTTAAAACCGTGATGGTTATAGCTAATTGTTGTCAATTTGTCTGAAGAAAAGAGGTAGATCTAGGGTTAACGGAGACGACTGTGCGACACTTTTTTTTTAACGCTGTTGGTGAACGTGTGTGGAAAATGCTTTTTTTTTCTTCTTCTTCTTTTTCTTCTTGTTATCTGTGTATGTGTGTGTACACAACAGAGAGTCTGGAACGAAAGGCATGAACAAAATGGAGAGAATGTTTGTGTACAATTTTCAGAATCTACTTTCTGAATTTCTTTATTAAAATCAATGTTTGTCCCTTTTCGATTTTCAACTTCCATAGACAAGCTTATCTCAAAGCCATATCTGGTCATGTCACAACCTTACAGAATCAGCCAACAGTCCCGACAGGTTGATCTCGAACCCCAAGCGTGAGCAGTTGAAGAGCTCCGGTTGACGAAGTGAGCAGGCTTAGGGCGAGCACACGCTCTCTAACGAATGTGTTTATAAATTGATGGGATTAAAATAGGAGGGGAGGGTGCTGTGGTTTGGGGAGGGGGGGGGGGCTATGTTTGAATGCAACGGGCCGTAATCCAGTCTCCCTTGCCAATAGAAACGGATCCTAGCTGCAGCCCCAGGGAGAATGTAAGCCAGACGGAAGAATATACAGCTCACGAGATTTTCTCGAGTTTTGACGAGGTGCCTACTTTTCCATTAAAATATACCCCGCAGGCACAAAGGGGAGACCTCGGCTTCTTTTCCTCATTAAACTGTAGGAAGGAAATGCCACGTGGATAACAGAAAATGCGCCGATGAAACTGAGAAATTTATTTTCAAAATAAAAAGATGCCACTTAGGGTGTGAAAATGTCACCCAACACCTTTTCATTTCTGTAACCAAGATGTCTCAATGTCTAAATATCTCAGAGAGCTGTCATCTTACAGTAGACTTCATTAATTATCGGATCTGTTTCCTGGACGCGTCAGACTGTCCAACTCTAGCTATAAAATTAACTTCTTTTTTTTTCTCACTATTTAATGGCACAAATTTACATATCAGACATAACTATTTCTAACGACTGACTTGTGGTAATGTTAAAAGGCAGTTTGCACTGTGACCAATTAACACTCTCTCCGGTTCTCGTTGTCTTCATAATATATTTCTCTTGACAATATATATGTATTGTGACGAAACTTTTGATTTCTGGAACCTCTAAACACTTTCAGATGTAGCAGTGTAGAGTAAAATCGTTTTTAACAATAACAAAAAAAAAAAGTATAATAATGTGAGGCATTGATTTCTGTTCGTGCACATATTCGGGTATTTTAACTCACCTTGCTTACCAGCCATATCTGAAGACATAGAGAAAAGATTATTGAATTTTTTCATATTTTGCTTTTCTAAACCCATAGCGGTGTATTTCATTATCTGTGCAAAAAGAACTATTCTATTTAAGAGTCCATTTCACTCGCACATCTTTCATAATAAAGCCTCGCGTGCCATGCATCATTAAGACCAAAGAGAAACTATGTAAAAATCGACAGCAAAGCAATTAAGGAAGGAAAACTTTGAGTTTGTTGCCTACCAATTAGTGCATCTAAATTCAGATGTAACACAAAGGCAAGGACAGGAAATTAACCAAGTGTCTTCTCTGATTACAGAGATGGGCTGTCATTCCAGAGACAGATTATATATTATACCCGGTATATGGTTACACGGTTACCAGTTGAGGGTATATTCAAACACTGGGTAATTAACCAATCAGGTATTGATTCATGGAAATAACCTTGACTTGGATATAATTGTTTAAAAAAAAAAACAACCTATGTTGGTATGGAGAGGCAATTCACATCAAATCACTAAAACAAGAGGAAACCTGGCTTTAATGGCACACAGCAGTATGAGTACGTGTTTCCGTAAGAAACTGCATATGAGTTACATCTCCAGCAGTTCCAAGTGCAATTCATTCATGAGCTTTGACTAAAGTGTGGCTTATATTTAAAAAAAATACCATCCGCAAGCGCTGTAAAAGAGTCATCACTTTTGATATTCCCAAGCACCTTCCAGAGAGGCTTGGCTAAGGACAATCATAACTGTGTGCCCCTGGACTGTCGGGTTCAGCTTTCAATTTATCTACTTCCTAAAATGTTACTCTTGTGACAGAAAGTGGGTTTGAACGTAGAGTGTGTGTGAAAAAAAGAGACGGAAGCGGTATAGGGCAGTTAAAGAGGCATGTCTGTGTGATTAGACAGATTACTGTATAATTTATGTGCAACTAAAGAAAAAGGCCTCCATAGCTAGTTGTGTAGAGGTACGATGACACGGAAGGTTGCCATGGCCTGCATTAATCTTTGCCAACAGAAATAAACTCTAACGCGAGCAGGACAGATGAAACCTCTTGGCCAATATAACATGAAGAATGCGCAACACCCAAACCATCAGAAAAATCCCATAAACTTACGTGACCATGACCTCTAACGAGCAAATCAAAAGCAACAGAACATTTTCCACGTTAAAAAAAAAGCTACATTCTCTAAAAATAAACGACACAAACACTTCCTTTGCAGCTGCTGTTGTTCACTGAGCATGTACCCAGAAATCCCAGGC
The DNA here is from genome assembly GCA_963931925.1 of Onchidella celtica. Classification (NCBI taxonomy): domain Eukaryota; kingdom Metazoa; phylum Mollusca; class Gastropoda; order Systellommatophora; family Onchidiidae; genus Onchidella; species Onchidella celtica. Next base: position 49,467,750 of record OZ007567.1, on the reverse strand, counting down.
AGTTGAAGACGTTCATTACCTCTACCCGAGTGCCACCCATCTACATCCTAAAATAAATGTTCATCAACCACACAAATTAAGTGCTTCTAACAAACCGTTTTGCAGGGGGAACGTTTTTAACTTGCACTTCACGATGAGTGAAATTAAAGGTCACACTTTTCTTTGGTGCGAAACACAGATTAAAGGAGATAAAATTACTCCATGAGTACGGGGGCTTGGCAGCCTTTCACTACTTTTACTCCACAACCATCAAGGCAAATGAAAATCTTCAATGAAGCTCAAATATATTCAGCACTTGAATGCAATATGCACCGACGCTTCTAGATACGCCCCCGGAGGACAAAATATGAAAGAATCATCTGCGTTTCATTAAGCTGCCGAGGTACCTCTAATTAGCCTTGAAAAATCGTTCGTAAGAAATTCTTTTTCCCACGACAGTAATCAAAGCTAAGAAAACCTGGGTGGTGTGGACGTTAGTAAGTTCTTCACGTGACGACGTTATTTATCTCAGGTAACCGTATTCTTTCCCCGACAAACGGTCCAGTGTCTTAAAATCGCTTTTGAATTTATTCAATGACTAGAGATGCCCTGGAGTAGGGTATGGGGAAAGTGCCGTACTGCACAGGTGTGAACAATGAAATCTATAGTGGTTTCCTCACTCATATTCTTTCAGAGATATTAGTTCCCTTCCAAGTCACCCCTCCCCCCCCCCCTTCCAAAAAAAAAAAAAACCACACACACACACACACACGCTTGCTTTCCCTATCCCCTACCCGCGAATGCACTATTTTCTCTGAAAAGGAAATACTTCATGAGCAAAATGTTTTGTGACGTCAAAGCCGGTGTGGCACACTTTAGGTAATCTGTGGCGGCTGCACAACGTGGCCACTTTGACAATGATCTCCCCTTAGAAAACGGTCAAGTACGTGCAGGAGTTAAGCCTCCTTCATGGTTTTGGTTTATTTACTGTTTGGACTCCCCTCTTGCACACTGATCAAAGAAACAGGGGGGGGGGGGGAGTGGTATACTGTTTCAGTACTTAGTACAGTCAGCATTTTCTAATGACTTAATCGGTAACAGGCAAATAAAAGCAGCTCGATCACAAAACATGTCATGAGGGAAATTTCCATACTCCCCCCCCCCCCCCCGGTCACCCAATTGCATCCCCACACACCCCAAACCCCAAACAAGTAACTTCTCCCATTTGTTGAAGTGGATTACGATAATTCCCCACTTTGATTCCTAATGAGAGGGAGGCAGCAGTAAACTGTTCTGAACAGATGTGGGATATTTGGGTCCTTTGATTTAATTTAATTGGAAGAGCTTCCCTCTTGCACGTCGCCCCAGCACTCGTAAAAGTAGTTTTTATCCCATGCTCAATAGCTTTGAAGAGGTTCAGCGCGGTGAAGGTTCCCAATATTATGAAGTAGCCCTTCTCCCTCTGTGATCATGCCAGATCAGCTTTGAGCTGTGGGAGATCGAAGATAAAAGCCCCAAGTTCAGGCATAAAAATGCCCAGCATGAACTGGAATTTCCTAAAACGACAGGCTGAGCCTGCCCTTGGGCGTGTCATCCTTGCACGTAAGCCTTTTGTTACAGTCCCAAACTTTCATGACCGACTGCTGGAAACCGCTTGCAAAACAGGATGTTGCATGCAAATGTGGGCTTGCAACACGGAACATTATCTCTTCTTAAAGAGATAGTTCGTCCACAAAATGCATAATATTTAGACCTTCATTCTTTGTGGGGTTTTAACAATATGTAATAACCCGCCTAAAAATTCCTTGTTTTTCTCTATTCTTGCAGAATGGGGCGGGTGAGGGTTGGAAATGATAGCACAACAGCAACAAAAAGAATCCACAAAACAAACAAACACACGCATACACCAGACACACGCACACAGGCTCGTTTATCGTGGTTATATTTAAGAGAGTCTTACATGATCCCAGTTTAAATGATAGCCCAGAACCAACTGTCTCTTTCATTATGTAATTCATGTGTGTTCTTTCTTCTCCACGCATGAACCAATTGCAGAAAGGGAAGAAAACTCTCCCTTTTTCTGTCATAATGGTATGCCCTATTTATACATTAAAATATGCGTGAATCTTTAGCATGTATTAAGTCCACGTACTTAACTAGGCATCAAATGTGGAAGATGACGCTGGCAAGAATGCAGTTAAAGGAAAAGGTCGATAAAAAGTCAAAATTTTTCTTATCCGGGCAAAACTTTCACGGAGAGAGAAGACAATATGGCGCACTTCTTTGAAATGACTGCTGTATGGAGCAGTGGAATCAGAACATCCCAACAAACAGAAACGAACATTAAATCCAATTAATTTGACCAAATAAGATGATAAGTAGCTAGATGGGCTGCCATACCCCATTCTGCGGTGACCAGGATCGAGCCGGATAGCTGATAGGGTGGGTAGGAGTAAATAAAAAAAATTATGCAGGGAAATGTTGAAGGATTCTTAGAAATGCGAGAACAGGAAGAAATATACGAATAAATTATGAGAAGACAAGATCTATATGATTCTTACAAAAGCACAAAAGTAATGATGACGCCCACCAAATCTAGACTAGAATTTCATACTGTGATTCAGATATTCTTGACTCCAGTCTCACCTCCTAAACCGAACGGAATAAGGTCAAGCCTAAGGGTAGACCCGCGGGAAAACAGCATATTTTGGCATTACTGGACACTGTAGGAATATTTGCGTAGTGAGCTTGGAAAATCCCGTCCTATGCATCACGAGCCCGGTACAGAAGAACAGAGAAAATCCGGTTGGCTAGGGCCTCGTTCAGGTGCCACCAGAGCTTGTTTGTTTATGTTACGCTAGGGATATGATAACGCAATGCCATGAAAAAAAGATCTACATGGTGACATTATAACAGCGCGGTCAAGTGTTTCCATCCCATGGCTTCAATCTCTAGGCTGGTAACCAGTGCTGGCTGCACTACATCAGGGCCGCACCGGATCCAAGAATTTGCTCACAGTGGAAATGTACGTGGACAAAGTCCATTTACAACACTAGTCTTTTTATTTGTTGATGTACGTAAAGTACTTTTTATATTGTTTGTCCGTCCACTTCGACTACTTTTCATAAACGGTCACATTCTCGCTTATCTATATAAAAAAAACAGCAAGGAAAAAAAGTTCACTGCTGCGAGGAAGAAATGCCCAGACCTGAAAAAATTACATGTGAAAGATAGTTCTTTTTGCTACTATGCCTATTCCTTTGACATGAAAGCTAAGTATCGTAATTTTGTAATAAATGAAAATAGGCCAAAAAATATCGAATAATGCTTTTTCCTCAACAATGATGGCCTCCCTCCTGCCTTTGTTTTGTTTCGACTTTAAACTTCCGGTTGCGTTCCAAAGTTTGAAGGCATGAGTTTCTGTGCCGTCTGCCTTATGCACGGGCCATGCGGGTGTTACTGTGCCAGTTGTGAGTTGTTTTCTACCTAGATCTACATAATCTGTGTGCCGATTGTGCTTGTTGTTTTCTACCTTGATCTAACCCGTTCTTTGAACGGGCCCTTACACTAGTTAGTCAAAAGGAGAGGGGGGGGGGGGGGTTGTTGGAGAATAGTTATGGGAGGGCGTTGTAACGGATCCCAATGTGTGATGACAACTTCTTCTCTTCGAGCAATAGAGCTGTTCTGATGGACGAATGGAAGTGTTTGCAGAGCATTGGCTTCCTTCCCATCCACTACATTTCTTCCTATATCTACATACACACTACCGTTTTGTTTTGAAGACGTCAGTATACAATGGCTTTGTGAGTTTCAAATATACCATAGTACTGGTTGCTTTTACAAGAGACACGTGCCAGAAATCTGACTCACTGTTTGCAACCTTGTGCTCCCAACAAAAGATATGTACACAAATACATACACAAAAACACGTGCAGGTATGTCTACAAACACATACACACACACACGTGTGCGTGCCTACCTGTGATACAAACAGATCCCATTATTTAATACAGGTGTTTGGAATCAGTCATATTTCACAATGCCGAGAACATTGCCTGTCACCGAATTATTCGGAAACCTAGAAATATTCTTTTACCTGCCTACACCTGACCATTTTCTCCTTTTGATTTTTCATTAATTTTCATTAATCTTCCACAGTAGGCGTACAATGAGAATCAGAACTCCACATCATGATCAAGAGTAAGCTGGGGCTTGAGTTGTAGCCACTTTTCCTCCAATATTTCTTGTAGCCATGTTTTCCCCAATGTTTCTTATAGATCACTTTCCAGATCTTGGTTTCACCTGATCTGCACTCTGCAGCACAAACTGAAAAGGAAAATAAGCTGTGCAATCCTAAACCTCTCAAACTGACCATGTCCTATGGCTAAATCTTCATTTTACTCTGTGAAGTCAAAGACGGTTGGCAATGGAAGAAAGGAGAGGAGTGGCAGAAAATGTCAGAAGAGATGCATTGAGGACCGTATAAGGAAGGGTTCTCCTGTGATCTCCGTCAGCCCCATGATTTAATGTATGTTTTCCGCTTGGTGTCAAAAAGTCTTCAAAACGTATCTGAAGGAGCGGAGTGACACTTCATTTCAAGAGTTTTAAACTTACAGGATGTGTGTGAAATGAATAAGTCATGAAACGGCACGGCAGGATGGGCAGGTGCTACGGTTTTTAAATTTCAACAATTTGATTTTCTGACATGCGTCCTTCAGCACCTGTGGCCATGATGTAAGGATGCTGTGCTTGTATTTATATAAATAGAATCTAGTAGTCAGTCACCCTTCAGATGATCTACCATGACGTACACTACACCTTTAGGTCATGCCTTGACTGTCCTCCTATATTTTCTTGCACCTTTCAGGTAAAATACATTTGCTGTCCCAGTTGCGTCTTGAATGCAAGCTGTCGTTTCAAAGTCTGGTCCGTCTAAATAATAACCAGCAAAATATACAGCCCTCGACCAACCCTGACAAATTTGTTAACAAAATAAATGCAACAGTATAATGAATAGTTTATACAATCTCAGATTGGTTAAGTCTTATTGAAGCCAACATATTAATAAACATGATGATTATGAAGTCTACATAATACTTTTCTTTGCAGTCAACAAACCTCTCACATAATATTTCAATATTATTTGGGTCGCAGTTCGCGGTTGGCGGGAAAATTGAAATTTAATATTTTTCGATGTGTATCAGCGGCGGAGCAAGCGAGAAAAAAAATAAGCACCACATTTTTATCAAGATGAGGGCGAGAAATATACATGATCCCCGCCCCTTTCCCGGCGTACAAGTGCCCTTTCTCCTCTTCTCCGCAGTGACTCCTTTATATATCTCTATCCTTCCGTTTTCCTTTTTAAATATACTTTGTTGATATTTACGAGATAGAAATCGAGCGAACCATTCTAAGACTGATGACAAAATCACAGGTTTTGTGCGTAAGAACAACTATTATTTTACACAGCATATGGCTCGCGTTAACTGATAAATAACCAAAGTTGTCCCAGAACAAAGAAAGGTGAGGGAATGTGTTACACTACACCACACACTATTCGTTTCTGTTTGTTGGAGTGTGTACACAGAAGCAGATTTCCTTGCTTTATGAAATGTATCAACTGCAGGCCCCGGGTTTATCAATATGAAGTAGGAGATAAATTGAATGTAAACATACATCAATGCGACGCGCATGCCCGTCCCTGATTGGTAAATGTCAGGAGAAAGGTCGGCCCGGGGCTGAAGGAAGAGCCGCTAGAGGGAAGCACGCGAGGTGGAATATTGTTCTGTGGAGGTAAACATGTACAGGAGAAAGACAAACGCCCAGATTATCTTTCCGTACAGAGTTTGGTCACACATGTTGACTACGACGTATGAAAATAAAAATGGAATCTTTTACTTTTCACTCCGAACGAAAAGGGCGTATCTGGACACTGTTTTGTCATTACGATAGTCTGTTACATTCTGGTGTGGTGCAAATGAACGTGCGACTTTCCGACCAGGTAGTCCTTGTATTGTAACCGAAGCCTGGCAGTCTGGAAGCAGTAGATTGGCCCTTAAGCTTCACGTGGGGACCAGATGGCAAAAATGAATTTCGAAGCTCAGATTCTTGGCGGGTGGTTCCAAACTGTTACTTGGCGTTTGCTATTGCATGAGCTGGTTCTGTTCTGCCAGGGAAGTTGTTGAAGCGATATGTCTTTGACTTAAAACAGCTAAAACGAAGCACAAAATCTCCTTTGCACTATAGAAAGGACGCCTACTGCCTCCTACTGGATATATCTAATGGAAAATAAACCTTAAAATTATACGCGGGAAGTGGCGGGCCTTGAAAAGGATTCGGAAACAACATCGGCGATAAAAATTACGATTCTAACACAGTAAGCCAATTGTTCGCTTGCTCGATAATCTGTATTAGCAACGGTAATCTATTACTCGATGTAGCTAAATAGACTGTGAAGGGCACAAAGTGGCCGTTAGCGTGCCCACGCGCCGTAAAACCCAAACTGAAAATCAAACTCAAACTATTACTTGATGGCATGAAGCTCCACAGTTGTACGAATCAAATTGTCCCGGCACTGGCTAGATGCTGCTCCGTAATAAAAATTAATGTCAGTATCTCTTGTTATTGCATTTTTTTTTTCTCAAAGTACACCGTGGTTTTGCCTTGAAATGCATGACTTATTCCGGCCTCCTTGTTCAAACTATCTGTCACTAGAGTACAGAATTACATTCCGCGGCCTTTGCGAATCTCCGAAGTCCACTATGAGGGTGAGTATCGATGCAGCAATTGGTGCAAGTGTCGATAGTGGTAGACTTTAGCAAACATTCTGGGATCACATCCGAGTCACTGCAAGAACTAATCGATGATGTATAGGAATATAATCTTCCCTCTACTTCGATAACTGTATGGTACCTGGACTGAATATCGGGCCAGCAGAGGGGAGCAGAATCAGTCAAATATTTCAGACATGCCTAATAATGTCCCCACACGGCGCTTGATACTTCCTGACTGAGGTATTTCCGCAGGCTGGCATGCACAGTATTTCCTGCATGGTGTCTTGGCATATTCATTATTAGGTTTGCCAGTTATGTAGTTATCAGTCACTCAGTCTACAAGTATGATCTACAAGGAGGATAGAGGATTCAGTGCTCCACAAAACTGATGGAACACGTCTACATTCCCAACAGTGGACTCTCGCTATGCCCCTCCATTGCTTAACTGACATGACACTGACAATCAGTAAGTGATTGCAGTGAAATAAGTCTCAACATTTACAGTGGTTTTTCCCGACATTGTAGTCATTCACAATGCAGTACAGAGTAATGTCAATACAGTAGGTGAGGACAATCTCTCTCCCCCCCCCCCCCCCCCCCCCCCTCTCTCTCTCTCTCACACACACACACACACACAAACACGCAGACAAACACAATAAGGTCGGCTGTGATAGTGAAAATGTTAACAGCATGACAGCTTGAAGAAACGAACTGCTCTTGATGCCACATAAAAAGTGCTTACTTTGGTTAATGGTTAATTGAGGGCAACCTTAACCTACCCCTCTTGCAAAATAGATCCTAAAATTAGTTTAAAATTCCGCCCTTTCGTAGTAGAAATCAAGGTTGTTGCTGAATGCGCGCTGAATTCAAATCCTCAAGTAAAAACATTCCACAGCGAAGAGGAAAAAACGGTAGGTGACGTCACGACTCAGTGTCAATATTGGTTCATTTGGCCTGTTGCACCTGCCGCACATCAATGCCCAGGCGGAATGCATGGGATTTTTGGAGTCACTGTTGTGGCAGATCTATGTCACCACTTGTGAGCCGATACTTACATCTACCCAGTGCACAGTATACACAGTACGAGTAGTTGGTGGGTGCTTTTGGCAAGCCGGTCTCCTTCAGTCTCTCCTATTGCTATTATTATATTCCGTCTTGCTGTTTCCTAGCACAATGTGACCATTATCGGGTCGACGTGCTTTTTTAAAATAAATACCTGAAAGCTGAAAACTAAACCAAAGTAAAGTAAGGTTAAAACTCTGAAAGGTGCAGACACGCCGTTAAAAACAAACTCAAGTCCAGATGGTAACAGAGTACCGCAAAATCGCTGCATAGTAACAGTGCAGGAAGAAGTAGGGCTGACAGCATAATAATTATGTGAATCCATACATGTCATGTACCGCAATTTAGAAATCTGCACTGCCGTCAGTTTTTAGATTTTAAGTAAGCTACCGAATTGCATCATTTTAACTTTGCTTTAGATTGAAAGATGTTCATTTTTTGTCCAGACTCATTTCATCTTTCTCTGGGCTGATTATGCCACTACCCACATTCATTATCCACATCCAACGCCACTGGAGTTTCATCTGACTTGCATCATTTTATTCAGTTCCATCTACTTTGATACATCTGATTATGGTCTGTTTAAACTATCAGGAATTGTTTTGGATAAAACCAGACATAGTATACTGATGATGAAACATGGAACAAAAGATACAATATCTGAGTGACTGCAAAAATAAATATGAATAAATAATCAAATTACACAGATGTGTGCTATTCTATAATTTGGAGGGATAATTCCAGGTCCATTACGCAGTAATTACTATGTAACGATTACCCCTAACCAACCTCATGTCACAATCTCCTCCTTCCTGCCCCAGCCTCCTGTTCCACCTAAACTCCCGTGACTGACATCTTGCCAACAAGGACCCCCCCCCCCTTCTCTCTCTCTCTCTCTCTCTGTCTCTCTAGTGTTACATAGTGTCAGCGTGAGGCCGAGTTCCAGAAACAATATCCGGTGTCAAGAAAATGAGCAAATTAAGATAGAAAAGCAACACAGAACAGTAAATAATCATTAAAGGTGCAGCGGTGGGTTTGGCTGGAGGAGGGATACAAGATGGAGGGGGGGGGGGGTGGGGTGATCGACGACATCGTAAGTGTATTTGATGTACACGTGCACGACTCTTTAAAAAAAAAAGGGACAAGAAAGAAAAACTCAAATCACATGTGATTCCAATTCCCATGTGGTTTTGAAAATTGTGGCACTTTCAACATCTTCCTGGGGCAATTAAATTGGAGAAGGTGTACATTTCTCCAAGCACACGCGGCCATGAAAGATGAATTATGATAATCTACTGACAACTTAAAAAATACATTTTTCTATGGTGATCAAATGTCTGGTTTTCCCAGAAGAGTGAAATTTCTGACAATCACGGGTATTTTTTTAACAGGCAGGAAATCTGATGTCGACCATTTCGCAGAAAAGAAATCTGAATATTTGTTGTATTTTTCTACACTAACCATAAAAAAATTATCTAGAAATAACGAAAAATACCTTGGTCCATTTTTCTTTGTTTTCCTACCGCCCTCAAACAAACCTAGCCATCCCAATAAAGGTGAGGAGGATAGGTAAGAACACATTACATTTAAATATGCAGCGATCCTGATTTGAAATTATTTACATGTACTTTTCTTCAGGGGCTCTGTGAAATGGCAATCCAGTTCCTACTAAAACTATTATGTAAAATATGCAATATAAAAGTCCTGCATAACGCAGTAATGGAAATGTATGCAGCAAGGTGCATTAATTGTCCTACTGCTCTGAGTGTAAAGAAGATCATTATTTTAAGGTCTGGACTCTCCAAAGTCAGCAGTAAATAAACAGCAAGCTATTTCCAAGTCAAAGATCTCTTAGAATGGGAGACAGTAGCGGCTGTAGGAGCTCAACAGTAACCATGGTGATACATCATTTATCTTGTGTAAGTGACCCTATTCGCCAAACATTGCACACAGCACTGGATTTTTCAACCACATCAATAAAAATCAAAGGAACAAACAGCAGGCACACAGGAGGACGGCTACAGCAACTACAAGAGCAGATGAAAACGACGATAAAAACAATGGGGAGCCAGGGATGGCCTGGAGGAAATCAGAACTGGAGGGGAGAAGGGGGGAAAAAGCATCTTTGAGGTCTCGGACGAGGCTGGATGCGACTTTCCCATGACAAGGAGATGAAAGCTGCTCACACCAATAAGCCTCTCATGCGTGCCTGATGTGCCACTAATCGTCTCACCCCGTTTGCTGAGATAAATGCCTGAGTTTTTGACCAAACACTGACCACCCGATGACCAGTCCTGAGAAAACAAGACGCTGACAGACTGACCGCTGGTCAGCAGGTGCCCTGATGATTGATGTGACCTGTGACCCCCCATGCAAAAGAGGGATGAGGGTGACATTTGACCCTGACAAAACAAACGCAAACAAACATACCCTTCTGCCTCAGGCTGGGCAAATGAACAGTGGCCTCAAATCCTAACTGAATATAATGCCAAGCTATATTTCACAGGAAAGTGTCCAATATTGTTCTTGCAAGTAAATGCGTCTCTGTATTGTCTATGTCTTTTACTGGAATTTCACTGCAGATTTCATTATTTGCTCCTCATTGTGCAAAATCAATTTTAACTGGGATTTCTTATCTATCTGTGCCTGAAAAATAAGGGGACAGGCGACAAATTCACTTAAATACGCTGCTGAGTTTACATAAAGATATCCAACTTTCGAGTGGATATGAGGACTTGCATTCTTTCCAAAGGGCTGGGAAAATCCTTCTTCGGGGAAAAAAGAATAACAACATCCATGCAGGTAAAAAATGTTCATAACGTGCCGCGCCATCAATGTGTCAAGACTTTTGTTTTAAGATAAATGCTGTTGTCTCAATGTAGAGCAGCAGTTGGCCATTTGAAAACATTCGAGACAGCACGATACAGTTACTAGACGGTGAAAAATTCCGAAAAATTATCCGATTCTTTGAGAAGACACAAGAGGAAACATCTTCATGGCGTCAACTTTGTTTTTGGGTCGGCGAACTAATAATGTAAAACAATCATGAAACTTACGTAATAAAAACAATACAAGGCTAGGCTGACACTGAGTCCTCTCTCTTGTGCCATGGCGACCGTGATAACGTGGTCCACGTGTTTAACCTTGCCATACATTGTTGAACTAATGAATTCGTTTTTTTTTTTTTTTTATAGGATGGTTCAACACCAAATCGACAGTATCTTTATTAGAAAATATCTTATGACAGCTTCTGTGAGTCTTGAGTATTATCCAGTGGTTAATGACAAGTATTTCATGCTAGATAGAAAAGTGCATGGAATCCTAGTTCACGTGTATTTATAGAATGCTACAAAAATCGAGGCTTTTTTGGAAGACGATAAACGTAGAGAGTAACCAGGGACCCAAAATTGGTGGACAAAATTAATGTTATATAAATGTTAAGCTAAAAACAGTCACCTTCTATCCACGCCAGCTGTACGCAACATAACAACATACGTTATGGCACAAAAATATGACGACGTGTCTTAAGGTATACCTATAATATCATACCGCTTTTTTTTTTTTCAAATTCGTTGTGTTGGACATAAATCCCGCCAAATGAAAGGCGCGGCAAGTCAAAGCCCAGGACGACACCAGACACCTCTGAGGAACGTCCAGCCTCTGGTTTGTTTACTTTAATAAACTGTCAAAATGGCCCGTGGACAAAATCCTGGATAAACGTTGGTCCAACTAATTGGTTCAAGATTTCTGACCGCGACTGGACGCTGAGCTCTGTCTAATACTTTCTGTTCATTCCAGCTTCTGTGGTCAGTGCAAAAAACACGGATGTGGTGATCACTGTGACCAAACTTTTAATCAGATAATTTACTGTAAATAATATCATCCTAAGAGCAAATAATAGTTCTGGCAAGCGTGTCGCAAATGGGCGGTTTGATGCGCTACGAGGCCATCCAACGACTAAAATAAGGAAACCCTAGCTCTTGCATTTGGCTGTCTGTATTTTGAAATACAAGCAAGCTAATGGAAAAGCTTTGTGACGAATATCCATGACTACTAACAGCAGTCAAGCAGATTTTAATACCTAACTGTGTCAGCAACAAAAGGCGGTATTGGCCTTTTGATACAAAGTGATGAATGAAGTAACTTTCTTTGCAAATACTATTATGAATAATCGGTGAATTATTTTTTGGGCTAAAGCGAAACACAAGTCATCTTTGTGTTTTTTCTTCATCCCACAATGATCCCCTGGGGCAATTCCCACGCAAAAAACTAGGTCAAACTGCGATGACAAAACCCTCCCTCTGTATGCCTACAACTCAAGAATCAAGTTAGCACTAAAGTGATACTCAACAATGAAATTTGCGTTCAGAATTCCCGCATTCAGCCAAACCTTGTAACATAGCATCATAAAAGTAAGTTTGATTGACACCTTGACGGGAAAATCCCTCTTTCTCCCCCCCCCCCTCCACCCCCACCCCCTTTCCCTCAAAGCCCCGCCCCCCCCCTTCCCCACCATGTGAGGAGAGGAGTGGTTGATGGACGAGATTTTGAAATGGTAGTTTCTTGTACTGGAAGACCGCTTGCCTGCCGAACCAATGGCTAGGTTTGTTTAATGAACTATCGGGTTACCAAATATAAAGTCAGGTGATCTCTTGCGAACGGTGAACTCCTCAAACCTTGACTCCTTTGATGTCAAACATACAGTTTGAATGTCACTGGTCTTGGGTATTTACCTTTGGGCTCTGCCTGGAGCAAAGACCTCCTGGACAAATGCAGGTTAACAGGAATGACGGGTGAAAGCTTGAAAAAAATATAATGACGGTGGAATGAAAGAACATGTTGTCAAGGAATTAAATCTGGTTTTTCATGGACGAAGAGATGATGGTGATGATGGGCAGTTCTTGATAATTTTCCCGTGTTTGACGGACAATTCTTAAGTTTATTTTGGTGGTCACCACAGACCAATAAATCAACCAGAATGGAAACACAAGCTTCGGGCTGTGTCGTTTTTTACGGAAGTTAATGAGATGCGGCCGTATAACCAACGTGGCCGCCGCTCGGGAAATTCCGATTCTAGTTCTATCTGCAGTAGAAATTTCTTTTTATTTATCAAGATTGGTTGTACATGTATTGATAATGCATTATCTTGCCTATCCTTTCATTTTATTGTCTACAGCTGCCTTTTTTTTATTGTTATAAATGATGACCGTCTGGACTTTTAACGACCGCTGCATTGTAGCTATACGCTGAAGCGTCGGTCGCAACCGTAAACCTGATGTGGCCGACGTTCATGACCTTTCGCTGTTTTGTGACGTCACACAATGGGCTCATCCAGTCTGGGTATTTTATTAGCCTGTGGTGGTCACTGGTCTACATTCGAAATAACTGGAAGTGTCGTTCCTTCTTACGTAAAATTTTGCGATGTTAGTTAAGGCAGTTTTGGTGGCATGGCAGCTATCTTACTTGTTTCAAAGAAAATCTCTTCCCTTGTTGCTTGCATTAAGAATTTACATACTTTTACTCATTCTTCAGCTTTCTCCAAGGACATCATACATGTTTCTTTTGTTTGAGTTATCAGATCTTAACAAATAAAATTTTGCCTGGGTGGCAAAGGGAACTATTTCACACTTTTTGATCTCATCCAAATACTACAAAAAAAAAAAAAAAACCAGACCAAATTGTTATTATTGACAGGTTTCCCTCGGGCCGAATAAGTGAAGACTTGACACTTGTTTACACGGCTGTTTAAACAGGGCAGATGGAGCCGGCACAATTTCTACTACAAGGGAAAAGCTTCACACTAAGTCTTGACTTAATTTCTTGGGTAGCAATTTTCTTTTCTCCCTTTCTCTCTAATTATTATTTTCTAATTGACTTGTGTTATCTTACAAGGTTTTTTTATTTTATTTTATTTTTGGTATTCTGCGCACGGAGTCACAACTTCTACGAATAATACATTTTTATTTCATTCCTGCTTCGTTTATACGGTCACGCATGCCGAGTTTCATTTCTCCTGATGTTTTCTTCCTTTCAACATTTCTCCCATTCAATTTCTTGCATTTCAAGTTGTTTGGGGTTCTCTCTCTCTCTCTCTCTCTCTCTCTCTCTCTCTCTCTCTCTCTCTCTCTCTCTCTCTCTCTCTCTCTCTCTCTCTCTCTCTCTCTCTCTCTCTCTCTCTCTCTCTCTCTCTCTCTCTACTTACCTCATAAAAAAATAATAAAAAAAACAAATAGGTTAATATTCTCTTTTTTTTCCTGTTATTTTTTCCCTCTCTCATGCATCATCCTTCATTGATATCGAGAAATGCATGCAGTATCTAGTTCACAAAAAACACAGAGCGAGAGCGAGAGAGAGAGAGAGAAAGAGTGACAGAGACTGAGAGACAGGGAGAGTGCCCTCAGATGTCAGGCTTTTCTAAACGAAGGTTCCCTTGTAACTAAGGCGTTGATGAGCTATACAAAACGTCGTCAAACCGTGTGAACTGTGAAGTGACATATTTTGACAAGAGGAGGAAACTGAAGAGAGAAAGTTAAAAAAAACAACGACCAGGAACGAAACGTTCCACTTCTTAATAAATGGTCCACTGACGTAGGGGAGAAAAACCGCGATTCCCAGACCATTATGCTCACTTTGATATCACATTTGCCAGGTGAATCAACAACTTAGCTCGCAATTTGATCCAAGCTTGCTGACGCATGCATTAGCTAACCAAGTTAATTAAAGCCGGAACATTTACTGAAGACACCCTAGTAGCGAGTGGATTCTCTCGCCTTGTTGCTCAACTAGGTTTTTCAAGTGTCAACGAGCAGTGGCCTGAAGAAGATGCTGCATGTCTTTCTTTGGCCTGAAGGGTGCGGTAGGAGTTGGGAGTGTGATATAACATCTCCTCATCTTGAAGTTTAAAATGTTGAAACAAAATGAAGGAGTTCAGACTAAATGAAGAAAGAAACACTGCGGAGGGGGTGGTGGTGGTGGCAGTATTTGGGGAAGGGCGGGGGAGGGTGGGGATTTATCCCCATATAACGAACATATGTACATGTGGGTGAATAACCGTCCTGTTTCTCCGACTAAAGAAATCGGCACTTCCTCAAAACAAAGAGAGAGCCTACATTAATGATTGCATCAAGGGTTTTCTTCTGACATCATTCTCAGCACATAAACTGTCAGCTACCCATCTTTTCATTCGGCGTCTCTTTTTTTCTATCTGTCCATTAACCCATCTATTTGCCCGATACATGGAGATCTTCCTCTATTATTATGCGGAGGCGCACACACACCTGGAAGACGCTAAGACACCCAAGAACACACATAATGGCAAACGAGCACTTAGTTCTCTGCTGCCCAGGTCAGGTCACCTTCTGGTGTAAATTTTGGCCATGCACTGACTACATCCAGGTATAAGAAGCTCATGAAGCAGTCTTTGACGATAAGTATCGGTAATCCGAAAGGGAATAGAATTACGGAGTACAAAGAGACAAACATGAGAAGACACAGATAAATGTACCAAGAGTTACCAGCTTGAAGGTGTTTGAGCACAAACACTATGACTTGTATTAACTGGGCTTAAGAAGAAGGATACGTGTAGGAGCTCGCGTCAGTAAATGCTTTGTGGATTGTCTATCTTGGATTACCCTAGAAGCTGATGGATGCTGGTCGTGCTCTGCTGGAAACCAGCGCATCCACCATCATGAAACTTACATAACACTTTGGTTTAGCACTTCCTGCGACACTCAAACCAAATAACACAGATCTCTGGGCCTACCAAGGGCAACCGTTAGCCATGCATGAGTGCGAAGAGCGTATGTCAAATGATGTATGTCCGGCATCCCCCCGCGACATAAACGTTTGAAGTGCTGCCACCTTCAGCTCAGCTTTTATGAGGATCATTACACGAGCACAGGGAGAGAAGGAGAACAAG
This sequence comes from Onchidella celtica, assembly GCA_963931925.1. Classification (NCBI taxonomy): domain Eukaryota; kingdom Metazoa; phylum Mollusca; class Gastropoda; order Systellommatophora; family Onchidiidae; genus Onchidella; species Onchidella celtica. Next base: position 49,452,018 of record OZ007567.1, on the reverse strand, counting down.
TCCTTCATTAACGGCAAGCGTGTGATTTAGTAGGTCGTACTGAATCTGAAGATAACTGGCTGTTGAATAACTGGCATCATGTTGGAATCATACTCTTTTCCTGTACAATGCATGTAAAACTGGTGCCTCTTCACTTAGCATTTAAGCACACCCCCCCCCTCCCCCGCACACACACACACACACACACATACGTACACGCCCGCCCTCGGCCCCCCCCCCCCCCATTCTTCCCTTCTCCTGGTGGCAAATACTTCAGTTTCGTAAATTCTTCAGTGGGGGTATAATTGAAATTCATGCCGCCAAAGGTGACAAGAAAATAGCGACGGAGGGGAGGGGGTGAGGGTGGGAGTGGGCAGAGAAACACGTTCACAAGAAACTTATTCTTTGAAACTTGAAATGGCATTGACAGACACAAAGATTCTGCTGCAGTTGACAACAGCTGTCAGGTCAAACTGGTCCCAAGCAATGTATAAAAGGCAATTTCAAAAAAAAAAAAAAAAAAAAGTGACATTTCAATGTGGTGCATGGTCACTCTGCCCTCTTTTCCAATTGGCTGGTCCGAAATTCTTTGAGCTCAAGTGTTTGTATCGCATCTTCATTTTTGCGACAATTTTCACAAATTTCATTTCATTCAAGAAGAATGCCAGACGTGCTTTGCCCTGCGTAGAACTTCACGATGAGGTCACATTTCTGAGACAAGTATCTATTTAATTCAATAACAACATGTAAAAGGATATTTTCTTTTTGTTTTTTGCAGACACGGGTTGAATACTTGACGAACACAAAACAATGTCACAGCTTTGCCTGTGAGGTTTGAAACATATCCCACAAATTAAATGTCACACAACAGTATAATTAAAAACATGTGATTCTAAAAAGGTTTCGGTGAAGAAAGCCTGATCAATACATCTGTTTCAGCTACTGACGTATTAAAGACACCAGTATTGTAAACACTCCACCAAAGGACCTGCTTTTCACTTTACCATAGAGGAACTTAAATATGATTTCTTTACAGTTTAGGATTTTCAAAGAAACTCATAATTTGGGTTAAAGCTTAGTCCACCTACACAAACATCTAAATCACAGTGTCTCATCCCATAAATATGATGCGGGTCACTCTGAGGTGAGACATGCAAAAAATCTACGAGTCAAAGCTGTGCTCAAAGAGAGCCACTTCACGCATCACGTGCATAGCCAGCTGCAGCTTCTTGATTCAGAACTGCTCTGCTCTGTGCGCTCACGCACCCAAAATCCCCGTGCCAGATCTGGAATGAACAGTTTACGCTTCAAGTTGGTCGGCCTGAAAATATTCCAGACAACAAGTGCTCAGTTCGGTGTGAAAACGCCCTTGCTGTTTCCCATCTTCGACTCCCGCTGTATTTAAAGAGAGCCCTTCCCCATTCAGTTAATGAGCAAAAGAGTACTCGTTGAAAGCTGCAGTATCTCTTAAGTCTTAGAGTCACAGAAAAAAAAACAACAAAATAGTACGAACGATGGGCTGGAAACGCATAAAGGACTTTCCCCGCTTAATTCGCTGGGACATCTCCCTACTTTACCCCTCCTCTTCCCAAGAAGGTCTCGTGACTACGGCTCACAAAACTGGAAATCTTGAATGTACAGCAGATGGTGTCCATCTTGCGTCAAAGACTACTTTATTTTCAAAATGCAGATGCATCCGTAACTACTTTCGGTGTAAATGATGTAGAAACTTGAACATAAAAATTATGCCGTAATTTTTAATCCATTATCAAAGCAATATGCCACACTTCATAAATGTCAACTATTTCTGCAAAATTCGACTGTTGCCACAAAGGATCAACAGATTCACTGATTTCGACCAAGCCAGCGAATTACCATCGAACCGATCGAATTCCCAAGAGCGTAAAGTGTTTTTCACACAATGCTTCCAGTCATATCTGCAACATTCACAAGTACCATGTCAACACTTTGTACACGTGGTGAAAATTTTCAACTCTCAAATGGCTCAGTCACTATACTGCCCAGTGTGCTTTGATTAACCCCCATCTGAATTTATGCTATAGTTCAGACGGGGGGTCATAGAAATTCAAACATCTTGCCTTCTGATGCTGCACATTTTTTAAAATTAGTATTTCCCAGTGTTAATGCTAAAAGGGGAAGGGGAAGTGCTTTCCTCCTCTTGTTTCCTCCTTTTTTTATGAAGACGTAGAGCAGAGACCTCGAGGGAAACGACAGAGGAGGCAGCTACTACACCTGTTGTCTGTTTATTCTTGACAAGCTTTGCCATCCTTCCACAAACACGCGCGTTCTTGCCTTACTGTCTAATGAATTGCTAATGGAAACACTTAGACATTAGAGCCATGGGAGAATTAAGAATAGTAAATCTAAAAACATGCTGAGAATTCTTCGCAGAAGAAAACGATGCAGAATAGCTTATGTGGTTATCTTACTAAGAAGCTGCTACTTTCACCCTCCACAGAGATAAATATGTCCTTTTATTTTGTGTTATTCAAGTGGAGAAGACCTGTTTTTCTTTCGTATCAAATTTAAATTGTGTGATGTCTTGGGCTGTTTCGACTCCACACTCAATTTTTCGTCACTGCATCTATTGCTCTGAAGTTTTACAATTACGGTGACAAAGTAAAATAGCGATGACTATAAGTGCAAACTTCGATGGAGGAAAAAATTGATTATGATTTTTGGCAGTTGTGATAAACTAAAATTCTTACAATTGCTCAAGTAATGATCATAACAATAGATGTTTGGTTTTCATTCAAACTCAACTTGATCAACGTGTACCTTTGTACTACTTCTGAGAAAAGAATCTCGTTTTCGCCAAGTACCGTACTCCCAACATGCAGTTCTACAAATGAATTGCATATAACAATATAATAATGATGCCGTGTTAGTTTGATTAAGCGAGTGTAGGCTGATGTTACGTATTCAATATCGATGTTTTATGTTTCTAATACTGCCAAACACTTTCATGTCGTGATTTTGAAATACAGGGTCACCACTATCTTGAAAAAAAAATAATTAAATTATTCTTTTATTCATCTGTGCTAATGCATTTCACCAGTCAAGAGCTGAAGAACCTCCAAGAAAATACACGCTCACTGACAAAGACAAATAAACAGTGCTGAGAAAAAGATTTGAACGTTTATGTTGAGCAGTGTGATCACCGTTTCTTTACTTTCCTTTTCTACCGCCATTCTTTTGAGTTGTCTTCAAGGCTCACAACTTTGTTTTTCCCTACAAAACCTTGAATCCGTGCGTAGAAACGGGAAGACCCAGGTAAACTTCCAACGCCAGTGAAGGGACTCCCTGATTATCCCCTCCCGATGGCATTAATTGTTAAAATCTGCGTGGGAAATTGCTGGGTAGCCCTTCTTCGTCTACAGCAGAATTAAGATGTAGAAAAAAAATGTCTTTAAAAAATCAAGGTCCGGCTCTCATTAATGCGAATTCGATTTGACTCTACAAGTAATTAAATTTGCCCTTTTCTAAAATAATGATGTAAACAAAACCGACGCGGAACTGAGAAAACGATGTGCCAATACTGCAAGCTGAGAGTCTGGAGGAGTTTTTGTTCTTGTTGATGTTATTAGAATTTTGTTTTTTATTGTTGAAATTCTGCGTGTTTGTCTGCATCTATCAATGTAAGAAATTTTACGCGGAATTAAAGAAGCCCTTTTTGTGTTGTTATCCATTTTGTTTCCTTGTATTCAGATACATGTAAACATTGAGGAAGGGCAGACAAGAGCTATGCAATTTCTTCCCCCTTGTCGCTTAAATATTGTTTTCCGTCCTTCTTCTTCTTCTTCTTCTTCTTCTTCTCTCTCTCTCTCTCTCTCTCTCTCTCTCTCTCTCTCTCTCTCTCTCTCTCTCTCTCTCTCTCTCTCTCTCTCTCTCTCTCTCTCTCTCTCTCTCTCTCTCTCTCTCTCTCTCTCTCTCTCTCTCTCTCTCTCTCTCTCTCTCTCTCTCTCTCTCTCTCGCTCTGCTTTAAAAAACACAACGTCAGTGTTTGCATACTACGTTGCTGGCTTTTAAGAACAGTCTCTTTCCCCTACCCCTTAAATTCATTTAATTTTGCACACAACCATTATAATAGACATTGGCCGTCACTGACCATCACAAATACTTAAGTCCTCATCAGGTCAGAACTAAACAACACCCCGATTCCCATAACACTGAGCCTCATATAATTACAGCGGCCTTTTGACTGGGACAAGTTTATCAAGAAGTCGAGTCTGTATCTTCCTATCAAATTTCCACTCTTTAGACAATGAGAGAAGCTCAACTTTTCATCTCTCCTTTATATACCGCGACATCAGAAATCCAGATTACAGAAAGGAGTTTAAAAGCAAATATTATCGGATGGCTTTGTTAGAAGTTAAAGGTCTATAACCGAAATAATAGATGACATCTGAGATTGTGGCCTTTCAGGGGGCTGTCAAGACAGATTTAACTAGTGAAAGGTGCTGGAGAAAGGGCTTGACGGGAGTGAAACTGACGCTGCCAGCAGGTATTATACATAGAGCAGATAGTGCTGAAGTGGACGCAGCGTGGCGAATCTCCTGCTGAGGCACTTGTATCACATCTCTTGCTACAGAAATATGAACACTGGACTATGGGCATCTTTCTGATCAGCCCTACCAATAATATTACATAATGACATAAGTACCAACTTACCCGCCCCAGTTCTCCACCTGCCGGCCATGTCAAACAACCCAAAACTACATCAACTTTATATAAAGCCCTGCACATCTCAATACATTATTAATGGCCGAGTAACGTTGGTGGATAGGAGACTCCATGTACAGCCTTTCATTAGTGTATAATATTGTTCTGAGGGCCAATACAAAGTGAGAGAATGATGACGGTGACGAGGACGAGAGCGGAGATTAACAGAAAAAGGAAGATTGTCAATCTTGGTTTACCGATAACTGTGATGAAACTGAAGATGGGTGATGCTTTGGTATTGACAACAAAACTGTTTAAGTCGATTCCAGGTCTTTGTCATCAATCCTACGGCGGTGATTATTATGCTAAAGGCTTTTACATTCTTAAAATTAAGTGCCAGATCCTCTAGATCTAGTTTAAGTCTGTCGATTCCTGGTCTAATCTGTCCAGTGTGTGGTATTTCAACACTGAATGAAAGAATGATGAATGAATGAATGAATGAATGAATGAATGAATGAAACTGCAACATAATGACCTATTGGATTGAGATAACAGCTGAAAATACAAACCGGCTTACATGTACCGGTATTATATTATGAACTTACAACACCATTCTGCTTATACTGGGTCCTGTTGTCCCAGAAGGTTCTTAATTATCTCATTCGTTGGTGCTTACAATTTTGTGAGAGCTACCGAATGGATAGGAAATCAAGAGATGAAGGTACAAAAAATGCCCCACGGACTTCCGTCCGAAGTCCATGAAAAAGGCAAGGGAAGTCTCGTCTGCGTTTGCTTACATATCGATGCAAAACTGCTCCCCCCCCCCCCCCCAAGTATTTCTTTTTAAAAATCGTCAGAAAAACATTAAAAAGCACGTGCGCTAATGAGCTCTCCTTCCCTTTGCTTCGTCCATCTGGAACACCCGTGGGCCTGTCTGGTATCCAACTTTCCAAATTACGAGACGGTTCCAACTTGAACTCCGATGACCTTCTGGATAGCAGCCGTTTTTATCCTACCTTTTTCTGCACCAATTATCACGGATATATAATTATATTTATATATATATATATATATAATATTTTTTTGTTTTACTCCACATTGTTCCCATTCTACCCAAGATGATCGCATTTTAAAATCAATACACTCGGATATTTGATCGGTTGCTGGCACGTTATAAATACGGAACATTGAGTTATCTCCAAACAAAACAGTTCATCAATCCTGTATATTTCCTCCTTGCTATCGTTTCACTGTTCAACCCAATTCATAACCGACCCTAAAACAATGCAAATTTGCATTGAATTTAACTCCATTACTCCGGACTCCCCACTAACGTTTTGTGTTTTCATTCACCAACTCAGCAACCACTAAATGAATTTCGTGAATAAGTAAATGACTACCAACCAGCCAATCAAGAGTCGATTGATCTACCGATGAATCCACGAGTAACCACAGCGATTTCGCAATTTCAAAGCGGCAAAGCTGGTCAAATTTCTCACCACTGAAAGTAAAAATAACAACGACCAAATCGGTCCATTCCCGAGTGTGAGCTACTTTGATCGCTAGACCCCACGCACAAAAAAACCTGGGTACATTCGGTCCTGTATCAACTCTCGCTGGGAATATTAACTATGAAGCGTGCGTGCCCGAATCTCGCAAATTGGCTGAAATGGCCTCCTTCCTTAACTTTCGGTGCATTTTTTTTTCTCTCTCGTCCATCTTTCCACGACACGTCCCCGCAAGTAAGTAACGTATTCCTGGAATGTCGTCAATGTTAGTTTCTGAGGTGCTTTCGTTGTGGCAATTGTTATTACAGATTTTGATGATGGTGGGGTGGGAGAAACAAAGTATGTGCATCTCTGATGGTCTGAAGATCGACATGAATACCAGTCATTTAACATGCGGGCAGCAATTACGCGCAGCCACTTCAAAATCAGATTTTTTAAAAATCAGGTAAAAAACTTGGTGGTGTGAATAGAATAGAACAGCATTAAACGAAAACAAAATGACGACAACCAAGTGTTTTTCTTGTTGTTTTTTTTTATGGTTTCCCCAATAATTCTCATCTAGTTTGCCGGCCGTTCGGGCCCTAAAAACTTTACAATCTTGTCCCCATCAAACACAAAGGTGCAAAGTTACTGATTCAATTGAAATGTGAATATTTGATCTTTCCATGTCCCGAACCATTATTTCTCCAGCCGCTTCTATGAACATTTTTCGGATTCCACGTAAATCCGCTGGTCCAGTTTTTCTTCTTCTTCTTCTTCTTCTTCTTCTTCTTCTTCTTCTCTCTCTCTCTCTCTCTCTCTCTCTCTCTCTCTCTCTCTCACACACACACACACACACACACACACACACATACAAAGGACAGATGGACAGAACGGGTATGTCTTATCTTCTTTTCTATCTTCTGTACATTATCATCGTCATCATCATCCTCAATAAAAGCAGCCGCATTTCTTCCATCTTCACTATCATCTGTTTTTTTCCCCCTCGATTCAGTACACGTCGATGTGTTTACCCTTACATATTCGCTGCTACCCCAACCCTTCATTTCCGTCTTTTCCTTCACCTTTTCGCACCACATTCTCATGCCATCCTCACCGCCAAATCGCTCTCCGCCCCTGGCTTTCCTTTCGCTGTTAACATCGCTTTTTGCTTACACAATTTCTAAATTAAGGACTGCTGGGGACCACTTGTTGGTCTTCATTAACATTTGAAGACCTTCAAATTTTCGACATATTTGTGAAAATACCAGAGTTCGGCACTTGGTGCAAACATTAGAGTGTAACAATCACTAGTTTCATATGACTTAACAACGCTTGTCAGTTTGAACAGTCTACAGCGACATCGGCATAACTACAGACACTGAATCTCACTGTAATGTAAAGACATAGAGAATTGTAAGAATCTAAATCACAGAAACGCCACTTGAAGAAAGGAAAAAAACCATGCTTTGCCACTCTCCTCACGTGACATTTGAAAGAATGCTGGCTTATAATGCTGCAGAACGGGGGGTTAACACGACAGGGCGGTTTTTTGTATCAGTTTGACATGAATGTCACTGAATTCAAACATGCAACACAAACCAAGAAAGAAAAAAAATGACGCCCTTTTCCTGTTTCACCCCTTTGTCGTGGTGTGTCGCCAGTTACATATTTCAGTACGTATGACACGACCGTCCGCTCGTTTACACGTACCTTGAACTTCCACCTGCGTAAATTTGCAACGCTGATTGGCTGTTGGAATACCGTGTATCGTTTTCAATTTCTCCTTCAACAGGCTACAGCGCTGAAAGAGTCAAACTGTAACATCACGTAATTTATTCCCTCTGCCTCTCTGCCCCATACCCCCCCCCCCGGCCTCAAAGACGTAATAATTGATGTTTTGGGTTTTTTTCCTCTTCTACTGACCAGAAACCAGTGCAGTGCAAAAGGGTCACCAGAGAGCAAAAGCCATGAAAGTTCTTGGAAGACGCAATGACAAACATTGTTAGACTGCCAAGATCTTTCTCAAGTTCAGAAACAGAATTGTAGAAAAAAATCAATTATAGTAGAATTTGTTCCTTCTGAAAGTTACTTTCTGTCGATGTTTACCGTAAATGTCAAAGAGACTAATGCTTTCAAAAACGGCAGTTTATAACTGTCTCCATATAGTTCATCATCATGTTATGGGTGGCTTTTCTTCCATTGTTCATTTATCATTTTAGAATTTTTATGAAACAAACATACTTTGTTTATAGCCTGGGAGCGCAAGAATCCCAAACAGTTTTTTTTTCTTCTTCTTCTTTGTAGCGCTGCAGCATGGACGGATACGGCTTTCGATACGTTTCATAATCTACACGCTTACTGTTATTGTTATTATTACGAGAGTATTATCATATACCTGCAGTAGAGTAGTCTGTTTCGCTGATTCAAGATCCCCCCCTTCCCCCCCCCCCCCACACACAAATTTTCACCACCGGCGACATCTGCAAGTGCAGATATTTACAGAAAACTGATATGACGTCTACATTTCTTTAACCGGAAAACAGGCAAGGCCGAGTCTTGTAAAGTCTCAGCCGCTTATTTAGGTTTATTTCAAACTGTGACAGTCTCCACTGTTGTCTGTGCGCTACATATCAAGACGCTTCTAAACAGCCAGCCTTCCTATCATCCTTACAGTTTCTAAGTCTTCCAAGATGACAATCACATCCTTGATGCTGAGTTAGCGTATCAGTTTTAGTGAACCTGGTCTGGTCAATGTGGGATCATGCACTGTCGCCACAAGCTTCTCTGGCAATAATATTTTCCCTTTACGAGGCCAAGAACACGCGCCTCTTGCTGGTTTGGACACCCAGAGAAAGACAAGTACGAGAAAATGACCGTTCAGCACTGACAGGGCCGTCTCTCTTGCTACGGCAACATGTCTGCCCAAAGATCCGCAAAAGAATATTTTTATTTTTTAATTTTTTTTGTATACTGACGCCAAATTGATGAGCCACCGCCATTTGGTGGACTTTTGATAAACTACGCCTTCCAAACAGCTGGGCAATATACACTTCTTACTAGCAACAGCTGTGGTACCAACACATTTCAGGGAAAGATATTGTAACGCTGACAGAATATAAAAGTGTCGTGTAAGCTCGAACATAACATAAAATCACATAAGAAAATCACGTTGTTGACAAAACCTGCGATAACCCTATAATGGACACATTACATATCAATCCATTTAAGTAAATTATCCCCCCCCCCCCCCCAAAAAAAAAACCACAAAAAAACATTGGGTCTTGACAAATCGTATGAGTTTGAATGAACGGACACCTCACAGAGAGAGTGGGTTGCTTTATCAGGAAACTTCCTGGCATGGGATATATGTTGGTCAGTAAGTTTGTGATGGAATATTGCAATAGAAATTCTGCCTGGACAGATCGCAATATTCCTGCAGTGGCCGTTGCCATGTGTGATTGTTTCAGGTACTGTATTGTAAAATGGGAAATTTAAAGTCGTGGATCAAACTAGACCATACTGAAATATTATTCATGACACAACAACATAGTATTTATTAAAAGTCTTATAGAGAGAACAAGTCTATCTTCACAGCTTGACGTTGCACCAACTTGATCGTTTCTAAAGAACAGCCTGGGTCCGGTTTTAACATTATTTTTGACAATAACATTGGCTTCCGGAGAATAAAAGGCCGGAAATGGCGTGCTGAGATACGCAACAGAAGATCCTGTGTCAATATGCAGTGAGAGTCAACAGCAGTAATGTGTGTCAATGCTATACATTACCGCTCTCAATCTGCCCCCTCAATGGCTGAAGCTACAACATTCAGAAAACTGGAATTTTTCGCCCCTATTTTGGTGTATTAGATATATTTGCATACATCTTTCTGCTTGGGTGTGCAAATGTCCTCTTTTCCTACAACCATACCCACTCCAAGGCCCTACAGCTCCACTCTTTCAGATGCATAACAGCTCGTATTACCCCCTTTTGTACATGATTTTTAATAAAAGCCATAAACCGCTCAGCTCATGGTGAAATTGAGTGGACTTTGATAACGTCCGCTTCCTTGTGCATGGCGATTTCGAAGAAAGTTACATGGGACTTTCCAAGCACTAAATAAAATTACCGTCGTCAACAAATATTTCGAAGAGTTTCGCTTTCGTTTTCATATCTATTTACAAGTATTATGTTCCCATTTTCAGGCTCTTTACATCCGGTTCACGCCAACGGTATGATCTAACTTTAAGCCAAAATAAAATAACCTGCATCCGACCAAATATCCCGTACGCTTTTGCGGTGCATTGTGATCTTGTAGATGTGAATCAAATCTGTTCCCTAGACAAGGCGAGGAACACTAAAGCTGTTGAATGTTCAGTCTCAACAGAAGACGAGAAAACCCTCAGTATGCCCAGCTGTTGAAGACAATCAATCACTGTCACTCACTCACACCAAACTAACTTCAGAAAAACAAACATGATAAATTTCAACGACGCTAACAGCGTGAGATAAAGAAGTAAACTTGAAGTGCAGTGTTGAAATACACTGGGACTATGTTTAGAAGTGATACTGAATTTGTGAGTGCGCTTCACTGATGTATTACAAAGCTACCATCGTCTTAAAGCTAAATCATGTAAAACTCTCAAGCCCCCGTGTTCTGGCATGTACATTCTCCATGCTCAGGGCGTATAATAATAATAATAATTCCATACAAGAAACTGACGCAGGGATCTTATCAATCTTACATTGGTCATGCTTAGTCTATCACTTATGTATAAGATACTTTTCTATCGTCGGAATCGAGAGTTTCCCCAATGTTTTCCCCGTGTTTTTCGGGAACCAGATCAAAGTTGTCACATGGCCAAGTACATGTACAATGCCATGAAATTTTGCATCGAGATTTGAGACAAATTGGGATTAACGTATGTTTTTATTCCGAGGCAAAGTCCGGCATGCCTTCAAATAGCAATCAAGAACTACCTTCAAGATTCCGCCCATGACGGTAAGAATTTCAAATGTGATCTAAACACCAAGAAACTCCTATGTGATGAGGATGTAAGATGATACGTAACAGGCTCCGCAACGGTAAATCCCATGGTTATTACCCTTCTCCTCTATTCTTTAATTCCTGAAGGGTTCTATTGAGCACATCCAGGTCAGCCAAAATAATGAATGATTTTAATTACATTCCTTCAGCTGCACTCATGTTTAATTTATCTCAACAATTATGCTCATGTTACATCATTTGAACAGATCGGTGTGCTCGTTCGTTTGAGTATTATGGTATTAGTAATCCTTATGTAGGTTGCTCAGAGCTTTTGATGCAAAGACACATTCTATTTTAAATAAAATTTTCTGCCTTTAGATGACTAGATATGCTTCAGAGTAGTGTTTTAATACATAAATCAAACGTAGAAAATAAAATATTCAGAATTGTTGCAGTTTGGACCCCGCTTTAAAAAAATACAATTTACGTGATCGCACAGTATTTTTCACTTGGCATCTTTCATTATAAATACGATTAACTTAAAGTCGAATTCCACGGCTGAACTACCGAATGGCAATTTAAAAAAAAAAATTTAATGTACTCTGCTCCAACACTGGTCATTCCTATTGACTTCCTGAGATAGTTTGTGATCGGTTTGACACCTTCGAAATGTTTTGTATCTCTTTATCACTACAGGAACAACTGCTGTAACCCATAAATTGATGTCAGGTCAACTGAAGACGACGGGAACTTCATTCACCCACCAGCTACACCTCAAAATATGTCTTGGACAAGATAAATACAAGCAAGGAAAGAACGTAAAATCAGATTTTAAGGCTTTACAAAGACAAATCTGAAAACAATCCGATGAAAGTCTATGAAGATTTGTAGAAACATCTCCCACTTTTGTTGCTGTTGTAGTTCATGTGACATGCTGATGACAAGGATGACAAAAATCATTAAACATAAGCGACCAACCACAGGTCACTGCCACGTAAGAACAACGCGTCCCCCAGGGGTGGAGCGTCATAAATCGCCTTTTAAAAGAGACATAGCTGTAAGTTTTTGACAAACCACATCATTGTCCCCACCCAGCAGCCATGCACTTTTCTGCTTTTTCTTCAAACTGAAAAATGCACTGATTGGAAGATCATTTTGGCTAGTCCACAGCTTTCCAAATGCCGTAAATTCTGCGCTAAAGCTCTTCACGATTGTTTCCGAAGACTGAAACTCTGCATGGCCAACAAGGGAGTTCTTTGTGAAATACTGAAAACTTTGCAGGCATAATTATGACAATTGATATTAGAATGAGAGACTCGCTGGTATTATATATCAAATTTCCGCCATATTTTCAGTAAAAACTGTGCTAAAAATCTTAGTGTACACTGTGACTTAGGAACCTCAATAATCTTGGGAATGAGGGCTCTTTCTGCCTATTTAGTCGTTCCCTTTTCCTTCTAGTATTTATATTACTGGCCTTTCAGAGATTCTCTTACAATTTATACTGATATCTCTGCCCAAAAATGTATGAAACAGCGGTTTTGTCCATTTGAAATCCCATCTGGTACAAAAACTCTGCTTCGCGGTCGGATTATCGTGAAGTTAATTTTTGCTGAACTTGGAGACAATGGCGTAGGGACGCCAAGTGACCGCACTCAACAGCTCTCCTTACTTTGTACAAGAGCATTTCCTATAAATGGATGGGAAACTACCGCAGTTTCCGGTGTCGAATTAAGCTTTCCCAAGCACAGCATATCAGTAAAAATGATTTCCCCGGGACGGAGTGAGTTCCATCGACACAACAAATGGAGGCCAAATAAATCACTTTCACCTTCAACACTCTAGACTATTTGAAAAATTTTATTTTCGACCTGGAAAAGAAAGTTAACTGTTCTTAAATTAATTAAATTCAAACATTTTTACACGTGGAAAAGATTTGGTAGAATTATCTTCCTAACAAATAAAGAAAAACAACAACAACAAAAAAATCAGCTTTCAGCAGGTTCTTTACATAACAATATGACAGACTGTTGAAAGTCGTATACCTCACGTTCACAGAGAATGGTTGATGCACGTAGAGCTTAGAAGACAAAGAGACAATGGAAGAATCACAGACCAAGACGACACCAACATTGTTAGAATCTCATCATGCTGAGAAAGTGCTAATACACAATGCTGCCATTCATTTCTTCCGTTTCCTGGGGCTAACTGGTATTTAATTCACACGCTTATTTGTTTATCGGCCTCTTACTTTGAAAACGCATTTTCTCATGATAATACAATGAGCATTAAAAAGCTTTCTGGCTATCTACAGTGAAAGACAAAGGAGTTACAACTTGGACATGACAACGGGCTACTGATGATTCTAATGACGGTGTACCTGAGTTGAAAGGGGTGGAAGGGGTTGTGTGTGTGTGTGGGGGGGGGTGAATATGTAAAACTTATTTTGGGCCCTATATCGAGTTTTGGGTTGTTGTTGTTTTTTCTTTTCTTTTTTCCAGTGTGCCTGATCTGCGCATCACCCCCCCCCCCCCACCTCATTCCTCACCCCACTCTCCACTCGTTTCACAATCTGAGGAAGAACTATGGAAACATGTGTGTGGGGATGAAGTTCCCAGTGTCAAAAATGAAGTCTGTTACACAAAGGCATCCGTCTCTGATGGTCAAACAAAATAGTTTTCTCCATTATTGAATCTCAGAGTACACAATCTATGCATTCTTCCTTCTTTCTTTTCTCTCACTCGTGTAGGTGTCTAGGCGTTTGCGTACGTGCTGACCTGGGTTAAAATGCACTTGTCGACTAGTCTGGAATGACCGGGCTATCCAGCAACTAGCACGTTGTGCTACAAGGCAAATTTCTCGGCCAACAGTTTCAATAACGTCAACAGAAATCGCGACACTTTGCACGACAAACTGAACTCCATCAAGTGTCGTGATGAAAACAATGTCGAGTTGTTGTTCCTTAGCTTTTGTTCAATGAAACAGTGAAGAGAGATTTAAACCTTACGTAAACTGAACGATATTTCACTGTTTTGGTAGCTGTCGCCGTTGACAGGAAAAGCCTATCAGTTTAAGGCGTCACTGCTGCACACGTGTGACTCCACCTCTACGCACGGTGCTTTCTCATTCCACAAACCAAATTTATCTTTGATTAAAAAGCGCACGATTGAAAAATGGCGAAAGAAGCAAAATGAAAAAAAAAAAAAAAGGTGGCAGGATTTCCGGTCTATATTTTTCAAGCTGGAGGTGCACAGTGACACAAGAGAAATGTGAATGCATTATTTAGGACGGGTAAACAGCCTGAACGCCAGGCAGTAAGAAATAGCCTAAGCTGTGCGCGGTGAGAAAGAATCCGTAATGCTTATTAAAATGCACCTGACCTTGTCACGTCAAATGTTCAGGCCAGGGAGACGTCATGTTTGTGTTTGAAATTATAAAAGAAGAGATGAAAATGGCAGCTGCATGGAAGTAAAAAAAAAAAAAGGGAAAAAAAGGATGGGTGAAAGAGGTTACGAATTAATTTAACATTTAGTGCAAAAGCGTGTTATCTCAGATTTTCATGCATTCACTTTGCTTAAACATAATACTGTGCTACAAAAATGGCCTGTGGCTTTTTCCTGATTTCAAACGGTAACTGGCTACCTTTATCCTCCATCCCATTTAGGTCTACCCCGAATCTTAAAGGAATGAACATGCAATTCAATCATAGACGTAACTCTACACACTCCGCCCTCTGCGGGAAAATGGATATATTTAAAGCAGTGTTTTCTTGATGCAGTGGTCCCTTTGCGCTCTCAGCTCCCAGCAATCTGCAACAAAATGTGAGAGGAAGGAAAGGGCGGAGATTATCGAGTCAGTATGGCTTAAACTAACCCAGTTTAAATGGTTCAGTCTTCTATTGTCATGACAAACTGAAGTAAAAAAAACTTAGCATTAAATTACAACTCTGGATCGGATCTTGCGCAGTGCGGGGTGGAATGTTCACAAACCTGTGGTAGGTTGGGACAGTAGGGTGGAAGCAATATTTGAGATAAACGAATTAAGAAAATCGTTCAAACATCTAGAAAATAAGTATGAAATCTGAACTGACAATGATATTCGTCAAGCAGGTTTGCCTGGTCTGCGGTCAAAATCAGTTCGGAATTTGCGGTAAAATTGCGGATAACGTAATATAGGCCATGGTATCGCGCTATGCAAATCAAAACCTAAAACTGGTGATGAGTGCCACTGGGTCGCAGACATGACTGTGTGAGTCACAGGTGCCCTTGGGATTGGAGCGAAATGGTATAGGCCTGAAAAGAAATCAACAGAAATTTTCTCTGAATTAAAAAATGAGTTTTCCGATAGCTTCATCTGTAGCATGTCGTTATGCAGGGCCGAAACAGGTCGTGCATGATACCTGTCGCGAGCAAAATCCAGCTTCGTATTCCGACAAATGGGCTTCAAATATAAATATGTATTGTTTAATGGGAAATCAAAGAATGCCAAATCAAAATCATTGACAAAATTGATTTAAAAAAACAACAACACAAAAATGCTCTTCAGGATGCGTTTACGGAATGTAAAAGTTATGTCTATGCTCTAAGAAGCACCGGATGTAAGGATTGACAAACAGGTAATTCGAAATTAGAATGATAGACGGACAGACGAGTGGGCGGACAGACAAATAGCCCTTAGGAAAAGGATCCTCCACTTTCTTCCTTGGTGGAGCCATTTTGCAGAATCTCTCAGCGGAACACGTGTCAGTTTCCCTCTACCTCTTACTTGCTTTTGATTACAGGTTGAATGATTCAGATGTTGCGACGTGGGCTCATTACACTCTTTTCCTCATCGCTATAACCACATAAATCGTTCCTTTCATAACATACAGACCTATCGCATCGGATAACTGATCTTCCCAGCTAACCCAGGCTGGGTACATAACGGCATCTCATTGATTAAATTAATATTGACATAAAATGATTCCACTATCAAAGTTTTCAAACGAAACACCGAGCTAGACATCTACGGTCAGTTCGACTTCCCAAAACTAAATGTACACTGCGCTCCTTTTCGCAAGAATTAGAAAAGAGAGGCGCTTACTAACAGATTCCCAAACATATTCTATTCGGGAATAACCCAGTATCACAAATGTAACGACTATAATTAATCTGTTAAAGTAAGCAGTTTTTACACTCATCAATTAACTTTGCAATTGTTTAATGCAAAGTTCATAATTATCTGGGGTTTATTTAATCCGTAGGAGCGTTTCCTTCCTGTTTACCTTTCAAATGACACCCTACAGAATGTTTTCATTCAAATAATAATAATAGAGAAAGAGAAGGGAGAAAGAGACTTTTAGATCGCCCTTTTCTGATACGAGCGAGTACACAACTAAAGCATGTGAAGTTCAACACTGGCGGAATTATGCACATACCACTGACATAGTCCACACAGTTTTCACTTGATTCAGGTTTCCATAAGACTTTTGTTTCTGTCAGATTTTCATATTTTGCAAGCAACTGATGAAACAAAGGAAACGACGACAAATTACGTGCAATTTACTCTCCTAGCCCCGTCAACCATCCACCCCTTTGTTCGCAAAAATTCACACAGCCCAAAGCTGAAGGTAATCCTAGTTTTAATGTCTCCACGAGACGGCGTCTGTTCTCCGGGTGTTAACGATGCAATACACAAAGGAAATAATGCTTTCATGCTGGGTTATGAATACCATACAAATTTCTGATGTAAGTTTTCCAAAGCTTCATGACTGACTGATATTTCAGAAATCCCGTTTACTGGGAAATTCTTATGCGAAAGTAAATTATAGGCATAAACTACAGTGAAGTCCTTCCGCCTTTAAAAGGAACTATAAAAATCTAAATAAATGACGGGCTAAGTTTCAACATCTGGAAATTAACAAAGTGGGAAAAGTGGCACAAGAGTAAGACATAAACTAAAGAACCATGAAATTACAAAACCATTACATAACTTGACTCAAGTTTTAGCTGGTCGTCCTGCTGACTTTTAAGCTTTTATATACGGAAAGAATAATTATAAGGAACAGTCCACAGGCTCAGGGTTTATGAGGTGGCATCTACACAGATGATGAACTCCAACACAGAAATCTTTGGCTAGAAGAGGAACTGATTGCACAAAAAGAAATACACTGTACAATAAAATAAGAAAAGGGAGGGGAGGGGAGGGGAGGGGGGCATTAATTTGAAAGGTCATCCCTTTCGTTGTACGGGTACTTATTCTATTGTAAACTTTGCCCTAAATACGTTGTCATTTTTCTTCTGTTCATTTACTCCTCGTTACTTGCTCCCACCATCCATCTTTCCGTCACGTCATGTTTTTCTCGTCGATTACGTCAAACACAAGTCGATAGATTATTTACATGTATTACTAAACTCTGTTTTTCAGATGTTCGGAAAATTATGGTTGCCATAACAAAGCGTGCCCTTTCTTTTCCTGAGTTCGAGACAATTCAAATTTATTAAGAACATGTGCGACGCTATTGGCTGTGACAAACTCTTCAGAACTGAAGTGTGCAATGCCGAGACACACAGCATTACTCATCTTCATCCGCCTCTGGAATGGATTAGACTATTGATAATTTTGGCTACAAAAACGTTCGTTTCAAATCTATACAGTTCATCAAGAACCTCAATGCCTATTTTACAAAACCTTTGCCTTTTACAGATGCCTTAACCTAATTTCCCTCGACAAAGCCCCCGTACGTCTTCTAGAAGAAGTACAAACAAAAAACCCTAGACGTATTAGTGGTTGCCCAAAAGAGGCTGGTCTTTCTCACTGAAAGCTGGTTACAATAACAACAAATCCCCTTTTCTGTACTAGTTTTCGTATTATCTTTTCGGCCCTTAAAACGCAAATCACCGGGCCGCATTGCAAAGAGGTTGACACTAATCTTCATTCAGTCTGCCAGCCAACCAATACAACAGGTGGGGCGAACTTGTACACTTGTAGTAGTGGCAGTGCAGTACTGGTGATGCTGGTGGGTATCAGCCGTTCTCAATGACGCCAACGGTTTTCGTGACGTTCTCTCTACCCGTGATGTCTCGGCTATTTTTGTATACAACATAATAATACCTTATAATCAGATACTGTGCTGCAGGTTTTCTTTGGGAGCAGTGCAAAAAGAGAAGACAACAAAGAACTTACATAATCTCAAAAACAGTTATTTGTAACGTTTAGTCAATTAAAGTAATGAACATGGTCGCGCAGAATATTTTTCAACAATATTCAGCTTACTCTGTGTTTTGTTCCTTTCTTTCTTTGGGTCTACAATGTAGATATTTGGTGATGCGCTGCATCATGTTGAGCCAACGGAACAAAGCAGATGCGGCAAACTCATTTCACTTGCTGCCATGTACATAAAGACCTCTTGTCCTACATGCATCAGCCCCAAAAGGATATTATACTGATTGTTTTTCAAGAACTTAACATCGGAGACCAGTCTCTGACGATGTTATTTTGCCACGAGTAATAACTACAACAATGATTGGATGGACGGCGGAGGAAGTGGGGAGATATATTTGTCTCGAGCACAATAGTTATGAGGTCAAAAAGGGCAACAGGAAACGTTTCTGTCCCATAACCTTCAAACATGTTTACTTTCGTAATAATGAGTAAGACCTCTCTATATTACTCTTCCGTTACTTTCTTACGACAACAATGATAACACGTAGGCTATGTATTAAAATCCCGAACAGAAACCTCCACGGTAACCAAATTCTCCAGGAAGCTGATTTAAATCACCTGTACTCAGCCCTTTCACGCCCAGTGGACCAGTAACATTTCCATAAAGAAATTTAGACTGGATTAAAGATTTGATCCACGCTCCGTGGACACGGACAACCGTTTGACACGCATGCAAAAACCGAACAAACAAGAAACCAACAGAAAGCAAAGTATTTGGCCGTGGAGTGGCTCCGGATGTGATTTATGAATGTTATAAAGTCGGAATATCATTTTCCAGTCATCAATTTATTCTATACTCGCTTCAAGTTATAAATATACCTTTGAATGTAGAGCGAGTGTTCATATAGTACACAAAAAACTTGAACTGGTCCAGGTATTGTGAAGTCAAGCTGACGTCTCGGGAAGTCCTAGGCAATGGGCAATGTATCACAATGCCATGCCCATGTGTAAAAACCCACTAGACTGGAAACACAGAAGGGGTTACCCTCCACTGACTGCATGTAGAGATTTCAGTGTGACTCCGAAAAACGCCGCCCGCTACTCAAGATCGTATACTTGGGAAGGTCAACAAACTTGAAAAATTTATGAACAGACAGAAAACTGACCATTTTACTATCGCGACACCAACTTTGTTCTTCCATATCTAGCTCTGGTAAATTTGTTTAGTTTTCCATCAATATTCTTCGAGCAGTCTTTACCCTCTTTTTCATCCCAGGAAGTGTAAATGATGAAAGTGACTCTAATTTTTTTGTAAATATTTTTTTTCTTTAATTCCAGCGCCACAAAAACCTTGGACAACTAGCAACTAATTCTGAATATTACGGCAATATTACGTGCTTATTTCACACTTCCTGAGTACAATAAAAATGTCTGACGAAAGAATCAGATGTTGCTGCTAGAATGTCTTTTTTTTTGAAGATTTCATCAAAGAAAGCGGACAAGCTCGAAATCACATAAATGCGAGAAACGTGAACGAAAAGGTAACATTGCGGTGGATAGTGGGATTTTGAGGGAGAGGGCCTTGGGATTTGTTGTGAGGGGGGAAATTGTCGATAGCAACACATTTCAATTATCAAAAGCATACGTATGTCTGAACAATGGTTTTTCTCATCCAGATGTTTGTGTCAGTTTTCTGCTGAACTTGGGCTCTTCGAGGATAAACACGTATTAATCCAAGACAAGCTGTAAAAAGATAGGCAATTGGCCAGCGTTTAATCTGTCCGGAGAGTTTAATGTTACTCTACAAGTGGATATTCACAGTACCCACGGCAAGTCTTGACAAAAAGAGCAAATCGCTCTAGCCTTTTGTCTTTCATATATGAACGTCAGGGATCAGAGATCCTAAGAGTCTTAACTCATTCTTCAACAACATTAGTTTCCACAGCTGGAAAACTGGCCTATTACAGAACATTGCACGTAAAAAGGCCAATTTTTGTATTTGGTGACCGACTTGGCTTTCCTTTTCAATACTATTTACTGCTAGGGAGTTATAGACTAATGCATTAGTATAGTGGTGAGTATGCAATACAATTACTGAATTACTGATACAATTCAATTTGAAATAGACCTCAAATACGGTTGGGAGTTTGCAAGTTTTTTGTTTTCGTCATTGAGCTTAAGCTATTAATGAACACCGCCACATGCGTTTTATACCGATATAAAAAATTTCAGTCCTAACTCTGGGCGTTGGTTTCATTCAGCGTTTTACTAATAGAAACCTCAACCTTATCCGTAATTCAAACGTCGCCAGAAAGAAACAGGAACGGGTTGGATGTTTACATCTCTTAGGATTAAAACTTTAGCTGCAAATGACGAAATTGAACTGGCAAAAGAACAACAGATTGCACTATTCATGTCATGGGCTACGGGAGATAAAACTCTGGGGAAAAAAGAGAGAAAAGTCCAGCAGCCTGGACGTACAGGTGAGCGAGAAAGCTATTTACGTGTGCTTCTACAATGGCTGTGAGAGCAGGACAAGAGAACGAGCCTGGGCACCTGTTGGGCTAAAGTCCCTCCGTCTATTGTCCCGGAGAGGGCCGGTGAGTTCTTGTGTCCCACTGTGTCTAGAACAGGGGGTCTGGCTGCTTCGTCTGAAGACTAGAACAACACAAGGACAATAGCAGCAAGTTTGCCAAGTACTTGGGACTATGTTGTAGATGTGGAGTGGACGGTGAAGAGCATGGACAGGGAGAGGCTGGTCCTGTTTGTCTGCTTCATTTATGGTGTGTTCCCATCGCTATCTGCATAATTATGTCCAGTGACAGGTACATGTCACTTAGACTGTCCAGAAAGATGTCAGTATTGTAAACAGAACATTCGGTCGGCAGATTCTGTTTCTCTTCTCTTCTGCTTCCTATAAATTACACGGGACCCGTATGTCTGCGACACCTTTAAAAAGTATTCATGCATAATGAGATAGCATCAGAGGTTTCCCCAAGGTCTATCTTTCAACGCCGATGATGCACTGTCGCCACTGAATGAAGAATGTGACCTGTAATTATGTCAGTCAGACAGACAGGTTTGTCAGAGTTAGTAATGCTTTTATCTAACAGGCGCTAGAGCTCAGAACAAAAATCTCTAACATACACAGTTATTCTCTCATCCACAGTGCTGTCAGCATCTCAAATGTTGTGATAACAGTACTGGGAAAATCACTATTCCTCTCCTGACTTTATAAAACGCTCATTCGACAAAAATAAAAGCAAACAGCAACGTACTATAATTATTATGATCAGCGCTCGGCTGTGCTTATCAAGTAATCATTAAGCCATCAATCAAAACGAGTTAGCTGTATATCAAATGTTTGGGTCATGCACAACTATTGGAAACGCATATCGTCCGCTATTGTCTCCAATTGTCCTGGGGTTTTTTTTCCCCAGAAAGTTAATGAAAATGAAAATGGGTCAAGACAAGAACTAATTATTATGACATTTGTAATTTGTCTTTTTACATCTAATTATACTGTCCACAAAGAAAACTCTCTCAATCAATCAGATATTTAAAAAAGGAACCCAAAGACAATCCTGGAAACTCACGCTTAATTATGTTTCAAGGAGTAACGTATCCCTTCATTAAAGTGGGGTTATATATGGGTATTTATCACAGTTCAAGGTGGTATTATAAAGATTGCCAAAAATTCTGTCTGGCTCTGCCGAGTGCAAAGCACAATAATGGTATGGTATAGAACGTCCAAAATGATGTCCTTGTTAATCAAGGAAAACCGAGGTTCGTGCTCCTTAACATAGACCTATAAAGGCAACAACAATTAAACATCTCTGGCATCGACAGCAAAACCACGTTTGTTTCACATTTTAAATGCAATGGCAAGGTTTCAATGTGAATAGCTCATTTTTTCTGATAAACTATTCAGATGCAGAGACTTGCTGGTAGATAACGAGGCCAGTGAACACAGAACTGGTGACTGACTAGGCAGTAGCAAGAATGGTGAACACACACACCTCCTGTTGGAAATGACGTCAATTCAAATCAGTAAAAGCCATAGATTGAAACAAGCATATTTTGCTGTCAGCCAGGCCGAAATCCTGACAAGGTAAGGCAGCAGTTAAGAAAAGTCCACTGCACAGCAAACATGTCCGAGTTATCATTATAAGTAAACCAAAACATTTTATAAGAAGTCTGGCACAGTTGGGTTTTTTTTCTGTGAATAATAAGCACTAATTACGAATTAGTTTACAACAGGTTTGTTTTATGGGATCCCGTTTATCTGACATTCAGTCAATTTTGTTTGTTGTTTCATTTCATAACCCTTCAAATCCTTTTACACATGAAACAATGTGTATAAAAATCCACTGCCCGTCACTTATTGCTAATTCGACATTTTTCTATTTATATCTGGATTTTTCTGTTCATTATATTGATAACGTATTAAGTTCCATGGTCAAAAATGACATGACTGCATCTACCAGAAATACATTAACAATCTCAAAGATGTCCAGTGAAACAGCCAAAAAAAAAATCCTATTCTCGTAATCAGTACGTATCACTGTTGCCGTAGGGCCTAGAACTAATTTAATTGTCGAGGTGTTACTCTGTCAATCTGTCCACTGATTGCAACTCTCTACTTATACTTACATACACCTGGACCAGATGCCGAGGAGACAACAACGCCTTGCATTATCGTCACACAGCACACACGTCTAAATGTTGCCTCATCATTATCCATACACCCTATCTCCCAATCAACCCCCCTCCCTCTCTCTCTCTCTCTCTCTCTCTCTCTCTCCATCCATCCATCCATCCATCCATCCATCCATCCATCCATCCATCCATCCATCCATCCATCCATCCATCCATCCATCCATCCATCCATCCATCCATCCATCCATCCATCCATCCATCCATCCATCCATCCATCCATCCATCCATCCATCCATCCATCCATCCATCCATCCATCCATCCATCCATCTATCTATCTATCTATCTATCTATCTATCTATCTATCTATCTATCTATCTATCTATCTATAATGCATTCTCTCTCGACAGGCAGTTGCATCAACTCTACAACAATTGAACCTGAAACCTAATATCGGTACGCAAACGTGTCGGTGGCGCAGCGATGGCTCATAAATTATGATTTATAACAGATGAAAGTGATACGAATATTCTAAAATAGTTTTCAGGATTATTCTTTTCAAATTACAGCCCACCTGAAGCCAAAGGCTGGGTGGAGAAAGTACGTACGGCTGCACTCAATTAAACGCAAGCTCTCTAAAGGCACTGGCTGATCCCCAGGGCGGGATGTAAAGGTAACAGGTGTGTTTCCCGCCTTTACCCTACATGACACCTTTTTTCCACTTTCCTAGCAGCGCATGCCATTTTCAAGCAAATTTACAAAGGGAAATGAGTACTTGGAGTTGAGGAGTGCCATCTTCTGTGGGAGAAAATCCCAAAGGTGTATTCAATATGCACTGGCTGCAAGGAAAGTTCGAGATTCATAAAGTAGTCAAACCCTCACTCTCCCCCTGAATACCTGCTGCAAAATTAAATTTCAACAGAAAACACATTGAAAAGGGGTTGTTCTTTAAATACTGTATGCAAAAACCAATTTAAAAGACAAGAAAAGTCCAAGAGCACTAAATAAAAATTGAGGTCTTCGAACCACGGCCGAAGCTGATTTGACAGTGAAACATCACATTTTCGGTTTCATCTGTAGCATGCACATTTTCCAACGAGACTGTGTGCATTTGACATTTGGAAGAACCAGATTATTGCGAGATCAAGTAAAATTTTAATTAAATGCAAAATGCAATTTACTCTTTTCCGTGGATTTCCACGTCAGTGGAGTTTACGGATTCACCTTGGTATGTAAGTTGTTGATCCACCAGAACGTAAATTCGAATAAGTCTGATTTCGATAGAATGTCGCTTGATCATTTAAGCATTAAGTGAGATGAGTTTACTCCCGGTCTGTGCATCATGCAGTCAATTTATCATCAATGTCCAGTTTTGTCCAGCTTTAATTGTTACAAAACAAGATCATACTACCACCCGACCCCGGTCACAACCACCTCTAACTGGACATGATTCGACATTATTTACAAATGAATAAAAAGAACAGTCTCTGGCCCAGAAAGTGCCACTGGAAGAGAGAAAAACATCTTCTTACAGGTGAGAATCAACCCCCCCCCCCCCCAATCCAAATCTGCAGCAGAGAGCCTACATCGCCAAAAAAACATCTGTGCCGTGTCCACGCCCTATTCATCGGCCTTACAACCCTCCAACTGTATCATAACGATAAGCTTATTTCTTTGGGCCAACCCCGTTTCACTCTTCCCGCCAGCTCGGAAGTTTGCCCGCCAAGTTGTACGCTGGGTACTATCCAACTGTTTGCCATCACTGCCCCCAGCTTTCTATCATAAATACTGGCGAACCGATGAATCCAAGCCTTCGTACTCCTCATGGCCGAAAATTTTATTTTTTTAAAAAAGCATACAAAGTGATATGATTGAAGGGGGTACAATTAAAAGGGGCCTAAGTGCCATAAGCGCCACTGGCACTTAGATCCGTTCTAATTCTATTCCATTCAGTTTTTAAATGGATTTGAATTACAAGGGTTACAAGCGCAAATGACACTCAGTCCCCTTCAAATTCCAACCTCCTCAATTACGTTATCTCTCATTCTCAGCTATGAAGAACAATTCCCTTACTACCACTTGAACATGACACAATATTAATAGCAATTTGATTTGTAAGCTTCTTAAAATGCCTGTACGTCCGTCACATTCTACTGATAAATTTAATTAACAAGCCCCCTGTCCTCTTTCCAGACATCCAGTTTTACATTATCTGTTTACACAGTTTTCCCTGTAGCCACTTGTTCGACAATGATGATATATTTCACACCTACAAGCAGATGATTCAGTTTATACGATCCAAAACTGCCACAACCTTACAAGAAAATAAAATCTAAAATCTGTCATTTCGACGACATCTTTTATGTAAACATAACGGTAGACAATGTGAAGGACAGCCCTGACCCTCAACCTTTTTGGCACAACCTTTATAGTAATACCTGTTTGCTTTCACCCAACCCTAACCACATATCCCCCGCTTTCCCTCCAGACCTGAATTAAATTACGTTGATCCGAAGTCAAACAGTTTATTTAAGCCTCAGACTTTGACAAGACCCTGCGCCTGTCGTACTTTTCATTTGGCTAACCAATCTGCTCCTCAGAAATAGAAATGCCACTTCCTGGCGGCTCCGTTAATACATCTTGATAATACATGTACCAGCTTTCCCTTCATAAGTTACTTGCACAATTGATCAAAACTGAAATCATCTTAACCCTGGCTTTTTGTGTTGTTGTTTTTTTTGACTGGGGACCGGAGGGGGGAGGCGGGGATGGGGGGGGGGGGTGTCGAGGCCCCTGCCCTAGGATAAGCTACGAAGATAAGTGGCAGGGAAAAGTTGCAACATTTAAAATTTGTGGATACCGACACTTCAAGACCAACGAAAGTCTACAATTTATTATTCTTCTCCCAGCCAACCATACGGTTTGCCTTGCCAGAAATCTATCTTCCAGTAAATTCAGGTCTTGCATTTTCACTGTCCTTGTTGTGATTGCTGCTGCTTTCTTGGCTTCATTACTATCATTATCATTACTGGTAGTAGTAGTGGTGGTGGTAGTAGTAGTAGTAGTGGTAGTAGTAGTAGTGGTAGTAGTAGTGGTGGTAGTAGCAGTAGTAGTAGTAGTAGTAGTAATAGTAGTAGTAGTAGTAGTAGTAGTAGTAGTAGTAGTAGTGGTGGTAGTAGTATTAGTAGTAGTATTAGTAGTAGTAGTAGTAGTAGTAGTAGTAGTAGTAGTAGTAGTAGTAGGAGTAGTAGTAGTAGTAGCAGTAGTAGTAGTAGTAGTAGTAGTAGTAGTAGTAGTAGTAGTAGTAGTAGTAGTAGTAGTAGCAGCAGCAGGAGTAGTAGTAGTAGTAGTAGTAGTAGTAGTAGTAGTAGTGGTAGTAGTAGTAGTAGTAGTAGTAGTAGTAGTAGTAGTAGTAGTAGCACTAGTGGTAGTAGTAGTAGTAGTAGTAGTAGTGGTAGTAGTAGTAGTAGTAGTAGTAGTAGCACTAGTGGTAGTAGTAGTAGTAGTAGTAGTGGTAGTAGTAGTAGTAGTAGTAGTAGTAGTAGTAGTAGTAGTAGTAGTAGTAGTAGTAGTAGTAGCACTAGTGGTAGTAGTAGTAGTAGTAGTAGTAGTAGTAGTAGTGGTAGTAGTAGTAGTAGTAGTAGTAGTAGTAGTAGTAGTAGTAGTTGTAATAGTAGTAGTAGTAGCAGTAGTAGTAGTAGTAGTAGTAGTAGTAGTGGCAGTGGCAGTAAACACACAATAAACTGTACTTTGCGCCTCTGGCCTCCAATCGTTGCCTCTCCGACAGCCATAAGAAGACATCAATGTAATTTGACTAGCAGGGCAAATTCTGGCTGTTTGAAACTACACTTCAAAAAAAATAATAAATGCACACAGTGGTGTGGATTTAAATTCCACAGATATTTACTTCATTTTCTTAGATTAGCAGTTCTGTAATATACATTTCTCCTTTTTTTTTTATTATTGTTATTATTATCATTTTAACGCATTTCTCAAACGTCAAAGATGAGACAAATCCCACGTTCCAACGATATGCAATTCTGTAGACGCCGTGAGTGAAGAATACATTCTTTTTATTTACTTACATAATTATGTCTTCTCCATTACAAGTTAACAGACTTTCGTTTCTAGTTAAACCTTGCAAGAAATGTCTCACAGCAATGCCCTGTTCATCCACTTCTACCATATTATATGAATATTTGCTAATTCTTACAGAGAAGCTCCCTCATTCCACAACGCTGCGTCTGTTCATGAAGTCTAGGAAGCGTGTTTGAAGACAGCTACTCTAATCAACCATGTCTTCTCTGAGGTATTCTCCTCTCATTTCACTCGGTTGTCCTGCTCATTCTGTCCAACCCCCCTCCCCCTTTTTCAAATCAATTATGCTTCATTGATAATTATTGGTAATCGACTAATCCGTTTGGTAGGCGTGTGTACGCGTGTTGTTCACCTGATGAGGGCAATACTTTGAACACACTTTCCTTTCCCTTTGAGGTTTGCTGTGTTAACAACTTAAGCATCCACCAGTAATCGTTCAGATACGTGAAGTGTGCCCACAGTACAAAGATAGCCTTTCTTCAGAAGTATGTGTCTAATTGGAGGGGATTATGGGTCGAGCGAAGCTTGAGGAAACGGGAGGAGCGATACCTTCGACAACGTTACAAGGAGTTGCTAAGCTTCTTAAAATCCCCTGCCGACCACGAAATCCTTAGGCTTCACTGCTAAAAAGGGGTCCTTTTCTTGTAAAGTGGGTTAAATGGCCAATGTTAGGGCAAGACTTACTTTGTGTACGCTTATCTGACAAAAAGCCGAAAACACAAACTTGCCACACATACACTTTGTATTGTTTTGCCCCAGCTTTACCTTTCTTTTCCAAATGAGAGTCATGATAGTCTGAAGTAAATGTTGAACAAAAACTTAATGTACTTGAAATCATCAGTATTTTCATGTTCCCTACATGCTGTTTTGATTGCTATACCTTCGAAATGATCACTACCGCCGGCTTCGCAACTCACAGTGTTAAGTATCATCTTCAGAAAAGGGCAGCAACACTAGCAAATCATTCCTATACTTTTTGTGCTCTCATTTTCTTAAGGACGCAGTTTGTAAATCCACTCCTTCCTACACTTGGGTTCATACCGCGCCTGGTCCTGCGACATAACCGCTCAGTCTGACCTCTGACTTCCGTAACTTTTCTCTCTCTCTCTCTCTCTCTCTCTCTCTTTCTTTTAAATCGCTGAAACAACAGGAAATGAACTATCCCATAATTCGCAACCCGTCAGTAAATCCTATTAGTCAAAAAAAAAAAGCTTGACCCGGTTGTTTATCTCCACCGAGCTTATTTTGCCGTTACATGTACTTCCTTTGCATTTTTATGAAGGAAATATCAACTCACAGAAGTACAAACAGTTCACGACAGCTTGGGGAAAAGGGCAGAAAATTGAAGATGACGTAAGGATAATACAAACTCAACAAGACGGCGCTGCTGTCGGATAAAGGATACACATTAGATAAACGGTCATCTGATTCATTCACATGGGGAAAAATATGGAACCCGCTGCAGTCTCGTATCTAAATGTTCCCTCTGCCTATCTGCAGTCTAAATCTGCATGCTAGACTTCTTCCTCTTCCGCGTTGTGAACTGTACGATTTTATACATTTCTTTTCTTATTTCTACGACTGGCCCGGCCGGTGTGCTTACAATGATGTTTACGAGACGAGCAAAATTGTACGCTAGATATAGAAAGTGGAACGCGAGTTGACACGCTGAAAGGCAAAGAAACTCTTAATGAATACCTTGAACATGAGATATCCGTCTTCAATTAAATAGCGACAGTCATAATGATAGGAAACTGGAAGGAAATGTCCTTAATTTAATTACCAGCATAAACACGAAATACGACCACCGAAATTGTGTGTAATTTAAAGAGTGACACGTCTGATTACTGTTTTTCGTTCCACCCAGAGTTCAGTTTGCCACGTTGACCCGTTCTGTACACACCTTTTTCATTAAGAACAGGAATCGCAAAAGCCTTAAGACGCCCTGGCAGTGTGGCGTCATTCTGACAGCTCCAGGTCTTTGATAAACGCTCAACTTTGTAATCCCACGCCACTCCATAAATTATCTGCAAACAGTGAGAATACAGAAGTGCCGAGAACTGGAAAGGTGCCTTGCCGGAGTTCAAATGGCCACTCCCGTTAACTGTAGCACTGGCATGTTATCTTATTAACTTTTACGATCAAAGCAATCGTTAATTGTTGTTAATTAACAGTAAACATTTGAACCTACTAAATACATGTAATGCGTGCCAAGTAAATTTTCATATTAAAGATTATAACCAACACCTTAAAAACAGTACAATGTATTTCTTTCTAAAAAAAAAAAAAAGAGTAAAAATGTTCCATATAAATTTCCATGATTCATAGGTGTTTCATTTTTACTTAAAATAGTTTAAACCTTTGTTAATGAATTGGAGGACGAATTTCAGGTGTTACTAACTTGCAAAAAATTATAAGGAAACTGTTTTTACCGTCTTGGCTACCTGTTAGACCAAGCATGTTTAAGCTAATAAATTTTCTGTCGTCGATGCACGATCGAGAACTACATTCGTTTGCACTGTTTTGCCATAAAGTTCTAAACGAATACAATAATGTCACTTTGTGACTTCTCCTGGCGAAGTCTGAAAAGTAAATTCATCTTCGTGTGAAAGAATAAATTATAGTGATATTTTCAATAGTAGTAAATTTACAACAGAGAAAGGTGAGGAAAGATCGGTTATGTAGGGGGGGGGGGGGGTGATTGAAAATGATGCCTGTTGCTGGCAATTACAAGTTGTAGTTGATTGTATACTGTAATAAGTAAGGGTATAAATGCTGTAGGGAGCGTAGAGAGTGAATGACCGTGCATTTTGTCTGTTTGTTTGTTTGTTTAATGTTTTCAAAGATTGTTTACATGATTCTTCTGTGTTTTTAAATTGGCCGCCAGGCCTACAATAAACTAAACTTGAAACTTGAAACTTTAATTCAATTAATTAAACGAACAAAATTAGATTGGAAACTGCTGGGTTTCTTTCAGCTCTAACATCAACTAACTACTCTGAGACTTCTTTTTAATAAGTAAAATATAGTATTAACAGATTCTGTACCATGAAGTATGTGGAGATGCAATATTAAGTCTCGGTTCCAGACTGAAAGTTAGTTCCTGGAATCGGCGTTTTAAGCATTAGTGATAATCCAATAGCTGACATTATCATAGCATTCCCAATGCATTACAACTGCAGTACATAAATACTATAACTTAGTCTAACTTAGTTCAAGTCACCACTGGTCACTGAAGATGAAAGTCTGTAATGCAAAACAGTCGGCAATAAAGTTTGCATGACTCTGTCCTTAAGGTGGCAGGTCCGGTTCTTGCAAATTTAGTCACTGCAAGATAGTTGCAGGTAATTAAAGAGGCTGGTACGCCCATATGACATGCCAGATTTGACCATGATTCTACTCCAGTTTTATTTCGTCAAGGATTAAATGGACAGAGAAGCAGAATACAACCACGGCTCATTCTGTGCATGATCATAAAACAGTTTTAAAACCTGGGCTTTTAATCTGCATTGGACAACAGTAAAATATACATTATATATGTGAATGTATGTATACTTTACTGCTGACCATGCCAAGGTATTTATGATTTATTGCCGTTTTTCGGTCTCCGTTTGCCTTTACATTCCTTGAGCAGTTTGGGTTATAAAAAGACTTCACATCATTAATATAAATCAGTCTCCCGCCCACTGTAAGTATGCCAAAGTAATAAATACTTATATACACGCTATAAAACGTATACTCCTACGCCCGGGACAACTCACAGTGGGTGTGTGAGAAAGCCTAGGTGTAGGCCAGATTGCTGGGAGCTGACCTCGCTTATCTTGCCATGGCATTGGTTTCGAATCCAACAATACGTTACTAAATATAACTAGAAATTTTATCATTTTTATTTTTGTTGTCAAACTTTGTCATATACTGGCTCTGGGATTGCTGGATTGGCATGTTGATGTTTTGTTGGATAAAGATCACAAAATTCAGGGATCCCGTGTACATCTCATCATGAAATCTCCTATCATATAAAAATCCACACAAATCCATGTTGAAAATAAATGCAAATACTGTGATATCTACAATTAAAACAGTGGATTCATGATGAACATCATGCATTTCTCCTTCAGAACTTCTTAAATTGGACTTTTTTTGTTGCTGGAGATTGGTGACATGTAGCATATCAGCATGACATCATTAATAGAAAGAAGACCTAAAATTAGGGCTTGTTTAAATTTCTAGAACTGTGCAGTTATTTAAAACACGCAAGTTTGTTTCATGTTGTGCAACATAATAATGAAATATGTTTTCAGATGTCAGTATTCTTCATGCGCAAAGTTCACGATTTGGTTCACATTGCCCAGGTAGAACAGAGAAACACTATGACAAGGTGGGTGTAGATGGTTACTGGCGTACCTACTGCCATGGAAGCATTCACGCTAATGTTACGTGACGCAAGCATGCGATAAAAGGGACGTGAACCTCTGACTTACTGGGGGCTCTTTTAATTGAAACAATATCTTTATTAGTGATCTTGCATGAGCACATGTCCCTCCAACAGGCAATGGTTACTAAATGATTACCCATCCGTTTCTCTTTCGGTCAGGGTGCCAACGATGACGACCGGCTGATGTGAAAAGTATTGTTTTGCACAGTTCAAAACGTTCTGCTTTTCGCTAGTCAACATTTACACTCAGTGCACTTCTATACCATCTGTAAACTGGGTACGTTCAGAATAGCGTGAAAAATAATGTTGAGTGTTTAACGTCTAAAATGGCGGTGGAACTGTATAATTGTAAATGTGCAAAATCGCAAGTTTCCAACTGAAAATTGCTGCTTCTGCGACATCAATCATGAATTACAGCTATATGCTTGACCGTTTATCAAGTGGTTTACGGCAAAAATACGACAATGATTATGTTTCTCACTAATGATCACGGCTTTGTTACTGTGATGTCAAGCAATTTCATGCAAAATAATAGGATATGGGTGACAATAATTGCCTTGTGAAAAACATACATGCTGTATTCAGACCACACACCCCATCCTACACCCCCATGCCATCGGGGTGTGATCTGCATTGTCAAAACAATAATCATAGTTCCAGGCCAGGCTTATTTTCTGTTAAATGATATCACATTAGATCTATATCACCAGATGGTAAAACAACAGTCTTCATTCAGGGCGTGACAAACGTTGGACAAATCAATGGTTGACAATAGCAGGATGAATAAACCGTGGGGTCAATCTGCTTGCAGCTTTGTTTCACGTTCAACTAGCGGAAATAGCTAAGATTATATCACAATTAGGCGTAAAACACAATATTAACTGAACAGGTCATCGACTGGTCCCTCATTCAATAGAGTCCTGTCTACCCCACCATCCATTTTACTCCCTGACAAGCTTCCTTTGTGCCTAAACAATAACCTTCAAAAGTTGGTGATATGTTAATTTGAAAAGTTATATAGTGTACTCTTCCTCTTTGTAAAATGACCATGAGTGACAATGAATTTCAGAAATGCAATTCCATACATTCTGAAGAGTTAAATAAACGTACAATTGTCTTAGTAACAGCCCTTGGAGCCTGTTGGAGAAAATAACCTAACTCGGAGACTTCCTTGATTGCCTGCGAACACATTTAATTTGGAACGGGTAGGACTTTGAATGTGTCCGTATGCACATGTGCACGCTAGTCATCCATCTGCCAGCAGGTGGTACTGAAAACTTACACTGAAAGAAAGAGCTCATAGACAAGGACTCTCTGGACTGGAGCTGTGTTCCATTTCCTACATCTCCCAGTAAGGTTTGACCATCGCCGGTTCATTAATTCTGAAAACAGTAGTCTTGCCTGCCTACGGCTCCAGATAAATGAGTCTGTCTTATCCAATAACGAGGACGTACATATCTGCGGCCCCAGCTCATCACGAGTTCGTGCAGGGGGCGATAGCCTTCGCCGCACGAGCATGGGTTAACAAGCTTGTCTGAGATTAGACCAACAGTAGTGGCTGGAGAACGCTCCAGACATTCCTATTCACTTAGCTACAGGTATCCATGCCATTTTAATGTGGATGTTTATAACCGGATATACCGTTAATCGAATAATCACAACAGGATAATGGGGGATCTGGTAGATCAGACAGGCAGTCAAAATATTATTGATAATGTGCTCCCTAACGAGGTCAAGACACAGAGACCGCCCACATATTTTCACTCCTTAGTGTAGTGACATACTAGACGCGGCAAACTGCTGCCGCACGCGGGAGCGGTAAAAAAAACCCGCCAACACGTGTTATCCTATGAGACCTGACATACTAGAGAAACCGTCGTCGCGCGCGGGAGCGGTTGCCGCTGTCTGATTTTTTTCTGCCGCGCCTGTCGGCGGGAAAATGAGAACCGCAACCGCGCGCGGGAGCGGTTTTCAGAGACAACACATGTTAGGCTATGGCTAGTGACATACTATCCCGCTCGCCGCGGCGGGATTTTTATTGCAGTGCAATCATCAGGTGCACTTCGTTTCTCGCACACAGTCCTGTTTCTTTTTTTCAGAAATAATATTCAGATATTGTGAACTTTTCGAATATGTCTGCGGAAGTTATTATTAGTATGGTGGAGCAACAGCCTGCTATCTGGGACAAGGGTTGTGAGAAAAACGCACTGGAGGGAGGTTTGACGCTCATAGTTTGTCAGGTTCAAACTTACGCGGTTTGCAGCTGCCGCGCGCGGGAACGGCAAACCGCGACAGCACGCGGCATAGTATGTCACTACACTTAGATCTGCCACGTTCACTTACACTACCGGCTGACTGGAAGCTATTCACTTGTTATTCATGTCCCTATGCCAAAAGAAACACAGTGCTTTTTTCTTTGCATAATCTGAATCAACTGTTATGGAGGGAAAAGAGTGTTTATAACGGAAACACTATTAATTGACGTCTAATTCAGATTTCCAGACCAATATCGCAAGCTTAAAGAAAAGGACAACTTTTCTCTGAAATGCAACAAACAATAAAAATGCGTTTGATGGCTGTGTTAATGAAGAAGTTTATAAAACACTTAGCTGTGGCATTGGGCCAGTGTTTTCCAGTAAACCTGCTTGAGATTTCCGAAAGCGCTGATACTTTATGTTCATTCTGTGGCTCTTTATTACATGCCGACTATTCGTGTGGTAAGTAAGAAATGACATTACCAAAATGCATCAAAACCTAAAACAGCAAGAGCATCAAATGCAACTTTGTTTCTAGTATGCGCTTCTCCCTCCATATTCTGCATCACTATAATATTGGTAGCTCAAGGCTATGGGTTTACGCTTGCAACAAGGACAGACAAACGGACAAACTGACCAACTCTGAGTCGACCTCCCTCATTTCATAAAAGGTTCCCTTGCCAAATTTGGTAGCTCCAGGGCAAACGGTTTGTGTATGCACAAAGAACAGAGGGAGACGCCAATCTGATAACCGAGTACAAACGCAGTTTTTACGCGACAGATTCAACAGTGGTTTTTGTCCCTGTCTCGAGTAAATGGAAAAGAGCTACGAAGAAGCTGAAACATTTGATGTATTGGATGAAAATATCACCACTGTGTTCCCCGGGTGGATGAAAACTTAAGGAGCTCCAGCTGTGCTAGCTACACATTTGGTGTGTATGATATTCACCAGCTTGGTACAAGAAAGTGCTAGGTTATGATGTAATTACAGCAACAAAAACAAGTTATCTAAGAAAACTTCTAAGTCAAGTTTTGTTCTTCAAGCCTTTCGAATATGGGACCACAAGAGCACTAATCCGCCATTCGCATTCAAGTGCCTAACTGACTTCTGTGCAATGTTACTTTTACTCTCCTAGAATGCATAATAATAAAATAACAATAATTTGATGTTGGTAAATTGCAGAATGTTGAGACCTCTGAGCTTTTTGACTCGCTACTCTGCGAAAATGCCTTTGATAAAAACCCAATCTGCTAACAATGCAAATATTAGACTCGCTGGAAACAGTCGTGTCTTTTAAAGCTCTCTGGTCACCAAGATTTCCTTTTTTTTATTTCTTTTTCGGGAGAGAAGAATTCCAGACAACAATATCTCGATTCTCATCTAATTAAAGATCACGATCTAAAATAAGAATCACAACTTGCTGGAAGAAAACAGCCGGAAGCCATTTCACCCTAACACGTCCATTCTTGCATTGGAGTAAGTCTGCAAAGAGACACCAAGAGAGAGTCACAGAAAGAGTGGCAAATACTTCCAGAGGTAAATCTCCTTGATTATCAGACATCTTGCGATCCAGCGTAACGTTGGGGATAGCAAAGGTAACAAAGCAGCAAATAGACACGTTATGGTCCCTAATTTGAAAGCGAGGCTTAGCTGGAAACTCTCTTTTATTTTCTGTTATTCTCTTTTCACTTGCATAATTCGGCCACTTTATCATTTTTCTCCTCCAACGTTACTCTACAACTTTCAGGCCCTTTCATGTCTGCAGCCTTAGGGCACCCGAACATACAGAAGAAAAGTCGACAGACAGAAACAGCAGCTCTCTTGTCATAAGCTTTTAATCGCCACTCACATTAAAACAACATTCGCTAAATTGATGTTATCATCACGCTGCGCAATAATGGAAACTTCCAGGATAGACCGGTGAGTGGGTCGCGCCTGGCCCTGGATGCCAACCATACTTTACTTTACCTACAGTCAAAAGTCTGACACCCACGTCGTCTTACATTCTCGTCATCGGCCATATTAAGCTCCTATAATATCCGGTTCTAGAGTTAGAGCCTTGCCTACGTTTCTGTGAGTATCATCTGTTCATTCATGAAAACGAGAAAATGAATTGGCTTCCATGCGGAGCAACTGGTGAATTCCTGAAATAACAAATAATTTGAAAATCCGTGACGAAACTATTTTCGTTTAGCACTCAAAGTTTCCTATTCGGCGCTGGGATAGGTCGAGCTACATGTGTTTGTCATTATGAAAAAAATTCCGGTGACGGTTGATGGGATCTCATTTCACAACCTTTACTATTACTCTATTTACTCTGTTTATAACAAGCAAGAGAGTTTTGCTGTATGAATTCATCTAAATATACAGCCAAAATCTAGAGTCATAATTGGAATCCAAGCAATGCATTTCGTCGGTGAAGATGTACATTCTGTATGGTTTTAAAATGAATTATAAATAAACAACGTAAATGAAGGTAATATAGTTCCTACTGCCAGTATGATGCAAATACAGAAGGTAGCACTCAGTCTGATTCTGTATTACTCAGGCTCTACCAGTTTTGTTATATCTGCAAAGAGGACTGAAAATGGAAACATAAATATATCTAATTCTCCTTTCTCCTCCATTCCTCTACTCCTTTTTTCCGAAATGAATGATTTAATTAAAAGATTAATTTTGTTTATTTTCTTTCAAAAGCGATTGCGATTTTTTTCAGATTTTCTTTATCTTTTTGTTTTCCTAACTATTTAATGGCTGTTCTTTATTTTGCTGAATGAAAATAATTTTCTACCGAATTTTTAAAACTTTGAGAAACATTGTCTATCAAAATGTGACGCACAGAAAAAATAGGTCTTATCAAAAATAGGCGTTATCAAAAATAGGTGTCAAGACAAGGAAGGAGAAGGACTGAGTGAAAAGCGGCATGTAACCCAATATTGCTCAAGTCTTTAGCCTCAAGGTACGTTTCTGTCTGGGTCTCTCTTCTATGCTTATCCTACTGTCTGTTGTCTTGCCATTGCAAGTTTAGTTTTTCAAAGAGTGCACATTCTAGGGGAAGAAAGGGAGGGCAAGACCGCACGTAAGCACTGAGACACAAAGTTATCAGCTGCCATCACAACGGATAAGGCGTCTGGCAGGAGATATAAGGCAACCCGTCGGCTGAAAAGCTTATTCCTATGGTTTCCTCTCAACGACTAGTCCACCGGTGGTGCTGTCATATAGGGGTTGTTTTTTGTTAGGAACGAGAATGGATCATTTTATAGATTTTAGTAAAAAGCACTTTCTCTCTCTCTCTCTCCCTCTCTCTCTCTCTCTCTCTCTCTCTCTCTCTCTCTCTCTCTCTCCCTCGCTCTCTGTCTCTTTCTTCTCGCTCTTTCTCTTTCTCTCTATCCTCTCTCTTTTGTTCTCTCAGTCTCTATCTCTCTTTCTCCCTCTCTCTCTCTCGGTCTCTCCCCCTCTGTCTGTCTGTCTCCCCCTCTGCCTCTTTCTCTCTCTTTCTCTGTCTCTTCCCCTCTCTTTCTCTTTCTCTCTCTCGCCGTCTCTGTTTGTCACACAGACAAAGTCCACAGGGGGAGATGAAGAGAAAAAAAAAGAAAACAGAATCCATGTTATGGATAAGATATATGGGATTTATGATTACCTAGATTTCAACCTGCCGAAACGGAGAAGGCAGAATCATTTCTTCATTTTACAATACATGTATAATTATAGACTGAGAAAGTGTGTTACCAGGCAACTGGCAATCCTTCAAAACTGACTATTAATGTGCAACGCTAAGAGTGCAGGCGGATATGGCTTACTTGAATACCTCTTTCTAGTTGAGCATTGTTTTTTTAGGTCAAGGGTCTCCAGAATTACAACGACGTAACAATCGGTGATTACATGATATATTGCAAGATTTTATCTTAAGTGGGAAGAAAGTGGGGAGAATCTTGGAGCGCCAAGAAGAAAGGGAGACACACTAAAGAAGGACAAAGAATAAGAAAACAAAGGGAGCTTATCGAGTCCATGCTGGTGACATCACCAGAACTGCCAATGAAATAGACCTTACATCCATGTATACAAGGCTGAACTATGACTCATGCAGCCGTTTCTTCACAGTTGTGAAAAATTGCTTTCTTACGTCTAGAATGTCGCGTCGGGTTTGAATCAACTTGTAGTGTTGGAGTCGCAACACACAAGGTAACAACAAAACAGATTTCCAGATACTGTAAAATAAATAAATAAATAAATGAATATATGTTTGAAAAGGCTTGAGAAATAGTGACGGAGGTTGTTCTGGGATCCTGTTCTGTGCAGGCTACATTTGGATCGTGTGCCCAGCTTTGCTGAAATATGTTCTCTTCAAATTTGTCATTTTTGCTGCCAATTATATATTATATGCTTTAGGGGGGAAAAAAGGCTTCCGGTCCGCATTCGACTGGGCAATGGCTGGGCCCTTGGGGGAGGGGGGGGGGGACTATCTTCCTTTAAAGAGACCGGATATCGCAAAGCTTGCAAAAGAAACGTATGATTTTCCTAATGTGCTAATCACTGGCCAATGAATATCAAAATTCACCAGTGCAGCTCTCACGGAATATGTATTGTTTCTTGATCAAACATTTCCTAAAATTTAGAAAAATAATCTGCCAAATATTCGAATCAATTCCCAATGTTTTGGAATAGGCCTAATCGAGATATGCAATGAAGGGTCTTTGTACACTTAATTTTTTTTTTGTTGTTGGTTAGTTTGAGGTGTAGGCGAGATCAGCAGTTTTTATCCATACATCCTTACTGTACAATCAGTCATTGCCAATATGACAATGACAATAGCTTACCTTCTGATATTCGCTCCCTTACAACACAGCCAGAAGACATGGATGTATTTGTGTCAAGCAAAGACAGATTGCCAACCACTTTTTACATAAACATTAGAATCGGCAGAAGAGATTAAGCAAAGATTGGCATGAACTTCTGTATCACATAGACACTGTCTGGTCCACACCAATATGACATTTGCTTTGTTTTATGAAAAGATATGCATCAGTGAAGGTTGTCCTCAATTAAATATATTTCCAGTTTACTTAAGTCCTTTACAACATAAACTTTCTTTGGTTAAATATGAACGTGGATGTCGGCTCCAATTACAATTCCAGATTCTAAGCAAAATGTTTTTGTCAATGTGAAACTGAACTATAGAGTTCCCATGCATTAACGTTTATCGCCGTATTCATTAACAGGTACAAATATGGCACTCAGGGTATAAGAAAATTATATTTTCTCCGCAAAGCTGGTCACCGAGGGTTTCGATTTAAGTTTCAATATGACTACGCACTTCAAGCAACTATATTATCCCCAATTGATATCCCTTCTGAACACTCTCTGTTTCACTGATCCCAGAAATTTATACCAACAACTCAACTGTGTGTGAAAATCTTCCATTATCGTTATTATTAAAGATAAAGACCCAGCTTATGAAACAATCCTCGTGCATTGTAAAAGTTGGTAATGTCTATCTGGCTTCTCTGCGTGCCTCTTTGTCTGTCTATTTGTTCAAAATTGGACAAAATTTCATCATCCCTGTTTCTACTCTGCACCAGTGCCTTGATTATGTGGGTAATAAACAATTAAATAAACATAACGAGTCTGCAGATCGTAGTAGGGCTTAAAAGAAAATTACAGTCTGGCGTGCTAGTCAAAATAACAAGAAAACTGAATATCAAATCTGAAAAAGAAGCCTCTCGGTATTTATTTAACTCAGTCGACCTTTTATATTTGTTTATGTTTTCAGTTTTTTAGCCGGAAGAAAGTCTTAGCAACGGAAAGCTGGCTTCTTTTTAGATTTGATGTTTAAGTTTTCTTGTTAATTGTTTCTATATCAAGATTTTTTAAATACTGTTTTGTTTTTATTTAACCATATTTTAACTTTTTCCAAGTGGGTTAGTCTACCCGTTTTTCACAACGTAGATCTCGCATCTCCGTGTTAAAATATATTCGGAGCACCAAAAAATGGATAATGCGCCAGCAAAGTCCCATTAACTTCATTCAACAATAAACAATTAATATTACATGAATCCAGTCTGAGTCGAGCCGTCGACTCACAATGAATGCCAGTTGGGCTGGTTCAACGAGGAGGCATAATCTCTAGAAGAGAGCGAACTCCACGATCCCATATGAATGTTGATAGGGCGCGTAGCCTAATTACAAAGCCAAACAGAGAAAATATTGGCTTGTATTAATTGTTGAGCAATGACTTATAATGTAAAATACAATGCGCCCCCAACAACCGCTTTACGGCCATCAGATATAAATGGCCAGAGCTAGGAGCTTCCCTATGAAAGACATCAATCATATTTGCTTTATGCATCATTGTGTATCAGCTTTCCTGTACCAGTGCATGTCTAATGCTGTGAATCACTTCTACCGCACAGTTGCCAATCAAATTCATCAATCCCCTGCCACTTCCCATCAAACCTTTATTCAAAACTTGAAACTTCTGTTGACTTTTCTTGCTTCTCCGCCAAGACAAGTAAAGGCTAATTGCTTGCATCGAGGAAAGTCCGTGTTCCTACCGGGAATTATTTGCGTTTCTGTCCGAGAATTGTTTTTTAAACATCGTCATGATATCCGGAGTGAGCTGCTTCATCGACACTTCAACCTACCGTGCATCCTGAATGCGTTACGAGCCAAGCCCGAAATATCTTGGCCCCTCGATACCGTAGTATCGCATCCATAACCTGGGCAAAGGTGTCTATCTGGCACTAAAACGTAAAACAAAACGCAAAGTTTTAAGCTCCACAGCTTCCTAGGACAGAATGAGACGTGAAGTAAGTTATACCTGGGGGAAGAAGAATTTATAATTTTTTTTTTTTTTAGTAACAACAGATTTCTCTAACAACATAAATATCGCTTCCTGGGATGTCTGGATAGTTTACAAGGATTTCATCACAAGAGCACGCTGACCTGCTAGGTTTGTCACAACAGCTTAACCCGTGATAGAACATGTGTCGACATTTTCACGTGCAACGTGGGTTTACTCACTCTCTCTCTCTCTCTCTCTCTCTCTCTCTCTCTCTCTCTCTCTCTCTCTGACTAAAAGTGCAACGCCGAACGTGTCTAGATTTATCATCTGCGTCAACGATTGAGACACATTCATTTTTACAATGGCTTCGCTGATAAACTGCTCGTCTGGCACATTGGTAAGCTTGTTGGACATGCAATGCTATCCTCAGCTTGATTTCGTGCCCAGTTCTACTTCAAACCCTGATACATGTACCGTCCATTAGTTAACTAACGTTGATATATCTTTTTCAGACATGGCGGGGTCACGATATATGAACTTTGGCATCTCATTTGCTCACAATCATTAAAATTTGTCTCCTACTTTTCGTTCCAAAAAACAAAAAATTATCTCCTGATGGAAATGGAACGATTACAATCAACGTGACGGGTTCATAATCGAGAAAAAAACAGGAAAGACACTTAATGCCCTCACATCTTAGTTTAATCACGGTCTGTATTCTGATCATAAAAGAAATAAATAACAAAAAAAGAAAAGAAAAAGCTATTTATACCAAGGGAGAGCGGAACTTGACGAAGGTCTGAAAAATAAGGGATATTTAACGCTTAATTTCATGTTTTTTTCAAGCACATGTGTAAAATTAAAAACGCGGGGAATAAAAAGTAGATCTAATCAGAAACAATGTATGTACTGTGAACGACGAGGTTCGCACTTACAGGACTTGTCAATAAAAGGATTTCGCATAAATGCAATGACTGTACATGTATTAGTTTTGTATCAATTTGCTCGTATAGAAACGTAAAGACTATTATTATAAGTCGTGCTGAATGCCTAAGGAAGAAAAGAGTACGTGTATTTCGAAAAATCGAATATGAAAATGAAACTTTTAGCAGCTGCCGCAACTGGCCGCCTCGATACCATCCCTTCCCTAATGCCGTGCGGCATGAAATGGGCCATGTCATGCAGAAAGAAAAAATATCTTCTTTCTTCTCGCCACTCGATTACTCCCTATAAAAACAGCAGCTTCTGGGAAAGTAATCAAGAGGGCAGAATCGCTTTTGTCAGTATACAGACCACTTTTGTTGGTCTTCAAGCCAAGATAACATCACAGAGTACATAATATCTCTCAAATCTCACACAAAGATGCCATTTTCAAAGCAAATGTTATTGTACTTTCCACAGTGTCTATAAACTTCACTCTTTTGACAACAACACATTTCGTAAACTTTACTTTTTAGATAATAATACATTTGATAAATTTTAAATCTTTAGACCATAAAACATTTCATAAATTTTACTTCTTCAGAATACATATCATAAACTTTACTTTCTAGACAATATTTCATTTCATAAACTTTACTTTTCAGACAACAATACATTGCATAAACTTTACTTTTTAGACAATAATACATTTCATATACTTTACTTTTTAAACAACAATAAATTCTAACTTCTATCCACTCACATTTAACCACAAAAGGCACGGGACAGCACACGGGAATAGCATGAGTTTCCATAGCTTTTGCAGCACATATTGATTAGAGAAATTTCTGCAATGTCTCTTTTTTTGGAAGAACAACCAATGACTCTTGCGCTCCCAGAAACTGAAACGATTTAGTCGCAACTCTTATCTCGCGACTTTAGTTATTGTTTGTTGTATCACCATTTTCTGAAAAATGGAGATCTTTTAGTATGTAGCGAAGATATAACAAATGCGTACTTTGATACGTGTTTAAAATGCGTTGGGACGCTTATCAAGCCGTTTCACAGTTCCGATCTATTCTAACTCCGTATCATAGTACCATAGCCACAAAACGTTTAACGTCGAATTTCTCAGTTGTGCAAAAAGTGGAGTTGGAAGAAACAAGAACTAAAGTCGCCATCTACTCTTTGGTGGGTAACTAGACTCTCTTCTCCAGGTTGATTTCTGGGTGAATGAATCCGCATTATTTTCTGGTACAAAACGGCGTACAGGTTTGAATTTGACCGAAAAGCTGTGTAGACGAAAAGGGGCATCATGGGTAGATTTCCTGAGGACAAGCGGTCAGGGGGGCTTGACAAACATACTAGCAGACGGAATGGACCAACAGCGGAAATGTATGCAATCAAAGCAACCGTTTTGCTTTCATCTAAGTAAAATAAATTTACTTAAAAATGGACTTAACGAACAGATACGGTAATGCAGGCAGGAAGTGGTTGGTTTACGAACCTGTCGATAAACAAACAAAAGCTGATGTTTCAAAATCCACCAGATGAGGATCAAGTATAAAAATTATGATGAGTAAAGGAAAACATTCATCATAGCAAAGACACTCCTCTGCTTGCAAATCCTCAATTAGCCGGATTTAAAACTACCGTAAAATGAAACTAGTCGGAAACTGCAGCTTGCATGAGCCATGATAATATTATTTTCTTTTGCATGGCTTTTTTTTTTTTTTAAATCCCTGAAAGTTGCACCCTGGCCACTCCACTCACTTTCGCTAGGGAACAGTTTTAAAACACATTTCAAGGACTTTTTCATACATCATTTTTGTCAAAAGGGCAAGCGCGCGAGGCAGATCGTGGGGCGCCGCCCGTTAAAATGTGCATCATAAACTATAAAACAATTCTCTGCTTGAATGCGACTAGATTTTGTGTCCTATCCCTGCAGGCGGCCGGGGTGTGGAAACTACGGGATGAGAATGATAAACGGCAACACACATGTGCGTTCATCACACGAACACCCCAAAAAACGGAAAGATAAAAACAGGTAAAAAGGAGGGAAATTTTAAACAGTTACGACACTGTTATTTTAAACCCGTTGAGAAGAATGTTCTTATTTTTCAGCGAGAATTTATCGCTGTTGGCACCGGGGTTAAAGGTTACCCGCGTGAGAGAAACCCATTGTTCCGTCTGCATCTAGTGAATGACACCAGAGAAGTGTCTACGATAGTTCACATCTTTACGGGGTGTTTTCAACACTGGAGGGATTCTGTTTTATATGTAAGTCCCTTGGAAGAGCCGCTAGAACCACTCACTACTGAAATTAGAATAGATGTGCTTTGGCATTTTCTCAGTCACGTTTTTTGACGCCTTGCCATGCTATGCCTACCATTCCCACATTCACGGGTTTAATGAATAAAGTAGCCTACATCATCACTAGTGTCAGTTTTGAATTCCTAGTGTGTTTTTATATAATTATGTGTTCTGGGCAGCTGGTCTACGATTGGGTAAAAACAATGTCTGTATCAAAATTCAGATGTCTCTGAAAAACTGGCAGACAAAATGCCCGTCTCTGCTAAAGTTCTTCATAAATTATTAAGAACGGTGAGAGTATTATGAACACTAAAAATATAATTCACTGCCGCCTCTGATTCTAAAACCACAAAGACTATAAACAATCATGCGC
This sequence comes from Onchidella celtica, assembly GCA_963931925.1. Taxonomy (NCBI): domain Eukaryota; kingdom Metazoa; phylum Mollusca; class Gastropoda; order Systellommatophora; family Onchidiidae; genus Onchidella; species Onchidella celtica. The sequence goes on along the minus strand of OZ007567.1, from coordinate 49,407,905 downwards.
GCGGACGGGACAGATAACTTTTTTTTGCCGCAATTTTCTGCTTGCTTCATAAAGCAGTCCTCACCAACTTACAAGTGAGGAATTGCAGTTATTCAGAAAGAAAACTGCGTGGACGGTTTTTACAATCGACGAGTCCAGAGTGATGATACAGTTGTTCATTGGCAAACTGCAAGCTGGAGAGTTGAGCGTCTCCAGAGGGCCACGCCGGAGCAGGCAGGAGGAAATACGAGGAGATGAAAACAATACGAATCATTCCTTATCAGCTTACAAGATCTGTCGGTTTGCGGCGGGTGGCAACGCTAAAGATGCTGAAGGTTTCGTCAAAACAATTTATTCTGTCTCAACCCATTCCATTCACAGAGGTCAACATTTCTTTTTATTGTGTCAAACCTTCCCTGGTTGTCCTTTGCTTTGTCTCAAGGGACAAGTTTTTAATTATGCCTCTTGAAGACCAAAAACAAATTACTACACTTTACACTCGCTGACTTTTCCATTTCAAGACTCCACCTCTTTCTGTCTTCTTTCGTGGCTGTTCCATTGCGATTCTTTCGTTCATTTGACTTTTTCCTTTTTCTTTGATTTCCTAGTCCCCCCTCCCCTTCCAATGGTTTTTGCCCTCCATCTCTTTAGCCATCTGGTTATAGAGTACTCATTCTCCCCCTGCTGATCTGCCCTTACCATTCTATCTATTCCACTGATTTTCTTTCAACTTTGTACTTACTCACCTATATTTCTTGGTCACGCCACATCCAAGAGTTTCTTCCAAGATCTTCTTTCTCCACTGCCGTTTTTGAGTCGAGAGGAGGGGAAAAGGAGAGGAAAGCTATCTTTTCTAGCGTTTAGTTCTGCAGGGCATACACAAGCACCATCAATTAATGGTAGTTCCATTTATTAAGTCATAAATACGTCTTAAGCTACTAGTTACCTAAAGACCTACTTCTGGTAGCAAATGACTCTACATGACCGTATCTTCGGCTCCATCCAACACCAATGATGTAGGACGCCATCCCACCCAGTCACTCCTTCGGTACATAACAGCTCTGGATTTTGACAGCTCATCCCAGAAAACTAGTTCACTAATTAAGCAACCTAAATTACAGCGCTCTCACCCCGTACATTTTTTCAACAAAATTATACCCTCGGCGGGCGAAAGTCTCCGGATGCCAGTGAAAAACAGGCGGCCTACGAGGACTTATATCCGCTGAGTTATCCTGTGATCGAACACGATCACTTGAAGAGGCTTGAAACAAGATGGAAGATGACTTAAGTGTTTTCTCTCTGCCGTGCAAATTAAAACATCCAAAATAACGAGTGCCCAGAGCTATTGACAAAGTTCTGTAATTTAAATGCCGAAACTAGCGTGGGAAAAAATAAAAAATTGAAAGAGCTTTGCAAGAGGAAGTCCTCTTCATTAATTCCCATGGCAGCACGTTAGCAATTTCTGTATTTCCATTTTAATGTAGAAAAAAAAATCCTGACTTTTAGGTTAACCTCTTAATAAACCCATCCGGACCGAGGTAAAATTCAGGCATTCCTTTCATGTTGGAGAAGTAATTCAAACATTCCTTTAAAGTATCAACGGCACCTTTCATTTTGGTCCACTTTAATAGGAAAGGCATCAGTAGCACTATGGATTGGAACAATGCTTGATGACTAAGCCATATTATGCCCGTTATTTAGTTAATGCACGTAAGCTTAGCTTACAATGATAGAGCCACGCTATGGGGATCAGCTGACTTATCTCAGTCAAGCAGTTGACATGCCTGGCGATGTGCTCAGTACACGCAAGCTGACAGTGGAAAAAATGATAAGTCTTGAAACTAATCAAAAGTGACGAAACCATTAGTCATAATTTCCTACTGCTCCGTGACAACTGTCGGTGACAGGAAGATGAAGAGCACATGTCAAGTCATATTCCTACAAGATTCTTAATCTGTTTCTTAGTGATGCTGGACTGATGAGATGCTTTGCTCTTCCAGGGTACAAGTGAAGTTTCTTACGGTGGCAGATAAACAGTGAAGTCTTTGTACAAATAAGCTGAAAATTTGGGAGGCATAAGGAACAATGAAAAGAGAGTCATATTCTGGGCTGGTAGATTGAACTACGGGCTGTTATGGTATGTATGTGGCAGCAGCTGTCATATTTCTGTTGTTGCTGTTTTTGGTGCAGATGTCGCTGATGTCTGTGCTGGTGTAAAGGGTCTTGTCGCTGATTGGGAACAACTGTGGGGGACAGGGAAAGGAATCTGGGTGAGGTAAACGCGGGCAGAATGTCTGGAACATTCTGTTTTACATCTGGCCGGTATACCCGTGTATCTGTCTGGAATCTGTCACTGGCCCGAGGTGCTCAAATGATTGTTGCGCGTTTTGGGATTTCATTAGTAAGTTCGCATTGACATGAACGTGAGTCAGTGAGTGAACATAACTATAAATTGAGCATGTCTATTCTAGTCTCTGGTCTCTGTATATCACTGGAACACGGACGAATTTAAGCAAGTTTATGTCTTGGCCAACGATGTTGGGTTCTGAAGAGAAGATTACTATAACGTTAAACATTAAATGCATAAAAGGTTACCACTTTTACGATATGAGAGCTTTTTTTTTTTTCTTATTGCAAAGAGGTGGCATAGGTTGTGGACAGTAACGTTGCGAATGTTCTGAGGAATTACTTATGAAAATCCATAATATGCAGTAAAAAAAGGATCAGTTACGATGATGTAAGCTTCCTATAAAATGATGTTTGAGTTTGAGTTTTTAAGGCCCATCAGCTCTGTAACGGATATATCGCCCCCTGTGCGATTCACTGATTAGAAGTTTTACCATTAACATATGAAAGATTCAAAATAACCTACGATTTGGAGGCTATCTAATATGATGAAACGTGAGACATGCAATTTTTGCATCACGTGAACTGCATCAAAAATGGACAGTGAATTAAAATCGGGAGTGATACATCCAAAGGTCCACAGGTTTAGCCAACTTACATTTACATTTGTTTTCTTTACTCCCGAGTCTGGTTGCTACAAGGAATGTAAAGAGTGGGGTTTTAACACTGTTAAAAGTCGGATCTTGGGGTCTGCAGGGTCATGTGTTGCACAGATAAAAGAGCAGGTATTTGTTGTGATGTTTACGCAAGGGGCATGGCGTTACCCGGTGCTGGAACACCCACCTAGGGATTTCAAGCAAACCATACGGACGATTTACTGGCCATACGTATCATAAACCACTTTCTTTATGCAATTCCTGCCCTGGATCAAAGGGCGCCTGGTAGGCACAACGCAATACAAGTACATCATTCGCTATTGATAAAATAGTTCTTTGCCCTTTCCTCTAAAAAAAAATCTCATCAGTATCCTCTCTCCTCATTTTTTATTTTGCCCATGTATCTGACGTTTACGTACTGTGTGCGCGTATCTATTTAGCCTTCACTAATGTGGCATTTCGTCTGTCTTCATACTGAGCAATCTTCAAACAATCTTGGAAGGTATAGGTGTGAAGATAGAGATTAATGTGAAAATAATCAAAGTAATGTTGCACAGGCCTGTGAATGTCTAGAATGCAGAATGTATGATTTGTGAATACTGTCCATGTTCTTATTTCATTATTATGTCTCTGGGTTTTTGTTGTCGTGAGAAATGATATAAATTTAGTGGTTACATCTGAAGATGTACAGAAATGACATTTTTCTACGGCGTCCTGTGATTCCCAAGCATCAACAGAATGAAACACATATCAGTGCGGTTAATTCAGCCCTTCTATCCCCGGCTGGGTACATGCCACACATCCAACAACATCGTAACATGAGAGAATGTGCAATATGCAGGAAATGCCACTTCTCAGCCTCAGAGAGACACGGACAGTCTGTCTGAGAGGTTAGACTCTGTGTCGGCCGAGAAATTTGCGGAGGAGAACAACAATGATTTCCCTGTGTGTGTAGAAGAGAATTGTATCATCACTCTTGTCAACGCGAATAATAAAGGCCAATTAACAAAACAGGCATTTTGAAGGGTCTCGAAATGCAGGAATGCATAAGATAATGCTAACATGCATTTATATTTGGATCATAAATGGCAAACATGGATTAAAAACAAGAAAAAACTCTACGCGTCTTTCTATTTTATTTCCCAGAAGAAAGAGCGGCAGAAGACAGGAATGCCATAGATCAAAACAGCAATGTCAGGGAACTATTTGGAAGACTCGGCAGCGCCGCCTCTTCATGGGTCACTGAGACATACTGACATATTTTTGTTCAGTTTGAAATGTCTAGTACATGATCAACATGACAACATATTCTGTTACGACACCACTCTGTCCTGAACCCAATGCCAGAAACGCAGATCTCACAGATAGGAACGGTAGTCATGTGACGAAGAGATGTAAACCAAGCCCTCTCTAGTTGTAAAAATTGTAAATGTACATGTGTTTTCCACGGTTCAAGCCATGCTGAGTTCTGTAAACTAGTGATAACCCGCAGACTGTTCGGGTGTTTTCTGTCTGAGTGAACTCTGTAATATAAACACACTGTTTGCACTCATTTCAGTAGGACTTGTTTCAGAACTATAGCACACTGGTTTTTATCATCTGCTTCATTATTTGTCAAGATGAAAGAAAATGAAGGGCTAGCTATGAGGGTTTAACAAGAACACGCCATAGCGTAGACTGGAAACTTGCCATTCGAAAAAACGCAGATGTAACCTGTTGTGTGGATACAACTGATCCAGTCTGTGTTATTAACTATTTCTGAGAATATCTTCAACTAATCTCGCACTAGCTATTGTTCATAAGCCACCCCGCTGCGATAATTTAAATAGAATGCCTCATGTATGAATGAAGTTAATAGAGAGTATAGTAATACGTGAATAACCTTAGAATGTCCTCGGCATGATTTGACTAACCCGGCCTGAGTAGTTTTTCTGTCGTTTCTATTAACAATCTTCGCTCGTTTCCATGCTTTTAAACAATAACAATCACCCTTGCAAAATAGCTGAGCTATATTATGAAAACAATTGAATCGTGCGAAATGAAATACAAAAGTAATGCTTTACGTCAACACTGTAAACAGACCGACAGCTATAGAACATCACTGATTATTGTAGATAGTTGAAAGGCCTGCCAAAACAATTAACGTGGACAAAAATGGTACTGGATGTAATCACTAACTTCCTTGTTCATGTCAAGAGTCCAGAGATATATTTCCCAATATAAGGCATTTTTCATCCTTTGTAAACGTTATTATTTCAAAATTGACATTTTTACTACAGCTTAAAAGTTTCTAAGGCAGAAATATCCTGTCCGGCTTCCAACTTTCCCACGAGACGTTCGTCTCCTGACGCATCATTACCTGACCATGCACACATGCAACTTCATGCCAGCCAGCCAGCCAATCAACCGTCCGTCCAGCCGACAGTTCGTTCATCCACCCTGACAACTATTTATCCATCCAAACAACAGTTCATCCATATGTCCATCTGTCCATCCATCGATTCAGCCATGCACTCTACTCTAGTTGTGCTCTTGCAGTCTCGTCTCTGGAAATTTTCAAAGGACTCATATGCTCTGGCCGTCTCTCCTTCGACACAAACCCACTGCCTTCTCTCTCTCTCTCTCTCTCTCTCTCTCTCTCTCTCTCTCTCTCTCTCTCTCTCTCTCTCTCCCTCCCCCCTCTCTCTGTGTATATATATATATATGTGTGTGTGTGTGTGTATGTGTGTGTGTATGTGTGTGTGTGTGTGTATCTATGTCTCTCCTTCCTTTGTCATTTACTCAAAAACCAAGTCAAGAGAAACTGGCGAGTGCCACCAGGCATCAAACTGATGTAGCATTAAATAACGACTAAGTGCTCCGTCACACACTGCAAATACTTATGGTTTTCACTGAAGAAGGAAAAAAAAACTTCATACAACATTAGTTGAATGTTTACAAATGGATAGAGCAGTCACAGAACAATGTGGGTAAATGATAAAAACAAAGAAGTCAACATCTCCGTGAGAGAACTGGAAATCTCTGAGTACATTAAAGCACTGGCGCGTCTATTTGGCTTCAAGCAAGGATGTATCTGAATGTGATTACACTTCGGGAAAAGCAGCGTTGAGCATTCAGCTCGCAGTGCCTTGCCTATTAAACACGAGTTGCCTGTGTGTCAAAACAGAAGTACCTAGTTGATGAGACGAGACGAAACGTAAGTACAAAATGAATGCAAAATGATTGAGAAAAACACATCAGCGAACTCGTGACGAAAATGAGCTATCGTATAGACCCCTGTTCGAAAGTGAAAACTGCTTCTTCCTGGTAGCGAAGTACAAGTTTTTGTACTCTGCTAATTAAATTACAAACGTTCATCGGTAGTCTCAGTACGAAAACGTGGCATCCGAAAGACTACTGTTAATGAGAAAATCTAGTTAGAATCCCAGCCCGAGTAAACGGTGTTTTGCAAGTGCCACGTTAATTAAATCTACATACCATCGTCATTGATTTAGATAAAGGTGAACCTACCTTGGTGATGTCTGTACCAGGCGCGTTCATTATTGGAGTGCGAACGGCAACAGTGACGGCATCCAGAACTCAACAGAGGCCTGAACATATTTATTACCTGGACCGCCACTGACAGTTCAAATTGCTAACACGCTGTGAAAAAGTAACTAGATTTTATAAATTGTGTTAAAATTTGCGGTAATTTACACGTTAAGTCCAATAAATTTGTATTGTCAAATGTGATATCCATTCATCTTCTATCGCTATTGTCTATCGTTACCAAGGTTACTACTCCATCTGAAGAGTTGAAAATCAAGACGTACTAAATAGTTAATTGATCTAATTGGCGATTTATGGCTCTTCTGATATTCAGTATCAAAAACCACCCCCACCCCCCCCCCTTCAAAATGTTCAAATGTGGAGAGCTCTTAAGGGTTAAAAAAAAAAAAAAAGCACATGAAAACGACATTATCCGAACTTACTTAAGTAACTTAACCACAGACAACAAAATCATTTTTCTCTAAAATACACTTGCCATTAGTAGGTTTGATTTTCCACTGTTTAAAATATTGCTAATCTTGTAGGAGATAATTATATTGGGTCATCTCACAAAACCATTCATTAGTTTGAGTTTGAGTTTGAGTTTGGTTTGGATTTTAAGGTACGTCAGCTGTTACAGCTCCACTGCGCTAAGTTCATTTACTCGAAAACCCATTACACATTATCTAGTGCTCACTTCCTCAAGACACACTGGCTGGGTGCAGACTCGGCAAATTTTAAATCCGAAATTTTATGCGTTCTGAAGTGACGCGTCATATTAATAAGTGCAGCAAATAAAACAACGGGACTGTGCGCAAGGAAATCTGGGGCTTCTTAAAAAAAGACATTTGTCATTGTTTTGCTAAAGCTATAATATATAATTATATCGTTTCCATCGCAACTGGAGAACTTTCTAGAAACCTGAAAATCATCTCTTTGTTGTTTCCACTGAAAAAAAAAAAAAGAAACAAGTACGGCATGATTATACCTTCAATGAAGAAGAAAAGTCGGATCTACATGGTATGCTACGTACTTACTACCAGTTTAATTTGTTTCTAAAAAAAATGGCTAACCGATATATTTCCGGCCATGGAACCAAAGGCTCTGGATTATTTTTAATGATTTACGACAGAGATTTTTTTTTTAGCAACATAAAGTTCTCAAACGCCCCAGAGCTATTATTAGATAGATGGTGCAGAGTGAAGAATTGGATTCTTAGATAGTTGCCAAGGAAATCCACAGATTCACAATATTTTGTCTCCTGTCTAATTACTTTTCAGAACAATTTTTCCACGACTGGTTCCGTAAAAACCTAGTTTATTCTATTATTTTTCATCTCCGACAGTTTCATGACCCTACGTTCAGGCGTTTTATTTTCGGAAAGTGACAACACAGCCTCCAAGTTACTAAATATAATAGTAGACTAAACAAAACATGACACAGAACGGCAGAGAGTTCAAACCTTCATGAACACAACAAAGCCCTGGAGCCCATCACGAAATCTACGCTACAAAATATTTTCAAAAAAAAAAAAGAAAAAGACTCTTCAAAGACCAACACTTGCCAAACAGAACTGTTCTGCAGTTTCATTAAGAATTAATGACCCTTGTGATTATGTGCCCCTGCCAAAGAATTACGCCAATATGCAATGTCTGAATTCTTGAAAAAGAATAAAAAGAAAGAAAAGAAAGTTCGAGATTATCGTCACTTTGAACAGGATTGCGTGTTTCAAAATAGTCACACAACGAAATGACACGTGCACGGGATGTAATGTTTTCATTTCAACAGATACCAAACTTAACACAATTAATGAACAGCCGTGACCTGGTTACTGTCTCAGAAATCCCTGGACGGGGCTTTGTTTTCCTGATTATTTACCGCGTTCAACTTTTTTCTATCCCTTACCTGCACAGTTCTTTCTGTCTTACAGGGAAAAGGGTTTTTCCCGCCCAAAGCTGTGCAATTCCCGTGAAAGATATTCTGTACTCAAGGCCACATGATGATGTACCAGAATGCATAAAAGCCAGTGAACTCTCTCGCTGACCCCTAAACGTGCCAAGAGGACGCCTAGCACCGTGCTGGAAGTTAAACTAACTTGGCCCATAATTGCGAGCCAGGCATAAAAGTGCCAGGTTTCCTCACACAATTCACAAATTTTCGCTGACATCTTGCCTGGTTGCCAATACAACAAGGTCTCTCTCTCTCTCTCTCTCCCTCTCTCTCTCTCTCTCTCTCTCTCTCTCTCTCTCTCTCTCTCTCTCTCTCTCTCTCTCTCTCTCTCTCTCTCTCTCTCTCTCTCTCTGTCTGTGTGTGTGTGTGTGTGTGTGTGTGTGTGTGTGTGTGTGTGTGTGTGTGTGTGTGTGTGTGTGTGTGTGTTCAACCTCCACATTGAAAAGCATCTCAATTACATCTCAATTTCAGCTAAAACTTGTACTATTTGTGTACATGTGCCTCTGAACTTTTGCGCCATTCTGGAAACAAAAAACATTTTGATGTTGATGCCATTGTTGCTGAAGTTATCATAAGCCATTTTAATTGCACGATTCTATTCTTGAACAAAGTAGAGAAATAAAATCGGGCGGGCGATGCTTCTATTTTCTGCCGTTAATTTTCATGTCGATAAAGCTTACAGACTGAAAATCATTTTTGGGATTCCTCAGAACTGGAAGTTAATCTTCGTTACTTTTGTCGGGAGTTTAGCCTACAGCTGTCACGAAAGAATAATACCCACATTCTTCGTCTCTAGGACAATTATTGTAATGATAAAAACAATTTAGACCAGGTCACAACATTACTGGAAAAAACAATCCATGCCTGGTTCAAGAAATTGCTATTCCATTTTACGTTATTTGCCATCAGTTTTCCGCGCTCCTTTTCTGTTTCGAAAACCGATTACAGAAGACATACAACAGAAATAAATCACTTCAGCGACGAGCTCTGCTGTTTTGACTTGTCTGATGCCATTCAAGATAACACAGAGCTGAGCTGTCAAATTGAAAAATCATCAAAGTATCATTATCTACGTGTCGAACATCCAATTCTATGGCCAGGGATCCTTTTTCTGCTCGTTGCCAACATGAACATAAAGCCTGTATACATAGACTGTATCAGGCGCCAAAGTGCAGGGTGTACTCGAAGGTTTGGACACGAAATGCACTCAGCTTGTCCTGACATTTTTTAATTATACACATTCGCGAGCAGGTCGAGTCTGGAACACAATGGAATTGGATGATTTTCTGCCACATGCTCACGGGAACAGCAATCATTTTATGTAGGAATGAGCCCATGTTGTACGTATGCATCGTTAGGTGTCACCGGTCTGTAAAGAACAGGATGCTTACCATAAAAAAATGCAGTCTTATTTTAAATCGGATTGTACTACACAAAAACCTGGGATGTGATATTATAATATTTGCTAATTGGCTGATTTAAGCACAATTTATTTATCTCTTTCTTTTTCAGTGCATCGCGTTTTATTTTCATTCTTACCCGTTACTTATTTATTTGTTGATTGATTGATTGATTGGTTGATTGATTGATTTTATTTATTTATTTATTTGTAATTGTTCACACTTGGAATTCTCTCTCAAAATCACAGACAAATTCTTGTACAATAGCAGCAGATGGTTCAAACTGTGAAGTTGATATATGAATGCTGTGAATCTAGATTTCGTTATCTGGCTGGAAGAATCTAACAATGGCTTTGCATCACCAGGTAATGTGTAATAATTATTCATTATGCTTCAAAAACATATTTTTCAAACAGATTTCCCCAAAGACGTGCCAACTTCCTTAATCAGTCAAACAGTATATAACTATCCACATATACAGTTTCACAAGAATGCAGCGCTCACACGACGTATTTATCAATATAACAGGACATTCATAGTTTTAGTAACGATACACTGTTTCACTCGTTTTTTTTTTTTCTAACGCCGTGAACACTTGGAATCTATGACAGGTATCGTAAATAGAACAATTTAATAAGGCCGTCCCCTTTGTTGAGCTCCTGCGGCTGGCGTTACAACGATAAGGAATACGTTTGTACTCGTGCTGTAATGTTGTGCATGCGTACTGGATAGCAGCATTGCGTGCAGTGAGAACGGAAGTAATCTGTGTAATGGATAAACACGTTAGTCATTTCATCGTGCCGTCACATGCAGTTAAAGAAGCTAATCAATTAGCACCTTTACGGATCAAGAAACCACAAAAAGAAATTTCGTGCACCTACTGCACGTTTAACAAGAGTCGCAAATTATTTCAAGTCACGTTAACGAAATTCTGTACTTCTCTCGCAAAGTGAGACGCCAGATTTTCTTCTTTGGAATATATTATGTAGTGAAAGTCCACTTTTTGTTTGCAATGAGTTTAACAATGAATGTGACTTAGGATGGCAATTTGGAAGTGCTGTGAAGGTAAACACGTGACAATTTTAGGACATCTGGGTTTCCTTGAAAACATCGAAAAGAAATGTCTGTGTATTAAACCTGTGTATATCTGACAGACCACAATGATTATGCACTATCACTAGAATGAAGACAACCACATTATATCAAGCTAGCACGGAACGTCTTTTCCACCAAGTCCCTGGACTTCACGTTTCCGCGCCTTGCAGACATATTGTTTACAAATTTCTGGAGAGTCGCAATGGAGGGTGTAAAATTCTAATATTTCAACGAAAAAAATTGTGGGTCACGGTTCAGCGTTGTGCACCCCTGCATCGATGGGCACAACACTGCACGTGCTCAATTGGTTTGCAAAGCGTCAAACCCTCAATGATGAGCACGGAAAGTTTTGTCGTGCATCCAGTGAAATCTGATCATGAAAATCAACTTCTGTCTACAATCAATCATTGCTACAACGATCTTCTGCCAGAACGCCGACTTCCACAGCCACGCTCATCATCATTTCATCGTTTATCTGCAAAACCAATTGGATGACAAATATCGGAAACGGCAATAGCACAAGCACATGCCTCATCTTCTGCCAGCCCGTCTTCAGAGTTCATTTTGTTCTCGTCCATATTCATCTCATACCCTGGATCAGTGTTCAATATATTGATCAAGAGAAACGGCAAATGGTTAAAGACTATCAGGACAATGTAACATTCAATTCCAAAACAAAAACAAAAAAAAAAGAAAAGAAAATGAAGAAATGGGTCGCTAAACGTATGTACTCTATTCAGAAGTTACAACAGTACAACAAAAACGCAGGGTGAACTACGAAGAAAGACAATGGCATGGAGATCTTTGTATCACTTACATCGTAACAACAATTAAATTGTCTCTTCGCTCCCGGAAACATGATACTGGCTGCATACTGGAAGGACATAAAGTTTTAAAATAAAAATAAAGTAAGGAGTCAGCTCGAGAATACAAAACAACAACATTCCACTGGGTTAATGCATGATGTGATCCTCCCGGTAGATTATCTGTACTGTAATTAGAGTGGGCTTGACAAGCCGTTTTATTCTCTCTGGAAATACCGGAAAAAGGAGTATAAAACCCACACAAATCTAGGTTTGGCACCATGAAAGTAACGACAATGAGATCATCTAGGTCATACTGAAACTGTCTTTTAGTTTGTTGTTTTTCGTTGTCGTTTTTTTTACGGTAATATGCCACATGTGTGTTTGGGCACTGTAAAATAGACCCGTATCGTGATTCTCGGTACTGAAAGCCTGATTCAAGTAAGTCTGTATGGCAAACAAAAGATGACCCATCTGAAAGCTGGTGATACTTCTGTCAAAATGTGAATACTTCATTTAGGAAAAGTGCAGTTTTATGATCGATCATGTATATTTTATAGCATCCAGTCCCAAAAAATATGTGTCGTCAAAAGAAAAAAAAAATGCTTTGCCAGAAGGGTAGATCGGCCAGGATAACAGTTTAATGTCCGCCTCAAATGTTTACATGACGAGTTAACAAATGGTTAGCTCTTTATGAAAACGCCAATGTAATGATGATTGGCGTTTACCAATATTTCATGATGAAAACGACAATGTAATGACGATTGGCCTTTATCAATATTTCATGATGAAAACAACAATGTAATGATGACTGGCGTTTACCAATATCCTTTCATGATAGCTGTAGTTCTACACTCAAAGAGTAATTCATACCAAATGAAATGGCATTACATGGGGTTTAATGAAAATTTAGCCATGAAACCACGAAAGTGTTTTCTTGGCTTACACTAATTTAATTCTTTGAACAATTTCCCAAAACAAGCCCGTATCCGTAATGGAGATAAATGCAGGAGGAAAAAGCGACGACATCGACAACTTCCCGGTCTGAATTCAGAGACCGAAATTTCCGGATTGCCATTAATGAATTTTCACTAATTTGCCATCAATTTCAGGCGTCCAGACTCAAGTGAAACCTTACAGTGTATCCCGTGCAACAACACACAAAAGGTGTCTGGTAGATTACAGGAATGTTACAAATGTTTATTTTTCTTGCTGTGGCAGGGATTCGTTTTTTAGAATTTTGCCCGGGCAGCGGCCTCTTCGGCCTGTTAGGCCTGCTCTTTCCGATTTCCAACTGCTAAGGTATCTTTAACGTGCGCAACGTGCACACGGGCCCTCCGAATTTTTCGTCCTTATCCCAGAAGACTAGCTGCTCGATCCTACCTACCCCAGGATCAGGGACAGGAAAATCTGAGAAAAATCCCAAACTTGCAACATGCCTGCACCAACTGAGATTCGAACTCGGTACCTTCAGCAGGAGAGGCGAGCATCTTGCCTCTAGGCCACCATGTTCCCTCGCTGATTCGTTACGCGTTCATAAATATATGAAATAACAACAGTGTTATGTGCTATTATCATTGTTATTGTTATCTGAACTTTAAAAATGGCCTAAACTTTCCCTTCTGTCGATTGTTTTACTGAATAAAACAGGGTTGGAGTAAATTTACTGCTGAAAAGTGGCCAGGGGTATACGGGGCGAAAATGGTAGAGAACACAGTCTATAACTATGCAACTAGAAATTCAAGGTGTGTCGACCATAGAGAATGCGTGTTTAAATGTTGGGTGACCATCCTTGATGAGGGAAGGGGGCCACTTCAGGCAAAGAGATAACATTATCTGATATTGCCTTGAAGCTTCAAGACAACACAAGTGGGAGGGGAAAGGCAGCACATCTGATATTGGAATTCCAGCTTCCATTAACGAACTGCGAACTCCAAGTTAAAGAGTGATGGAGAGTGACGGTTTGAAATTCCTATCTAGTGGAAACAATCTGGAGAAACGGGAGTAACTGCTCCCCGAATTCCAAAACGACAAACAGATTCCAAACAGAGAAGAAAAAAAAAAACGAAATTGATGCTCGATTTCACAATGAAGATCGCGTGAAAAAAGCTGCAGTCGTAATGACATTGTGCTGACCTGGGCGGGGGGAGGAAGGGGGAAGATGCTGTGGGAGAGAGAAAGAGAGACAGACAGACAGAGAGACAGATAGACAGAGACACGGAGAAAGAGAGAGATGCACAGACAGACATATATAGAGAGAAAGAGAGACAGAGATAACAGATGGGCGGACAGACAAACAGACGGACAGACTGATAACTGTAAAATACTTAAATTATGTAACCGATGAAGTAACAGTAAAAATTATAAGCCAGATTTCACAAATTCCAGATGACATGATAAAATTTTTTTCCTGTTATATCTGATCGTGCATAACTGCCCTTCTGGCGCACAGATAAGCACAGGCTTTTTTGCGTGCATTTTCCTTCAATTTCAGCCATCCTGTAAAAATTTAAGAGCTTCTTCTCCTATTACTCATGTCTTTTCTCTGTGCAAACAAGGACGAAAGTCGTTAAGTTAAGGTAAACCTGTTGTGATGTGCATTGTCGGAAAGTTACAAAGCGTGAAACAATTCAAATTAGTCGGTGAGCTTTCCTGGATCCCCCTGACTCGTTTATTCAGGTGATGTACACTGTTCGTAATCTCCCTGTCTACATAATCAAGATTAAAATCAGTGATCTAGGCTTGTTTTCTGAAAGCTGTGCTCTTTACAATCTTTCGATCTTTCTACTATCTGATAAAGTTGAACATTTATTGTGGTGTGGGGATTTCGCTTCTTTGTTCTTTTTGTCGTATCGCGACGAAGTTTTCCAAGATGTCTTGAATGGGCGGAGTGCAAGGGGTCGTTTGTCACAGGACAGTGCCATCGCAGCAGGAATTCGTGAAAGGAAAACATGCAACATAGCGCTTAAATCATGCCAGACCGTCCCGACTTCAACACGTGGTAGAGGAGCGGACAGGAGCAGGACTTGCCCCGCCGTGGGTAGACGCCACACACATTCTGGTAAAAGCCCAACGTCAACCTGCCCCACCCGGTATATCTGGGATGGAAAGTACGGACTTTTTCTTTCCAATTAAGATTCCATTACTCATACATTTTTTATTTTTTTTTTGGTGTGTGCCTCTTCTTTTCTTTAACCGATTTTAGAAAACAAAATATACTCACCCCCGCAAAAGGTTTTTTACAAACCCCGTTTTTGTTCATCCCTCGACCTTTTATCACTTCATGGAGTAAAATGTTTGTAAACAATTATGAATGCTGGCATAAAACGCTCGGCGATACGAAATCTGGCAAATAATTATAAACAGGAGGTAGAGAACTTGAGTGCGTGCATTCCCCAGCTGTTCTGTTCGCATTCCCCACCAAGTTGTTTGGTGTTATCTAGTTCTGGTGCTTTGTGGGCCTTGCGTGGCCTTCAATGCACCAAGTGATCTTACATGGAACCTGTATTTTGAAATTGTTGTACAAGAGTGTCAGATATGGAAAGAATGAAAAGATCATCGGATAACCATGAACCCTGGGCACGCCTAAGTCACACCCTGGTCTATTTTGGGGTCTTCCACGCGTAAAGTCTTCAGTGCCGGTGGCCTACAGCACGACACGTACAAACGTCTCATCATAGAAACCCATTAGTTAAGAAGCCAAAGAAAAGCACCTGCCAGGAGCCAAAATAAAAAATAGAAGAAAAAAAAAACGACAGTATCAGGGACAAACCGCCCAACTCCCAAATTTTGCAGTTTTGTTTGTTTGCTGGTTTTAAATGGAAACAGAAGATGATCTCATTCTACACCACGTCTAAACTGTCTTACCATAGAACAAAACATAACACACAAAATTAATGCATCTGTGGTCAAACCTGCAAGTAGCTCTTTTCGCATTTAATCAGTTTTTAACCAGTTGTTATTGTTTTCTTCCTTTCGTTAAACTGACCTTTCTAGATTTTAGCGCTTTGTGCTTGAGATCACGGATGAAATACGCACTAGCCTCTTCACATGCAGCTGTAAATAACACAAGGATGCCGCGGTGGCTGCGTGTGAGTGGGTGAGTCAGCAGGTCTTCAGAATGACAATTACGGCCTCCCACTCCAAGTGAACGGTTCACTGAGAACACAGCTTTGCACTGCTTATATCAACAGATTACAGAGAAATCTGGACACTCCCTTCCATTGCGGAAAGAGAAAACAGATGATGGCAATTCAATAACCCAAAGACAGCTGGTTCAGTTTTATCCTAAGACATGAAGCTTTAGACGGGTTTAAGACAACACAACTGTGGCATTCTTACGATGAATACATTGGATCTCTCCCATAATCACGATATTACAGAAAACATTGTTTGGTCTCCATTCAGTTAAAAAAACAACATCAATGTCACCATTGCCTTCGCAGCATTAGTTCCTTTTTTAACAGACTTGACTTCTATGATGCAATACTTTTATGCGCAATGCTTATCCTTTGAAACTCACAACAGGAAAGTTGGTCTTTGACTCTTTTCCTGTTCTCCAACTCTTATTATGTTTACATACACGTATTCAGGTTTCAGCTTGATCACTAGCATTTCACATTGTTCAAAAGGAGTTTATTCTACTTTTTATTTTAAGTATAAATATCATTCAAACAGACAAAACGCCTCCTCAGGGATGCTAATATTTAATAATAATATCTAATCTCCAAAACGAGGAATGGTTCTAACTGCCGTCACATTTCTTAACCGCGAATGAACCACAGCTTCAGTTTGGTAAACACGGATCATGGAAATAAATACACATGGTTCCGTTTTCCAAGTGAACATCTCAAAACCTATTACAGCTATACCAGATCTAAGGAAAACAAAACTGTTCTGGAATACGGACGAAAACGTACGGATGACCTGGTTTCTTGACCTTAATGGACAGACAAGATCTAGAACATCTATTTGATGATGATACTCTTGCTGGATATTCGTACAAATCATATTTTCGAAGCAGCATCATATTTTACCACGTATGTTCCTTCTAACCAATTTACTCCAGATTTTTTTGAAGACGTTTCCCTGGTTTCATTTCTGGAAGACCAATGTGTAAGTCGAGTACCTGTGATTGTCATGACATAGGTGGCTCAATAAGGCATCAAAATACTTTATCATGTAACCACCATCACACTGACTGTGCTTCACATGCAATCACGACTTTGTGTTCTGGATCATGGATAGCAGGACAATGAATTCAAGCATACCAGCATGATCGATTGATTGATTTATTGATTAATTGATTGATAGATTGATTGATTGATTGACTGCTCAACAAGACCAATACAGATATGCCACAATAGAATGGACAAAGGTTATAAATTAATATCTGTATGCTCGAACTTTATATAATTATGTCCAAATACCATACTTCAGTCTGAATTGACAAAGAAGGAAGTATTTGTTAAACAACTCGTAACTAGAAACAATTCAGGTACTCACGCATTCATGAACTGGAAGCCGCGTACACAGACCAGAATGTTGCCATGAGCGTCCACCTTCAACAATGTCCCATACAGGTTGTCGAACCAAAGACCTCTGAAAGTAGTAAAAGCACAGTCAGATTTTTCGGCCTTCAGTGCCAGCGTGCAGATTTTACATCAACGCTCCAGAATATTTCACAACATGTAAGTGGACCTGGCGAAACCGGGCTTAAGGTGAAAGACTAAATTCCTGAGAAAACCGGTCCAAAGGCGGAAACAGCTTTCTAGGGAAATTGATATTTGCTAATAAAAAGAAAAACTAGCCATTTTCCTGCATTCAGTTAAAGTTTTCAGAAATATTTTCATTTGATTCTTTTAAAGAGGTGTGAAAATTTCACCTTAACGCCGATTTCGCCAGATCTACTCACATTATTTAGCCGATGCTGGCTGCTCTTTAGTGTATGTTTTTTTTTATAAACCACAGAAAACGTGTGGGTCCTAACAGGGCTTACAACAAATAAATTTGTCGTAAAAAACATAAACTACACAGTTAATTCGAAAAGAGCAACAAATAAGACACAACGCAAGCTTTCAGTCACTGAGGACCTTCATCACCATAACACTTTGGAATGACTGGAACAACTTAAAACAAAATTCGTGTGTCTTTTTCAAAAGTTTGTTTCGTTTTCAAACTAGAAGCATGTCTACTGCAAAGCCCTAAAAGTAATGTTATTATATTATGATAAAATGATGGGGGGGGGGGGTGGGTGGGGGGGGGGGGCTCAATGGATTGATAACAGACAAATGCAGATTGAAAGCGCCTTTTTGACACTTTTCCTCCAAGAACAGGTAAAGGAGGGCGTGATGATACCTAAAACTTCAGAAACCAGAAATACCACTGAAACATCTGAGCTGGATTGGTGTCGAAAGCAAAGCAAATGGGTAGACAACTATGTCGACGGGGGGAGAGGGGGGAGAGGGGGGGGGGATTTATGCTACAAAATCTTAGGGGGGTCAGGAGACCTCGGTATGGGGATATTGGGGGCGAAAATGAATTTGGTTTGGTGACTGAGCCAAGAGCTTAGAGAGAAAGATGAATAGAGGAACGGATGAAGTCAACTAAGAAGAACGCAAGTGAAAGTTCTTCAGCCAAGGTTTCTGGTTGCCATTAACGTATATTTTCTTGTTATAACTGCCTGAAAGTTCGGACCAAATAATGAGACAAACCATATTTTCTCAGAATTCTCACAGACAACAGCATGTGTTGCAACAGTACAGGGAAGTGTAAAGGTGGAGGAGTCCGCAGTCAGTTCATCCATCCAAAATAAAAGCCATTGTCTGTGCAAATTTGAAATGCCAATTCTGGTTTGACTCCTTCTGTAAGACAAATGAACGCTTAAAAATGTTCTAGCTGTATACCATAATATTTCTGTTTTGCGCTGTTAGATTTATGCAGTGCTTATGTAATTCTCCAATAGACCTCACAGATTCGTCTCCCAGTGGATAAAAATATTTTGGTAGAGACTATTTTGGGCTTTGGAGGCACAAAACTCAAAATACCCTTTTTGTTGTTGTTGTTGTTGCTGTTGTTGTTTGTTTGTTTGTTTGTTTGTTTGTTTTACCATTTTGTGGTCAGTTTCCCCAAAGGTTATGGTTAACTGGCCCATTTTCCTAACAGAAAGGTTATCACTGTGGCGAGCGTACACTCACAAAAATCAGTTCTTGCACTTTCTCTCATCATTACTTCTTTGCAAGATTTCAAACATATCGCATAGAGTGTCATTTGAGTAACCGACTGCTATGGACATACCTTATTGGGAAGAGAGGATCGTACTCAAACTCCTTGATCTCTGCCGGATAGCCCATGTCCATCAGTTTGTCTTTCAGAAGATTGAAGTTGAGAATTTCATATTCAGGTGATTTATAGCCTGAAACAAATAATACTGAATAGTCAACGGCAGACATGAAGTATACTTTATCATACAAAAATACACACTCAAGGAGAAACCACAACCTGCTGCAGTGAAACGTCCAAATTGATTATTTAATGAAAGACCACCGCATGATATACATGTAGTGAGACGTACAATTTTGAACACTCAAGAAAAGACCGGAACATGGTACAGTGACAGAAATATCAACGAACAGCCAAAGTCAGATCACATCATGAGGTATTTCTGGGAGACTGGAAGATTATTTTGAAAGTGAATCACGGGTTAACAAATACAATGGGCCACTGGCCAGCTAAGTATTGTATTATGTCATCACATACAACTGAAATATTGCACTGCTCAGTTCTCCATGAAATCTGTCTTCCTTTCACTTTGTTCACAGAGACTTCGTTTTTGGCGATGTCAACAGGCCTGGATGTCGGGCATGGCATCCAATGACACAGCACACACTCTCTTGTGATCATAAAATAGCTATTACCCGACGATTCAGGGACTGAAACTCTAAACTACATATACTGGAACCAAACCAAGGCAAATAAGAATGTGCTGTCGGGTGCCGCTACAACATAGTAAGATGCACTATACAGTTCGCATCGGATGGTCTTATTTGTACCAACGCCAGTAATTTCCATCTGTAACATAAAGCACAAGCAGAAATCTGTTTCACTTCACTAGGGATAGCTAAAAGATTGTAATTTCGCCCATTGTTAGCTTATAATAAATATTATGTGTGTATTAGAGATAAATAGGATCAAAATTTGTCCAGGAAGCACTGGGGGAAGAAGAGGATAGTATGTACAAGTGCAGGGAAGACAGTATGGCGTAGAGTGGCCATAAAGAAGAAAGATGCCAGCATAGAATATGAAAAATACCTGACAGGACAAAATTCCGGTAGCTAAGACCGAGGACAGATTTCATAGAATGTTGCTCTACACTGTCAAATTATTGATGTGTGTATACTTCAAAGGCAAACAGCTATCATTCACGCTCTGGACAAATTCATTTCGCTTTCTGTTGGATGCCGTTGGATTGCCAGGCAAACCTCTAGCTTTGCTAAGGCTTCGTCATCAATTAAATTATTTAAACCGCGAGTAGAATTTAATCAATACACTTTTAATTTTGGTAGAATCTCACTCATTTCTTATCTTCAAATCCTTCGAGCCATCATCCTCCAACTTGTCGAACTAATTTTCTCCCTCTTCCTCCTCCTCCTCCCGTCAGCCTCCCCACCTCAAATCTAAAGAGAATATGACATCAGTCCAAATCTTTTTTTTTTCCTCTCTCCTTTCATCAGAGGCTGAGACAGGTCTTATACAACCAGTCAACACACAGAATACAGCACTGGCTTCCCGTAAGCGCTCACAATCCACGTGCAGCTTTCAAGCTTTGATCTCCTAGCCCAGGCAAAGGCACGAGCAACAGATGACAAGATGAATTCATAAACAAATCAGATGGTTTTTTATTTTGACACCTCTTCCCTTTTTTTTTCTTCCTGATGAAAAGGAGAAAAAGATTTCTTTTTTCCTGGGCGCCAGATTTCCTCCTACAATAGATGGCATTTTGAAAAGCCTGTTAATGGACAAGAAAAGTTTCCGTCCAGCCCGTTTAGAACACTGAGAGTGATCGATAATTATTTCAGTTTCTCCTGATACTTCCATCATCCTCTCTCATTTCTCTTCCGGGTAATAACTACCAACCCCAAAGCCTTACAGCACCTCAAGGTCTTGATCTTATCAATGCCTAATTATATGTGGGCGGAAAATCCGAATAGCAGTTCTATTTCAGTGTCATTCAACGGTTGTTTTGTTTCTCATTTAAAAAAAAAAAAAAAAAAATCTATGTTCAGCTTTCCACACTATTGCTTAATGTTGTCGTGGTACCTTTGCACTTTCCCACAACAAACAAAAAAAGAAAGGGACAACAAAATTGGTGAAAAGAAAAACAACAACAAGCGAAGACTTTTTGCCTCAAAAAACACAACAAGATGTTCATTCGATGCAGTGACTCGCAGTAATACCACCTGGTCTAATCAATGACACCAAATAGTTGAACACGGTGGGCTATCAAGGTCACCACTGCAAAGTTCTCAAGTACCCAGAGCCCAGTCCATTCCAGTCTGAATATGAGTTTGAGTTTTACGGCCCGTCTGCGCAACAACGGCCACGTTGCGCATGCGCCCTTCACGGTTTGTTTAGGTGCACGTTCTTTATTTACGTTCCGTATTCAGAGCTTTTAAGTTTAACAACAGAATTAAATACATTCATATAATTTTATCACATTGGTAAAACGTGCAGTCCTTATCCAATTAATGCGCTGAGCAAGCTCTGTGTGTTGTATACCATTTCCTTTCTCTGCTAGCCTATAAGGTCTTGAATGACGATCCACGAGGAAAAAATTCATTTCAAGGCAAACAGCCGACAGCCTCATTATATATACAAATGCTGTAGTAAATATTCTCTCACCCCAGAGTTTCACAAAGTCCCCCCACCTCCACCCCACACGCCCCCTGTAACACTTTGCTCAATGTTACCTGACCGGATAGTTCATTTTAGCTCCACGTTGTCATGTCCATTTTCTGTTTTACTTTTGGCTGATTTCTTTTTGTGTCGGTGCAGTGACTCACCGGAAGTATCTTCCTTTGTGTCCTTGATTCAGGTCACTCTCCCTTTATGTTTTATGCACCTCCAGTTTGCATGATTATGTGAAACGTGACTTTATCATGCCATGTGGCTATACCGATACAGCAGACCACCTGAACCCCCCCCACCCCCCCCCCCTCCCCTTTTTTTTTTTTTTGAATTTCCTTTCGGAGTTTTCTCTGACCATTATTGTTCCTGACATCAAACAAGTAAAGGAATATCATCCACTAGTCTAGCTGTCCAATGAAATCCAGACCTGAAATCACTTCTACCGCAGTTAACGCATCCTCTTTGAGCAATAATCTCCTTTCAACGATTTTATTCTTGCCAGTTTATGAATAAATAAGTTGTAGGGTGGATGAGTTTGGAACAAGCAGTTGTATAAACACAAACAAAATATTCATTCAAATTAAATATTTTTATTTGCAAATTGAAAATTACCATATGTCTGAAAGGAACTTTGGGGGGGAAAAAAATTAATGTTCCTTTGGTGGGATATGCCCTGCCATGCCACTGTTCAAACATTAGAACTGTGGTTTTCTATGGCCAGGACAAGGCAGCACTGAACTCTACAACTCACATCAGGTGCTAATTTTAGACCCCGCTGTCCTTTATTTCGCAATTCTGCATGTCGCATTTCGACACTGACATGACTCGTTTTAAATATTTTGCTAAAAACCCTTCAGTTTAATTAACGGCTCGCTTTCTTTTCTTTCGCATTTCTTCCCGTTTCTATTTCTTTGCCAACAGCACTTCAAATAAACACAAAATAGTAAACAAATGAAGAGGCACGCGAATTCTGTGCCCCGCCCATCTACTGAGATTTCACAGGGTCGTTCAGAATGAAAGGCAAACTTCTCTATTCAGATCTCTTGCGGAGAAACATGCTGTCGTGACACGTACAACTGAGAGTGGATTAATTCAGATTTACTCTCAGACACGGGACCAAGATATTCGAGTGCCACCCCAACTTATCTCAGTCACCTAAACTACGACTTTTTTCGAGTTTATTCTGCTCGGCAGATGGAAATGCAATGGTTAACATGGTGTTTGAGAAAACACCAGATACAACACCAAAAGAATAAAAGAAAAAAACAACATTCTGACTCATTAAGTTGGAAATACAAGAGATACCGGAAGTTTACTTCCTCCTTGTGGTCTACAGTCTTATAAACAATTCACTCCACGAAGAAACGGGAGGCACTTTATCAAATAATCCTGCACACACTAAAGACTTAATGCACAGTAAAGTTATTAAAGCGTACTTGTAAAGACAAAAGGAACAGACTAGGCACCAAAGAGAATGCACTGGGGGCATTTTCTTCACCGCCAATGATGGTAATAATACAGCAATAATATTTACATAAATTCCGTAGTCGGACTCGAGTTATTGATAAAAATCTTTTCTCCGTCACCATTAATTTCGCGACCACAGGTCTTATTTGTTCCAACTCCATCTTTCGCACAAATGAAAAATTCGACCTTAAACGTTTACAGCCTTAGTATTATGATGAACTGGTATAAATTGGAACTGTGAAACAGCTTGATAAGTGCCACAACGCGTTTTTTAAAGGTGTCAAAATGTGCATTTGTTATACCTCTTCTACATAAAGATACCCAGTTTTTTCAGAAAATGGAGACCGAACAAACAAGAACAAACGTCGCGATCAGGTATCATTATAATTGTTAAAAAGCTCAATGGCGTGCTATTCTAAGTCTTTACGGTAACAAGAGTTACGGCGGATTTTCAAACGATTTTAGGGTTAACATTGTTGTTTTTTATGTCTGAACAGTACATAAACAGAAGCAGAAAAGTCTGCGGGAACATTTTCAGGCTTGCACCTCCACTGTTAGAGACTGGTACAGACTGCCAGTTTGATATGACATTGATGAATGCAATAAAACAAAGATGAATAGATCGGAAATTATGAAAGATTTAAAAGTACTTATCCGGACGGGACTGTCAAGGAAAATCTTCACGTTCTATAACAACATGCTTACTTCATTATTATAATATCATATGGGTCACCACTAGTATTTTTATCCAACTATGAGGGAAAGCAAACATTGCAAAGGTAGTGAGGGATATTAGGTTGCCATGACAACTTCCCAAAGCATCTTTGTTTGCCGAAAAAAAAAAAGATATACGCTAAGAAAAAAAATATTTTTTAAAAAGGGTATAAGTAATAGGTCTTATTTTTCTCGTCTATTTACCAGCAACCTTTTTAGTCTTTCAGTTTCGGTTAAGCCAGTACCATCATAAAATATTTGTTACGTGCATACGAGTTCCAATTTTGTGTGCATGACTCGTGAGTAAGACTGAGGGCGGAATAGGCAACGGGGTGAGAGTGTTGAAGGACTCTGGCACGTGGAAATATTGGAATTAGTGAGCAAGCACCAGTGCTGAACCAAAACCCAATCTCCGTGAGTATCTGCATTTTAAATGGAACTCGACAGTAGCAAGCGCAAGCCTGACAAAACTCACCCTCTGCCTCCAGTTTCACAAACCATAGCAGAAAAAAAGTCAACTACGGGAAGCGGATATAGATCAATGCCACAGCAGTCATCCGTCATTGCCTGTTTACCCACAAATTTCTGGCGCGTCCTGTCCTGACTGCAAGCGACTTTAATGATCATTCATGTTCCACCATCTGGTTATTATAACGCACCTTGACGATCAGGCGTACGTATTCGATATTTCTAAAAAAGTTGAGTACTGTTTTCTGCAGATGAACGATGCTTTGTAAGTGCCTGTCAACCGTAGCAAATACTACCTGGAGTCTGCAGTTTCCATATTTCACCGTCAACGAACTTTCAAAATATCGAAAACGCCCTTTTTCCTCGTCTGCTCCTTTAATTTTATATTCAATAAGCCCCCCCCCCCCACACACACACACACACAAAACAACGAGAAAGTTAGCTGAGGAACTGCATCTTCCATCCTTTGTAGAGGCTGGAGGTGAATATTCAATTCTTTGCAATACAGTAAGCGTCTGAGCGTATGCATTATTATCTCTGTACAGGGTACAGAACGTGGCAATTTCACTTTACACAACAAACAAACAAAAATTTAACCATCTTCGAAAGCTGACACACAAATGGCAAGATTCTGATGCTACTGTATTTTGTCCTCAGTGCGAGGTTATATAATGCAAAGTTATGGTGGGGAGGAGGCGATTTTCCTCTTTCTCAATGTTTACCCTTCCTCCTCATTACCCGTTCTTCTCTTTATCTGCACCCTCGGACTCTTCTACTCTTTTCAGTTGTGAATGGTAATTTTTTGCCTTCTTTCTCCTCATGTTTCCTACCACAATAAATTGCTCGGGCTTTCCTTATTCCTTGAGAAACGTTTATTAATGTTCAAATCTCCGGAAATGCTCCTACAAGAGACCGTATCTCCAAACACTGTTTGTTCTGGGACATTAGATCAAGAATTAACAGACATTTGTCGAACCGGTATGAAAAACAGTGACGGGTCGAGAGGTGGGTCAAAGTGGAGAGTACATGGTCCTAAACTCACACCCTAAAGTGATTAAATCACAGCCAAGGCATCACTCCACCCTCTCTGAGCTTGATACTAAAGGTGGCAATAAATTCTAGCCTAAGTGATAAAAATCTGGCTGGAGTCCTCTTTCCCTGGCCCACCCTAAACTGAAGTTCATACAAACTGGTGCCGTCTACTATTCTCGATGGACCCCGAAGAGCACAGGAAATGGGTCTCCTTGACGCCGCTCTGCAAAATATCGGCAGGTAAAGGCCTAAACAAACAGGAAGTTGGACTTGTAAACTGTTGACACTTACTATTCAAGTAGTCTGGTGTGTGGCTATTGGGTAAACAAGTGGTACGCCAAACTATCTCACCAATCAGATACTGAAGGACTCAGACTTACAGGATAGTACTACCTATCTTTAAACATTGATCTTTGTTATGCTTAGCTGAAATGAACTTGTCCTGGATGATAAACAAACAAGACTAAAAACGGCTGTGGATTTTCTTTCTTTTTCATCATAAAGGGGTGGTTTCCAGGCTGTGTGCCCTGTGAGAATGAACAGGTGTGGTGAACTGTCAGATCTGGCTGGGACTTAACTTTTGCCGAATCACTGAAGAGGGTGGTTGAAATATATAATCAAAATGCGTAGCGATGAATTTCAACCAGCCAAATAGTGATTTGCCACTTTGCAATACATCTTTGTATATCAAATATCAAAGTCCATGACAGTCTTCTGAAGGTGTCGGAGAACTTCACCTATCTTGGCAGTACACTGTCTTCCACGGCTCGTGTTGATACTGAAATTCTCCCAAGAATCAGCAAAGCCAGCTCTGCATTTGGCAGGCTTCGAAAGAGAGTGTGGGATGTTGCCGGCATTCGCACAGACACTAAGCTGAAAGTGTACAATGCTGTGGTCCTTCCCACCCTACTCTATGGGGCTGAAACCTGGACAGTGTACCAATCGCATGCCAGAAAGCTAAATCACTTTCATCTGGCCTGCCTTAGAAAGATCCTAAGGATCAAATGGCAGGATAAAATTCCAGACACTGAGGTCCTCAATCGTGCCAAGGAATTGAGCATCTTCTGCCACCTGAAAAAAATTCAGCTACGTTGGGCAGGACATGTTGTCAGAATGCCCGACTCCAGACTCCCTAAGCAAGTCTTCTTCTCTGAGCTCTCCAATGGAACGAGGAATGTTGGGGCCCCAAAGAGACGTTACAAAGACACTCTCAAGCAATCACTGAAGGCCTTTGCCATTGATGTGAGTGAGTGGGAAAAGCTCTCGCTTGATCGTGCAAATTGGAGGGCGGCCCTTACCAGAGGCAGCAAAGCATGGGAAGCTGACAGAGTCCAGCAGGCTATCAAAAAAAGAGAACGGCGCAAGAAAAGGCCCAGTGGTACTGAACCAACGGAGCACTCTTGTCATTTATGCGGAAGGGTCTGCAGGGCAAAAATAGGACTTATCAGTCACATGAGAAGCCATAAGTCATGAAAGAACAGTCTTTCCATTCTGTCCTCTGTGTCCTTTAGTTCTCTTTATTGTCCATGTGTTGAAATTCTCAACAATTTCTGTTCTTTATTCCTCTGGTGTTGTTAAGGTCATCATCATACCTGATGGACGAACTATTAATACATCTTTGGGTATAGTTGTGCTGTTAAACTTAGTTTAAAACATCTAGCAATGAGGACAGTGCTGTTTGGGCATATCTGTTTTGTTTCTTGCTTTTCCCCTTGTTTCTGTCTATGTTGCTTTTTGTTCTTTTCACAACTGTAATTACTGCATCGTACTTAGTACAGGGGCTTGTAACTGTAAAAATCCTGCAAAAAGGAGTTAATTTTTCACGTTGATGTTTAGTACATGGATCAATGAGCTTCATTATAATACTAGACAAATTGTGACAAACAAATGTCACGTTCAAACAATTCAAATCTTGATCTCTTTAAAAAGTGTACAAATACCCACCGATCAATTGATACACGTCTAGGCTGAATGAATGTGTGTACGCTCTTAGGTTAAGTAGCATCTACAAGGTAAAGATTACACCCATTGTCAAACATGTTATGAGTAACTCGCCCCCCCCCCTTCCCTTTTTCCTTAATGACAATGATGCTGTAGCAAAGCTGATAGTTGACACGTCCAAAATCCTCTAATCGCATTAAGCGGCCACCACAGGTCATTCGCCTTTTCTCCCCACTCTTGTCTAATGTTGATCAAAGACTTGACAAAACCCGATTAGCCTTGTTGTTCAGTGACAACAATAATAGTATATTATAGTGTCTGTACCCAGTTTTATCATGACCTGACACAAAAGCTGTATCAATGTTGGAACAGAGGCGACGGTATCTAAAAG
Source organism: Onchidella celtica (assembly GCA_963931925.1). Lineage (NCBI taxonomy): Eukaryota > Metazoa > Mollusca > Gastropoda > Systellommatophora > Onchidiidae > Onchidella > Onchidella celtica. Next base: position 49,380,229 of record OZ007567.1, on the reverse strand, counting down.
TTCGCACAGACTAGGCGTTCCGTAACGACATAACAAGCAAAACCTACACTAGATCAGATAACTTCATTTCTAATGTTTCTATAAAGAGTTCAATTGTTTTGAAGCTCCACTGTACTGTTGCCATAGAGGACTGGGATCCCGTGTCAAATGAATTTGGTACCGTTCCATTTATTTACAGAGATAATAAGTAAGTAATGATCAGACGAACTTTTATACAGTGTAATTATTATTAGACCTGAACACGACCTGTCCTAATGTATTCCAAAACATGTTTCAGTGAGGTAACAAAACGAGAGAACTATTCCACGAAACCGCGACCATAAATGGATACTCTCCAATGTTGCTTTGTGAACAGGAATTGATCGTTCAACGGTTTCTTAAATGAAAATGGAAATAGCGTTGAAGACGTGTGTTACATTTTAAGGATTTAAGTGAAATATTTCAGGGCCCAGCGTATGATAAATTGCACACAGTATTTAATCAGTGTATTTAAAGCATCTCTTCCCCTGCTCGTAAACAGTACTGATTCAAGATAAACAGACAACACAAAAGATCCTTCTAGGTTTTTCATTAGGTAAAAAGTCCGCTGATTTTAAAATTAATTTAACAAAAAGAACCAACAAAAACTTTATTCTATGTTGTATCTTGACTACGATATCTTATCCGAACTGTTCTGTCATGCCGTATTTTCAAGTTCTATGAAACTGCATTCAGAAAGTTTCAGGCAAAACAATTCACGCGTAAGTTCGGACGTTGACGAGATCTCTGATTCAAATGGCTCCGGCTTCAGATTCTACATTGAAACAAAATACTGGGTGCTAAATGATTCGGGGGCAAATTTCGGGGGATTAAAACGTCCAAGGAAGTTTCTGCGCGTGGGCAAGCCTTGCCATCATGCCGTTAATTAACCTTTCTCACTTGAAGCTGCTGCAAATACGTTTTGGGGTTCTCGCAGTTCTGGCAGTTTGCCCTGTCTGTCCCCGTTTTATTTTGTTTGTTTATTCGTTTTTTTGTTTTGTTTTTTGTTTTTTTGTTTTTCTGTATTAGCACTAAACATAATAAATGTGTAAATTTGAGAATGAGAAAACTGCATCATAGAATATCCTGACCAACTCAGTACCAAACATAAATATAAAATCAATAACACGAGACTCCCCTTTAGTTCATCATGACATTCGGACATTTTTCCTTGTTAGTCACACTCTACACAAGCTAACGTCTGTAAACAGAAACGGGGCGAGAATAACATTCCTTCAAAAATGCCCTCAAAAAAAGCTTCATGTGTAGGCAGCAAGAGAGCGTATTACCGATGCAGATGAACAATAAGGTGACCAGCCTTTTCCACTGATTCCTCTTCTTACCCGACAATGTAATTCTATTAAAGTGTAAGCCATAAACCACAGGCAGCTAGAGAAATTCAAGTCATTATCAGTCTTTACAAGATTTCTTCTTTACCCCCCCTCCCCCACACACACACTCCACCCCCCCTCCCCCAGCCCCCAACCCCCCAAAATTGGATAATGTAACCAGAAATGTGTTTCTAGAAATGGAAAAAAATATTTTATGGCCAGTTCTGGCCTGACAAACTGGGTCCAAATCACCCACGCCTTGGATTAGATGTGAGACAGAAAAAGTAGCTGGGAAATGGGGTATGTGTTTGGCGGGGTGGGGTGGGGGTAGGAAGGCATAAAACTTCAGAAGCGAAACAATAACGATGTCACGTGGGGGGGGGGGGGGCTTTTTTCTTTCTCACTGTGTACTCCCAATATCATCAAAACTAAGGGAGTCCTGACTTTGGTCGAATAGGTTAAAAAGAAAAAGCCATCATGAGAAAAGATTTTCAACATGAGCAACATTTGGGCTCTCTGCTTAATGCGTTGGTGGTTGACGGGCACACGTTGATGCGCACACTTTCTGTCTCAGTCTTCCTTCTGTTCCCTAACTGTCTTGTCCTCTTCCACGTAACCGGGCTACCGTGAACAGCTATCTTCTTAATACATTAAATTCACGAACGCCTGGGCTTATTATTTATTATACAGCTTATGGTAATGATGGCGCATATAAACTGTCTTTCTATCAGGTCATCGCCATGAACATTCCCCTTTATATGTCGCAACAGACAAAACAACAACGTTATCAGCATATTCTGACTGACTCATTTTGATTGGTTTCCTTCATTCTACATCTCTCTCTTGACATCCTTCATGTTGTCCTCGTCATGTTTAAAGGACAAAAACATGTTTTTTAATGTTAAATTAAACATAAAAATGAACAGAACTCTGATGCAAGCTTCCTTGTGAGAATGATTCTATTAACCTGACAGATGAGGCGGATGAAAATAGGGTGAATGAGATTAGAAATAAGAATAGAAGGCCCAATATCAAAATATTAGATAAGGGACAAGGTGGTCTAGAGGCAAGGTGCTCGCCTCTCATGCCAAAGGTCCCGGGTTCTAAACCCGGGCAGTGCAGGCATGTTGGAAAGTGGATTTTTTCTCATATTTTCAAGTCCCTGGTCCTAATGGGGGGTAGGATCGAGTAGTTCTTGGAAATTGGATTTTTCTCATATTTTCAAGTCCCTGGTCCTATTGGGGGGTAGGATCGAGTACCTAGTCTTCTCGGATAAGGACGAAAAAATTCGGAGGGCTCGTGTGCACGTTGCGCACGTTAAAGATACCTTGGCAGTTGGAAATCGTAAAGAGCAGGCCGAAAGGCCGCTGCCCGGGCAAAATTGAAATTAATAGATTAAAATTTATCCATATCATCTCCCCCCCCCCCCCCCCCCCCGCCAGAACAAGAAATAATAAAACAAGTAAAGTGAGGTGTAAATGCCAAGGGCAGCGAACCTCCTAAAATAAAGACCTCAAATCAAAATATTAGAAAACCTGGTAGTGCGACTAGGCCGATGCTGTTACCCCTTTCTGCCTAAAAAATACCATGTAGTTTGTGTCCATAATCAGGATAACCAGTTGACTCTCTGCGTCGTTCTCTCTCCAAATTTCATTTGTACGCCAAAAACCAATCTGCTCAAGATATATCTTTGAGATGGTGCTGCCGCTTTCTTCTTCCTTCTGTCTATCATTCTGTATTCTTCATTTAGTTCTACCCAAGTTGATCGCATTGTGTGATACAGAACAATAAGGTCTACAGACAAAATGTATGTGAAACAAGGACATCACGTTTCAGTGACCTGAGCTGAACACTATTTTGGCTCCCTATCTTTACACAAGCGGGATATAATTTTATACTGACTTACAAGAAAATACAGAGATTCTCTTCCTCCCACAATCTCCCACCTTTTCGGTTCCGCAGTTAATTTATTCCTTGCCCGACAGCACCGAGAACACCCACTGTATTACGATCATGTAAAATCTTTACAGTGGCCCCACTGAAAAATACCACCCTGATGATAAATTTCTTGCTATTCCCTAAGAGACGAGATACACAAACATCTCAAAGTCACTTGCCGTCACACTCAAATTTTCTAGAGACCGGGGCAACTTGAAGTACACTCCGAATTTTGAAAAACGTTTCCCAGTAAAATATACAGCCTCCCTCTCATACTGTTTAAGTGTCGCCACGACGATAAAAACCTACAGACAGTGCTCTCAATCTCGTCCCTGTCACCTGCACATAAAAATACAACCGAAAATACTCAAGCAAGTGCAGACTGCCAAGACGCCGGGTGTATGAACCCTCGTGAAGTCCCCATCGCAACAACGTGACATCTTCCAGGATAACAATGATGGCGGGAACTGGGGCTGGGGGAATCGACTCAAAGCCGACAGGTTTACCATGAACCATCTCTAACGTACATAGCATTACAGAAGATATCGCGACAAAAACAAAAACGTTAGCTTTCTTCGTCTGTTGAAATAAAGGTGTAACAGGGTCAAGAGTCCAAAATCTGGACACATTTTAATGTTCTTTTAATGGCATTCGGGAAATGCTTGCTTCTTCATTATTTTAAACCTCGAGGTGCTAAAGTGGCGCAGATATTTCAGTTTACATTTCTTATAGAGTTCAAATAAATGCATTAACTGGAATTACCCGCATTCATACATGCGCACATAATATTATGTTCAACACCAACAAATCTGATGACCCAAGGAGCAAATGGAAGTTGAAAGCCACAAGGGCAGCTAAACTGGAGCAAGCAGCTGGCAAGCTGGTATCACCTTTACCAACGCTGACCCACTTACCAAGTCTACCAGGATTCACCCATTTACAACCCCCCCCCCCCCATAACACACACACATGATATACATTTCAAGTGGACGTCTTTACTGTTTCAACACAAGCTATTTCGTTATCAGCGCCATTCTCGCTTACACCAATAAAATCACATCAAACGGTAAGCCTTCGACGTGTGGTAATTGAAACAGAATCCCTGTAAACACTAAGCGTGTATGATTTGTCTTTGATTTACTAACCCAGAAAACCACTTATCTTATCGTTGGTCTTTTCTTCTCGCTGATCTCTTAGGACCTCCAATGTTTAACTTCACCACCAACTTCCTTTCATCATCCTCATAATCCTCAGGTGTCAAAATTTCAGACTTTAGGTGTAACAACGCTAGTCATCTACTCCGCCCAAGTTTCACAGACCGTTTGAAAACTCAGAATTCAAATGTACTTGTTGATCTCCTCGTTACCTTTGACTCTGTGCCGCTATAACAAATGGATCGCTGACTGTATCGAAATGGGTGACACGTGGATACTAAATTCCGGAGGTTCGAATGCAACAACTGCCATCTTAGAGACTGCTGGTCTTATGACCTGGGTTTGGCTTCCATAGAGTTTCTGGACGTCCAAGACTGAAACACTTGTTTGACGAGGGTTTGGTTGCTCTGAAGATCTCTTGTAGTCTCGCTTTACTAGGAGTTTCAGTTCTTCACCCACAACAATTAAAATCCCCGTCACTGGTGGAAGAATCAAGATTATCTTATTATCTGTTCTGATCAGTGTGAGACAAAACCTTGTCCATCATCATCTTATGAAAATACTGCGCTATTTCGAACACTGAGCATCGCTAACAGTACAAAATAATTTTATTGCGTATTTTGTATACTTCTTTAATCCCATTTGGGAAATTTGCCTTTGTGTCATTGCAGCAAAGTTGGAACTGGAGCAGACACGTCGTCGCCACAGTGCAGCGCCGGTCGGCGGTTTTTTGTTTTGTTTTGTTTTGTTTGGTTGGGGGGGGAGGGGGGAGATGAGGGGGGGTGTTGACAGGGATGAATTTTATTTAATTTTGCCTGGGCAGCGGCCTGTTTGGCCTGCTCTTTTCGATTTCCAACTGCCAAGGTATCCTTAACGTGCGCAGCGTGCACACGGGCCCTTCGAATTTTTCGTCCTTATCCGAGAAGACTAGCTGCTCGATCTTACCTCCCATACAATCAGGGACTGGAAAATACGAGAAAAATCCCAAAATTTCAACAATGCCTGCATCGACCGGAATTTGAACCCGGTATCTTCGGCATGAAAGGCGAGCACCTTGCCTCTAGACCATGGTGATGATGTGATGGTGAGTATGATGAACTGTACAAAGATTTTGTCGCATTTACTGTTGTGGTGTTTCAATCTAAACTCTTGACCTCATGAAATAAAACTGAAAATGTATGATTTGCCATGGCTAATCATTGCCCTAAGAATCAAAAACTGTAAAAAACGCTATGACAAAGAATGCAAAAGGTAAGAAAATGCCCAACTTAAACCGATTCTTTTGTAAACAGATCACATTCTGCAGTCTGTTCCCCTTGCGACAAAAGAGTTGTTTAAAAAGTATCTAAGATGCCTCGAAAGGCTCTTTTGTATTTTTTTTTCATCAATTAACTAACCCAAAAAAAAAATCTAATCCTTTTTAAAATGTCAAAATCCTGATAACAATGAATTCGAGTTTGGTCATTAACTTTACTAGGACAAAAAATATATACGTGCCATGAGCTAAGACCGTGGTTTTTGTATTTGAATTTGAAAAGTGGGTTCAAATGCCAATTTTTATATGATATGTAGTTGCAGAATGGGTGTTGGACAGGCGAAACTGTGGACAATGCATCACTCCACGTCCCCAAATCTCCCACCATTCCTCGGGCCACGTCCAGGAAATTGCATTTTTTTGTGTGTGTGTGTGTAAATATGGTGTAAAGCACTGCTTCAGGTGTTGTTGTTGTGCATGCAGGCAGTTTTGACATTTTGAACAAGGTAAAAGATTTCTGAAGAGCGCTGTATGAAGAGGATGAAACCGTGATAGTTGTTTAGCAACCGAGACAAGCAATGGAGATAACTGATTAGGGTTATCTCATACAGGTCCCACCCCCCCCCCCCACTTGGTTGAAGGGTCCAAGTGACCCCTTGCACTCTCCTCATCGATCCCTGCTAAAAATCTTGGCAATTTTAACCTTTCCTGTGGGAGGGAAGAGGGAATTGTAATTTTCAAGCTAGCTGAAATTATTTCGAGTTGCCTGAAACTGTTTATGACCACCAACTTTCCTTCCTATCTCTCGTCAAATGTCCCCATGGCATGTTGTTCTCATGATTCCTGTTCCCCAAAATAATTTCCCGGCAAGGCAGATAAAAATTTGAAAATTTCCTGCGGCCAAAGATTATACACTATAATTTCGGGTAGTTACAGCTTTTCATGGATTTCCGTCTCTATTTAGAACACACAAGGCTATCAACTCAAAAACTCACTTGAAAATTTTACGTAAAAACCGTACGTGCAAAATTCTGTACGTGCTTAAAAGCAAGTTGACCTAGCAGCTTTCAAGTGTGCGTAAATTCTAGTTCTCCCTTGGAAACTTAAAATTAAGACACAAAACAGAAAAAGCAACTACAATTATGTGAAATTGTTGCCACGATCACAACTGACAAATGACGACAATGTCGACAATCATTTTGTCCCTGGCAATTATCCATGTCCCTGACCCAGTGGCTTTACATTTTTTACGAAACACACTATCGTGACTGTCATGATGCATCCTTCGCTCATGTATTCAGCTGCTGCAATACAAAAAGATATGTGTGTGCACAAATATGCACGGGGGCGGGAGCACTTCTGATCAGGGGTCGATGAGCAAGGAACCAGTTTTTTTTCTTCTTTTCCTTGGGTCATACATACAGTCCCGAAGCTTGATATGGGCGAGTTTGGACATCCGCCAGCCCATATGCGCTTTTCATACGCTTGGCCTCAAACTCTCCTCCCCCCTCCCCCCCCCCCCTGTCCGCGAATTGGAATGGTGACTGTCCATGATTTGTATTTGTATTTGTATCCTTCGTTAACCCCATCTGGGAAATTTGCCTTTGTGCCATTGCAGCTCAGTTATAACTGGAGCAGGCACGTTGTCACCACAGTGCAGCGCCTGTCGGTGGGTTTTTTTTGTTTTGTGCGGGGGGGGGGGGGGAGAGATGAGGGAGGGGAAGGGAATGGTAGGGATGAATTTTTATTTAATTTAGCCCGGGCAGCGTCCTGTTCGGTCTGCCCTTTACGATTTCCAACTGCCAAGGTATCTTGAACGTGCGCAACGTGCACACAGGCCCTCCTCTAGACCACCTTGTCCCCCCACGAAGGTTTGATGTTTTCGCACGGATCAATGTGACTGTTTTATAAGACATAATTATAGTCTAATTTCCTTTTTTATATCATCTTAAATAAACCAAACTTTATAATTCAGTTCCATACTATTATTGAAAAGCATGCCTGCGCTCCCCAGATACCCCCACCCCCTTTCCTCCCTCCATGTACGCGTTTCATAACCTTGGGTCAACTCCCCAGCCCCAGCCCCCTCCAAGCGCACCTGCCCCTAAAGTCAACTTCGATTTCCATCAACCGCTGAAGTTCTTTCACAAACTGATTATAAAAGTCTTTTGTCATTAGTTGTTTTCTTTAGTACCTCCACACCACTTGCTGATACCCGAATTATATAAATTATGATGTCTATGTGTATGCAAGTTTGCACACTTGGTAGCTGGTAACATGCAGGCTAATGTTTGTGCATATTGGGTGTATGTGTATGGGGTGTATGTGTATGTGTGTATTTCTTTTTTTTTTTAATAGTATTATCTTGACATCATTTCCACGGCCAACTGACAAATGTGCCCGACAAACAAAGAAATCACAGTAGGCACATAAATTCGCAAATAATAACTCTTTTCAATCTTAACAAAACTGCAGCGACTTATTGTTTTCCCCTGCTTTTGCAGCCCTTTCAGTAAGGAGTTAGAAGGGGTCGACCTGCCATTGGCACGTAGATCCCTTGCAATTCTAAACTCTTTAAAAGATTGAGGGGGTTAGAATTACAAGGGATCTACTACCAATGGCACTTAGACCCCTTCAATTTCCCTTGAAGTTCAATTTACTGCCAGCTTACCGACAAAGACCGTATTCGCCAATATAGGCCATATTCACTTTTTAACTTCATGATATTGAATGAAATGCGTTCCATCTTCCTGTCTGGGGCATAAATTTGTACAATTCATACTTTCTTTCGGTCATCACGAATAGAAGTTAAAAGATGAATAAGGCAGGGTCCGACAAAATTGTTTTATGCGTCCTCTGTAAAGACTTTGGCACATACGGTGTTTTACAATTTCATGGCAGTGTGGGTTTCTGAATAATCTCCCTTCACCCATTGTTCATTCCCGTCACAGCTTGAACTGCAATACGACAAACCATCTCCAGGTCACGTAGTTCCGATACAGTAAAGAACGCCACATTTTTGTGTTCATCGTTTCCATTGCATAGATCTTCACACTTCCACGTTTCTTTTTTCTCTCCATCACGAGCAACGTCAACACTCAGGTGTCATGATCCATGTTTATCTCCCAATTCTTGACTGGTGTCAGAACGCAAAATAGTTGAAACACTTAACTGATCAAGTCAAGTGTGTCTTTACCCATGACCAGCAAAAGTTTCACGGCCTATCAATCAAAATTTGTCACTTCGTGCACAATGTTCCCGTAATCTGTGGGGTAACCCCCAGTACTTTGACATGGTAACTTTCAGCTTTGACATAAAGACTGCGAGCATATCTTGCTCTTTTACCATGAAATGTTATTTAATGTCAAACAAATATGTGGATGGTGCATCTTTGATGAGTCAACTCTTTTCAAGATAGTCGATGAAACCATACAGGTTACATAACACTACATCATTCTGACAGTTGAAAGCACTTGTTTGACAACACAAAATTATATATATATATAAAAGAAATTACAAAACCGTCCATGTACACATGACTGACGTCCTGACGTGCTAAACGGCCGTATTTTTTGCAATTCGACATGAAAACAACAAAACTTTACCACCCATCACAGAACGGATGAAAGGAGGCCGGAAGGGGGGGGGGCATCCATAAAGAACAATCATACACTCGAGGTGGCAGGAGGCTAAGAGTGGATACGAAAAGCGTACATAAGGCGAGGGAGGCTTTCTGTATACGCGTACTTGGTGTCATTTACTTTTTCGAGCAAATCAAATTGTCGGATCATACGAAAATCATGCTCCTAACGAAACAGTGAAATCGTCCATACAAAACGCCACTTTCAGTTTTCAAGCACCACGGTCTATCATTCACGGACATTCACTATTTTGATGATGACCGTGCCTTCGCAGAACTGTGTGTGTGTGGCGGGGGGGGGGGGTGGGGGGTAATGGCCAAATATCGTATTTTAAGGATGGCCCCCTGTCAGAAAATTCAAAACTTGAGATCAATCCAATCTGTAACATGTTGGAAAAAAAAATAATCTTTAAGCCCATCGCCGAGACCAGTGGATGGCTTTCTGGACAAACCAAGTAATTTTTTTTAAAGAGATTTTCATTTAACCGCTCGATTCTAATCAATCACTGCATCTGTCTGGATGCCAGTGAGGGTGTGTAAACTCAATACAAACAGTTCGCTTTTTCCGATTTTCCGTCTCTGTGTGACCTACATCAATCGTTTACACCAAGTTACAGATCAATTAGGTTGACGCCTTAGTGAAATGTGTGCTCGGATGCTGAAAAGGGGATTGAAATCATGTGCAATCGCCTGCGGTGGGGTCATCACCCAAAACTTGTATGCAAGATCCACTCAGATGTAAGTATGGAAGTGTCAGTGATGCTGCGGTCAGTTACTTTCACTTTTTTTTCACTGCATCTGCATGAATCCGTGTAGCGTTTTTATTACCTGTACAAGAGTAAAGTCCTTACAGATTTTCAGTCATCTAAACAGAAGGTTATCGTCGAATGTGAACAGCAAGTTATCATTAATTCTGAAGAAAAATCCTCATATAAAACTACAAAATAATTGCCAACAACCTGCATGGTTGTGTCCAAAAAGCTGGCGTTTACCTTTTCTCGAATGAATGACATAACAGTTACGATGTTTTGTATGCCATAATCCTGTGAAAGGCTTTTCTTTAACAGAAAGAAATGAAAAAAGACCAAAAGAACGACAGAAGAAAGATAGAAAGAAAGAGAAAGGCAGGAAGGAAAGAAGGAAGAAAGGAAAGATGGAAGGAAGGAATGAAGGAAGAAAGGAAGGATGAAAGGAAGGAATGGAGGAAGGAAAGGCGGGAGGAAGGAAGGCATGAAGGAAGAAAGAAAGAAGGAAAGCAAGAAAGAAAGAAAGAAAGAGAAATAAAGAAAGAGAGAAAGCTTTACAAATGAAACCGAGACGAATATCTGAACATACTGCTAGCGCCTAATTCATAAATTACAGATCCAAAGACCCTTTGAGCTTGAGATGCAGAAGAAGAACCAAGTCCAAATACCCTGCGAACCAGAAGACGTCAAGTCGTTTTCACAGACAGCCAACAGAACTCATAGATGGAAAACAGGAGAGCAAACAGATCATTCCGTGCACGTTTAAGATAAGCATATGAAAGTGGGGTCGAATGAATGTACATGAGCATGTAATTCTGTGGCCGACGCCGAAGGCCTCTTCTCCAGTGCCAAATTGTTTGGAGCATATGAGCACTTCTAATTACTCTCCTGTCTTTTGGATCTCTTGGGATAGGTAGAGATAAACAATAGTAATACAAGATTCCTTACTCGTTCCAAAACTCTTCAGATAAACAAAGTTAAGCAGTAGCTCGACAAGATTTCTGATTCATCCCAAACTCTTCAGATAAATCGAGTTAAGCAGTAGTTAGACAAGATCCCTCATTCATCCCAAAACTCTTCGGATTAAAAGAATTAAAGAGTCGTTAGACAAGATTTTTTGCCCAAATTCTTTAACACGGCTGCCTTAATTAATTGGACAAAATTCTCATTAAAACAAAAAATGACAGACATCTCTTTTTCCTGGATTACTTTTCAGTAATTTCATTTAAAAGAGGCACAAAAAAAGACCCGTCTGGACTTAATTAATGGTGGTAGATTGAAAGTACCAATATCTTGGAATAAACAATAAGTATAATAATAATAATAATAGTTCGTCCATCAGGTATGATGATGACCTTAACAACACCAGAGGAATAAAGAACAGAAATTGTTGAGAATTTCAACACATGGACAATAAAGAGAACTAAAGGACACAGAGGACAGAATAGAAAGGCTGTTCTTTCATGACTTATGGCTTCTCATGTGACTGATAAGTCCTATTTTTGCCCTGCAGACCCTTCCGCATAAATGACAAGAGTGCTCCGTTGGTTCAGTACCACTGGGCCTTTTCTTGCGCCGTTCTCTTTTTTTGATAGCCTGCTGGACTCTGACAGCTTCCCATGCTTTGCTGCCTCTGGTAAGGGCCGCCCTCCAATTTGCACGATCAAGCGAGAGCTTTTCCCACTCACTCACATCAATGGCAAAGGCCTTCAGTGATTGCTTGAGAGTGTCTTTGTAACGTCTCTTTGGGGCCCCAACATTCCTCGTTCCATTGGAGAGCTCAGAGAAGAAGACTTGCTTAGGGAGTCTGGAGTCGGGCATTCTGACAACATGTCCTGCCCAACGTAGCTGAATTTTTTTCAGGTGGCAGAAGATGCTCAATTCCTTGGCACGATTGAGGACCTCAGTGTCTGGAATTTTATCCTGCCATTTCATCCTTAGGATCTTTCTAAGGCAGGCCAGATGAAAGTGATTTAGCTTTCTGGCATGCGATTGGTACACTGTCCAGGTTTCAGCCCCATAGAGTAGGGTGGGAAGGACCACAGCATTGTACACTTTCAGCTTAGTGTCTGTGCGAATGCCGGCAACATCCCACACTCTCTTTCGAAGCCTGCCAAATGCAGAGCTGGCTTTGCTGATTCTTGAGAGAATTTCAGTATCAACATGAGCCGTGGAAGACAGTGTACTGCCAAGATAGGTGAAGTTCTCCGACACCTTCAGAAGACTGTCATGGACTTTGATATTTGGGGTCACAGGATACTTGTCGTCTGGAGTAGGCTGATGGAGCACTTCCGTCTTCTTTGTGCTTATTGTGAGGCCAAAGTTGTCACAGGCACTAGAGAACTTATCAACACAGTTTTGCATGCTATCCTCATCGTGTGCCAGAAGTGCACAATCATCAGCAAATAGTAGGTCACAGACTTGAGTACTTTTGGTTTTGGTTTTTGCCTGAAGTCTCCTGAGGTTGAATAGACTGCCATCAGTTCGGTACTTGATGCTTACCCCTTGAGGAGGAGAGCTAAAGGCTTCTTGTAGCATTGCAGAGAACATAATGCTGAACAGAGTTGGGGCTAAGACACAACCCTGTTTTACCCCATTTGTGACAGCAAAGGGCTCTGAAACACTGCCGTTGCTTTTGACTGCAGCTTGCATGCCATCATGAAACTGGCGCACTATTGTGATGAATTCGGGTGGACACCCAAACTTCGCCAAGATTTTCCAGAGGCCTTCACGACACACTGTGTCAAATGCTTTTGTGAGGTCAACAAATGTGATATACAGCGCTTTATTTTGTTCCATGCATTTTTCCTGAATCTGTCTGGCAGCAAAAATCATATCCGCCGTTCCCCTCTCTTTACGAAAGCCACATTGGCTCTCGGGAAGCAAGTCATTTGACGAGAGGTGATCAAGAAGGCGATTCAGAAGCATTCTTGCCAATATTTTGCCAGCAATTGAAAGTAGAGAGATTCCCCGATGGTTGTCACAGACTTGGCTGTCCCCTTTGTTTTTGTACAGATGGATGATTGAAGCATCTTTGAAGTCCTGTGGCAGCTTCCCTGCTTTCAACATATGATTGAACAACTCGGTCAACCTTTCAATAAGCTTTTCTCCGCCGAAGGCATACACCTCAGCAGGAATTGAATCCACGCCTGGTGATTTGTTAAAGGACATCTCATTTGTGGCAGTTCGGGTCTCATTTGCTGTGAATGGCTTGGCAAGAGCTGCATTAATAGGAGTCTGAGGGAGGCGGTCAATGGACTCAGTATTTATATTTGATGGCCGATTTAGCACACCTCCGAAATGTTCTGCCCAACGCTGAATTATGGCATTCAATTCAACAATGCGTGTTGAACCATCTGACGCAAGAAGTGGCGTAGTGCCAGAGCGGGATGGTCCAAACACAGCTCGGAGGCTCTCAAAGAACTTTCTAGTGTTGTTTGTGTCGGCATATTTCTGAGTTTCTCTTACTCGCTCTTCAAACCAGTCATTTTTCATTTTCCTCAGCTTCTTCTGGAGTACACCCTTACATGCACGCAGTGCATCAGCTTTTGCTGTGGAAGAGGGGTCACTGCAGTGAGCTTGGATGAGACTATTTTTTTCTTTGATGAGCACTTTGATTTCATTATCATTATCATTGAACCAGTCCTGGTGCTTGCGGACAGGAAAACCAACTGTGCTGCTGGCGCAAGAGTGTACAGTCGTATTTAGGTCAGTCCAGCTCTGTTCAATGTTCTCAGGGTCAAAAGTCACGCAATCCAATTTTGAGGAGAGTTCTGATGAGAGCTCGCTCTGTTTCTCAGCTGAGCAGAGTTTTGAAACATTTAGGCGTTTAGGTGGCGCTTTCCCTTGAGGGTGTCTATTGCGCCTCAATGTTAGTCTGAGCTTGCAAACAATGAGTCTGTGGTCAGTTCCACACTCGGCACCACACATCGCCTTTGTTACAAGGACATCCTTTCTGTCAGTCTTCCTCACAATGACATAGTCTATGAGATGCCAATGCTTTGAGCGGGGATGCATCCATGACGTTCTGTTTCTCACGGGGAGACTAAAATTTGTGTTGGTAATGAACAGGCCAAATTCAGCGCACAAAGTAAGTAAGCGCAACCCATTGTTATTGCATGAACCAACTCCATGAGGGCCCAAAACATTTGGCCACGCTGAGATTTCGGAGCCAACCCTAGCATTGAAGTCCCCCAAGAGAATCAGCTTATCAGCTGCCGGGACAGAGCATATGACAGATTCTAGATCAGAATAGAACTTGTCTTTGGCTTCATCTGGGTTTGTCATGGTGGGCGCATATGCGCTAATGAGGGTGGCTGACTGGCTTTTCCCAACTGGGATCCTGAGTGTCATTAGCCTGTCATTTATTTCAATTGGCATGGACTGCAAGTTTCTGACAAGGTCATTTTTAATTGCAAACCCAACACCATGCTGTCTCGGTTCGACTGCACCCTTGCCTTTCCAGAAGAAGGTGTATCCACCACTGAGCTCTTTGAGTTGGCCACTATCAGGGAGTCTGGTCTCACTGAGTGCCACTATGTCCAGGTTGTACCTGCTGAGCTCAATGGCAATAAGTGCAGTGCGTCTTTCCGGGTTGTTTGAGTTGTCCTGTAGTGTGCGTATATTCCAGGCTCCTAGCCTGAGTAAGCTGAATTTCTTTTTGTTTCGACCGCAAAAAGGGATCCCCACTGGTCGCGGTATACCAGTCAGGGTGATGTGAAGTGGGCTTTCTTTAGGGCACCTTTTCTAGCCCCTTCCTCAGTTGAGGTGAGCAGTGCTATCCTTAAATAAGGCTGCTCAGCTACTGTGGGTGCTGCCTCCTCACGCCTCCACTTCAATCGACGATGAAGCGACCATAGCCCACAGCCACCAACGTGTAGGTCTGTGCTAACAGCTTCCAGTCTATCCAAACCTGCTGCCACCGCACTCGCCCATCGCCGTTGGAATTTTGAGAGGAAAGAAGACGAGACAAAGATGAAAGAAGACGAGGTGAGTGTTAAGACTGGCGCAAAGAATTTGTTTTTAGTGAGAAAGAGCTGCGCAAACATCAGACTCACTCTCTCGCCTGGACACAACTTATCCAAGTGGCAAGACAGGGTCAAGACGACTGGAAATGTATCCAGGTGCAGGAGGATGCCAGAGGGACAGTCATATTGCCTGACCGGCTGCCTGTAGGCTACTCCACAGCCTCGCAGTCCCAACTGACTAGGGTGAAAGACCCAAACCAAAGAACACCAATACTGGTGGATGCTCTGTGTCACGATATCCAGGCCAGAGTGACGGTATATTGCCATCTGCCCTATCAATCAACCACTGGCCTGCTGCCGCCAGCTTCGAAGCTTCGTCCGGGAAGTTTGCTCAATTCTTCGTCTGTGATTTAGGCAAACAAGCCTATGACCACACCGCTACCGGGGGCCAATATGAAGGACTCAAGTACTGAGGGTCACATTGTGCCCTAGCATGTGGCCGTTGGGTTAGATGAAACCTCCTCCGCCCTGGCCGTTTGCACCGACAGGTGCACGCCCACTGATACCATGCTAGCGTACCAGTTCATGAAACAGGTTGTACTGGATTACATGTTACCAGTAGCAGATTTTTCTGACCTGACATGGTCAGAAGTTTGGGCAATTGTCTCTTAAGAACGGCGAATCTTGATCTAATCAACAAATCATCATATTATATATAGATATATGCAAGAATGTATTTATAAAAAAATGCATGGTGATTGAAACAAAGTGTCAGGTTAAGGAGAACAGCCAAGGCAAATCTGTAAATTAATGGCCAACTATAGGCAGAGAAACATATCAGTGTGAAACCTTTTTACTTCGGGCACCACAGCTGAAAGAGTGCTGAAAGAGAAACAATAAGTACATATTACATTACCAATCATTAACATCATCAAAACTGTGTTGGCTTATATTTCTTATGCTCTTCATATTCAACCACAAAAATACTTTCAAAGAAACCTTTCCTTCACTGTAAAATCACTGAAATACATCCCTCATACATTTTACAGGGACCAGTTTTTGTGTCTGAATTCTTGTAAAATGAAAATACTATGGTTCCTCAAATTCCAATCTGTTCTCTCTCTCTCTCTCTCTCTCTCTCTCTCTCTCTCTCTCTCTCTCTCTCTCTCTCTCTCTCTCTCTCTCTCTCTCTCTCTCTCTCTCTCTCTCTCTCTCTGTCTCTGTCTCTCTCTCTCTCTTTCTCTCTCTCTCCACAGTGGAAGCAATGCTAGTTACGCCAGGGCAGGGCAGAAAAATGACAGGGATTACTCGTATTTATTTCCACAGCTGATAACAACTGCGATAGCTGCAGTGCAAAGTTGAACAAAACTTCCGCACAGCTATGGATGAGGTCTCGCCGTTAGAATAAGTGTCAGCCGGGATAAAAATGTTCGCAACAGATAAGAAACTTGCAGAGATTTGCAGTTTTTATATGGGGTTTTAACTCTTTGTTTATTTTACCTGACAGTTCCAAAATAATTAGCGACAACGATAGGTTTTTTAGTGTCTATTTCGTCCGCCACATTCTGCCTTCATACTGACTCTGCATGTACGGAATACCAGCTTCATTCCAGGGTCTCGCTCAAGGCGATGTAACGCTAGGCCAGCTGTTCTGGGCTAGTACATATACAATGTATCAGGATTAACCTATTGGAGGCTGACTCTTTCAGCTGTGGTGCCCGAAGTAAAAAGGTTTCACACTGATATGTTTCTCTGCCTATAGTTGGCCATTAATTTACAGATTTGCCTTGGCTGTTCTCCTTAACCTGACACTTTGTTTCAATCACCATGCATTTTTTTATAAATACATTCTTGCATATATCTATATATAATATGATGATTTGTTGATTAGATCAAGATTCGCCGTTCTTAAGAGACAATTGCCCAAACTGCGTTTTTTCTGTGTGCGAATCAACTGATCAGGTATGTAGTATTATAAGCTCCTTGGGTATGGCAGAAAGAATTTCAACTGTTCCACATCAACTGATACCATCCACTGGGTGGCCCGTTAGATATCTGCAGAGGGGAGATCACCAGCAGATTGGGACACTCTAGACCAGTGGTTCTCAACCTTTTTCAGGCCATTGCTCCCTTAGGCTCCAAATTTTCCGTCATCGCCCCCTCCTCCTCCTCCTCCCCCCCCCCCTCCCCTACCCCCCTCCTCCCTCAAACTCAAGAGATACATTTCGCAAGAACAAAGACTACACACAAATTACGATGTTGAATTTTCCAAACCCCTCTGGGCATGTTGTGTATTCCGGATAAAACAAAGCATATTTTACCCTCCATCCCCCTCCCCGCCCTCACGTTAATCCCCCTCCCAAAAACACACACACACACATACACACACACAACCCACACCCCGAGAGGGGGACAAATCGCCCACGTTGAGAACCACTGCTCTAGAGGAAAGAAGCAAGAGAATACCAGGCCATTTCTGAAAAGTCTTGTGGCGATGAAGTGACACAAGAATCTCATCTTCCAGTACCGCGGGTGGAAGCACTTATGTATACATAAATAAATGACGCAATCTTGTGATGAGAGTGATTAGGATATCATGAGGCATACAAAAAAAAATGGCTCGTAAAAAAACCACAGTTTCGTGTGCCAGTCTTCCCTATCTATCATCTTAAGCACGCCGGTAACATAGACCACTTTAGCGGAAGATACGTGTATCGCTATTAGTACTTGATTCATTTCTGCCATGCTGTTTCGTTTTTTATCTCCAAATGCGACATTAAAAAAATGAGTATTCAAGCCAGAAATATAACTTTCATAAAAACCAATATTTTTTAAGAATACCTGTCAGCGTTAAGCCTGATTTTCTATGGGCATTAGAATATGAAAGGAAATGTGGCATTGAAGCTGCTGCAGTTAAAGTAAATTTTAAATATGCTACAAAATTTTCTCTTTCTCTCTCCCGGGACCTCGAGGGTTAAGTCGAGTTTTAGTTGCTCGAGTGGAAGAGTGCATGTCAACGCCAATACAAATAGTACAATGAAAAAACAACTGGTTTGGTAAATTTTTTCATTTAGGTTCTCTATCATTTATGAAATGCAGAAAATTTTTAAGAAGTCTTTGATGTTTAAAGATCCATTGTCGTGCGCGCATTATTTAAATTATACAATTATCTACAGTTCTACAACCAGGCAATGTCTAGATCTGCAGATGCATTTCAGTGACAAAATGCCTAGTATTAATAAGCGTTTTTCACTTAGCATTATATTTGTACTGTACGGTGATGTTCCAATCAGGATACCTTACTACCAGTAACGCAGGTTCGGGATAATGCTCAGAGAGGGGTAAACAAATGTTCATTGCAATATCAGTAATGGCTGATTTCTTTTGTTAGGTTGATGTATGCACTTTTTTGTACTTATGGTTTTGTCTCGTTCTGTTTTCTGGGAGGTTTCTGCAACTGCCAAAATGTGGAGGGGAGAGGGGGGGGGGGAGGGTTGTATCTTGCTAAGCCTCGAGTAATTGTTTTTCCATACTGTTACCTTTTTTTTTCAAGCCTTGCTGCGACCCCACGGATTTACTGCGGTTTTATATAATCTTTTGCAGTTGTTCTTCTCCATGCATTTTGAGTAGTGTTGGTTTGTGTGTACTGCTGCTGTTCTTATTTCTGTTGTTGGTCTGTGTTGATGTCAATCTCCCTCCCTCTAATGTCAGCATGACAAGATTTGACATTGAAGAAACTGCAATAATTGCAACTCAATGTGACAGACAAGCACATTTTTCTTTTGAAAGGAACATTTTTTATCACATCAGCTAGGCTAGAGGTTTCAAGGTAGTCTGTTATCTTCCTTTTTTCCACTTTTCACAAGCCTCTGCAAGAATTCAAAATTATTCATGCATACATTGTCACAAGGCCCCTCCATTCCCATGTATCTTTAGACGTTTACTCATTCGTGCACTTTTTTTTTTTCTTTTTTTTTCTTTTATCCCATCTTAACTCCCCGACAAAAGAGAGCTTCTGAAATGATCCTTGAACATGCCCGTTTCCCATCCATCCCGATTGTCTCTTCGTTCACCCCCAACCCCTCCCCCCGAACTGACTTCATGCCCTCCTCCCCCCGCCCGGGATTTCGTTGGTGACAACACTACCAAAGACTACACAGACAGAGTGCAACTATTTCGTTACCTTCAAGGAAGCCAGCAAAGAATGCGCATTAATTATATGATTAACGAAATCTGGTCATGTTTGGTTGCCAACTTTCACATTTTATGGCAAACGTTTCGATAACGTCAAAGCTTATATCAAACAGGCCTGGAAATGTTCCAGACATGTGCTCAAGGGGGAGGGGAATAAAACAAACAAATTATCTCCCAAATCGTTGATTTCAAACGTTAAGAAAACAAACCAGTGATAATCTCCATTTCATTTATCACAATCCACATACACAACCACAATCATAGTCAGCCCAGTCTAAAAACGAAGGCCTGGCAGGGAATTTCCCAAAGTAAACAAAAAAGGATGGGCTAACCTTTTCCACGGTAGTCAAGCACAAAGTCGTGGTCATATAACAAGGGCGCTGATTTGGGTGCTTGAAGTTCAATGGAATACAGACATGACCATGTAACTGTAACCAAATGTGGACGCTACACTTAATGGCCCTTGATGCTCATGAAAACTGCGACAATCAGAAGAGAAGCCTATAGAAAAGTAGCCTTAACAAATTCAAACGCGAAAAGACGTCGGACAGATCCATTAAGGCAGTTATTTGTCTGTTATAATCTTCTACAGCGTGGCATGTGAAAGTGTGAAAGGCACAGAGGTGATAACGTAACGACGTCAATTCTATTTGCTCAACTGCTGTACCAAATCCCCTGTAATACAGAACATAACAATAAAGATTACAGCTCGAGTTTGAGGTGCCTGCTGATTGGTCGAAGACAGAATTATAAATGCATATTTAATTTTGTAACGATAACATAAAAGGGGGGCGCGGAGTAATTCGTGTATTGAATCTCCAAACACAAAAAAACAGAAAAAAGAAATAAAGTAGTACCTGTGCTAAAAAAAAATCTAAATCTAAAACAAAAAAATACCAACGCAAAAATCACACTTCTTCCTGTCCATTATTAATGGTGCAAAACGAATGCCAAGCATTTCTTTGAGATAGGGGGAAAATGACATTTCGAAGGGAGAAAATATTTTCGTTGGCATCAGAATGCAAGACAATGGTGTTATGTGAAAGGTGATCTAGTATAAAGCAGCAAACATTACAGCAATATCATAACTTCAATTATTCATTGCATGGAGGTATCCACCACGAGATGCAAATCAACAACCAGCTCTCAACTCCTATGCAGTAATCGAATATAACAACATTCTGAGAGAAACAAGAATTCTATATTACTAAGAACCATTTGACACCGCCATAGAGGGGTCAGCAATGTCTCCGCAATACACAGTGATCCATGTCGGCGATGTCGTAAAGCCCATTTATTTCAGTCATAAAGCCCATTTATTTCAGTTGTAAAGCCCAATTATTTCCATTTTTTCTTCAATCAGATAATAATTAGATAATCATCATGTAATCTGTTCAGAAACAAACATCCAATCATTGGCTGACAGCCTACCAATGCAGTATTATCATTCCATTTTTCTCTCTCAGTACAGTTGGTGGCTCGCAGGAGTTCGGTTATGTCAAAACCTCTGTAATAAGATATACGGCAGGTGTTTGAACTTGCAATATCCTGACATAGTTCAATAACCACATCTGTGTTTACTGATGTTCCTTCGTGTCTGCAATATATATAGACGTCTCTGTGAACAACAGAATTGTAATCTTATCGCATTTCTGCGTCAGGAGGTGAAGAAAGCCCGAATCTTTATGTCGCCACGTTACCTAACGCTTCCAGTTTCCCTATTTTAAATACATGTATATAAAACACTATGAGCCACTTACATTTTAGAATATCCATTTTAGTACAACAAGAATAAGATTTACCGTCATTAATTCGAGGTCAAAGATTTCTAAGGGCCCACCATTCATTTGTCCATCACACAGTCTATTAGTGGCAGGAGGGTGAACATACCGCACATAATGTTCACTTGGATATTCACTGACACTATCTCAATTTCTTACACACCCAGCCTTCATAAACTGAAGTGTACATTCAAACCATTCAGACTGATTACTTTTCACACTCACTCCCCTCAGTTTCTCTGAAGTTTGCATCTTTCACCTTCTTACTCTGTCTTTTTCCATTTTAGTAAAAATAAGCTTCCGAAAATTCGTAATTAGAAGGCTACACCTGTCTCTACTGATCACTTCCTCCTTTACCAAGCTGTTCATCTGTCTGTTTGTCCATCTTTTCCTCAAATTTTTCCTGAGTTAAATTAATCATTTCCAGATTTTGTTCCGAATGTTTTAACGTTTTCGCCATTTTATACAGATTTCATTATCATACCTTATGAGGCCTAAATATCTATGATTTTACGTCTTTCGTCCCTCTACCAAGAGAAAATGGCAGGTTTGAACGTCTACCATGTTACACGAAATATGCTTATTAAGCAGGGGTTGCTTAAACCCGACAGTAATGGGTGTAAACGTATCACTTGCACATTCATCTGTTTCACATTTCAGTGCCAAGGTAGACCCTGATGTCATTTCGTCCCATTTCCCTTGTAATCCGATCAAAGATGTGACCAGTCTCAGGAAGATCACTGGTCGAATTTTCCGTGGAACCACAACTGCGGATAGAACAGCTGAGCACATGGAATGAAAGAAGAAAAAAATGGGGACAAGGGAATGCTAAGGTATTAAGATCTCTTTTTATGGGCCAACGTGATTGATTTATTAAATTAATTTGCGCAAACTAACATGTGACGTGCATGTGAAGCTACATTTCAAGACGGCCGTAAACTCGGGTGTACACTCGGTTGATATAGGACGCATAAGACAGCAGGGCGGGCCGCTGGAAGTATGAGTTGGAGGAAAGAAAATGCTGCCATGAAGGCACCTATTCCTTCGCATTCCAACTCACAAGAACTCAAATTTTACTGTCTTTTATTGAACAGTATCAATTTACGGATTTGCAGAATCTTTTTCATCTTTGATATCGTTTTATCCTTTCATACTATTTTCAAGTGCAGCAAATTTCTTGCTGAATGCCAAAAATTTTAATCAAGATGGCATGTGGAATATGCCACTTACAATGAGAAACTCGCGTCTAATTAAACCGTAGATACACGATTTCTCAGATGACAACAGTCATAGTGATGTCATGACTAGTTGAACCGACAACTGCACTGCCGACATGAACACTCAACAGGCGCTAAAATCGAAACTCCCTTCAGCTAGGACAAATACCACTGCAACTGCATTTAAACAATTAATGTCGTTCTAAGGTACGGCCATGGGGAAAATCAATGACCCACAGGTAGTAGAAACATTCCCAATGTTTTCACTGAAATATTGATTGTACAAAACGAGGAAAGTTTCAACCGTTAATGCAGAACAGAAGGCCTCTGGTTTTGCAAAGTCAAGAGGTCGCGTTATTCCATCCGAAAGTTGATGGTGAAGAATGAGTATATCATGATGGATATTTCTGTGATCCACTAGAAGTATGATGAGGGTTTCACCAGAAAAATCAACTAGAAGATACTCGTGTTTCACAGCCAGTCAGTCTCTCTCTCTCTCTCTCTCTCTCTCTCTCTCTCTCTCTCTCTCTCTCTCTCTCTCTCTCTCTCTCTCTCTCTCTCTCTCTCTCTCTCTCTCTCTCTCTCTCTCTCTCTCTCTCTCTCTCTCTCTCTCTCTCTCTCTCTCTCGTGTTTGTGTTTTACAGCTCTTTGTGCTCAACCGTTTAGATCTTTTAACTCGTGCGTGCGACGGTTTTCAACTTTTAATGCCCTAACATAGGCCTAATCACAAAACCAAATGCCTAAAACCAGCAAAATCTTACTTTTAAATTTTTCTTTTTTATTTTGGTAAGGACTGGTTTCGCATGACTGGTCATTTTTGATTTGTACCTTATCATCGCTGCTATATACATGTACCGGTACATATAAAAACTGAAGGAGAAAAAAAAAAGACGCAAAAACAGCATGAGAAGTGGCTCTTTTAAAACTACTTCAAGTAAAGATTATAACTATTCTTCTATTTACCTAGGGGCGATTCTGATCTTTGACGCGTTTAGAATAGGCAGTGAACAGTCTACAGACGAAGTATAACTTTTTCATGTTCTTTAGATAAGCGGGGGGCTAAAGCTACAGGTGGAAAATGAGAAGAAAAAAAAAAAACATTCTGAAAGCTCCTAATTCCGGATCTGAGTTTTGGAAAAATCTATGCAAAACATTTCGAAAAAAAAAATCCCTATGTCATCAAAAGCTTGATAATTCTGCACAACTCAGCAGGCTATCGGCCATACACCTTTTTCACAGGTATTCTGCATTCGCAAACAAAATTCATCCTCAGTTTTATCTTTTACGGGCGTGATTTATACATAGCAACGCCAGCAACATTCTGTCCATTATATGCATTGAAATGCAACGGCAACGCACTATTCTATAGAGTTTTTCGACACCTTCAGTCTGTCCCAAGTTATGTCAAAGCATTCTGCAGTGTCAGGCCGTGCACAGATTTTGCACTGAGAAACGATTCACTAAACATTTTGTATGTGTATCCGCTTTATTTTTTCCGCTAATGGAAACACATACAGAGTATAAACTTGGGGACAGTTCAAAGGCTATATATAAGGCTTGAAATATTTCCTAAGTATAGGCCTAAAGCTATGAAATAGCTGTAGAACAGCCATGCAGAAAACTGCAATAGAGATATGATTTTTATCGAAACATAAAAGTGATTATAGCAGCCAAAAATAGTCACAAAAAACATGGTGCACTGAGAAAGTAATGTTAAACTGCAAGAAAAGAATGAATTCTAATGAAAATTTGGGAATCAACATGGTAACCAGAAATAGTCTCAAAGAACGTGGTAGACTGAAAACCTAATGTTGAAATGCAATAAAAGAATGAATTATAGTGAAATGAGGACCAAAATAGTTTCAGCAAAACATGGTGCATTGGTTAAACTAGTGTAAAAGATAATGCTAGCAATGATTCCATAAGTGATGGATGACTGTACTCTTCCTTGTCTGAGATAAAAGCTTTAAAAGGGTGATGGGAATAATTCCCTGCAGGGTTTAACACACACTACCAACTTGTCTGTGACAGGGTCACAATGGAGAATAGCCTATTCTGCGGTCTGCTCAATAATTTAGAGCTCAACTTTGTCCAAAGAAGAAATGCCCATGCTCTTTCAAATCTTCACCTTCTAATCCTTTAATTTAAAGTTATGCAATAGTCTCTTCAGCAAAGCAGCAGCACATGGCAACAAATACTTTTGGCAACAGATGGAACCCATGCACCATTGTGGGCAGAACCTCAAAAGTTTGATGTTTATATTATGTGTTTACTAACCTGCCAAGGTGTAGTCCATATCAAAGCCGAAGAACTTGACTTTTTCTAACATTAGGCTCCTATTCACAAATACCCTGTGGAATGTGATTCGTAATTGATTAATGCTGAGCATCTCTGTTGGTCTCTGGCCAACTCTTCTACCATGTTTTTCTCTCCCCTCCCCCTAACTTAATTCTTCGTAAGCTAAAACAAAGAGCATTCTTTAGCATGCAAGTATTGAAAGATCACTGTTGCAGTCAGGTCTTTCTTCTGTTCCTCAAATGTGATGACCCCAATCTATTTCCAGTCTCAATGAAAACAGCATTTTCCAAAGGTTTGTGTGCCATCTTTAGAATCAGAGTAACTAAGTTATGTCCATGCCACATCCTTGTCTAAATAAAAATTTGCATAGAATGAAAGTGCGTTTCAGCTTTGATTCTGGTTACAATCTCTGCACCCATCAAGATTCAGAAATTTTTCAACATCATATTACTAAATTTATGCATTACTGTATGGATGCTTGGTACATTCTCACCTTTTGTTGGGCTCCCTCTTGTACAGGGACCAGGGTCCTCTAGCGGCCGTATCAGAGGATGTACTCATGTTTCTTGATTAAATTGTTTGACAGCACCTGCGAAATATAAATGAAAAGAAAATGAAAAGAAAAAAGAACTACAAGAAAAAAAATCTCCAATAAAAATATGAAAAATGTTTGCATCCTGTATATTAAACATCATTTCTGAATTTACTATGTAAAACGTCTTTCACTACCTTATTTCCCTAACTTATTTATTTCATTACTTTACTTGTCATATGACATTGCTCTTGATTTTCTGGCAAATGATTTCGTCTAGTGTTTTTGTTACACATTTTGACACACAGACAACTTCAGCTAACAATAAAAATGCTTCAGAAATGTGAGTCAAAAAATTAATGATCTTTCCAAATACAGAAAATTTGGTCAGTTGTCAACTGATGATAAATGTCTGTCACACATAAGTTTTACAACAGGTATATTTTGTTTTGTCAAACTCTTGTCAGTGGTTTGACAGAATTATCACACTGCTAAATGCATTGTATCACACAGTGGAAACACAACTTCACAACAGTCATTTATGATGTAGATCTGTTTGAGATATCCCACAGTCACTAGTACAGCTAGGACTTGTGCAAACAGAACGCTGCCGCAGAATATATCCCATGCTCCTCATTCTGAAGAACAATAATTAATTAAAATTTGCACATTTTTCCTATGCATACATTTAATAGCTGTCATAGAATTTACACATAGAAAAAAAAAAACATGCAACCAACAGATAGCAAAGTCCCTATGGCTTACTGTGAACCCTGAGTGTGTTTACCGGTAATACGAAACCCTGGAGATCTGCTTTCTACACATCACTGATTCAACACAAATAATGCACATTCACAATAAAAAACCAAAACTACACAATCATCAAACACCTCCTAAGCCTGGTTACATTTATTTGCAAAGGTTCATACCTTTATGCATCATCACTCTGCCATGAATCTGCATGTATGTAGTCCTATGATTTCAGTGTTAGAAATGCTGTGTCACAAGTCGTGTTAATGTTAAAGTGTTATTGAGGGATTTACTATCATAAATGCAGACCGTGCCTATCATTTAAAACTTCATAAATTCTATTCTGCAAAAGAAAAACACATAGTGATATTCATAACAGTGATATGCAGAGCAATAAAACACAACACAATGCAGTGATTAAAAATCTTTTTTTTTTGTAACTTCTGATTGGTTATGCAAGTTCCTGAGTTTTACTTTAGATAGGGGTCTCAAATTAGCAACAAACCATCATATCCACATGTACCGTTTACCATAATCATGATAATGAATAAAGAGCTAGCAGCTAGTGGCCAGTGGTCCTGAAACCTTTATATTCTCTGGTACATGAAGTATATAAAACAACACAGCTCACTCTGTACCTGGATATGTCCCTTGTTCATGAAATGCACTGACCGAATCTAGGAAGTTGCTTTAATCACCTTCTACATGCATAGTAAAGCCTCATTCATAACAAATACTTTAAACAGATGGCATGGAGTGAAAATCTATATAATTTACATAACACATCAAGCCAAATGCATTAATGTTGAACGAGAGCCAATGCTATACAAAATAAATGTTGGCGCACATATTGCATATTCCAACATTAAGTACCTCAGATGTTGGACATCTGCCTATCCCACTGCTAAAACTAAAACCAGAAACTGAAACTTAATGCTTGAAACCAGCCACAAGCTGATGTCTCTGCCACAAACAAGTAGCTTGTTTTACCACCAGTCCATGAAGCCCAAATTACTGGCTACACAAGCTCTGGCAGCCTTGTATTGATTTTGTGAGTAAAGACACCCAGGAGGGAACCTGACTATCAATAATGTGAGCTGTTTGCCTTGGTGCTGTATTGAAGTTTAGGTAATCATAGAAAACCAGTATTAGGACTAAAAGCATGGGAGCTGATGGGGCAGTTTCCATCTTTGAGCCTCACAAAAAGGATTCATTAAGTACTCCTGATTTACATGTTTATGGGCAGAGGGTGATGAGAAGTAGCCACGTACACCTTCCTTTTCAATCACATTAATTATTCCCTTATGACCTACCTGTCATTTAAATTTGTAAGAACTTTTTTTCTCAGTTTTAACTGCATGTACTTAGGCCTACTTTCCAGTTCCACTGAATTGACAGAAAGTGTGAAGGTAAATTAATAATTGCTCTTGCATTGTAGCATTTTTTTCTCAATTTTGTTGTTTTTGCTATCCACAACCATAATGTTTAATTTCTCTAGACAAATACTGCCATTTTAAGTCAAGAGGAAGCTCAGTGACTGACTCTAAATTTTCAGAAGCATGAAATCAGTGTTTGACTGAGTAATGAATTTCCTCACATCGAGGAAACATCTCTTCTCTGGTATTTGATGACTGCACTGAAATCTGAGAAATTTTAAGGCACAGCAAGATTAATTGTACTTACCAGTCCACTAATATTTGCTCACTCCTTTCTCTTTTTTTGCATAATTTCTATCTCCCTGACTTCCCATATGCCCAGTGCTGTTACAGCAACTGATCCAGCCACTTAACTATTGGTTGATTCATCCAAGGACCCATTTATCAATCCTGCCATCCATACATACCTATTCATAGGCCTGCTTGTTCTTATCTATGCAACCATATTATATTATATATTATAATATTATATATAGAGGAATAAAAGTCAAGAATGTATCATATACAACCATAAAAACATGTGCAGGATTACAAACAGCTATTTGCAATCATCTGTTAAGATATTGTCTTTGGACATCAACATTTTGTCCCTGCAGTAAAAAAAAGGTCTCCACGGCTATATATAATCTGTTATTGGAATTTATACATTTTATTTTGAATTGGAACAGAAATAAAATAGTGATTTTGGTACATTTATGAACTGATGTGGAACTTACCCACACTGGAGAGAAGAGTTCTAGATGCATTTACAGAAGCTTAAAAATCCAACTTGCCATAGCAACACGAATAAAAAAATCAAACCAATGTGGTAGCTTTCTTTTTCCCTCTACCCCAAAGTAGACTGGGACTACAGGCAGCTCATACTTCAAAACAGGATGCATGAGAAAAACAAGTTCTGTGACAGTTTGTAAACCTTCAAAAACCAATATCAGGGACCAAACACACTCATAACAGTTGTTTTAAAAGTATACAACAATTTCTGGTTCACATTGCAAAGTTTGACTTTGCTGACACTTTTGCGACTATACATGTCTTGCATATATATGCAATCAGCAATCTGAAATTTCATAAAAAGTGAACATAGAACCTAATAATATGGCTGGCAGTTCACATATCAGTCTGTTGAGCAAAATATAAGTTTCAACCTGTTTCCATCCACACATACCTTCAGGCAAAAAAGTCACACAAAAAAAGTGTCTGAGTAAATTTTTCACTTTTCAACAATGCATTCTTTCTGTGAATGCACAGCACAGAATGAAACACTCATTAAGCCTCATGCATTAATTCAGAAAGCCTGTAAATCATTACCGAAAGAAATCATTGTTTAGCTTACTCCTGGTTCTGCAAATTTATTTTTAAATATAATACATGTATTGATAAATTTGCACTGCTTAAAAAAAGCACGCAATAAGCACTCTTGACAAAGACAAGGTAAGCAATTACATTGTAAACTGTGCATCCCTCTAAAATGCAGTCCTAGAGTGAAGATTTGTTATAACAATTAATGTGACAATGAATATACTTTATAAACTCCCATTTATATGCAATTTCTGGTTCTAATATCAAACAATTCATCCTGTCCAGCATTGATGATATCATGCAAACTTATTTTTTTCTTTGAATGATACTTGACTGAATCTGCATGGATTTGGGGGAAATTATCATGATTTACTTGCATCATGAGACTTCCAAATGACTGATTTCAGCTATCAAATTCCACAATTCAGACAAAATGGATGTCACTTTTTCACACATACACGAACACGATCCACAGTCTCCCACCCCAATCCATGCACAAAATCCTTTGGTATAATAATACTGGTTACCTGATATGAAGCCATTACATTATTTTATTCATGGTTTTGGTCCACCATTTTAATTTGAGAGATGGAGAGCTTACAGAGTTTTGTGGAATGACAAACATACATAGCCTACATAACATAAGTTCACTTTGACCATTACTTCGGTAGGGCCAGATCAATAGGATATAGCATGTTTATCAATGCAGGGATATTGACAAGTTCAAGTATCCTATAGAGTTGCAGAAAAGAGTTCCAACTGGATTTACCTGTTTGTGCAGCATGTGCCTCTTCTGCCATACCTGACAAATCATTTGGAACTGGAAAGGGGGGGGGGGGTGTAATTATCAGTACCTCTCTACTCCAGCTAGTAAGCCATCACACTAGCAATAAAGATTTAGTTCATGTCACTCCTTTTAAAAAAGGATGTTACATTGTTGACGTATGTTCAAATCCACTCATAACTGCAAGTTGTTAGTGCCGCAGTTCTAAACACTGCTGTGATATTTTTTTTCTCTCATTACAATCTGCCGCTTTCCTACTTGCTGAATACCGGTATTTATCGTCATTGTTATGCCCATCCCGGATCAAAAAGTTACGAAGAAATTTGCAATGGCAATGCATGACAATATGTAGCTAAACCTGCTTGATTCATGTATACTTTGCAATGATTGCTGCTGCGTGGTTTGATGACAAAAACAAGAGAATGTGGCATACAACCCACCTTACTTTTGTCGGCGAGTATTGTTTACAATCTGTTGAATGCGGAAGTGATTGAGAAGAGGTTACTAAAGAATAGAGTAGCCTCCCCTGGATTCTGAAACTATTATATTTATCAACCTTGGTAAGTTAGGATTTAAGAAGTACATGTAATAACAATAATAACATTAAGGGTGTATTCATCCGAAACAGACATCCAGTGAACCTAACATTCTTCTAGTTAAACATGGAGCTGTATGTAATAGATGTTTAGAATAGATTACAACTGATATTCTAGAGAGCTTCAGCAACAATTAAGTATTTTTATTTAGCTTAGAAATATGAAAGTTTAAAATAACAAACTAAAGAACACGTAATGATCTCTCACGCAAAATATCTAGATCTAGCTTTAAAACCTATTTTCTGGCGTTTATGATAGAGTGTAATGTCCGGGTAGGGCCAATGGCCAACTACGGCCGTGGTCTAGAGACAAAGTACCTAGTCTTCTCGGATAAGGACGACAAAATTCGGAGGGCCGTGTGCACGTTGGCAGTTGGAAATCGAAAAGAGCAGGCCAAACAGGCCGCTGCCCGGGTAAAATCAAATAAAATTCATCCCTACCACTCCCTCTCCCTCCCCCCCCCCCAAAAAAAACCGCCGACCGGGGCTGCACTGTGGCGACGATGTACCTGCTCCAATTGTAACTGGGAGCAATGACACAAAGGCCAATTTTCCAAATGGGATTAAAGTAGTATACAAATACAAATACAAAATGACACAAATCGCAGCAGTGAACAGGCTCTTTTAGGCAAACCTCCCCTAACTTAGATATTTTTATGAGCGAAACATAAAATGTTTCATTCGTAGGCTACATGCGTACATCCCTGATAAAATACTGTTTTCCAGATCTTTTATATTGTTATGCATGCAGCTTCGCAGCATGTTTTATTGTTTTTCTTCTAACAGTTTCCATTCGCTTTGGATTGAATTAAATTTTGCATAAGAATTCATCATTTTTGCTGCGTGAACGAAGCAAATATTCAATGCCTAGCAGCATGTACTATCATTTTTCTCATACAATTGAAAACAATTAACGCCAAAATATACATTTGAAATGACAACATTGATTATTTATGGTTGAATTCTTTTATTTGGTTTGTTTCACGTAACCTCACAGAACTTGCACTTACCCGAAATTTTATTTTTATTTCGTCTTTATCGGAAATTCCAAAGTCAACATTTGGCTAAAAGAAAAAGCCTCGCGTAAGAAATAATGCCCAAACTTGCTGCGGTCCCACCGTTTTTATGTGGTTATTGTAATATTTCGGAAATTCCAAAGCATTTTGAACACACATAATAGGGTGCGGTTTTGGCATCGATGCTGGGAGTGGGTATGGCATGCAAACAACGAAGTTCTTTAGGGTGACGTAAGTAAGACCAAACACACGAAATACCACAAGACCGGACAGTCCCCTCTTCGCAAAACGTGTCTACGAACGTGACAAAGGCCCTGCACACTCCGGCGCTTCACTGGCGCTTCGTTCACTGTATCTTATTATTAAAAAAGAAATAGTGGCGGGAGTAATTCATTGTGGTGCAATTTTGACCAAGTTAATTTTCCGAAGTATCAACGAATCCAGTCCAATCGCTTTTGTAGCGACCGATTGTGTTGATTCAAGTTTCAAGTATTTTTAAATTAAAAGTCGCAAAAAAAGTAAAATAGAATGATCTTTGTTTTGGCTCCCAACAGTAAGCCCACTGCACCGGAAACGATGTATTAATACCTGTTCGTTCGGTGCGGGCAATTTCCTTACCAGAAATGAGTGCGCTCTGATGTGCATGAAATCTTTAGTAAGAATAATTATGGGAAGCTTTCTAGACCAAAAGGAGAGGGGGGGGCGGTGGATTCACAGGTTTATCCCGGTATTGCCGGGAACTTCATCTAGTTTGCATAGAAAATAATACACACCACCGATCGGTTTCGCTTCCAGTGGCAATTCCAGTGTCGTGTTATAAAAATAATATGCAATATCTCATGTAGAATGAGTGACCCCATAAAACAAAGCACATAAAAAAGGTGGATGAGAGAAAGAGAAAGAGAGATTTTTCATTTACTTCTGTCCTTTCTTATTCCAAAATTATACTTATGAGATCTATCTTCGGTAAGATGGTAAGTTAATAAACAATTTTGTCCTATTGCTACAACATTTAAAATTTAAAATGTCCAGAGGTTTCCCACAGAGAATTACGAATATAATTACAAAGAAAGTGATTTCTATTTTGGTCTCGAGTGGTGGCTGACCAGTGAATAAACTCAGTGTTTTCTCTATATTATATGGGCCATTGTTGACATCTCTCACATATTCGCCACTAGGAGGCGGTGCGAAACTCCTGAATGCAAAACGACAGAGCCGTCACCACATATCGTATTTAGTATCTTTGTTGAAAAAACTAAAGAATGAAACAAAGCCAATGATATAAAAAGATTTAGGAAATGTCTATGCATAACAGTGCCATGGTTTCTTTGGTACACAGGGCTGACCTATTCAAGACATAGGCCTTTGAGCGGCATTTACAGTGCAAGGGGGGGGGGGAGCGGCGCGAGGTGGGGTTAAGTAAACAATGCCCATTTCAAATAACAGATCCTAAGCCTTTATTCCAAATGATGAGGGAGTAAATTCGATAATTAATGGTCTCGTCATTTTGTGTTGTGTGAAAAAAATCAACCGCTGGTATCATTATCAATTCCATCACCATCAGCCTCATCACCAATATCTTCATCAGCTACTGCCCATCCTCCACCTCCCCAACCTTTTATTGTTGTTGTTTGCTCTGTTCATCGTGAATATTATTTCAAAACTACTACGTGGTATTACTTATAATTACTTGCCCGTGTTCCCAATTTTGAAGATGGACATCCAGTGTCGTGACTGTTAAAAAAAAAAGTATTTGAAGTATTTACATGTATTTACTGCAGCTCTTGTATAATAATATAATGTAAACAATGGCGTGACGTCCGATCTGTTTTGATAGTACTTTATAAATATGTTCTAGAAATTTGACTTGATTTAATACCAATAGATAGTTTTCATCTCTTATTAGGTGTTGTAAAAATGGTTGTTTGCCTCTTGGAGGGCTGATTTTGGAGGGAGTCGTTATTTGTTCATTTGGTGATACTTGAAGATAATTGTGGTCAGTGGGATGGATGGAGTTGGTGGGTTTAATTGTGGTGATGGTGGCGTAATTATGTTGGTGGTGGTGCTCTGTGTATACTGTAGGACTGTAATAAAAGTGTTTATTTACTGCAGTTCAAGCACTTTTTGTAAAGATCGTGCATTTTGAAAGAGCAGTTATAATTCATGTATACACAGCAACGTTGGGTGGGGGATGTACGCATTAGTGCCAGTGTTGAGAATTAGCTATCATTTCCTGGCCCAGCCTACTCCTTTTGCCCCACCTGTCTATAATTGTTCATGGTACTGCTAAATTTTTGTCAGTCATACTGTGTCATGTTCATCATGAAAGTATGAAATTAAGCAAACTTTATTGCTCACTCATCTCTGATCGCTGGGAACGTTAAGGCCGGATATGGCATCACTTTTGTAATCATTTCCCTTCATCTGGCCGGAAGTATGTGGCAATTGGTACCTGGTGGTCAGTTTCACCTGGACATTCTTCCCTCTGGGAAAGGCAGTTTCCTGGACTTGTTTACTGAATTCAGAGTCTGCTGTAGTTGTGGTCAGTTCTGGGATTTGTTGCAGCTAAACGCCAGTGAAACAGCACTTAGAGATGGGTCAAATAGAATTCCTTCCTCGTGAATTATACTGGTTTCATCAAAAGTGCTCGATTCTATCGGCTATCTGCCAAGATTTGGGGTGGACGCTCGGGAGGCCAGACCAGACCAGACAGGCTTGGATAATTAATTATGATATGCGGCCCGTTCTCTGTTAACGTAGGTAAGCGGAGTTCCTGCCCTGCCCGGCCCAGACCAAAACTGATTATGAAGTAATTAAACATTATGAGCTATGGTTGCCCAAGTGCACGTGGGCCCACTTCAGTTCGCTCGGGACGATGAAGTTGCTGGGTGAGAAAATAGTAATAGAATCAAGACAAGGTAGATCTGCGCGCGCATGCCACGTGGTACACGGGCATGGGAATGGCAAGATTTATTTGGCGCGCGCGGAAAGGTCGCAAAATAAAATGGAGTAGTACTGTAATATTGATCATTGTTGCTCTCCCCCCCCCCAATCCCCCCCCCCCCCCGCAATGATTATTGCTTTGGTTCGGTGAGTAATTGAAATCAAAACTCAGTTTCTAGGCTAAAAAATTCGAAAAAAATACGATATTCACAAACTCTCAGTATAAAGATTTCACACCAGACTCCGAAAAGGAGGCTAAAGTTAAATAATGCGTTTGCTAGATAGGAGTTCAGCCTCTAACCTGAGAACAATGAAAAGAAAGTGCGCGAAATATAAGCACATATGAATTATTAATTCATGGGGGGGGGGGGTGAACTGTTAATAGTTTTTATTGCATGAAGCCGTATTTCAGGTGCGATTTAAATGTAATAATACCAGTTGTTGCACTTTTATTGGATAAGAATACAGGTGTTGCTATAACTATAACGCCCATCAAGCTGGTGAAAAATATTCTCATTTTTCTGTCTCACAGAAACTATTTTGTTTTAAACACATCACTAATAAGCGGGATCCAGGCCAGGTGCGTCTTAACGGTCCCAGATGCTTTTGCTGCCATGGGATAGCCGCTTTACGTTGCTGGTATTTTTCCTTACGAGACCATAAAAACTCAGCGTAGGTTTGCTCGATTTGGTGCCAAATGAGGCGTATTGGTACTGGGCAGACTGAGAGAAGTTCTGCTTTGAGCAATGTGAATTATTGTTTTTATGATTCTACACTGACGCGCAATTGAAAGGCTTCATGTCTGATTCTATATCCCCAATCATCAAGACGAGGTAGTGAAATTCCCTAAATCTATTAACTTTGCCCAGTTTTGGTGAGGACGTTAATTCAGTCACGTGAGCTTCATAATCAACACATACATCCGCCTTACTGTCACGTTTTAGCAGGCATAATGTTTTGGGGTTAAAGAATTTGTTGACTTTATTTTGACCACACTACATATTATGATGAATTTATTTGAATGCCGTTCTTGATAAATCGTGTCTTGTCTTCAATTTGTCTGGACAGCTTTGGTAAGCTGTAAGCCCCCTCCTCCCTCTCGTCCACCCCCTCCCCCCGTACCCCACCCCCTGCATCTGACCCATACACATCACACACTAACCTACGCTGCTCCAGTCAAAGTAGTTGGAAAGTAAAAGTCTATGGCCATCCTTGACCGAAGGAGGCATATATCAAAATATGGATTCAGCACTGTGAATAGGACTGGTAGCCTTTCTGGCATAAATCTGAAAGTCTGAATCACAAAAACATCATTAATTTTTTTTTCTGTTAGCTAATTAAATAGGACAGCAGGTGAGGTAAGGGCTTTGCCAACGTTATGAAGTAAAAGAGTAAATAAATTACCAGAAGACATCTGCGCGGTGTAAGTGTGTCCAGAGTGGAGTATGAACCTACGGATATACTCTGGGCAAAGAATGAAGTGAGCCAAATAGGAATTTACCTAATAATCGTCTTTTGGAATAGGCTTTGTATAATAAGAGTAGACAAAAGGGCGACGGAGGACAAGGTGACAGGCAGGTGGCATTTGTAATTATTCCTAAACTAGAGTAAAGGCCAAACGAAATTGTTTTCAAAGAAAATCAAATGGAATCAACTGATGCTTCGGATTTGGAAGATCAGAAAAGCTAACCTAGATCTACTGGTGATGTTTTCATTTAAATCTTGATACTCTACTTTGTCCCTCTCTTCAAATCTATTCTAATTGTTGTTGTTGTTGTTGTTGTTGTTGTTTTGTCTACTTTCAACCCATTTCTCCTCCAGACCATGAATTTGCGCCTGGCTTCCCTCTGTCCTTCTTCATGTGAGAAACTTTTGTTTTAGAAGGTCATAAGTGTGGCCTGCTGTTCTTACTGTTGCTGTTTTTTTCCCTCTTTATTGCAAACTCTTCTGCAGTTTGTTTCCATGCTTACCCAGTCCTACACCCACCGCAATTTAAATTAGTCATTAGCAGTTATTTTCTAAAACTTTGTATTTTGACCAAAGAAAGCTGCGCGGGTGGTTGATGGGCGCTACTGCTATTGTCTCCTTCTGTCCTGTCGTTCTATTTTATTCTGTTTGTCGTCGTGTTTCTTCCTGGCACCATGTGACCGTTACCATGTGGACATGCATTCTGTAAACGCAAACTCAGACCCAAACAGATAGCTGCACTGGAAATTCGGGCCTCATACTTTGCGATAAATTGAAAATTCTCGCTAAACTCAGATAAATTCGTTTGTGACAACTTTGCACGTGAAATACCACAATTCCTAAAACATCATGTCCGACTGTTCTCAGTAGTCATGCGAACAGTCACATCTTGACAACGCCTGTCTCTCACTTCCGTTGCAAATGTCAATTTCTTTGCCTCCGCTGTCTTTCGCCTCAGCGATCAGTTTCCTCATTATCAGACTTCTGGACTAGGCACTGTCGACCTATGAGACTTATTATCGTGATAACGACATGGACCATTTGATACCCTGTCTTTAAGACAGCCAACCTTATACCCCCTTCATTGCGATTGTGTTTGAACGTGTCATAAATGTTTGTTGCTGTGGGTCTTGACAGGTCGGTTCTCACGCTCTACGTCACAATGTTTCATTTGTCCAGTAGCGACATCCTCTCGTTGTGATGTCCATGTAAAAGGTACTGTATTGAAGTTAGGAAAGGGGTACTTGTTACTGGAGAGGGACATGGGGGCTGGGGGGAGAAACAAAGAATTTATTTATTTATTTATTTACTTATTTATTTACTTACTTATCACTATAAATTTTAAAACTGATTTCAGAAGGCTAAATATTAGTCCTCACCTTGAGGACACACGTACTCTATCATTGTAGCACTGAAAGATGCAAAATAACGTTTCTGAAATGAATGAGACAGGACAAAGTACTTCACTATAATTATTGTCATGTTAACTAGCTTCCCACTGATTTATCTGTTTCCCATAGCTGATTATATCTAAGAAATAGCTGGCGGCAAGACAAGTTGTGATTCATCATAACATTAAACTGAATAGGGTCACTTAATATTGTGTCCTTTGATAAAGATCATATCAGATAACTGGAGGGGAGACATTCATTTTGATTGTCACTGAGGACCCACCATCTTTTATTTAAATGTCATCAGGTGCAAACGTGAAGACAATATTGGTTATAATTCTCTGCCAGCAAGGTCGTGAATGTTATACTTTCCTCTTCCCGCAAGCTTATAGAAAAACAATTTCTATTATTGCTAAGCCCGACTTATTAGAGATTTTAATTCTTTAAGGGGTTTAAGCTTTTAATCGTGAGCTTGTAATTCCCCTTGACCCCAAATCCCCGCCGGGGATAGTGAAGCAGCCTGCAGAATGCCTGTATATGAGCTTGGACTGTGAAGTGGTTATCTGCGGGAGGAAACATGGAAGATGCAGGCTATTTGGTGACGGCACTCTATCCTCAGGCTACAGGCCATAAAGTACCTCTTTTCCTGATACGAATCTACCATTGTGCACCATTAGCACAACCAGTTCTTTTTGTCCTCTATCTTGTCCACTGTTTGTCCTGACAGACATGTACAGTCACGGGTCAGGATCATAGAGGTTTGCACAGTTTCTCGGGTAGTGGCCATAATGAAATGTCCGCGCCTAGTGTTCTTTTCAGATGATAGATACATAAAAATAGCTTCCCTGCTTGTTTTCATTTTTCATCACTCTCCCCCTTTCTTTTCCTTCTATCTGCCAGTGTGTGTATGGTACGGATATCTGAATACATGAATGTAGTTTTTGCCCACGGGTAAATGACAACGGGAGATGCCAGCGGCCAGCGAGTTGAGCGTAAATCAAAAGGGTCAGTTTTAACTCCAACTGGAAGAAAACATTATGAAATAGAGCGAAATCATTTTTCTTTCTATGCAAAATATCTGAGTTATGATATTAATAATATGCTTTTGTTGCCTTTTGCTGGAAATGTTGGATCTAAATATCCACACTCACCGCGAAACATAGACTCTGTGAAACCAGTAGGGCCTCTGGTGAAACTAACAAAAAGATTGGAGATAACACAGTAATAAAGGAATACAATGATGTGCGAAAACACGTGTTAATGTATGTATGGGCCGGCTTTTGGGAGTGTGTGTGTGTGTGCGCTTGAGTGTGTGTCTGTTTGCGTATGTGTTAGTGTGTGTGACCGACCTTCCATTCAATTATTTTACTACAGCGGCGAAAACCTTATGAACATCTGTCCCCCTCGCCAAAGGCTGAAGTCGCTGAGCCGAAAGGCCTGGACATTATGATGACAGGCTTCTTCACAAACCGTGTGACAAACGGAAGCCATACAGCCTCATTGTTCACTATGGTCTCTTGCCGTCTTCAGCCTTCAATAGCCCAGACTTGTAACGGTGCGACTGGTGGCCTAATATTGTACGACAGCTTCTGATATTGGTCAGCCCATACCCAGCCTTTGATGGGCTCTAGGATTTGACGATGTTCCCACGACAAGAAGGCTCTTTGAACATCGCACACGCTTGTACTATCAAGGTCACCTCTCGGCTTTTGCATCAGGTCGTTGCTAGGTTGAGTGCTTCAACTTGAAAAATAAGGTGTTACATGACTCTTCAAAGCATAATAGTCCTGAGTTTCTTTTTTCCCCTTTCTCAAATGGCTTTTCATTTTGAGTGAAAGAAGTGGCCTAGTTTACTTTTTTTGTTTGTTGATCTTTTGTTCATTTTCATTTGAATGTATTTGATGCCAGAAGTACTGCAATTGTTGATGTTGAGAATGGTAGTGGTGGTGGTTATGGTGGTGGTGTGAGTGAGGCTGAGGTTAGTGCTAATGTGCACGAAGCTGGGAACGAGACCAGCTGGGGTCACCAGGCTGCTATACCAAAAGAGGATAAAATGATGGATTGTTATAGGATTATATTTTCTATTTAAAGGACAGAAAGATGAAAATGACTCTGGTTGTAGTGGCTGGTGACATATAGAGTCTAGTTGTAGTTTCCCGCTCATGCTTCTATAGTTGAACATAATTTTTTTTTAGGCTAGGATAGAAAAGGGTTGGAGATGATTGAGCTGTCATAGAATACGCTAACATATCCCCTGGGAAGCTCCAGGGGTCAGAGACGTTTAGATGACCGTGGTGATGATGATGATAATGATGATAATGATAACAGTGATGATGACGACGTTTCATTTGATTCACTTCAGCCTGGTTTCTCCTTACTTTCGGCCGGGTTCGATTTTCAGCTCTTTATCCTGTTATGACAAAGGCTTTTCTCTTTGTTCCAAAATGGATTCTTAAAGTCTTTATTATATTTAGAATTTAGTGGAAAAGTATTAGATTTCAGAAACTTCAGAAACTATCTATCTACCCGTCTATCTACCTGCATGCCCCCTTCATTATTTCGTCCACTGGATAATATCACCACTGCCATTCCCCACCAACTCATCCAAATTTCTTTCACTTTTCTATTTCAGAACAACGAAAGGATCTGTACACTTACGAGGGATATGAACTTCGCGCCTTTTATCAAAATTCCCGCTAGATAACCCAGACTGGTCACGGCTTTTCTATGGACTCCGTCTGGTGTGGCCAGAAGGTCAGTTCTGTCTCACGGACACTAAGGCACGGTGATAGTGGTTGAGTACCTCCACTTGAGTGACTCTATGACGTGACCTTTCAGAGAATCACCGGCACTTCCTCGGTTTACCTTCAAGGAGATATCAGCCCTTGATTACAAGGCTATGATTCCCAAGGTACGATTTTGCCTGAAGGTCATTGGTAGGATAGAGGGGGAGAATTTTTTTTTGACATTTCTTATGGCATGGAGTAAATTTCTGAGTAAATTCCTTTTCACTGACTTTTTTCATTGTCCTATGACAGTGTGGGATGGGCTCATTTTATACACCGTAACAACCAGATTGTGTATTCGGCCAAGGCGAACGAGTGTATTGGTCGTCTTGAGCAAGAATTTCTACTGTTTCTGTCTGTGGAAGGTATTGTGTTGTGTGCGGTTCACAATTTCTGGTTTTCTCACATTCTCTTTTTCTCGTAGTTCGCCCCACCCCCCCCCCCCGCCCCACCCCCCACTACTCTCTCTCTTTTTCTCTCTCTCTGGTTCAATCCATCCATCTATCTATCTATCTATCTAATTATCTATCTATCTATCTATCTATCTATCTATCTATCTATCTATCTATCTATCTATCTATCTATCTATCTATCTATCTATCTATCTATCTATCTATCTATCTATCTGTCTGTCTGTCTATCTATCTATCTATCTATCTATCTATCTATCTATCTATCTATCTATCTATCATCTATCTATCTATCTATCTATCTATCTATCTATCTATCTATCTATCTATCTATCTATCTATCTATCTATCTATCTATCTATCTATCTATCTATCTATCTATCTATCTACCTGATATTTGTATTAGTAATTTAGAGTCATATAGAATCATGTCCTGGTCTTACAGATAAATTCAATTTACCATCAAAAACAAATCGTTATCATTTCCTTGAATAAAAACTAGCCGATCTTAAAATTTAAGATTTTACATACCAGAAAAGCTCCAGAAAAGAACAACAGGCTTTTTCTTCCTAAAAGTTTTTTGTTCTGATAATCAGTTAGGCACTGGATGATTGTGGACCTATGTGTGAAGGTCTAAGATAGGGCAGTAGAAATCAGACTACTTCGAAGCAAGAAAATGATGTGAAAACCTTGTGAAAAAAAGTGGGAAAATAATACTCTGGAATTTGGCATACAGCGATGAAACAATCAAGTGGCAGAGGTATTTGTTTGTGGACGGAAGTGGCAAGGTGTGATTGTCATGTGGTAGGCGTGAAAATGTGGAACCTCTTCTGTGTGACCAGGTCATTTCCAGATATCTTGAGCGGCTAGTGGTGCCGGAAGTGTCGCTTCACTCCCTTGTCTGTCGTGAGAATACCTGAACTTTGAGTGCATCAGTGGAAATGTTCATCGGCCAAAGGGAGGGTCAGGAAATATCCGCCGGAGCTGCTCTGCCTGGCAGGGTAGGAGTTAAGGTTAAACTGGGTTGGCCATGGTAGACATATCAAGAATCATTCTTCAGAAATAAAGAAATATGTAAATCTGGTTAATGTAGCATTCAAATTTAAAGTCTATCCCGACAGATTTAAGTTAAGCCTTCAATGTACGATCAATATTCTTAAAACAACAACAAAAAAAAAAGTTCAGTATCGTGTTCCGTTATTGTTGTGTCGTTCGTATCTGATTTGTTTAGGGCTTTTGTCGAAGGGGTTAGTCGTGTGATTATTTATGTGATTTTTTGTTCATTGTTGACCTTATATACTGCTAGATGGGCTCAGGTAAGTGGTGGGTCGCAATAGAACCAGGTGCAAAGTTACAGCAGAAAAAAAAATCTATTTGCTGAAAGCAGGGTTATTAACTTATGATTGCCGCAGTTGTTGGTATTGTTTCCTGCTTTGTTACTCCGCTGGTATTACTGATATTCATTTTGGTCATAGGTTTGAAAAACAAAGAAAAAGAGGGAGATAATGTTTAATTACAATGCTCTCTTTGCGCTTTAAGTGTGTGCAAGAGTTAAAATTAGAAATAACGAAAGAGCATGTGCAACAAGCTTGTCAAGTAAAGTAAATAGTTTATGTGCTGTCTGTTTGATTCCATCATTTTTCTCGCATTGACAGTTTGACTTGAAACTTAGTGAGCATTTCCCGGCCTTTCAATTCCCGCGCTCGGATGAACAGGAAGATGCTGCACCTGTGCACACTGGCAAATTGATAGACGTCTTTAGCAACAGGTAAGACACGAAAGGTAGAACTACTTTATAAACGAGTGTACATAAGACTTAGGCGAAGTATTTGGACGTGGACTGGAAGATATATGCCTGCAGAAATGGGAATAAGGTAATCCTACAGAGTTCCATAGTCTATCTATTCAACTCTGTGGGTAAAACCTAGACACAAGAATACGTCAAATAGAGAAGATAATTAAGGCCACATCTGAACCGCTATGATCCGACCTTGGATATGTTTTATTCAGGGCATTGGACTCATTAGTCTTGTAGAAATGAGCGGATTGATATGTGGTAAATGTTATGTCTATCTCATCTTACACACAAATCACATTCTGACAATGTCATACGTACAACTAGAGATGATTTTTTTTTCTTTGTTTGTTTTAGTGCATTGTCACCACCAAGAACAAAAGCCCATGTCATATTGGCCCACCAAGCCTGAGAGACGTCATGACTTTGTCCCAGACTTTGGTATGCTCTCAAATACCAACTTAGAGAAAGCCAAATTATATGTGGGAATAACAGATTCTTATTTTTCAGGCAGGCTATTTTGGTACAGAAGTCCTGCGCTTGCCTCTTTTGGTACAGCAGTCCTACGCTTGCCTCTTTTGGTACAGCAGTCCTACACTTGACTCTTTTGGTACAACAGTCCTACACTCTTGACTCTTTTGATGCACTGCAGTCCTACACTAGACTCTTTTGATGCAGCAGTCCTACATTTGACTCTTTTGATGCAGCAGTCCTACGCTTGTCTCTTTTGGTACAGCAATCCTACACTTGACTCTTTTGGTACAACAGTCCTACACTCTTGACTCTTTTGATGCACTGCAGTCCTGCACCTGACTCTTTTGGTAGGGCAGTCCTACAATTGATTTTTTGATACAGCAGTCCTACACTTGAGTCTTTGGCACGGTCGTTCTACACTTGATTTTTTGGTACGGCAGTCCTACACTTGATTTTTTCGTACGGCAGTCCTACACTTGATTTTTTGATACAGCAGTCCCACACTTGATTTTTTGATACAGCTATCTTACACTTGATTTTTTTTATACAGTTAGTAGTCCTACACTTG
Organism: Onchidella celtica; assembly: GCA_963931925.1. Classification (NCBI taxonomy): domain Eukaryota; kingdom Metazoa; phylum Mollusca; class Gastropoda; order Systellommatophora; family Onchidiidae; genus Onchidella; species Onchidella celtica. The sequence goes on along the minus strand of OZ007567.1, from coordinate 49,337,444 downwards.
ATCTTTTTAATTATTTTTTTTTATACAGCAGGCCTACATTTGGTTTTTTGATATAGCAATCCTACATTTGAATTTTTGATACAGCAGTCCTACATTTGATTTTTTGATACAGCAGTCTCACTTGACTCTTTTGGTGCGGCAACCCTTCCCTGAGTCTCAATGGTAAACTTGGGAACTATTATAATGGGCCTACTGTTTTTATAGTTCTAGGAGTGAGATCTTGTTAAGAAAAAGGGGAGAAAGTGCTTGAATTTGACTGTAGTGCAGTTTACCAGATGGTAATAATTACTTGTTGGTGATGCTGGTGATAAATTTCTGATTTCACCCGGTCCTCGGTATAAAATCCGTCAAAGGATGGCATCCTTCAGCTAGAATGTGAACTCAAGTCCCGTGAAGAAGAAGCGGTTTGTCATTGTTGGCATTTGAGTATATATGGCTGTATCTTTCCCCGTCTCATTCCCACCCCACTCCCCCCCGACGTTCCCTTCTCGCTCTCTCGCTCTCTCCCTCTCTCTCTCTCTCTCTCTTTCTCTCTCTCTCTCTCTCTTTCTTTCTCTCTCTTTCTCGCGCTCTCAGTAGTAATGGTAGTGGTGGTGGTGATCTGGTAGTCATAGTTTAGTATTAGTAAAGAAGCAATGAATTAGCGCAGTAGAACGCCCTGGTCAAAAAGAATACAAAAGTCCGCTTGTCTTTGGTACTGCCGTTTTGTGAATGTCATGATGTTGAGTTTTTCTGCTAATTGCACACATAGTAACTTCACTTGTGTCTGCATTGTGTTCAGAGAAGAGTTCGTCTCTGTATCCTCCTCCCCCCCCCCCACCCCCACTCCCACACACACACGCAGACACACTTTTTTCCTATCCCTCCCCCCCCCCCCTCCGTAGATTGGTACCATCTGGACTCTTTCACAAATCTGGAAGTTGGTGTAGCCAAATTTCATACCTTTTATTTGTCTTAAGTGTAATTCATCACTAGGCTTTTTTTAATGGATTTATTTACTTGGATAGGGACATAAAGCCAGGTGGCCTTAGCGGCTGGGGCAGTCTAACCTCCACAAGTGTCAAAGGAAAAAGCTGCGAGGCCCTCGGAGAAGTAAAGAACATAAAGATAATTGAGGATTCTGGAGACTGGCAAGAAATTGACGGTACGACACATTTCTGTGAAGCTACTACGGTTGGTAGGCCGGAAAGACATCAACCATCTCCGACATCTGGGTATGAAATTTGAAACTGGGTATACCCTCACCCTCCACCCCAACCCCGCCCCTTCCCCCTGCCCATGCCATCACACAGACAGACACCCAACTCTCATTACCCACAAAATAATGTGTTTGAAAACCCTGAGCAATAAAAGTGGGCCTGCTCAGCTTTTTACCCACCGCAGGGACTTTCGTCTCTGTCTTCTTACTTTAACGGGTGTGGCTTTTGTGGAGTGGTTGAGGGTGGGGGGGGGAAAGGGAGACAAAGTGGTAGTGTTTGAGGGGGTGGGTGGGGTGGTGGTGGGGGGGGGGGATTAATGAGAAGGAAATCTGAATTTAAAAAGTATTTTTTAAAAACACTCACCTGCACTTCAGACCCAACTAACCCAAGCCGCAAATCTTTCTTTCTTATGTTTATTTTTCCTTCTATCTTTGGCGGGAGTTTTAAACGTCCCTACATTTTGCCGCGATCGGATTGTATTGTAATTATTATCTGTGAATAATGTTAAAGATTTGTTTCAAAGACGGCCAATGTGTAGCACATAAAATAATCATTATTCATCAGAATATGGCAACGCTTTCACAAAACAGTATAGTTGTCTGTCCACGCTGAGGTGTAACATTTGGGCATTCCAGAAAAAATATATAAAAATCAGAATGTTTCCAGGGTAATGGATTAGTTTTGGACACAGAAAGGTAACAATAAATGTGAAGGGCACAGAAAATAAAGCTGATTCTCAACTTATAACAGTATGTTCTCGGTGGGAGTCACTTTCTAACATATGGTACCCTCTGTAATATATCCTTCGTTCTTTGCAGTTATTGAACTTGAAATCTCCTGGGTACGGCGCCACGAACATGTAAAGTATTGCATGGCCAGCTACAGTTACATAAGCCACAAACAGCCAGTCTTGCCTGTCTTGTCCAGATTTTCGGAGACATACAGCGATAATTTAAAAAGGTCAAATAAATGCAAAAATTTAGGCCCAAGGACTTGATATTCATTGTGAAATATTACTAGTTGATAAATTAGACGATATTCAGAAACACAGAGCATTGACAAGGACATGGCGTATTTGAACGTGGAATACTGCGCAGTAGAAGGTTAATTTGGGGGATTTTTCTTAGATGATCTTAGGTCATTCAGCAGTCGTTTCACTCCTTCCGCGTATATGGCATGTTTTACCTTGTCAGATTAGTTACATTCTGTTGGGAAGAAAGGGCGAGGAGCCTCCAGAAGGAAGGACAGGAGTGGCTTAAGAAGATTCTGAAAACTGGAATGGGAGGATCGATTCTGCACGGCGTTGATTCATAATGGAGACCCCACTAGTGAGAACAAGTAATTAATTCAAGGACAGCAACAACTTTCTTTCCAGCCAATCAGGAATTTACTGACTTTTTTTGTGTACTCCTATGTTGGCTGTAGGTAATTTGGCATTGGGGTCTCGGGATAAAATCAGGAAAACCACTGGTTTCGGTTTAGGAAAGAAAGAACAGGAAAGTTTCTTAATACAGCATGAAATTAATCAAGACAGCCAAGTCAAGCATCCACCAATCCCACTTGCATTTATTGAGCCCAGGGACGATACTTTTCTCCATACCTGCGTGTCGCAAGAGGAAGTGAAAACAATAAATCCCGCAAAAAGAAAGGTTTAGTGCAATAATAATAATATGATATACCGTCCCACTCAGCCTGATTAATGATTTTGTGTCCAAAAGTTGTAAATGCTTCAGACATCAACATCTGAGTCAATCCGTTTCTATTTTAGCCTGAATGTAAGACATTGCCAATCCGGAAATTTCTGGGTCGAATACAACTTTTTAGATTTCCGAATCACTTGGAAAGAGAAATGGAAATAAATAATTTATAATTTGAAGTTACAGGAGAATAAATAACGGTATTTTTCTGTAAAGTAGTTTGGTCAACAGTCGCGACATAAAAGACGCAGACACACTTGAAATGTAATGAACAGGTGCTGCCCTGAAAGAAACTAGCTCCTCTGTCACGCAATAACTGGATCCATTTTGGCCACATGGCAACGCGTGCCGTAGCTCTTTACTTGGCGAAGACAGATTTAGGTTCTGATGACAGGTTTGTAGGAAGTGAACTCAGCAGTGGAAGAGTGGGTCAAATCGCTTCAGGTATCGAAACTGAATCAGCTGAGTATATGGTTCAAGTTCTGGAAACACGTGATAATTTGAGTGTCTAATAGAATTTAGAGATCGCCATGCTTTATGGATCAAAGCAATCTTTCTTTCAAGCTAGACTTTGGCATAGCAATAAACTGCCCTCATCGGGAAATGTGGCGAGTGCAGCTGTTTTCTTTTTCTTTTCAGTTGACTTATTATTCTTTTTTTTTCAGTTGACTTATTATTCCTTTTTTTTTTTTTAGTTGATTTATTATTCCTTTTTTTTCAGTTGACTTATTATTCCTTTTTTTTTTTTTAGTTGATTTATTATTCCTTTTTTTTCAGTTGACTTATTATTCCTTTTTTTTTCAATTGACTTATTATTCCTTTTTTTTTTTTAGTTGATTTATTATTCCTTTTTTTCAATTGACTTATTATTCCTTTTTTTTTTTTAGTTGATTTATTATTCCTTTTTTTTAGTTGATTTATTATTCCTTTTTTTCAGTTGACTTATTATTCCTTTTTTTTTCAATTGACTTATTATTCCTTTTTTTTTTTTTAGTTGACTTATTGTTCCTTTTTTTCAGTTGCTTTATTATTTCCTTTTTTTCCCAGTTGACTTGTTGTTCCTTTTTTCCCAGTTGACTTATTATTCCTTTTTTTTTTCAGTTGTCTTATTGTTCCTTTTTCTTTGCAGTTGACTCGCAATTTCTTTTTCTTTGCAGTTGACTTATTATTCCCTTTTTTCAGTTAACTTATTATTACGTATAAGTTGTATAATATGACCATTATTTAACTGTTCTTCATGTGTGTCTGTGGACAACGAAGGTCTCGGGTCTTAGCCTCCACATTTTCTGCTTTACATGTATACCCATTCTGTTTTTTGCGGCCATTTATTTGGGAATTATGTGCAGCATAATTTTGATAGTTTTGCCATCCTGCTGTTTACAACTGATTGTTCCTCTATGGGTAATAAGGACCCACCACTCATGTAGCAATACGAATGGATGTTCATGGGTCTGTATACGTAGTTGTCCACTTCGGCAAGGTTTCTGAAAACAGAACATAGCATTAAAATTTTACGAAGTAAAGTTCACGTCCCTCTCTGTATGAGTAAAGGGTCTGCCCACCACTAGAAAAGGCATAATTCTCCGTGACGACAGCTCACTGTATGCTGCTTGTGGTAGTGCTCTCGGGGACGTCTTCTGGAAAAGTGTTTAAGGGTGCCGGTTTTTACGTTCACAATAGGCTGTGTCTCGTGCTGGTTCAGGGCCAAACTGTGGCTATGATGAGCAAGAATAGCAAAAGTTGCTATTTGTATAGCTGTTTTGCATCAGTCGTATTCTGGTCCATAAGTGCTGTCACATTACGAAGACCGCGATACCATGATTCGAAGCTTACTCTTTACTACTGTTTATTACACCAACCTTGACGACACTGGCTCAAAAACGTTCATGACAGATGATAATTTGTTAAAAATATATACATACACCAAACTTTACTCTGAAGAGGTAGAAGGAAAACAATTTATCGGTCCTTTATTTCTATGAAAAATGTAAGAAATATACCTAAAGGTCTGTATCAAACAACATGTTTTCGGAGGGGCTTGTGGGTAAAATCCACTCAACATGAGACAGATAACGTTTGTTTTCTCAGTGCGTTGACAGCTCTGGTCTCCAGTGTAGTACAGAATGTTAAACACAGATCCAAATTGCAGTCTTATCATGTCCTTTTTTGGGAAACCGTATGGCAATCTACAATTCCTGCCCACCCCCGCTGTAGGGTCATGATTAGTTGTTGTTTCATGAGCCAGGTCTTCATACATATGCCTTCTGAGGTCAGCACAAACTAAGTACCGATACCTTCATAAAGCTGAAATATTGTTGGCAGAGTGGGGGAGTTTGTGTCTCTGTGTGTGTGTGTGTGTGTGTGCGGGCGCACGCGTGCGTGTGCATGTGTGTGTGTGTGTGTTTTCCAAAATGCATTTGTCATTATTAATTATAGACCAAAACACACTTTAAACCGTTTACAGCCAGAGGAAGCACCTTTTCATCAAATGTATGCTGCCATATAATTTACCTATGTATCCAGCCCTGTTTCATTCTGCCCTGGATACTGAGATGTAGGATAGGCAACCTGGTACAATGTTATCTGTTAGGTATGATTAGAGGAAGCAGGTGATGAATTCCTGAAAGTCGAATAATTCCATTATACTGCTGCGATCATATGAGACCTACCTGTACTCTAAGCATTTACAAGGGGGCGGGGTTGGGTGGATCGTCTAGACTTGGTTTTTTTTTTTACACCAGCTGTACCTGTTGTTGTTGTTGTTACTCCCATTATTAGCAGCAATTGCAGTCTCGTGCTAGAGTCGCAGTGGAATACCATGTAATATGCTGCCACTGACACTGAATGTACCATCAATAATCTAAAAGATGCTGTGGGTAACCCGGAAGCTGGACATGTAGTAAGTTTGATTGGTTGTGGCATTCCCGGTGAATATGTGAATTCCCTCTAAGAATATAGGAAGAATTTACTCTGATTTATGATTCATAATAATTATGACCCTCCACTGTCCGAACATTACAATTTACAGACAGATACAACTGTAAGACATCTCGCATGTTCATGTGGCCTGAATTATTGACATATCTGTAATGACTAATGTGTCTGCCATCCAAGGTTCCTTTGTTGCCTGAAGACAATAATCTAAACAATTCACGTTTTACATTCGTCAAACCGTAACATAAGGGAGTTTTATTTGCATGTTATTTTGATTTCGTTTCTTTCTCCTATGAAGTTTTTCTTTCAGAAAATTGTTGTTCACAATGTCAAATATTACCTCAGTAGACTTGGTAACTATGAAAACTAAACAAGCAAGAAACCCCTCCGATGAAGTACAAAAATAGAGGTTTCCACTGAAAATGTTTCTCTCCTAATCATTTGCTGTTCATTAAACCTTGTACTTTCCTCCGGATGAAATAATATACCGGTATGATCTTTTTTGTCCGAAGCACCTGGGAGTGGAGAAAAAAATATTAAGAAGATCACTTATATTTTCGAACAAGAATCTGTTCAGGTGGAGAAACTGCAACGTGATACCACGTATGAGGTTGTCTCTGCATTTCTAATACCGATACTAAGTCTTGACCTTCGTCCCTCACAACCCTTCCATTTTGTTCCGCTTTCTACTTTCACCAGATCATCTCTTCTCAAGCTGAGCTCTTTTGATGAGATTGTCATATGGAAATGCTCACTTGCAGGAGTTTTTTCTTTCTTTGTTTCCTACTTTTTCCCTTTCCTACCGTTTCAAATACCATCATTTCACATACTGATCCTTTCCTCTTCCCCTCACAGGGCACACGTGCTGTGCACACTCCCAGACGCACGCTCATCATTCTAATGTCTGTGTAACATCAGTGAGTTTGTTTACCATGTGATTAGTGAGGCCTGGACTGGTGTGAGCATGCCGTAATGATTGCCCCAGTTGGATGTTACGACATTTTATGTGGACAAAATTTTGGGTGGTCCTGCAATGGTTTTCAGCAGAGTTGCTGCTTGCTGGCATTGTTTGCTGTGGTCGTAACACATTACTCATGTAAGATGTACCTCATAGCAATTGTTGGAAATTAACTTTCGTAATTAAAAAAAAAGTGTTGTTTCTAATACGAATTAAGTTTGATGTAATTTGTATGAGATCCGTGTAAAAAATCTTTATAAGTTATTCACACTAGTACATGGACACAGTTTCCCCTGTTTTAATTGATGTTTGTTTAGCGTTAGTGTTGTTGTTGTTGTTGTTGTTGCCGTGATTATTGCTGCTGTTGGTGGTAGTGGAGGTGATGGCTGTATTGTTAGGTAAAACGAAAAACCATCTCTAAGGAATTTCAACTGGTAAATAGGACTTTGCTGATATTTCGAACATTGGTTGAGTTCAAATAATTGAAACTGCAGCCAGGTGCGAAACAAGAATGAAAATTAACCATCAAGATAAAACTATTAAAATTTGAAGTTACCTAATGTTATGAGAAGGAGGAAGAGGACTATAGAATCTTATTTTGCAGTGGGTTCAGTAACAAGATCTAACAAGTTTCAAATATCTCATGCGTTCATTTGAAATCTTGAATCAGATTGGTCGCCATAATAATACCGAGTATGGGCGTAGTCAAAACAGATTTGAAAGCCGAGGCACACGTGATAAATAACCTGATGAGAGCGGAAGAATGGAAACGACATGGGTTTTGTGTCATGTGTGAGTGTGCATGAGAAAACCCACAATAATTAGGTCGACAGAGCTGATTTAGGGGACCATGGCATGTTACAGGGTAAACTGTAGACGAGCAGTGAACACTACTCACTGTGATCTCTATAAGGGCCTTGTAATTAGACTACGGTCTCCTAACAAGATCCAAAAACTTCCGACTTGGCTGTTGTTTAGGGGACCGTAGCATGTTACAGGGTAAACTGTAGATGAGCAGTGAATACTACTCACTATGATCTCTATAACGGCTTAGTTATTAGACTACGATCTCCTAACAGCAATCACTCCAATATTAATTGGTCAATTAGCTATTGCCACTTTTAGGATTAAATGCCGTTTTCTCAAAATCTTGTTTTAGGGGGGTCACTGACTTCAATTTATCAGAAATGTCTTGTCTTTTATTATGTGTACAGAACTCAAAATGTCATGTTTGCGACTTATTGTGAGGTTTCTCATGCACACTCACATATTGTTCTCCATTTGTCTTTGCATCCAACACGCCCATGCATAACACAATATGGCCAGTTGATTCTGTGTTGCTTCTGTCTGTGTATGAAAAAAAGAAATGCTCCAGTGCGTCTTGCAAACTGTTCCAAAATGGTTGTTTATCCTGTACAATGTAAATTCAGGTTCAGAAATGGCCTGGAAGGAAGGAGGAATAACCCATGTCATGACATATGACGCCTGCAGTGACATTTCCAGAGTACAACCAGCCCATATATTAGCCTGGTGATGTAGCAGGCACAATGTGGGCTTGATAGGTTTGAAGTGGAGAATAGAACAACGGAGAGAGAGAGAGAGTCTGACAATGTGCAACGGGCATTCCGGGGCAAGCAGATCCATATAATTATTGAATACATTTTTTTTCTTTCGCTCAACAATAAATAAGGATTATAGAAGTGAAGATTCATTAACCTCCGTGTTGTTTATTTTGTGGAAAAATGCTTGCAACACTTGTTTCTTTGTGTGTGTATGTATGTGTTTGTATGTGTGCCCTCGTGAGCAGCTGAATAGAAGAGCTTCGAAGAGAGAGAAAGGAGAAGACATGTGCGAAGGTGTATCAATAGAATGGGGTATATGTAAAAAGTGAAATTTGTTACAAAGTGTGTCTGAAAAAATGAGATAAGTAATGAAAAAGAGAGAAAAGCAAGATGTGAGTTTTTGTATGCGCTTGTGTATTTTTATAATGAAAGAAGTGCAGAAGAAAAGAGAGTTGGAGGTCGAAAACTATCATCCGTGCGACAGACCTGAGGTTTAAAATGTGATTTTTCTGGTGACATGACAAGTTTGGAATGGACATTGTCCCCAATTACTGCAAACTCTTTCTTAGTTTTATTTCATGTTCACGCTATAATCCCAAAAAAGCCTCCCGCACAATTTAAAGAGATCATGAGGACTTTCCCCCCTTTATGTCGACACCTTTCCCTCATGGAAGTGTATTGGGTTTTAACTCAGTGTTGCCCCTTTATCTCGTGATTCTGATGAAACATGCATATGCACGAATTAACTCACACCCAATGTCATTTTAAGTTCATCGAAAGTCTGCCCTTTCTTTTTTTCTGAAATAAAATGTGGAATTTGCTTCAACTACGGAGACGGGATGATTATAAATATGGCGATGAAACTATGCATCTCACGTTATCATTATGCCGTCATCAAACACATGTCAAATAAAAACAAGCGAGAAATTTGCGTGTTTCGGAGTCCTGAATTTCCTGCTTTCGACACTCCTAGCGAAGACGCTCTATCTGCTTATCGCCTCTGATGACAACGCTATTTGAACGTGCCATGTATTGGCATGCAGGGAAGCCCAGTGCTACTTGAAATGTCTGATCTGAACTCCTGCCATACTGCATGCCTGTCGTGCCGGAGATAACATTATCACATTATTTTGCACCACATTATCTTGAAATATACGTTGCAGTCCTCAGGACTCATCTACAAAAGAATGCATGCTCCAGCAAAAGTATTTTACCCCTAAATACATTATGGCGCATTGTAAGCTTTCAGTCGTCAATAGCAGAGCTCCACCCCTCTGTGCTCGTTAACCCGGCTCAGGTTTGGATCTGGGTAGATCTATATATTTCAAGACACAGATCTATAAGATTTACACTGAATACCTGTGATGCATGAACGGTCGTTCTTTGATTCAGAAATATTGTATACAACAAATCTTTCCCAAAATATATTTGTCCTTTCTTTTCTTTACCAAAAATACTCAGATTATGAGACTAATAATTCCTTATCAAGGCAAGGAAAAATTCACACTTCTTTTCTCCTTGATTCTTGCACCATTTGCACCAAACACGATTTCTTTTCTGTAAATAACTTCTCTCCAGTCCGGTCACACCCTATGGATGTAATATGATTTTGTTATGGTAAGACAGCAAGTCCCATTTGTGACATTTACTGAGTGACTTTGATTTCTTTTTTTTTCTTTTTTTTTATTTGCCCATAACACCAGCGGCTATATAAGCTCCACCCATGACGGCGTCACGTGCACCTTTCCCTCTCCTTAATATGAAGATGGAGTAGTTGTTTAAATATATCCAGACAGCAGAGGTTCGCGTCATGCCAAAACCACGGTGCAAATTACGTAAAATCTGTAGCACTAGCAGCATGCCACTGGTAATTTCACTATTGTCAAGTTCACACCATCACAGTTATTATTGTTATTGATGATGATGATGATGATGATGATGAAGTCTACTGTTAGGAGTAACAGTGTCAGCACTTGTTATGTTTCGCTACTGTTTTTGTGACGACCATTTGATATCTGCTGTTGTTGCGCCAATTTCTTCATCTCCTACAGTCGTCACTACCGTACAGCTGCTATTTCTACAACGAATGCACCTGTGACACGTGTTATTGCGATCATTTTCTCCCGCTACAGTCACTAATATGGACTGGCAACTTCAATTCACTTTGTAAGCCCCAAGTGTTATAAAAACATGTTGTTGTTGTTGTTGTTTTTTCCAGTGGGGGGGGGGGGGGAGGGGGAGTTTGAAGCAAATTCTTTGCATGCTTTCAGTTTTTGGAAAGCTTAAACCACTCCTTTCAAAGGACTAGTGTACAACATGTGGTTTCTTTGCCACTGAAACAACTGCTTTTGACGAAAACATTACAGCCAGCATGATCTTATAGTTCATTTGACATGTGTACAAGCTATGGAATTAAAACAGAAAGCGTTTTTTATGGGCAGTAGCACTGACACTAATCAGACTGCCAGTTTGGTGGGCTCAAACAGATATCAAAACGATGTTCGGCTCACTAATACCACATGATAACTGGGCGATGATGAGCAGATAAAGAGGAGGCGGTGATGGATTGCTCACTCTGAAACGGTCTCGAAGATCGTAATGTTCCCCGGCTGCTCACGAAGCACAAGCTGTTGATGGTTGTGTTGATTGCGTGGACGGATGGCGTGCTTCTCCAGCTCGGAAGTAGTCGTTGTCTCTGTTAGAACTCTGTTGCTGAGACAACACACTTGTGGCATTGAAAGGAAAACTCAAGATGCCATAAGCAGTTTAAGCTTAGAATTTCTTCAAGCACTTTGATGATGAATCCCTTCAGCCGTTTTGATGTACTGGTGTACTTCAGCAAGAACTCTGTTGTACCAACAGATTTAAATGGAATCTACGTCTACCGTTTTTTTTTTTAACGAAAGTAGTATCCATGTCTATTAATATAATTCTCTATTTGTATTTGAATTAAACTATAAACACACAAAAGGGAACAGGACACCCCTACTTTAATCTAATCCTCACCGCTTCATTCGCTGAGGGTTACAGTGTCATATAAGAATGCTTACATATATTTGTGTGTCTCTGTCGAAGCTACACAACCCTTCCACTTTGGTGCTTCGTAAAAATGCAGTTTTAATAAATCAGACGAAAGTCAGCATTACCATTTCGTGTTCCAGGCTGACTATGACTCTCAGACTTCTTGAAGTCATGACGCACAAAAAGACATCATAGCTACCACCAAATACGTCAACCAACCACCACCAAAACCTGGCATGCCACCACACCACCATGTACGTCACCATCACCACTATCATAAACTCCAGCCACTCAGTGTGCCAAGAGATCGTAAATCCTAATCAAAACAATTTCAAATTAAATCTGTATAGCCTACCGGAGCCCTTAGCCAGCGGCAAGCGGGCGCTTCACTAGGGCAACCCAGGTAAGTCTTTGAAAGCCAGCATTGGAGATTTATTTGATCTGTGAAAAGCTCAAAAATATTCCTCGTAACTTTTAATTCAGGAGTGCGAAGATGGTCTACAAGCTGTATTTGAGTTCTTTCATGGAGGGCTACGATTGGTAGAACGACTTCTGGCCCTGGCACTTCCGGTTCGTTCTTGCAGGAGCCGATCACTCTTGTATAAACCGAATTAAGGCTGGAGTAAACAGTTTACCCGGGCACGTCTTTGGCGCTGGTCTAGCACGGAACCTGGATCACATTCTAACCCATCCTCTCTTCATCCAAACTCCCACACCGCCAAATATCCATAGGCGTCGACGCCAGTACCAAAGCATCAAATACCATGCTCTGATACTGCTGTTGCAGCAACGTGAAAAGTGTCTTTAGTGAATTTACAGTTATATCAGCAAAAGCAGTTCAACGTATGGCCAAATGCGTAAGTTAAATGAATTCCCAAGATCGGCCCAATTCAAAAGTTCGAAAGTTGCACAATGGTAAGAGTAACTTGAGAAGGTGACAAAAATGGATTTGAGTGAAGTACGCTTCATTTTTAGTACAGTATGTAAAAACAGCACATTCGTGTGTTTGCTTGTGCGATAATTGCGTGTTAAAGTCCATCTGTTCTGTTTGCTCTTTTAGTCAAAGTCTATAAAAACAGTGATTTTTTTTTTTCAAGATACTTTTCAAAATATTTACTTGGAAACAGAACAGAAAGATGTGGGTGGCAGTAGATTTGGGGACAGGGGAGAGAACACTGAGAGAGGGATAAAGCTTGTACTAAAATATATATGCTGACATTTTAGTTAACATCCTGGTATGGATAAGCTAGAGATCTAGTGCAACAGTAATAATACTGCCGTTTGAATCTAAAACCTAGTATATATACCTGGGCCAAAATGAGTTCTTTGCATATTCATACTCAGCGAAAGAATGCTTATCTTTCTAGAGTAGTTTGGTATCGTAGGGCGGTCAAATATTGAGTTATTGATACCAAACTACTCTAGAAAGATGAGCATTCTTTCGCTGAGTATGAATATGCAAAGAACTCATTTTGGCCCAAGTATGCATATAACTAGGTTTTAGATTCAAACGGCAGAATACTAGTGAGAGACAGAGGAAGAGAGAGGTGGGCGATAGGGAGGGAGACAGATAGAGGGGGTAGGGGAGCTGGAGACCGACGAAGGAACGCGAGGATTTGATTGAAGGTAATTATGTAACAATGAAAACAAACATTTTGAGAATGTCGATAAGCTATGAATAGAAATCTTAAATTCACTTCCACACTGCTTTCGAATTTGTGATATGAATTATAAACATAAAATGTGAATCCTATGCTAACATGTTGGCCGACTTTTCTCCTTTTCAGTCCATTTCAAATGTGCACGTAATAGCGACAAAATTTGTTCTCGAGCATTTGAGAAAAATGACAGTTAACGTGAGGAGACAGAGGGAGAGAACGTGGTTGACCTCTATATTCGATACTAAAACATAATTATTACAGCATTTGTTTCATATGAGCCAGACGGATCGTAGGAAAAGATAGAAAATCTATACAACAGGCATGAGCCACACAAACAGAGCACACATTTCCATTCAGCAAGCAGAAAACTGCGGTCTAGCCGGAAGCTTGGCATAGAAAGGGTAAATAATTGTCTGTATACAATTTCTGGGGCGTTTCTCTATTGTGGAAAGATGCCTATCCCGTTCCCTTTAAACTATTCATTTACTATAGCCAAAGCTTTTGCAACTGTCAGCGCCGCCTATGACATCAAATGTGTATATATCAACAAGGTGCAGAAAAATCAGGAACGGATACCAGGCCAAGTTTGTTTCTCCCGTGACGTCAATTCAGGAGCATGAAGCCGGGGTAAAAAACAAAGCGATGTAACCAAAGTAACAGGATTATACATTGGCCTGTCTGCACAATGTGGGATTCTTCCGTTTATATCAGTCTGAAACTGTAAAAATGACAAAAAGCTGAAAAAGAAAAATGGGAAGACTCGAGGTCTTTTTTTCACAACTTCATTGTTACCCAAATATGATTTGTTCTGTGTAGTTAATCTTCCTTTATGAAGGCTCGTTTGCCTTAGGCTTTTACGCGTGATATTATCGTTTTATTTAGTATTCTCCATTGTATATAATAGACGATTGTATTTTGATACTGCCTTGCTTGAAAGGGAAATGGCACATTGCTGCAAGATTGTCCTTCATCTCAGATGTTTTATCGGGTATTTTTATCAGTTGTAGTTTCCACCGATCTATAGTGAGATTGACTTGAAAGTGGTGGAATTGTTTCTCAATTTTTTTTTTTTTTTCAAGTCATTGGCTATAGAGAGGTGCTATTTTGTGGAGATAAACCGTATAAGTTGCACTAGTCATTCCTAGAGATTCCAGCATGAACTTGTAAGAGTTAAAATATAGCAAGGTTTTGATGGATTTTTTTTTTTTTTTAAATTGCTCGGAAACAATCTGATAGACTGAGAGCAGCTTTGGAAAGTGTATACGTCGACTTTTATTCCATAACTTCATAATCAGCTGGAAGTCTAGTGGAGTGCAATGAAAACACAACTTGGTCTGTTTTTTGTAAGATCGATTGCCTTTTTTCTGCTCATTGCAATTCAGTTAAACCATTTTAGCCACGCCCCCCCCCCCCTCCACCGTTCCCCCCAAAATGAGTACTTATTAAGAGGACAGTTCACTTTAACTCATCTTTTTAGCTTCTCGCATATTAGATGGTTAAAAAATGTAACCCCATCAGGGCCGGATTAAGACCTTTAGTAGAGGCCCCAAGCACTTAAAAGATTTTGGTGCCCTCATGTACTGTATGATATGTATTGATGCAGGACAGTTTTTTATTTTTTGTTTAAAAGCGAAAAAAAAAAGGGGTGTTATAATTTATGTCAGCAAATACTTCAATATTTTCATTTACTATGAGGGCCCTTTTTTTGTGGACCCTGGTTCAGCTGCACCATGTGGTCCATGGGAAATCCTGCGCTGAAAAATGTCTGTGGTGCCCCCTTCCCTTGATGCTTTTGCTTAATGGTTAATCCAACCCTGAGCCCGTTGGTGGCTTTGTGACATGTGCAACACAGTTTTTACGGGTTGCTTCTGACCGCCGGTTTTTGTGTTGTTGTTTAGTAACCGGAACACCAAAGATAGAAATATGAATATATTTTTATAAGCACTCAACTGATCCTAGGAGGAAGAAAAAATTATTTCAGCAAGGCTGGAGCACAATTCATGTTCTATTTCAATCAAACACAGACATTAATAAAAAATTAAAAAAATAAAAAAACTTATTTAAGGACGGGTTTCGGTTCGGCTGTTTTGCTGTGGTTCTTGTTCAACTTTACCTTAGCTGAGGATGAAACCGACAATAATGTTGCCATGGACTGGCCAGGTAATCCATATAAACCTGGGTTTGGAAAACGATCCGAGTTTAATCCGTCTCTTGAAATTCACATCTCGTGGATGTAATTATAACCGCACAAAAGTCAATATAGAATTACTTCGGCAACAGCAACGGTTTTAATATACTGGAATTAAAGAGCAGTGATGTCGAAAACCAGATCAATGTAGAGGGTTGAAAAAAATCTGGCTCGGATCGTTTTTCTAGTTCGTTTTGAACTGACTATAAAATCTTGCTCTTGAAATTGTAATGTTACACAGTAGAATCGACGTGCGTGACATGACTTCTTGGCAATTATGGTCTCTGTTGGACAGATTCCATAACTCAATTATCCTTTTTCACTATCTTGATTTTAATTATACTCTTTCTTGTACCATTCTTTATTATATTTGAATTCCGAGAACACGAAGATAGATATGCAGAATGTCGATTCCTCCTGTTACAAAGAGACTTTTGTTTTGAGCAAAGATGTTAGTTACGTAATTCTCTTGAAGTACTAGAAATAAATTCTATGACCTATGCATAAACAAAACAACACACAAACACAGAGACACATGGAGAGAGAGAGAGAGAGAGAGAGAGAGAGAGAGAGAGAGAGAGAGAGAGAGAGAGAGAGAGATTCACTACCGGAGTTGTTGCAAGGTAATAATGCCAAGCTCTGTTGAAAAAGTCAAGAGGTGAAACTGGCTTTTATTCCTTGAAAGTGCTGTGGGAAAGTGTGGCATTGTGTCCATAACTGAGGATGGACAATTTAGAAGAGCCTTGCTGAACGAGCACTGATAATTTTAATTCTGTGTCTAAAAGTAAACGTAGTCTAAAAGTAGTGTTGTTCTAGAATGTCACTGGTCATGACACGTAGGTATGTTCAGAATTTTAAATTAATGCAGATGATTTATGAATGAGAATAACTGCACAGGAGGTAAATTAAGGATCTGTTTGTTTGCGACCACACCTGGGAAAGGGGTGTGGTCACTTAAACAATTTAGAAGCACTGAAAGAAATTGTCCTTTGGCAGTGAAGTGATGATAGCAGTTTACGAACTGCAAGAAATCTTGGTGCTCAATTATTTTATCACTGCTGGATTTAGGCTGTTATGTCTAGAACATATTGGTAATAAATGTATGAGACATGACTTAGCAATATCCATACTATAAAGCTGAAAAGAGTCCAGTCCCCTCCCTCAATAAACTACCTACATTTTTCAGATTTGACATGGTCGCTTCTGACCCCCGAGCCCAGGATCTGGTCATGCAAAATGCGACTTTCATAATACCGTTCGGCCTAAATTATTTTTTTTCTCTTTTGGGTGAACGATTGGTGATTACTCAGTCGAATAATACTTCACCACGGAAGTCCACAAATGTGAACACGTTTTACTAATTGTAATCCATGATATCTTTTATCATTTGGACTTGGAAACTACAGTAAAGTTAATCTGGCTTTTATAGAATCTGAGAGAGAGAGAGAGAGAGAGAGAGAGAGAGAGAGAGAGAGAGAGAGGGAGACAGGGCAGAAGCAGGTTTATCCCGGAGCCTCAGCTAGCTCAGATTATGCAAATGCGGTTGTTGTGAGGGAACCGTAGCAGTTTACGTGGAAAGGTATAGCTGAACAGCGAACACAGCTCAGTACTTTCTCTACTTGGCTTTGTAATTTGACTACGGTCTCTGGCTTCGGTCTCTACTGTCATCTGCATCTCTGGTTCCAGGTGCCTACTGTTATTCCTAGAGATTCCAGCATGAAACAGGCCGCTGTCCGGGCAAAATTAAATAAAATTAAATAAAATTAAATAGAATTCATCCCTCCTCTCCCTCATTCCTTCCTCCCTTCCCTCACCCCCCCCCCCCCCAAATAAAAACCGCCTACCGGCGCTGCACTGTGACGACGACCTGTCCGCTCCAGTTATAACTGTGCTGCGATGACACAAAGGCAAATAATTTCCCAAATGGGATTAAAGAAGTATACAAAAAATACCAAAAAATGTGTGTCTCTGGCTCCAGTGTCTACTGTCACCTGTGTGTCTGGCTGCGGTGTCTGCTGTCACCTGTGTGTCTGGCTGCAGTATCTGCTGTCATCTGATCTCTGGCTCTGAACTTCTTTGAACATGAGTGCTGTTGTTAGTTATCCTTGACCTCGAATCTGCTTGGTAACTTTTCTTTTCTGGGCTAGTTCTGTGGTTTTAGGCCATTCTAATAAAGAATTATATATCGCTATCAAAATAATACAGTATGTTTTTCTATTCACATTCTGCAAAATGATTATATTCGAAAGCCCATTATATCGAGTCTGTAAAATTCAACATGAGTGCGATATTTACAGGAATTAGAGTTTATTTAATGACGGAAATTAAGTTACATATGACGGAATCAATTTTTAAAATCTAAATTTCTGAACTTAATCAATGCCTGACTGTAAAGAATGCTCGCCATAGGATGAATTTTCTTACCGTTGCTGTTATGGTATTCCTGCTGTTTTCCTCCATATTACTATAATAATTATGGTAATCGACAAATGTCAAACTTTTAGTCGATTCCACTAGCATTTGAGTGTCGATACCACCATCACCAAATAGACACAAGCACGAGCCATGCGTCTGCCCTCTGACGTCTGGAGCAGATCTGACACTGAAACCCAGCGAGGTAAATTTAATTATAAAAATGGCGTCGCAAAACTTTTCTTTTTCCACCCTACTATCCGGTTGTTGTTTTTTTCAAACAAAAAAATAGCGTGAAACTCACAGAAGGCGAAATAAAGAACTTAGCCTTCCCTCCTTAGGCTAGGCCAAACACAGATGCCTGCGGCAGACGAGAGCTAATCCTCGCGTGTTTATGGAAGTGGGTCTCGTTAAAGTGTTAACATTGTTATGAAGTCTTCCTTGCGCAAGGCACAATGGGAGGAAAATACATTTGAATTGTCTTTGGTATTATAAACCAGTTAAACATCTAAACATGTTAAAGTAATGATTACTTCAGCTGTGTTTTTGCCGGCAAGTTGTGTGGGATAAAGATCTTTCTTCGTAATGAATTTTTCTTCCTCAGGCACAGACTAAGCATTGAATTCTGAGACGTTGATTGACCGAGTTCTGCACTGAAAGTGAGCTTCATCTTCACCGACGCTCTTCACAGAAAGAAAAATTCCGCAAGTTTGTCTTATCACAGAACTAGTGGATGCGTACAATGATGTGTCCCATGCTTACATCCAAATATTGTTGAATGTACAACGGACGTTGTAAATACGTGGTTCTCAGTACAAGCTGCACAGGTCCCTGTAATCATAATGAACCTTTAATCGTGGGGTAGCTTAATGTCTCTGTTCATCTTTCTTTTTGAGTTACAAGAGAAAGTTTAACGAGTCCTAACACAAAATTAGTAACAAAATTAAAATACAAACGTTCGCTAACGATGGAAAATCACAATGCTTTCGTCACCAGGAACATCAGGGAGAAGTAAACCAAATTCATGGCATACAAAGTATGACGTTCCGCCCAATAATATCAAAAGATACTGAATAAACGTGTGGATAAAACAGGATTATCTGAATGTGATGGATGGGAAATGTTTCCCTGTGAATGAAAAGGCGTAGAAGAGGCATGGGCTACCCTCAATGCATCCTATAATCATACATCTTATTCAAATCTCAGATAACATTATTTTAGATTTCCTAACATTCATCACGAACTCCCAAAAATTCATTTTCTCATCTTTTTCTTTTCTCTTTTCTCACAGCTTGTTGCTGATTTCTGGAGCATATTTGTAACGTTCTAAGCCAGCCTGCAATTTTGTTAAGTAGCGAAAAGATATAATTATGTTGTTGTTGTTATGTATGCCTCTGTGTGTATGTATGTGTGTGCATGCCGATGGAATTTAGTAGGTAGATAGTAGTAGCACATTTCTTTGCAGAAGACGCGGTACAATGTAGCAAATTCTGCATCAATACCCATCAGCAACAAAACAGTTCCATTTGCAGGATGAAAGATAAAAGCGATTATGTCGTCTGATCTACCGAATAATCTATCATTATGTCTGAACTCCCTGCGTGAGGAAAAGTGATCATTGTACTGGGTCTTTCAGGACGTGAAAGGGCACCATTGCTACTTGAACGTAGAAGTGGGCAGGAGGCATAACCATAGGCAGATTGCACCCATGCCATTAGGCTGCCGACAGTAAATTGAAACCTACGCTATCGACAGTTAAACACATGTTTAGGAGGAAGAGTTTGTAAAGGGTGTAACCTTTAAACGGATGCAACGAGAGAATCGAATCTTACATGATTATGATTAAGCTCCATTTATGCACTTTTCTCTCGTGTTCTTTACACTTGGACCTTTGAGGCTCCTGTAGGAAAATGGCCCATTTTCAGACTTGGGAAATTTACGCTCTGGCATGGCAATTTGTGGAGATGAACTTTAGACCCTGATGTGTGCATGATTGCAAGGAAGGAAAAATGTTAGCACCAATGACGGTCTTTTCCCCAGAAATAGAGATCAACACCAAAATAAAAATATGTCTTAGAAAGGCGTGAAAAGTTCAAAAACTAGTATGACGCACTTCACAGACTTTTTGTATGCTCTAAAAATTCTTCATTAATTTTTTTTCTCCAGCACCGACATGGAAAAATCTGTTGAAATTCAGGTTTTCTATTTGTCTGGGATGTTCATGTCCATTCAAGTTTTCTTTTAATTGCAAAATGCCCACCACAGTTTTGAAGAAACTGTTTCATATCTTTTCTTTAAACGTGTGTCCAGGTTGTTTCATCGATCTACAGTTTGTACAGATGTAAGCAATTGGGTTGTTTCATTTACGCACTCGCAAAGTTTAGCTGTAATCCAAAAAGAAGAATTGAAATTCTTATGAGGACGAAATATATTATGGTCTTGGAACTTCCGGCGAAAGACGAAATAAAAATTCAAATTTGGAGGACAAACGTAAATAAATTACTGCAGAAATCTTTTTATACTTGAACTGACAAATTACTGGAACTGGATCTGAAGAATAAATTAGTACATAATGCTATTCATTGGCAATTACGAGAATTGTCTGGCAGGGAAAAAGGGCTGTTACAAGATTTCATCACTCAGTGAGGTAACTCTATAAATGTAATTATCAATGCCTTGACTTTGTGGGTGGCGTAAAAACAAAAATTAACCTGCAGTAAATAACTGCTCCGGTTTCTTCTTAACTAGCCAGAACTTGTGACACCAGTTGTTAACATGGCGCACAATGATTGGACTCCAAGTCTCATTGACAAAGTGGAACGGTTCTGTAAGAAGATCGTATCTCAATAACCCAAGAAGGTAAACACCCTTGAAAAACATAATGAGTTTCAAATTACAAATCACAATATTTGAATCACCATCAAAGCCACTCCGTGTAACTATTTATGCAGTGTCTTAGATCACTCCAGCTGAGACCTGCACCAGTTGTTGGCGATACCACCAGACCAAGAGGTGGATTTGAAAATAGTGATCTCTAACCAAAACATGTCCCCCCATTCATTGTGAGTAAATGGAAACAATCTCGAGAGAAAAGGAAACATAGGATATTGATAGTCTGTCTTTCAGTCCAATCCCAGTCCAAACCCGATCTTGATCTCAGTGTGTAAGCAATTCGTCATTCAAGCCGTTTCCTGTTTGTCCCGTACGAGTCAATTAATGCGTCCTCTCTGTGTTGACTGTTTAGGCAGAACTTTGGTGTGTTTGTGTATAGTTAAAATTGATGATTTATGTATCCTAAATTAGAGTATACAGTATATTATGACGACCACTACAATTTAATACTGATAATGGTTTAATGAAAATCTGTTATCATGATGGGTTAATAATGCTTTTGTTCGAATTTAGAACAATATAAAGGACTACCTGAGGCGCCCGGCATTACCCGGGTAAACCTGTGAACCCACCGTTCTCTCTCTCTCTCTCTCTCTCTCTCTCTCTCTCTCTCTCTCTCTCTCTCTCTCTCTCTCTCTCTCTCTCTCTCCGGTCTAGAAAAGTCCCCATGTCCTAGAGCCTTATTACAGATTTCATGCGCACCAGCACATAACGCACTCATTTCTGGTAGGGATTTGCACTTTATAAAGGACGACAGTGACAGAGAAAACAATGAAAGATTTATGTGAAACACACTGCTGGCGGTTTCTTCCTCTTCTTCCTCACTGTCTTTGTCGTGGTCATCTTTTGTATCTTCAGTATCTTCTATGGTTAATGCCCAATTTATTTATTTATTTACTTATATTTTAGCCATAATCATCCTCAGATAGTTTGTCAATCATTTTTAGAGGAAGTCGTTCTCAGTTAAAGATGAGAAAATAATCCGACTTAAGACAAGCTTTACCATAACTCTCTCTTCATATCGGGTAGTTGGTTGGCGCTTGTGTTAGTGTTTCCCTCGGTGCTATCGTTCTGTCATGTTCTGTCAATCATTATGCTTTTTCCTGACACAGTGTGGCCGTTATCGTATTGACATGTTTTATCCAAACTCAAACTTTTCTCACATCTCCCCTTGCTATTTAAGTGTCATGATCCCGTATCCCCACGTTAATCAGCAGGCCAATTTCACCAGAAAGAACTAAAGTTCAAACCTTCATGAAGAGAAGAAAAGCCTTAAGTTTTGCGTTATTCTGCGGAAGCCAGTGAAATTTTGAATGAAACTGAAATAATAATGTAAAGAATATTGAATAGCCACGGAAATGGTACACACATCTTCCGCTTCACGCTTAATTAAATCTGTTTCAATGTTTGTAAGCCACATGGCAATTTATGTCAGGTGTGATTAGAGGTTTGTTTTCTTTGCCTATGCAGCAATGAACCAACTTCCCTTTTGGAAATAAGGTCAAGTGTCATGGCGCTTATTCTAGCGTGACCAACTTGCTGTCATAAATTTGGGCCGCCCTCGGCTACGTCAGCCAAGGTTCCCACGGACTGGAGTGTCCCTCATAAATCCCTAGTTGGAGAGGATGTCCTCAGATACTGAGTTACAGGCTCAGAGAAGGCATATTACGATAAATAATGGTTAAACTGGAATATTCGTTCATGCACGTCTCAGAATGGAAGTCATTTATCTTCAAGGTCTTTTTATATTGGTAGGAAAAAGAGGGGGGGGGGGGGCAACTTGAGTGTTTGAATGTTTTCGATTTCTCCATCTTACTTTAAAAAAATTCTTGTTTGGTCTTAGTTGAAAACAGAACACATTTTTTTTTTTTTGAATGATGTGATTGTTGGCGCAGACAAAGACACAAAATGGGCCGTCTTTAAAGGGAAAATGGCAGCGCTGATCTGAGTTAATTTGGTAACTGCATAGAATGCGCCACAGATATTTATTATAACAGCAAGTAAGCTTCTAAGCTGCAGACATGAACTATTTCACAAAATAATGCGACATACAACACACAGATGCGTTCGCGTATACACACCACAGACTTATAATTAGGCAGACGCACAATCCCCATTGAGTGACGTCACAAAACTGGTTCTCGACCCGCCATTTTGTTTTGTTGTATGATACCTCGTATCTATAGACGCTGCCCACTGTGCGTTGCGTTGCATTGTGCGAAGTTGGCTATCAATATGAATATCATACCGTGTACCCTTGTTAATCGTGTATTGTGTCATTTTTAAGATTTCAGCTGAATGGAAATCAAGACTAGAGGTCTACAAGAGATGCTAAATCTAGACATAGATCTATTTTAAATGTAATCAGTTTCTTAAGTTAGGAAAATCTAGGTCTATGGTGATGTACCCTCATTTCGGCCTCTAATGCTTTTAAAATTGCAATCTTATTAGCCTAATAAAGAACAATTGATTCATTTGAACATGTGCCTTCTCCGTGTTCAGACTGAAATAAAAAATAATTTAAGGCTTGTCAGTAATTTCCAGTGTTCGAATCTTCCGAAAGGTGGGCACATCACCATAGGCTATCTAGATCTAGATCTATGCGTGGATTCCATTTTGTTATTTCAAGAAGCATAACGATGAAAACAATAACCACAATGACAAGAACGACACAAACAATTAAAGAAAATGGTATTAATCTATTGAAGAGTTAAAGCAAAAGAATTTATAGACAGGCCTCTATAGATGAGATTCTACTAT
This sequence comes from Onchidella celtica, assembly GCA_963931925.1. Classification (NCBI taxonomy): domain Eukaryota; kingdom Metazoa; phylum Mollusca; class Gastropoda; order Systellommatophora; family Onchidiidae; genus Onchidella; species Onchidella celtica. The sequence goes on along the minus strand of OZ007567.1, from coordinate 49,314,160 downwards.
GAGAGTATAAAAATGAAACAACACACGAGTTAAATGTATTCACTTACTCAAAAAATTTATTTCACAAAGTGCCATAGACTCTCCCTCTCTCCCTTTCTCTCTCTCTCTCTCTCACATACACACGCAGAGGAATCAGGGGCGAAGCGAGGCCCTCCGCAGAGGGTAATCAGAATTTAAGCTAGTAAAATCCTTATATCAGGACGTCTCGCTACATCATATTCACATAGAGTTTGCATACACATGCGGCTAAAAGAATGAAACGGGTGCTTGCATTGCAAAATCTAAAGAGTTTTGTATTATAAATGAACAAGGAGATAAGTGAAATTGACTTACTTTGTTCACTGTTTATATATCAAATTAATCCTTCTTTTCGTTTTGCTTCAAGCCTCATATGGTTATTAAAATTCAGTGAATCAATTAAGCTCTTAAGTTCAGAAACACTGCATGCCATTTCAAAAAGTCAACACACACAAGACTTCCAATTTCCTGAAAACAACTATGACACAGTGAGTATCAGTTACTGACAGGTGCTATCATACAACCCTGCCGCGTGGACTATTCTTGTCAACAGGACAGGAATGCAGCAATTTACAAGCTAAACTAATCTGAAAATACCATTCATTCATACTAACAGACTTATAAACGCATATTTTCATCCATTTTTAAAAATATAATTTGAACGGCAAGTTTTTATTGTCATATTCACAGCCAGAGATTTTGTTATTCGACCACAGAATGATGTACACAGCTGTCGCATACGACAAATTAAAATGGCGGACCGAGCGTTGGTGGAACATACCGAAGAGGCGATTTGTAATTCTGTGTTATATTTATTCTGTGATACACACGCAGTAGCGAACTTTTTTTTTTTTGTTGTTCTATGGCAAAAAAAAAAATTCAGTAGAGAGCGGATGGAGGGTCGTTGTTGTTATAAAAAACCTCGTCCCTACATCGAAATGTCATTTTTGTCTTTAGCAGACAACAGCTTTCTGAAAAGCTTTATAGAGTGTCTCTTGGACCTCTTAGGTTGACACTTTTAATGATGCGGAAGACAGCAGCTAACACGCTATTACAGTCTGAGCATTAAGTGGCCATCACATTGGTGTTTTCTGGTTTTAGTGTCTTAAAAGGGACAATGTTACCCCCCTTGTAACATTTAACGGTGTAGGTTATAGTGATCTTACGTGGTCCTCGCTACAGCATCTTAAAAACTGGTTAGAGCTGATCAACAAAAGGGCAAAGTGCTTTCCCGGTGCATTATATATGTATTAAAACAATTATGTAATTGCTTTCGGAATCATGGACTTGTTTATTCGGCCATAATATATATCGTGTAAACAACATCGGGGTGCAGGAAATTCATCATCATCAAACGGTCATGGAACTAGAGGGTGAACAATCCTGTAAGCACCTAAAACTTCTTGACGACCACACCAAAAATTATAAAGCTTTATGTAATTATTGCTTCATTTTTCTTTAAGGATAAATTAAGTGGACACAGCCATTTGGGACAAAATTTAATCTTTTCATTATATTTTCCTTTTTTTTTCTTTTTTGAGCCACAAAAAAAAAAAAAGAGATGCATTTTCGTCGAGATGAATCGAAAACTATGATTAAAAATTCCGTAATTCTCTACTCTCTACACAATGCTTGTTGATCAAAAATCAACTTTATATCATATCTGTCTACTCTCCAAGTCAATGGGCCAACTAGTAAAGCGAATTTTAAAACTCGCATCTTTTGATAGTTTGTTATACTCGGGTTCACCAACAGCACACAAAAAGGTGACTTCAGGAGACAAGTGTTGAAGGGAGAACCTAGCACGTTAAAACCTGGTTAAACAGTACAGAATAATTCTTTTTTCTTGGCGGTCGGGCTTGTGGAACTGGACGTCCTGGTCACCTGAGACGATACTTGAGTAATCTTAGTAAAAAGATCCATATCTGTGGCTAGTTTTATAACCTGTTCTTTTTTGCCATCTCTGACTCATTCTTGAACAATTCAATAAGCCAGAAGCACGAGACCCCACTCCCAGCCACCTTCAACCACGTCTCGTGATGTCAGGCCTGTGTTTACAGGCAGCTATTTTCACTATCCCTGGTCTCCAAACCTGTTTTAAACATGCTTGCATTAAAACTCCGCGGGGCTTCTGAGGAAGGTTTATGCTCTTAGGAATCAAGACCTAGACTTCTTGTGCTACCGGGTCAGAGGTGTGGTGAGGGTTTATTGCTTACAGCCATCTCTCAGAGGTTCAGCTAAAACTCGAGATGAGGGCTCAGCTACGACTCAAGATGGCAGAGGTGAGCTATTGTTTATAGAACCAAGAGTCTGGGACGAAATCTAGTCTGACATCTGTTTATATATTAAATGTGCATGGCTGGCTATATATAGTAATGCCACGTGATTGATAAAAACACCAACTCTGGGCGCGGTGTTTGAGACTAAAGAAGCTTAAGTTGTAGAAAGTTTGCTGCAGTCTTAAACGATTCTCTCTTGCAGCTGGAGAGCAGCTGAAGCCGTTTCTTTTTTACGACACCGTGAAACAGACTCTTTTTTTTATAGCTATTGTATAAATACTGATCTACATAGTATTGCATGGCCAATATTTCTGCTTCTAGAATAATATTTCAGTGTCTGCATCTCGAGCCTGGTGAGATTTTGCTTTTAGGACACTATTAATAAGATGAAAACATAATGCAGCTAAGTTGAGGAAGGTTTAAGTATCCATAAGGTCAGTAAAGTACATTCACATTATATTTTAATACCGATGGACATTTCCAGCCTTTACGCCGTTACTTTGATGTAAAAAAAAAATTGGGTTATTTTTCTTTAGAGATCTTAAGAAGACATTCCACGATCTGTTTCTCTATAATGTCGCCGAACTAAATTGTCTTTATTTTCGTTATTCCTTGACTTATACTGCTGAAACTTTGTCTGCTCATGACCAAAGTACAAAAATATCCGCCGTTGATTTCAGATTTTGGTGTTTCTTTTTTCTAAACTTAAAGTTTGGCTGTTTAATATGTTGGAAAACATTAAAATCCATGCCTTCTCCCGTGTTACTCACACTGATGGCTTTAATTAAATCTTGGAAGACAGAAAAAAAAAAAAAACCTGCAGTGTTTGTCATTGTCAGGTTTCCCGACGATCCATCATAATTTGCACGCATGTGTGTGTCGTTTTTTTTTTGTTGGGGCGGGGGGGCGGGGTGTATGTGAATGCGAAGTGGTTCTTTAGGCAAAGGAGTAGTCTTGAGAAGTTAAGGAGAAAACGCCAGGTTTGGGCCTTTATGTTCCTGTACTAGATTCGGCGACACAGTTCAACTTTTAATCAAACTACTTTTTTTCAACATTGCCGGTACCTATTCTGCAATACCTGTTATAGAAAGGCATCATTTCGCTTTTGGACAATGTGTTCATGTAAACAAAATGCAATTGCTCGTAGTTTTAGGCTTTGAAAGAAAACGCTGGATTATCGCATCTATTATTAAAACTTTTATCCTACTTGTATAACATGTACGTTCTCAATACATGAATCGGGAAAAAAGAATGGTATATCGAAATCCGTATATTGTAGTCTTCAGCTGATTCTAGTGAAATGGAGAAAGAGATGTAGATGTTTACTTCAATAAACAAGGAATGAAAGAAGAAACGGGAGGCAGGAATGGAAGTAATGTGTACACGACATATTTCTATCTACAATTAATCTACGTTTTGAATCACCGAAAAAGCATTCGGAAATAAAGTTTTAAATGCAAATGCAATTAAGTAAATAAACAAAAGAATGAGTCACATAAACGTTTCTTTGCCAAAAAAAAAAAAAATGCAGGTAAATTAATAGCCGTATATTCCTTTCTTCATGTATACGTGTGTTTGTGTTCAAAATGGCTGTGAACAAAATACTAAGACTAGTTATCTATGTTATATATCGATACAAAATACTTGTGTACGTTTTATATACATCGCGTGCATGCAAGTATTATGGTCTTGGTATAATATGCGCACATGTTCATGCACACAGACGGTAAGAATTATGCACGGAAGCGCATGTGTGAAACAGTTATCACGGAACGTGCCAGCTTAAAATAAACAAACATGTTGGCTTTTGCAGGCAGCGAGAAAATTAATAGGGAATTGTGTGTAAAGTAGGGGGATAGTTTAGTAAAAGAGGATGAAATAAGATTTATTAATACAGATGTACGCCGCGAGTTATATTTCATGTTTAGATAAATAGAAAAAAGGCGTTTTCCCACGCTCAATAATTGATTCTCATTTTTCAGGCTATGTCATTGCATAAATTTGAAGTGAATGCAGTTTAATTAATCACAAATGTCAAAGTGACGTGTACATTTCAATTAACGGCGTGTGCATAAAGAATGAAAGACCGAGAGAAAGGAAGAAAAGTGTGGTCGAAGAAACAGCTCCTTAGTGTCCTGTTTAGTGAAAAACGTTTGTAGTATTCTTCATGAGGATAATAATAGTAATGATGATGGTAGTGATGGTGCTGTGTTGTTGTTGTATTCTTAGTGATGCATATTAAAATAGAATATTTGGAGATGAAGCAATAAGGCGTGGCTTGTAAATATGGTATCTAAAAGTATGTAATAATCACATAAATGCATTGTGCACCATGTAATGCATTCATTTGACCAGTGAGATAAACCGATTTAAAAGAATGTTACTGTAATAATGGAAAATTAACATTTTGTCTCAAATGACGTCGACATATTGACACGTTTCAGGTCGCGTGGGTACTGGATACACTTTGACCCGGTCGTGCCTTGCCAAAGTGCACTCTGACCTCAAGTTTGCTTGCCCCCTACCCACTACCCCTGAAGATCTCCCCTGCTCACCCTCCATGCTTGACTAGCGTGAGTGACAGTGCCAACAGGAAGAGACATCAAAAACTCACCCGCGTGTATGAATGAACATGAAGCCCGGATGGGAGCACATGTACACGTGCATCCAGTAAACTCATTTTTTTAAATTATTATTATTCATTATTTTTTATGCGGGCATTTAAAGAGAAGCTGAAAATTGCGAGAGAACTGTGGCTTTGTTTTTCATTTGTGGAGTCCTAGTTGAAAGTGTGTAAATAAAAGCCTCTGGTGGGAGTATCCTTTTATGGAGAGACACATTTCGTCTTTCATGTCCTGATCTCCGTGAATGTGTGTGATGGTGTGTTTGTTTGTGTATGTGTGTGTGTGTGTGTGTGTGTGTGTGTGCATGCGTGTAGGAGAGAGAGAGAAACAGAAACAGAGAGAGAGAGAGACAGCTAGAGACACAGAGAGAGAACGAAAGGGATAGAGGGAAAGCCTCAAGAGAGAAAGAAAGACAGAGAAAGGGTGACAAAGAGAGAGAGAGAGAAGGACAAAGAGAAAGACAGAGAGAGAAAGGGAGAGAAACAGAGGGAGAGAGAGAGAAATGGTCTCCAGAATTTTATGCGGTATATAAAATGCAAATTATGGTGTGCCTCGGAGCCCATAGACTCGACAGTCTATAGAAATTGATGGTTGGAATGTTGGATGAAGGAAGTCAGGCAGGGCGTCACTGGCCGCCATTGGTTGTCTGGCTGCCGGGGTCCACCAGACAAGTTTGGCCAAGGGCACATTACAACTGCAATGTACGTGTACATTACTATCATCATAAAACGGAGCCAGGAAGACACAGAGAAGAACAAGAAGAAGAAAGATAGAAAGGACGCTGGAAGAGAAAGAAGGACAAAGTATTTGGAGAAGAACAAAACAAAAGAGTGAGGAAACAGTCCAAACAAGGAAAGGAGGAACTGTTGATGAACGAGAAATAACAGGCATGGCGGACATCCTAAACGAATTCAGTTCATTTTATCCTCCGCCCCCCACCCCACTTCTCTCCCCCTCCCATCCTCGTCCCTACCCCCCCCCCCACCCCCCCCCCCCAAAAAAAAACGCTCTGTGATCTTTGTTCCTTTACGAGCATTTTGATCTTCCATTGCCATTTTGCCTTGTGAACTTCCTTTCTTGTTTTCTTGTATCATCAAGACAAAAACGTGTATTATATGAAAAAAGAAAAAAATTCTCACAAGTGAACAAGTTGCTGTGTACTGTCGGGTCAAATTTGGAAAAACCCAACAGATTTTTCTTTGCTAGATAATAATATTTAGACGATAGGGGCTATCCATAAAGTACATACTCTCGGACTCGGAGAAGACGGGAAGTTTGCCCCCAGCGTATGAAAGGCGTACATGGGAAGGTGAGTTGCAGAGAAGATTGAAGCACACGTGAGCTTTCACTTCTGGCAATGAATTAAAAAGGTTGATCAGGCCTATTTCTCTCTCACATGTAAGCTTCTATATATATTTACAAAATAGGTTGTGGGACTACATAAATACCAAATACAGACTATTTTTTACGAGATAGTCTAATAGTCAGGGAAAATGCACCCAAAGCCTCAAAATATCAAGGCCTTATCAAAGATATTCAATATTTTAAAACCTGTAAGCAATTTATTTATTTATTTATTTATACAGAATACTTTGCAGGATTGTATACAAATAAAATACAAACTGCTTAATGGAATAGTCTAACGGTCCCTACAAAAGGCTATTTTGAGCTTCAAACTATCAAGGTCTTATCATAGACATTTGAACACTTCAATGCCCGTACACTCTTATAAGAGGGGGGAGAGGTGAAGCCAAGAGTACGAAAAGCATACAATGTGAGTGGGTGGGGTGAGGGAGGGGGGTGGTCAGAAATCGCCAAAATCAGGTGCCAATATGATATGGGCAGTCCCAAAGGCATTGCCAACGCATACATACAAAAACAAAATACCTACAGCTCACATTAATTATAACCTGTGGCAGCAAGGCTTAACTTTAAGACAGAAGAAAAATGTTAGCTTTGCCTCGGGGATATAGGTCTCTGGTGCACATACCAGCGAGACTCTCCCTTGCCAGATGGCCACCAAATAATGTAAACGTTTTATTTGATTTGTCAGTTGATGTCAAGCTTTTATTTTGGCTGTGCCCACATACCTGGCATACCTACACTGTGCAGTGTGCACCCTGTCCCCTTCCTCTGCCTTATAAGACCCAATATATTTTATTCACATAATTTTCTGCATCATTAAGTGTTTGTTTGATTGTCCTCGGATTATGTCCCTCTCCTGCGCTCTCTCTCTCTCTCTCTCTCTCTCTCTCTCTCCCTCTCTCTCTCTCTCTCTCTCGCTCGCTCTCTCTCTCTCTCTCTCTCTCTCTTTCTGTGTGTCTCTCTGTCTCACTCTCTTTCCCCATCCCCCCATTTTTTTCTCTGCTTCTTTCTCACTCTCCCCCTGTCTCTCCCTCTGCCCCCATCTCTTTCTGTCTCTCTCAATATTTTCTCTCCCCCCCCCCCCGCTTTTTCTCTCTCTGTCTCCCCTTCCTTTTCTCTCTCTGTCTCCCCTTCCTTTTCTCTCTCTGTCTCCCCTTCCTTTTCTCTCTCTGTCTCCCCTTCCTTTTCTCTCTCTGTCTCCCCTTCCTTTTCTCTCTCTCTGTCTCCCCTTCCTTTTCTCTCTCTGTCTCCCCTTCCTTTTCTCTCTCTCTGTCTCCCCTTCCTTTTCTCTCTCTGTCTCCCCTTCCTTTTCTCTCTCTCTGTCTCCCTTCCTTTTCTCTCTCTCTGTCTCCCCTTCCTTTTCTCTCTCTCTGTCTCCCCTTCCTTTTCTCTCTCTCTGTCTCCCCTTCCTTTTCTCTCTCTCTGTCTCCCCTTCCTTTTCTCTCTCTCTGTCTCCCCTTCCTTTTCTCTCTCTGTCTCCCCTCCCCTCTCTTTATCTATCTATCTATCTTACAAATCAAAGTTTGATAAGTACTACCCATTTTCTTTAGAGATCAACGCCATTGGGTATCACTGTGAAATCGTTGTGCTAATTATAGGCAGTCTCGGAAATGTCCATAAGAGGTTTACAACTGGTTTGAAGAAGGTCAATCTTAATAATTCGGAATGTAAATTCCTTGCCAAATTCTGCAGTATTAGTGCCATAATTGGCTCCAACCGCATTTGGCGACAACGATGCAAAGTATACAATCGACAAATGTAACGATGTCCATCATGTTGTTTAACAGCCTGTCGATGCCCATCATGTCATGCAACAGCCTCTCATAAATTGTAAAGCAATGATAAATGCGCCAGTCTTAGTTATTGTCAACTTTTACCATCTATTTATGGATAAAATAAGCCAAGAGCCGGCAGTTATATTCAGTCATGTAACAGATTAATATATTTACAATGCCATTCTATTGTTTCCTGTATGGGTATCGTGTGTGAAATACTGTACCGACTGATTGGAAATAAAGAATTATATCTATCTATGTCTGTCTGTCTGTCTGTCTGTCTGTCTGTCTGTCTGTCTGTCACTAAATCACGTCATAAACCAATCCGAGTATCTGACACTCACAGAGATGAAATCACCGTGGTCTTGTACATAATGGATCTGCCCTGCAACATACTACCTGCCAGAAATAGCCATATATCCAACATCTCTTTGCCAGCCTGAGAAACGAAAGACGCGGGTTCGGTTTCCCATCAGAAACTATTTATGGTTTCTCTTAATCTTTTCTCATTTTTGTTTTTTTCTTTGTTTGTTTGTTTCGTAATTTTTCAGTGGCGCATGCTCAAATACACAATAAGGTTTCAGTGCAAAGGTCGTATAGAAAAAAATCGAGGCCAAGCATCTATGGGAACTAAACTGCTCGGTCTATCATACATGTAGTAAAACAATATAGCATGTCCTTCACTGATAGAAAAGAAAAAAGCTGATAGACGGTAGATAAAGAGAGAGCGAGTAAAATAAAAAATGATTAAAAACAAGAACATCTCAAACTGCATTTAAACTTATTGAGGTTCGATTCGGCCGATCATTCTATTTTTATCAGAGTAAAACTCTTGCCGTAATTTTTGTTTCTTACCCGATAGATCCAGTCATGCACATCAGCAGTTTAAGTGGTTACAATTACTTCAGTGTAATGTCTTGTCCAAAAACGGATAGGATCCTTTGCTAACTTGTGTCTTTCATGTTATCTTTGGGACCGTTCACATAATTATTATGTCATCACATTAGAGGGGGGGGGGGGAGGGTGTCTCTTGAATGATGACATGTGATGACACGGAGGATGGGGGGGGGGGTGTTGAGTCCAAAGATGATGTCATCACTGTGGTTTGGTAAAATTGAAAAAGAAGAACAATTGATATATAGATCAAATTCATAATAATGTTTATTATAATACCTGCCAATAAAATAACACTAATTAATTAATCAACCAACACCTTGGATGACTACTATTACTACTCAATATAGGTAGTGGAAAGATCTTGTCAGTTTGCTAACAGGCAGCTTCTCTGTATGCTCTTTGTGAGTTGAGATGGTATTAACTGGTTGAATCAGCCTGTCAGGGACACCTTGTAAAGCCCTTAGAGCATTAGTGGATATTAAGCGCTATATAAAAGCTCTTATTGATTTAATTTTATTTATAATCTGTTACTGTTAGTTTGAATTAAAATAAATAGCAAACAGCACTATACAGGTATTTTTAGTCGTTATTTGTCAAGTTTTGATTATGTCATCAAACGGGGGGGAGGGGGGGGGTATAGCCATTTGATGACATGTGATGATAAGCGGGAGGGAGGGGGGGGTCAAAATTAGTGAATTTTTGATGACATAATATGTTAACGGTCCCTTTCCCGTTTAGCGAAGACCGCCACCGCAACAACCTGCAAGCATTACTACGACAGGTCACAAAATCTGTGGCGCCATCACAGCCAAACAAAATGGTTTTATTTTATCCACATGCCCAAACATCAGCATAGGGTTATGCCTTCAAACACGCGTCGATGCTTAAAAAATATCATACTCCTGCTGCTGTCTGCATCGTAACAGGACCTTAAAAGCTAAATTCGCACTGCTATAAACAAAACCACAAGAATGTATTTAGCGTAATATAAATATGCAATATGTAAATAGTTGACAGACAAATGTTCACTGTGAAGAGCTCTGGTTAGCGCTGTAGCCACCCCCCCCCCCAACCCCCCCCCCCACCCCCCCCCCCCATTTTCTACCTCCGTCTTCTCAGACATGCAGCCCACATCCTAGGCTCTAAGTTTTAAATCTCTTTCCCTTTTATGTCCAGCTGTTGGGCTTTATGGACCATCTTCCGTCTAGCCACAGGAAATACAAATTTATAGCCTAACTAGTCTATAATCCCAGTGATGGTCAGGGATCGCTGGTCCTTCAGGAATCTCTCCAACTCTTGACCATGGTTTGCCCTTCCGACACGTCTTTGATCCAACAGAAGACATCCTCATTTCCCATTATCCATGTTTTAATTTCCTAGTCTAAAAAGGGAGCTTTTGTTCAACCGAAAAGGTCGTTATTTCATGAGTTATCCATAATTTTCTTCTAACAAAGAGCCAAGTGGTAAACTAGCGTAACTCGGCATTTATACATTCTTCAGGAAAAGCACACACAAACACTCACACACACACAAACTGAATAATTTTCTTTATTGGAATTGTAAGTTACGATATTTTCAGAAAACATTTTTTAACCCTGGGTTTCGGAATTTAACCCCAATTTATAACAACCTTTGGACTGTCCAGGTCTACAAGCACGCCAAATATCCCACTTTTTGAAAGAGTCAAGACAGTTTGTCCTGCTGGCCCTCGAAACATAGTCTTTGGTCCCTCTGACAACATCAGTCTCTTATATGTCAATCGTGTTTAACTTCAAAATAAAAATAATGTAGTCTTTGGTCATCCTATTTTAGACAGTATATAGTAACTACACGTTAAATACAGTCATTGAGCCATCTGAATACGGTTTTGGTTCCTGTGTGTCCATACTTCAATCCTACATGTAATAATTATGTAACGGTGTTACTATAATTATGTTTTGGGATTATATGGTGTGGTTATCCGTATAACCTAGACAGACATTCGAGTGTTCATTTATGTATTTCGAAGAATGATTGGTTAAGATAATATTCTCACGTGCGCCCATTCATCGCTCTCGTTCATGATCTCGTGTGACGTCATTGTCCCCAGGGGAAAAACCCGTTTATGATATCTTTTCCACGTGAGTGGCTGATTTCCGCATGCTGTGTATGACTTCTCACAGACAGAAGAGTGCAACAGATGGGCCATGCAATGAAACAGTTAGCTTTTCAAACCGCTGAAACAAAATGTCATGGCATACTCAGTTTGTATTGGGAAGTGCGCATTGTAAATCAGTGTTAATTCGCGACCTTAGCGTTAAACGTTTGTGGCTTTAGTCATTATGATAAAGAGTTAGAATACATGGGAACTGTAAAACAGCTTGATAAGTGCCACAACGCATTTTAAACAAGTGCCAAAGTGTGCGTTTGTTAAACCTCTTCTACATCCTGAAAGATCTCTAGTCGCCGTTGTTGTTGTTTTTTCAGAAAATGGAGATAGAACAAACAAGAATTACGGTCACGATTTGTCTGTTGCACGAACGATGATGCTGTCGGCGACGATGATGGTATTAGCACATTTTTGCGTACTGTATGGCTCAGTGTCTCTGGGTGTGGAAACGGTAGAGTACCAACCTGAACATACGGTAATAATGCCAACAGGAATGCTGGGACCCGATACCGTAACTGGTGCCAATGTAAAGGCTGTATCCATGAAGTACGAGTGCTCGATTTGAGCAAGTTTCGACTTCCCCTCCCCCAGTGTATGCTTTTCGCGCGCTTGGCCTCAAATTTAGATGGCAGTTTGCATGGACTAGTTGACGTTTTCATTAGAAACATGATTTTTATATAATCAAAAAATTTAAATTGCTGAAAGAAAAAGGAAATAAAACTGAACGTTTTAATTAATCACAATAATCAAAAAGTGTATGTCCGTTCCCCAGGACCCCTTACCCCATGAACCATGAATGCTTTCAGTATGCTAGGGCAAATTCCCCTCCAGCCCCTACCCCCTCGCCTCCCTCCCCCCCCCCCCCCCCGGCCGCCTTTCCAAACGTACGTACTATATGGATGGCCCCTGAATAAAAATTATTCCCAAATAAACAAATAAAATATCATCAAAACTACTCTTGCAACAATTCGGCAATAAGAACGAGATCAAGAACAACAAATTTTTGCACCGGTGGGCCTTGATACCCCGTCCTCCTTCCGCCTTGCCCTGCTTACCCGCGGAAAAAACAACCCCAAAAACAACGCAGATGAAGATTGAAGAGAAGCATAATTATTTCAACTCATATTAAGTACCGACGTTTTATTCAGAATCTAATTTCAAAAGACAAATTTCCAATCCCAGTGAATAATTAGAGAACAACTCTGGGCCCATAAATGATTACAATTTGTCGAAGACGCGGATTCCATGCTGGGGGAATGGGAAAAGGAAGTACTACAGCTTTTATCTTTTCCAGAACGCACTATCATCATTTTCAGTTGGTCTGTTTTATATCAGTGCAATGAGTAATTGGTGCTTGCGTGTGTGTATATAAGCGAATGTGTGTGCGTGTATTTGTATGTGTGTGTATGTTCTCCTCATTACAACATTATATTTATGTCTCCCCAAACTCTGTTGTGTAACAATTCCGGGCGCTGACAACAATTAAGTACACATCCCTCTTCATGCCAGGCGGTATGGCGTCCCAGTTTACGAGTAGAACCTCTAGTTGACTGCAGTACACTGTTATTTCTGAGGGCTGTGGACGTCCTAGTGCGTGCATGGGCCTAGGCACGCGTTCTTCTGGGTAAAACTGTGATTATCATAGCTGTAATTTCCTCTGACTTCCGACCTCCACACAGTCCCAACATGACGGTAATTAAAGTCATTTAGGGTTAAATTGAGCAAGTTTGTACCCCAGGCACCGTTCTGTCCCCCTCACTGAAGCCAGATTTTAAATGTGATGTCCCAGAGGAAATGGCGGTTTGTAAAGTAGATAACTGTACTGTTGGTGATGGGCATGACAGGAGGTTGGTAGGGTAGGGTTGAAAAGGGGGGGGGGGGGCGCTGTCTTAAATGCTTGTCACCTTTGGACAACTTAAAATTTAACTGCCAGAACTGCATGTCTTGGTTAACCTGAACCTTGCGTGACGTCTTCCTCTGATGTTTATCGGTCTGCTCTTTTTCTCTGTCTTTCCCATTTCCGTCCATCTCCCCCCCCCCCCCACCCCGTCTCTTTCAGGTCTGCAGAATCAAATAAGGCGTAACAATATTCTTTCACTAGACAATTGGAATAATAATAATAATAATAATAGTTCGTCCATCAGGTATGATGATGACCTTAACAACACCAGAGGAATAAAGAACAGAAATTGTTGAGAATTTCAACACATGGACAATAAAGAGAACTAAAGGACACAGAGGACAGAATGGAAAGACTGTTCTTTCATGACTTATGGCTTCTCATGTGGGACAATTGGAATACACTTGCTAAGATTACTGGATCATATTAAAAAAAAAAAAACTACTACAAGCAGATTTGGTTGGTAATTTAAAAGAATAAGCAAAAGAAATATTGACTTTCATGATGTTATGAATCATACATAACCTTTTTCAAAATATTCATTTGGTGATTATCACTTTAAATTTTGGCGAGAATGAACCGCATATAAAGAAAAACAGGATTCGAACTATACAGTGATGCCAACACCGATAAATTATTCAGATGCCATTTTCAAATCATAATGTGAGTCACATTAAACCGCACTGAAAAAAAAAAGGCCAGAATGATAACAAAAAGAACTGACCAGTCTGTGCACAAAACATTGACATTATTCCTACACAGTTTTCCACTTGCTTCCCTGTGTTGTCACCGTTTATCTATTAAGTTTTTGTTTGCCTTGTATTTGTGTCCACAAGCCCACAAAATGTCCAGGACTCGAAATTTTGTCCACAGATTTTGTACAAGATGAACCTCGACATCATCACTCTGCAGCCTCCTAATTGCCATCACGAACGATTTCTCTTTAAACTGAAAATAGAGTTTCGAGACAAAATAATAAAATAGGAATCTATTTCCGGTAGCGTGGGTAGTTACAGGTAACCAGTACAGACTGTGGGATTCTGTCTCAGTGTTACGTGTTGAACAGATCTTGTCTGGCGGAAGTACTTAGGTCTGTGCGCACTAAGAGTTCATCAGTTTCAGACTAGACTGGTAGAATACACCCCCTCCCTCCCCCCCCCCCTCCCCCAGCGTGTGTCTGAGCTAAGGAGCGAGGGTGCACTCTGAAAAGTTACAGTTACTTTTATTTTAACTGCGATCTATTTTTATTTCTGCGTGTAAGATAATTATGCTAAGTAAGTGAGTTAAATACCGGTAGTCCAAGACACGTAAAGATGTCCCGCCTTAGAGTTTGAATTTAAATCTTTCAGAATTAATTTAAGTGTTTTCTTATTTATTCCGACGCAAGACTTTGTGAACCAGAACTTTTTTTTTTTTTCGTTTTGTTCACAGTTACAGTTACAGTGCGTGTTACTGACAAATGTGGCAGCATTCAGTTTTCATGTGTTCTCTAGATCTAGAAACAGCGTATTCTTGTGCTTTGTATGCAGAAAATTCCTGTTTTTGTTTGATTATTTATTTGTTTTCGCTCTTTTGTAAATTTATTGTTGTGGACCTTTGTCTGCCTGTATAATTCGCATATTTCTAAACATTATAATTGCCCATGCAGATTGAATAAAAGAGCACCCGTGATAATAAAAGTACGAAATCCATGACGATACCAGAATGGATATAACATTTCTGTGCTGCGGTTTCGTATGTTTTACTAGCCATTCTGGCAACTCATGCCAACAGTTTTGCAGGCTGTGTTCAGTTTAAATAACCGCACACACAGAGCTCTTAAATTAAATTGATTGAAATGTGCACAGATTTACTGCGTAAACACAGTTCCAGCACATTCATTTCAGACACGTTTAACAATTAAAATGTTGTTATTGTTGTTTTTATATTATATATTTAACCTTTTAATTGAATATGGATGACATTACTGACCGACAGAGACATTTAAAGATGATTTGTGTACCTTAATGCATTACATCTGGTTGTCATATCTGAAACGAAAAATTTTTTTTAAAAGTACGTTATATTCCTCTAATCATTTCTGATGGCCTGTGTTAATCATTACTTTATATTTTGTGGACGCCCAATGTTCAAAGTGCATTAACTGATATTTTGTATTATTAGCATTTTGTAGATGTTGATGATAACACACCTTGCCTTTCATTTCAAAACAGAGAGTTCAGTTTATCTCTCCCATGCTTCAATATTAACAGAATAAGTTATTTATGTGCGGACTTTGTTGTTATTTTCTGTGGTTGTTTATTAATATTATATTGTTGTATATATTTTTTTGCTATCGTTTTTACTTATCTATTTACAAGCACAGCACTAAGAAAATTGTCCTCGCTACACATAATACCGATAGGCCTATGCACTTACAACTTCATTCGTCCATTGCAAACTACACTTTTAGAAAGAAATTTGGGTGAAAATGGCAAGTTTCTAGGTTTTGTGCTTGTTGGTGTTCTCGGCGTATATTTTGTAATACGCTCTTTTTAATGTAAGATTTATTTATTTATTCATTCATTCATTCATTAGCCATAACATGTCATTGCAATTAACTGCTGCTTTTTAAAACGTTTGTTATAAATTTTTTTAAAAGTCGAACTATAGCTCACGAAAATAACAATTTCGAGACAAAACGGAAGGAAGTATTTTTCAAAAGCGCGACTATCCAAGGCCACATCACTCCACATACGGTTAAAAAAGAAAATAGCGCATGTCTTCGTGTGCTGGTAAAGAAAAACATTATGAAGTTATACGCCGGAGAAATCTCAGGCCCCGATTTTTGCCCTTCCTAACATGTTTATGAGCAGGAATTAATGTCGTATGTGTTTAATGAATATTAATGCACCATGTCTCTTTAAACGTGAATAATTCTGTCGGCCTGTCTTTCACCGAGGATAAGGGATGTAGAGGTGGAAAGAGGAGGGGGTGAAATAGGGAGGGGGATGTTCAAATTGCAAGAGAGGGATTCTTTCAACGTTTACAGTTTTGAGACATAATTAAGCCCATGTTTTCAGTCGTCCGCACGTATTCATGCAAAGACGGGTACAAATTTTCAGCTCATTCTACACATTTTAAATTGCCATGAGCAAAATTACACAACGGTGGCACAATTCAAGTCGATGTCACCTTTTATTGTTGGCAAATCAAACTGAAGCAATAGGTAAAATAGGAAATTAGACGCAACCAAGTAGTTGTTTTTTTTGTGGTTGTTTTCTCGCCAGTGTCTTGTCAGTCTTACCCACCCCCTCTACCAGCTTTTCCTCCCCTCTGTCGGGTCATATCATCCTTATCTATAACCCCCTCCCCTTCCACCCCGCCAACATACACACACACACACACACACACACACGCCCCTTTTGTTCTAGCGTTTCCGCACGAGACGAAACGAGCGACCTACTTATTTCCTTCGCCCACAATCTTTCCGTTAGAATCCAAAGTCAAGAAAAAAACACTTTTACCAAAGTTGCCTATAGCATGACAAGCCCACGCTTACAGATTGATAACCGCAGGAAGTTAAGGAAGCCATCCAGGGTGGTATCATGCAGCAGTGATAGGTGTCGTCACTGATCTGTGAAGTTTCGGTGCTTGACACGTCTCGTGGTGCCCCGTAGAGAGTATGACGTCATCCGACTTGTCTGGTTCCGGTGATTCAGCGAGTTGACCACCCACTGCGAAAAAGTCCTCATTGTTTCACACCGTTGTTCGTTGGATAACATCTCCATGCGAAGACATGTACCCGGCCGCATGGAACAGATGCGTAAAGAAAGATACTAGGATTATCACGCATTATTCAGTAGAGTAAAATGCCTGGGCCGTATTTGGATTGTTTGGGAGTGAATGTGTATGATAATTAAAATTTTATTAAGCCCCAGCTCCTGAGTTTTCAACAAAGTATCTGTCAGCTGACTCACCGCTAAGAAATCCAGGAAATAGTTTGTTTGGGTTTTTTTTTTTTTTTTGCATGCGAGCTGAGGTTACTGAATTAAAGTCTAACTCTCTTGAATCTCGGAAAGTGGTTAGGACGAACGTGCGTGCATGCAAAAAAAACAACAACCCCACCCAACAAATGCTTTTTAAACTAGCATCTCATCAACTCGCATTCTTGAAATAAGTAGACTCTACGTCTGAATTCATCTCACTACAGTCTTTAGAGACGCCAGTAATGAATTGGGCGGATAATTACACTGGGTGCAAATGGGCGAGAATTAAATCCATTAAACTCTCCTTAAACCCAATAAAATGCACAAGTTTTTCGTATGCACTGACCGCTGCCCCTGGAAGTAATGAAGGTCTAGCAAATAAAAGATCTACATGTGTAATTTTAGAAATCCATCGATCAACTTGTGCAAATGTCAAAAAAACAAACAAACAAACAGAGAAGGAATACTTAGAGACGAGGATAGGTAAGAAAGAAAGAAAGGAAGACAAAGAGAGGGAGAGAGAGAGAGAGAGAGAGAGAGAGAGAGAGAGGGGGGGGGGGAGAAAGATAGAGAGAGAGAGAGAGAGAGAGAGAGAGAGAGAGAGAGAAGATAAATAACGTACGAGATTTAAAAAAGGGAACAAAGGGTTTCACATCGACCAATGGGTGTGGTTGTCACTAATGATGCTGAAATTCCTCTTCGTTCATTAGTTTTGCTGCTGATGGTTCAATGTTGGTGGGTGCTCATTCCAGTTCAGAGAAAAGTAGAATCTGACCATTATTTGGTCGTTTCTTTATTTCTTTGTTTGTTGTATTCTTCTTTGTTCTAGTTCTGTGTCACTCGGTTAGTTAACCTATCCGAACGCCGTAGATTACATGGATTGAATGTGTTATTATGCAACCCATTGATTTCTAATGGTAGCTGATTTGATCCATTGCTCAATGAGCAGCAGTTAGGCTGAAGTCAGCGCTATCGTGTTTCACAGTTCAAGTACACCCTATGCAGCAGGAAAATGATCCACACAAGGAAAATTTGAAACACGTGACTGTAATCTCTTCAACGTGTGTTTATGTGAAAAGTTTTATTGAGTTTGTTATTGTCTTCGCCCTCCACAATGCACGCGTTTGCACAAGCACTCACCCCCATGAAATACAACCGGGGCGTACAGATCTGACCGCGTTTGCGGACTTTGCGTGCGCCTTAAAACGTTTGCGTGCTTGCAAAGTGTTTTTGCCGTTCATTATGATCTCTGAGAGGGATACAAATTAGAGGGAGCCTTGTCTAACTGATTGCTATGCCTGAAAAACTCAGCGCAAACCTCTCCTCATTAAACCACTATTAAACAGAAAGTGGCGTGGATGCACAAAGCTTAATTAGCTGGCTGTAAAATGCGGGATGACAGTCAAGGGAGGAGATGCCAGTGATTTGGACTTCCTAAAGTGATCACTTTACATGAAACTTGAACAGTTCACCACGATTATTCCCCCCTGACCACTGGGACAAGCGTCCATTATCACTGTGTGTTTCCTCGAGTTGTGGTCCTTCAGGATGTTTCAATTCGATTGTAGAATCTGCGTTGGTCAGTTTTTCTGTCTCCTTGTCTATTCTCATGACATGCGAAAGTGGAAGATTTATCAGGGTGAAAAAAAAAAAATTACCATTTCCCCCCGTTCTTCCCCTCCCCCAACCTATTGCCACACCTTCAACTTTCTGCAAGTGGAGCCTGTGGATCAGGCCGGTTCTTTCGCTGGACATTCTAGTGGACAACTCTGCAACAGGGTGTGGGCGAGGAGATTATTTGATATGAAGAAACCTAGAGCTGTAGGAAATCATGGTTTGTGGCGGACACATTTGCAAGAGAGTATTCCAAGAACACGGACCTTTCTGAGCATAGTCAAAATTAGTTGTCGGTTGTTTTCAAGAGCACGCCATGCTCTGTTTACATCAGAAAAAAAAAAAAAAGAACACTCCTTGTTTGGACTTCAAATTATGATACTGTTTCAAAAGTGACAGTCCACATGTATGTCAAAAAAGCATGAAATGTTCGCAAATGGCTACACGACATCTGACTTATACATGTGGTTTTTAAGCGAAAGACTAATCGTTTCAGAGACAGTAAGAACAACAATCTAGAAAAATATGGTTCCTCATACGTTCCATAATAAAGCCATGACGCAGAACAAACAGTCTTCAACTTGATTTGCAGTGGGTTACAGATAAAAGACAACAGAGTTAAGGAACAAGTAAAAACTTCACCCATCTATAGATACGACCTGGATTTTGGCCAGAGTTCTACAGCCCATTTCCCACTGAAGTTTGTGTCTCTACAGATGAGCGTCTCCAGATGTCGATACGGTTTAGCGTAATGAAGAAGACCCCCGAGAGTACTATACCCTTACACACACACGTGCATTACAGTGCACGGCATGTAACCCAGAAGTTTGGAAGTAATCACCGCTCATTAAGCTCAAATCATACCGGGTGTCTCCCTATACGTACAACTGTGTACCCAAGAGGGTATGGGGTATCCTTATTCGTCCTGTTGCTAGACGGCTGTAAATGGGTTGCTTAATAAGCAGGGAGGTCTTCATGAACCAATGCAGTGGAAGGATCTATATCATGCGAGGATAAGTTAGCGTGACATAACAAGACCAGGGCCCACGAAGCCATAAAAGAGGAGGCCTGGCTGAACTGTAGATTAGTTTTCCTTCCCTGCCTTTCACCGTTTTCCCCATCTTCATGTGCAGTTGGAACAGTTTGAAAGAGAACTGATAATGAGCAACAGAATGCATCATCCCACAGGACGGAGAGACATTTTAACTTTAACCATAGTTGGGGCCTTAATGTATTTTAAATCTTGCCCTTGTTATCTTCTGTACTACGTGACATGAGAATGGCATAATGTAATTGCAGTAACAGCTTCAGCTGTGTTGACTGAATACTATACGTGTACGCGACTAGATCATGGAAATATATTTATATTGCCACATGGGACCAAACGGGGATTTAAAAAAAAAATCTTGATGGCTAGTCTTGCATAATTCTCAGAGTGCGAAGTTTGGGCTGCCACTGGGCTGATTTTTTTTTTTTCCTTGAATGCTCAAGCAGGGCGCATATTCATATTAAGAAAAAACAGAAAAACAAATAAACTTAAACCATCGCATCAATTCATTCACTGCCTGGTCAAGATTTGGAATCTAAGGAACTACCGTACGGAAAAACCTTGGTTTCCATCAATTCGATCAAAGGAAAGATGTGAGCTGTCGATGCACAGACATTGATGACATATGAGTGACTGTCCTAACCAGACATTTTAATAACGGAAGACAAGGGAACAGGATAGTTCGTCATCTCTTGGATATCTGACTTTACGGAGTATCATAATTTAAGTTAAAAATTAAAATGCATGACTGTGCTTTTCTTTATAAGCTATCATTAACTTATTTTTAATGGGAAATTCAGACGTTGGCAGCAATGTATGTGATTAAGCGCCGATGTAGATCTTTATTGAGTTTGGGTGTGGGGAAAAACGAAAAGAAATACAAAGAAATAGGTGGAGATTCTGTACTTTAAGATCTGTCACAGCCCAGGACAGTCTGATGTTGTCGGCTTCACACCTGGGATGTATTAATTAACAAGTCTCACGCGCTGATGCCAGGTGCTGGGCACACGGGAAAAACAGTTGGATGAAAAGGAAAGAGAAAGTGGGGGAGAAATGGGAGAGAAGGCAGCTGAGGGGGAGGAGGGAGATTAAACCTAACACAAAAAGCCACAAGACCAAAGAAATAAATAGATGACGTTTCTAATCATCTGTTATCTATATTTTAATTTTGTTTTTATTTGAAAAACAAAACTGTAGAACATCTAGTGAATTTCGATAATAAAGTATATCATTATGGCGGTGTATATGAATCTTACCATAACGTATCTATGCGAACAAAAACTGTGGAGGATATCTTATTGTTTGAACTGTCACGTTAACTGGGTATGGAAAAGTATGCCGTTTTGATAATTATATTTGAACTGTATGCTGAACTCAGTTCATAGGATGACTGGCCATCTGAACTTAACTAATCTCTCCAAATCCAATTCCAAAACAAGAAAAAGACCTTGATGTTAATAGGCTCTATACATTACCAGCTTTCTCATGTTGTCGGAATTTACATGAAAAATTTAATACAATTTTACGATACGCAAGAGCTCAAATTAGTTTTTCTTATCCTCATTTACAATACATCTACCAACTTTATGATGCGAAAAGGACCGAATTTCTCGACTTGTGATCTAAGTCTCTTTGTAGGCAACTGCCCAAAAGCGAAGTGTCTCGTGGAGAATGCTGATTGGAGAGGTGTCGTATTAAGGACCGAAAAGTCTACGCTATTCAGTGAAGGCAAGAGCAACGGTGAAGTAAAGAGAGCCGTGTTTACATTCTATTTAATGACTCAGTTGTCGTGTGCTTGTCTAGGGATGACTTGGACATGTCGCTGTGTGAGCTGACGGCCATCCATCAGACCTCTGTGTACTAGACATTCTACAGGTTGAATCACTTTTGGCGACATGCATAATAATTATAATTATACTTAGGAAAGAATGCGTAGAAGTTACAGGTACGGAATGAAACCGAGGCATGGAGGGCTTATGATAAAATATAAACATGTATGTCGCAAAGTCCCACATTAGAAACATTGCGGACCATTGTTCCGTGAGTTTATGGTTTTTAACAATGGGCTTTGCAACATACAACTTTTTGTGTGTGGGGGGTGGGGGGTGGGGGGGGGGGTGTTGTTGCTCCAGGCTCCGCTACGACTTAAAGGATTTTCTGTTTTTTTTTTTGTTTGTTTATTTGTTTTTTGTTTTTTTAATTTCGTCATACAGCGGACATACGTATCGAAAAGCTGATTACAGTCACATAGTCCTCACCTGAATTTGCAAGAAGTCATAAACATTGCTGAAATCATAAATACATCTCTAGAAGGATAAAATGCAACTTCTTAGACAGTAATTTCTAGTTTAAGATGCCACACAGGCATATACGATAAGAATCCTCCAATGAAGTGAGAGTCTGTGCCGGGTCTACTCTGAAACCAGTGAAACTAATCCCGGAGGGACCTTGAAGGAACCATTTTTCTTAAGAGTGTATTTTGGCTGTTGCTCTATTGTTGCTGGTTGTTAAGGGGGTCCATAACAGTTTGGGCTTCAGGGTCCCAAAAATGTAGGTGGGCCACTGGTGAGAGTAAGTATAGATCTAGGCATCAAATCAAACATCGCATGACTGCTGATACTATCAACATTTCCTCAAAGACATCGGCAAAAAGAAATTCTGGGAAGCATACACAGCCACGTGTGATTAAAAAAAACAACAACAACACAAAAAAAAACAAAAAAAAACAGAGCATTTGGAAAATCATGCAAAGAATTTCGAAATTATTGAAATGTTAATGTTTTCTTATAAATACAAATTCATATTATCAGCTCTAATTTTGAACATAAAGAATTTATAATAATTATAAGGAGCTCAAATCTTTCTTTGTTTACATCATAACTCCCGTGCGTTCGTCACAGGCTGCGTAACATTGCAGTTTTACTCTAAGCTTTGCCAGATTTCCTGGATTACTCAGCCATCATGGTCAGTAGTTTCTCCTGAAACCGCAGGTTTTGTTCTGGATTACGTTAGATCAAGAGAGCCTATGTGAGGTTAGTTGTGTTAATGGTGCTCGCGGCTGGAAATCTGGCAAATGTCTTGTTAGCTAAATCAAAGAGTATTTAGCGATGATCTAAGAAGAGCATACGATGAAAGCCGGAAGCATTTACTCCATTGATGTTACTTTTACAGCGCTGTGTGAGCACTGTGAGCCGCTCATGAGCAATGAATGAAGAGTTGTGCCCGAGTTTTACCTTGTACTTTGGGGAAGTCGTGCCAGGAGTGCGATCAGGGCAATTTACTGAGTTCAACTACGCAAATGAGTAATTAAAATTTGCTCGTTCCAGACTCGCTTTTGAAACATCAGTAGAACTCCCCACTGTTGAGTTCCAGCCGTGAGAGAAGGAAGCGGGTCAAATCCTGGATCACACGTTACTTCTTTCATCATTTTCCAACACGAGTATTATCGTCTGAAATAGAACATCAACAGCGGTAAAACTGCGGGCATCTTTTCAAACTAATTCTGAATTAACCATGACAAAATATATATGGTGATTCTCATAAATATGTGTACACAAATTAGGTACTGCTTAGTGTTGTTTCCAACTCTATTGAACTGCGTTGTCATCAATGTCTGGCCCAGAAGGGCTATCATTTTGAATACATACCATAACTCAAACAGTTACACATCTGTCCTCTCTGATCTGAATTATAAATCTTGCATACAGTATCTTAATTGACAATGCTTAAAAAAATATTCAAATTAATTATTGTGTGTGCATTTTATTTTTAGACACCCAGTTTATATCGCACATTGAATGCCATTAGCAAATTCGTGAGTAAAGTGAAATTATTGGAAGATTTTGCCTGGTGCATAGTAGTTCAGAACTCAGATTTAAACTAAAGCATTTTTTTCTTTTCTTGAAGTGACAGATATGGAAATGCCCTGTAGCTGAATGTAATCTTAATAATATACCCACACCCACCGGCCTAGATATTATTTACTACTTACTCGGGGCAAACAGACTAATATTGCAACTCTTAGTCATCACAACAAAAGAGGTATTTTGACACAACAGCATTCACACTGCAGTGGCTAGTGAAGTAGAATTTGGTATTTTGATTCTCCCATCAAGCAGAATCTGCAGAGCTTCTCATACACTTTCAAATTTAAAAAAAAAAGTGAATTTTATGTATCAGATCTATTTGAAGCAAGCAAACAACACAAAACAAAACAGAAAGAAAAATTTAACCCAATGACGGTGTTTGTACCGTGAAATATTATTTAAATAAATTCACGCAAAAAGATATCAACTATTAGAAATTAATATTTCGGGTTCTTTTTTACAATAATTATAGAAACTGAAACAGGATATAGAAACAGCCTCACGTACTCATACTCTAACAGTTCACTTTTATTTGATACTGAGCCTAACTCATTTACTTCATGTCATTCCATTTCACTATTTACACGTACACCGTACACGCTTTCTGGGCGAGCTTCATTATTTCTTTCATGTCCTAACAACGAGTGATTTGTAGTTGGCCATATAGCTAACCAAGAAAAGGAGTGGGGGGGGGGGGGATGAATGGGTGGCAATAAGATGCTCAACTTCACAGATTCTCAATGTTTACTTTCCTGGGTCTCGTGCGAACTTTGGTGTTGGTGATCGGGGAGGAATCTCAATAGAGGGAAAGGGCGGGAGGGGGACTCTAGGGAACAAGAAGCAGGAAGAAGCATGTTATGTGTGGAGACAACATTTTGTGAGAATACTGAACGTCGGTCTTATGCCATGTAAATGCAAACAAATGTATACAAGGACAATAAATTGCCCCCCCCCCCCACCTTCCACACACACACACACACACACACACTCACACACACACACACACACACAAAATGTGTATCTTCACCTAATCGGTTTACAGGAAAACTGAGATAAAAATGATTTTTGTTTGATTTAGATAGTCTGAGAGAAAAAGTATGAAATAACTTGTTATTTCG
This sequence comes from Onchidella celtica, assembly GCA_963931925.1. NCBI lineage: Eukaryota > Metazoa > Mollusca > Gastropoda > Systellommatophora > Onchidiidae > Onchidella > Onchidella celtica. Next base: position 49,289,539 of record OZ007567.1, on the reverse strand, counting down.
TCTCAAGGAGTGGGAATTTGTGAGTGGATCTGGCGAGATCTGGTTTAATGTGAAATGTTTATATTTTTTTCCAAAATCAAAATAAAATATTTCTGAGTCGTTTTCAAGCAAACTATTTTTATTGAGTGCAGAAAAATGGCGAATCTTTCATTTTATAAGCAAATTTTTGGAGGGGTTTTCTCGGCAATTTGGTGTGTCACCTTCAGCCCAATTTGGCCAGACCGACTCACATTTTATTCCGTTGAAAGATTGGAAGATACTGCACAAGCTCATAAGGTTATCCCAGTTTCCAACCACAGTGGAGATCCATGGACCACTCTCATTCATGGCCCCCAGCAGTATCCTTGGACACTGAAAATAGCTAAATTTCACATGATATTTATTGCACAAACTTTAGCAGAAGAAACATACATAGTAAAGTAGGCCAAATTATCACTCAAAAAAAAAAAAAAAATGTGACTTGTTAAACATGACAGCCTCATTCATATGTGACAGACTCTCAGGTATGAGAGGAAAGTAATACAAAGATGGCGACTATTTTTTTTTAAACATCTGGCAATGTCCGCCAATTATGTGAACATCGCTGATAACAGGGACTTCAAGATAGTATTAAAGGATACAGTGATTGATGATATCATTATCAACCCAATGAATAAAAAAGCATAGATAGATAGATGATAGACAAACAAATAAGCAGGTAAGTAGATAGGTAAGTGGGTAGGTAGGTAGATAGGTAGTTAGGTAGGTAGGTAGGTGAGTGGGTAGGTAGGTAGGTAGGTGAGTGGGTAGGTAGGTAGGTAGGTGAGTGGGTAGGTAGGTAGGTGGGTGGGTAAGTAGGTAGGTGGGTGGGTAGGTACATAGGTAGGTAGTTGGGTAGACAGACAGATAGATAGATAAAAATAGATAGATAGGTAGACACAGACACACAGACAGACAGACAGACAGACAGACAGACAGACAGATAGATAGATAGATAGATAGATAGATAGATAGATAGATAGATAGATAGATAGATAGATAGATAGATAGATAGATAGATAGATAGATAGATAGATAGATAGACAGATAGATAGACAAGTTTAAAATAAGCATCATTATACATGCAGCTGATAAGAACTAGACGAATCATGATATGGATATACCTCGTGCATGGATCAGTTGGCTAGAAAGTTGGTGAAATGCTGATAATTAAAGTCAAATATGGGCAAAAAGAAAAAAAGTTGTATGTAGCATGTAGTTGTATGATAATTAAAATGTAACAGGAACAGATGACTTTGACTTGCGTCACTTTTCTCTAGCATGAAATATTGCGTGGCAGATATTCCGCTTTCTTACTTATAAACCTTGCCGTTTGAATCTACCATAATTCTCGCTCATTCTGTCACTTGCAGTATTTTGTGATTTTGTCCAGACGTCTGTCAACCGCTACCATTAGTTCTTTTCTGCCGTTTGATATTATTATAACTTTTCTCTTAGCCTAACAATGTCAGTTCTTATCTTACACCCCGTTTACTCTAACTTCCCCCTCTTAAAAATCTTCAATTTATAGAAAAGGAAGAATCATAAGAAAATGGAAAAGTCTTCTTATAAGGCAGGAACACTGCACTGCGTCAGTGACGAATGTCCTTGCCTTTGCTATCATATAAACAGATTTTGTCCTCTTTTTTTTACACTGTAGGGGGAAAAAAGAAAGGACAACCGAAAAGAGAAATAAGGAAAAGCAGAGGTACGCGAGAATGAAGAGTCCCCCCCGTATCCACAGCCTGTTGCTCTCATGCTGGGATCTGATTGGCCAATGGCTTGACATCACTACTATCGTTTATCCCCCGCGTTCTGAGGGGGCACCACGTGACTACGCATCGTCTAAGCAACAAATGGGAAGCCTCGCTCGAATCGTTTGAGAAAGCATTGCTAACTTGGGATGTACACAATATGTGATGCGTAGAGAGGAGGGCTCGCGAGATAACATTGGGAACTTCGGGAAGTCTTGCCAATATTATTGTTGTTCACTTTACACACGGATTTACGATTCTTTCAACTCAGGATTTAATTATTTGAAACGTCATCATTTTTTGTTTGAAAGAATTTGTTGGACTTTAAAGCAATTGTGATTGAAAAGAGCTCGGTTTGCGAACATCTATCTCAGATTTGGTCCTCGCCTGTCACAGATCCCTCGGGGTGATCGTGTCAGTGAATTTTGCACGGGATACCTGTATAACTTGTGTGACTGTGGAAGATTTCTCGGGTCGCAGCAAGAAGTTCATAAAGTAAGTCTCAGAAGGAGTGCATTAATATTCAGCAAGGATTATACATCGTTTTTGCTTTTGATCTGTATGTGACCAGCTGAACATCCTCAACTGTATCCAGACAAAAGTTCACATTGAAAAGATTGCTTACCTGTTGCTCGGCAAGAAAGGATTCTGTATCTGGATTAAGTTTTTTGTTCCTTTTTTGGGTCGGCGGATGTGACCTGGATATCGTGTTGCAGTTATTCAAGGTAAGATCTTCAGTACTTATTGGCTAGACCTGGATCTATATTATTATGTTTGCTTGAGTTTACAAATTTATGCACAGGAATTTAAAATTCCTCGTTTGATAGTTTCTAAGCTTGTGTTTCTGATGTGTGAATTTTTTGTCACACCCTGATGATTTGCAGCAACATTCCATAGGCCTAACGGCATAAGATTGGCCAACATTTTTTTTTTCACGGTTCTCACCATGAAACAGTAGTTAGTGGTTGATTAAAAAAAAAAAAAGGAAAGTAAGGCCAAGTGAGACAAACTGATAGTTTTGGTGCATGTTCATCGTTTCACCTGTACTGCCCAAAGATTTTGTTCATTTTTGCGAATGTTTGATAGGTGCATAATTTTCCCAAGTTCTTCTGTCTCTCTGTCATGCATCCCTGTTTCTTCCTCGTAGGCCTACTTTCTCGAGTTCTTGAGAATTAAAAGGAAAAAGATGCGAGTTGGGATACGAGTAGTAGTGACTGGCTGAGGCTTTTAGTTAATTTATTAAAATATAAAATTACTACCTTGGCTCAACCTGCAGCATTGCAGTTAGAAGTGCTTATATTTATTAATTGCCTACTAGACTCTAGTACTTTCCAGACCATGATATTCAACGAAATTCTAGAGTGTTTTTACTGAATCATTTATAATAGGCTATTTATAGGCTATAACTTTGTTTTTTAGTAAGCACATGAGACTTAGGTGCTGCTGCTCCATGGAAAACTGTCTAGGCTAGAGGGGCTAGACTTCATCATTTTTTTTAAAAATCTGTTCTTTTATACTGTATTTTTTAAAGCCAGGTGTTGAAAGTTAAGAGAGACTAGTAAAGGTTACAAGTGTGTGCTTGGAAGCACAAGCATTCTGCTGCACAGCTAACAACTTTTGTTCGGACTGAATCCTTGGCTTAGGGCAAACAAGAATTTCAAGTTATTACATCCCTTTCGTTTTATGTACAAAATTGCCGTCCTGATTTTGTTTTTGCTTTTTTTTTTTATTCATGGTACTTTCAATGTTGTGAATATGGATTTTGTAAGTACACCTATATTCTAGACTAGTAGGCCAACTTGTTATATATATTTCCAGGTTGCTGGAGTTCTGGCCAAAATTATTGAGAGAGAGAGAGAGTTTTTTTTTTTGATTGAATCACTCTTGCACCTTGAGATACAGCAGGATATTTTCTTACATTTTATTTGATTGGTGACTTTGCAATTAAAAGGTCTTATCACTGTGGACTCAAATGCCTTGAAAACTGATCATGACAATTGAGACGTGCGTTTATTTGATAAGAGAAACACAGTTCAACACAACAGCAATGTCATCCCTGCCATATCGCAGATAAAACGGGGGGGGGGGGGGGGGAGGGAGAGAGAAAATCGCCTTTAAAGGCAAGGAAATCTTGGAATTGTATGTGGAGAATTACGTGTCTGTGTAAATGTCAGTTGTGGTTAAAAAAGAAAAAAACAGCAGAGAGAAAGAAAGTGTGTAAAGGCAATACTGATACACTATCAGAGTTTGAAAGGCACCTCCAGCTGCACTGAAGATCCGTGTTTGGGGAGGTTCTTACACTTTTATCACCGCGGCACCTCCAATGCCATTTCCTCAAAAAATAGTTTTGTGTTGCTCGTAATATTCGTGAATCTTCGCAGAAACTCCGTGCATTTAAACGAAATTATGTGATTAAATGGTCGGGTGTCCATATATGTACGGATGTGAGAATAATTATGTCGAGTGTAGCGACAGTTTTGAGAGAGAGAGAGAGAGCATTTAAACCAGGTCTAGTGTCATAAATTTTCTACATTACAGTCGTTTTAAATTTAAAAATACAAAGGATTTGAAAGGTCACGATGTATAAAATATAGGCCTACCTTGTCGAAAAGGCAGTCAAAGAAACTTCAACCGAGCCTTGGTTAACAATATAACCAGAATATGAATTTGCTACTCTGCCAGCGTAATCTTACATATTTATATTATATTGAATGCCAGCACAGTTTCATAATGGTGTGTTAGGCCAGGACTTCAGAGGGTGGTTCTTAAGTTCCCCGTTGGCTGCACAATGTCAGTGTGGCACACAACCCACGCATTTTTTTTTTTTTTTTACTCAAGTAGATATGACTTCATTCATTCACTGCCACACATTCAGCGTGACCATAAAATAATATCCTATAAATATTATATTGATTCCTCACGTAGAATTTAAACAGTTTGAATGAAAATGCGAGTGCATGTAGTCCAGTACTGAGGGGGTGTTAGGCGCTTCCCAGTTTAGCTACAGGCACCAGTTTTATTGATGAAACAATAGACTGTGCAATAAATACTAGAGGTAATGTACATAAAATAGCATAGTATAGGCCTACATCTAGTTAGATTAGATTATCGTTATTTCAGATACTGAACTTGACTTTGTAGAATTAATTCTGCAGCTCTTCCAGGGTGTGGTTTCGTAAAATGGTTGTGTAATTTAATATAAATTGCTTATTACTGAACTAACTTCTTTGGTCTGGATGTTGAAGCTGGAAAGTAGAGGAAATGTTTCCCAGTACATTGAATGTTTGTCCAACAGTCTGTCTATTGCCAGAGTATCTTTTCATAAGGGTTTGGAGATATACAAAATACTGTAGTTTAATATTCCTTGTCACGCACTGGGTTAACAAACAAAGAAATTGACAGCTTATTGAATACATCAGTTTAAATTTGACAGTCCAGTCATATTTGAAATATGCCTTTGTAGATATGCAACCATCAGTGTATTTCAGTTTTTGTTTTAAAACACAACTGCATTATAGTCCGACCTCGGCCTAATTGTCAAACTATGTTCCCCAAGGCCGTTTGCATACACATTTAATATATATGGGAAGTGAAAAGTCAAGCCCTGTCCCCCCCCCCCCCCCCACGTTTTTAAAATGTAAAGATTCTGCTATTTTTCCTGCTTTGCCTTTATGGTTATTATTATTATTATTTTTATGATGAACTTGAGTTATTAGAAATTTGAGAAAAAACAGCAGTTGCAAATTGTGGTTAATATAATAAGAATTCTTAATTCCGAGTCATCAGGTATGTGTTGGATTGCTGTTGCTTTTATTTACTGGAAAAGTGTGGTTTCTCCTTAATATATATATTTTTTTTTTCTGCTGTGCCAAGCATAATATTATCCTTCTTCCTGGTTTGAAAGTTGTTTTTTTTTTTTTTTTTGCTTCAACACAAACTTCGACACTACATTTAGATGTCAATGCTCCAGATATAACATTTATGATAGCTCTCGGATTGTTTTGTGTTGGTGGCAAATCTTGTAAGTTTAAAGCAGTTAGAGAGGCAGCAATCATCAGATAAATGAACCACCTATTCCCCATGGTATTCTCCCCATAAAACAATCCATCACGAGCCCTCCAGTCGACAGACGCGGGGTAAATGCGCAATCTTGCACCTCTGCTTGGGTTACATCCAGCTGCTGATATACAGCAGGGGAGATCAGGGCAGAAGTTATCCACTGTTGTAGGTTATGAAACCTCAGAAAGTGGCAAATCTAAACAGAGCATGATCTCTCCCTGGGAGTTGTCTTTGATCTCAGAGCCGCTGATTGTGAGACGGTTCGGAGCTTAGAATGCATGAAGACGCACCTGGGAATCGGCCAAGAGGTAACGTTTCGGTTCGGCTGCGCGACTCAGACATTTGTATGACGTAATTCTGGGAAACGACTGAAATGAGACTATTCGGTATTTCCCCACCCCCACCCCCACCGCCCGCAGACAGGAAGTTTAGGCCATTTGCCCCCTATCCTGGCATTTGGCGCTCCCAGTTTATGTGTTATTGATTGCCAATGATGTCGTTCACTTTGCTGACATAATGATGAATAAATTAATGAAACCCCCGGTATTTTCCTTCCTTCCATTATATAAGTCGGGCACTCCCTCTTTCCGCCTTTTGGCACATGGAACTGTGATGAGGGTGCAAATGAAATGATAAAGGCCCACTTGGCCAATCGAAATGTCAGTTCTCAGTTTTACATCACGATCGCTATTCACAGACCACTGAAATCATATCATGAGACACTCAGTCTAAGCTATGTTGAAGTAAAAACATACATTGAAGAGGCTTGCTTTGGAATTTCACATTCTTACAAATGTAAAGATACTTATTTTCACTGTCAGTGAAAAACTATGGAACGAAATTTTATAACATTCATATAAGCGGCGTTGAGCACTCGTCAAAAACTTTCAGGTTCGTATTTTTATTTTGTTTTTACTTGTCGGCTGTTTTTCTTTTTGGCTGTTTTGTCTAAAAATTAAATTAAGCCATTTCAAGGATAAAGATTTTTGGCTGGTGTGACTGTGTTTGTGTGAGAAATATTTCGACATCCTGCAGAGTTTTTTTTTTTTTTTTACAGTGTATCTGGAGGGTACACAAAACAGATAGTCTACGTGGCGTATCTTGGTTTCCTGCCACTTTCAAAGGAACGCCAAGCTAAAATGTCCACCAGCGACTCCGGGTTTTTTGGTTGCACATTCTTTGTTGCAGGCACCGCCACTATTTTCATTTTATGGCCCATTTTCTTCTCGGGGGTTTTTGCTGTTTCTCTGTTATTGCCCACTTGATCTAGTGTGTTTGTCTGACGTTTGTGTGTTTGTCTTAAAGAAGGCTTGTATAAATTAAACTGAAGGCATTTGTATACATTTAGCATCCAGGTCTCGTTACCTTTTTTTCCCCCCTTCATTTTATCCTGCACGGAATTGTCGTACCTGGGTAGCCTTGGCAACACTTCCCGCTGCCGGTCTGGCGAAACCAGGAAACTACACCACAGTGGGCAATAAAGTCTAGGAGCTGATGGCTGCCTAATTAGGACGGGAAGTTTGGTTAATCTGGAAAGAAGAAAAGGATAGTTTGGACTCTTTCATCATGGGATACACTGCTCAAAACCACCACCGTTTTCTCTCTATAGTCCTAGCCATTGTCCACACCAAAGGGGAGACATAAATAAGGGGATGGATGCCAGTCTGCATTCACGCCTTTCCTACCGTCAACAAGAAGCTGGGCAGCCTAAGGATGCGTGTCGTCCCTATCCGCCGAGCCATTGACCACTGGTCAGTAAATAATGTTAATGTGGCACATCCAACGCCGGAGAGTTGTGTCGTTTATAGAGTCCGACTAATGGAGGAGGGAAAGCTCAACCACGCCATCTTTTATCTTCTCCATGTCTAAGTTAGACTTGTTGAATGCTAGGATGGAAAAATTTGTCTGTACCCCCTAAGGTGAGAATGGCGAAACAGTGGAGAGATCCCGCTTGTGTTGTTTGATTGTTATCTCTGCGGGGCAGGACTCTGACTTGGGAAAATGATAATAAAATCAGTATGCAAGCTGACCAGGCAGCTGACCATATTTGTATGTCCAGCTGTTTATGATTGGAATTGTTCGAATTTCATTGTGAGAAATTTAATTGGCCTGTCTGGGCGCGGCCCTTTGGTCATGGGACATCACGACTGTAGGGAGGAGAGGAGGAGAGGGAAAGGGCTCTAAGTTGACTACAACACCTGTAGAAGCATTTATAATTAGAGGCCGACGGTCAAGTGATTTTGATTTACCACGGTTACAGACATGCACGTGAACTGTTAGTAAAATGGTATACATATATAATATATATTTTATATATATGCCATTTTTTAAAGCGTGGGTGGGTGGGTTTAGAAGCATAATTTTGTCACAACTGATCCAATAACAAATGTAAATGAAATTGATGGTTGAACATTATTTTGTTATCGCGGAGAAATTGCTAATGTTGGTTTCCCGTTCACGTTTAAGTTAGCGCCAGGCCAGTACTGTCTCTGCCAATACTACTACCTACAGTGTGTTTATTAGGTCATGCGAATGGACAGTCACTGTATTATGTTGATGCATGATGTATCTGGCAGCTACTCACGAAAGATTTGCAGAGGGGTTTGGTTTAACGTAGACATTCAATTATAAATTGCCTCTAGTCATGTACTGTAAATTTCCAGTCCTTAATCCAAGCGTTGTGTATGATCCATGACCCAGTATACCGTCTTGGGGGTGACATCTTTTTGTCAAAGTGGTTTTGAATTTCAATAGGGGAGGGGGGGGGGTGAATGAAGATAGAGTTGGGGCTCTTTGATGTCTCTGGCCATCGCTTTCCCATTCTATACCTCGCCCTTCGCCATCCCGACCTCTCTCGATCTCCATCTATCTCTCTAATGTTCCAAGTGGAAGGAGATATTCAAAGTTATGTGTCATTACATTATTGACAACTTTCGGCGAAATTTCGTTTATTTGCGCTCCATGAAAAATGTCACCTGTGCCTCAATCAAAATGATTTATAACGCATGTTGTTTTTCGCAAAATACTCAGAAAATTACCCATTACCAAAACGCCAGTTTTTTACCGCCAATATCCACGCGAATCTCCACCTCTTTTCAGTGCGTGAGTATCTGTTTTTGTTGTTTATGGGCGTGTGTGTGAGAAAGGCTCGCTAAACCGCATAAGTGGCTCGTGTATCCCACCTAGGATTTCTCCGGCAGGATAATCAGCCCAAAATGTGTTTTTATTTGCGTGTTTCTTTCATTGGAAAGCAGTCATTTCTTACTCGCCCCTTCCCGCTCCTGATTTATTCAGGTGAATTCAGGTAGGAGCAGTTGAGGCCTGCAGTGCTGTGCGTGGCTGGCGTTCCTCCGTAATTGTGTTCCGGTGCACGGAATGCCCGCGCCGAGAAGCCAGAGGGTACACACGATGTGCGATTTATTTGCGAAGACAGATTGGACTTTTAGTTCGTCACACCATGAGCCTTTGTTTTAAGCGTGGCGACAAGATGTCGATGTCGCCAGTTGGAAAAGGGGGAAAAATATGCTAGGAGCATGTTGATATGGTGTAATGAAATTGCTGGCCGTTGGTGGAAATCAGGTCTAGATATAGCCAGCGAACAAAGGGTGGTGTGTGTAAATTTGTAGCCTACCGGGTACTAGAGTTTTAATGTTTGATGGGAAAATACGACGAAAAGTTTCCCGAAAAATGAAGGTTAGATATATATATATGAAGAGAGACTGGTATGTGCAAATTAAAATCGTGTTCTTGTCATAGGTAGACATTAATTAAACTAGCGTATGTGGGTGGCAAGAAGTGTCCACAGAAAAGAGGCAGGTGTGGGGTAGGAAGAATTGGTGACCGTCTGAAGATGGGAAGAAGAATTGGTGATCGTCTGAAGATGGAAAGAAGAATTAAAAGAGTTGGGAAAGAGCAAGGTTGAAAGCAGTAGCCTACTCCTTATCTTGTACTTCACAGCCAGGCGTGATTAAAACAGGTTCATGCGACAGAGATATACACACATCGTGTTTTTAAATAATGATGGTTTATTTAGAGGTATTTTTCTCCCAATTTTAGGAACAAAACATTGTCGATATAAATTCTGCATAGTTAATTTGGACACTCTATTCGCAAATGAAATTCTCATAGCTGTAACAGCAAGGTGTAGGACATTTGTGTTAAAATTGGTTCATTTTTATATCAAAGAAAAAACAACAACCGATTCTTCTTTGCTAAAGCTATGTGAAGGGAAAGCTGTACATTGCTCCTCTGAGTAATGTAGAAACTTGTCACCACATCACTGAAAAAAAGGGACCATTTTGAATGTTGTACATTATTGTGTGCGTTTATTTGAGGGGGTGCGTAAGTTGGAAATAAGAAAGAGGGAGGGGATGGAATTTAACCACAATAACACAACAAATTATTCAACCACCACGAAGTGCTTCGACAATTTGTTTGTGAAATTTGTTCCATGGAAGTTGCATTATAAATCTAAGTGAGAGATGTGTTAGAGAGCCATTGCAGACAAGCTCTCAGCAGCCCAGCAATGGCAGAAGCTAAGACGAACCTTCTGGGCGCTGTTTATAAAATGGTGACGTTACAGCGAACATCTGGTGGGTAAGATTGAAGATGTTACAACTGAAAGACGTTGTCTGAGATAAGACCCAGAGAATCTCCATTATGACAGAGGAGGAATGTAGCGTTGTTGACTGGAGAACTTATGACATGAATGCTGGTATACCAGGCTTAGTTGACTTAAGTGATGTTTACATCAATCAAACCCGGGAAATTCGGGGGGGTTACTGTTTTTATGGTATTATGAGTAAAACGCGAAGTTTGCCGCGTTAGTAGTTATTGGCATAGTCTCTTAGCGAATCTGCGTATGCCACAGCTCGAGTTGCCTTCAGCTACGCAGGAAATAAAACTGAAACGCGTAATTAATGTCATTCTGTCAAATATTATCAGTACTTGGAAGTAAGGAGTGTTTTTGATTCTTTTCTCAGCACGAAACTGCTAAATTCGGATGTTCAGATTGCAAATTCATTTCATAATCAGAAGCGAAACTCTCGGCTGTTGTGAACAACCTTTAACTTCGATGTTCTTCATTCCAGGGAATTTTGTTTTCCAGCTGAAAGCGACGTCATAATGCCACCTTTTCGCACGAGAGCAGATGCCAGTATCAGTGCTTTAAGTCAAAAGGGTTGCAGAAATTTATTGCAGGCTTTTACTGTGAACCGTGTATGAAGATACACTGGCGTTTTTACATTCTTTGACAATAAAACCGACAAAAACCTTAACGAATACAAACTGGAGCGGGTAAATGTTAATATGTACATTATATATTCTGGTTTGTACGTCTTCTTGGAGTGTTTTGCGATCTTTATTGAGGGCGACATTCCCCGTTGTTTGCAATGCAGTAAAAGTGACGATACGTTAATTTGAACAACCCTTGATAACGATTTATATACACTCAATTATTTGATAATATTGATGGCCTGAAATAACAAGCTCGAAACGGATGATAAAGCAGTAAAAATTTATAACTGTGAAAGAAGCGATAGTTTCGTGTTGTTTTTTTTTTAATAGAAGAGTACAAACTGTATTGAGATTTCTCAGGGATGAGGCCTGCTTGGTTGTTTACTCTCTAAACGCGCGCTAATGAGCCTTATTTTCCGTGTCATCAATCTTGATGTCATACCAGTTACTTCCCTTGACAGACAGGGTAATGCCCCTTGCTCGCTGGGGCCAACGTTACGTCAGCATGCTGTGTGAATTCCGCCACTTGACTCAACCTGGTACTTTTGCTTTGTTTTAGCTAGGAAGGAATGGACGATTTCCTTCTTTAAAAAGATGATTTGATAGAAAACAAAAATCATTTGCCACAATCTGGTGTGATACCACAGATTATGAAACTAATGTTGTCGTCGGCAGACAACTCCTGTTGGAAACACGGCGCTATGTCGTTATCAGGAATTCTTAGAAACCATAACTCGGCATCTTTATTTTTCCTTGCTTCAGGCTTTCATCTGGCTAATGCCACCTGTTGTGTAGTGCCGTTAACAAAGATGATGATAATGGTTAACGTGAGAACAGTTTTGTCTGTCAGAAAACTTGTGTAGAGATGAAACCAGAACCACCATGAATACAGTGATTGGTTGGTATGTCGACGTCAGCAACTTCATATACAATTATTGAGGGATTAGCAAAAACAAAATGAATCCTCTACCCCCAGGACACGCATCTGACAACAGTAAAATCATACACAACCTCACCCCCAACTCAAAATTTACCCGTGACGGATCTCAGTTAAGGATTTTTTTTCCTTTGCTGGGAAATCCACATCCTCCTGTATGAAGTTTCGAAATCAAAGAGTAGACAACTCCGTGCTGAGTACACGTTCACAGAGCTTCTGGTCCAGCTTTTAGGGGATCAGAGCCAGTCTTAATTCACCATGGCAAAAAGCCTGTGTCGGGACCTTCAAAGGAATGCTTGTTTTAACTCCAGTCATGCTGGGTTTGTGTGTATTCACGAGCATGCTTGTGTGATTATGTTTGTGATTTGCTTTTGTTTGTGTGTATTTGTGTTTCACGGAGAGGTTGAGGTCACATGTTATAGGTAATAGGGAGTGAAGCCTCAGATCGCTGGAGAGGTCATACTTTACGGAGATACGTCTGATGGTTCCTGTCTAGTTAAGTGCACGTCCATGTTTATATTTATATATTATATTATTATTATTGTGTACTTACATCATAGCCCTCAGCAATGCTTCCTCAAATATTATAATTCATGCATGGATCTTCACATCAGATTCTATTATAATGTCAGTCTTCTTCTCTGAGTTTGCCCCACTCTCTCTCTCTCTCTCGCAAAGCAAACGCATATTGTACAAAAACCATACCATGCCATGAAAGATTTTATCCACCATGTAGCCCATGTCGTTGATTGGAAAAATTTGGTACTGTTCTTTTGTAAGGCTAAGCATTTATTAATATTAACCCTCACCCCGTCTTCGCCGAATGCTGCCTCTGTGAAACAAGTCCGAGTTTCACCAATTTATCTTTTTCTTTTTTTTTTTTTAGTTGAATTTAGAAGTCTGAGACTGACATGGATTTATAAAATTGTAATATAGTATATTTCATTGATGTTTCTTCTCCCTCGATCGCGGCGCACCCCCCCCCCCCGCTCCCCCGTGCCATTTGTTATTCCTTGTAGTTTTTTGTTTGGCTTTTTGTATAGTGATTTAAACCCCCCCCCCCCAAGGCCCTTTCTCCCCCTCCCCAATCAGAGTAAGTTAATTCCCACCGTCTTTAAAATAAAATTGTCTTCAGGACAGAACAGTGGGTAATTAGCAGATTATATTAGAAATAGCATAAGCTGGGTAAGAATGTGGCTTTGCCCAATCCCTTTCAGCTGGGGTTCCATGGATTCTTGTGGTGGCATGTTAGTGATTTGGCTTTCCCAAACACAGTGGACTATTTTCCTGTGTTTATTTTGCCTAAACATATATCTGAAGTCGTATTTTCCATTCCCCTCGTTTGATGTTAGTGTATAGCTTTCACTGCTGATAGGGAGGAACGAAAACATTTAGTTGTAGTTCTGCTCATGGCAAATACTTGTATGTGTCGAGGCAGGCCAGAGAGCCAAGAATGTTGTCCATCCGGCGGTCAGGACGTGGGGATTATGTGGATAGAGAAAATAATATGGTTTCCGTGGACATTCCATTTAGTTACCGCCCCATGGGCACAGAAGTGTCTCAGTTGCTACACACCGGATAGGATTGAGCTCCCTTGCTATTTCTTGAGGGAAAGTCACAGGGGCGTGAATGATCGCGCGAAGGGTATCGTTATTGTTATTTTTTTTGGGGGGGGGTTGTTCTTCTTCTTTAAGACAGATCTAAGAGTTGAATGGATGGACGGAATGGAAAACGGAGGAATGGTTTCGAAATGAATGGATCATTCGGAATGAACAGATATATCTAAAAGGGATGATCAAAGCAAGGGTTCACTGGGTAGGCCTATATGTAGTGTTGGTGATGTGCAATAGTAGTTCATTGCACGGATACAGCACCTTTTGAATTTAAGGGGATTTACTCAAGATATATTGGCTATTTCTTTGCCGCAACTTCTTGTTCTAATGAATATATCATAAAATCATCTGATAGGGGGAAAAATGTGTTTTCAGGCTGAGATACAAAGTTAAAACCTTTTCGTTTCACATGAAAGATTTTAAAAATTTGATTTCTGCAAATGGCCATGAAAAATGGGTTTCTTATACACCATTCTTTGACAAAACGCGTAGAAGGAATCACTCTGGTACTTCATGGTCCTCAGATAACTTCAACGGCAACGGTACTGTATCTTACAAAGATGTAGAAAACAGTCTGTCTGTCAAGCGAGACCGTCTTCAGAAGTTTTATTGTTATGGTTTGTCAAAACGCAAGACGGCATCATCTGAGATAGCCTTGCCAGATTCCGAACGATGAGAGAAGGGGGAAAAAAAGGCCATGGTTAGCTCCGCCCTTGGACGACTAGGCTAACTTTAAATGCATCTTTTTGTGGGCTTTCTCGTTGCCGCGTGTTCCCTGTTTTATTAGAATGTTATGTGGACAATAGCGTGCATTCCAAGCGAGACGTGCTCCGAGTGTTTTGTCTCATTGTGTGCTGAAAGAGAAAAGAAGAAAAAAAAAAATCGGGGGGCAGGGGAGAAAACCATTCTTTTTGTCTCAGTGTCGGAGCGGAAAGCAGAAGCACCTGTTGGAGCTTCTTAGAGTACCTTGTGAAGTTTGGGAATGGTTCTATGTGCGTGTGTATATGTTTATATGCATACAAAACGCAGGACGATAGCACGCTTGGCAAAGGTGCTGACCTATGACTCGCTTTTACAAACAACGATTGGCCGTTGTAGCTTCAGACAACTTTCAGGTGCATTATTCTGGTCTCAATAATTCTTCTTTGGAACTTTTTCTCTCTTCAAGGTTATCTCAAGGCTGCCATCTAACGACACAATTTTATAGCAACACGAATTGAGTGGGCATTCTTGCATGCAACTGTTGCAGTTTTTAGGGGGACTTGAAAATGCCATTCATTTTGATAAATCCGTAAATCGCCGTACGTACAATATTATGAACGATTAATCTTTGGGCCATTACTCGCAGCACTGACCATAATAGACACAGCCTAGCCACAGCCTTTAACACCACGTCAAATCCCCTTAAATCACCACTGACACTCTCGCTTTTAGATTGACGGGGGGACGGGAGCTAGTGCAGTTTATGACAGTCTTTATTATCTGTCTAATTTGCCTGTATGACATTTTGTCGCGCCAGGGTTAGTCCAGGGCACCTCTGTCACACATTGGAGTCATTTATCAGGCTGAAAATGTCAGGCACAAGGACGTCCATAAATTCATCATTCCGGCCATCCATATTCATTTGTACCGCGATATGTTATGCCATTGGAGAACTTGTCTCAAACAGTCCAGAAAAGAAATACGAATAGCTGTGTAGGAATTGCTAAATATAGCGCGATTACTAGAATCTGTTCGAACAAAGTGCAAAAAGGACAGTGTTATAGAAGCTTTTCAAGAAAAATGTTTTGGAAACTTTTGGCTTGTGCATGAATACACAGTGAATGGGATCTATAAATACGTTTCAATCATCTGATGTCATGAAATTCAGTTCCTGGTTAGAAACGGTAAATACAGTTTGCCTTCTTGTGTGACAAATTTTGTGTTTGGAGGCGGGGGGAAAAAAGAAGAAGAAAAGTCTTTTCTTACATGTATTCGTGGAAAGAAAGAAAAATGGACATCAGTTACTGTAAAATTGTCACCTGTCAATCCTGCCAGCCCAGAGCTGCTCCTAATAAATTTAAAACAATAATCATCAATACCTGCGTAGAGTTCGAACTGTGGTGGGCATTCTGGCTAAGTTCTGAATGCAGGCACCGATATGTCCACTTAAAAAAACGAAAGGGCAAAACACCTAATGCTGCATTAAATTAGAAATACCGTGATGTTTGGCCTAAGCTGAGGACGGTAGAGTAAGGTTTTATAATTTATGGTAGCCTACATGATGTACATCCATCCTTCACCCTGACTCTGCAGTGGCAGAAACCACACAGAGTTGTCTATAGGGTCAGGTGAAGGTCAGGAGCAACTGAAGTGTTCGCACTGTTTTATAACATACATTTCCCTTATTTTGCATAGTCATTGTACAGCATCACCACAGCTAAGTGCCGAGAAAACCAGCGTGTTCTTCGTTATTTCCTCTCACCATCGCTTGTCTCTGAGATCTCGTAACAACTCGACTCTTTCTCTCATCCGCTGGGCATATCTTCCCAACCTGCCAAAGGAAACGAAAAGGGGACAAAGAAGCTGCCACCTTGGACGGACAATTTTCCCATTGTGTGCCTTGAAATTGAGTGGTCAATATTTGTGGTGAAGCTTGAGCTCAGCGGGGATGGTTTTGTCCTGTTGTACTAAAGAAGATGACCTGGCGAGCAGGATAACCGCTCCAGGTGCTTCTGTTGGTTCATGTTAGCGATAAGGAAGAAAACAGGTCCTTCTTATTTGTGTCCTTATTCCTATTCCGTCCAGTTAGGTTGGCATTGCCGTCACATGATTATGATGTGCTCTTTCTTGGCATCTTAACTCTGTTTTTGTTTTTTTCCACGGTACTGTAGTACATCTATGTTGTTTTTTTGTTTTTTTTCATACCGCCCGTACTGAAACACGTCTTGTTTTTCTTTATTACCAAAGACCTGAATTCTGTCACCCGTAGGTGCCGTTAGAAATACAATTAGATACATATAATGTTTTGTTGCACAGGAAGACAACTTAAACAAGATAAATTTAGATGATGTTGAATGACTAGCCTGCACATATAACACGTGAAATTGAACATTATTATTATTTTTTTTTTTTTAATTCAGTTTCTTATTTATTGTAACCCGACAAGCCATTCCGGATGTATATCATTTGTATTGAATAATTATGGTGTACGTTATGTTGTCTCAGTTTTCCATTTATTGGGCCCACTGTTGTTTCTGCTCATGATTAAAATACAGTAAAATCTTTTATGTGGGCTCAAAATGTAAACAGACGTACGATATAGCATTATTTGACCGTATAACATAGATTACTGCGGCGTAGTAGCATTCCCACTTCCTTTTCACGCGCCTCTCTCTCCTTCTCCACGGGCGCATGCTTAAGAGATTGTACTTACTAGTACCACCCGTTTCGCTGTAAATGTGCCACTGGTTTTGTCGTCGCTGTGGGAAATTAAGATCTTTTGATTGTTGAAGTTCAGATTTTTTCAAGATCCTTACTTTATCTAATGCCTACGTGTTGATACTGCACTGTTTCAAGTGTTAGTTCCAACTCATCAGACTTTTGTATGGAGTATCTGAATGTATAGTTTATTGAAGACATTACTTTGCATAGGTATATTTGATATTTTATATGTTTACTTGATATTGATTTCATCTCTCCAGTAAGATTCTGTGGCATTGCGAAAAAATACTTTTAACATTCTGACTTTATTATCACAGCGCGCCTGTAGTTTGGGAATCATTCATAGTCGAAGTAAAGACAGTCTAACACACTAAAAAAAAAAAAAAAAACTCCAGAATTTCTTATTTCGAAGTGTGTTGGTCATTTTATCACCAAACCACCATCGTCAAATATTAAGATGTAAACTTTTATTTATTTATTCACTTCATTTATTTATTTTTGTTAAAGTTTTGAGAAACTTATTCTAGTCAAATAGCCATTTTAATTCCGGGCAGTTATCCTAGCCAGCCGATGATTATTGTCACGAACTAGACAGTGACTGTACGCTGACAGCTTGTGAGTCAATGTGACTGAAACTAATCGGGTAAGGCAGCTCTTGATGCCGGGCTAACATTTTGGCTGACCTGTACCGAAAACTTAAGCTTAACCACAAGTAGGCCCATTCGGTTTTACCGGGAAAGAGAAAAAAAAACAAAATTTAAATCGTAACCGGACTCATCATACTTTTTTTTTTTTTGTTCAGTTCTCGTTACTTTTTGGAAAATAATGCTAACTCACTTTGTTTCATTAAATTAAACGTGTAACAGCATTTCCCAGTTGTAATCCGCCAGACAAGCCCAGGTGGTTAATATAAAACTGTTCAGTTCTCAGAAAGCGCTGGTTACATTACGGTTACATTGGTGGATTATTGCATCGTAGGTTGTTTCCAAATCTCTGGACTTGTCTGACATGATTGTGTGCTGTATCGTTCTTACCAGGCTGCAGTATGTTGAAACGTCGACACAAACAAAGAAAAAAAAACGTGTATACTGCGGAGAAACAAAGAACTCCTACAAGAGAGAAAAGCGAGATAGAGAAAACAAGATAGCAAACAGACATGTTCTAGCCGCTCTTTCTGTGCTCAATTTATTGATGCCTGAAAAGAAGAAGTGTCTTTGGGAACGTTGTTGTAGTGTTGTTTTTTTGTTTTTTATTGCCGCTTCAATATGTGTCGAGGTCCGCTAGCTTAAGCGCCCCTTATCTCACCAAACAGGTTGCAAAGCGTGTTGTTCATGTAATTGTGCAGACATAAGCATGTACACGCTAAAAACCAGGGAAATGTGACTGGTGGAGCAAATAAAAGTTGTTTCTGTGAAGCTTTGTGAATGTTTAGGGCGGATATGAACGGGGAAGTTCTTTATATTCTTGACGATAGCCAGTTAGCTGAAATGTCGACATGGGTGGGTAGCTGGGAATTTGGCATTTGGTAGTGGAAAAGAAGAAACAGGTATTGTAATTTTCATATCTGCAATATATAATTGTGCCTTTTTCCGAGTACCCACCTTCCCGAAGGGGATTCGCTGAGAGAGAGAGAGAGAGAGAGAGAGAGAGAGGGGGGGGGGGGATGAACTTGGAAAATCCAGCGACAGTGAAGAAAAAGACGATGAGAAAAGCAAAGACATGGAAAATCAAATATTCAATACGTCGCTGATTTCCATTTTTTAACTCTGCCAAATTATCAGCAAGTTGCGTTTGCTCAAATTTGACCACGCTTTTTCCCCTTCCTTACAGTGCCAATTATTAAGGCCTGACTTAAGTTCTACAACGGTCTCAGCTTCAGGCTGTTCATTTCGCCTATTTTTTAAGACTCCGTCCTAATTTTTAGACACCAATCGCCATCAGCTTGCTGGAGAATTAATAGTAATGAACTGATTTATGGATACAACAATTCTTGTCATCCTAGTAGTGAACGTTTTTAACGCCAGTGGTAATATGACATGCACTCGAGAACAAATTTCCACCTGTCGTAGCTAGTTAGTGATTACCGATGTCTGCTGGCACCGGTTCGACTTTAAATATTGTTAATGATGGCATTGCGTGATTGTAAGGGAGAGACATCAATATTCCCGTCACCTGAGTTATATGATCATCATTTACCATTGCACAAACTTTAAGCACGGAAATTTATTAATTATTGTTTACTGTGTTGTCGGGAACAAGCCAAACTGATTACTGTCAAAACAAAGACAGTGCACGCAGTCTGTCCATATATATGTTTGTTGTTATTGATGTTTAATTGATGGCATGTCTGCTGAATAAATCATCCCTTTCACGTTTCTGGCCCATTTTACCTTATTTTTCCAGGATTGTATATTCAGGCTACTGTTAAATTTCTCCCAAAGAAGATTCCTACGAACGTCATTTGAGAGAAAATCTGGGATGCTTTGCAGTTGGTCATGTCTTGAAAAAAAACAACAACGCAGGTGCCAGATGGTTTATGTGGATGCCTAGGAGGAGCAGGCTTTAAAAATGGTTCTGAAATATCCGAAACGGAGATCACTTAAATAAACTGTTGTGGACAGCCTGTTAATGTGACACACATGGTTTCTGTAGTCGCTTGTGGTGGTCTTTATATAATTATGATTCAAATGTTTTTCTTTCATATTTTTTTTTCAGAGCCATGGAGGAGTAACAATTATGGATAAGAGATTATTACGGTGGATCACATGACCAGAGGCGACGTCGCCATGACTTAACCCCTGTAGTCACGTCAGAAAATGGGATATTATTGGTTAGTGCTGCTGGTAATTTCCCTCCTTAGTGGACTTCCTCCGCGGTATTGTGAGCCAGTTGGCTCCAGGGACAACAATGATGATGCACAAGGTGAGAATGTCAATAACAAAAACTAACTCATTTTTTGAGAATATATGTATTTCCATTTTGTCCAAGCAACTTTTTTATTTAACTACAGTGCAAAACCACTTGCTTTTCGTTGTGTGTGTTGTTTCCCCCTTTGGCCTGCCAATTTCTTTTTTAATTCGACATTAAACTTTCTTGTGATTCTCAGTTTATACACTCTGATAACCGAGAAGCCTGAAAAGTTTTCTTATTTTCCTTTGAAATTTAATATAATGCATGAAAGAGCTTTGATCCAATACGTTTTGTCGAATTGTCAAACAGTAGTTGTTTGGTTACGCAAGCAAGCTGAATGATAGTAATTTATGCGTCATAATTTGCATATACACATCCCTCTAAATGCACATGTGCAGTTGTCATTTCTGAGTTTCCGTAAATCTGATTTTGATTTTGGGTTGGAAGAAAAGAAAAAAAAAATCATGCAAAAGGGGTCGTGGCAAGATTGATTCCTAAAGCTATCGACATAGATCTAGTTATTCATCATTAGTTTTCTTTCTTGTGGTCACAAAAACGTTTGGCCATTCATAATTTTCTTGAAGTTGTTGTATTTGCAGATGTTGTAGATAAATGCTGGAAATCCAATAACTCATTTATTAAATGGTTCTCTTAGCTGGGGAGAGTTGAAGATCCCAGATCGCCCAGGCTCTTCATTCCCCCCCCCCCCCCCATTGTTGCCTTCCACGAACTAAACGTGATATTGTGTCGCTGTCGGAATTTGTAACTAACAGTGCGTTCTTGGTAATATTACTTTTCCTGCTATTGATGGTTAATAATTTGGGCTCAGAGGAAATATATTGTAGTAGAAAAACTCGGGAGTTCCATCTTGAAGTGGAAGAGTTTTTGAGACGCCTACGCTCCAGACTGTCTCCCGGAAGTGTCAAGGGTATTAGAGCCTGATGACAGTCACGTGTGAGGGAGGGCGCTGCACACCTTTAAAGCGCGGACGCTCAGGTGCCGCCATTATTTTTTTGGCGTCCATCTTCTTTATTTTCCGAGGCTAAAATCAACAGAGAATGTTTGTCTGGATAGCCGAGGGACGGTGAAGGCAAGACAACAAATACCCCAAGGCAGGATCATGTTTGCCAAGGTCCAGGCAAGCGAAAAAATGCAGTGGAAACGCAGCGAGTGTCCACGCACTGTTTGACAGGCAATTTTGCGCTTTTGCTTTTCAATTTACTTCACTGGTGGAAAGCAACTCTTCTTTCATCAGTTTCATCCATCATGGGGCGCCGTGATTTCAGCTTTTAACCTTTCACCCATTGTTTCTAAAAGGTGCCATCGGGGAACTGAAGCGTTTGCTGTAAGTGTTTTCCAGCCCTACCCCCCCCCCCTCACCACCACCACCTTCCTACCTGTAAAGTTTATGCAGACTGAAGAGAAGAAAGAGTAGAATACTTATGGCATACCATATAAGGATGTCTTGACATCTTTTACTAAAATTAAATTATTTCTGGGAACCCATTCATTTTCGAACAGTTGCCGGTCAGTTCTTGGGATAATATTGGAAGTGAAAAGAATTTCTGAACATCCGGTTTGTCAGACTTTTGTGTCAAGCACTCGCATAGCCAGACTGTATTTTCTGTTGATTACGCAATTCCACGGACATACTCGTTACATGGTAGTTTGCAGTTTTCTGTTCAGCGCATCAGCTGAGAAACTGCTCTCCGGAAACGCCGAAATTAGTTTATCAGAGGCTTTTTTTTTTTTTTTTTACAAATGAGGAAACTGGCGGTTAATTATCAGTTACGCGAGCCTGAAACCGGAGCCACCCTTGTCGACGCCACCTCCCGCGAAAAGTCTGTATTATGCAGTTAATCATTCTGATTTTCAGAGATATAGTTTGTGAAAACATTTTTTCGGTGGGCTATTTATCTGGAGCCTATCTAAAGCTGTCGACGGCACGTGCACTGGAATGAGAGTTTTCCCTCGGACAGTTTCTGGTACGTTAGTCTCGGTTTACCTTGGTGTCGACAGATCGATATCAGCAGACTTCAACACAAGTGTAAAGTTGAAAACATGTTTTTAGCACCTGATCTCATTGCAGTGCCTTATTTCCTGCTCGGGAGAGCCGATCTGTAGCAGAGCTGTCAAAACAGAAACAAGATTGCTACTTTTTCTCTGGTGCTGCACGACGTATGGGGGGTGGGCTGCTTCATTACTGCTACTTGACAAACTTGCAGACTGGTGTTGCCTAGCTCAGCAGAAGATACATTATTAAAGTAAATTATTTGTAGGAGAATTTGGGGATAATTTAGACTTTATAAAGCAAATCCCATAGAAGGCTGTCTTTGCAGGGCTAGAAGAATCCCAGAAAAAAGTGAAAAAAATACCCCTGGCATGGCCATTTTGCAATATTTTCCTCTCAAAATGACTGATCAATTTGGGAAAGTTTTGTCAAATCCCGTATCTTGATAAGCCCTACATTTGAGCAATTTAGCATGATGACCGGAGCTCGTTTTAGGGAGGATGTATTTACAAAGTTTCCGTCTATATTTATTTACTTACTTAATTCATTTTCCATGATGTCGTATGAAGACGCTGCTGGTACTAATTCGCAGGCGCTGAGCGGTCATTACTCTTCGAGCGAGAGGAAATACCATTACTCATCTTCGCCCCTCCAAATCGCCTCATCACGAATGCTCTTTTAAATCCACAGAAAAAAGCTGGAATAGTGAAGGACAAACAAAAACGGGAGCTTGGGACTACAATAAAATTGGTTATCAGAGCTAATCGTGGCGTTCCCTTATATCAAATCCCAACACGCTTGTGGTCCCCACTGATGACAGAGCATCTCAGCGATCTTTCTTGAACCAGCCAGCGTGTATGTGTGTACCCTGATAATTTCTCCGTATATTTTTCTTTGCGGCCTGGCTTTGCTTTTCTCTGGCAGGCTGAACTTTGGGGAATCTGCGCGCCGTAAAAACGCCGTGGATTTCCGGCGTAGCTGCCACTCATCAGGTACGCGAGCTCAAATACATCACGCTGGTCCTTGAAATGCACTTTCTTTACCAACTCCATTCTTCTGTCTGCGCGAGATGTATATCTGGAGAATGTATATTTGGCATGGTCTGTTGTATTGTTCCTATGTTATCTGTTATTCTGTGGCACAATCGTTGCATCATGCATGGAGAACAAAAAAAAAAGAAACAAATAGCTTTCCTTCTTGCACAGGGGCATAACAATTCTTCATATTTCCCTGCTTTAACTTTTATCGTATATGTTAATCTTTATCATGGTCGCAGAAGTTTCTGATTCTTTTGTAGATTTGCAATACTAGGCACGCTCGTAGATAAACGTTTGTGTCATTTGTTTCGGAATTCAGTTTCCCGCTTCTTTGCTTTTTCTTTTCTTTCGTCCAGGCATTTTCTACATATCCTTCCACTGTGAAAATTAGTTCCTGCTGTTGTGTCCAGCACTGCTGAGTGCAGTAGAATATCCCATGACACGACTTGAAAGTTATCATTGCAGCAATCATAATTTGACGGATGCCTCAAGCGCAGACCTTGCTCTTCATTTCCGGCATTTTAATTTACGTTAAATCGTTAAAGTCCTTCGTCTCCTTAATTCTATCAGCCAGAAAATAAATTTGATAGATTTAAAGGGATTTTACGTTGTTACTCAAAATTTATTTAAGGAAGAGATTTCTCTTAGATCTGCACACACAGTCGCGCCTTTATCCGGTATTTTAAAAAATAAAAATAAATTAGTTTACCACAACGATTTTTAAAAGAAAAACGTAAAGCCAACTCCATAGGTTGTATAATCATGACGTCGGCGGAGTGATCACCACAGACCGAAATTAATTTTTAACATTTTTTTTTTCGTTTTGTTTTTACTGACGGCAGCTAGTGTGATAATCCTATGGTACTTTTGTCAGTATTTCACATTGGAACAACGAAAGTTAGAGAATAGTTATATGCCCAGTCAAGATTATATTCCAGCCCTTGTGGCCAGCGAATGCATAGTTAAAACTGTTTTTCCTTAGCTTCTTTATCAGCAACCACAAGGGAATTCCTTCTTCTTTCCCAGTCTCAGGCTTATTTCTTTCTTAAGTGCATCACTAATGACTTGCACTTGCGGTCCACGAATGTTTATGAATCTTATGGGGAATAAGAGGGAAGCCATGTCAAAAACAAAATAAATGGACACAGGACAGCCAAGCCCAGCATTGGCCAGCATCGGCCGGTAGTTCCCCAAGCTTTTCTCGCTCTGCTTTGAAACCGTTGGCGCCTTTTCACTTTAGACACGGTCCGGCTACAAATAAATGGTTTCCACCTGGTGGGTGAACGGGAGACGGAAAACCCTTCAGAATGAGCTATATGAAAATATGCCCTAGCTGGATATTGGAAAAGCTTATGAGAGGAGATTCAGTGGCATGAACGTCGAAAGGGGCAAAGGATTATAAGATTTGAAACACGAGGAGGTGGGTCAGAAATGTGGTGAAACTTGCGAAGGGAGTGTGGGGGGGGGGGGGGGGAGGGGGGGGGAGAAGAAAGGGAAGAGGGGGACGGATAGGGAGGTAGAAATGGTAACAACTGTTTGGGTTGGTACGTTTGTGGTGTAGTGTGCTTGCTAACTTCTTCGTGTTCGGAATACACAAGAGCATTAGATACGCCTTATGCGAAAGCAGCTAAACATTGTACAGTGCACAACCCAAAGTGGTGGTGAGAAAAAAAAAGTGAAGCTTAGAGAAGTACAGAATCACCCTGTAACAGCGGTAGAGGGTGAAAAATTAGAAAAAGAGGAGATTTTCTTATTTATTTCCACCCTTCTTCCTTCTTTTCCTTTGTGGTCAGAAGTGTGGGGGCCGAAAGAGGAAGTGGAATTGTCCCCCCCCCCCCCCCCTCTTCCGTGAAGATGAATGATAATGTCCAAAGACTAGAGAGCGTGAGAAACCTTTGTGTTCTGAATATTAAAAAAAAAACAACTGTATAATGGGTCCACATTCGTCAGAAACCAACAACACTGTTTGTCGCTGGTTTGCTAAATTTAATAAAAGTGTGCTAAAAGCCTTACCAATTTAGATCGTTGCTTTGAACACATGTATTATTGTGTAAGAAAGTATCTTGCCACTTATCTTGCATCAAGTTACTGATTCATGCTGAAATTTTTAAAGATATATATATATATATCATTCGGTTGTAGGATAGTGAGGAAATAATTATGTCCGAAGACAATCTGCACGGATTAAAACCAAATTCACAAATAAATCGGGTTTTGCACTCATTCCCAATATAGCGGTTTCCAGTCTGTGGCCTGGGCGGTAGGCATCACTTTCTGTGAGCCGTGGAAACGCGCACAAAGATCTCTGGGTTTAGCCGGAGGGGGTGAGACTTCAGAAAGGGTCAGACTTCTCAGGATCAGGGCCCCTTGCCCCTGGTTTGTTTGTTTCCGGGTCTACTTTAAATAAACACACGTGCAAGAGTTTGTGGGTGCGAGGCGTAGGTCCCCGTGAGTAGACAGGACATTGTTTCTTGTTGCTTTTGTGCGCTCAACAAATTTTCAATATTATTTCTTGGTCGTTGGAGCCGACAGAAGCTTATGTTCCAAGCAAAGTATATGAAAACATACTGTACATTCTGCAGACAAGGATAATACATTCAGCAATCCTCAAGTTATGTCAAAAGCCGTGATATGGGAACTACATTTTGTTTCACTCCCTTTGTCTTGCGGTCCAGTTCGGATATATTTTTGAATAGTTTTTTTGTTGTTGTTGTTTTGTTTTGTTTTATATAAATATAATTTTCCAGTAGAGTAAAATATTTCCGTGATTGAAGAGTATATTGTTAACAGTAACGTATAATTATATAAAAGTTGCGCTGTGGTTCTACAAGAGTTGATAGATTTGCTGCAAGCAATATCGAGTGGCCAAGTCTCGAAAACCTCAGAAGTAGAAAGAGATGAAGAATAGAATGGGCCTTGTCTCAGTTGGCTTTAGATAATAAACACCGTTTTTAATCTTGATGTTGTTCTCGCTGATTACTCATTTTACAGGTATCTCAAGCATCCAGGCATCCAAAAATATTACGGCGATGGTTTATGAACTTGAGGTGTACAGTGAGCGACTTCAGAAAAAAAGAAAGAAAAAGGAATGTGGGCTTGGAGTAGATCGGAATGTACATTAATTTGTCAGAGGCGAGCTGGGGCGCTGTCGCCATCTCAAAAGATGTTGGGGAGTCAGAACGCGTGTCCCTTGTCACAATGCTGACCCCTTGTGTTGCAATGTGCCCGAGGGTAGCTAATGGTGGACCTGAGAGTGCAGCCACACCACTGTGTCCTACTTGGTCCAGGGGACATGATACGGTTTCGTTCAGGCTAACAGCAGCTGCTGTTTGTGATGACCGCACCAGACAGAGTGGGGAGAGAGCCCGAAAAATGGTTTGGTTCGCTTGAGTTGCGGAGAAAACCTGGTCACAGAGGACAATGAGGGCAGCTTTTGTCGGTGTTTAGTTTGCTGAAATAATGTGTTGCTACATTTGGGCTTCCTAGTGGTCTTTTGTACCTGTCACCTCTATCCGTAAGCCTGGGGGATGGAGACATGTTTTTCACAGATATTTGAAACCAATGCGATATACACCGTGCCTTAGGGCTGGGCGTATGGTAATAGGGATTTATCCTGGTTACTGCCACAGTTACTGAGAGCGCACTTAAAAAGTCCCGATATAGGATATCCTCAGCGGTGATTACGAAACTGCGATGACATCAATGCGTAGTTCAGTTCTCAGACCCCTTCCCCTGTTTAATAATAACTCCATAGGTACAGTTTTACATGGGAAGCTTAATGTTAATTACGTGTGCATGTGTGAAAAACATTTTAAAAATTAAATGACGATACTCGCCGTGTGCATAATTTTGTGCATGTTCTTGTATGATCAGATTTTATTACAGTGTATCTATCAAGATTTAAAAAAAAAAAACGAAAAAACAATTATTATTATTTTTTTTTTTTTGCGTGGGTGGATTCTTCAGACTATAATATGCAGCCAAAGCACTTTAGTCCTCTCAAACAGGCACTGAGTATCTCACACAAAACGGAGGGGAAAGGAAGCACAGGAGTCCACCCGTTGTTTTATTCCAGGAAATCGCCTGTTTAGAATGTCTGCTATATTCTGCACAGGTTGCAGTGTTTCTCCACTCTTTCTGCATTAAACTGAAACAATAATCTTATCAACTGCCAAAACTTTGCATTATGATTCAGCCACCTGTCAGTTTGGAGCCTCTTGAACATTCAATGTATTATTACGTGCCAGTATTGGGGCTGTCAAGTCTTCAGTTTGAGGAAAAGAGTTTAAAAACTAATAAAAAGCTAAAACCCTGACAGAAATGGCCCGTGTACTGTAAGTGCGGGCATATTTCAAGTGCCCCCCTCCCCTCCACTCACATGGGATTTTCCGGCGGTTTCCGTAGCTCCAGAAATACATTCAGTGGCCCGAGTTAACACATGAAATCACGCGGTTGCTCCAGACACCAATAGTTACATTACATTTCTCAATCACCTAGGTTACGCTTTTCAACCATTCATTAATTTACATTTTTCTTCACGGCATTGTAATAAAAGAGATCTTATAACTGCTTGTGAATAAGTGGCCATTTTTAACAAGGGAAGGGGTCGTTTGTATTCAACTCTTTTTTCATAAATCAGGATCTAGAAACTAAGTAGGTTAAATTGGAGGGGGTGTCGAACCGCCCACCATCCCCGTTTCAACATCCCTCCTATTTAATGTTGTTGGGAGAAAGGGGGTTAAGCAGTTATGATAAGAAATGTCTCCGGGAAATGTGACTGATTGATATGGAGAAGTGTAACGACAAGGATTGAAGCCGGGTTGGGCATATCCCGAGGTAAATATCGTCATACGGCGTACATGGCGGCTGTGCTGCACTTCTGACGGCACCATAATAATTATATTAAAGCGTCGTAAAGGAATGTCACCGTATGTGTATTCATGGGGATCGGGGGGGGGGGGGTGGGGGTGAAAAGAGCTTGAGACTGCATCAGAATGGGAAAGGATTTAGATTTTTCTGATTTGATCTAGATCTAGCTTTAAATGGTTGTCTTTTGTGAATAGGGGAATAATAATCAAGTGCGTAATTCTAGAATTTCCATTATTTTCACGTTTGGGTAATTCGTGTAAACTGTCCATTCCATTATATTAGGCTTTGTTAGTATAATTACTACAGTTTAGAGGATGTAGCTGACCTAGTGATATCGTATTATAAACCAGTTATCGCCACTAACAGTAACCGTGGGTGAGGTGGGAAAAGCTGATAGGACAGCAACAAGTGGGTCGCATTTCCTGCCTTGCGCGGCGTGACTTCCACCTTATTGGATGACAAGCGGGTCTCCTATTGAAGGAGAGCGTGTGATTACAGAACAGTGGCAGCACGCACTTTAACTCTCTCTCTGCCCCATCTAGTTTGAGAGCGTGATTCTAGACCTGTCACCTGCCTGCCAGCCTGGGTAGCACTGTGCGGCCCTGTCTTTCCTCTGCTCCTTTTTTCTCCCCACACCTGTTTGAAAAATGTCTTTGTTTGAGGTATTTAAATGGAAGCCCTTTAAATGCACATACCTAGTGCGTGACCTACAGTCTGACCCCACGAAAAGGGCGGCGAGATAATATGGCAAGTTAAAGGTTTTCCATAGTTTTTGTCTCATTTCCTTTCCTAAGTTGTTTGACTTGTGATAATGGCTCTATTTGAAATAACTTGAAAACTTGAAATAAATAGATGTTCAACTCTAGCGGAGCATAACAATAGGGCACACACCTGTAACACGGGTTTCTCGTTTTACCATTGGTTCACCTGTCTGTGTTTTCTGTTTGCTATCTTGCGGTTTAACACACTGGAATGCAAGCAATAAATCTTTTTTTTTTTTTACCTTATAAAGTAAAGAAAAGTTCGGAGATTAGCCTTATCGTGACACGGCTGTGCTAGATAGGTGAAAAGTGAAAAGATTTAACCCATTAATGCAAACCGCCGAAGCAAAAAATCACATCTTTGTATATCTTGACTGATTATAATTTCAGGTTATCAGTGTTCAAATCTTCCAACTTCCTCACTCACACATTCATGTTTTCCTTTGCCGAGTAAACTTTGGCCAATAGTTCCCTCTTGCTCAGAGTCTCTTAATCCGCAAACTTTTGTACGATTTTCTTTATTTGCAAACAGCAGGCATGCAATTATATGTGCAAAGATCTGTCCATAGATGTAATACAATGTTTATATCTATGGATCTGTCCGCAGCTAAAGTGGCATTGCCTATTTTTGACTGCGCTGGTTTTTCGGTGTAATGGTAATTTTTTTGTTGATTGTGCTGAACCGAATACAAAGATTATGGTACAGAAATACAAGAGATTTTCTACACCAGGTTTGCAGTGCTCAGTTGTGGCACAGCCGTACCCATCGTTTTGTTTTACAAAGTTACAAAATCTGGTCATCTATCTCATCTTCTTATCCTCCCCCACCCCCTCCTCCTACTGTAGTCAGAATAGATTTTACCTATGCCTTTGTCCGTGTTATGTAACATGTAACCCTCCTATTTTGTTCCATGTGGATTCCATTTCTCTCGCGTTTTTCTGTAACATGATTAAGAATGGTATTATACATGATTAAGAATGGTATTATACATGATTAAGAATGGTATTATGATGAATGTTAGATGAGAATATCTGGCAGATAAGAAATGGCTTGCCTCATGCAAGTCGCTCGCCTGTAGTTGTATTAATTTTGGTACATCCATTCGTGAGATCCTACATTATGATGGGTGAATTCTTGCGTAAGGATATTTTTTATGGAGGAAAATTAATAACAGCAGATGGGAAAGCGACCTTTAAAAAAAAAAAAAAAAATCCTTTTAAGTCGCAGAAAATAAGCCCAGTTTTTATTATTGGGACTGAGTCTCTGAGGCAGTGACGCTCGACGCTTAGTATTGGGAACTGGCTATTTTCGTGGCCCATCGCAAGACAGTGGCTAGATAGAAGTAAAATTACATGACTAGTTATGCATGCCATTCCCTGTTGACAAGGCCAAGATGCATGAAGCGTGGCTGAGTTACGATGCACATGCTCGCACCAGTTGCCCAGGTAAACACGATTTGACAGGGCTGCCGTGGGGCAGGGAACAAGTGATCCGTCCACTGTATACGATGCACGTGTATTGGCGTTTGTCCTGGTAGAGCTTTCACCCTCACCGTTGACTAGTCCTATCAAAGCCCGCGTGAGTGCCTGGACGTACTCACATTCGCACAGTATACACCTATGCCGCGCACTAACCGCTTTCGACATGTGCGTTTATTTGACTCATATGCGCGCCATTTCTTGTCAGTGTGAGCCTTTCCCTCTCTCCCCTCCCCCCGGGATCTTGGCGCTGCTACGTGCGTTGTGAAGCCCCACCCCCTCCTGCGTCTTTTCCAGCTTTCTCCAGCGATAGATCAAAAGATGAAGCTGGTATAAAGACGTCTGGCTGTTACTAATTAATTGTTCCCACCTGTTCCCCTTCCTCTTTCCTTGAGAACTCAGCAACTGGTCTGTTTTTCCTATTATAATATATATAAGGGTTTTACAGTAAGGAAATGAATATGGTCTGGGGTCTTACGGGAAGAAAGGATGGAGTTAAAAGAAGAGGAGATAAGGAAAGATTGGGGGAGGGGAGAAGAAGAAAAGGGTAGATTTGCATCAATCTTGGTTCAGTTGGAAAACTAGAAAGGAAGATTAAAGGTATAATATATTCTTTGTGCTTAACAGAACAAACGCCAGATACAAAATTCTGTGTTTGTAGCGATCACAAAGGGAAAATTGTCCGTTTGTAGGGAGTGTAAAGCAAGTAGAGAATACAAAATTGTAAGTCAGGAAGAAACCTGCTTGCAGCAAGATATATCGGCGTCATGTCCGCCAGCCCCTGTTCTACTTTGTTTAGGGACATCTCTGTCCACAAGTACGTTCATAATGATGTCTTCTTTAGGTCCTAACAGTAAATATGATGTCTGAATTAAAACTTATCACCATTATAATAATAGACAACAACAGCAACAGTTGCGATAGAAGTTCTATCTTACACATTTTATTCATCGCAATGTCTTTTTGCCATTCAGCGCCTCTGCTGCTTCCTCACACTTCTTTTTGGCGTCGCCGCCTTTCCAGCGTCTCCACGGATCGTTTAGTGCACAAAGCATTCCTTTTGTTTCTTGCCGCAGATAGAATAGAAATCAGAGAAACAACTGCAGCAGTGAGCCGGCTTTGTAAACATTATTCAACATTGTTATAGCTTTCCTGCTAATTAACGTATTACCCCTGAGGTAGCTGTTACAGCCATACCCCCTTCAATGAGATTCTAAACCTCCAAGAATGTTGACGCAGCAGGGGAGAAGAGAGAGAGCCTTGCAGAATGGATTATTACAGGTTTTTCATTCCGTTTTATTCAGGGGTTCTAAGCTTTTCTTTGTGTGAGTGAAGTAGTTCGGACCTCTTTCATTAAGTCCTGAATGCCAAGAAGCCACACGAAGCCACCAGTGAACTTAAAACGCAACCGCAAATCTGTGAGCCTACATACAATAATATAAGGTTTTCATTTAGATATAGAGATCCCTAACTTGAAGTTCTTTCACTGACCCCATGGGGCTGCTAGGGGCACCCTGGGAGAACCCTTTATTGCATGGATTGTCTAACTCACGTTGCTCATTATTTGCATGAACGGATTGTCACGGATCGGAGTCTCCATGTGGCCTTCGTGGGGTGTCTGTATTGCAGAAAGTCAGCAGTGCGGACATGGTTACATCATGACTGTCGTCATAGTAAAGTAGCCACTCACGTCTTCTCCACTACCACCCCCCCCCCCACATGCAGAAAGAAAACCAAAACTTAAGGGCTCCATGAACTTCCTTGTGGCCCCCCCCCCCTTTCCCCGTTTCCCTCCCTTGCTGGCCAAATTAGTGGTCATTACAAGAATTACGAACTGTGTAATTCTCTGACATAGATTTATCTGCCCAAACACTCACTCACCGCTTCCCATCCCAATGACAAGTGAGCATAATTTATAGGGAAAGGTCATATATTATAAGTGGGCTACATTCTTTATTCCAGTGTTGAAAATGAAAGCAAAAAAGAGAAAATGATGAGTATTTGCCTTGAAATTTGTGAAATGAGATGCGACGGAATAAAACATGTCAATCTTGTGGTTGTGGAATAATGAGCAGTTGGTCTGGGATATCGTAGAACTTAACACAGCACTCCAGAAGTTTCTAATTCTCTCACATCATTAATCTGTACGCAAGTTCCATGGCGTGTTTTCTGTTTTTCTCGTCACATCAAGAGTTCTGTTTGTTTAACCAAAGCTCACCTGCGACATTAGGCAGATTCTGATTCTACATGTAGTTCCTCATTAGCGGACACAAAACTGTATTTGTTCTAAGTAATGTCAATAAAACAGTTGCACGGTCTTGTTTCCTCAGAAAACCTTTGAAGTTGATTTTTTAAAATTTTATTTTATCATGCCTAACGTTTGCTTGTTGGCAGTAGCGTTTGTTTTATAATTAGGTGTTCCTTTTTTTTTTCTTTTGGCTTTATTTTGAACATCATGTCATAATTTTGTGAATGTTTTCCCTCATGGGAGATTGGGAGACGGATGGTAACTGGAGGAACTTCCACACTCCCACCCCTGTACGTTTAGTGTGCATTGGTCTCAGTGACTTTCATATCACATTTCATTTCAGATATAGACCTTCTTAATAATTAATCTCTTTGGGGGGAGGGGGAGGGGGCACCACGGTTTGGGATTATTCCACGCAACTAGTTTACAAGCGTTGTGTAATCGCAAGAAGTGTTTATAGTGTAGTAAAGAAATTACTGGTTGATTCGGTCTTCTTTGTGAGGCTTGCATATTAATGAATGAGAATAGGAGGGAAATGTGACCTTTCACCCGCAGCCATCCACATTTAGAAAGACTTGAAAACTTCTGTCTAAGAGTATAGATTTCTGGCAATATCCCTCATCCCCTGTGTTCCTTTTCTTCCTGTACCATGATTTCAAACCACCATAGTAAAATACAATTTGAACCCCCCCCCCTCCCTTCCTCTTGTCTTCGCCCCCCCCTCAAATCACACACACACACACACACACAAGACATCGATGATGTCAGCTGAGTGAAAGCTTCTGAGAATCATTTGGAGGTGTCTGTATCCAAAGCAATATACAAAAAAAAAAAAAAAAACTGCAAAAGCCCCGTGTTAGAAATTATAAAGAAACACTACAGCTGCACACCACACAAGAATAAGAAAGAAAACAACTTTTTTACCCGTATTTTTATCCTTGCCTTAAGCCGTGCTCCTAATCCGCAGATTTTCTGTATTGTGTCTCCAATAAAAATTGGTCTTCTGAAACCATAAAAGTATGAAACCTGCTCCACAAGCCCACGAGTGGGTCTGTAACCACTTATGTCCACGTTTTTTGTTTCTGTCATTAATTTGTTCCATCTGTGTTTTTTGCTCCACCCCCAGCACCCTACTTTCAACGCCAGCCTGTTCAGACTGTTTTGGCCCTTATTGGAGAAACGGTCAAGATGAGATGTAAGGCCTATGGATCTCCCAAACCGTTTCTCGTCTGGTACAAGAATAACTCCAGGATTCATGCACACGGAAGTAAAAGGTATTAATTTAATTGCAGATTCCACAAAGTTTTAATAAAATACATTGAATCCCACACAAAATCAAAGGCTTTTTGTGAAACGACTTGTAGTGGACACTATATTTCATTTAGTCTAAACACCTTTGTATTCACTGATAATAGTTGGCAGAATCTCAGAGTCAATTCACTTAGGGTCCCCCCCCCTCCCCCCCAAAGAAGCGGTTGCAAAGCTTTGGAAAAAACAATGATTTTCTGTGTTGAATGAAAAACACTTTAAATATCTTTATTGTAACCATTGTGATCGTGAAGAGGTTTCTGTGGCAAATAGGCCACACAGGAGCCAATGGTTTGTGTCAATTTGCATTGTTTCACAAGTTCCTTGAGAGCACAGGGGTCTATAACCGGGCTGTATGGGTGTCCATCATAAAGCCAAGCTATTATTGTCTGGTATATACCAAGAATATTCATCATGCAGTAATTAGAAACAATAAACAATAAATGAAGCTAGACAGTTGTTATAACAAGCAGCCAATAATATGGGGAAGATAGTAAAACGAATTTGGGATTGACTTCACTGCTTATTTCTACTACAACTATCAAAATCAACACATATTTCATAACTCAACTTTCAGATTCAAGATCAAGACCAGCTCTTTGATTATTTCTCGGGCCCAGGAGGAAGATTCTGGCCAGTACAGCTGTCATGTGTCCAACCAACATGGAGAAAAGTGGCATAGTTTCAATTTGCAAGTTGCTAGTAAGTACACTGAACATACCCTTTATTTGAAACCTGTAATCCACTGCCTAATATGGAAAATTTAGAGCACTTTCTAATTTATCAATAAATAATTTATGTTATATGATAAATATTATTGTGTTTTTGTATTGATTTTATTATTTTTATATAAGTTACAAAGTTGGTTTTTTCAAAGGGCAAACTGTTCGGCAGTGAGGGTAGTGGACGGGCAGATTTGTGAATGGTGGGTGAATGGAGAGAGGAGTGTGGATACTAGATTGATCGTGACATGGGACAGAGTTGGGACAAGGACAGGAAAGGAGTGCTCCAGATTTGAAATTTATGTTGTGGAAACGAATTGACGGTCCCCTCTGTTTTCAGATAAGACAATGCTGGAGATCTATGTGGGAATTGATGGAGATGAGGATTATGACAGGCGGCCACAAGGTAAAATCTTTTTAACTCTTTCACCATGCTTATTAGTGTCGATCTTCAGTATTATCAGATTCAGTGCTCTTTCATGTTGTTTGTCGTGCCCATTTCTCACAGATCTTGTTGCTTGGAATTGTGAGCAATAAAGTTAGAGTTCCCCGTCATAGGTGGGAATTTTCCCCACGGGGACCTGACCATAACTGTATGGAGATTTTCCTTATTATCATATGTTCATAAAAACAGGAAATATCCAAATTTACAGCTAGATTCAAGCTTCTTGAGTGGTTTTGGTCCATCTTCAGCCCTGTGAACATTCCGTAATTCCCATTATACCAATTGATTATTAGAATAATTCCATGAAACGGCTGTGTTCTGCAGAACAGAAAATGCAGATTGTATAAGTGTTTGTGTGCACACAGATTAACCAGAATCGTACCAGTAACAACAGATTCGCAGCGTTTGTGCCTTATAATCATAATTATATCATAATTATGACGTACAAGCAGATCTAGCAGCTGATTATGCCTTCTTTGAGGATGTCACTGGCCTCCCCCAGATGCTATTCTGTCTTGTAATTCAGTGTTTATGACATAAGACAGGTGAGCTTTTCATACAAAGTGAGTGGGCGAATTGTAGCCTTGCACTGCTGAACTCGATAGTATTCGTTATCTTGGTAACCTTCTATTGCGGGTTCTGTCTTTGTAGTGTCACCGTGAACCCGACATTGACAAATACTAGTGTCCCAAGTGACAGTGCCACGATAACCCCAGGCCGGGGTGACAAGAGGCCAGAAAGCCCTACAGGAATCGGCGGTGCCTCCGAAAGGGCATGACCAGCTGCCGCAGTAGCCGAGGGCGAAAACGAAAGAGCATCGTCATGTCGTTCTTATCTCAAGTCTTGGCCGCGAGGGGGCGTGAGCACTCGAGATAAAATACATAAATTTTACACATGAGCTGGGCTTAATTGGAGTAAAGATCCTGCCAAATGTGCGTAGAGGGCAGCGAGTTTATCGACTTTATTGCTCATTTGGAGCGGAAATTGAGCAGAACTCGCGCCGCCTTTGTGTGTACATGTGTGGCTGAACGATCAGAGGCAGTTATGATGGGGGAATATGGGACTGCCGAATTGTATATCAAACACACACGAGATTTAGAGCATTTCGGTCCTCGCCTCTCCCCTTTCCCCAAACCTTTATGTGTATATCGTACATTCCACTTTGTTTAGATCAAAATAAAAATAGAAAAATTCAAGGAATTTGGCCTTGAATATTCTAGGGGCGGCCCGGGCAATTCTCTGTCTTAACTTAGAAAATTGGGATGGAGCTGAATACAGTAGATTTGTTAATAGGCATTGTCTGTTTTTCTTCTTTTCCTAAAAGTAAAAGACAAGCATTTTAAATTTAGTGTCATGCCAACCTTTCATTTTGTCTTCCCTTTCTCAACTCTTCTGACACTCCCAGAAATATCAATTGTTGCCATGCTGTAAGACAGATTGGGGGGAAGGGGGGGGGGGGGGGTTTCAGGAGAGAAATTACTAGGTAATTAAATAATTCACACTACTGGTATGATAGAAGTTCACATTCGCATTTATTTCTGTAGTTATTTCTACTGATGCTCAACTCACTCCGTTGCTTAATTCTATTGACCTGAGTCCCCTCACCGGTTCGGATCTGGCTTTTGAAAAATAAAATTGTCTGAATCTGAAATCTTATGACAGAAAAATAGGATGCCGTGAATTGACTACTGAACAAAAAGCTTTGGAAAGGTTTAGGAACCAACGCTGAATAATACTGGTGGTTGGCGGGCACTTCTAGTAGGGGCTCGACCTTCTGTCCTAGAGAATCAGCCTAGCCTTTGCTTTTTCCTTGGACAGCGTGACCATTATTGCGTCCATGTCCTTTCTCCAAACTCGAGCTCAAACAATGTTAGTGAAAATGAAGTGGGCAGATAACGACACATTTTTGTATGTGCAATGAACAGAAGGCTCACATCACCCGTCAAGGGCGTTGCTTGTTTTCAATAAATAGGCATCATGGTGCCCGGTTTTTTAATTAATGACTTCAAAATGTTTAGAATCTTGTTGCTTGATGACATATTTAATAAGGTCGTCATTTTTCCCTTTGTTGTAGGGAGCCATGACTTCATCAACACGTTTTGCCAAGATTTATAAAGCTGTCAGCTGGAATGTAAACTTACACGCTAACAGATACTTTACGTAATGAGCTATGACGTCAGAGAGAGAGAGACTAAATAATTATACCACATTGAAATATGGGTTCAGATTACCCAGCCTGCTGGGAATTACCCAAGAAAATTGCGCATTCATCATATGTTGTATCTCCCCACGCATTGTTGTTTGGTTTACAGTTTAGTTTTGTTTCAATATGCCAAAGACTTAATCTTTCTCATGTTCATTCATAATTTATGTCCTTGTTGTGTGATCCTGTTATTTTGTCTTTATTTTTTTTTTTTTAAATTGTGGTGGTGATTTTGAAAATCCAGCCACACTGTCTTCTGCTGTCGTCAGTCTGATTTTTTGTTTTTTATGCCCTTGGCAGAAAGAAAACCAAAACTTAAGTAACTCATCAAGACTTGAAACCTTTCAAAATCCAATCTCTTTACAATTAGATATATAGATCTAGTAAATGTAATTTTGACACCTCCGTAATTTTTGTTCATGCCTGTCCTCTTGTTGTTCGGTTTGGAAATGCAGTTATTGACTACAATGTCTTCTTTCCCTTCCCCTCGGCGAACCTCATCCTCATTCGACTCCTTTGTTCTCGCTCATTTCTCAGTCACCATTGTCAGGCTTCTATCCTGTATGGGCTCTAACGGAGGTCTTTGAGTATTCAGCTCTTGTCTGTTCCAGCTGACATCTACCCTTGTCTGCGCGCTTACCCACTGATACTCAAATCTACAGTTTCACTTGTGTGAACGTTTGTAAGGCTGCCCGTCCCTGATCGAATCTGACCACTCGTGCAGCTTCCCCGTCTTCTTTCCTAGCTTTGGTGTTGTTGTTTTTTTTTGAGGTCTATGTGTCAACTCAGAAACCTCATGCACCCGGAAAGTCACCAAGCTAAGAGTTGCAGGGGTTTAAATGTGTCAACTGCCAAGAACTGAAAGGCTGAAGATCAGCCTTTAAAGAAATATTTATTGGCGTATGTTCATAGTTGATAAATCTTAAGAAAAGCGAGGTCTCCTCTCTCCCCCCCCCCCCCCCCCCTCCCCCTTTTTTTTTTGGTCAGGAAGAAAATCATATGCTCACTGTATTTGTGTAAAATTTATTTCTCAAGTCATAAAAATGTTAAATGTCTTTTACATGAAGATCTTTAAAAAAAATTCTGGAGATTTTGCGGGCAGAAAAGGCACCTACCTTTGTCTGATAAAAAACGGAATGATAATAGTCTGGTAAAGTTATTGAATGACAGCTGCTTTATAATGCAGGTATGCTGCCGAGATTATTTTTTTTTTTTGCTGGTGAAGTAGCACACTGAGATATTGTTTCTGAAGTTCAAGGTGAAGTAGTATACTGAGATATTGATTCTGAAGCTCGTGCTGAAGTAGCACACCTTAGAGTGTTTTGCAGATGTTCGGGTTTTTTTATTTTTTTTTATTTTTATGGAGAGGTTTTTAGGGGTTTTATGAAATTGTAGCAGACCTTCCCTTGATTTGGAGGTCCAACATTGTGATTGCAGTCCTGGCACATTTCTGTTAGTGCGTTATTACAGTTGTACAGTACGCTAGTCCCATTGTGTTCTGTTTATAATTCGCAATGATCGCATCTCGCCTATAATCACTTTTCTTCTGTATTATAAGTCAGTCTTAGTAAATCTGTTTGGTTGGGACTCACAACCAAGACAATCATAATACCGTGACTTGTCCACGGACAATCTGTCTTCGTGTGTCAGGTGCAGATTGCAGTGTGGAATTCTGACTAATTACTGTGGTCTCGTACCCACTGCGCACTTTCCTAACTTTGAGATAATATTGTAAACAGCCTGCATACGGTTGTGGTTGATGGAGGGGGGAAAGGTTGAGCTCGGGAGTGAGTAGAGAAGTTGCTGGCTGCACTTTACTCGTTATGTCGTCATCGCTGATGGAGAAAAACTCTTCACAGGCCCAACGATAACGAAGATGATGTAGAGAAAAACACCTGCATGTCATTTTTACTCTTGTTCTACGGGGTTTGTGCAGCTTTTAGGAATTTACGAGTGGCAGGGAAAAAAGCGGACAGGGAACGATCAAACCAGGGAAAGAGAAAGAGTTAAAGAAGAGTTTCGAGAAAGAGCTAAAGAAGGGTTTCTCCAGGGATGAAAGCGCTCTCGAGGACACGCGTAATTAAGTTGTTTAAAGATCTTCACGGACTTCTATTGCCGGCACATATTTTTAGTGTCTTTGCACTCGGAACTCCAGCGGGCTGGAGCAAGGATGAGCGAAGAGCGCTCGTGTACAACTGTGGCTTATGCCATAGAAATTTGAAGTGAAGGAGATAGAAATTGAAAACAGCTGGATCTAAATTACCCAGCGCCAGCCAGCTCGGAAATTACGCTTACTAACCGGAGCATTCGGCCTTTCACTTCTGGTTACAATGTTTTAGTTTCCTGGCCAGAAAGGCTCCTCTGTCCGTCTCGGATTCGTTTTGATAAGGCTGGGCTCTCTCCTCTTCCTCCTACCCCTCCCAGCTTTTCCACAAAAATAAACCAAAAATTTTTTTAAAAAAAAAAGGTTCCCATAGAATCAAAGCATGCACACTTGTGCACGCACAAATGCCGGACAAAGAATTCTTCTGTGGAGATAAAATTTATTTAACCTCAGAGCTACATTGATGTTGCGTGTGGTGTATTCTGTGATAAAGTGCTGAGCAGTTCCTTCAACCCCCGCGTGGCGATTATGATAACGTTAAGTCTCAGTTTGGGTGTGATAAGTTGTATCAGGGATCTGATAGATTACCGTAGTTAATACTGATTGGGAATCCTGTCTCCATTGTTAGTGGGAAACTCCAATCTATCTTCCTTACACGAGCTTCTTCAAGTAACTGATAGACTAATTATACTTGCCACCTGTAACCAGCATCAACATGTGTGAGAGATAGCAGGGCCAAGACGTTGATAAGTTTGTCTCTGTTGAAATCTGACATTCTGGTTTTTCTCTAATGTCATGAAAGAGCATTTGCATTACTTTTTATTATGTGCTCCTCTCTCTCTCTCTCTCTCTCTCTCTCTCTCTCTCTCTCTCTCTCTCTCTCTCTCTCTCTCTCTCTCTCTCTCTCTCTCTCTCTCTCTCTCTCTCTCTCTCTCTCTCTCTCTCTCTGTCTCTCGTCCCCTGCCCCGTCACATACTCTATTTTATTCCCCACAAAAGCTTTACAGAAATGAAAAAACATGTAATAATAATTGCCACATCGCAGCGGCTTTAACTGAATGTTTTCAGGTGGCCAAAACTTGAAACATCGTAAACATAACTACATCTGAATGGTTTATAAATGTAAGGGACTGACAACTAGTGGAAATCTAAGAGCTGTTTGCTTAAAGTACCATACTTTTCAGTTACTGTGATGTAATTTCGCATTTGATTATCATAGCTGTATGTCATCATCACAGTCACAATGTTCCCCTTCACCATTCATCCCAAGAATATCATATTTTCATTCCAGACAAGAACGAGAAGTTGTACTGGAGTGACAGAATGACGTTTGTCAAGTTAAAGGTGGGCCAGGTGACATCTTATGTTGAGCTGGACTGTCCGGCCCGTGGCACACCTCGTCCTACTGCCAGATGGTTCAAGAATGGCAAACCCTTCGTTGATAATAATATGGGGCGGGTAAGTGCTATTTCTTTCTTTCTTTCTTATCTTTCTTTCTTTCTTTCTTATCTTTCTTTCTTATCTTTCTTTCTTTCTTATCTCTCTTTCTTTCTTTCATTCTCCCTTATCTTTCTTTCTTTCTTTCTTGTCTTTTCGTAAAAACTGTTGTTAGAGGACATAGTCCAATTACAAAACCGAATAGAGAAACTACTTTTAAAAGTGCATGTATGAAAAAATATTTAACTTGAATTAGTGAATAGCCTACTAACAAAATTAACAACTGGGTTAACGTGTTCCTGAAAGACGAGAGACAGCCCAGTTTCCTTGGCAGAAAACTTCAGCCAGAGAAAATAAAAGTGACAGTCTGAAATATGCCAGATATTACAAAATTAGTTTCTTTTCCATTCCTGGGACATGCAGGGTTAAGTTTTGTATCTGGCTGTTTGCGTAAACACTTATCATTCCGCACATTTTGTATTGCTAATATTTTTTCGCTGAGGCTGTTGGCTTATACAGGCCACACACGTTCACATGTTTAATTTATAGTGAGCCAAAGTAGCATGCACAAAGAACTTCCACGCAGAAGTGTACAGTGGATATTCTACACCATTCGAGGATCTGTAATTTACCCCGAAGTTTCAGCCATGGCATCGCTGTGTAGGAGTGAGAGATGATCCCAACAGGAAATGTCATCAAGGGAATGGCTCCAGCGATGACAGACTTTAAATCTGACAATGCTCCATGTTTATATGATGTCTCTTTTGTTAGAGACTGGAAAGTTGAATGCTTAGGCTTCATCCAGCGCAAAATGGGATTGCGTTCCTTCCTGAACCGCCTTTTTATTTATTTATTTTTTTAAATACTTTTTTCTAGTGGTGGGGAGTTTTCATATCTGTGCACATTTGAACACGCTTTAGTCCGATGCACGCCAAAGGCGCATTTTTCTGGCTAAACTCCATGTTGTTTCATGTAGAACAGTGATTCCAGTATTATAATTAGGTGACCCGAACGCCTTTGGTGAAGTAGTTTTCTAAAACAGAGACAGGTGTTTTCATTTTTTTTTTTTAAGGATTCAACCCAATCGGGTGATACTGAGAAAGGACAAACTATCAGAGGTGATATCCTACGGGGATAATACCATCCACTTCAGTTTAAGTGGAAGTTCCGTACCTATTTATTTATACCCTCTCCAATGTAAGCGTACTGCGGTGTCAAGCGAGCTTACGATGTAGATAGGCGAGACATGTATTGTAGCATGAGCTGTCGTAAATAATGGTTAACTCGAGAGGTATTTGTGACATCAAGAACACAAAGTGCAGACGCCGTCTATCCTTTTATACATCGTTGTAAGTCTTACAGAGAGTGGTTTGGTCAGGACATTGTGAGTTGGATTTATTCTGCCGTGTTGCTAAAAAAGACTGTATACGCCAAATTAAGTTAAATTCACTTTTTAGCACCGTTTGAGAGAACGAAATATGCTCTGTCCTTCTCTTTGAACTATAATTTTATACAACGAATAGTCGAATAATTTCTTTTAGTCATCAGAAAATGATAATTGAAAAAAAGAGAAAATGGGACGCATGGCAACGCCAAATATTTCCAAATTTTGTTTTTGGCGTGTACGGTATTTTTACTTAAAACAGCAGTATTGTGGTATACATGGCGTCATCGGCGGAGATTGACGTGTGGAGGAAAATAAAAACTCAGAGAGCAGGTTTTAGAGTCGTTTTAACCTGCCGGCCTCATTTTCTTTAACAGTCGAGCTGGCTGAGTAGTGAGATCTGATGAAGTCAGCTGCGAATTCATTCAACATTGTTTTGTTGAAATGTAATCTGTAAACGGAATTTAAATATGAAAATGTTCACAAAAATGTCATTGTTTGCGCTGGGGGGGGGGGGGGGGGGCATTAATTGTCCTCTTCTGCCGCAACTTGCGGACTTAAAAAACAATTTCGAAAAAAATTGAACGTTTCATATTGTCTGGACAAAAAAGAACAGCAGCAACAACAACGATTAATTGAGTTTATAAAAACTATTCTGATACACCATGCTATTGCACACTGACACGAATTTATGGTAATCGCTCAGTTGTTACTGTCATGCATGGGTGTTTTATTGGCAAATAGGCGAAAGAAAAACTGTATTAGGACAAATAAAGGCTCGCGACAGATTTGTGATGTGTAAATGTTGACGCCGACAACACGTTGCATCAGGCTACAGGCGTTAGCTGATAGGCAAACGGTCACGACGTCGTCAGAGAAAAGACAGTTTGGAGTTGATTTGAGCGCAAAGTTCGCACGATCAAGAAATGTGAAGCATTTTGCTGTGATTACTACAAACATGAATTTTTTTTTTTAACACTTCAACGTCTTCGATTTTCAACATTTTGAAGCTGGGGGTAGTGTTCGTAACCGCCTTTGTGAAGGTCTGCGGATCACAAATTAGGTCAAATGACTGCACGGTACATTTAGATAATCATCACCAGTTACTGTCTTCTGAAAATTAGAAAAATTTGAATGTTTTACTCTAAACAAGCGACGAACTTTGAAGACAATAAACACTGTTTTGAGTCACGAAGATTTGCCCCGAATGTGTGGCATGCAACTGCCAACTATGAATAAAACACACTTTAACTGAATGTGTAGACTTCATGCATATTATCCCAAGAAGACACTAGATGCCTGCGGATCCATAAAAGAATTATTTTCTGACGTGGACTCTCAACGCATCTCGTCATTTCTGAAAAAGGTCGAACTCTTCAAGTTGATTTAACAGACTTCTATAATATTTACAAAATTCATATAGACATACTTTATGGTGTGGGCCTTTTGAGATTATATTTTTAATACCGGCCTTTTCCTGTTCGATCTTTACTTCTCTTTTATCAGATCTTACCTATCGGCATCAGAGGGCGATAACGAAAGAACCGTGAGAGGCGCAAAGTGCCGGTCATCATGCCGACGCGCCGTTAAACCCAAATTCAAACTCAAATTTTAGGTTTTGAGTCACTCCTTGGGGTTGCACAATAATGTATGCCTTCATAGGTTTTCATACCTTCCCCTCTTTACCATCCTTACACGGCAGCGGTAGCATTTACTCCTATGCCGAATTTATACTGTCTTGATTGGAAGACACAGGCTATCCTGTGAGTTTACAATCGAGTTTATCGAAATCAGAATGGGAACTGAACACATGCAAGGTTTCAATCTGAAAAACAACAACTAAACTTGAAAACGCACATTTTTGGTGTATCTTTCTTCGCAATCGATCGGCCTACGTGCTAGTGAGCACCATTGCTGAAACTGAGAAGTTGTTTGTGTGGAAAAATGGTTACTTTAATAAGTACAGTCCATAGTACAGTAGAAACGTTGACCTGAAACTGTCGGGGTAGATGACAGCCTCCCCACCCAGACCGTTCTTCCGCCCTGGGGCTGCGACTGTCTTAAGTTGGATTTCTTTTCCACCCCCACCCCCTTCCCGGGCCAAACCTACACGCGCGCATAGTCTATTCTTTCAATAAGGTAAATCTCGGTGGCCTCAAGTGTTGCCCTGGAGGTCTTTCTTTTCCATCAGGAATTTTTGTTATTATAGGCCAAACCTGAACAACTCATAATGCAATAATATTGTGGACTCCTTTCATCTCATGCCTCATGCCCCGGCCCCCGCCCTGCCCTGCATACCCCCTGATAATGAACATGGGTTTTCCATAGGGCAGGCAAGTCTACTGATGTTAAATAACAAGGTGAAGGAGAACTGCAATGTTGAAGCCACGAAAATATGAAAATATGACGATTATCTATTGTTTCAGTTTACCATGAAGAGGTGGAGTCTTGTCCTTGCTGATTTAGTCCTGGATGAT
The DNA here is from genome assembly GCA_963931925.1 of Onchidella celtica. Classification (NCBI taxonomy): domain Eukaryota; kingdom Metazoa; phylum Mollusca; class Gastropoda; order Systellommatophora; family Onchidiidae; genus Onchidella; species Onchidella celtica. Next base: position 49,245,106 of record OZ007567.1, on the reverse strand, counting down.
GCTGGCAATTACACCTGTGAAATCTCCAATGTCCATGGATCACTCAACTGGACATACGAATTGGATATTCAGCGTAAGTACATATGTGTTTAATTACTTATAGTATGTAATATTCTTTAGTGGAATTCTTTAGTACATGCAACAACAAAAAAAAGGGAGAAGGGGAGGAGGCGTCTGATTTCTTCCAGGTATTTCGAAAATTTGAAGACCTGCAAGATACAGGAATAAAAGTCAGGATTATCACAAGCTTATCACAATATAATGAAAGATGCAGCTGACAAAAGCGCTGTTTAGACCTTGCAATTTTAGCTTGGTGTTTTACGGTTGCTCCTACAAATATTTTTCTCCTGTGATTGGATTTGAATGATACCTGACATTTCGGTTCATCACTTAATTGCCAGCAGACTGTCTCTGTTAATGTTACGTCTTTGAATTCAAACCATTTGAAACTCAGCGTTTAAACCCAATACTGAGACATCCAGAGAGGTGACAAATTTACCATGCTATCGCTGGGCACACCTGCTCGTCCTAAATTGTAGGTCTTAATGATGTAGTGTGGCCAGTGACATTCCTCTGGGTGACTCAAACTGGAAAACAAGGCAGCACCCATCACCCGTATCCTCTGCGAAGTTTCCCCATTTCTCACCTCCGTCCTGCTGTCCCGTTAGCTTTCCGCGCCTTTTCCTCACTCAGCAGGCCCAAAGTATCAGGGGCGTGGTTCGGGAGAGTCACTTGTGGAGGCACCATTCAGCCTTAGACTGAAGAAACCCGAGGGCACAAAATAAAGTTTCGTAAATATAAAGATCAGATTCTAAAATATATATAGTCTAAAGCAGTGCTTCTTCTCACGATTTTGATTGGGGGGGGGGGTGTAGGGGGCAAAGACATGAATGGAAACGGATTTGGGAGCAATCAAAGGTTGAGAACCACTGGTCTGAAGAAATTAAGGGCTGAAACACTTGTTTGACGGGGTTTCTATTCCCCTGAAGATCTCCTGTAGTCTCGGTCTTCCAGGAGTTTCATTTTTTTTTTTTTTTTAAACCAGATACGATATGGATATTCACACTATTGACTGCTCTGCGGATAATTCAGTTGATACACCAGTGAGCACGTAGTGATGACAGACTGGCTTAGACGTATAGAATTGTTCGAGGGAATGTTACAGTAACACTGTCAGCAAAAAGTGCACCTTAATTAGTCTCAGTGGTAAGGTTGATTAGCTTAGACCTGATCCCAGACTGGTGAGCCTTTCCTCAATCCAAGACACTGGGTGCTGCCGCTGTACGACGGCCCCGCGGCTGCGGAAGGTAGAAAGTTTGTGTGTGTACAGACAGGCGGCATGTTATTTGGTTATAAACACCGCATGCCTGCAACAGCAAACACTAGGAAAGAATAAAACAATTAACAAGGGATTACACTAGCCTTTGCTCCCAGGGAGTCTTCAACATACTAGGCAGTTGCGGAATCTGTAAGGAATGACTTTGCCACTGATGAAGCCTGAAATCCTTCCTCTCATAAAAAAACGTGAAGGAATTACGTTTGCATGTGAGACATGCGAAAAGAACACGTGGTCATATTTTATTAAGAGTTTGCACATGAGATAGTATTGTGTATAAAAACACCCCATATCCGGGGTATGCGAATAATAGCTTTAACTAGAAATGACTTTGCCAATGGCTAAATTATTGCACTTTTTTAAATTTGAACATTTATATTTTATTGGGGATCTTTCATCGAGTACCGGTACACATTTTATTCTCTTTTTTCAGAGCAGTCATTAACGCCGTTGCTCCTTTGTTCTTCGGAGGGGTCACTTCATACCTCCGAATTCCCGGATTTTACAGGGACACCAACAAATAGTCCATCTTGTTACAAAGACATTTTCTTTTGATCTTGTATTTGATACGGCAATTCATAGGGGTTGTGTTTGGCCTATTGTCCTAAGACATTTTAGCCATCCTCTGTGAATATACTATGAACATATCAAACAGAAGGATATCCGGATAACAAAGAGAGAGAGAGAGAGAGACTGACTGCTGGCAGGAAAGCGATGAGAATTATGGTGTTCCAGAGTTTTTTGGGTTTTGTTGTTTGGGGGGGGGGGGGTAAAAAAAAACAAAAGAACATTTTTGTAATTCACGGATCAACAGGTCCTAACTATCTCCAACGTGCTCCAGAGCAGAATCTACTCTGTCGAACAACAACTGCATATTTTGTGGTTTTGCCAACGAAGAGTTAAGCATATAACTGACCTATTAAGCATGTAACACAGCCCGTAAACCTACGATAGAGAAGCTGAAGGAATGGACCAGCGCCCTGGAATCACTGAACTGGACACCACCAGAAGAAGAAGAATGTGTGTGTGCATTTAGCAATCCACCTTCAAACAACAACAACAACAACAACAAAAGTATGTTTGTGCGCCTATGTATGCAAGTTAAGGCCGATGGTGAGATTTTATCACTGTGTTCGCCGACGTGAACTTACTGTCTTATCCACCCGGACCAATTCCTTAAATTTTATGAAAACCACAGTGCAGCTGTTCAACTAAAATAATATAAGTGATCATACTTCCACCTGAGAGATCTGTACCTCATACTAAGCATTGGAGCATGTACATGAAATACATTTCAGTGACAACTAGACTGTTTGTTAATAGCAGGAAACCCTTCAGTCTTCTAACTCAATCAGCAGAACATTTGCAAAGTAACAGATTTAACATCCTAAATATGACAAAGTTATACACGAACTACATTAATAATTATTTTGTCTTCTGGGAAATAAGATGGTGCAAGTTAAGACCATGTGTCTCACATACTCGGTGCTGAAGGCATTTCTGAGAACGCTCCGCATTTATATTATGGAAAGTTGCGCATCCACATTTGTGGGGATTTGTAATGATTGTTAAATCAGTGTCATTCGAGTTAAAGTCCGTTCACCGAGACGTGATCACGGTTTAATTGGATTTTCTCAGCTATTACGAAACACAGCGTCCTGAATTTTTGCATGCAGTCTTACATTTATCATGACCCTACAAATCTTGAAATTGAAGACTGTGCACAGCACCGTTCTTTCAAAGCGGCGAATTCCTTTGATCTTTTCTTTGTTTTCAATTGAATAGGCCCCAAACTTGTAGATGTTTACAGTATACGTGTGTTCCAACATGATCTGTCACTTCTCGCTTCCCTGTAGTTGATCTAAATTCCTAAATATAGTAACAATCTGTGGTGAATTGCAGTGGCCTAGCATCACGTTAGGGACTTGAGGTTTGCTTTTTCACGTAAATGCATGTATTGTTCCTTTCCTGTAAGATAAAGCTACTACAGATTCATTATCAATTGAAAACAGCTTTCTAGTTATGCTAAACGGTAACGTCCTGTGAAAGATAAAGTTTGTAAAGTAGCTAGGCTTTCCAATCTGTATTAAGTTGTGAGAAATATACACATCGAGATAAAAATATGACCACCCTTTCCCCTCTGAGTCCCTGTCATTACAAGAGCATGGCCTTGTGGGTACAATGATCAGGCTGCGGACTTGGGACAACCTTAGGCAAAATAGAAAGGTTAGCCCTAAAAAGGTGATGTTTTTTTGTTGTTGTTGTTGTTTTATTTCAAAACAGGTAAGCACTTTTCGGTGTTTTTTAATGTTTTATCATCTCAGTCGCTTTCTGAGTCGGATGTCTCCATTGGATTGATGACGTTATTATTCGGTTGAATAAAATGAAGGCCCTCGTTTTGCCAGTATTCTTCCTCCAACCGCGATACATGGTCCTCTCACTTGGAGAAAAATTCTGCAGCGACTGTTTTCAATGCTGCATGAGTTAGATTTTGGATGTCTAACAGTTTGAAGGTCTTGTTCTCCAATGTCCCGCATCGTATTGATTTTGATATTTAAATCCACTATGAAAGGAATTCTGAAATTGAAAGATCTCTGACAACGCCTCTGACTCTGTGTTGGCCTACCGGTGAACAATCACGAGAGTTTGCTTTTAAACTCACTTTAATCACGTGCTGTACCATTTTAGTGGGACTCAAAACCATGTGTTAAATTATTACAGTAAAGCACCTAAATGTTTACCCTTGTCGGTGCTCTCTTTATTTATATACTGCAAATAAACAAACTCGAAAACTACTTGAATAATTCGGGGGCAAAAAATCTGGGTTAGGGTCATCACAAATCTAAGACTTCATGCCAAATTACATTCAAATATCATCGACGGTTGCAACGCTACGAGCAGTTTTCTGTGATCTTGCCTCGGTGAACGGACTATAGCACTTTCTTGTACATTGTGCCAGCGTGATGGAATTTAAAGACAGCTGCCGTTTATTCATGGCTGTGTCTTTTGGGTTTCGTGTTAGCGGGTCTTCGTTTTTCTTTGTTTTCTTTTATTCTTTACAGGTTGAGTCCAAGTTAGATAGAGCTGTATATTTAGACAGTATTATATTAAAATTCTTGCTTCTTTTCAATATTTTTATATTAGACTTCAGAAGAATAGGTCCTAGATGAGATCCCATGGCCCACCCCCCTTTATTTTTTACTTGCATGGACAAAGTGGAAGACTATATTACTCAGAGTAAACTGGAGACGGGCAGCACACACAGCCAAGTCTGGCTCTGGTCGATTTTGACTCAGACTTGAACAAAAAGACTGTAGAAATAGTACTAAAGTAACAAGCAGCGCCCGAAGTGAAGTTTCTTGTTACTTCTACATTTCTTGGCATGAACTTGCTCTGAATCAACCAGTGAGACAGACTTGTTTCAGTTTCCCTTGTCCACCAGCCCCTGTTTAATACCACAGTCCACAGCTCACTCCAGACCCAAGACAAAACGGACTGGACTCAGTGAGCTACTGCCCTACAGTGAGGCAAAGGAAGGATAATGTATTTGTGCCTATCTGAGTTCAGGCTGCTAGAGTATTACACATACGACATACTGACCCGCGGTATCCTCATGTGGCGTTACCTTTGCCCGATTCCCCCCCAGTTTAGGATTAGAGATGAGGGGCATTTTGCCTCTACTGGTATTCAAGGGTACCTGAGACCTTCTGTCCTGGCTGCCTGTGAAGTGCTGAAGAGCCGGGTTATCTTATCCATAATGTGCCAACTTTCCTTCTGGAGGCTGCCGTGAGCCCCCACTGAGAAGTGGCAAGAGCCAACGTTTTAACTGATAACAGCTGATATCTACCAAATTTGTTTGCATAAGATTGGCGTAAAGATGGCTTGTTAACTCTCTTATGGCGGGATGAAGATTGTCCCATTTTTATATACCTGAACTGGGGAGTTAGGTGGAAAAAAAATCACTAGGAATTATCAAGCGGATATGGATTGATGAAGCAAAATCTAATTTGCTTAGGTGTATCATGTTCTTGAAAACAGAATCCAGGTTGTCTACTATAAAGATAATATAGCAATGCAAGTGACACCAAACTGTTATATGTTGTTAGTTAAGAATTATTGGCTGCAGAAATGATTATTACTAGTTGAGTAAAAACTGTTACTTATTTGAAATACAGGTACAAGTAGCATTCAATAATACTACCATAATTATTGGAGAGATATCTGCATGAGCACACATACTCTGGTAAATATTTCGTATCATTCATTTGTACCAGCAGTTTCCATATCACACTGGTGTACAGGACCAAAAATATCTTTTTTTGTATTGAAAATTGCAGGGTAATACATCAGAAAACGTTTTCTTCATGTAACTAGTGTAAAGGTTCAGCCAAAGTTGATTTTTTTTTACATTTTCATAATTATTCTGGTGCATTGTTATTTTCAATTTCTGGGAATCCAATAGTACATCAACTGTATGTTTCTGTCATCTCCAGAGAGAGCCCCCCACGCCCCTATATTTGAGCAACCACAGAACCAAACGGTGCGTGTCGGGGAGACAGCCCGGTTTTCTTGTAAAATTCAGATCAGTGACACCCATCCACACATTCAGTGGGTCAAGCATCATCAAGTGAATGGTTCATACAAGAATGAGCAAGGAGAGCAGTATATCAATGTAGTCCAGGTAGGTCCTCGTGTTTATACATGTTGTCATGATTGTGGTTGTTTGTTTGTTGTTGTTTTTTTCACTTCATACATAGAATAGAAATCTATTCTTCGCTGCAGATTATGGTTACGTTCAATTCTTTGGTGCAGGTATTTCGATTTTAAAATCAGATTTTGTTACAAACTGTGGGGGTGAGTCAAAGATTAATAGGGTGACGGATGACTTAGGAGAACAAAACTGTTGAGAGGAAAGGTGACTAAAACATGTCTTTTCGTCACTGTATTCTTGGAGTGGATCTTGAATTCATGGGGGGGGGGGGGGGGGGTCTTGAATTTATGAGAGGGGATGATGGTTTTGCAGCAAAAATACAGACTGTAGCTGTTAACAATAATTATATAGGCTCAGCCTCATTCTATGCTGTCTTATAATTCCTCGTAAATTATGAACAGTACAGTGGTCAACTCGGTGTGTAGGTAGACTTATTTGCATGTTGGAAGTGGAAAGACGTTTATTCTTTTATTTATTAGTATGGCTTTCTTTTTAATTATTCAAGCTGCTTTAGAATTGGAATACATTTTATCTTTGTATTTTGTGATAATATTTATGTTAATTCATGTGTAGGAATAGTTGGCATATGACTATTATGAATGTAGAAGATGGAATTAGACATTATTTTGTTTTTTTCTTTTATATTTTTTTTTTACATTTCATTCTTTATTCATTGTGGAAAGATGCAGTATGTACAGTAGTTTGTCAGTATGTATGTATGAGAGGGAGCAAATGAGAATAAGATAGTTCTGAAGGTCACAAGCAAACACAAAACAACAACAACACAAAAACGTTGCCCATTTCTGAGGTTATCACATCATGAAGCCCTGCAATGAAACAAAGCATTTCGTCTTTATCCAGACCTCATCAGCCAGTGAAGCCATGCCAGAAAAAACAGTTCAGATAATTTCACCTCCTCTGTTCACAACTTACCAAATTACTAAACACAGTTACCAGATTCTTCCTCTGTATATAAAGTCCGAGATCAAATCAGAATAAATTCCATAGAAATGATCTAGATCTAGCACTTTTTAAATCCCGTCCTGGTTGAAAATTTGGGAAAAATGTTCTTCATTTTCTCTACCCTTGATTTGATGTGAAGAAATTAGTTTTGTACCATGTGGACTGTACATAGACAGAATAGTTGTCAATAAAGATAAAATATAATATTGTCTTCTGTGCAAAGCACAGTAATCCAGGACTGTGAGCAGAGTGAGGTCCCATGAAAAAGCTGAAGGTCTTCAAGCTAAAAGAGTGCGTGGAGAATATTTTTTGCTCACTGTGTCACCCTTGTTTTTGTGTGTGTGTGTGTGTGTGTGTGTGATTTAGTCATGTTCAGAACAGAGCCCTTCAATTTATATTTCAGGATTTTACCATTGATTCATTGTGTTCATTTTCAGTATGAATGTGATCTGTCACTATTTTAGTTACTGCACTGACATAGTTTGTTTGCAGCACTTTTGCTGTTCCACATCATTGTTGAATTATCTGGTACATGTATTAGCGAAACAAAAGTAGCTGTTCATTTGAATTAGATCTATGTTTTGATTGTTATTTGGAGATATTATTTTTGTTGTTGTTTTTTTCCTTACACAGGGTCAGAAGGTAATAGCAGGAGAACATATGTCAAGTTTTTTTGCTTGTGGAAAAACCATAGTGTCACCTTTCATATTGGTGTCGTCACTTGTGTCTGTATTGTTGCATAAAACATACATATGTCATGCGGAATCAGACTGAGAACGATGATTTCTCTACAATGAAACTTGAATAAGGCATGCCAGGAAATAATACGACAGCAGTGAAAAAAAAAAAAAAAGAAATACTCACAAGCGAATGTCAAATGTTGTCACTTGTTCACACAGCATGTTTTTAATGTTAATATTAAAGTCTAAATCATAAGTTCAAAACTTTGAGCATTACTCGTAGTGGAAAATATAGCTAAATCCTAATTGCTTTTAACAATTTAAGTCTTGCTTGGCATAAGTCATAACTAATAGTAAATAGTTGTTTGTCAGTCCGCAAACAGTGCATCCGAATTAGATTGCTCAACAATAAGAAAACGCTTAATTTTTTTTATCCCAACCACCAAATGACATAAGAAAGAGAATTGTGCCTTTGGTAGCTTTACCACAACTGCTCCTGTACAACCATTGTTTGTCCTTGACCAAAATACTTGTCCGAAAACAATTGACTGTGTCCAACATTGATGTTGTTGTACTAACTCTGCACATTTCAGTGGTATGCAGTTCAACGCACAACTAAATATTTGGATATGTTTTTTTAAAATGTTTGTGTCCTTGTTTTGTGTTTTTCATGAGTTTTCTATTTCAGCCCAGTGTTTTTTGGTTTATTGCTTTTTGTCCTCACCCTTGTCTTGTCTGTATTTCTGTACACCCCACAAATTTCAGGATTTTTTCATAGCTTTAGTGAAGTCTCCTGTTTATGTTTTCTCTGGTGAACCCCCTTATTTGTGAAATCAACCCTTGTCATGGGTAGAATAAAAAAATTATCATCTCTTCCCCAAGCACCGTATCCTACTTCCTGTCATCCACGGTGACCCTCTAATCTTTCTATAAATTGTGACTGATGAGAAGCACAATGAATACTTTGACTGTTTGAATTTCATGTTGTATTGTTTACTTTTGTCTATGATGGCTTTGATAGTGTTCTGTATGGGTGTGAGCGAGATAGCCCCCACATCAACACTCTCTGTTGTTGACATTATGTGAATAGTAAGGGCTCTAGTTGGCAAGTTACAAAATAGTAATTGTGATTCTGTGTCCAGCATCGGCACTTGGAGATCAGACACTGGAACTGTGAACTCGTGTACATATGATACCTTTGTCTCCAGAAGGAAATAGTTCAACGCTTGTTTCAGTTCAGTCATTAGATTCCATTGCTGATCAGCAAATTTTTTGAATACCTCAATTTTCACGAATTATGGTCCATACTGTGATTCGTCTGTCTCTAGTCCATAACCTACAATCGACAAACGGTAATGCATTCTGGCTAGTAATTTACACACGATTTAGTGCATGTTCACAATGTCTGTAGAAACTGCTGGTTTATATTGTCAGTGGAAATTCACCTTGCATGCTGCAGGATGCCTGGATGGAAGTCATTAATCCTATGACATGATGCCACTATGTTAAAAAATAAAAATCAATATGTCAAAGCAGAATGAAATTAAAGTTTTCATAAAGCATCAGATAATATATAGTAGTTTCACTTCCAGCGCCTCAGTGAAGTTTTTTTTTTTTTTTTTGTGCAAAATTGGAATGAGCTACTGTAAACATTTTATAAATTTGCTGTTTTAGTTCTGGAGCAGCATGAAGATCAGTCTTCATTCTGCAGCTGTATGGCATTTAGAGGTTTAGGTATATGTGTGGGGGTTAGAGGGAATTGTTTCAACTGTGAAATAAATCTTATCAATTACATTGCACAAGATGTGGCCAGAAAACATGGCAGTCCTTGACAGTAATTGATGCACCTATGTGACTTTGTCTACGTTTGATTTCTTCATAACCATTTTCATTGAAGGCAGGACAATTTTTTCTATATTATATTTAGGATATTTAGAGTACAATTTACATTCATGCATCCAGAAATAATCATATAATTTATACCTTTTCTATTTCAGACTGCCACCATCAATAACAGCAATCCTGAAATATTAGTATTGTACAATGTTACCAAAGAAGATGAGGCCAGGTATACTTGCTTGGTTTCCAATGCTGTGGGCAAGAAATACAAGTCTGCATTTTTGGAGGTTCTTGATGGTAAGTTTGGTGGATTACTTATGTCCTCATCACTTGTACAGTTTGTCTGAGCTAACTTAATGCAGGAAGGTAAAAGAAAAAGGGGAGAGGGGTGTGAAGTAGTTGTAACTGCAGACCCAATTCAAATAAATAAACTTGTGGACTTTTGTTCAAATTCAAAAAGTACGTGTCAGTGACTAGAATCCTCACTGTGGATGTATTTTCAAGCTGCAGTAGGATTAAATGTGCTTATGAGTCCAACACTATTTTTCCTAGAAACTTATATAACTTCATAAGCGTGTACAGAATCTTCAAAACTTTCCATGGATGAAAGGTCCAGCTCCCATGAGAAAAAAATAAATGAATTATTTCACATCTTTTCACTTAGCCTACTTTCTAAATCACAGAAAGAAACAATTCAATTCAATTTTCTTTAAAATAAAATGAGGTTTCACAACTCTTATATTCATGAACACAATGAAATGTATGTACATCTGTACACAGAATCTAGAAGTGTCGGTAATAACTAGCTTTTTGACCTACCTTTTGTGCTATCTTCCTCAGATGATGAAATTGCTGCTCCAGCCGCTGCCAGTAGAAGCAAGGAGAAAATGTCCGATATAAAAATACCCATAATAATAGCCGCTGTAGGCATTGTCGCGGTGATACTCACTGCAATTCTAGTATCTTTCATCCTGTGCAGGCGATATCGGGGACGAAATATGGGCCAAAAACACATAAAGAGAATCATCATTATGAAACCAGTAAGTGGGCATCTGCCATTTGGCACTGATTTATTGAACTTGTAACCTGTAGAATTTTATAATTTGCTTAGCAGGTTTATTATAATTATTTTCATCTTCCCGATTCCACTTCATGATAGTAAACATGGATGACAAAAAGAGTGAGAGAGGATCAGAAATAGAAGGTTCGTTAAGATTTGTACATGACCTTTGATTACACTCCATGACCTGTATGTAATGTAGATCTCTAGAACACTTTTTACTTACAGACTTTCACACTTACAGATTTACTGCCATTTACAAATTCAGTAACACAGTTTTGTTCAGTCTTTCTTTCTTTATTCGTTTGTTGTTTATGTTGAAAGAGTGGCCCTTCAACACCCGGATGTCACTGTATTTCATTTTGTATGTCGTGTAGTGTAGAGAGTCAAAGGTGAATGTCTTAAACAGCTAGCTGGCAAGAATTGATATTATATACATTTAATTATGTAGACTGTGCAGGCACTGTAAATTTACCTTCACCACAATAGAAGGAAGAGTTGAACCCTGACCTCCAGATTTTCCCTATACCATAACCCTGGCCTAATGTGCTAATGTGATGGTCACAAATTTGAGAGCGCTCCACACCAGTCTAATGATGAACAGGGGTAGAGACACTGTAGTGTATCACTGTTATATTGGTGAAGAGGGTTCGTTTTTCAGAACAGCAGTTCATATGCATTGCAGAGCACAAGCAAAGATTGTCATATATGGGAAGGTCTTGGTTTATTTCTATTTTGACCTTTAATGCAGGATATTTGATGAAGTAAAGTAAAATTTTGTTATAGTTACTGATGTTAGTGAACTGGTCTGAAAAGTTGCATTATGTTCCCACCAGAATGACCTTTACTACCACAACAAAGACCCAGATGCAGTGGCTCCACTGATGATACCTCAGGTGCGTATTGTAGATGGAGGTTATACCAGCAGTGCTGCCAGCAGGAGGAGACGACCTTCATCTGACTTTACTGAAGTTTCTGAATTTGAGCTGCCACTGGATATGAAGTGGGAATTTCCCAGGGAAAGGTGAGAATGTTTGAGAGATAATTTAACTGTTAACAAAATAAGCATTACTTGAAGAGAGAACAGAAGAATTCTGAATGGAATTGACTTTCCAATACACACTTTTTATGTGTTTAGCACGGACATTATTTTCTAGAGATTGTAATGTCATTCCTAGATGCTTCGCTTTAGGATGACAACATTTTCCAGGTGGGCAATGCTTAAGGCCGGTTGTCAGCTAAATTATGCATAATTCAGAAGCTGTAAAATGTGGAAAGGAAATTTGTCTTGTAATCTATGTAACCGGTGAATAGGCTTATTGATGTGAAAAGGTGATTGATATAACTTGATGTCCTTTTCCGGTAATTTTGGCTGGAACATCTTTTTACTCAGTCCAATTTCCAGCAGTAGGTACATTATTCACCATTCCTTTGCCATGATGGCCAAAAATGGGCGTTCTACTGAAGTGAATGCTTGGCTTTTGAAATATTGTTGGAGTTAGCTTTTCAGGAACACATCATCAGAAACTTCCGAATGCAGATTAATTTAGATGAAAGTTTACAGTGTGACTTCAGTTCATTCCGTTATAGTCACAATGTGGGATTAGTATGGCCATTTATCCCAAATAACCATTTCCAAGGGTAAAAAGGTGGAAATTTTCAAGTGGTTTTTATATGAGCAGAATTAGAAGCTCAAACAATTTTGATCACAAAACACATTATGAACCAAGATGTTGTTAGCCTGTACCATAAAAGACACCATATGTGGTAATTCTCTATCATCAGGCTCAAACTTGGTCCAAGACTTGGAGAAGGAGCTTTTGGTTTGGTGGTCAAAGGCGAAGCCATGGGTCTTCTCAATAATAATGGAACTCCTACCACTGTGGCTGTTAAAATGCTGAAAAAGGATGCCACAGATCGTGAAATGACCGACCTGATCCGAGAAATGGAGACAATGAAACTCATTGGGAAGAACAAAAACATAATCAACCTTCTTGGCTGTTGCACTCAGAGAGGTAATTTAGACTTTATAAAGTGATGGATGAGAGTAGTTGTGAGGAAGCAATTTGTATGCGATGTAATAGGCATGGCTTCCAGTACAATTTACGTAAAAGAAGAAAAATTTGATAAAGTTATTTGAAGATCATGTAATGATCTAGTTTTTGGTTTTTTTTCCCTCTCTTCCAGTTTTTTGGGTTTTTTAAGTAACCCCCTCCCCCCCCCAAGTGATTTCTATTCAGGATTGAGGAAAATTCTACAGAATTTGCTATACAAAGATCCACTGCTCATCGTAATTTTCACCAAATATGAACAGCTTGTCTCTTCCCTTGTGTTTTTGTTTTTTTGTGGTTGATGGTACTAAAAATAAGGACCAAATTGAAGAAGCAAAGTATTTTTATTCATAATCGTTTTATAATAATGTTTTATCTGTTGACCTTTTCCCCAGGACCTTTGTTTGTCATAGTTGAATTTGCACCTCATGGCAACCTAAGAGATTTCTTGAAAACGCATCGGCCCCCCAACCCAAGCTGTCCTCCCACATCATCAGAATATGAACAGCCCATACTCTCTTGTAATGGAGAACTGAAGGCCCTAACGCAGAAAGACTTGATTTCTTTTGCTTTCCAAGTAGCCAGAGGCATGGAGTATCTCGCATCCAAACAGGTAGTTGCTTCTTCCATCAAACTGCATAGCAAATCTCTTTGTCCTGGTTGATTACTGTAAAGGCTTTAGTGAGGATTTTTAACTTGAAAAAAAAAGTTCAAGAAGAGCATTCTCAGTTATTCTGTCTGGGTGACTTCAAAATCATTTTGGGAGGGGGGGGGGGGGGGGATTTTATAGTAATGTATCCTTGCAGTCTTTTTTTTTATTTTTTATTATTATTATTTTTTTTTAAAGGATAACTATTGAGACCAAGGTAGCTGTTTCAGTGATTGCCAGTTACTTTTAGCCACTCAGTTCTGTACATCAGAAGAGATTAAATTATACCATAAAGAAAGTGCTGGACCACACCATCACACCATGGTTTTGATTCATACAACAGATGAGCTTATCATTTATATGTTCACATTCTTTAGGATTCTTTATTACTTTGATGTTTGAAAGAGGTTCACTTTATGCTATTGCCTAATTTGTTCATTGGCATGAAATCTTGTAATTCCTATTGTCACCAGTGCATACATCGTGATCTGGCAGCAAGAAATGTACTTGTTGCTGAGGATTATGTACTCAAGCTGGCTGACTTTGGGCTGACACGGAACCTACATCAGTTTGACTATTACAAGAAAACAACAGATGTGAGCATCATTTAGGCATGAAGAATGTAGTTTTTGTCCCTCCAGAAGTGCTCTCAAAAAAAATAATAATAATAATAATAATAATTACTGTGGCGAGAAAGCACTGGAATATTCCGCAGGCAGTCAATGAACTTTTAGCAGCAAATCTTATAAGAGCAATTTTTCATTGTTCATTTATTTATAATTTGAATAAGATAGTTCTTCATTCTGAGGGTACATGTGTCTCTGTCATAGTTGTTCACTTTTTGCGTGAGAAACGATGTATAATCGGAAACTGATGTCGGTGTGTTCCATGTTATAATTATACCAGCACAACCATCAAAGAATTGTTAGGTGTCCTATTGCAGAATCTGTATTGTCTCATAGATGAGACATAACATTTAATGGTGAATGAAAGAGCACCTGAACATCGGCCCCCCAACCCAAGCTGTCTTCCCACATCATCAGAATATGAGCAGCCCATACTCTCCTGTAATGGAGAACTGAAGGCCGTAACCCAGAAAGACTTATTTATTGATACACCTGAATTGACATAAAGGTCTTGAACACCTTGCTCTAACTGGAAAAATAGAGGGCAAAAAAAGCAGAGGTAGACAAAGAATAACATATTTAGAGAGTTTGAGCAGATGGACGACAGTGAAAGCGGAGAAATGAGTGGCGAACCATAATCGTCAATATCTGTTCCAGATCTACCACTTGAAGAAGAAGAAAGAGCAATAAATTCTTGGCATGATTAAAACAAAACAAAATGCAAATTTGACATTATGTTAACTCATATATATTTTTTCCTGTGCAGGGGAGATTACCTGTCAAGTGGATGGCACCTGAAGCCTTGTTTGACAGGAAGTACACTAAAAAGAGTGATGTGTAAGTACAACGAATACACATATTAAAAATCATTCCCAATTTAGATGCATTCTCTGTTGTGTCTTCCATTAGGTGTGTCAAAAGATAGCAATCGAGGGGAGATAATCATATTTTGAATTTTAGCATCCAGTTTGTATCTGACTGCCTCCCCTGTAGTGGAGTGCTTATATTAAAAAAAAAACATAAAAAACTCACCATTTGAAAGGTACAGTGTTATTACCCGCAGATTTTACAGATCCACCTTGGGAATTTTTTTCTTTTTTCTTTTTTTGTGATGTTCATAATTGGCATTTGTTACACACTCAACCCATTTTTGGTAGAAAGCATGTCCAACCTTGGTTATCCTTTTGGTGTGTCAACAAAGCTTTACTGGATAATTTTTAATAGAATAATTTAGATACCTTTTATGAAGGTGCAGTGTTTGTTTCATTGGTTGTCCTTTTTGTGCATAGCAGTGAAATCTTGACCTACTTAAGGAAATTTTTGTCAAAGGACTGTTTCATCAGTGCAGAGTCCTCTTTACTTATATTCATGGATATGGTTTTTCATTTTTCTCTGCTTGCAGCTGGTCCTATGGTGTGTTGCTGTGGGAGATATTCACACTGGGAGGAAATCCATATCCATCTGTGCCGGTAGAGGCCCTCTTTGCTCTTTTGAAAGATGGTCACCGCATGAAGCGTCCACCTTATGCTTCAAGCAAAATGTGAGTGCGGAACACATCTCACCTTGTCTAAGATGAAATGTGGAAAGCAAAAAAAATAAAAGATGTTTTAGAAAAATGCCCTAAATTATCAACAAATGACCATAAAAAGAATTCAAAATGAAAAAAGTACACAATACAACACAGTTTTCATCCCTAAGTGTTTCACTTTGACGAATCACTTCTGATTCTTGGATTTTGTGTGGAGAAATATCGGCACCATGATCTTATATTTGAAATCACTTGTATATTCTGTCATGTACCATTCTTGTGCCATTTGTGCCATTATTGTGAGGAATCTCTGGTATGTGAGTATTCAGCGCATTTTTTTTGTTTTCAGTAAATAATTCAATTAGCTGTCCCAGATTTCAATGTGTATGGGTGGATTATATACTTACTCGTAGATATCCCTCATTTGCTGCAAGATGCATGCTGAAAGGAAATGATGAATTATTGACACACATTTTACATCTCAGTAATATCCTTCAAGAGACTCATTCTTTTTTCTTTATACTGATAATTATGGAGCTGCACTGAGAATACACTATGCTTAAAGTACAAGAGATGCTGAATCATATGAATGTTTTTGTTTGACTGTTACAGGTATAGCATAATGCAACACTGCTGGCAAGAGGATCCCAACAAACGTCCATGTTTCGAGTCATTAGTTCAAGAACTGGACAATATGCTCACTTCTTCTTTAAATGATGAGGTAGGACAGACCTTGAAAAGCTCAATGTTTGAAATGTTTCAGTTCAAGTCAGCATGCATGGGGTTTAGTGAGACTTTCGGGTGAACTCTGTGCAATCAACTGACAAAGTTTGTTGTAGTACAACCTTTCATATGTTTAAAAGTATAGATGAGTACATTTGCGAAAACCTGCCATATGAACAAAGATAACCTGAAATTAACTGAAGTAATATTAATGCAGCTAGGAAATTGCCTTTCTTTCATTCTTTTTTTTTTTTTTGGACTCAGGCCATTACAAATTGCATTCATGGAAGGATTTAAGATGGGTGTGTTATGGAATTTCTCAGAAACTAATTCCATGATAGTTGGAAAATCTCCGAAAATGAAACATGTATAAGATGATCAGAATGAGGTGTGAGCGTTTGTAGTCCTGAAGAGGCCAGAAATTACAGAATAAAACAATGGAGATTTGCAAGTATCGTTGGCATTGGGCACATTTCAAGATGTGTATGTAAGATACCGGTATTTGAGAAATCATAGAATTGACAACTGTGCAGTGGCTACTGAAGACAAGAATGTAAATATTCACGATTATGATAGACTAAGACCATGGCAGCCATTGACTCTATGCTTGTAATAATGTCTGAGGATTTTTAGTTTTAGAGTAGAGAAAATTGATTTTGCCCCCTTTTTTTTTTTTTTGGTTGTTATCCCTTCAACTGACCATGCATGTTTTTTTTTTGGTTATCCCTTCAACTGACCATGCATTCATTTTTTTTTTTTTTGGTTGTTATCCCTTCAACTGACCATGCGTCATTTTTTTTTTTTGGTTATCCCTTCAACTGACCATGCGTTCATTTTTTTTTTTTGGTTGTTATCCCTTCAACTGACCATGCGTTCATATTTTTTTTTTGGTTGTTAGCCCTTCAACTGACCATGCGTTCATTTTTTTTTTTTTGGTTGTTATCCCTTCAACTGACCATGCGTTCATTTTTTTTTTTTGGGTTGTTATCCCTTCAACTGACCATGCGTTCATTTTTTTTTTTTGGTTGTTATCCCTTCAACTGACCATGCGTTCATTTTTCTTTTTTGGTTGTTATCCCTTCAACTGACCATGCGTTCATTTTTCTTTTTTGGTTGTTATCCCTTCAACTGACCATGCGTTCATTTTTTTTTTTTGGTTGTTATCCCTTCAACTGACCATGCGTTCATTTTTTTTTTTGGGTTGTTATCCCTTCAACTGACCATGCGTTCATTTTTTTTTTTTTGGTTGTTATCCCTTCAACTGACCATGCGTTCATTTTTTTTTTTTGGTTGTTATCCCTTCAACTGACCATGCGTTCATTTTTTTTTTTTTGTTGTTATCCCTTCAACTGACCATGCGTTCATTTTTTTTTTTTTGGTTGTTATCCCTTCAACTGACCATGCATGTTTTTTTTTTGGTTGTTATCCCTTCAACTGACCATGCATTCATTTTTTTTTTTTTTGGTTGTTATCCCTTCAACTGACCATGCGTCATTTTTTTTTTTTGGTTATCCCTTCAACTGACCATGCATTCATTTTTTTTTTTTGGTTGTTATCCCTTCAACTGACCATGCGTTCATATTTTTTTTTTGGTTGTTAGCCCTTCAACTGACCATGCGTTCATTTTTTTTTTTTTTGGTTGTTATCCCTTCAACTGACCATGCGTTCATTTGTTTTTTTTGGTTGTTATCCCTTCAACTGACCATGCGTTCATTTTTTTTTTTTGGTTGTTATCCCTTCAACTGACCATGCGTTCATTTTTTTTTTTTGGGTTGTTATCCCTTCAACTGACCATGCGTTCATTTTTTTTTTTTGGTTGTTATCCCTTCAACTGACCATGCGTTCATTTTTTTTTTTTGGTTGTTATCCCTTCAACTGACCATGCGTTCATTTTTTTTTTTTGTTGTTATCCCTTCAACTGACCATGCGTTCATTTTTTTTTTTTGGTTGTTATCCCTTCAACTGACCATGTGTTCATTTGTTTTTTTTTGGTTGTTATCCCTTCAACTGACCATGCGTTCATTTTTTTTTTTTTGGTTGTTATCCCTTCAACTGACCATGCGTTCATTTTTTTTTTTTTGGTTGTTATCCCTTCAACTGACCATGCGTTCATTTGTTTTTTTGGGTTGTTATCCCTTCAACTGACCATGCGTTCATTTTTTTTTTTTGGTTGTTATCCCTTCAACTGACCATGCGTTCATTTTTTTTTTTTTGGTTGTTATCCCTTCAACTGACCATGCGTTCATTTTTTTTTTTTGGGTTGTTATCCCTTCAAATGACCATGCGTTCATTTTTTTTTTTTTGGTTGTTATCCCTTCAACTGACCATGCGTTCATTTTTTTTTTTTGGTTGTTATCCCTTCAACTGACCATGCGTTCATTTTTTTTTTTTTGTTGTTATCCCTTCAACTGACCATGCGTTTATTTATTTTTTTTTGGTTGTTATCCCTTCAACTGACCATGCGTTCATTTTTTTTTTTTGGTTGTTATCCCTTCAACTGACCATGCGTTCATTTTTTTTTTTTTGTTGTTATCCCTTCAACTGACCATGCGTTCATTTTTTTTTTTTTGGTTGTTATCCCTTCAACTGACCATGCGTTCATTTTTTTTTTTTTGGTTGTTATCCCTTCAACTGACCATGCGTTCATTTTTTTTTTTTGGTTGTTATCCCTTCAACTGACCATGCGTTCATTTTTTTTTTTCAGGCATACCTTCACTTGGAGCCAATGGAGAGTCCTATGAGTACCTCGGACTCTCAGTATTCATCCATGAGCCATAGTAGCACTAGCAGTGCCCCCAACAGCTGCCACAGCTCAGATAATTCAGTCATTGCATGACTGCCTCCTTGTCAAAGGGAACCATGATTTACAGTTTGAGAAATCCCTCCTTCTATGCCTCATTACTCACAACTCGCACCAGGAAGTTGATAACTGCCACATTGGCAGTCATGTTTTAATATTCAGCTTTGGCATCAGTAAAAATGAAGTTGTGCCAGGATGAAGTGGAGAGGAGATTGCATCATTAACTCTGCGTTCACGGTATTCCAAATGATTCTGTGAACTTATCAATGTGTTCAAGTGGATGGAAGTGATTATTCATTTCAGTGAAAAACTTGAGCCTTTCATCTCACACATTTGCCAAGTGAACTCACAAAACTGGCTTAAACATGCATAACAATATCATTTAATCCAATTTGAAAAAGTGAGACAAAAAGAAAATGTGCCAAAACACAAATCCCACAGCTCCCTTCCTTTTATGTAAATTTTTGTACAGCATTCACTGTGACTGACCATAAGTAATAATAGCAGTAGTACTTAAATTCTTTTCTTTGATTCCCCTCAATGTGTTTTATTGTGTTGACTCAAAAACAATTTCTGAGGCTCAGATATTGTATACACTGCATTGCTAATCCTGGGAATATATCTCTGGCATCCTACGTGTGAGGACAAATCAAATCACATGAACAAATTTTTACATTCTTTACTGGAGTTGTGAACTGGAACTTGCGCAGGTCGTCTTTTTTCATTGGCTTGGTCTGATGAATTATAGTATTTTGAATGAAACATAAGTAAATGAATGTAATCAATATGATATAGAAAAGACGGTGACATGATATGGCATCTAAGGAGAGGTTTTGAGATGCCAATCGTGGGCAGTATCCATAGGTTCTCAGATGCCTTACTGGAGCAGTGAAATTGAACTGAAAATTTTGTGAAATTCAAATGGCATGAAAGTGATGACAATAAGTAAAGGGTGCTATTGGCCCCATTTGAATCTGAATGCCAGTGCGGAGGAAGTCCCTAAGGAAGGAACTATTTCACAAACTTATTTTAATGGCATAACCAGCAAGAAGCAGTGAGTAAGATGGGGGAAATCCACCTCAAAATCCGTCACCTTTTACAGGTGAAAGACAATATGTGTGAAATCCAAGGAATGTGATTATTTATAGCCTTTTCGATTAGTGATGGAACTTTGGTGCAGAGAAAACTCCATTTGAAACTACAAGTGTGAACTCTGGACAGGAGCACATAGTAAAGCTAAAGAAAACCTCAGGAAGTGCATGTTGTACTGCGTACTAAGATGGAGGCAGTGGACATGAGAGGGAAAAGAATATACCTAGCATATATAATAAATATATATTATAATATATGTTTTATGTACAGAGCTCTGTATATGTGTTATAATGAATGTCATTCAAGAAACATGGTTAAAATTTTTCATTTGCTTCATTGTGACCACAGTTTAAAAAAAACGCTATTGTTTTCACACATCAGAATTCTGCATTTTATTTCATCTAGTCACCCTCAGCAGTTTTTTCAGTATGATGAAAATAGTAATTGAAGTGACACAATTTATTTCCTTCACATTTTGAAAACAATCAGAGAGCTGATTAGATCCTTTGTAGCATTTGTATTATGCAAAGCTCCAAACCTCATCCTAAATATCTCTGTGAGAGACATATTCAGCATCCAGACAAGCAGAATGTTGCTTATCATGCAGATTAATGATAGGCCAGTCAGTGATCAGAAAATGGCAGTTTAAAAATCTTAAGGTCGGCATGGTCTAAGACTTTTCTTTTCTTTTTTTTCTTTTGTGATTGAAAGTCTGATGAAACTGAGACAAGTTTATAGGTCACACAGGTATTTTTCATGCAAAGAAGTGGTATTTGTGTCATTGTGTTATTCGTTGCTTTGTCAAGAGTCCCATTCTGTATTTTTGAAAAATAGGGCAGGAATGGCTGTCCGTCTATATATATATATGGAGGACAAGAGTATAATATTTTCGAATGCTTGAGATTTGGTAAACATGCCAGTTTAAGACATTTTATATTTGTTCATGGACAGTGAGCTAACCGCTGTTGTGGGTCACTGTATGTATAATTAATGATGCATTTGCCATGCATTTTTCTGAGGGACTGTCTGAATTATTACCGAATTCAGTCGGATAAGTTAAATAATCATCCGAGTTCTTCAGTTTAAAATGCACTGATCCATTTGCATTGTGAAGATTTGTTATTCATTATCAAGTTTCTCTGTCTGTATCTCACAAGTTGTACATATCATTTCACAGCAGTGTCTCTAGTTAAGCAAGCATTATTTCTGTTTTTAATCTTTTTTTTTTTTTTAAAGGTGAACTCTAGCCCATAATCTTCTTAGTCTTAAGTTTGTGTTCATTATCGACAAAACCATATACTTTCAGTTTTGCAGTTATCGAGTCGTTGTTTTTTTAATCAGAAAATAGTCAGGTTGGGCCACAGAAAGTGCGCCTACAATTATACATTCAGTCATAACTGTATAGAGGTATAGTACTGTGTTATTTCATAATTAATGGAATTGTAATATGGATAGTAAATCCACAGACAGCTGGTGGTTGTATTTCTAATTCATGGACCTGAATATGCAGACCAGCAACTGTAACACATTTCTGTAGAATTGCTAGTTAAATGTCAATAGTGCGCACTTAGTTTTAGACTAGAGTAGATGCAGCAATCAGGGCATACATGAAGTGTTTCATAGAAACAAGTATTCATGTACAATGCTGTCATGTCAGGAAGGAAACTTATATACATACACTTGTATTACCGTTCCCACTAACTTGTATACAACATTGAAAGTCTTTTTACTTGTACTTTATAAGTTATGTAGGTGGTTCTCAAATGTGCAGGGGTGAAAGTTATAACCAGTAACTCTTTTGTTTGCATAAGACTCAGCGCCTTACAAGCATCTAAAAAGACAATGTTTATGGTTGTATATCCATGATGGAAGCTTGACTGAAAAGATTATCTGAGGAAAAGGCAAAGACGGATTACTGTATGTTGTCTTCTCTTTCAACAGCAGAGAAATGGTGGAGTGGAGTTACATGTAGCCACAAGTTTGATTTTTGCAATTTTTACCATTTAAAATTTGTTTCAAATTCAGTAGACCAAGATTACCATGGGTAATGTATATTTTAAGATACCTTTATATTCAGTCTAGATTGCTTATCTAGCTGCTACTGTATCAGTTTTTGTTTCATATTTTTCGTTGAAAAAGACTTGCCAATGATGTCAGGTTGACATTTTGAATGATTTTAGAGTTTAGAAAAGGAGGAAATATGTAAGCATATTATTATCAATCTGCCCAGCTGTTGCCACAAGATTGTGTTTTCATTAGTTCATTTGAATTAATATCTGGGGGTAGTTTTGTGTATTAACACATCTCAAGACACATTATAAGATCCAAGATGTTATGATAATCATTATGTTGACATAATTCTCTCCGAATATCATTTTAAGTTCTGCCAGACGATCTGTCTGGACATGTACAGTATGAATTCAATACATATGAATATGTCTCAGTTTTTTTTGTTGTTTTTTTCTGTAATTGTTTTGCGATTTATGACTGGTATTCAGATGATAATCTGAGGATATGTTATTATGCTATCACTGCCCATTGATGTTTTTATCGTATTTGCTTAAGTTTTTACATGTCTTATCAAAAATGCTCTTAAAAAGTCTAGATGTTTACTCGTCATTGGGTTTAGTTATTTTAGTTCCTGTGCAAGGGATTATCAGATTATTACTACAGACTCCTTTCACAAAATCAGTGTTTTAAGGGATTTTGGCTTATTTATACATCGTTCCGAAGGTTCTCTGTGCATATTTATTTTCTACAAGTGAGATAGTAGCCTATATCTTTCAGAGACATTCTTTGGTCACCATCTAGATCTTTTTGTAATTTGCAACTGTTGCATCAGACGTAAGTCATAACAATGCAAACTGGGTCAGTTTAGTATCAAAGGAAAGAACAGCTGCTCATCACTGCTGTATTTGAAATACAAAAAAAGACTGGAGACTCCAGATATGTTCATTGGCACATGTTGCAATTTTTCTTCACGTTGTGGGCAGTATCCATAGGTCAGTTTAATCTCATAGAATGGCAGCACATCAGCTGGTTGAATGCTGGAGCTAAGGTCTGTCAAAATTTCACAATTGAGAACAAAAGAATGAATGGCTGCAACACCAACTGGACTGCAGCAACCATACCTTTACTCTGCCTTAGGCATCAAATCTTTGGGCACTTCACACTTTTGTTTGGAAATGAAGCTACCATATACGAATGGTGACATAAAGTTACTTCAGAACTCTCTGTTTGAGCCCTAAATGTAGCACACTGCAATCAAAGCAAAGAAGCCATTGTGGAGCACTCATTCTCAAACTTGTTTCACGTTGTTGGACCTTTCTAGTTTTATAACCTGATTGGATAAACTACAAACTCAGATTGAAGTTTTTAATGGTTGATCTATATCTTATAACCACTAGGATTTGTTTACATTTTGTATTACAGCTTACACTGCCTTTTGTACTGATCATTTGGTGCAACATACGTTTTACTTTTTAATTTCATTTTTCCATTGTTTGGGAATCCCATAACTTTTTTTATTGTGTCATTTTGTTTGATACAAACCACTTCCGTGGTAATGAAACTTTATTTCAGAGTGGATATAACAAAACAGGAAAAATGCTTTAGAGCAGGGGCGGAATGTCAAGATTATGAATTTGTCTGCAACATATTGTGAATAAACTTTGTTTTACCTTTTTGATTATTTAAATTCATCACTTTACTTTTAATCAATACAATTCAAGCTTGGGGCAATAGCACTAACAAGAAGAATGGTGTTGCTGAATTTTTTTAACATCCATTTAAGAAAATAATTTTATTTGTTTATTGGGGGGGGGGGGGGGGGGGGCTAGTCTTTTTTCAACGTTAGAAATTAAAATTGTTAAATTGCATTAGGAGCTGAATATTGTAGAGTTCAAATGATTATGAACCTCTAGTAGGATAATTGTCCATTCTAGCATCATTACAACGGAAGTGGCCAAACCACCTGACAACTTCATTTGGAATATATTGAAACAAAGGTACTTAAATTATTGAATTTGTTGTTCTTACTGTTGGTTTCACGAATCATCCTGTTCTTTTTCATATGTCAATTGTCATTTTGCATTTTTTTTTTTTTTTTGCTGACCAAATTGATAGACCACTCTGTTGGTGGCAAATAGATAATAAAGAAATCTTTAACTAGCATTTTTCACGTTTTAAAGATTGAAATGAAACAGAGATGATCTGTTTTCTAAAACTGTTTGGTGGTGACCCTGTCCAATCTTACAATTGGAATATGCATCCAACTGAGTTTATGTAGTGTGGGTTAAATGCTCTGCTTGTAAAAACAAAAATGGTGATGTTTATTGTTAGTTATTCCAGACGAATTATATTTTATTATTTTGGATCCAGTACCACTTACAGTGACACCATCATTTTGTGTGTTCAGAACATTTCAAATTATCGTTAATTTTGTTTAGTGGCTAGGATATATTCTTTTCCAAGTCATTACAATCACATTAATTTCATCTTGAATATGTTGTGTATGTATATTATAGCTGTGATTGTAAGCACAAAAAACGTTAAAAAAGATTATCTTGTGTTTGGTTTTCTTTTTCCCCACTTGCAATCAAATGTGAGAGAGAGGAAAAGGAGAAGGAAAAGTTGAAAGGGGAAATGAGAAATATGTTGATTTATTTCATTTTGCTTGCTTGTGGTCATATGTGTTTGCATGTAACAGGACAGTCTACTAGGAGAGAGTGCATGAATGTGTTCAGAAGTGACTCAGGGCAGATTGATTAAAAATCATAAATAATTCATTGTAAATCAACAGTATTTTATTTCTATCTAATGACAAAATTTTAAAGACAGTGCTACATATCTTGAGAGGAAATAAATGTGAGTGTGCATGAGAAAACCCACAATAAGTCGGCAACATGACATTTTTCTGTACATACAATAAAAGACAAGACATTTCTGATAAATTGAAGTCAGTGACCCCCCTAAAACAAGATTTTGAGAAAACGGCATTTAATCCTATAAGTGGCAATGGCTAATTGACCAAGTAATATTGGAGTGATTGCTGTTAGGAGACCGTAGTCTAATAACTAAGCCGTTATAGAGATCATAGTGAGTAGTGTTCACTGCTCATCTACAGTTTACCCTGTAACATGCCACGGTCCCCTAGGAACAGCCAAGTCAGAAGTTTTTGGATCTTGTTTGGAGTCCGTAGGCTAATTACAAAGCCATTATAGAGAGCATAGTGAGTAGTGTTCACTGCTCGTCTACAGTTTACCCTGTAACATGCCACGGTCCCCTAAACAACAGCCAAGTTGGAAGTTTGTGTCGGACCCATATTTTCACTTCAAAGCCGTTTTTCTCAAAATCAGCTCTGCCGACTTATTGTGGGTTTTCTCATGCACACTCACAAATGATAGACATGGATGTTTACTTACAAACTGAACAAATTACATCTTTGTGAAATTTGTGCTAAAACAGATTCACAGCTCCCATTAGACAGCCAGTCAAAGTAAAATTCTGAAATCAATCAAGCCTGCATATAAATAAGTATACATGTTTAATATGGAATAAAGATATGCATCATCAGAAATAGAATAACCAAATGTCGTAGTTATCAATTTGACAAACATCAATACCAATTAGTATGATACAGATTTTTGAAAACAAAAAACAAGGGTTTAAAAAGGACCTTTCGGTTCAAACGTGAAATTAGTAGCACCTGAGTTACTTCAGTGTGGAGAAGGTGTGATAGTACTAGTAGTATACAGGGCACTTCAGAAAAATGTACACACACATGAACTGCTCAAAAATTGTCTGCAACACTACTGAGCTTGTGTTGTCATCAGTGTCTGAACCAGAACAGCCATCAGTTTGAACACATACAATGAATCAAATAAGTACATGTGTCTTCTTGTATTTGAATCATAAATCTTGGATGCACCATCATTCACATTGTACTAATACATACCCTTAGTACATGTAATATATTTATACATGTATAAATATGCAATGAAGAGAGAGAGAGAAAGTTCACACAGAGAGAACCCTGAGAAATTACTTCCTGTACAGCACTCTTCAATGTCAAAATGATTAGTTTACATACATGGACTAGCAGAGAAAAAAAAAAACATCGAATACATGTATCCCAAACAGTAGACTCCACACATAATTATGCTAACTTCCTTGTTGGTTTACATGGGGAGAAAATCGAGACTCTCCTAAATGACATCATAACGCATTCTGTCCACCATTCACAGAGATGGTGGGATGGACAACTTCTTCAGACTTTCCTCTACATTCTACAATCTTTCACTTTTTTTGTTTAACCCTCTCGCAGTTAAACTATACTTTTCAAATTACTTCCTTTACACCACTCTCTAGTTTCAGAATTTAAGTTTACACACATTGACCTTCAAATAAACAAGAAAACACAATTTCCGAAATTGGTACACCTTTAAATGTGATCATTAAAAATTTCCTTAAGCTGCAACCCTTGCAATTGATCACCACAGACTGGAGATCAAAGTTATCATACATATTTTCACAAACGGGATCCGCTGTATAGTCTGGTTTTATGTTGTCAGTGACATCAACATCAGTGGAAAAGGCTGATGACGTCCAAGGACAAAGAATAACCTCATACCAGCATGCCTGATGTTGAAGAGAACAAACAATCAGCGTTATAAATCAATAGAGATGTCAAACGACCATGGGATCTGCCAAACATTTAAAACTCGGCCTATGACGTGTTTTTGTTTGTTTGTTGGACCTTTACTTTAAGTGCTAAATAATCTAATAACATACAATTAAGACACCAACAGCAGCATGCAAATAGGATTGCGAAATTTTAAATTCTTGTTTTGGTGCGTGCAGTAATCACCCACATAATGGTGTACACGTACAGCCCACTGTTGGCCACCATACACGTAAGTCTGCAGTATACCTCTGCTTTTAAAGCCATAAGAGATGTACACTTTACCGAACTGGATCGAGAAAATCAACCTTAAACTTTTAACGATCGAAAGTGAAAATCGAACCTCTTTTTCCGAAATAAAAACCTTGATAGATCAAAAAAATGAAAACAACCTATCCCCCAAACAAGGTCGCGTATTATGAACCCCCAAGACAAGATCACGTGATTATATTCCGCTTAATGACAGGACACACAAAACTGAAGAAACATCTTAACAGAATAAAAATAACCCAGTCGTCGCTCTGCAGTTGTGGTCAAGAAGAAACAGTCACCCATGTACTACAGGATTGTCCCAATTATGAAGAAAACAGAAGCTTTTACTGGCCCAGCCCAATATCTGTAGATGAAAAACTAAATGGGAATGTAGGCTAAACAACTTACTAGACAGTTATTAGAAAATCGGGAGTTCTAATGTGATTACCTAGTGTACGAAAGAAGAAGAAGAAAGTGAAGAATTCGAGTGGTTAAAACCATTCAGATAGCCTCCTATCGTTTGCAGTTAAACTTATCTAAATGCAGTACCGGTACTTTAACCTCCGTGTAATGTTAGGTTTTCAGACTCCTACACCCCCGCGCCAAAGAAAGTCTTTTTCCATTATGCCAATCCGGTCCTCAAAGTCAGAATATCTTCCAACTCGCTTTGAGCTCCTCACGCCTGGACTGTTGGACATAATAATCGAAAATCGATATCCGTACAAAATATCTTAGAGGTGCCGGTAGCATACATAAATTAAAAGGTGTATCTTTTATTATGTCGACATTCAAGGCTGACAGAAAGAAAAAAAATCACTGTGCATGTCTGATTTGTCCTCGACGTGCAAACTTATTGTGTTCAGCTAGAGACTGCTTCTCGTAGCTGTTCAGAAATCTCGGGCAAACCTAAGAACATTTCTAGTGATACCGCTAGAACCACATCATGTAAATTGTAAGGCTCCCAGAAAGCCGCAACATCGAAGCCCTACTAGGGGGGGAGAGAGGCTATAATTTGGGGAGCATATACGTGTACTATTTCCAACGGTGAAAATATCTATTTTTGAGAAAAGAGTTAAAATCTTCAAACTAAGCAGTTGCGTGCATAACAGCAGTGACGAAAATTAATCATATTTCTAGTAGCAAAGACTCATTTTTCTTGTTTGTTTGGTAAATCACCAAGCCTTCCAATTACTGAATTAGAAAAGTTAACAGGTACATGCATCACATCAGTTCCCAAACCAGTTTCCCGGTTTGAAGATGTATCAAGCAAAACATTCTTTGTTTTTTTTCAGTTTTCTAGGCCTACACCATTTAGCCTATCTTTTTGATTACGAACTTATTATTATTCCCATTCGTTTCAAATGCATCTTATTGAGTACAAACTATAATGTTGTTAAATTTGGTTTATCTTCAATATGATTATTATGTTAAAATATATTTTTTATTTTCTTCTTCTTCTTCTTTCGTTCACCAATTTGAATCTGCAGATTTGTTGTTTTAAGAAAATCTACGGTTTTCTGCAGTTCTGGCAGAGCACCATAGAGTTTGACATTCAGGTCGGTGGGTTTGGGCCAATAATTATATTTCTCGTACCGGTAGTGCTGAGAAGAGTGTGCAGTTTTGCTTTTATATATGCTCTGTGTTTTGAGGAGACTGGCTGCACTCAGATATGGCAGATGTTCATATTTTAAACTTGGTGAACATTTGGTGGTGGAGCCTATTGTGGCCAGTTCTTAGTCTGAACAATATCACTTGATCCCATCTGTTCAGGAGATGATATTTATCATCATTTATCAAACCCGGGCAGTGTAGGCATGTTGGAAATTGGGATTTTTCTCATATTTTCAAGTCCCTGATCCTATGGGGGGGGGGGGGGTAGGATCCAGTACCTAGTCTTCTCGGATAGGACGAAAAAATTCGGAGGGTCCGTGTGCACGTTGCGCACGTTAAAGCCACCTTGGCAGTTGGAAATCGTAAAGAGCAGGCCGAACAGGCCGCTGCCTGGGCAAAATTGAAATTAATAGATTAAAATTTATCCCTATCATCCCCCACCAGCAACAACAAAATTTATTATTCATTACTGAATATATATTATTATTAATAAATAGTCAAATATTATTTATATTGTGAGTTGTGAGTTGTGAACTGTTGTGGGTTGTGTAGGCTACTGTGCCTAACTGACTGCGTCACAATTCGCTCTGAGATAGAGAGTGAGCGAGACAAGGAGAGAGAAAGAAGCAGTGTAGTGTGTCGAGCGCTCCGCCGGCGCTCCATTCTGCTCTATGGTTGACAGGTTTCTTCTGTAAAGCGCATAGAGCATTTTAAAAATGGATATGCGCTATATAAAATAATAATAATAATAATAATAATAATCATGTTGGTTTATTTGCTGCCGTCTGTTGTTTTTGATGAGATTTTTTTTCCTCATAATAGTTTAAGAGGCACTGCGGCTGCATTGCTGCTTCAAGCCGGAATCATCCTTGGCCAGTTGGTCTGCCTTCTCATTGCCAGGCACTCCACAATGTTATGGTATCCACTGTAGGACTATCCTGCTTCGATTTCCAAGATGCGAAAAACATTTCTTTAGGTCGTTAAGCTTGCCAGCTTGAAGGGCCTCAAGGACTGAGCTTGCAATTTTTTTTATTTAATTCAATGAGGGAAAAGAATAATATGCAAAATATTTGAATATTTTCTATTTGCACATTCTTCAAATCATAGTTATTTCATTTTTGTAATGATATACACCCATTTACGCTCTAATAACATCAGTACAAGAGTTTTGATTAATTGATTAATTCTTTATTCATTCATTCATGCACTTACTAGCTGAGGTATCCGGCGTTGCCCCCCCCCCCCCTCCTTCCGTCTCCCCCCGTGTTTTCTGTCTCCTCCTGCCCCAACACTAACACAAAATAATGTGCACGTATATCCCTCCCCTCCCCCTCTCTTTCTCTCTCCGTCAAATAGTTTCTATGAAGCCCGACCCGTCCATATTTCCCTTATACGTATGTTTTCCATGCTTGCATCGAAATCACAGCAATTTGAAGGTGTATCAAACAGTTTCCAATGTGCACTGGTGCCTATAATTTTTTTGTTAAACATGGGCCACTGGAGAACAAAACCGTCGGGGAAGAAACATTTTCTTAACAAAAAATTTATAGACGGTGGCGGATCTACCATGAAACTAACGAAGCTTAATAAGTTTCAGGGCCCCTAATCCCTTGCATCCCGGAGGAGCCTTGAAAAAAACTTTTCTATGAATAAATTTTGGATGTTATTGTTGCTGGTTGCGAAGGGCTCGAAAACGGTTCAGCTTCAGGGTTCCAAAAATGTAGATCGTCCATCCGTCTTAGACAAAACAATACGCGAGGTTGCCATCGTTTCTGTATTATTTCTTTCAGGAGGCTTTAATTTTGCTGCATACAACCTTTTCTTTTTGACATATTTTGATTTTGCTTCAAGCCGTCTGTGTGTGTGAGTGTGTGCGTGTGTGTGTGTGTGTGTGTGTTTATAATTTCAAACTACATGTAATTTACTTCTATTCTGCTCCAATACAGACTATGGACTTTTGGACATTTCTAATGCTTTTTTGTGCTTTTTTTGTTCTAACTTAACTTTGCAAGTTGCAGCATACATTTTTTAAATTTGCTCCAATCCCCGCTACTGCTCTACAAGATTTCTGTAGGTTTTATTATTATTTTTTTCTATACTCTCCTCCCACCCCCTCCCCAACCCCCTTGTTAACATTATTTTGTTACCCTGGCCCTGGTTGTTTATTTTGCACACGAACAATTACCTGGCCAACTTCCCGGCGGTTTTCAATTTCCGGAAGTCCTCACAACTACACAACTTCCAACATAATTATGTAGAAGTTATATACATAAATAATTCATATGGATTGATACCTTTAGAATGAGAGCTAGATCTATATTGAGAAACAATTTTATGTTAAAGTTACGGTAGGCCTAGATCTAGACTTCTACATAATTTTCAATGGATCTGACCTCACAGAAACAAGAGGTAAATCAAAGACAGTCCTAGATCTAGAATTAATCTATACTCGTCACTGGTAGGCTACTGGTAGTGGTACTGGTATTGACTATTGGTAAGGAGCGATTGTATAGAAAAGTGACTGATGGAATCTACATAGTACTAGTAGTAGTACTTAGTACTAGGCCTAGT
This sequence comes from Onchidella celtica, assembly GCA_963931925.1. Taxonomy (NCBI): domain Eukaryota; kingdom Metazoa; phylum Mollusca; class Gastropoda; order Systellommatophora; family Onchidiidae; genus Onchidella; species Onchidella celtica. The sequence continues at coordinate 49,213,932 of OZ007567.1, read as the reverse complement.
CTAGATCTAGTAGATCTCGCCTACCAATGTTTCTCAACCTTTCTTGTTCCACGCCCCACTTCAATTTTTCCAAAAAAATATGCCCCCGGCCCCGACCTGACTTGATCGGGCAAAAGTCCATTAAAGTCGTGCATCTGTTAAGTTGGATGTTTTTGTATTTTTGCAGTAGGACCCGTTTCAATTAGTCTAGTGTTATAAACCTTTAGAAACTTGCCTCGAAATGGGGGGTTTTACGGGGGCTTGCCCCCCTATTTTCTTGCATTTAGCGTCATTTGCGGTGATTTTTATATGGTCAAATTCATTCAAATCACACCAGAAAACATGGGAAAAACACTGATTTATATAGATCTAGATCTAGACTCTAGTGCTAATTGAAACTGGTCCAATACTGCAATTTTACAGCTGTTTTAACCCGAGCTGAATAAGCCATATATTATAAGGAAACCACCAACACTCACAACAGGACATTTAACTCTTTACCTACAGAATTTTTTTCATGTTTTCATGGAGTTTTTTTTTGGAGGGCTGTTTTAAATTTGCGCCAATATGACTTAGTAAAACTGCTATTTCAAGCCCAATATGATGTGTAGTAACATTGAGCGCAAAGCCAAATTGAAGGATATTGCATGCAGAAATAGCAAACGACGCTGTCAGCATTCTTATGAGGTTACCAGATATATCGACCAACGCTGTGAGCGTTGTTGTGTGGTTAAAAAAGCAACAGTTGTCTAAACAGGTAGATCTAGATCTAGGTGGGAGGAGTTCCATATCTGAGTTACACTAACAAGGATATTACATTTACAAGAACGCGACTTTAGGAGCAGGGGGGCAGAGCCCGCCTGACGAGTTAGTCCTCTGGTAGATGTTTTTATAGTAAACGCGTGGCTGGGTGATTAACGCTCACCCTGTGTGTGAGGGCTTAAAGCCCACTGTCCGGTCAATGACCTTACTCACGGACAATCTTATCTGGGTCACTGACCCTTTCCGATGTACGATGATCACACTATCGCTATCCATGCATGTATTTGGTTTGCATTTGATCAGTATGAAAACATTCGCTGCTATGCCTTTTCACGCTTGATAATGAATTAACCAGCAAAACCTTTGTCTGTCAGTCTCTAACCAATGATCTGACTTATGATACCAAACGGACAGCTGTAGTTTTCGTGAGAACAAAACATGATAACTAGCCACGCCCCCCAAGCCCTAAACAAATGGTTTCATCCTGATTGACACATCTAATAAACCAATTGGGCATTTTGGGGCAAAGATCATTTCAGAGCTTGTCTCTGATTGGTTCTTAAATACGTACAACTCTAGATGATGGCCAGCTTGTGAGAAAATGAGATAATATTGCAAAGTTGTTGAGCAACAGTTTGCATCCGATATCCGATATTATTATTATTATTACACCTTTTGATAGTGTAGGGAGGGCCTTTGAAAGCTTAGTCTTTGTGATTCCGACCAGTGGTTCACTGGTTAACATGTCCTTAATACAATGCCTTCAATTTAGAAGAGATACACACAGTGAGCAATAAGAGGGTAGTTATGTCATAAAGAGGTCAATGACCAGTGCGTGAAAATACGGCTTGTGCGCCACACGGTCAGCTTGGCCATGCCATATTTGTATGCCCGTGCAGAGTGTTAACCCTCACCCTTCGCAGGGTGAGGGTTAACACTAAGTACATGAAGTATGTGACCAACTAAAGTTATGTAACTCATATGGTACTTCTTCCACAGTTAAGTTAAAATGCACTCTGAAATTAAGATTTCTGTGAAAAATCCCCACACCCCATCTTGAGAAACACCAGACTAGTGGGTTGCAACACGATACTCAGTTAAATGCTCATTACTCATTCACATTAGTCATGATTAGATCTAGATCTAATGCTAAAGTGATATGCAGGATAGCCAACAATAAATAGGCTGTACAACAGTTGTTGGTAGTCCATCGATTCCGATGAAGACGTAGTCTGTGAACTCATCGATGGGAGCGCATGTGGCTCTGCAGTCCAAGACTGGATGCACAGAGGCGCCCGCAGGTGTCGCAACGATAATCTGTTGTTTCAGTTGGGGCAGACACTGCTCCATGGCGTCTGTCCTTTGCTGCTTTGTGACGCTGTCTCCTGTCCCGTTCGAAACCAGCTGTCACTCTGTAAATGAGCGACCCCCATGCCTGTCTGTTTGCAGCAGTGGTTTTGAGCTCACGTGGCTGGATGCCGCTCCATCTGAGGTTGCTCTTTAGGGTGTCCTTGTACCTCAGTTTGGGTCTTCCTTGTCTGCATTAGCCCTGCTTCAGCTCACCATACGTGAGCTGTCTGGCGATGCGGCTGTCGTCCATTCTGATGACATGGCCAGTCCAACGTAGTTGGGCCTTCATTAGGATTGACTCGATGCTTGATGAGCCAGCCCTGTCTAGCACTTCTTGATTCGTAATTCTGTCCTGCCAACGGATGCCCATGATCTTGCGCAACGATCGCATGTGGAACTGTTCTAGTTGCTTGATGTGTCGGCGATATAAGGTCCATGTTTCACAGCCACAGAGTTGTGAAGAAATGACTACAGCTTTGTAAAGCTTGACCTTTGTTGACAGTCTGATGCCTTTCTGTTGGAGGACTTTCACTCTCAATCTTCCAAGGGCTTGGCTGGCTTTTTGAATTCTGGAGGTACTCTCTTTATCCAGTGATCCGTCTGCTGAAATGATGCTGCCCAGGTACTTGAAATTCTCCACGCATTTCAGCTGGATGCCGTCTATGGTGATGTTTGGTTGGAGCCGGGTTGTGTTAGGGGCGGCTTGAACCAGGACCTCTGTTTTGTCCAGGCTGATTGTCAGTCCAAAGAGTCTTGACGCCTCTACAAAGCGGTCGACGATCTCCTGAAGGGGTCGACAATCTCCTGAAGCAAACATTTTTAACACATTTATAAATAGAGGATTTTTAATAGCGTCTCATGACCAGATTTTCTTGCACTAGTTACAGTAAAGAAATATTTCAAATTGGGGGTATCGGGTATGTGACTTTAGGAGCAGCTGTGCACCGGGGATTGCAGGGGGTGGAACCCCAATGATGTTGCTGAGTAAGTTTGGTGCAATCTGGCAATACTGGCATGAGACTCAGTCGAAAGTCTTTCTCACATGATAAATGAAGGCCACGCTTATTCGCAGATGTCTGATCAGAATCTTATTCGCAGATAGATGGATTTTTGGTTTTGTGATTTTATTTGGAAAGAGCTCCTTTAGATCATATTTCTGGCTTATTTTGTTGAATAATTAGGTTCTTCACTCGGTAAGATGGCTCAATTCGGAGTAGCTAATGCATGGTGTTTTTTTTTTTTTTTTGATGCACCAAGGTATCTTTTTTTATATTTATCGGTTATCGTATCCTTGGTAGCAGAGACCCTGCTTAGTATTGTAATAGTGATGCTTTTACTCAGGTTCCCCTCTGGCATGCTAAGTAAACTCGCCTGCCAATTTGGTAAAGGGGATTTGAATCTCTGCAAGAGCTGACTTTTGTTGTTGAAACTTTTTTGTTTTTGCTTCCCCCCTCTGAGCATCGTTGCTTTGCTCCAGAGCAGGGGTCACCAAACTACGGTCACATCAGTTCATCTGGCCCGCCATGGTACTTGATTTTCTTCATCTTGCTAACCTCTTTGATGACCTTTTTCAGTAAATTGATACCTTTTTAATATTAAAAAATCGTCTTTGCTCTAGAGTTTTTCTTCTGGCTTGCAAGTATTGAAAAGATTGCTTGCGGCCTGGGCTTGTAAGTCTGTCAGTTATCCGGCCCTCTGTGAAAAAAGTTTGGTGACCCCTGCTCCAGAGTATAAAATTGTGACTAGGATTTTTTTGTCGGGTGTGAAGTCACAGAGAAAGTCAGTCAGAGCAGATAAAAATGATCTAAACTTCCATGCAAACAAAAAAGTAATACATGTAAAACAAAACATGACAAAAAGCTGAAGCAGAAGACCCCCAGAATATATTTGCAGTAAATACAGGATGGGTCTAAGTCATGACAGAGAGAGAGGAAATTTTCAGTTCACACTGTCTAAAAGAATTCATTTAACATGTTTAAATTTTGATTTGCATTTTTATTTCTAATTAGCAACTGCCCCGTTTAATGAAAAGGAGTAAATAAAATGTAACAGGAATAAATAAAAGAAGTAATCTGGAGCACACTAGTAATGATCAGTTTCTCCACGACATCAATTTTGCAAAATCCTTAGGAAACAAAAAGATTCCTAATAATGAGCAGTACTAGGTTTAAAAAAAAAAAAAGCTCTGTCGTGGGATTGAACCCAAGACAGAATGAACCCATAGTCTCTGACTGATAACCGCAGACACTTGGCATTGCACCACAGTAGGCGGGAGGAACTTTTCCATAGTAGACACCATGAAACCAAGAAACCCCCATCTGCGAATAAGATCGTCCCGCATACCGCCAGCTTTTCGCCGTGGTACGGATCTGACACCTATACAAAGTCACTAAAAATCTCGTTATACCGCCATCCGCCAACAGTTTGACTACTACATTCATAACTTGAGTATAGTAAATATTGCTCGTTATAGCGCCAACGTAAATTTAAACCCCACTGCCCACATCTACCTAAATCCAGCTAACAGTCGGAACATCACTTGGCGCCACAGTCTGTGCTTGTTACTCAAACACCAATCCTACTACACAGTCTTCGCATTTGAAGTCCTGATGGGCCTACTGATGGGGTATGCAGTGGGAAAGACGGGTCACAGTTCAATAGCGAGTTTGCGAACGAACTTAAGCGAGCGCGAGGTGATGCTTCATCTGGTTCATACCGGTCGCGGGGTACGATGCAAACAACGCACGTTTGTTGCTGAATTGTAATGTAGCATTATTTGTTGTATTGCAATACATAATACTTTTACTCTTAAGGTGCGATTTCCTGAATTAATAAACTCCAACACACATAAACACAAACAACAACAACAAAAAATAAAAATGAAAGCAATGTAAACTTCAAAATGACAACGGAGGTTTATGTCTAGTGGAGAGATAAGGGAGATAACTGCAATATTTTAGACATGTTAGCCAGTCCAATGTTGGTAAATTACTTAATTACTTATTTCCCTTGTTCTACATGGTATTTTCGTTGTACCGCCATTCTCGTTATACCGCCAATTTTCTGTTTGCCCCGTACTTGGCGGTATAACGAGGTTTTACTGTATATCTGTTGAGAATGCATTGCATATTTGCTGGAGAGACTGATCTTTCAGATTATTCAATTAAAATGGAAACTGATTACTAATCTGTGCATTTCAGGTATTTGCTTGGCTTGAGGAACTTGCTGGAAATGAACCAGTCCCTGAATTTGAGCTGAATGCCACAACATTACAGTGTTTACACGACATGTCTATCCTGACTCAGAAGAAAGATAGAAATGTACAACTCGTTGTGGATGATCTTCAACAGAAAACTGATGAGTATAATGCTGAAGGTGGGAAGCTGTAAAGAAAATATTTTTAAAGAAATCAACAAAGATTTTAAATTGTCATTTGAGAACTCCTAATGCACAATGACCAATTTGTCCTATTATGTCTAGATGAAAAATGAAAATTCTTGCTCTGCATTTCTATACTGCACAAATAATATTAAAAGCCCATGTTTTCTTGATTAGTGCCACATCTTTCCATGTATTTGTTTTTTCTGTAGAGATGTGGATTTTGCAAGAGGTACCACACAATGGCATTTTTTTCTATTGGGATATGGATACACATTGTATATGAATTGATTTTTTCTTTTTAAATAAGAGAGAGATCAGTGTGGCCTGAAAATATACTGACAGTACTTGTAATAAAATAATGTACAGGTGCTGGTGAAAAACCATGTTTTTTTCATGTATCATTTTCCAAATGTTTTGTTTCCAGCCCAGCGTCTGTCTGCTGTGCTGTCACGACTAAATCTTGGGCCTGGCAGCCTCTCCCAATCTGGTTCAAATAGCCTGAGAATGTTAGCCAAACTTGGAACACTGTTGGATGTCAGAGATACCTCAGATACATGGTTAGCAGCGGAAGAAACTTTTCAGTTCCTTCTGTAGTTACACCTGTTGATTAGTAGAACAACATCATTGGAAGAGTAATACTACTGCCAGGAAATTATTTCTGAGTGTTTTGTTTCATTTTATTATTTTTTGATGTCATGTCTGACAGTAAGAAATCTGTTTTGGTGGAGTTTTCTTTATAATGGTTTTTATCTGGCACATTGTAAAAATGTAAGCAGTCATGAAACTCCAAAAGTTTGCCAAGTAATGTTTTGTTGTTTTAGTCTGCTGGTCCATTGTTGCCTCAGCTGAAAGTGAAAGCAAGTAGAGTGCATTATAGTAAATTTAAATCTGACTTTTTGTTTCCACATAAAAGGCTAGTTCAAGTTTCTACTAACTGTACACTCTATAAATATTGGACATAGACCCTGTTGGGGATCAGTGAATAAGAAAATGACTGCAGGGAGACAAGTCACAAGATGAACACTTGTAGGAGCTATGAAAATAAGGAGGCAGAATTTAATATTCACATTGGTCAAAAGAACTATGTTAGAATTCTGTTTTTTTTCATATATTACTTTTTAGGCATCCAGAACTTTCATTACTGCTTTTGGTGACCATATAATTAAATATAGCTTTTTATTGACGATCTTTCAGTTATTTTCTTGCTTTGCAAGAATTGGACAATGCTCTTGAGAAAGTTAAAGAAAAACAACAGTCTGAGGACAGACAGCTGGAGCAACTTACAGCAAAAAATCATAGCACTCTCCTCAAACTTAATGCCGTGAACAAGTAAGTCATACATGTAGTTCTAAGTTGTCCAAGTTATTTAAAAAGAGCTAAATCAAATGATTGGAGAGATTTTTTTTACAATTGAAAAATTATCATGTGGTATTCCTGACATGTTAAAAAGCTTCCTTGGTCTTTGAAAAAATATAAATAAACCTTCAGGCTTATTTATTTTGAAACTAATGAATGTGGGCATGTCAAGTGTAGCCTTGTCTAGTTGTCTGATTTAACATAGGTCATTCATAGTATACTAAAGTGGTAAATTAAATTTTTTGTTGCTTTAGTTCATATGAAATCCAGGAAAATTTTAGCATTGGTCAGCATGTGCAATGAATATATTTTGGCGGCGTTTTTACGCACGGTCACTAAGCGTGTATAGTACAGCGGCGTTTTCATGCACGGTCACGGACCGTGTATAGCACAGCAGCGTTTTCGTGCACAGTCACTGGCCGTGTATAGTAAAGCACCTTTTTTATGCACGGTCACTAACTGTGTACAGTATAGCGGCATTTTTATGCACGGTAATGGACCGTGTATAGCACAGTGGTGTTTTTATGCACGGTCACTTTCACTGTTTATATTTTTCCTATGAATCTATGCACGGCCGCCACCATGCGCTTTATCTTTATTGTTTTTGGCACAGCACCGTCGATACAAATTGTTATTGTTAATTGTTATGATAATCAAACGTATGTGCAGTTGTGGTTTCAGTCTCTGGATTGTTAGTTTACCGCATAGGCCTAATACCAGGAATCACAAAAAGCCTTGAAAACTAATTTTAAGAACTTGTCACATACCCACATCACAAAATTTAAAATTTGATGCAGCCAAACTGCATGTATGTGCCCACTGGAATAGATTGCATGGATTTATCCTTACTGTTATTGCTCAATATTTTGCAGCACCGGCAATATTTCTATTGGCCGCTGTTAAATTATGGGCACTTCTTCCCATCCACACCCCCCTCTGCTAAAACTGTAAAACAAAACAAAAAAAAACACCACTTTCCAGTAACCATTTTGTCTCAAAAGATCCTTTTGAATAAGTTTGTTTAACCTTTTTTCAGATGGCTGTGAAATCTGTATAGTGTATGTCATGTCTATATGGTGTAGATTTATAAAATGAAACTTAAGGATCACTAAAAAATGGAGTTACGGTGGTATTATTTGTACCGTAAAATACTGAGAGAAACCGCAATCTTCCAGTTTTCCACAATTTTGTGACATACAAAACAATGAAACAGAATGTCTCTAACTCACAAATTAAATGACAATACATGTACATAAAATAAGATAAGAATAATAAGATACATTGTATAACTGTATTATCCTGTTGTCAAGAAATTTGTTGACACATCATCAGTAACAGTACATTAAATGCAATATCAAAAGCTCGCAGGTCTCTAACTCATACTGCATAAATGCACATTACTCACACAACATTACCAGCAAAAAAGAACATTACACACTGTCAGAACAATAGATTTGGAAAACTCACAACAGCATACCAAATTTGGAAACACTACTGCTTCAAATGACGGATGGCAAAAAAAGATCACCTACAATGCTCTCTATTTGTTTTTAAATACATGTATAGTAATCGTCCACTATATTGGGATCAGACTATCTGATGTGATAGAACAGGGGATGGGAGCAGTCATTTAGAATTGATTTCAATTTCTGAATAACTCATCAAAGTTCATAAATTCACCGTTACTTAGACAGCGAAGCTTTTTTGATGATAGAAGTGTTAATTGTTCTTCCTGTGCTCCTTTGCATTTCTACCCCAGGCTGTAATATAAAATAGGATGATACTTTGATAGTTGACTTATAAAATTTCTGCTTGAATGTTTTGTCTTCATTAAATGATCTAAGTTTCCTCAGGAAATACCTATGTTTGTTTGCCTTTGTGTGGACTAAGGTGGTATAAATGTGCCAGTTGAGTTTGGAGTTGCCGTGCATTCCAAGATATTTACAGGTCAACCATCTCAACATTTTGATTACAGATTTTAAGCGGTGGAAGTAATGTTGTGCTTGTAAACTTTGTTCTGAAATCAATTACCAATTCCTTTTTTTCTTCACATTTAATTGTAAAAACTGATCTGCACACCATTGTGTAAACCACTAGTGGGCCAGAAATCATTTCTACAGTATGGGATGGTCATCTGCAGTGCAATTTTAGGGTCGTATACGGTTTTAAAAAATACCTTCATTACAGTTATTGTAAACAAGACATAAATGCGTGTACATGTAATATAATTATATAAGGGAACAATAAAAAAGAAATAAGCAATCAAGCGTGATAAAATTAATGAAGAAAAGAAGAGGTCTTTGGATGTGAGGCATATATGTGATACATAATGAAATTTTCATATAGAGCAATTTCGTGGTGGTGGAATCACTGTTTGGTGCTAATTTTCAAATTCTTTTGGTCTCTTGCAGCACAAGTGTAGAAACAAAGGCCATTGTCACGAGTGGAGTGAGTGCAATTAAGGGGATTGCTACAGAGCGGGTGTATAGTAAGAAGGGCTCACGGCAGACAAGTAGGGAAAAACGTGAAAGGGGGTGAGTAAGGATTAAACGGGGTGAGATCAGTGTGTTTACCAGTTCACTGCACAGAGATAGTCCAAAGAGAACGGACGCTAGTAAGAGCCCAGCGTGCGAACATAAGGGGAGCAGTCGGAAGACGGATGAGAGTGTTTTTTCCAGTGATGACTGGTAGGTAGAACGTTGATTGATAATTATGATTGATGTATTATATTATATTCGTCTATTACCATGATGTAAATAAGTATATGTGAGGAACGTGGAAGTCCTTGATATTGGATATAGCAATGTGCGCCATGAGCGATAGATGAAAGTTGAGTTCAGGGATTTGTAGCGCGAGTGAGTAGTGTGTACTCCGATGGAGGTGTGTTACCGTAAGTAAGATGTTTGGTGAGTGAAATGTGAACTATTGTGTGTACGCTTCATGGGTTGTAAGGAGAGGTGGAGTGAATAGAAATGGTAGGGTATTATACCAATGTAATGTTATTCTTGTAGGTGTCGGGGACGGGCCAAAGAGCCACCTCGGTGAGCACAGGGGATAGGCCAGCATAGGGCCGGAGGCCACACATAGGCCAAGAGGGAGGCTGTCGGTGCAGGACAGTAGAGGCACATAAAGTCGTGGCAGTCTGGCCACGGACAGGGACGTAGATATGAGCGTGAATGAGATAATGTACTATTACCATGTTGATGGGCTATTGAAATGATAATGTGCTATTGCCCTGCTGAGGTGCTAGTGGAATGCTAAGGTGTATGACAATAGGAAGGTGATATTGAGAGACTGCGGTGCCAGTGAATTATTAATGTGCTATTAAGACCCTGAGGGGAGAGGCTGAGGCCGAAGTGTCTTTAGGAAGTAACTACCGGGTTGTGGATCCGAGGAAGAGTGCATGTGAGAATAAGGCCGTTGTACGGCAGTTAACTTCAATAATATAATGTATGTAATTGCGCTATTATCTGTATAATTATGTTTAATAAATGTGTGAGTCTGATGGGTTGTTCTGTTAAGTGTTAAACTTGTTCGTTCGTGATTGTTGTCCTGTCATAACTTATTACATCTCCCAGTCTGGGATTTGTGACAGCCATGAAACCCTATTATTCTTAGAGTTATTATGTAAAACAAGAGTGAGAATGCAGTATACAGTATCTGCATTTAAAGGCCTATTAATGGCAGCCCTTGAGATTTTTATATTGTGAAATCACACAAACAGTTCAAGCTGAGGAGTGGCTTGGTGTTTATGAAAACTCTGAATTTGGTGAATGGGCAGAGCTAAGCATGACTGGGTTGTAAGAATGAGATCGCCATCTATATTTAGAGCCTGATTCTAAATTATTACACCCATGCATTGTTTTACAATTTCACCCTGTCTTCAGTTGTGGAATCGTTTACGGTTGTGGAATCATGCTTGTGAATTTCCACCATAAAAAAAACATGAATCTAACTTAATGCTAGCAAATAATCAAATTCCAGTGCAGAATGACCAAACAGAGCAATAAAATGCTTTCATCACACAGTAAAATGAAATTAATTAAAAATGCAAATCAGGCTTCATAATGATTAAAAATGTCAAAATAGCATTAAACTTCTCTGAGAATGCATTTCATGCCCTGATATTGTGCAACTAAGGTGAGAGAAAAAGTCAGGGGCTGACTTTGGCGGTAATCATTGCCGCGCCATGGCAATCGATTTCGCCATCTGCCCTATAGGATTTTATAAAAACATTCAAACTGACATGTTAATCTGAGATTTTATGGATTATGCTGCTGCTTCATGCTGTCGTCTTATTTAATTGGTAGCATAATCACGCCCTTGACTGTGGAATAATACAGGCACTTTTGTTAAGCAGAGCAGTGATTTGGCAGAGGGGAAAACTGATTTGCAGGCAAAGAGTTGCATGCAGCACTTGTCAATCAGTCATGTACATGTCTGTTTGTCCCACATCCTCCACAAAGGACTTGAATATCTGTAGCATCCTTTCCAATGTCTCTGCAGTCTCTTTCCTCACAAAGGCAAAGACAGCAGCCCAATTTTTCCCAGCAGCATCTTCAACTATTAATTGGTAGAGAGGGAATCCACTTCTGTTCTTCCTGTATGTACCTGGTAATGTCACGGTCACGTGCATGAAGATGGTCACGACCACGTGTGTGATGAGTACCTAACTTATTTACCTTTCAAACCCAGCTAACAAGCCAAGCAAGCAGACCAGCGATCAACGGACACATGGAGTGAAATTTAAATTAAACGATATTTAATTATAAATGCATGACAAAACTTATGTCAAAACATTCAACTCATGATAATCACATACATAATCACAAAAACAGAGATACTTCAAATTTACTCTTGGGGATCATGGCTATTCTCTATTCCCCGTTTCACATCTAGATCTAATCCCTCTGTCTATAAACTTAACTACATATACTTAATAGTCTCTGTCAACAGCTGCCCTCCTCGTTGATGCAGTTTCACGTCTCCAGAGTTCACACGATCCTTTCTAGATCTCTAACTTCGACGATAAAAGGGGAAACGGACGTCCCTGGCTTCACACAAATAAGAACACACAGTTCACACCCGCCATCGTAGATTACTAGCTCCTTGAGGGGTTATCAGCCCGTCCTCAAAGACTCTTCTGCAAACACACACAGCACATCGACGGTTCACACCCGCCATCGCAAATCACGAGCTTCTGATGGGTTCCCATCCTATCATCAGAACTCCTCACCTTCTGGTCCCCATGGCACGACCTTCCACTTGTCGCCCGGACCGATTAAATTCTTCTTATTGGGAAATACATGTGAACATCATGGATCCCTCACACACCTAACACTTCTGGTCCCCACTGGCACGACCTTCCACTTGTCGCCCGGACCGATAAATTCTGCGTCTTCCTTTCAGGAATGAATAACTTGGGAACCTCATAGATCCCTCACATACTTAACACCCCTGGTCCCCATGGCACGACCTTCCACCTGTCGTCCGGACCACTTCTCTCTCCGTCTTCCTCTAGGAACGAATAATTTGGGAACCACGTGTGTCGAGCTTCTCCTCTATTTATACTCCCGAGGTTTTTGCACACGCGACTAGTTTAAAGCGAGTCGTGTGTATCTATCCACGCTCGTCAACAATGTTAAAAACCGTGTTTTCCCCTGCTAAGCTCACCCCCCTAGACTCGTGGCGCACAAGGCCACCGACCTTCCTCGTGATAGTAATCTTTCATGCTAGTCAACAACTTAAAAAACTCCCCTTCTCCCCTACTAAGTTTACCCCCTCTATACTCGTGGCGTACAAGGTCATCAACCTTAATCGTGACATTAATGAAAAATGAAGCAAAAGTTTCAGTCTGGAGAAGCATTTCAGCCTTTAATTAGCAGTCCTTCTTTGTCATATTTGCCCATATTTGTCCTGTTGCAGTAACTGTTGTAAAGATGCCACTTAAAAGAACTTTTCTGAACTTTTCATGAAGTCCTTCTGGTAAATAGATAACATCTGGTATGTACTTTAATAGACTGCTTTTCGTAACCGAGAAAGATTGTTCTACTGGTGGACAAATTAAAATATCATAAGACTGATGGAAGTGTTTTGAACAAGGTGAAAACCTCACCTGGCACAATAAATGCAGGTTCACACTTGTTTGAATGCCCTAGAACATCAGAGCTCTCTTTCCACCACTATTTATTGAGATTTCACAAATTAAAAAGGAGTTTAAGAATTGCCCATCTCTAAAAATATTATTTGAGGATGAGATTTAAATATTGCAATCATCTTGTGTGAGCTGAAGATGTTGACAAGATTGGAACCCTCAATCAAAAGGAGTTCAAAAATTACTCACCTCTAAAAATATTATTTGAGGATGAAATTTGTATCATGTTGCTGTGATCTCATATGAGCTGAAGATGCTGACAGGATTGGAACCCTCATCGTCGAGGTTTTCCAGCTGGACTTTCCAGTGTCTCAAGTTGACCCAGAGTTTCAAGATGCTCCTAAATATGGGACATTGATGAGTCCTTGGAAACTCCGACTGTTGGATGAAACAGATAGTGTCAGAATCATGTACATGAAGATGTGCAGAATCATGTACATGAAGATGTGCGCATCTTTTTATAATGCAATATACTGTATCATTAAAACTACATACCTTACCACATGCATCCAATCCAACTATAAAAAAAAAAAAACCAAAAGAAACACATATTCACCAAAAACCTCTTAATTCACACCACATAGTAAAGTTGCAGCTGTAAGCTTTGTAATGAGTACCACAAAAACTGAAAAACTAAGTTTGATCACATATTATAGTACCATATTTTTAAATGGAATTTGATGCAGATGTAACACACTTAGTTATAATTATTTTATGGTCTTACATCTTACAGTTCGTTACAATTTTCCTGCTTTTCGTTTATTTGATTAACAAAGGAGACTTATAGTTATAGAAACATTCATTCTGAGAGTTTGGAAAAACATGCAATACAGTTCTGCAGGATGAAAGTACTATAACTGCCTGCAGTTACAACAGGTACATCCTCTATTCAGTAACTGTGAGGTATGGAACCTCATCAAGTTGTATGCATTTGATATTCTGGGCCAACAAAAAAATTCCAACACAAAGAAAAGTATGTCACCTCTGAACTTCTATTCTATCCTTTAAGATTAGGACAAGAATGACAGAATGGCATGCTGATCAAATGGTAATTAAAGGTGATGGCGAGACTGTATACATACCTTGATGCTTCAGTGCTCATCAAGTTTAATCCCCTCTTGAAGTTTGAGTTGATCATCTTCATGATGCTGGTGTTATCTGGATTTAGATCAACAATGCCCTGTGGAAAATAATCAGAATGATTTTGACAGGTGTTCTCCGAAAGCATCTAGATCTAGATCTTGGCCTAGATCTGCCACTGTAACATAATGCAACATCGGCTGCAAGAAGAAATACTTTTTTATTTACAAATCTGCCGAATCAACTTCCATTCTGAACAACTTCATTTAAATGTTTATATTATTTGTCATCCAGGACTGAAATCTAGATCTGGATCTAAATGTGTTTTTACAAGGTTTACAAATTACTTTTGCCAGTTCTCTACTGACACTAGTTAATGACTGTCAGGTGAATTTTCACATTTTCCACTCTCTCAGGAATGCACTGGCATTCAAATTTCTGAAGGACTACCCAACCCAATTAGGCCTATCTCCAGAAATCACATTAAAGCCTTTGGGGGCAAGAGTGAGACAGGATATTGAAATGATCAATCTTGTTAAAAAACACAGATCTATTACAATACTTCCTCATAATAACCCTATCCCCAAGCCAAAATCTGACAAACCAGTCCCTTTTTACCCTCAATTCTGTCCATATGTATACAGCTATCTAGATCTAGATCTACCCCTCAGTTGTAGAGAATCTGATATGGAAATCCTCCCCACATTTCAAAGATCAAGATGTCTAGGCCTAGATCAATTCTAGGCAGGCATGTACGCTATGACAATGACATGACACTTACTTGTAAGCATCTTTTGTGAGACCCTTCGCTTATTCTCGATGTCCCGAAATGGCTGCAGACGTACGGGGCTGTTGCTACGACAAACTCCACTGGGTAGACTCTAGATCTAGAGTCTACTTTCCTTTCCGCCTTGTCGGAATTTTTAATGTTGTATTTTGCAAAAGATGTCTCCAACAGTTCCTTCAAGCATTGTAGGAATTCCTCATAAGAGGCAAATTCCCGGTCTGTAGTGAAACTCGCCACACCTGACATGATTATACCGAAGAGGCAGGAGAGAAGAGAATGAAAGCGGAAAGGCTACAGCCAATCTTTGCGAGTGCGCATGCGTAAGCGGCCGTGCAATAAAACGAAATACAAACGGGCACGGTGGTGGACCGTGCATAAAAACACTCCCATATATTTTTTATATATCAGGCACAGATGATCATTCTTATCTGTGAAAGATGAGCTTTGTCTGCTAATTAACCGTTACAAATGATGGCACCTCACTTCTTTCACAACTGATTTTAAATATCAACAACAGTTTGGAGTCACATAGTTTTAAGGAACTTTCAACCTGAAAGAACTTCAGGCTGAGAATTTACTCGACCATTTTTTTTTCTTTTCAGTCATAGAGTGACATCAAAATTTGCCAGTATCCTGATACATGCATGGAGTGACTCATGTCTACTGTATTTGATTGTTTTATTTAATTTTCTTAGGACCCTAGAAAGTGTGAGACAGAAAGTTGGACAGGATCAACCAGTGAATGAGAAGAGGAAAAATGATGTTTCATTTCTTCACAGCAAAGCTAAAAATTATACAAGAGAGATTTCAAAGCTACAGGTATAACTTGAGAATTTGTTTAGTGAGAACTCAAATAAGACAATTGTTGTGTGCAGGGAAGTTGGAAATTTGTCAGTTTTTTTTTATGTATGGTAGGAAAAGTCTAATAAGAACACATGTTTCACTCCCTGTTGCAACCCTGCTTGCTCCATTAACCCTTTCCCCAGCGCAGTAATTCTGTACTGCATGGTCCCCCAGTGGCAGATTATTTTTACGCTTTAGCAAAAAGATTGGTTGGTAAAGGAAAAAATTCATAACTTTTTAAATTTGTATCATACAGCCACAAATCATATATCAAAATAAAGGAAATTAAATAAAGAATATGATTCAAACCAGGTTCTCCAATGAAAGGCTCTATAAGATGAACAGAGGTCTCAGTTAACCACATATTTTATAGACCTAGAGTGGATCTGGATCAATTATTTTTGTCGCCTGGGGCTTGCGCTAGAGGCCTTGATAGTCCCTTCTCTGATATTATAAAATGTTCCTTCTACAACAACATCAGAAGAACCGGCGTTCTAAGTCACCAAATGAGTCTCTGTATTCATGATCATGTGCCAAGATACACACAGCTGATTTGCAAAAATGTAAAAAATTTATAAATTTTAACTCCAAATTCCGTGCAAGAGTGGTATTGAGGGTTATAGGTAATGAATAGCAGGTGAACTCAATCAATAATAGATTTAAATTGGTTAAGTGGCACGGGAGAGCTCCATAACGGAATTGGCCCATGCTGAAAATGTCTACCACCAAAAACGTCTATGGTTGCTACTGTGGGCCTCGAAAGTAATAATAATAATAATAGTTCGTCCATCAGGTATGATGATGACCTTAACAACACCAGAGGAATAAAGAACAGAAATTGTTGAGAATTTCAACACATGGACAATAAAGAGAACTAAAGGACACAGAGGACAGAATGGAAAGACTGTTCTTTCATGACTTATGGCTTCTCATGTGACTGATAAGTCCTATTTTTGCCCTGCAGACCCTTCCGCATAAATGACAAGAGTGCTCCGTTGGTTCAGTACCACTGGGCCTTTTCTTGCGCCGTTCTCTTTTTTTGATAGCCTGCTGGACTCTGTCAGCTTCCCATGCTTTGCTGCCTCTGGTAAGGGCCGCCCTCCAATTTGCACGATCAAGCGAGAGCTTTTCCCACTCACTCACATCAATGGCAAAGGCCTTCAGTGATTGCTTGAGAGTGTCTTTGTAACGTCTCTTTGGGGCCCCAACATTCCTCGTTCCATTGGAGAGCTCAGAGAAGAAGATTTGCTTAGGGAGTCTGGAGTCGGGCATTCTGACAACATGTCCTGCCCAACGTAGCTGAATTTTTTTCAGGTGGCAGAAGATGCTCAATTCCTTGGCACGATTGAGGACCTCAGTGTCTGGAATTTTATCCTGCCATTTGATCCTTAGGATCTTTCTAAGGCAGGCCAGATGAAAGTGATTTAGCTTTCTGGCATGCGATTGGTACACTGTCCAGGTTTCAGCCCCATAGAGTAGGGTGGGAAGGACCACAGCATTGTACACTTTCAGCTTAGTGTCTGTGCGAATGCCGGCAACATCCCACACTCTCTTTCGAAGCCTGCCAAATGCAGAGCTGGCTTTGCTGATTCTTGAGAGAATTTCAGTATCAACACGAGCCGCGGAAGACAGTGTACTGCCAAGATAGGTGAAGTTCTCCGACACCTTCAGAAGACTGTCATGGACTTTGATATTTGGGGTCACAGGATACTTGTCGTCTGGAGTAGGCTGATGGAGCACTTCCGTCTTCTTTGTGCTTATTGTGAGGCCAAAGTTGTCACAGGCACTAGAGAACTTATCAACACAGTTTTGCATGCTATCCTCATCGTGTGCCAGAAGTGCACAATCATCAGCAAATAGTAGGTCACAGACTTGAGTACTTTTGGTTTTGGTTTTTGCCTGAAGTCTCCTGAGGTTGAATAGACTGCCAACAGTTCGGTACTTGATGCTTACCCCTTGAGGAGGAGAGCTAAAGGCTTCTTGTAGCATTGCAGAGAACATGATGCTGAACAGAGTTGGGGCTAAGACACAACCCTGTTTTACCCCATTTGTGACAGCAAAGGGCTCTGAAAAACTGCCGTTGCTTTTGACTGCAGCTTGCATGCCATCATGAAACTGGCGCACTATTGTGATGAATTCGGGTGGACACCCAAACTTCGCCAAGATTTTCCAGAGGCCTTCACGACACACTGTGTCAAATGCTTTTGTGAGGTCAACAAATGTGATATACAGCGCTTTATTTTGTTCCATGCATTTTTCCTGAATCTGTCTGGCAGCAAAAATCATATCCGCCGTTCCCCTCTCTTTACGAAAGCCACATTGGCTCTCGGGAAGCAAGTCATTTGACGAGAGGTGACCAAGAAGGCGATTCAGAAGCATTCTTGCCAATATTTTGCCAGCAATTGAAAGTAGAGAGATTCCCCGATGGTTGTCACAGACTTGGCTGTCCCCTTTGTTTTTGTACAGATGGATGATTGAAGCATCTTTGAAGTCCTGTGGCAGCTTCCCTGCTTTCAACATATGATTGAACAACTCGGTCAACCTTTCAATAAGCTTTTCTCCACCGAAGGCATACACCTCAGCAGGAATTGAATCCACGCCTGGTGATTTGTTAAAGGACATCTGATTTGTGGCAGTTCGGGTCTCATTTGCTGTGAATGGCTTGGCAAGAGCTGCATTAATAGGAGTCTGAGGGAGGCGGTCAATGGACTCAGTATTTATATTTGATGGCCGATTTAGCACACCTCCGAAATGTTCTGCCCAACGCTGAATTATGGCATTCAATTCAACAATGCGTGTTGAACCATCTGACGCAAGAAGTGGCGTAGTGCCAGAGCGGGATGGTCCAAACACAGCTCGGAGGCTCTCAAAGAACTTTCTAGTGTTGTTTGTGTCGGCATATTTCTGAGTTTCTCTTACTCGCTCTTCAAGCCAGTCATTTTTCATTTTCCTCAGCTTCTTCTGGAGTACACCCTTACATGCACGCAGTGCATCAGCTTTTGCTGTGGAAGAGGGGTCACTGCAGTGAGCTTGGATGAGACTATTTTTTTCTTTGATGAGCACTTTGATTTCATTATCATTATCATTGAACCAGTCCTGGTGCTTGCGGACAGGAAAACCAACTGTGCTGCTGGCGCAAGAGTGTACAGTCGTTTTTAGGTCAGTCCAGCTCTGTTCAATGTTCTCAGGGTCAAAAGTCACGCAATCCAATTTTGAGGAGAGCTCTGATGAGAGCTCGCTCTGTTTCTCAGCTGAGCAGAGTTTTGAAACATTTAGGCGTTTAGGTGGCGCTTTTCCTTGAGAGCGTCTATTGCGCCTCAATGTTAGTCTGAGCTTGCAAACAATGAGTCTGTGGTCAGTTCCACACTCGGCACCACACATCGCCTTTGTTACAAGGACATCCTTTCTGTCAGTCTTCCTCACAATGACATAGTCTATGAGATGCCAATGCTTTGAGCGGGGATGCATCCATGACGTTCTGTTTCTCACGGGGAGACTAAAATTTGTGTTGGTAATGAACAGGCCAAATTCAGCGCACAAAGTAAGTAAGCGCAACCCATTGTTATTGCATGAACCAACTCCATGAGGGCCCAAAACATTTGGCCACGCTGAGATTTCGGAGCCAACCCTAGCATTGAAGTCCCCCAAGAGAATCAGCTTATCAGCTGCCGGGACAGAGCATATGACAGATTCTAGATCAGAATAGAACTTGTCTTTGGCTTCATCTGGGTTTGTCATGGTGGGCGCATATGCGCTAATGAGGGTGGCTGACTGGCTTTTCCCAACTGGGATCCTGAGTGTCATTAGCCTGTCATTTATTTCAATTGGCATGGACTGCAAGTTTCTGACAAGGTCATTTTTAATTGCAAACCCAACACCATGTTGTCTCGGTTCGACTGCACCCTTGCCTTTCCAGAAGAAGGTGTATCCACCACTGAGCTCTTTGAGTTGGCCACTATCAGGGAGTCTGGTCTCACTGAGTGCCACTATGTCCAGGTTGTACCTGCTGAGCTCAATGGCAATAAGTGCAGTGCGTCTTTCCGGGTTGTTTGAGTTGTCCTGTAGTGTGCGTATATTCCAGGCTCCTAGCCTGAGTAAGCTGAATTTCTTTTTGTTTCGACCGCAAAAAGGGATCCCCACTGGTCGCGGTATACCAGTCAGGGTGATGTGAAGTGGGCTTTCTTTAGGGCACCTTTTCTAGCCCCTTCCTCAGTTGAGGTGAGCAGTGCTATCCTTAAATAAGGCTTCTCAGCTACTGTGGGTGCTGCCTCCCCACGCCTCCACTTCAGTCGACGATGAAGCGACCATAGCCCACAGCCACCAACGTGTAGGTCTGTGCTAACAGCTTCCAGTCTATCCAAACCTGCTGCCACCGCACTCGCCCATCGCCGTTGGAATTTTGAGAGGAAAGAAGACGAGACAAAGATGAAAGAAGACGAGGTGAGTGTTAAGACTGGCGCAAAGAATTTGTTTTTAGTGAGAAAGAGCTGCGCAAACATCAGACTCACTCTCTCGCCTGGACACAACTTATCCAAGTGGCAAGACAGGGTCAAGATGACTGGAAGTGTATCCAGGTGCAGGAGGATGCCAGAGGGACAGTCATATTGCCTGACCGGCTGCCTGTAGGCTACTCCACAGCCTCGCAGTCCCAACTGACTAGGGTGAAAGACCCAAACCAAAGAACACCAATACTGGTGGATGCTCTGTGTCACGATATCCAGGCCAGAGTGACGGTATATTGCCATCTGCCCTATCAATCAACCACTGGCCTGCTGCCGCCAGCTTCGAAGCTGCGTCCGGGAAGTTTGCTCAATTCTTCGTCTGTGATTTAGGCAAACAAGCCTATGACCACACCGCTACCGGGGGCCAATGTGAAGGACTCAAGTACTGAGGGTCACATTGTGCCCTAGCATGTGGCCGTTGGGTTAGATGAAACCTCCTCCGCCCTGGCCGTTTGCACCGACAGGTGCACGCCCACTGATACCATGCTAGCGTACCAGTTCATGAAACAGGTTGTACTGGATTACATGTTACCAGTAGCAGATTTTTCTGACCTGACCTGCGGGCCTCGAAAGTACAGTGCGACTATTGTCACAACTGCCAGGCTAAGAGTTAAATCACCCCCGCCTCTTAAAATGATCAAAGTTCAATTTACGTGGACTCCACTGTACTTAATAGTCGCAACGGTGCATCTTGACTTTATACAAAGTAGAAAGGGAAGTGTGAAACTTGCAAATTCTTTTACAAATTTTATCATTTGAAATGCATTTTCATAAATTTGATCCAATATTGATAATTTCCACACAATTTTAAATTTTTTTTAAATGTTTTCAGTTACAGCTGGCTGATGCAAAGGTAGATAAAGCCATTTTCCATGAAAACCTGGTGAAAAAATATGAGGTTAGTTGCTTATATACTTGATTTCATTACCTAATGTATTTTGATTTTATGATGTCTTTCTAAAAGAAAAGTCATCTTGTGGTATGTTTGGGGTACAAATTGAGGCTTATGTCACTATTTTGCCCAATTGTTCATGTAAACCACTGTCAGCTGTTCTAAATTCTTACTGTCTTTTTTAGTCACTGCTTCTGTTAAAGTAGCAGTTGTTGACAGTGAAGTGACATGCTTATCTCAGACATTGTTGTGTACATGTACTTATGTCTACTATAGAATCTCAGTCACGGTACTCAAACAAAGTGAAGTTCACATATGAACATCTGGCACATAAGGAACTACCACTGTCCCATCCTAAAAATTTGTAACAGAAAAGGAAACGGTGTGAAAGCAACAATAGAAATTTGAGACATATACATGTATTTCCATATGGCTTAGGTTATGCTGTGGTGACTTTTAAGATTTGCTATAGTTTCAGTAGTCCAAGCTGGCAAGAAGTTAAAAGTAGGAACTTTGTACATTTCAGTATTGTAGCCCGAAAGAGAAGTGTCACTGTCAGTCGGACTGACTGAATAATTTTCATATTTTTGTCTTTAGACTCTGAAGTCTCTAGAAGATCAACTTGCACCCATGAAAGCAGAACTTGAGTCTTACTCTAGTCTGCCTCCTGTAAGTAGTTATTGAATAACATAGATATGTTTGTCATCAAATCACTTTCAAAATCTACTGCCTGTATGTGAGATTTTAAAACCTTGTATCATCTGTTACACTTGCAATGCCAGAAGAATGGGCCAACATAACATTAGTTCCAATGTTTTCATTTTTGTTTTGGAAGAAGTTGGTCACAGTTTTGAAAATGGTTGACAAGAAAATTAATTTTAGTTGACAAAAGTCAAGAATGTTTCTTTTTAAGATTTAAAGTGACAACCTAATTTCAGTAAGGAATTGTGAAAAAGACTGATTGCTGAAATCAATTTGTATAGTGTAATGTCATTTGATTTGACATCAAGTTGGACATCCTATTACACATACAGTTTTAGAGACCATGTAACTCAGTGGAGGAAATTATATTGTAATGTCAGCATAATATATCAGTGGTCAAAGGAGTGAAGTGAGACCACTTAATTATTCTGGTCATCTGACCATTCCTGTAAAGTTTACACATGCTTGTGGGATAAGGAGATATCCAAGAATTAGTTTATCAGTTATTACCCATAGATTGTTCATGGTGTCGAGTGCATTTAACCATTTTATCTAATGATATGTTTTGAGTGGGTTAAAATTTGAATCCGTTAGTCTGATTTATGGCTTTTTCCAACAGGATCTGACCGAAGTGAAAATTAAAATAGAACAACAAAAGAAAGAGCTGGTGAGTTGTGTTTTCATGTGAACAAGTATGTACTGAGGACTTCACTTGAGTTGAACGCGCATGAGTTGAACTTCTCTTGAGTTGATCTTTTGTGGGGAACCAACACGGTTGTATCATATATATATTTTATATAAAATAAAACGGCTGTGCTGACTTTGTCTCAAACGTTGCAATGCCTGTATTGACTTTGACTGTGTACTATTGCTAGGCATGGTTCTCACTCCAATGTTGACCCCTGTGATACTGACCTTCACTGAGTGACTTCAATGCCAGAATGTGATATCGGTACCAGGAATGACACCACGATGGCTCCCAAGTTTTATTATTCTTTGTTTTATATTTGTACATCTAATTATTCTAATAAAGTGTTGTAGACATATGTTTATATAACTGACCAATAATACGGGTAAATATTTACAGTAAAGATTTTAAATATTTAGAGAATTATTTCTGCTTGCCCCAAATAACTGAGAAGACAGCCATGTGAACTTTGGCAGTCCATATTTACATCATGTGAGAGAGACAGACAATCATTCACATTCTATTCATATAGTGCTGGGATGGAATCGCCTCCGAAAATTCCGGAGGTCTGGAATTTTTTTTCCCGTCGTCATTTATCCCCACTCTATCGTTATTTTGTCCGGCAATAAAAGTTAAACTGCGAAAAGAGCATTAAAAGAGCGATTGCCGGAAAACAACGATGACTGGAAATAAGCAGATAGGCACTTCCAGTCTTCCGCCCTGGGTACTTTTCGTTGTGTAGGTCTAGGCTACCCTGCAGTCTGTCAGTTCAGCTCTTTCTTTTGCGTTTGAGTGTTAGATCTGGCATCGTCAAAGAGAGATAACGTGAAGAAACATCGGGTGTGAGCGTTGTCGTGAGTCATGAGTGATTTTCTGTTGGATTTATAACTGGTGAAGCCTGTGAGATGGAATTTCACGGTTGTGTCAGTAATAGTAATATTTATTATTAGTCTTTAATTTTCACTACAATGTTCAAATAAAAGTAGAGAACCAGCCTCTAGACCTAGGTCTACACTAAATCTAGAACCAGCCACCAGCAGATGGTGCAATGTCAGAGTCACGTTTTTCAAAATGTAGCTGAGACCTAGAAATAGAAAAAGATCACATCTGGTGTACTGACCTTTCTTTTCAGTGTTTCATTCAG
The DNA here is from genome assembly GCA_963931925.1 of Onchidella celtica. Lineage (NCBI taxonomy): Eukaryota > Metazoa > Mollusca > Gastropoda > Systellommatophora > Onchidiidae > Onchidella > Onchidella celtica. Next base: position 49,190,312 of record OZ007567.1, on the reverse strand, counting down.
GATGAATTGTGACTTGGTAGACTAAAGATTATCAGCTGTGTTAGTTAGAATGTTACACTTGAAGTAGAGCTTGTTAAAGAAAAAAGGTGGGGGGATTACCAAACAAAGGTAGATCTGCCTTGCATTAGGAAGGGCTTAGTTCAACAAATGTTTGGATAAAGTCACTGGTAATATAAATAAGCTATATGTTTTTGGTTTTCATGTAAACTTGCAGTGTAACCCATATAGATCTAAGACAGTGTGGTCTTATAAGAGACAAATGAGAAATGACTCGGGATCAAGATGGCACCTCATGCCACTTATCATATTATATCTCTAGGACAGATTCCTGATGGTATTATTGACATGCCTTTATGTATTGTTGTTGAATCATCTTTTACATTCGCGCGTGACAAGCGCTTGGGGACCGTTCACAAACCATGTGGACAGCTAGGGGGGGAGGGGGGGTTCGTAAAATGTCCACACTCTGTCCACGGGGGGGAGGGGGGGGGTGCATCAGTTTGTCCATGTGGCACATGTAGTGATGAAAAGTAAGAAAAAATTGCCATATATATCCTTTTTTGCTTAACTTGTTAAGTCAGATTCACCTTTCGTTTTTTACTATTTACAAGCAGACTTGAACACTCACACATGATTTTGTGAACCCTATGTATTTTAAAATTTTGTTTGCCAAGTGAACCAAGAAACATCCTAATTAAAGGTAAGAATGTTCTAATTCTAGATCTAGATCAAAATTTTACATCATATTTCTTGGCATCTTTATTAAAGGTTAAAGAAATATTAGCATGTGGTGTTTTGCAATGTGTTTTCATATCGGTACCATGGACATCCACAGGGGGGGGGGGGGGGGGGGGGTAGAGTCATTTGTCCACACCTGTCCACAGGGGGGGAGGGGGGGTCCCAAAAATGGTCAAAATTTGTCCACATGGTTTGTGAACGGTCCCTTGCCAGAATAAGTTCAGGAAATTTTTTTGTGGCCTGGTTCCATCCCTGATAGTAGTGAGGTTGGTTAGTCTTTAGGTTGATCTTGGAATTCGCACTAGTGTCAGAACTGCCCAACCCTAGCATACTCCTAGATGGTGAATTAAATTTACAAAATATCATCATGGTCATTTCACCATGGCCTAAGTTCATGTTTTGGTGTTTTTTGAAAATTTGAATATAGTGGTATCTGTTGTTAGGAGAGCATAATATTTTACTTAGAAGCTATAAGTGAACAGTGAACACAACTCAGTATTTTCTGTGTTTGGCTTTGTAATTAGGCTACAGTCCCTTAACAACAGTCTAAAATGGTGATTTAGGTGGATGTGGGTTTTTGTTTAAAAACTCATAAATTAGTGAAACAAAATAATGTAACTGATGAACAGTGCAATGTGATGTCTGATTAAAGGAAGCATTTCATTGCAAAACACCAAATAAATGACTTAGGCAGTTGTGAAATGACCATGACGATACGGGGTGTTGGTGTAAAACAGTTAGATCTTCACAATCTGATGTGCATATGTCCAATGGAGTGCTTGATTAGCAAAAACAGTTTTTAGTGTGAAGACAGCATACCAGGAAGAACAAATTTATTGTAGCAATAATTCATAAACTTTATATAAGTTATTTCTTATACTATTCAATGGCAATTGGTTGCAATTTAAGCATTTGCAACAAAAGTTACATGTATTTGTTTATGCATAAATGAAGGTCGTCTTCATTAGTTTGAATAGTTACCACTTTACCTTTATTATTTCTTTTCAGGCGGAGTTGGAGAAAAAGGTTTCAGAATGCATTAATATGTCCTTGTCATGACAGATCTACATTGTGGAACAGTGTCACACTATAATTATGTCTTCAACACAAGATTTATCGCTTCCAAAAATTTCATTGGCTGTAGTGTAATGTATGGTACTTGTTTTGTCTTTTTTGTAATTCCATGAAGTTGTTTGGAGGTTTGCCAAGTGTATCTGCAAGAATGGAGACCCATGATATGAACTTTGCTTTATGGTGCTTTCTGAAATTAATTAATGGGCAAAAGATGGAAATGTCTGGAGGTGATTTGGAGGGGGGGGGGGAGGGGGGATCTTGAGGCATTGACTAGATGAGACTATGAGGCATAAAGGGCTAAGATCAGTACAGTTGCTTAAGATTCTGACAGGATGTTGAAGGGCAGGAAAGCTGATCAGGTGGTTCTTTACTTCTTAGTTAAAGCCTCCTTGGTGGCAGCCCTAGCTCTCTTTGAGAAGGATGAAGAGAATGTTTGATTGTAGCATGAGGATGTGTTCCTGGACTTTTGTACACATAGAGCTGCAAGCATATCATTTTCCAAATATAAGTGTTTATTCATTTTTGGTAATACAAGTATATAATCCTTGTTCAGATATGATTTATAAAACAATTGTTAGTTATTTGTGCACTTATACCTGTATAAGATTTGCATAGATTTTAACATTTCTAAGTACTGTAGCCTGAATACAGTGACAAACCTCTGAAGTACCACAGTGTGTATTGGATCAGATCTTAAATTTGAGTTTACAGTTTTCTGAAAATCACAGCAAGAAAACTACCTCATGCATGTTTCAAATTTCCTGTACCAGTACACCAGACCTGTTCCAGTCAAATTCGGACAATCATTGAGTGGAAAAAGGATCTTGATCAGGATAATCCTGTCAGGAGAAGTCAGTAGTGCCGTACCCACTTGAGGTCCATCCCCTCTTTGCTCACCTTCTTGTCTGCCACCATCACTACTTGCATGCAAAAGTGTCTCAGAGTCTGCTTCAGAGTCCAGCTATCATCATTATTATCACTTTGGTAACATAACTGCTCTCCTGAGTCAAGAGTCATGAGCATAAATGATAATCAAAGGCCTAGTGCCCTATTCTTCTAATGTAACACTATACTTGTCCAGGATGACATGGATAGAGGTCTTAGTGTACAATATTGTACGTTTGTTATGAATAATTTTGCATTATGTATTTTACATGTTGATCCTGAGAATTGCATACTGCCTTTGCATCTTGTTTTGTAAATTCAATTAAAATGTTTAAGCATTTACAGTTTGTCATTTTCTTTCCTAGATTTATGAGTGAATGATAATGTGATTGTGTGATCCAGTTAGTGGTGAAATGTAATTAACTCAGAAGAAGTGCGAATGCAAACATACCAGACTGGCAGAGACGTGCATGATAAATTTTTTCACAATACATGTACAATGATAAATTTATGACAAATCACAAGAGGCACTATACTGGCATTGGAATTAAAAGTCTCTGCTATCCACCCTACTCATACTTTCTGAATTCAATATGACATGTACTTATGAGCTCAAAATAGTCACCTGAGCAAGCATACATTTATTAATGTTTTCTCTTTTCTCCTTGTGTAGTAATGTGCCCCACAGTAACATTAACAGCTTAATGTCAGGATGGTAAACAAAAAAGGCTGAACCGTGTAAGTACCGGGAAATTTATGCACATCTCTATATCAATACATGTATAAATATATCACGGTATAATGCAGGAAAGAAAAGGGTAAAGAGCTTAGTAAATTCTAGCAGCAGAACCATTTTACAAAAACGTAGTTATTCATGATTTTGCAATTCTGTTAACATGATTGTCTTAAATGTACATGTACTGTGATTCAACTGTTCAGAACCACAAGTTACAAGTTCTGCAGTAGTACTCCAAGTTTTGGTGTTCAACAAGTCAAACATGCATTCCATTTGTTCAAACATGCATTCCATTTGTCCAGAATCGCCACTGACATGGTAAAATACACTGCACATGTGCACATCATGATAGTCACTCCCTGAAGCTGATTCTTCACTACATTCAGAAAGCAAAGGGAATGATATTGATTAATTTTGAGTTGACACATGGACATTATACAATGTAAATATCAGTGGGATGAATTAGACCAGTTGATTTTCTGATCTATGATATCTGAGGTGCCAATGTGAAACCTGATCTACCAGGAGTTCTGATCACAAAGTGAGCAACACTGTAGCGGCACAGGCTGTTTGTGTCATGTTTCTCCCCCCCCCCCCCCCTTTATTAAAGTGTTTGAAAAACAAAGTACTTTTTCCATAGACTGCTGCATGTACTCATTAAAAGTTGCTGGGGTGCCCCATTGTATACAATACATGTTTGTATTATGGTGCAAAAGCAATTGCTGTGTCCAGCAAGATTATTCTGTTGACCCAAAGCCCTCTGGTTTGAGGTCGTCGGCATTTGCAGTAGAATGCTTGTACTATGGTCTGCTGTTTTTCAATGTGTTTTTTCCGATTGCCATTATTTGCCAACAAAATCCATAATATAATTTTTTTAAGTAACCAGTAACCACAAAAAGAAGCTTTCAGTAGGTGTTGAATACCTGTGAATTTCTTTTTGCAGTCTTGGCAGGTTGTCTTTTGGAGACCAGCTTGCCTTTCACTGAACATTTAGCTAATACATGTAGTACGTTATCACTAAAGTACGCGTTCAACATGGCCGTGTTGTTTCAAGCCGCATGTGAGTTTACTCAGTTACTTCCCTTGATCTCTCAATCCCCCGATTCATTGAACTCTGGCGACAGAATGAAGATTGATGCATATCACCGGCACATCACCAACATTTACATGTAGATCTAATTTATTCATCAATCTAGTCCAGCAGGACAACTATCAAATGCAGCTAGTGCAAAATATTACCATTATAGAACGCCTGTTGAGACTAAAATCTGCAAATAAACAGCTCTACTTCCAGCCACCACACAAAAACAAAAAACACTTAGATCTATATATTATTTATTTGTATTATTGCATCATGCCGTTCCAAAGAGCGCGGGGGGGGGGGGCAAGGGGGCAATAGTAATAAAATTCACAAGCATTGCCGACTGAGTACTAGGTAGAAAGGTGTGTATACATATCAAGGTGCTAGTCATGCTATCGAATATTACCTGTATAAACACAACAGAAAATCTGTGGTGTTGCAGCTAGACTGGAAGCAAAGTCAACATAATTATGGCAAACAAAAAGGTGTATGTTGAAAAGTCTCCTGTAAGAAATAATTCGGAAACGATGCAATAAAACCTGAAGGAAAAGGAAAGACAAATCAAGTTTTCGGTCAAAAGACTTTCTTCAGGAACAAAAAATGTAACAATATAAAATGAAACAAGAACTTCAACGTTATTATTTTATGATTTCATTCTGATTTATTTCTTACGCGAGGCTTTTGCTTTTTACACCTCTTTTTCGTTTTGCCATATTTTGAATTTATGTTACTAGTCCCGTTTGTTAATGTCACAATGATATGGAGTTTAAAAAGAGAATTAAGTTACTTATGCTACATGATTTAATGCCAAGATAATTATGATACACATTTGTACACGAAATTAATGAATCTAGCTGCTTGCACACATGGGTTAAGAAAAAAATTGCGCATTTTGAGGTTATTTGGATAGGTAAAACGACCAACAAACTTTTAACGGAATGAAGAACTCTTCAAACACAGAAAATATAACAAGCAAGACTTCCTATCAACTTCCTGCTCAGATCGAAAAAGCGTTGAAACGGGTAAATATTTACACTAGGAAGGATTTTCACCAGATAGTTTACACACCAGATAGATAACCCCTATGCCTTTGTTGCTACTAGTCACACCAACGGCAGTTCAAAATGACGATGTTCAGGGACACATTCTGGGTAAGTCATAGAATTTATTTGAGATTGTAATTTTACTTGAAATAATGACCCCAAATCTAGAGTCTAGTATCTAGATCTAGAATCTAGTATCTAGTATCTAGATCTAGATCTAGATCTAGGTTAAATCTGTCGTAATAGCCTAATATTTTGCCCGAATTTATCCCCATTCATTTGAAATTTGACATTATGAAAATATGAGTGTCATAGACTTCTATTTCATGACAATTTTATGAACATTTTGATACCAGATCAATAAACTATAACATTGTTGAAACTGACCCCATCAGTCCAGTACATTATTAGGTTACCCCGGGCGATCATAAAATTTTCATTGACTGGAATTTAATAGAGTCGAATACTGATGGGCCAGTGGCTCACCCAGTTTTGTGGGGATTGATTTGATAAGGTTATTCATATCACATGCTGCACTGTGATGACATGTTTTAGCAGAGCCGTGCTGAACCTGGCAGCCTTTTGATCATCTAGTCTAGACCTAATGATGTCCTAGAGTAATTTTTAAACAATTTTGTGGTAATAATATAAGTCAACTAGACTAATTTATTAAAATCATAATACTTTGTCATTTGAGACATATTTTTACCTGATCCATTATTCTGTGCAAATGTTCATACAGACTTTTGATCATGAATATTTTAACAGTTTTGATCTGGTGGAATTATAAAAATTTGTGATTTAACTTGAGCTTCATTTAACTGGTAGTCCACCAGAATTTAGCTTTTCAGCTTATGATTTCATTGATAAGTACTGACTACATTATGCTGCAAAGAGGGACATTCAGTAGGCCTACAAGATTGAGACCAGCATGATAAATTGCTACACAACCGTTTATCATTGATTGGAAGGGTTACCGAACCTTATTATTTTCAGAAAACACACTTAAGCCTTTTAATGGGGCAAGAGTGAGAAAAGCTATCAAGGTGATATCCTCAACTTGAACTTAAATATATGTGACATGACCCACACGTATTAATTATCAGATCTGTCCTAGCCCTAATCCTGTCTCTATGCATACCCCTCAATTCAAGATAACCTGACATAGTATTCATCCCCATTGATTGAAGGTGCGGACACTCTACTTTCAATCTCTGGAGTATAGTCTATAAAAGGCCCATACTGCGAACACCATTCTTCAAATTGAAGGTCAAAAGTAACAAAGCACTGATATTTCATGAAAGTTTGTGAGAAATATAATATGATATTTTTTTTATTTATATGGTCCCAGCATCAAAATTTTGCAGGGAAATTGTGTTTGAAGATCTTTGTTTCCTGAGGCCTTCAGCTTAAAGCTGCTAGCCCTGATACAGTGAAATTAATCAGCTGAAACTACATGTAAAGCTTTTTTTTTTAATGTTGGCTAGGTAATTTGAGCAGCACATTGTGTACAGTTTCACAATCATGGACTTGTTGTAGAACCCACCAGAAGACCCTATTCAGGCTATGTGAATAACATTATGAATAGTTAGCTCCGAATATTTCAATTTGGGAGGCAGACTGAACCAAATTTATCAGATGATCATTAAACTTACTGTCATGTATACAATCGAACTAAATGTCTGGTTTTCTTAAATGCCATTTGGGCATTCTTAAATGCCATTTGGGCATTCCCATTTTCATATTATGGTAGGTGCAAGGAGCAGAGGCATTCAACACCATAATGATTTGGATATCAATTTCATCATTTATCACATCATTAGTATAGCACTTTTGAGGATGTGTGAATGGTTGGCACATATTTACAGAGGGTTTATTTTTACAGAATGGTCCCAAAAGTCATATCCAGGTAGGGCTGTTACACTGCATGGGGTTCTGCTAAATGATTTTCTTTTAAAATAGCAGCATGTTTTTTTTTTCATGGGCTTAATTTCTTCTTCTGAGTTTCAGCTGTTTTATAGTCTAGTATTCTAAGGCTTTACACACAGTACTACCAGTTTTAAGTTCAGATCATACAAGTGAAAACTGGAAGGCATATAAATCCCCGTTATTATTTTGCATGCCAGCATGGATATGGTATGAAATGAAGTGCTCAGTAATTTGTATTTATTCAGTGATAACTTTTATTCCCAATATTTATGGTTTCATTTAAATTAAGATAATAACTAGAGCAACAACAAATTTTTTTTTAATTGTCAAGACACGGAAGGGTAGTTGTAAAATTTTCTTGTCAGTTGTATGGAAGATCAGTGACTTCTGCAGATGTATATTATATCATAACAAAAACATTTTGTTTTGTTACCATTCATAGTCATTAAAAAACAGGTTGTAGTGTAAGTTAAAAGGCAGTTAACAATACAGACATATGAGCAACATAAAACAGCAAGGAAACTGGATGGGTATTAATTTATTTGTGTGCAAAGATATCAGGGCATTGGCTTGAGATTGGGAGAAGACTGAAGATGAAATGTTGAAGGCTTTTCTGAGTTGTTAGTCATTAGCAGCTGTTCTATTCTTCATTTAATGATGATAATGGTTGTTGATGTCACTTTAAAGGCAGAAATTATAGTCGATCAGTTCAACATTCATTGTTATATTTTCATCTTCATTATTTGTCCTACTGCAAGGTGTAAAGTTTACATTTGTTTACATTTGTATTTACATGTGTGCAGTGAAGATCAATTGTAGGCTTAATTCTCTTCATTGTGAAGATCGGTGTTCCCATTTGATCAAGTAGCATTAGGTCCATAAGGTTACACACTGACCTCCCACATCTGCAAAGACAATCATTCATGCCTTAGTCCCTGTAAGGGAGAGAGGATGAAAACCTGAGGCATGCATATTCAGTATGCATGAATGAACCTGTCTTACACAGTACTGAGAAAGGGAAATTAGACCTATCACAAAGCTCACTGTAATCATCAGAATAATTTGGAAGTTTATTTAACAAAGTGAAAGAGAAGAAAAGTGAAATTCAGTGTCAATGCCAATCTTTCCAAAAAGTAATTTCATGTACGTACAAAGTATAGCAAGAAGACATGTCAATAAAGTTCCCTTTGAATACATTGTAATCTATTGATTAGATTTAAACAGAGAAGTTATGATCAGGTATATTGATCAACTTAATTTTGCCATCACATCATATGAATATTGTATATCAAATATAGTAACTATATTTTTCAATCCCCCCCCCCCCCCCTTTCTTTTGGCATACCTGAATGGCAATATCTTCTTTTTAAATAACTACATTCTTTTTCTTATTATGTGTCACATCTCATGTACTAACCAACTAACAATCTGGTATTGATGATTGCTAGAGTGAGTGAATTCGAATTAGCATTACCACAAAATGTAATGATCATTGAAGAACACAGAGAATAAAACTAACAAGGAGACCATTGTGTCATTTCAAGTTGAAATCTGACAGTGGTTCCCATTGTTTTCCATTCATCAGTAGGAGCCTGCTTTTATCATCTGAAACATCATTTTTGTATAGTGTACTTCATTGCAATCTATACCTCATAGCAGTGAAATGTTGGCCTACATTTTGAGCTGGGGACAATGGGGGGGGGGGGGGGGGGGAGAGAAAAAGCGCAGTGTTTTTCAGTGTGTCAGAAGAGACTCTTTTCTTCTGTATTTGATAAAACTATATGGTAGTATTCGGTAAGTTACAAGAAATTACGCTGATTTTCAAGTGTACAAGGTATTAGAGTGAACATTTTTTGATGTCTCGGCAAAACTCCACAGGGGCGTAACAGTTCATGTGTTCTTCCTCTCCCCAAATCTGTCAGTCTTTTTGTTTTCTTTTGTGCCCTTCATTTGTGTATGTTTGGCCGTTTGTCCATTCATTGCCAGCTGAAGCATTTTGGCACACTCCACTCGCCAACAAATACAGTCTATTTGCTCGTCAAAACCAGAAATGTGTGTTACTACCGAAGCCAACCATTAGCAATCGCATGAGCAACGCTGCTTGAAATACCTAACCATTGTGTTGGTCATAATAGACATAGATCTTGCACGGCAAATGGTTTTTACAAAAGCTTGAAAGAGTTGTAGGTGCTCTGTTTTAGAAAGGAAAATAACGCCGGATCTTGAATCATGGGCAATTTGGCTTTGTAGGTCAACTCTAGTCTAATGCGTTTCCACTGATAAAGTCTGTCAATTGTTTCCAGTATCTGTCTACTCACATGCCTGGTGTCCTGCACCGCTCCCTTTCCCCTTTCTCACTCTTACGTAGCAGTGCATTGATGCTTTTATGCCGTCGGAAGTTAATGTATACCTTTATCTGCTTCCCGTCACTTTGCCCGCCTTACCACCTCGCAGAGCAATACTCACACCCATTCATATTACAATGTCTCTAATCCTCTTCCTCACCTAAATTCGCTCTCCTCCTCCCACCCTAGTACATTTTTTGTTTGTTTTTTGTTCCGGTCTCTGCTGTTCACAGTAGTTGCGTTTTGTTCCATTCATATCAAGGACCAGCATTATAGCTTCAAGAGAAAGCAAGGCGAGTCGAGATATCCACACTGACTCGAATGTGTTGTGTCGGCACGTCCTACCAACCCTTCGTCGTGCCTCTATTTCCATTTCATTTGACTTTCTCGCCTGTACCAGTTTAGGTGTTGTTTCGTTTTCACCATTTTATAACATGGTTTTCTGAGCCTTGGTTTGTGAAGTAAGCCGGGCAATGCAGAGAGATATTTTCGTGTGATTTTATCTTTATCATGACCCCTTGGAAGTGTGTTACAGATGGAGAACAATGAGGAAAATTCGCGATGGCTTAGGACTAGAATTGCATGAACAACTACATGTATTTCATAAAATTGACAAGGAGCTTAGCGGAAAAGTTAAGAACTTCTCTTGGACATGAGGAAGTGAACTTCAGGCGAACGTGCAGTTTTACCCCGAGTATAATGCAAATTGTGCCAACCCCCACTCCCTTTTCTCTCTCTCCCCCCCCCTCTCTCTCTCTCTCTTTCTGTCTGTCTCTCTCTCTCTCCCCCGTATACTCTGCCTTTCCTTCCCATTTTTGACGTCGCTGTTCTCAAGTTATTTTTAAACACAGGGCGTTTATTGTTGTCCTCCGATTATTGCTTATCACCTTGCCATCTAACTGCACTTCTCTTCCTGTTTCAAATGTATTTGTTCCTCAGTCGGCAAAGCACTGAAGTGGTTCCCGTCGCTACAACTGGGAAAACCAGCCATGAAACAAGAATATTAAAAAAATAAAACTTAACAGACATACGGACAGTAATGTACTGAGTATGGAAAGTTGGCGGCCATCCTTGCTTAGTGTACATCAATTATAAACAGAGTAATTTGTTCTCGGGAGAGCGGATACCCATTATATGCAGGTCAGGTTTTATAACTGAAGAACGGACATTTAATCAATGGAAGCCTGGCTTGTTCCCGCTAATATGACGTGAACCGTTATTACGTCCCCTTAGGCACATTCACGAGAACCTCATCACTGACTTTGAAAGTACATTACATGTATGTTCAATGCGCATTCGCCTTTCCTGGCACTTAGCAGATGTGCTTGGGCAGAACAGAAGATAGACGAGAAAGGGAGAGAGACAGAAAAGAACGGCTACAACAGTGACAGAAAGCAGAGCGTGAAAGACAGTGGAACTAGTGTAAGAAGAAATAAAGGAACGGATGCAAAATGAGATTTGGGAAGGAGAGTGGGGCACTAAGCAAAAATCATAATAATGTGAACAATGCTACAGCCAGATACACAGTCAAGTTAAGTGCCGTCCCTGCACCAGTCAGATGTTAATCTCATAAATAAAACTAGCACGTACGTTCGCCAAAAAAAAAAAGGGGGGGGGGAGGGGTGGATTTTGGCCGTGAAGGGATATAAGAGAGGAGTGGGTTGAATGCACAGACATGCATTGTGCAAGCATTCAATTACATGTATATTGCACAGAGAGTGAAAGACAGAGAAACAGACTGCCTGGAGCGTGAAGGAATAACGAATTCAGGAGAATGAATTTATGAATGAATCTTTTCGGTCTCTATCGGCGAAGGGAACAGCGAAACACATTGTCAGAGGGAGCGAAGATAGCGATTCAGAGCCTAGATAAATAATAAACAAGCGTTACACTGATCTTACTTATGTCAAAATTTGGCAAAAAGAAAAAGTTGTATGTAGCAAAGCCTCGTGTAAGAAGTAATACCCAAACGATATAATGAAACGCAAACTAAAAGAGAAGACAGAAAATGGCTGATATTCCGGTAACAACCTTCTTCAGGGAAAAAAAACAAACGATGAAAGAACAACAGAAAAAAAAGGGAAATCGAACAGATAAAGCAATCGAACAATAAAAAATTTGAGTAGGAAACGTATAGAATCTAAACAGAATATGTCTACTTAACGGCGAGTTCTTGCTTGGACAGCAGCAAACTGATCTTACTTATTAACATTACAGTGTGAAGAGGTGGTCAAGTTGGAAAGAAGATTCTAAAAAGATGAAGGGCAAATGTTGGCGCGCTTCTGCCGAACTGTGCTGTGCTTTTTGCAACACGAATTTGGCGTAAATCAGTTTTGTCTTCTGAGGCAATTATATAAGACCATAAACTACTACCTTTTCTGATGCATGCTTATTGTTGTGCATAGGAAATCCGTGTAAACTTTTCAATATTAATTCTCCGTTCTGCGAAATGCAACCACCTGGGTCCGTCAGCCTTGTTGGAGATTATTATTTGTAATTTGTCATGCTAGCAAAATTATTGCACCCGAAGTCCCCAGAAGTACTTTACTTTTCCAACGCTTTTTCATCCTTCTGGGAAATATTCACTCGGATATTACATGTATTTAAGATTAAAAACAAAATGGCATTTCGAGACACATTACATGTATTTCAGTGTAATACAGTGACATTTTGCTTCTTTATTATGGAGCATGTGTCAGCTCCCGAATAGAACACCCATTTTGTTATCAAAATTCAGAGCGCATTCGCACTTCGAAGCGCCTTTGTTTGCTGATGCTTGGCCTGGTTACGAGAGATTCCAGGTTCGAATCCCGTTGGGGTGGGGGGGGGGGGAAAGAGATGGGGGGGGGGGTGTTGATTCAAACCTAATTGATTTCATGGAGTGTTTTAAGAGCATTCACTCATCGGGGCCCATGCCATGATTCTGGTGTAACTGATTGGGCCGAAAAGGAACATAGGGCATTGCAGTAAAGCAAAACGAAAGTCGCCACAGTTCAATGCTTAGTTGAAGTAAGGTTTATTTCCAGATATTTATACATGTGGAGATATGAATGAGATTCAAGACACGATCTCATCGAAACACTATTGCTTAATGCATTATAGTGACACCGAGTTCTTTCTGTATAGTCAGAATTTCTGTTGGGATGGCACAGTTATGTAAAGATTTGGACAAGAATGAGGCACCAGAAGGTAAAGTGTGAAAACCATCATATTGAACAGGCGACTGCTGCCATTGTTTTGGTTTATAGCCAATTGCCGCCACATGCCATTATGTATCTTACCAGCAAATTCTGGGTAGGTTAATTGTGCATGTGCTGAGAAATAGCCAGGTACAAATTTGCCCCGTCGTTAACATTTCGTTTGTCGTTTTCACATGGCTCTGTGCCAACCACCACAATCAAATAGCACAAGTGACATCCATCCGAAGAGAAGCTTCTTTAAACAATGTTACGAATTCGTGTTTGGTGGCATGGGAGAATGCATGTTGTGACTAACAGAGAGGTGGACTCGCCGGCGGCGGGTTTATAAAGTAACATATCTATTCATTGAGTAACTGGCGTGGTTACTCCCAAGCTTTCGATGAACTGATTCAATCATGATTGGTTGCTCGGTCACAAGAGATTGAATAATCGATTGCAGCCATGTTAATTAGTGATGGCAAAATTATTTCGTCAATAATTTTTTCTTCGTGGTGATTGTGTGCGAGAGAGTTTTTATTTTCCAAATTCGACCCAATCCCAAGGCCTCATTAATCCGTCGAGGCTCTCTCTGTCTCAGGTACCAGGGAGTAATCCGTCTCTCAGTTTTTTGTTTTTGTTGTTTGCACTGTTAGTGTTACGGATCGAGGCATATGTCAGAAATAGTAAAGACGTGTGTTGGCTTGCAACATTTTGGAAAATGTGGAAACATGGCATGGCTGGGCATTTTCCATTTATCTCCAGTGTCATAAGGTATCTGTCTGTATGACCTTTCTGTGGAGCTTTCTATGAAGTATGTCAGCCACACTATAGATTACAAAGCCGAAAGAACAATGTGATGCTGCAATGACAAATTCTGTCATTTATTTATTTATTTATTTTTGCTTGTCAATTTAAAAGTTAATCCCCTGACTGGCAATAGACCCATTGATTAATATGATCGACATAATACATGCTCCATTTGAGTAAACGGCAGAGTGGCCTGATAGCAACGCCAAGAGAGATGTGAAACGTTGCAACTCTGATTATCTTGAAATATCACGCTTTCATATCCAGACTGGGCAGTATTTATAATGCATTTTTGCTCACACTTTCTTTCTGTTGTGTTACCAGTGAAAGATCACAGGACAAAGCTCAGTGGTTACGGAAGCGGATGGGAGGAGAAAGAATTTGGGTTGAGGACATTCTGTTTGTTTTTTGGCTGGAGCACTCAAGCCGCTTAAAGTGACGGTGTAGAACAGAAATGTTGAAGAGATTTGAATCACCTTCTCCCATTTTATTTGGTCAGGAGAAAAGGGTGAGGAGGGATGGAAATGGGGGCGTTCACAGTGCGTTAGCACGCTCTACTATCATGCTAGATCGATAGGGCCCATTTTTGTTTGAGTGTGTCCGTGGAGGCTGGAGCAATACAAGCATTCGTCGTGGTGCCAGGCGGCCTTCTATTTGGGCGCTGTGCTTAGTAACTGCGTCACAGATTAGAACCCCAGGATATCGTATTTCTAATGAAGTTTATGTAATACAGATGTGTTGGTTCTCTTTTGTGGACTAATTCCACGACAGCACTTGGTATATTCTTACAATCGTTGTCTCTAAGTATGGAAGTGTTGTGTTTGCATTATTATGCGGTTTACTCGTGCAGGTGAAGCTCTTTATTGTTTTCGGCACAGGGAAATATTAGGAGAAGATAAAGGTCATTAGTGAAACATGATTTTCTGGCTCTTTCTCTGGTGATTTTATCTTGTACAGATGGAAATACGTGTGGCGACCACAGGCAAATATTTTGCACTGTGACCATTCACTCCAGTGCAAGTTCTCCAATCTTCGACCAAAGTATTGTACATGGTAATGATGCAGTTGTAGAAGCAACAGGAGAAGCTGGTAATTTGGGGAAAAGTTCAGTCTTTGTAAAGGAGGGGAATGTGTTGGCGCAGGAGAAGAGAAAGCAACTTTTAAGGTTATATGGGAAAGAATCATGAGTATTTATAATGTTTTGATAACATTTGATGCAACTGGCTGACTGTCGGTCGAGTTCGTTGGAGCTTGAGCATGAGCACTTTTGTTTTGCAATTGCGAAATAGAAACTTGAAATGTAAATCCGAATCGCAAATTATGTTTGTATAATCGCCTGGCCTTTCATTGAGTTCAAGGGGTGGAAGTGGAATTAGGTGATCATCGATGGGGGACATTGGTGTCGTGATACCACCAGGCTTCTCGGTACTTTTTTACCGCGAACTATCCAAAGCTCGAAAGATTGATCATCATACTGTATGACACTAACTAAGAGTATTTATGATTAATGGTGTCAAAAGATTTTGATGACCATCTTAGGGTAGCCGATTAAGTGATTTAGAAGAGCTAAGTAGTGAGAGAATGTCCCAAGTGAATGATGCTTTATTTTATATATTTGATGTTAACCACAGCAGATTTGTCTCATGAAACATATCAGCTTATACAATGTTGCAATGCGCTTGAGGGAACAGACCATTCATTTCATTCAAATGCATTGCGCGCCTTTACCTTGTATGGATCTCGGCAAGTAGACCTTGTCAGCGAATGCAGGTGATATACTTAATACAAAAGGCACATTGTTTTCGTGATGACATTGTTTGAACATTTCTGTTCAACCTGTCATATTTGGGTTGCAGTTTGAATGGATGTGAAAAAACCAGGTCGACCGACATGGTATTCATTCTGCACACGCCACACTTCATTTTTAGTTCAGTTGAACAAAATACTTACTAAAAAAACGTATTGTGGAGTCAGTGGGACGAAGATCTGAAGAACACCATGCAAACAACTGGGCAGAGGTGTGTTTGAAAAGACATCGTTGTATTTTGTGGGGAAATTACAGAGTAACAACAGGCATAGCTTACTCCTCACTTTAATGCACACCATTGGTTCTTTCATTGCTGTTATGTTTTTATTATTCGAATTTACCGACAGGTGCACCGAGAACCACCAGCATTTACACACAGAAATGAATGTATGTTGTAATTGTCCAATTGTAGACGTTCAGATTTTTATTTAACGCACTTTGGCATTTGGTAGTCAATAGAGCGTATCCGTCCACCAAGCTTGAATGGCCTATTCTCTATAATCTCTTCTGTAACCAGCCACTGCACAAATGATGAGTAAACTTCTATTGTTGTAATCCTTAAGCAAACAGCTGTCCATTGCAGGAAGGCGTTAACTATTGCGTAGGAGATTAATGCTCTCCATTGCTAATGTTTGCATTTTGTAAGTTGCATAGGCTGCTAATTTTAATACAGCCTAAATGGATAGTGTATGGCATAGATGTTGAGCTAACTCCCTTCTCGCACTCTTTGTGGACATGGAGTTTGTCAAGGTGAAGAAAATGATTTCCCAGGCATTCCGTGCACCCATCCTTCTCAGCCAGGGGCGGTGATGCGGAAGTAGGCAAGGAGGGTGAACGAGATGACTGCCCCCTCCTCACACACCTTTCCCCATAATGGATTTTTCTTTATCCGTGCATTGTTCAGTAGGGAATGGGCCTAGCTACTGTTGCAGTAACTTATAAAGGGATATGTTCCTACGCTGTGTCTGACAAAGACCACTGATGTAAGAAAGTCTCTCCGCCCCCAGTCATCTTCCAGCCATGTGGACCTGCCAAGTCCGTCGGTTTTACCTCACACTAATTATAGCACATAGGCCTTAATAACACGGTTTGAGGTACAGGCTTTCGCCATCGTTTACCTTCAGATGACGCACTCTGGTGTTTTGGCAAAGTTCTGTTTTTCAGGTGGAGGTGAAGATTTTGGGCAAGTGGTTGTTGCGTTCACCTTGTTGTGCACACACAGTTTGTTCTCAGCTTTTGATGATTACACTTCCTGTGTTTCATTCATTTTTTGTGAGTGTGCTTGAGTGCTCAGATAGAACTGACATTACCACTTCACGTACGTGAAGGATAAGGAATTGGTGATCTAATTAGTGGTTTTAGCTAGCGTTTTGTTAGGAAGGTTATTAATGGCAGATCGGTTGGTCCTTGTGGCTGTGTATAATGTGATCGGAGTTTTATACTACATGTAATTGTTTTCTGCTATGAGCAGCTGTTGCGTGCTTAAAATGATGGGATCGAAATAACCAATTTCATCCTGAATAATAAGATATCATTGCTCGCTGAAGGTGTAAGAGGTTTTGTTTTTCCTCATTTTTCACTTCTCAGAAAGTTTTTGCCGCTGTAGCTATGTGAACTGATTACACGAACTCACCTATGTGGTGGCAAGGAGCTCGATTTCAGTTTAAGGTCAGGCTAAATTGGAAAGCCAGCTGAGCCCAAACAAGTAACGTTTCTATCGTCTCTCCAGACAGCGGCCATCGTACACAGTTAGTATGTTGTTGGTTTTTAGATCTTTCTGTAAAGTTTCAATAGTAATAAAATTATTGTTCCAACTCGGTGGTTTAATACTTCCAACTGTCACAAAATCTAATTTTGTTTCGAGGTCGTTGCTGCTAGTTGACGTTTTCATTGTAGCTTGAAATATTCCTA
The DNA here is from genome assembly GCA_963931925.1 of Onchidella celtica. Classification (NCBI taxonomy): domain Eukaryota; kingdom Metazoa; phylum Mollusca; class Gastropoda; order Systellommatophora; family Onchidiidae; genus Onchidella; species Onchidella celtica. The sequence goes on along the minus strand of OZ007567.1, from coordinate 49,172,777 downwards.
TTCATTGATATTTATTTTATAAGCATCTGTATTGGGGAAGTTGGTCTCCGAAATGACCGCTTTAAATAAATGAATTACTTCACACGAAACATTCAAATGATGAACGATCTTTGGAATGCCTTGGATGAATTCACGTGTATAGGATTACCCCCGTCTTTATATAATTTGAAGGGAGACCATATGGTCACGTTACCTTTGTAAACCATCTTTGGTCTTCTTTACGAGCGGTTTCTATTTTTTCTGTACCCCAGAAAGCTAAGTGTTCACATTGCTGAAACAGATTTAAGTGTCAATTGGATGTGGAAGGAGGAATGTAACTTTGCTAGAGTCATTGTTGAAGGAAATCAGTAGTTAGCATCCTGAATCAGTCTGTCTCTCTTTGGATGAATATATAGGAAGTAAGCAGTTGAATCTTGTCATTTGAGTTATTGATATGTACTGAAATTCGTCAAATACTGGATATATTTGCATGTTGTTGCTTTTTATAGCCGTGAGGACCAGAGCTGTGAGTCATAGAGTGCGCCTAAGCCTCAAACCGCTCGATTATCAATGTCATGGAGGTTAGTCCAACCTTCCAGTTCACTGCAGAATCGTGGTTTAACATTTCTTGAATGAGGACCACCAAAATCTGATGTGGGGGAGGTGAAAGCGACTGTGCCACATACAGTTCCTTCACTACCTTTAAGTTCATACAGAGGTTCGGAATGTTCCATGGTTCTGTCTAGTGACTTTCAGTTACATTTGAATATAGCGGCAATTTTAAACGCCAGGGACAGTACTGTGAATACATATTAGTGGAGCAAAACATGAAATTGAACATTATGATTACTTTATGCCCCACAACGAGAGACCATATTTCCACAGAAATTTGCCTGGGTGCGTGACGACTCTTTGAGGTTCATGACATGCCATAACCCAGTGGTTAAATGGAAAAGCCGAGTATTGATCGGGTTTAAGATTTATTTGTTCGGGATAGCTATTGCAATGCCCATACATGTAAATTTCATTCAAGTACTTTGTATCTCCCACTGTCAGTCCTCTACTTCAGGCTTCAGGAGTTCCTTAAGTGGATCATTCTCTGATTAATAGATGAAAGACTGTACTTCAACCATCTCTTTTGCTCTAGAGTTTCAATGCCTGGCATATTAGAGAAAGCACTTAATAGGCTTCTGTTTGAATGCTGCAAGGAGTTATTACAAAAGAATGCATTTTGACTCTATCAGGCCTTTCTGCCACATGCCATACCCGCCTTGTTTCTTTATATTCTGAGTTCGTTGCATTTTGAAATTGTTGCTCAGAGCTTATTAGAACACGGTTATCAAACTGTGTCAGACGGTGTGTTTAATCTGGATGCAAAAGAATTTGGCGTGGCATGTTGTAGGACTGTTGTTTTTCTTACTGCTGGCACGACGCCGTGCGTTCTAATGTGTTGGAGTTGCACGTAACATTGGTATGGATAGGAGCCAGAACCAGTGACGAAGGAATGTTGAATTTACCAGAAAGGCCCATATCACCGAGCAACAGAAAAAGGAAGCCTGGAATATTATAGAAATGACGAACTGGCATTTTGCTATACCTGATAACAATTCGCACCAACACTTGAACATCTGTGCCACATTTTGTTCAGATGGCACGATTTCACTTTCCATGAGAAAATTGTCGTTACCAGAATATCTTTACATCGTTCCATGGGCCGTTTTGCATTAGACGAGTGTTTATCTCATCTTCCCCCCACCCCGCGTCTTACATTCGTTGCAACCCTGCCATCTTTTATCCTGTGGTGTAAAAGGTTGACTCGTGAACTGTTTCTACGGACATTCATTCTTCCGTCAAATTGTATACAGAAAGAGGGTGCACAGCAGAGAGAGGGCGAAGAGAATTTCTTGAAAAGGGTCTTCAGAGAGGGGAGGGGAGTAGATGTTTTGAACGGACAGTCTAATTTCTCATTCAGTGTTGTTTTTGGGAGGGGGGGGGGGAGGAGGAATGAAAATACGTGGAAAAGTGTGAGGCTGGCTCGAGTATAGAATATCACTCGGATACTTTTTAACCGCCTTTAGCTCGTCGACCCACAACTTGGGTTGCACCTAAGAATGTAGAGTAGTAATCTCTACATTCTGTGGTAGCACTGATAAATTGGCCTGCCCTAAACAAACTTCATCAACCTAGACACACATCCTGAGAGTTTCTAGCAAGGGAACGGAAGAAGAAGGCAGAGGTTTCTATCAACATTGATGGTCATAGTCTCTGTGGAGACAGCTGTCGCTCTTGTAAACTGGTGAATCGGCAAAACAGTTCTTTTCTTATTATTCAATTTTTTTTTTACATGGTTTTGGGGGGGGAGGGGGGTGGACGCAGAATATCTTCATCATACGTATTTGACTGGAAACGAGTAATTATCATTATTATGTGAAGCCACTGGAGGAGTTTGTTTCCCAGCCAACTGGTGCTCTCTTGAAAACCAAAGAAACCTACGCAGTTTCGAGACGGGTCACCGAGAAGTCGGTACGGCCTTTGCTACTTTGTCGATTTCCGGATAGTGAAAGGAGGATAATTATACAGTGCCAGAGGTAAACTTTTGAGAGATGAAAAAGGAGAGGGAGGTGAAAGAGAACGCTACATTGAGTATAGCCTTTAGCCCAGACGGCTCTTTGGTCAGACAGAGAGGAGGATCTATTGAATCAAATCAGCAGCGCTAAATTAATATATCTTCTTTCCCAGGAGACAACCCGGATCTAATTTCACTGCTAAAGGCCATGGTTGGCTGATGTACTCGCCACAGAGACTCAGACGCTATCGAACACCCCCCCCCCCCCCCAATCTCCTTTTTGTATGGCCTCATGGGACAGAGAAAATAGTTTAATTTAAAGGATGACAAGTTGCGAAGACCCAGCCAGGGCACATATTTGAAATTTTGACAGCTTGTCTAGTGTCTTGATACCATTCACCAGGCACAAATTTAGGAGAAGGCTAGTGAAAATAATAATAATGAAAACAACAACTGGATTGTAAACCCCCCCCCCCCCCTTCTTTTTTTAAATTGTTGCTGGGGGGAAAGAAAATAAAAAAATGAAGCAGAAACTCGCCCCGCCCCCTCCTCCTGTCTCCCCCCCCCCCCCCCCCGAACCGTGTATTCGGGATACCGATACCCGAGGCTTCTCAGGACTGACTGAAATGAAGTTTCCACAATTTCCGGAGAGAAGAAAAAATGCCCTGCAATATGATTAAAGTTTGAGCCGGGACATGAAACCAGTTACAGTAGCCATTGGGATAAGTTTTTTTGTGTTTTTTAAAATCTTTATTCCCTGTGACAGTAATTCAATACCAAGCAGTCGGAAATTTTGTTTATTCACCCTGCTGTTCATAAGTAAAAGATGTCTGAACGCGCCAAAGTCAAATGCTGTGTACAAAAATATTCTAGTTCAACTTGGCTGACACTGCAGGCTAGGCCAGTCTCTGTTACCTGAAAGTATCACAACCATCCAAACTGTGAGGTTTATGAGGAAGCAAGCGTAATGAAAGTCAACAAAGCATTTAACATGTCAGCAACGGAGCGGCAGTGAGTCCCAATGTGTACTGTGTCATCATTACAGGGAACGTCCACGGCAGAGGAACGATATTTATCGCTATCATCAGAAGCACAACAGCTTTCAACAGTTGATTATTGCTTAGACAGTATGATAAATCAGCAATAAAACGTATTATTCCTATTCTAAATTAGATAAGAATGCACTTTAGCCGGTTTTGTTATTCATCAGCTTCTGGCTTCCTGCCCGAATTCTGCTCTTCTATTACTGGTCAATACACAGAAATTACGAACAATAATTGGCTGCAGTCAGGGGAGGAAGCACACCACATATCTCTCTAACGTTAAATAGAAAGGTCATTGGTTGCTCATGGGTGTAGTTGTGACCAGTTCCCACAGTCACTGTGTCATTACTGTGAATGGTACCGTCATTCCTCCCTAGTGAAAACCACAGAGGAATTTGTCTGTGGGGGGAAAGAGTGGAAAGGGGTGGGATCCACAACGAAACTGGCTACAAATTACTGTGCAAAGTTCACATGTTATCGATGTTAATTTTAGGGATGCTGGAGATAACATACCACTTAGCTAAAGATAGAACTATATGTCCCTGTTCTGTGGTAATAGGTTTTGCTTGACTTCATATTAGTTGGAAGTGGGATGACACGGTGATCATTTGGATTCAATGTAAGTCATGTTATTATTATGATCCTGTATTGTGATGCGTGTGTATTTGGTTTATTGCGCTACAGCAGTGCTGATGGAAGCTGTTCTTGCATAGTTTGTTTAGCTTCAGTGGTAGTTTTTTTGTTTTGTTTTGGGTTGTATCTTGACTGCATTGGATACACTAAAAATGACCGCATGATTTATCGTGTGTCTTGGCAGTGCCAAGTTTCTATTCCTTGCCAAACTATGGCAAAAGTCACATTGTGCTCAAGTACACAATAGAGTCAGAGGTGAAAACGTGTTCTGAAATCCATTGCGTTGTGTGTGTTTTCAAGGTCTGTTAAGCAGGTGTTGAAACCAATGGGAGAATCTTAAATTTAGGTCGCGTGGGTGCCCACTGTGTTGTCTCCATTCAAATGTGTCTTAGTTGAGGGCGTATAAATTATATTTGACATCTCAAATAGGAGTGTCTTCTCTGCCAGCAAGTGTAGAAATTATCCCGCTACATAGATGTAAATGAAGAGTTTTGAATAGAAATGTATTTCTACCGCCAGTAAGCTCCAACACTTACTAGAGCTATGACAATGTGAAGTTTTAAGTTGGGAATGTGATAACCACTGTTCTGTGTTAGTGGATTATACGGCTTATGTATTGTGTTTTAATCTGGGGATGTAAATCTTTCTTTGGATTAGTCCGACTGAGAGACGTCAAATTTCAACACAATACGCAACTACAGCATTAACATTCGGGATTTAAACCTGTCCACACTGCCAGTTTTGGAAGCTAATGCTGGGAACGTGATGTGCATTCAGGATTATCAGCTGGATATAACTTTTAAAGTGTTAGAGGTGAGACTCGCTATGCAGTGGCGATGAGCCATTCTGCATGTGGCCGCTGTCATCGGCGAGAAAAGAGTCATTCCAAGATTCGTCGTTTGTCCAACATTCTGCCCCACCCGGTGCAGGGGGCCATCAACAGCATCACTCTGCCCATGCCTGTCAATGCCCTAGCCAAGGTGGTGTATTCTTTCAACATAGAAACCAGTCCTATAATCACGATTGTGGTATCACTTCTTATTGCTTAGCCTATCACGACACCTGTTTTATCCTGTAAAATTTTATTCAACGATTATTGCTTTGCTAATCTCAGCGTTTATGCTAGTTTCATGATCAGTACATTGATTTAGGTCATGGCTTTATTTTTCAAGCCGTCTCATTGTCTGTCTTTTTATTTGTCTTATAATCATGACATTTTTTTTACTTTCATAATTTCTAGATCTATTAGTAGTATTAGCCATTTATAAATAATATAATATGTATATTCGTTTGTCGCATGCAAGTAGGGTTACTTTCTGCCAGTCTTTTGCTTCCCAATCAGTATGTCAGTCAGTTTTTACCGTTGGAGGTCGTCGGCCTTGTGAACCACCAAGTGTTGTGTTTTGTCTGTGTCAGTCGTGCCCATACATCTGAACGTCTGTCAACACTCGCTTACATGTCTAAAATCTTCGTTTCAAAATTCACACAGTTGTTCGTGTCATACGTTTTCAAGATCAGCCAGACCTCGTGACGCAGATTCGTGCCGATGCTATTTATAGTACAGAAATTCCAGTGCGTCTCATAATCCGTGGGCCATGTCGAGGCCGCCTCCTACATTACACATAACAAAGACGAGTGATAACTCTACCTTGAGGGTTAAATTCGTGACTTCTTTTGTGCCCTATGTTTACACATCTGTTTGGTTTGACAGTCTTATGTATAGTGTAGTTCTTTCCCCCATTTTACATGGTCACGATATCAAGTCAAACTGTGTCACCAGGCGAAAAGCGGTTTGAATCCGTGTTCCGAAATTTTGAAAACAAAAAACAAAAAATTGAAATTGAAGTTCCAGATATAAATGCACTGTGTCCTTTGGCTTTTGCCAACAAACGTCTAAGCTTTATCCCGGGGAACTGCATTGTACTAAAATATAAACTTTACCATGCATGACGAACCGCGCACTATTTTTTCTGAAAACTCGTTCTGTTGCCATTAATAACCGCAGCGATCGCTGCAGAACGAAGTATCTCAAGTGCCAGTATCATCACACAAACATTTCACCTATGAGTAACAAGAATAAGAAAAGAAAATGAAGAAAAAATGTGAATTGAACTAAACAACAAAAGATCAGACAAACAGATGCAGCGTCGACACAGACTGCAGACAGACAGCGAGTTTGTTGTAGAGCACATAATATTCAGTATATCACCTTGATTGCCACTATTATTTAGTTACATAAAAACAGTGGGATTTATTCAGATTTAGCCACGCAGCAATGCAACATCATGTTCTCAATTTTAGCATTTGACTTGTGAGCTCGTGCAATTGAAAAAAGAAAAAGAAACACATCCGGGGGAAGGGAGGGGGGGGGGAATGAGTCATTGAACCACGTTTTACGGATATAAAATTCGCCTTTCAGCTGCTTTTTTTTGTTTCTTTCTTTCATTGGATGCTTTGTTTTAATGGCCGTTTGGCTGGATTGTTGTAGTACACATGGATGGGCTGGTGACATAGCGGGGTGCGAACGGCGTCAGTCGTCCAGTTCCATGGTAATTTTACTTGTCTGTGGTAGTTTTACCTTTCTTTTTTCACAAGTATCGCCCATGTTTCAAATCTTTATCCTTGTTATTCGTTTCGTCTTTCTAGCATTGTTCCAACTTGATATCAAATGATGACGCCTAAATCTGTTTTGAAAAGCTTGTGTCCACGGAAACTGTCAATGGACTCTGATGGTACATAAGTGGTACACGTGTGGTTTAGAATCGTTGTGGCATCACATCTCTCTCTTTTATAAACACACGGCCAGGCAAGGCCACTGTAGCCACGGTGAATGACGTGAAAGGTTTTTGACCTTGTTGAAGAAATGGGGACATGGAAAGAAAATAACAACATGCCTGACTTGTCTCTGACCTACTTGTTGTTACTTGTATTTCTCTTTTTTGTTTGCAACTTTAACCCTTTCAGTACTGACACAGAGTTGTGAGTTCTTCATTATCCCAGATCAGTTTTAAATTTAGGTTCTGCTTTAGTAACTTTGAGGTACAATGAATTCAATTTCACAATTTAGATTCCAATTTACCATTTGAACCACCTGAAATAACCAGATCTAGAAACAAACAGGACCTCAAAAAAAAAAGCCAGCGTTCACCACCTCGGTAGTCAAAGGGTTAATTGGTGATTTCTGTCCGCCCGAGAGACATCCCTCCAGATCCCAGGGTGAAACACACGCAACAACAGAAACTTGCACGAAGGTGATTTTATCACATACATCACTACCACTCGACACTGAAATCTTTGTCTCCTCCTCTTTTCCCCCCTCCACTCACACTTAGAGACCTTGGATAATTCTAGTAAATATGGAAGGAGAAGACGAACTGCAAACCTCTACTCTCAGTTTCTTTGATATGAAACTGCCTCATTAGAGGAAAAAGGCTTTCTTTCCTATTTTGGTTGTCCTTGACGCCAGCAGAAATAATGGTTTCCTTTCCAAGCACCAGGTAAAGCCAGCGATAACATTTAGCCTGGTTATTGCACCACGTGACACTACAAGGAAGTACAATCAATAGCGCACGATCTTAGAAGCCGCTGTCCTACAGAGGAATTGCTCTAGAAACGTTTTTACTGATTTAGTTTAAGTTCACCCCTAGCCCTGATCATTCTGTTTACTAGAGTCACAGGAAATCGCTTTTCAAAACTTGTTGTCGGAGAAGAATTCAGATCTTTGACTGAGATTTGATGCTGGCTTTAGCAGTTGACTTGGGGCTTTCTTCATCATGAAAGGACAGGAGACGACAGCAGTAAGTTATGAATGGGTTTGCCGTCCATATTTCTGGACAGTCTTTGATTAATTCATTTTGTTTATTCCGGGTGTTGCAATGTTCGGTCTCCTTGCTTGTATTAAAGAGTGCGATTTTGATACTGGAAATCTGTGAATACACAGTTTCCACACCCATGATCTTTTTCTTTGTGGACATTGGGAGACAGGACGGGATCGTTCACTTGTGTGTCAGTGTTCATCTTAATGGGATCATCAGTGGCCACTAACGTTTGAAGATTGCTAGTTGCTCGGACACACTTAAGAAATAAGCCTGACATTTTAGAGCCTGACTAAAAGCGGAAATACACTCGGTGGACTTCTCACTGTGTACTATTTGTTACTTGATGAAGGAAGTGCTATCGCTCAACATGTATAGTTTATGAGAGATGATAGTACAGCGGTGTTTACAGTTTTGGATCCGGCATAAATTCTGTTGTGAAATTGTTCTATCGTTCAGTTTCCTGGCAGTTTTATCAAAGACAGTAGCCTGGTTTACATGTAGTTGTGTTGGATTCCCACGAGCTCATCTCACCAGCAACAGGATATTTGGAAATTAAAATCTTACTTATATCTGTGGAGTTAACGTCGCGATAAAAAATTACATATTTCTGTGCCATACTCTGTAAATGCTTCTAATCTGTGGAACATAATTTTACTATTACTAATGTCAGGGAACCAAAGTCCATCTCTTTAGCAAACATAAAGTATCATTGAAAAGCCTTTCTCAGAACATGGAATAGCTCAAACGTACAAATCTTAATACTTGTTTTAAAAAAAACAACAAAACTTGTGCAACAGGCAGTGAAAGTGTAAAATCTTGCATTAGTGTTTGAGAGAGCAAAATGAATGGTTCTGGTTACTCTTTCAGTCGGTTTACCATAATCAGTTAATTTCCACACGGACGACACGCCTTTCATACGAATTATACGTACGCACAATAATACTTTGAATGACCCATTTTCTGTGCCTGGTCAGTTTGTAACTACTCAACTACTGCTGTGAAGTTCTCACGCTGCTACAGAATACATTTTCATATTTTTGCCATTAGCTTTTGTTTAGTTTTCGCCGTGTGACCTGTGTTGTTATTGATTGAATCAAGTCATCTTTGGTCATTTTCAATGAGTAACTCCCCCGCCTTTCTTCGTGCCTTTCAAACGTCAGAAAAGACGTGGTGGTGTAAGTTTATTTTATGTTTATGCTTTACTCCCCACAAATCGCGCTTCCCCTCCACTCCTTTTATTTTTCCCCCTAGATTATACATTAACTTTGCACAGTGTTGTGTTCGCTTATACACTTCCTGGAAGAAGACCTCCATTGCTTCATCTGTTCAGCCCCTATCGCCTCCCAACTACAGTACGTTGATGGGTTGTCGACAGGTAAACAGTACATCCTGAATTATCCCGTCAGCCACCTAATCGCTGGTCAAAACTCAGCGTAAACGTCATGGGTCCCAAGTGTGTTTACCTTGTCCCCCTGTTTCCCCAGTGCTGGGCCCATGTTTGTCCGGCCCCTCGGATCCCAGGGTCCACGCTCGCCTGAAGTCCTGTTGACCTTGGCTGCTAGCCCACTGGCATGTTCAATATTTAATCCCAGGTCTAATGGGGCATCCCGAAAGTTCCACCGTCCTGACGAGATGGGGATGATTAAACGCCATAATCGGGCGTAATAGGCATACTTACTATACATATATTGTAATATTGTACTTTGCCTTACATCTGTCAAAGATCAAAATCGCTAGCTAGTGCAGCCGTCGTCAATTTGCCCACCCATTCATAATATCCATTCACTATTCGTTCATCATTCGGCCTTTCTATGTTTGAAATGGCATGTAAATTCTCTCATCTTCGTGGATAAACTGCCAAATCACATCGGTAATAACGGTACTATCAAGCCACACATCAGCTACACGTTTAGTACCAAGCTTGTGGTCACGTCTGCACTGTCAGCGGTGTGACATTTTGTGACGACAAAAGCTTCGTAGCTTTGTCGGTAATCCATTATCCTCGCTGTTTTTGTTCCATCACATCCATTTCCCCCCTTATATTAGAGGGAAACATACAGCGACATTTTATCAGACGTGTAACATTTGGTGATGACTTTGAGCTGAAGGTTGCCCCACATACACCGTTTGCATCAGTTAGGCTTCAGAGCTCTAGGCATGTGTACGCGTCCATCTGGCGCTCTACTGCTCATACATATATCGACATCTGTTGCTGGGTATATATGAGGAGAGCCTGATCAACCCTGCTCACTCGTGAAATATAGGACAGTGTGACTCTGTTGTTTCGAGGAGACTGAACTATCTTTTAACTTTAACTGACAGTTCCTTAGTAGTCAGCAGTTTCAGGTGTACGGCTGAATGAAACGTTGCCTAGGTACACATTTTGAATGATTTCAGCCCGGAACAATTTCAGCGAATTGGTCAAAGCCAAGCCATTTGGATTAATACTCCAGCCACGTTTGTCTGTTCGACAACTGCCTGAATCTGTTCTGCCGTGAATCAGAATCTCTACATCCCCCAACGTCATGATGTCAGAAGAGTTGCCAGCTGGAGAATGTCAAGACGAAGTGCCTGTGTCGTCTTCAGAAACTCCAACAAACTGGGATACAGTTGAAATTTCTTGTTTGTTTGCAGAAGGGTTCTATGTGAGTTGGTTGCCAGGTCTAGTTGGGTGCTGTAGTACCATGCATCTGCCATTTTAATGGAAAAGGACTGCGTCTCATTCGAGTATTTGTTTATTTATTTATGTATTTATTTATTTATTTATTTTCGTTGTGGTGATACTCTTGACAGTTAGTGGTATCCGTGATCTATTATTAGCAAGATCCAGGCAACCTGGTTCATGCAGATCAAAGGACTGGAAATGGGCCCAACTGCAAATATAAAACGCATTGCACGGTCCATCGGAAACTGTGCACGGTAAACTGGGGAATGCCTTTTTTTTTTTTTTTATTGTGCTGTTCCATGCTATGTTCGAAAATGTTCAATCCGATGGTCCACTTATAGTTTTTCAGTCATCCATTGCCTCCTGTTTATTTACTAACTTATTTTATGATAATTATTTTATTGATTTCAGATCTCTTCATTTGCGTTTTCGCACCCATAGCACAATTTCCTCTTGTTTAGAAAGGATGGGTCACGGGTGGTGGCATTACTTAGTACAACTTTGGTTGTTCTTACTCTCAACAGTTTATGTGACTTTGATGCACTTTGGAGGTTCCAAAATTGTACATGTACTTGGGGGCATCTTTGACTTCCTTTCTGTCTGTCAGTATCATCTGTCCATTTTCCCTGTTCACGCCTATTTCCCAGCACTGGTCTGTCTGTCTATCTGGCTAAGCCTGCAATTTTATTTTTAATAGCGCATCATCTTTTTCTAGAAACATTCACGTATTGTAATTTTTCGTCAGCCACTACAGTGTCCCTTGTAGCCACCAAGTTGGTGGTTGCAAAGTGCACCAGACTCACTCATTAACCCAGTTCCCACCATTTCACGGACATTCACCAACAAGATCCTGTTCCGGATGCCATCGAAAGTTTAATTCACAGCCCAAGCCTGTCATACCTAATAGTACCATTGTCAAAACGGATCCTATTTTATCTCGCACTTCATTCTGGTCGGACTTTTTTACTTTTGTTACTGTTGTTATTGAACGTTTCAGACGTGCGTGTCCGTTACAAATACGTGCTGTGTCGCGTTGTTGCTACACAGTATTGAGAAGCACTCCCTTTCTTTATCATTATTGTTACATTTGATCAATGGGAGCACTTTAAGCCACTCAACTCCCTTCAAAACACGAAGTCATTCAGCATACTTTAATTAGCTAATGGTTTAAATGTCATGTTAGGACACCTCGACAGTCGCGCCATTTCTGCTGTCACTTTCTCTGTTGCTATTGTAGTCTTTAATTTATTGTCACTCTTGAAAAACATATATTTTGACACGAATAAATTTATGATTTTCATGATTGTCGACAATATGATCCAAACCTTTTCTCTCTGCTGTTTCATTTCAACTTGTTGTACACGAAGTTACCCCTTATTCACAGATGTCCCTCCACAGTTTGTTTTCAGATTGGTCAAGTTTTAACAGAGAGTTAGACTGCGGGGATATTTAACAATTATATCTGTGTTTTCATTATGAAGTATTTATTTGTGGCGTAAATCATTATTGTTTACAGTAACGACTCCCGGTCTCAAGTGTCACTTATGTTCTGACATCGACTTTCATTCAACATCAAGTGCAGTTACTTCACTTGTCCATCACCTGGGGTCATTTGTCGCATCATTATGTCTGAATAGTTTCTCACGGGGACCTACGGACGCCGTTGATCAGGTCTTTCTTGATTCATGTGACGTAAATTGTCCAACCTACGTAACTTGCACATTATACATGCAATATATACATTAATTACCTGAGCGGTCAGACAAGATCAGGTGAACTATTTAATACACAGAATGACGTCTTTAGGAAAACCCAGTCCTTGTCTGACAGGAAGCTTGGTTGTGAGAATTAAGAAGTGTATGATGCGCTTCTCTGTAGGTCTAATTACTTCCTTCAAATGAAGGGTGCGCAGCAAACAAATTTAAAATATTAGAAAGTTTCTTGTGATGGGTTAGTACCAAGTAGTTTTTTTGTTGTTGTTTTTTTGAGAAAAAAGATTGCGCTTTTATATGATTATCATTGCAGAGATAAAAGCAGTGTTATTTGTCTGTGGAAGTAGGTTATAGCTTGACAGTGCCGTAGTCGCCCAAAGTATGACATGTTCTCCATTTTGTCGTGGGCTGAATGTATATATATGAAAGCATATTTCTGAAACACCCGGCAAGCAATGAATAAAAACAAGTGTCGTGTCCCGCATAAGTATTCACAACAGTTCATACGTCTCCTGCTGTTTCCAAGTCAGTTACGATTCCACCCCCCCCCCCCCTTTTTTTTTTTTTAAATACCCGACAATAAAGGCTTCCGCCATATTGAGCATGTTTGTATAGTTCAGTCGTGTAATGGTATTGATTGTTAAAATACGACAGTTATTAATGTAGCTTTAGCTGTGGATATCATTTTTTGGCAGTTATTCCAGCGCCCGCCCCTCTCTTTCCCCATGTTCCATAGAAAAATGCATTACCACAATTCGTGGCAAAACGTTTTTGTGATCAGAACTGTGTAATTATAGGTATAAGTACATGTATGTAGATGAAAGACTGGTCCTGGCGGAACCTCTCTGTCCGTCTGTGCAGCCCGCCCAACCTGACACTTAGCATTGTAATTTTACCTGCAACTAAAGGGATAAATACCACCGTGCCCCTGTCCGCCGACCCAGGTCTTTTCAGCAGGAACTGCGCAGTATTTTGTCTACTGGATATTGACAGGAAATACCACCGATAAGATTACTCGGTAGACGACCAGTACTAGCCTTTGCTTTTTGTTGACCGATATGGTATAGTCATTAATGTCAAATTAATATTGTATGTAACAGTGGGAATTTTTGCATCAGCTATTGAGTAAATTTAATACAGCATTAACTTCACGTTAACACGTGCGTGTTGACTGTCAAATTTATAGGATAACAATGCCCGAATGAACCTTTTGTGGCTGAGGTCAGCTTGTGTTTACTACATGACAAAGAACTGTACATTCAAACCCGTCAACTGTTCGTCTTCAGTCACATGATTGGTAAATAGCGCGTCTTGCAGTGTTTGTACTAGGGTGGGCCGAATCAACGAACTGGCTGATTCGCATGTTCAAAGACAGTAACGATATGACAGCTGTTGTCTCAATTTACGTTTTGAGCTAAATGTATACCCGATGCATTTAAAAGGTACATACGTTAAGTTAATATATCGGTTTACGGAATGAAACACTACGTAATAAGGACACGTGTGCACGCGGACTAGAATAGATCGAACGTCGAAGCAGAGAGCGATCACATTTTGTTGTGCTTGACTTATTGATTGTAAGTGTAGAACAGACATCAAAATTGGCTGATTACATCCGTAGATTATATATCAGTTTTGTACAACATTTGGGTTTTGCAGCTGCCGAGAGGCTATGGCGTTTTTCCTGTTGCGTGGTGGGTGACAAGAGCATCTTTCCTGCGCACTTTATCCGTACAGCTGACCGCTCAATTGCTCATTTTTTTTTCACACGCTTCCTCTGTCACTGAAACCTGTTCTTTTTTGAGTAAAACAGTTGCTATTCCCTTAATACACCCCATGTATTTTATCCCAAACCTACACTAAAGGCGAAATTTCTGGTATTGACACTCTGATGTTCTACCCTGTAAATGTTGCCGTGTATCCTGCAAAGTGGATGGTTTACTATCAAAACCCATCTGTGGCAGACTTTTACGTGCAAATAAGAGAAAAAAAAAGCTATTTGGTGAATTAACTCTGTTATTCCGTATTGTGTAACACAATTGCCATTATTACGAAAATACGTAAATTATTAGAGTGTCTTCAAGCTGCAGTTCGTTGGACGTTTTATATAACGCCCAACCCACCACTATCACTGTCATAACTTCCAGCTTACGTAAATTAGTTTGCAACTCAAACCCTCTCCGTACTGTCACCAGTGGCAGGCGCTGAAGATGTATGATCCTGTCAGTTGACCATCGAGAAGAATTTGTTAAATCACTTGAAGGTGGCCAATCTGACATTTCTAAAATAATATGTATGTATAAACAGAAATGTCTTTTATTGATTGATTACGGGGCAAAAAGAGTCTAGGTTTTTATACACACATTTAATTTGAGAGATTATTCAGTATAGCACGACCTTACATCATAAGTGAGACTAGAACTATGTGGAAATCATGGTGCCATAACATGTAGGTTGCATTATTTCGATCATGGATTTGTGCAAGAATGAGCATTGGTCTTTTCTGAATAATAATAATAATAGTTCGTCCATCAGGTATGATGATGACCTTAACAACACCAGAGGAATAAAGAACAGAAATTGTTGAGAATTTCAACACATGGACAATAAAGAGAACTAAAGGACACAGAGGACAGAATGGAAAGACTGTTCTTTCATGACTTATGGCTTCTCATGTGACTGATAAGTCCTATTTTTGCCCTGCAGACCCTTCCGCATAAATGACAAGAGTGCTCCGTTGGTTCAGTACCACTGGGCCTTTTCTTGCGCCGTTCTCTTTTTTTGATAGCCTGCTGGACTCTGTCAGCTTCCCATGCTTTGCTGCCTCTGGTAAGGGCCGCCCTCCAATTTGCACGATCAAGCGAGAGCTTTTCCCACTCACTCACATCAATGGCAAAGGCCTTCAGTGATTGCTTGAGAGTGTCTTTGTAACGTCTCTTTGGGGCCCCAACATTCCTCGTTCCATTGGAGAGCTCAGAGAAGAAGATTTGCTTAGGGAGTCTGGAGTCGGGCATTCTGACAACATGTCCTGCCCAACGTAGCTGAATTTTTTTCAGGTGGCAGAAGATGCTCAATTCCTTGGCACGATTGAGGACCTCAGTGTCTGGAATTTTATCCTGCTATTTGATCCTTAGGATCTGAATACGTAAACCAAATTAGATATTAAATGTTTATTCGCCGTACTAAACTAAATGCACACCAGGGAATGATTACAGTAAAGTGCGCGCTACGAAACCTTTTTTTTTTTTTTTGTTCCCCTTGAAAGTAAACCACTTAAGAATGCGTCAGTGTATCTAATTTTTCGACGTGAAGAAATAATAGCTGTGTTTACTTTGTGTAAGAAGTTGAATGAAACGGATTTTGTGCGGATTACGAACAGTGCAGAATCGATGATGAAAGAGGTCAGGTTGAAGGCTCTGTTCCCTCATGGAGATCGTGAGAAACCTGAAGTAAGTGTGAGCACGTTGAATTATAAAGTGTATGTAACTTGGATATTGTTCATTATTAATAATTTAGCAGTCAGCACCGAATTAATAGTTATCTCCTGAGAAACAACCAGGCTGTCCTGGGGCCGACTGATCAGCATCAGTGTGTCAGTCAGGCATTATTGAATGATTGTTATTTTGTAGGTATTACATGCTTGTGTAAATGGTATCTGATGAAGGCATTAAGACATTTAACACTTGATGTTGAACCTTTACTGGAGGACTTCATCTTTCGGTCATTTAATATTCCTGTGCAAATTGCTTCTCGTTGTGAAAAGAGAACAAGGACACAATGAAAAGACGTGTATGCATGGAAATACTGCCAGCTGAAGAGAGCCATGTTAGAGTTATCCTACTCCTCTGATGTTAGAGGATAAAGGTTCATGGCGATATAAATTCTGTTTGCAGAGATTCTTATTCGCTTCCATTATTTTGCATTTCGTATTTGCTGGAAATTTCATGGAGAGTATTCCTTCCCAGGCCAAATTCCCCCCTGGGACTGGCTGGTTGAGAGAGAATTCATTTAGTGTTTATTCCAGATTTGAAAAAGCCGTTCTTTCGTCGCTGTATTATACAACTTAGCTCACGCTGAAAGAGATTGTTTGCGTTCAAATGGTTTTAGAGCAGGGAATCTGCCTTTCTGTTGCACTAGGTCCTGAAGAAAAAAGCTGATATTGTTCATATATTTTCAGTAAACGTGTTTTGTTGTTGTTGTTGCTATTGTTTTTATTGTTGTTAGTCGTTTTCTCACACTGGCTGTGTATTGTGCTCAGGAAATCTGTCGTTTATTACTCAGATCGGTTTTGTATGTACTATACTGCCACTAAAAATCAAGTGTCTTTGTCACAGGTGTTAATGTAGTTTGCATTCTTTTCTTTTAGACATGTACATTGTTGGTGGTAGTCAGCGTTTTCCCCATTGTCATCTCTCTGTGTTGTTGTTATTGTTTGTTTGGGATATGCAGCCAACTCTTTAACTGAAATGGTAGAAACAACAACAACAAAATGGTCAGGAGATGGTTGGTGAACAAATTATACATTTTTCTTTTCTTTTATGTAGGTATTTAAATGGTATTATATATACTCTTATTTAAGTTGCCGTGTGCCCTTCACCCTGTTCCCCGTGTCTTTGCTGCAAAACACTTGCTTTCAAGCAAACCGGGAAGTATAATATCTGTCGGGAGTGGAATCTAGAAGATTAATTTTATTGTTTACAAATGGAGTATCTGAATTAGGTTCCCTTAACTTCCAGTTTACCAACATGGTGTACTCTGCCCTACGGAGTTTTGAAAGATAACCCGCATAAACCATGTGGCAGTGCATTCGTTTTTTTGTTTTGTTTTATAGTTCTATCTGTGACGGTAGGGAAAGCACCCTACGGATTCCGTAGTCTGAGTTCCGTTAAGTCGCAGTGCGGTACAAATTGTGTGTCTGGCTTATTCATAAACTGTAGCAGTGATAGATTGCGTCTCACTGTGAGGATAAATTTGCACAATCGATACAGCGACTAGAAAGTTTTTATGTGTTTAGCCACCTGTGCGAGCTTCCCCACTCCCTTCCCCCTTCCTGATATCATTGACTTTTCCGATTTATATTATCTGGGTGAGCTGAACTCAGATCAGCTGCGCACAGCCTTACGGCGTGCGCACTTAACAGGCAAAGCTAATTCAGCGCGATAATACACGAAACCTCAGAATTTCACTTAAAACTGTCGTGAAGTTGAGAGGTAAATAATGGCTATACATAATGGAATAAGATAATAATGATAAATGTTATTTTTTTATCAATATGTAACCAACTTATAGCAGCAGAGCTATGATTTTTGAAATGTTAAATGAACATGTAAATTATTGGCTATATCCGAAGTGGGGTAGGTAGAGCTGTGTGCAAGGCTGGAGATAAAAGTCATGGTGTGGGTAACGGGCAGAAGAGTTGTGAGATGAATACGTGTATTTCAGAATCTCCACTTTGCAAGCAAATATTGACCAGGAGGTTTACATCCGATTTTATGAGTCTCCATGAAGACATATTTTGTAATAAGGTTGGCCACAGGGCTTTGAATATTTGAATATGATATTTTATGACAATATTGACGGAATGTCGTTGGTGAGTCATCGGGTCAGGAAGGCTTGCATAGTCATGCGCATCTTGTGGGCCAGCCGTAGATGTAGTGAGGTGTTGGAATAAGGAAATCAATGTTTGTGTACTGCGTAGACAGGCTAAACTTGCCATTTATGTGGTGTCAGAGTATGGGATAGGATAGTAAAAGTTATCGTCCTTTAAATATACCAGCTTGTGAGGCCGCGGAATCGATCATCGATCGTTAAAGTAATGATTTTTATGTCCCGGGGAGACGTATGATTTGGGGCATTTGAAGTTTATTAAAGAAAATGTGTTGATGTGTTGGTTTTGAAGAGTGGCCTGGTGATGTTGAGAGAGAGAGAGAGAGACGGGGGGGGGGGGGGGGGGACGTCAAGCTCTCGCTGACACTGTTACTCCTAGCCCTTAGTTACCATTTTCAAACCTTTGTGCTTATGTTTTTTGACGGTGAAGAGAATGATGATTACTCATTCTCACTGAAGCCCTGAAAGTGATTGCCTTTCACGAAACATTTAACACGATGGAGATTTGGCAACCTTAATTTTTATTGCTTCGTTAACCACTAAAGATACTGCCTAAACCGGGCATGTGCATGAGGATGTGTGGGATTAAGCGTTACTGTTGTTTACTGTCATCCTTGTTGTTCATGTGAGAAAGTCATCATAGACAAAAATAGCAGTACAATGTAGTTAAATTTGAACCTTTCAGTATGCATACATTTGTGGTTGTGGACCCCTAGACAGTAGCTTAGTAGTCTAGAACTCTGGATCAAAAGGTATAAGTGCAAGGCCTTTAGGTGCAGTAAAGACTTTGCAGTGAATTTGACGTAAACTGCCCACTGCATGACCAACACGGAAGACTAGAAACTGTTATGGAGTCTCCTTAGTTTGAAGAGCGTGCCTGAAGTTTTGTAACCGGATCTAAAACAACATTACCCATAAAAGCTCCCCATACTTTTTAAAAATCATTATTTTTATTCTTCGCTAATAGTTATGCTGTCTTTGTGTCTTTGTTTTTCTCACCCACATTCATACACACACACACACATACACATGCCACGTTCATCAATACGCATTTTAGCTCTAGAATTTCACTGTCCTGGCTTGAGAGCTCTCAGACAGTGGAAAGCTGCAATATGTTTACGTCTAGACTCTGAAAGACTGATTGAATTATGGTTAGTTCTACTTCCCGGTTCATTTGAAGGTGAAGAAGTGCTGAGATGGAGATCTGATGATGTATAAGTGTTTTCGTGTGTCAGTTTGTCTGTGTGTTTGTTTTTTGTATTTCAATGTTCTTCAATCTCTCTCTCTCTCTCTCCCTCTCTCTCATATGCCGAGCTTTAGTATTAATTCCTTTATATTCTGCAGTTTTTTTCGTGTTTTTGTTTTTTAATATATTTTTTTTTTACGTGGCATAATCTTTGTGCAGGATCGCTGCCTCCAGGCATTTGTATCACCAATGACGCACCGAGATCAAACATCGTCCCATAAATTTAGTTTGGTTATTACTAGGAAACTATTTTTGTGCAACAAGAACAAGAAATCATATTATTTGCCAGTTCCATGTTTCTGATAAGCAGTTTTAATGCATTGTTTTAATCATTTTAATTTGTTCCCCTTTTTTCTTTCCTGCAGGGTTATGACGGTTTTGAGGAATTGAGGAAGTTTATCAAACAAGGAAGTGAATTCAGTAAAGAAATTTCTTTGATTCTACAAGAAAGGTAAGGCAGTAGACGGGCACTTGCTTGTACATGTATATACCCACTCCTGCATTATGAATAATATGGGAGTTGGAGTGAGCTTTTCTAAATGAAAGAATATCACCTATGACACACACAGGAAAATATATAGCCTTAGTCTTACATATCTAATGTGCCCTTGTGCTGTTCTGGTATGTGTGTGATGAATGAAGTGTAACTCCTTGTAGATCTTCATAATTGTGGGTGCAGCCACGGGTTGTTTACATTGCAAATTTATTATTCTTGCATTCAAAACATTTTCTGATTCACACCAAAGTAATATGTTCAATATAAAGCATGGTACGTCGACTGTACTTCACGTATCAATTTCGGAGAAGGGGGGGGGGGACCTCATAAAGAGTCTAAATAGGCGCTGTGTTGGACTGTAGGTCATGCTATGCAAGGGAAACGGAGAAGAGTAGCTCTGGAGAGGATTGGGGACCTCTGATAATGATGCTGTGTAATGGGCTACGGTCACACTCATGATTTTGCGATAGAAGGTAGGCCTACCGAGGCATGGAGGCACGCCAATGATGGCATTAATGAATTATTCGTGAGAAATCTATGTATCCTTGGCTATCCGTTGCAAAACAAAATGTCCTAATTATATTTTGCATTGCATTTTGCGGAATGTCCAGTTTTAAGTACGAGAAAAGAAATGAAATGGTCTATATTAATTTTTGTAAACAAACTAATAAGTTTTGATCCTGCAGGCATAGGACAAACACAGTGACTGGCTGCTTTCTGTAGTGTCCATCTGGAGAAACTTCCTACTACTACGCTATTTGTGTTCCCCATGTATGTCTGCGTACAACTTGATCACGCGCGATATTAAATTTTGTGTCAACACTCTTCCATTGCACAGTTTTCATACATGTGTTAGGGTTTATCTGTCATTGACACCGTTAAATATCCATTTCGTTTTCAACACACGACAGTAACTATGCGCCTGATGTGTATCCCGTACACAAGTTGTAGACCTACAGTACTTTTCAGTCGTGTTGACTAACGTGTCGTCGCTTATCCACGGTGAGATCGGCAGATTTTGCTTGCTGTCCGACGTCAAAGAGCAGCCTGTTATCCCCATAATGTGTAATAGCTGAAAAGTTGAAAAGTTGTGTATTTGCTTTGTCATGCAAACATGCAAATATTTGCTACTAAAGAAGAAAACCAAGGGTTCTGCGCAGGGGAGATCAGCGAAACTGCCCAGGTATTGAAAGTTATGGCTCTCTGAAGGAAAACTTCAATGATCATTTGGCCTTTGAGTCCTTGTGAATGTATCGAAAGACTTCGGCCGTAAAACATTGATAGTAACTGAAAAGCAGGTTGGGTCTAGATGAAATTGTTATTGCCTTTAGGGATCGGTGTGATTCACCGATTGTGTTCTTATTTGAGGGACTACAACACGTCTCGTAGATAAATTGTGTTGTCCAGGAACCCGAAGCACCGTTCAGTAAAAAACATCGTCATCATCATCAATTAGAATAATTATAACAATAGGTTAATTATCATCCACTGAAATTGAAGGCCCCTTTGGATCAGTTGTGTTTCTGAAGTTGATGTAGAGATATTGAAAGGTGTAGTTCTTGTGTCAAGTAGGACTTTCCAGTAGGCATATCGCATTTCCGTTTCCAGGAATATAGGGATTTCTTCAGACAAAATAACACTTTATAATGAGCAGTAAATTATTTATAGCAATTTGGGGCCTGCTTGTAGATGAAATTCTTTCGTGAATCAGAATAGGTTGGTTACTTTGAGAAAATTTGAAAATCACTGATGTGTAAACTTGTTCGTTTTGGTTTTGGGAAAACAAGTCTGGGCCTTTTCTGTATTTTTAGCCCCGACTTTTTTGTTAGTCTGAAACACATTAGTTGTTTGCCCATCGCTTTTCTCTTGAAACCCGCCATGTTTAGTCGCCTTTGCTTTGATTCCCGCTCTGTCTGATGTTTGATATGTTTTGTTGCCATTGTGTTGACTTAAGATGTTTGAACTTGTACCGCACGCGATTTTGAGCAGTCAGTGATTTGCTTATTACCTACACATTAAAATTTCGTCCTAATTTTTCCACTGGTCCTCAGAAATATGCAGGGCATGTATTAGGCAGTACTACATTATGGTTCCTGCTACATGTATAAATGCACTATTCATGATGATGATGAAAACTGATATTTACACGTGTATCTCTTCCTGTGCTGACGACGACATTAACTTTTATAATTCACAATGAAAATTTATCTGGACTAACATTACAGGTTGTTTCGATAGGGCAGTCTCGCGCGTAATGTCAGAAACGTGTGACAGAATGTAAAATATGAAACAAGTATAGATACGCGTTTAAATTTGACTTCTCTGTAGGGGACTTCTCTACAGTATAGGGCTACATTTGAATGATTCACACCTGACTTTGTAGTTGTATATTATTTTTTTATATCTGTAGGTTTGAACAGTGGATGAATCAGTAGGGGTGAACATTTGCAGAGATACTAACCACTTTTGCTGCTAAATGAATCAAATTTGTGGAAGTTTCCTCCCAGGCCAAAGTTATTATTAGAAACACATGGGGGTGAAATATAACTCCATTCATTGTGTGGCAAAAGAACAGTTTTGAAGTACCTGGACCCCAGCATACCTAACCTGCAGTCTTACATAATACATTACTTCCAACCGTGATAAATAAAGAATATTAAATTAGAAAAGTGACATCGTTGCAAAGGTATTTTTGATTTTCACCAAATCTCCGGTTCTTTGTACAATGTTGTGGTGTACATAACACTGAATGAATATTCTGTGTCTACCTAGTTTTTTCGTTGTTGTTTTTTTTTCAGAGGGTTTTGTGGGTCGAAAAGCATCATAGAGTTTGCATTCCTAATCTCAGCAAAGAAATGTAAACAGTTGCTTCACACAAAGCCTTGTTTTGGGACAGTAACGTTCAATTCGAAATCTGTGGTGCATTTGACTTCATAGAATTTGAACTGGCGTGTTAAAGTGCTCGAAGCAAATTTTATTTATTAAACGTGTCGGTTTGAATTTGTGTTTCGCGGCGCATCAGCGCGGTAGAAGCCACTTTGCACCTTTCACGGTCCATTTGTGTACTTTATGTATGTTTGGTATTCAGAGCTTCGTCAGTTTAAATTTCGCAATTAGAATTAAATAGTTCCACATAAATTGTATTACACTGGTTAAATTCTCAGTTGTTGTTTGTGTAGATCTGAGTAGAGTTTTGTGAATGTGTATGAAAGTTTTTAGCTCAAGTTGTAGATCTTAGCCTTTTTCAGAAAGGACAAGGCTTGCTGGAGCCACTTTCGACCTAACATTATGATTGTGGCCTGGTTAATTTGCTGGAATTGTTTGCCATCTCTGAGTGTTCATTGTGAAATCGCATTCTGGAAGAAAAGAAGAAAAACAAATGAAAAAAACACCAAAAAACTTGGCGACTGGTTTGTCTGGTGGTGTCTGTTGGAAAATTGGAAACCCTGTTAACAGAGAAACATTTGTTGAATGACTGATTGGTGGGAAATCTGATTTATGTTTTGATCTAAGCGTGGTTCGATGTTCAGTTACCTGTTCTTATCCTTAAAACTGTTTCTTTGCCCATGATTGCACTATGAATTTACAATTTTTCATGTTTTAATTGCATTTGTCATTTGTCATAATAGAGCGAGAAAAATGACCATTGGCTATGGCTGAGTCAATTTCCAATGTCGGTTATCTCGCCCGACCTCACCCCACCCATTCTCACACTTCCTTTTTCTTATAGCATAGGGTAAAGCTGAGAAGTGGGAAGTCATTTAGGGAGGGGGGGGGGGGGAGTAGGGGTAACTGGCAGTCGAAGATTGGATGAAAACTATTGTGATTGTATAATCAGTATATGTATGAGATAGAGAGAAGACCTGTAAAGATGGTGAATCGGCCCTTGCGAATGGATGCGCAGAGAGAAAAAAGCGGGGGGGGGGGGGGGGGGCGCAGAGGTGGAATTGTCAGGGATGCCAAAAGTCAGGTTTTTCAGGTTTTTCCCTGTATTTAATTGTATTTTGTGTGTTAGTGATTATTTAAAAACCGTTTACAAAAAAAAAAATGTTTTGATGCAAACAGGACGACACGTTCATTTTTCAGGGGTTTTTTTTGTTGCAAAAATCATTTGGCATCCCTGAATTGTATTTTGTGAATTTAGTGTCTATTACCGCTTGTTCATATATTAACTTCACAAATGATAAGGTGGTCAGGGTAAGGAGTAGCATCACACGTTTGCCATGAACATAAAGGTGCAGCGAGTGTTCTTAGGGTACAATTTCAGAGCATGTGTGTTCAGCATGGGCTGTCAATAGTCTTCCTCATTACCGGATCAGAAAAAATGTAAAATATTCATGATCTGTTTATCTTTCAAATATCTTCCTGGTACCTTACCCGGATAGCGTGACACAGGTCAAGGACTTCATTATGGGTTTTTCTTTCCTTCTTCTTTTTGGTGATTGCCATACACTCCCTCCTCCTCCACCCACCACTGGCTCTATTGCTTTTGACCTGTAAAGTGTTTCTGCTTAGAAATACCCACTTTTGAGGGAAATTGTCTGTGAAAAGAAGGCAAAAATTCACTTGAAGTTTAAAAACGTAATTAATCACTGGTGAAGACATTTTTCTGGCATAGAAATCTCAAAGTCTGGATGAATGAAAATTGAAATGTAACTTTTTGGCAGATTTGTGTAATATTTTCTTTATTTTCCCAGATTTTTTTTATTGCTGTTTTCTTTGTTATTAGGGGAAAATAAGTAATCTTATGATGTTTTATTCTTCTTCCACAGCACAGAAATGCCAGTTTCATCTTTGTGGAACTAGAAAAAGATTGGCTTTCACTAATTGTTTGTTTTAATGTTTAATTTACTGTATCAGTAAATTTATAATATGTGTTAGGACATTACTTCACAACGTTATCTTTGTTTATATGTACAGATCCGAAGCTGAAACTGCCTATGCCAAGAGCTTAAGTAAAATTGCAGCCAAATTACTGAAAGCATGTGGAGGTGGTGTTGGGTAAGTTGATAATGTTTTATAGAGGTTTTTTTTTTTTTTTTGAGTTAAAGAAAAACTTGGAAGATATAGCAAACATGCTTCAGGAAACCAATCACTCAACACTTTGGGCTGATTCTAATATTTTTAGTAACTTGCTGGTTTCAGCATTTAGTGCCAGTGTTATGAATGACCTCAAGGTGGCTATGGTCACTATGGTTAGAGTTCATAGGATAGAAAGGTAAAAGAAAAACACAGCAAATTGAAAGTTTACACATACTTATTTTTGCTGGTACTATGCAAATGTGATTCAATAATTATGTCAGTATAATTTGGTTACAGAAATTAATAATGTCCTCAGCTGCAATTTTTCTGTCCCAAATCTGTAGCCTGCTTAGGTATTTCACCATATTGGACATGTAATGTAACATATGTTAAATGTTATCATTGTTGAGAATTAGATGTTGAAGGTGTCGGCAAATTTATTAATAATTGATCTTTTTGTTTTTTCAGCACTTTGTCAGAAGGATGGAAGACAGTGGGGAGTGCTATGGAACAGGAGGCAGAACTACACAAGTAAGATTTCACTGTATTCCATACCTGAGATCTCTTTATGTGGTACATTTTCAAAGTATCATTGATTGAAGTATTAGATGTATGATTATTCGTTTGAAAGCTCGAACTTGTTAAATTCATTTGTAGTTAACACTTTAAACTCTTGCAGAAACTGCCAGTTTCTAAACTTCTCACACTGTGTGTCTATTGAACATTTCTCTTGCCCAGGCTAATTTTATAATAAAAGGAAATTCCAACACAAAGCCTTTAAAAGGGTAAAACAAACACAAAATACAACAATTAAGTTGAGTAACCTTTTCCTGTACATATTTCAATGATTTATAGTTACAGTAAGCTTTGAAAGGGTACATCAGTGGATATTAACAATATTACGTAACTATGGTTTTATACAGAACTTTTGGGTGAGCATTTTTATGTCACTGAGATGATACTGTTTTCTCGTTATCCCTTCAGAAATTTGGCAGGTGGTCTGATGGAAGACATAAGCAAACCTTTGAAAGGGTTTGTGGAGACACAGATCAAAGCAAGGAAACCTGTAAGTGAACAATGATTATGTTATATTCCATGTGCATTAACACTCACCCTGCGCGTTACCCGCAAAGCCCGCTGCCCGGTCAGTGACCTTACTCACGGAGAATCTTATCTGGGGTCACTGACCCGTGCCGCTAGACGATGACCACATACGCTGTCCACGTGGTTCGGTTTTTATTGATCGGTATGAAAACATTCGCTGCTATGCCTTATCACACTTGATAATGAATTAACCAGCAAAACCTTAGTCTGTCAGTCTCTAACCAATGATCTGACTTATGATTCCAAACTGACAGCTGTAGTTTTCGTGAGAACGAAGCATGATAACTAGCCACGCCCTCCCAAGCCCTACACAAATGGTTTCATTCTGATTGACACATACTAATAAACCAATGTGGGCATTTGGGGCAAAGATTATTTCAGAGCTTGGTTCTGATTGGTTCTTAGATACAGACAACTCCAGATGGTGGTCAGCTTGTGAGAAAATGAGATAATATTGCAAATTTGTTGAGCAACAGTTCGCATGTCGATGTTACATCTTTTGAAAGTGTGGGGAGAGCCTTTGAAAGCTTAGTCTTTGTGATTCCGACCAGTGGTTCACTGGTTAACATGTCCATGTCATAATGTCTTTGATTTAGAAGAGATACAGTGAACAATAACACAGTGGTTACGTCTCAAAAAGGTCAGTGACCCGACGCCTGAAAATAGGGCTTGCGCGTGGCGCGGTCAGCTTGACCTGGGCGACTTTTGCCACCCGTGCGGCGTGAGCGCTTGCAAGTCAATACCGACTATTGCCGCCCCGCGCAGGGTGAGGGTTAAAACAAACTCAGCAGTATGAACAATACCGTGGAAATCTAAATAGATCATAATTACTGATTGCAACAGTCTCAGACATGAATTTTTGATGCAGCATATACACCATTCTATACTGAGTATCAAAGGCACATTGCAATGGAATACAAGCTGCTTTTGAATAACATGTGTGATAACTACACATGGAAAACACACACAGTGATTCATAACTGATAATTTATTGTCTTGGATATGGAGCTCATGTCAGATGTTAATAAACGAGACTAGTTTCGAAGGAATGTGTTGAGCACTGTACTCTATTTGCGAGTGACCTTTGGCCCAAGAGCATGTTTCATGATATAACACTAGTGACATTATAACCCTTTCTGTGATCTTTATAAAAGCCCACCCTTCCACAAGATTGAAAGAAAATTTGTTAGTGATTAACGAGTTTTTGTATCATAACTTTGCATAGGCAGATTTACAATACATTGTTTCTGATAAGTGATTTTGTGTGATCTTTCTTGACACATTTCTCTTAATCTTCATGAAAAAAAAAAAAAAATTGCATCATGAAAAAGCTAGCTTATTATATACATAGGTGACATTAAGTCTGTTTTGTGTGCCTACAGCTTTTAAAAATTTTTCATAGCACAATTTGATTTGTTTTGATGTTGTATCCTTTTGTCCATGTTTAAGCTATTTACTTATTTCAGAGCCAAGTTTCTTATATTCACAAAGAAAGTATTTCACCTCTTTGTTCATGACTGTATTATCTTAAAAAAATTGTTTGAAAAATGAAATTGGGCTTTGATTGCTTGCAGCTGGAGGCAATGGTGGACAAATCCTACAGAAACCTCACAGATAGAAGAGCAGAAGAATTTAAGGTATTTTTTTGGTGTTGTAATACACAGTTCACTACAACTGTAATAGACTAATTTTCCTGATCTGACAGTGTCAAAAATAATTTTTCATGTGTTAGGAGGTGGTAGGACATATTTACTATATTTAAGTTTGCTGTGCAAGAGAATTTCAGAAGCATTATGTCTATGTTGCAGTCAGCTGTTTCATATCTAAACTGTTGATAGGTTACACATCCATTGAAAAGCTTTGATATATCTTCTTTTGTGTGTCACATGACCTTCCAGTCTACTTAAATTTCCTAGTTGATTAGGTTGGGTGGAAAAAAAACCATGTCTATTAGATGAGTCTAATTTTGAAATGAAGGAATTTTTTTCTTTTCTTTCTTTTTTTTTTTTTAAAAATATGTAGGCTAATCCCTTCAGTCTACCTTTTAATCTTCACATAACAAGCTTTTAAAAATGAATTCATGCACACCTATTTATATCCTTCCCAGTGTAAAAAACATTCCTACTCATGTTGTCGAGATTATGAGAAAGCAGAGTTAGCGGTCAACGATGCCAAAAATGGAAAAGGAAAAGATGTTGGAAAGGTAAGGGGCTGATGATTTGCCTCATGAATATTTAGTCCATGCCCCATCACCTAAAAAGAACATGATAAATAATAAAATTATTCTCTGGAAAGGACTGGTAGTATAACTTTTCAAGTTGGAAAAATTTATTCTGCACTATCTCCATCTTCTATGCATTAAATTTGTGCATGTATGGACTCTTTGAAACTATCCCAGCTGGAACAATTTTAAGGAGATAAAGGTGAAAAAAAATGTCTGCTTGAGTAAAGTTTTGACTCCAATCATGATCAACATAATGTTTTTTATTCACTGAATGAATAAAATCTGCTTTCAGCTTTTGAAAGTCTTCTTACCTTAGAGAAAGTATTCAGTTTGTGTTCTTTCCAGTATGATATAATTATACGCAGGACTTGATCTGATGTATTACACTGTGTTTCCCATCAGGTGGAAAAGAAATGTAAACAATTGTTAGCTGTGCTCAAAAAGGCAGACAAAGAATACACAGAAGCTAGCTATAAGGCAGAATCTTCAAGACAAGACTGGGACTTAACGGTGGCCAAGGTAAGCATTATGATCAAGGTTTGGGCACTTTGTGAAGTCTGTAGTATTGTTCTGAGGCTTCAGAGCGAATTGTGTTTTGGGAGTAAAGGAGAGTGTCAGGCCCAGAAATCTTTAGATAAGTAATCAGGAAGTAGAGCAGTGTGAAAAGCCAATAGTCAAATAGGCAACACAGCTGTGAGTATGAAGATGACAGTTTCAGTATGGAATCTTTACTATGTTGTTAGTTCACATTTCAGTAATAGTTATTTATATTTAGCTCAGGAATCACAGAAGGCAAAAAAAGTGTTTCTCTCATGTTGCAGAGATCATGAAAGAATTTGATGTTTGTGCCAGTCCTTTCTCCATGGATACTTGGATGAAATAATTCAGTTAAAGATGTTTTAGTTTCTGCTGGTACTGTGTCTGATTTAATTTTAATTTAATATCATTTTATATGTTTTGTTTAAAACACTAGCATATTGCTGCTTTGGATGCCACATTAACTTTTATTTTGTCTGAGACTGAGAATTCACAGTCAAATTTGATTGTGCTTTTAACTAAATTTGATTGTCTTCAATCTCTGTGTCCAGGCCAGTACTAGTATGCAAGAACTGGAGGAGGAGAGACTGAAAACTATGCAAGATTATATCAACAAATACAATAGCCATATATCAGTTCTTTCACCAAAACTCACTCAGGTAAAAAATGGAAAACATTTACATTTTTATTGTTTGTTTTTGTTCTGTTTTTTTTTCTGGCTTAAACAAAAACTGAAAATAAGCAGTGACTAGTGACGTTAGTAAATCGTTAATAACAATTCAGTGCAATGGTTTTAAATGTAAATTTCCTTTCATTGCATTTTCTGTCATTTACAAATACAACTACAGTAGCTTTCTAAAATTACATGAATATTTGTAATACATTGTGATTAGGTACATTTTAGGTACAAGAAATGGAACTGAAGAATTGATTGATTCTCATGAACTCGCAAAGGATTATAGTACAGTTAAAAAATGCTCCCATTTTAGTAAGCCAACTGATGTAATTTAGTTTTCCAGTCATTAAAATTAGTTTTCAGTTCTTAAAATTTGTAAAATTATTATTTATGCTTTTTTCCCCTCTATTTCGTTAGTATTTTGATCGCCTCAATGAGGCTGTGATATCTGTGGACCTACAGCAAGATCTCAGAACTATTGTGCAGCAAAAAGGCATGAAAACCCCAAGACAGCCAGAGCAGATCTTAATAGATTGCTATGTAAGTGCAAAATTTGGCCTGCTTTATATACATTTCAGCTGATTTTGTGATCAGTGGTTCTTTTACTTGCTTATGTTTGTGCTTACATGGATAGGCATTGCAGTAAACTGAAAGTAAAATAAAATGATTTTTCATTTTATATTTATTCAACATTTATAGCAAGTACAGTCCTTTATTTAAGAGTTACATGTTTTTGTCACATTCTAACCAGGTGATATTTCAACAACACCTGACAAGGGCTTGATCATTCACACACCATAAAGAATGAATGATATTTCTTGCAGTGTGGCAGATTTGAATGCAGTATTGATTTATGTAATAATACTGAAAGCTCATACATTCTTGGGTGGAACAGTGTGTAAAACCTGCTTTGTATACATATATATATATATATGATAAATTTTCAGCATTCATATACATGTACCCACTGCAAATGGCATTTGAATAACACTGTAAATGACATGGTAACATGTTAAAATTCATGAGCCATGGTCATCATTTAATCTGATATTTTAATGGACGTCTGATGATCACCAGGTAACTCATGTATTTATCATATGCGCATTTTTCAGGCTGAGGACGGCCAGGTATCTTTGAACAATGAAAGAAGAAAAGATGCGCTCAAGAATTATCTCATACACTTACACCAATATGTTGAAAAAGAACGAAAAGCAAAAGAAGGTATGACAAGGAAAATTAGTGGAGATTTTTAGAATCACAAATGCTGCAAATGGATTTGATAAATTCCTTGCAATGATTTATTTATTTCACATTTTGTGTTGGTCATTGAAGGAAGAAATTGGTGGTGCAACTTGACCTTGCTTTATCAAGACAGTTTCTACAGTTCATTGATTTTATGATAATATGCCCATGGTTGTGCTTGTAGACATGTTCAAGATCAGTTAGGTCATGGAGCAGTGCTGCTCCTCAGTCTTCAAATTATGATAGACAAAAAAATTATGTATGCAACCTAACACTCTGGATGTGCTGCATTCTTGTTGCTTTGGGTGGTGCAGTCATTTCCATATAGTCCATACATGATCTTCTGGCATTAATATCTTTATGGCTTACAGTTCTTGCTGGTATTCTAAGTTTCTGCAGTTATTAATATGGTAGCCTGTTGGAGAAGGTGGTATTTTGGATGGTAGAAAGACGGGCTCACAGGACAAAAAACGAAAATGTATTTACATCAGCAGGAAGATCTGATATTGATATGTCTGATTGGCCGCAAGTCCATGACACGACTAATCAGAACTGCTCTTTCAAAATAATTGGGCTGATCATCAGCCTTATCATTTTGTAAGGGTTAACAGAGAATAGAAACACTAGTAATATTCTTGTCCATCCTACAGGTGTGGAAAAATTGGTGGAAGTGTACAGAAACAAACCCAGTTTTGCTGATGCAGATGCTCAGGAGGAAACAAGACAGAAGTTGGAGCAGGTATGAGAGAATAAAATAAGCTTCCAATTTGTTGTAGCCATCATTTTGTGATTTACAAACAAAAGATTAGTAATAGAATCAGGTGGTCTGTAATGGAAAACATTTGCTGGTATCCCGATAGGTATCCTTTTGACACTACTGCAAATGACTGTTAGAAGACCAAATTTAGTTGTAGAGGGCTTATTTGATCGCAGGTGTGTGACCTAAAAATAATAAAATGCATGGATTTCTTGTTCTCCTACTCTGTGTAAATACTGAAAAATCATGAAAAATTCAGAATTCGATCATTTCTGAGAGCAGAGAAGCTTATTATTAATCTGTCTGAAGTAGAATTTTAATGGATATGAATTGATGTTGCGCTGTCAGATTTGTCATAGGAAGCTAAAACAGTTTGTGAAATCTCTCTGTCACCAGACCACTTTCATGCTCAACTTCCTGGAAGCTAGTCACTATAAAATCAACAAGAACTTGTGTAAGATGGAAGGCAAATCTGAGCCTGGGAGCATATTTTCTCAGTACATTGAGACTGTACGAGACAAACAGGTGAGTATGGAAAATTAATTATATATCCTCTGGTGTGCAATTTTTAGGAAAAATAATTTTTTTTCATCCAGCAGCAAAATGTAGAATTGTAAGAAATTGCAAGTACAAATGTAATTGGTAAAATAAGGAGCAACAAAAGCTGAAACTAGTACTTGGGAGGGTGAGTGTTTTGACTACATAAATTTTTTAAAAAGTAAAAGTTCATTTCAGCATCTGTGGAAAAATTGTGTGTACAACTGTTTACATGTGAATCATTAAAGTAAAAAACCAGCACTTTTTATAGAAAATTATATGGCTATGTACCTTTCTAAACAATGAAGAAGTTATGAATCAAAAGCTTGAATCACATGCATTATATATATATAGCCAATAGTGAGTCTGTATCAAAAACCTTGCCCCATTGGGAAGTGAATGTTTAGAGTAATGTCAAATCATATGCTTCTTCAGAATCACTCTTTTGAAGTTCTTTATATAGGCCATTATTTTGTATCCCTGTTCATTCAGAGTTTCCTTGTCAGCACACTTCGATTACCTTTGAACTTGGCATTAGAGGGAAGTAATGATTACATGGCATGTCACTCACCAAATGACTACTACCAGGAAGTTACCTCTCCCGAGGATGAATTCAGTAAGTAATTTGCAGATGCACCAAGACAAGAATTTAAATATTCATTCACTTGAGCATTTGCTTGCAATATCAGTTTTTCTCCATATGCAAAATTAACTAACATCTTAATTGTCATTGAAGTCAGATTTGGAGTTAACAGCAAGGAAACAGTGGGGAATTTTCAACTTTGTGAGATTTTGGACAGAAAGAAACAATTGGTGCCAAACAAAAAGAAAGAAAAAACACCAAAGGTATATTTAATAATGTATAATATAATGATTTTATTTTTTCCTTTTCAGTTGATGATGAGTTCCCATCCCCAGTTGTGATAGGCCATTGTCGGGCTTTATACAACTATGATGCCACTCAGTCAGACGAATTGAGTATCAAAACAGGTTAGTTTAATTACTGTAGGAAAGTGGAAACATTAAACTACGCCAGAACCAAATGCAAATGTAAGAATTTTTTTAAAGATTTTGATAAGTGGATGTTTAAAATTTGATAATTTTACATTTATAAATTACATCATCACAATTCTCAAGGTATCATATTGAGGACTATGTTAATTATTTCCTTTGAAATTACCACTATTTGTTCATACTGATAAAATTACATTGTTTGTCAAATTACAACAAATTTGAGTATAAATGTCATCTGATGTGATAATTAAATGTGCATTGTTTTAGACAAAAAAGAGGATTATTTTACATTTATTGCACATAATTTATTGTATTAGTGACAAAATGCCTATATGCAATTAAACTGATCACATTTGTTAGAACATATGTTTACTTCATATTTTATTTTTCCCACGATACAGGTGATCTAATCAGTGTTTATGAGAAGTTGGGTGATGGATGGTGGGAAGGAGAGCTTCATGGCATTCGTGGCATTTTCCCCTCCACATATGTGAAAGAATGTTAGCACACTGTGTTGGCAAGAATCAAGCATAGTTTTGATGGATAAATTCAGTTTAGAATATTAGATCAGTAAATTGAAATGTAATATGTAATTGTTGGGCCGTTTAAGTTTTTTCTTCATCGGTTCTTTTGTCACTTGAAATTCTTTGTTGCATTTCCTTTAGAGGGAATTGGTTTAATTTGAAAGTGGAACTATCAGGTTGTACAGCTTGTGGAATGTACGAATATATTTTGTCAGGTAGTCCTTGCATCCATTTATTTCTTTATTTTTTTATTTCGTGGTTCTTAAAATAAAAGATACATTTTTCTTTTTCCAAACTTGGAGTACCGTACTCAGATATGAATACATGCGAATTAACACACTAGTTTTTGTGAAGGAACTTCCTGGTTTATCATTTTAGTTATTCAAGAGTCTTATTTTCCAAGAAATTCCTCTCTTTGAGAGCGATGACGTATTAGGAAGATACAGACTGGAACTATGTGTGGATTGTACAGCCTGTAAATATTACCTTAAAATTTTAGCTAAAGCAGCAAGCACAAATACAACCAAGTAATTTCTACAATTGTACTTGTGTAAGTTTTATGAGGCAGAGAACTTCAACATTTGAAAGCAAGCATTCATTGTAAATATATCTGAGATGAGTATGCTGTGTGGCAGGAAATAAGGATCACATTTTGAAAGAGTCAGTCAGTATTCATCATTGAGATCCTTGTTATGAGAAGTACACAGATATTGATGAAACTCACTGTACACATGTATTTTTGAGTACAAGTGACATTAATTTTGTTGCTTGCATACATTTGTGCTCCTGATCCTTTAAAGCAATCAGACCTTTGGTATTGTGGATTTGGTTGTTTAAACCTGACAGTCTAAGAATATCAGTGAATGTTGAAAATGTTTCATATGTGTGATAAACTGAAGAAAATCTTAAAAACTGCAGAATGTATAATCCTTAGAATTGTCTTTTGAGTACAATGAGCTAATACGAAAATACATTCAAGAAAAAAAAAAACAATGATGTTGTTAATTGTTTGTTCATAAGTGACTTACTTACATACCCTCATTCTCAAACTACATAATGTTTTCATTCATCTGATTCACTGTTGACTCATGTATATAATAGCATTTGCTACTCTGAGAGGATGAGTGGAATTGTACAGTTGAAGCTATATATAGAGGGAGCATAATTTGTTGTAAATATTTTTCTCTACTGTTTTATTCATGAAAATGTTATTATGCTCATTTGTCAAAGTACATGTAAAAGTGATCAGCAAAATTTATTTGTCTTTTGAAAAACAGAGTCACAGTACATCATTGCCAGTCATCCTCACTCATCTCACTTTTGCTTAATATTAAACTCACAATACATTAACTAATATATTATTAGAATTCAGCACAGTGAGCTGATGTAGAAGTTGGATATCTTGAAAATAACAGAAAAAAGTAGGGGGGGGGGGGGGGGGTTACAGCTAGCAGTTGGTTGGTTGTTTGTTGGTTTCTTTTCCAGATCAAAGCTTTTCTCATTGAAGATCAAAACAAGCTGTGAAATAATGTAGGCCCTATTGGCCTGCAACAGTTGTCCGTTATCATTTTTCAAAAACCCATTAGTTAAATGGGCTATTGTTATTAAAGTTATAGGCTCATACACAAAAAGTGTTGGTAAGCTTAGCAGGCTGCCAACTCTGATATATGCATATCGATGGTGTCGGGCGCAAACCGGCCAAGTCCAAAAATTTCATATTACTTTATATTGTACCAATTACGAAGCCTGGGATCCTGCATCATATGTGAAAGTAGCTGTTACCATTATCCAGTAGAAATACTCAAAATAAGCTTGTGATCAAACCGGCTAGGTCCATTTCCCATTAGTTTTAGTGGCAGTTTTTTATTTCGCTTGTAAAATTTGCTTATTTCGACTTGGCCGGTTTGCTCCTGACACCATCGATATAAAACAGGCGTAGCAGCCTTCTAGGCCTACTAATGCATTTTGGTTATGGTCCACTGTTATTTTGACCATTGGCATTGCTTTGCTCGTTTTCTCGCTGCATTCATAGACCAATGAATCATATTTACTGTCCAGGTATATTCCACACTGAGTATTTTTCAACACCTTGCTCTTCATCTGGCTGGTGATTTAGTGGTCCTAGGTCAGTAGAAGGCAATATTTTGCATAATTTAAAGTACAGATGATGTTATAAGTGTGTTGAAACTCATTCCCACAAATTGGATGTTGGAAAGATATAGAAGTTGGGAGGATTAATGCAGTCAAGATGCTTTTTCAAGTTGTATTGTTTTATTAAGGAGCAGATGATAATTGACTAGCATGCTAGACTTAATAATGATTGCAGTGGGTTGAATTTCCATTGAATTTTTTTTTCTTTTGGAGAACTGCTTAATTGTTTATGAGCCATTGTCTTCAGTGCATTTTGTTTTAAGCTCAGTTTAAATAAGTTGTAATCCACTAATTAAAATTCAGTAAAAGTAAAATACATTACCATGTACAGGAGGAAAGCATGAAATGTAGTAGTTCCCATCCTTGCACATAAAATGAATGTATAACACCATGTATTGTGATAAAGTGGTTGTTTAATGTAATGATTGTGTATTGTGGTCCTTTATTCTCTCTCAGTTATTGAAGCCAGTCCACTGTATTTGTCTTTCCTTTTCCATTATTTAACCTACTTTATTACTTATGGCCACGTCAAGTCCATGTAATTCAGTAAGCTGAATTTCATAAGGGATTAAATATAGCAGCTGTAACAGTTGGGATACAGAAATTTATTTTATAACAGTTTCATTAAGGAATTTTATGTCTTTCTTCTGAATGTCATTGTCAGTACAGGAAATTACACTGTAAATTCTCTTGTGCCATCATAAGGGGCATTATTAAGATTTACGTTTGATTTACTTTCATTTCTGCTCCAGAAGAAATGATGTATTACAGCTGTAAGTCATTTATTAAATTTTCTTGTAAATATCTTGCCCAGTGAAAGATTTTTGTGTTCCTGCGCATACACCAAAAAAAAAATTGTTGAGCCTTAGATGTTGTAGGCCACCACATAAAAACTTTTTTTTTTTTTTTTTTTTAAATAATCAATGAAACAGTGTGAATGGTAGTTTAGAAGGAAAGCAGTTCTTACCCAAATAATACAAAACTAAGAATAATAATTTAGATATGATTTTTTGTTATTGTTTTTGTTTTTAATATGAAAAATGTCTGGATATGTATTAATCATAGCAAGGCAGTTACAGAAACATGGCAGAATTTATTCAGTCTTTTCCTCTACATTTGATCCTACTTAATTTCATTCGTCACAGAGTACTTGTTCATCTGATTTTTCTGCAGTTTACAATATTCAGGAGTACATAAATTTGAATGCTTTATGTGGACATTTCAATGAATCCATATCAAAATAAGTTAGAAGGAAATTACAATGCCACAAGTAAGGGACCTGACACAACTAGATTATTATGAGATTCTAAACAAAATTTAACTTTTCAGAATTCCCAGAACCTTACATTCATAGACAAAACACATGAACTTATATAGATATGTCTTAGTTTTTCTTGCTGCTGGCAATACGATATCAGAGTGGTGGTGTGTAGGTTTCATTTGAAAGTTGCAAAGTAAGACTTCTTTATCTTTTAATTCCATTATCCAGAAAATTAAGTCTGACTGCCATAGTTCGTAGCCGGTGCTTTATTTTGGTGAGGTTTCTGGTTGTGCTATTTATTTTTGTGTTTACTGTTTAGGTCAGGTGGTCATAGTGACTGACCTTGTCAATACTTCTTATCTTGTATCTTTTTATTTCTGCAACACTTCCCATACATTGTACAAAATAGTTAACTATCAAAATAAATCACCTTTTCTGTAACCTTGATGAACAAAAGCACTGGATTATTTCGAAAGTTGGAAGCTGAACATAACCATGAAATATGACTGCTGCTGGTGTTAGCTGTATTGTTAGCTATCTAAATTCCTCATCTTGTCTGTAGTTCAGAAGAACAAAAGCACTGGATTATTTCAAAAGCTGAAAGTTGAACATTGCATGAAATGTGACTGTTGCTAGTGATAGCTATGTAGGATTATGTTGGATATGAGTAAGAAATCAACCTCGTGAGGAGAAATATTATTTCATCCAGTGAGAATGTCCAGATTTTTGCACTCTCGTCTCACAGTGAAATGCAAGGTGAAAGGTCATTTTGGTATTTAATTAGCTTTCGCTGTATCTGCAATATTACTCAAATATGTTGAACTAAAAGTTTTGTATAGTAATGAAATAGTTACAATAATGTAAACGGACATAAGAGAAAAGCTCAGCATTTCTTATTGGTCAGTAACCTCTATTGATATCTTCAACAGTCCAGAATGTATAATAATCACTTGTGTTAATACAGTGTTGATCATTGTTTATCATGTTTGCATGCTTTTTCTTACAATTTGTATATAAACATTCATATAACAGCTGCACAGTTCAAGAAATGTGGGAGGGAAGGCAGGTTTGTAATGTGTCCTGTTTCTGAGGAAAATTTTGCAATATGTGGCACCAGCCAGTGATATCTTCATTAACATGTGTTTTGCTTTATCTTGTTTTGTGTTTGCGTGATGCTGGCTTAAATTTAGATAAAGACATGTAATAAAACCAGTTGACAAACTTGCCGTTTGCATTTTAAGATCAGAAATCTAAGACGTGCACTATATTTTTGCATGTCACGTCCTTGTGTCACTGAAACTTGTCAGTATCGATTTAATTTAATATAAGGACATTGGTTATTATAAAATAGTTTGGTGGAATAAGAGACCTCAATGCCCAGTATGTCGTGGCACTCATCGTAAGAAATGGGAGGCACCTGCCTTCAGCACCGTAGCCCAAGGAAATCCCTTTAGCAGCATAGTCAGTTTTTTGCTGAGAATGTTTTATTACCTGTAATTTAGCTGATCCCAAGACAAGAATTGGTCTAGGCCAGTCGATATGTGTGTATTTGGAGAGGTCGGAACAGATCAAAATTGTCTTTTGTTCTGATTGAGATCAGTGTCAGAGTCTTGGGATTAATGTCAGTAGGCCCATCTTGACCTGCCATATTTTTAGTCAGTTGTAGAAATTAGTCACTAGTGAAAATAGGAAGCACAACACTGTCAGCCTTTTTTTTTGCCCATGGTTTTTGCTGTAGCCTTTATGACATACTTAAAAATGATTCACTGTGGCTGTAATATTAAGGTCACTCTGTTTCAGCTTTCTGTGCAGTAAAGAAATATTCCCTTACCACCAGTGTGAATAGCATGATAATGATTAGTGCCAAGATATTATGAGTTGCATGCAGCTGGATACTCAGGCACAGCCACAACACCTGGTCTCTTGCATCTGTTGTCAGTATTTATGTGAACTTGGCCAAGTAAGGAAGAAGCCATCACTGGTCTTGCATTCTTGCAACAAATAAATGATAAAATACATATATATCAGTTTGATCAAAAAGCATTCTACTTACAGTAATGGTTGATTTTTAACGTGATGCTTATTGTTATGCCACCACCCTGTATATTGTACAATAAACTTAAAACTTGCATTCTGTTTCTTCCAGTCTGTCAAATGGTATGTACCACGATTTTTGCGCCATGTTTCTGTACAGTTTTTGGTAGTTCCATCTGTGAAGTGGACACTGTCATTGCACATTTATAAGGCATAGCTCTTGATGAAACTGTGTCTATGTCCCTATAGTCCAGGAATCACCAAACTTTTTTCACAGAGGGTCGAATAATTGACAGACTTAGAAGCGCGGGCCGCATAAGCAATCTGTTCAATACTTGCAAGCCAGAAAAAAAAACTTCAGAGCTCTAGATATCCCTGGTTTTATCAAACAAAATCAAGTACCATGGCAGGCCAGATGAACTGACGTCGCAGGCCGGATCCGGCCCGTGGGCCGTAGTTTGGTGACCCCCGCTATAGTCAATTATTTTATATCCCCTTTATCTTTCTAGGCAGAAATAATATTTTAGACTTCATGTATTTTCTGCCAAAACCACAGTCAGTATGTGGAGATTCATTGTTTCATAATGTACCAATTAATATAAAAAGTAACTGAATATTAATTCCATATTTCATTATTAAAAAGTATATGGAGAAAAAAAGCTCAAGCAATTGGGGTGAACAAAAAATGCACAAAGATCCTTAGTAAAGGGAGATGAGAGAAAAATGAAAAAAAAAACTACCCAGGGAAACTGGGGTGACATGTGTTATTACAAGGTTTGTACATGTAATAGGATTCATTTTGTAGCTGGTTGCTCATGTGGTCAGAATCCTGACAAACAAAACATAGGATTGAATTTTTTGGCAGTGGATGATATTTGTGCACTCCTGCTTCAGTGCAAGTAATGAAAAAAAAAGACATTTTATAAGGAGGTTCTTTGTATCTTAGAATCAATCAGGTTGAAGATGTAAAACATCAGTCAAGTTTAAACCATGATGTGGCAGGTTGAGTGATCCATAGCTGGTAAATTGAAGACTGTTTTTTTTTTTTCATGTTGACCATTGTACGTTTTGAGGTTTCTCATTCATTGAAGAGTTCCTGAAATCTCATAATTATGTTAGTATATCAGGTGTTTCTTGCAATCTCCAGATGTTTCAGGGACCATTTATTTCTATTGCGTTGGTCGAGTGGGATTCTCAGAAAATATGGGAAAAGCAGCTAGATTTAAAACCCTATGAAAGAGGCAATTTATCCAGGTCAGTGCAAACATGTCAGCCATCATTATCAGTGAAATGTCTTTTGTATGTGGTTTTATGGCAAATATTTGCATTTTTTTCCCTAAAGTCCATGAATTCTAATAATGCTCTGAAAACCATACTGTTGTTTTAATGCAAAGGAAATGTGTAGACATAGCCTACAGCAAAACTGTCCTTTTTTTTTTTCTGTTACTGTAAAATGCTGGAAATCCAGTGAATTGAAATATGTGTCATATTTTCACAGATGGTAAATAAACATTTTGAACACGCATTTTTTTCTCAGTGTTAATTTGGTCAATTTGTGTACATGCCTATGTTAATGTCTGAAGGTAGTGTAAGCCATGTTTGTTATAGGTTGTCTTTGAGGCTTACGAAAGTGGGACCTGGCTGTTAGGCCATTGTGTCCAAAAGTGCTTTCTTTTTCTTTCTGTTTTCGGTTTGTCAGTACAGCACAGATTGTTTGCTTCTGTTAACCTGCAAAGAAACATAATAAACGCCTCCCCCAGGAGATACGTTTTTTGGTTCAGGCTTCATGGAGAAAATAGACAATGTTTGATCAGATTTGATCGACGCTCGAGGCCCCATTATATGCTGGACAGCGGTAAAGGAGTGTTCTCGTCTCTGCAGATACCTCTTTACAGTGCAGATATGAATACAGCAATAGACCTATATATACATTTCACTTGACAGCGAAATTTTTGGCGCCGTGGACAGGTGGGTGATCTGTGAGCTGGGTGCGTGTGGCGACATAGATATTTTTGCGTCATGGAGCAAGGCAATGAGATTGGAATGGAAAGTGCCATTTGCCCTGGTCACCCCACTCAGATCCCGATTCTCCTTAGCACATACAACAAAATGTATCAACGACCATAACAAACCTTTCAAGATTTTCTCTTGTGTAACTTCTGACTACATGACATTCAAGGCAGTCCTTCGCATAAATATAAGTAAAAGGTATTGAAAAGCAAAAAAGACGAGAGATTTAAACACAAGTAGGCCTAAGCTTAAACTTCTGTCTTTTTACAAAAATACCCCCCCCCCCCCCAACCTCCGTGCTCTTAAGACTCCATTACATTCACACCACGAACCCTTGTGCTCCAGCAAAGTTCGTAAATGAGGGCTGAGAATTGAGAGAGGATACCTTGACAGAAACTGACGTATCATTTTTCTCTCTTAAGGTAGAACTAGTGGCAAGAATTTAGATGAAAATCTAAAAAATTACCCATTTCAAATAATTACATTTTTGCGAAGTATAACCATTCCCTTAACTGATTTTGCTATTTGTTCATCAAAAACAACATGTATTTGGTGATAATTAGAGGTTTTGTACGGCCATCTTAATAAAGAAAGTGCTTAGCAACGAGTTGTTTATATA
Source organism: Onchidella celtica (assembly GCA_963931925.1). Classification (NCBI taxonomy): domain Eukaryota; kingdom Metazoa; phylum Mollusca; class Gastropoda; order Systellommatophora; family Onchidiidae; genus Onchidella; species Onchidella celtica. Next base: position 49,131,300 of record OZ007567.1, on the reverse strand, counting down.
TGGTTACTATGGTGTAATTTCGTTGAAACACTATTAAAGATGTTTTGAAATGCCAACATGCATAGACAAAGCAGAGGCTGCAGAGGGAGATGTCTACACACCAGGGGGGCATTAAGATGGATAAAATGAGACAGAAGATGATTTTTGACGAGTGGAAGGTAAGAAATTAATGTTTTTGCCCATTTTCTCAAAAGTCTTTTTTGCGAGTAATTGGCTTACTCTCATGCAAGATATCTCAAAAACTACTGAAGCAAATCTAAAGAAATTTGGCATGTTGCATACTGTAGCCTATGTATTTATGCAGGGTTTGTACTAGAAAAATGTAATTCACTACAATACTTTCAGACTTAGGACTTTCATGCATATGTAATGAGGTTAATTTTTTCCACCCAGGGCAAAGTCAAATTAAAAAAGTTTGTAAACATTACAATTTTTAAATTTAAGCAACAATTTTAGTAGGGACCCTGCAACAGCCCCGCAAAATTTCAAAGGAATTGGTCCATATTTGCGGTCACAGGCTTGCATGAAAGCTGATGTGTTATTAAGGAAGTTCGGCGGCCATATTGGATACCTAATTTGCATAATTTATGCACATTTTAGTATCAACAAAAATTTTAATCCCTTTTGATACTACATGCCAAGTTGTAAGACAAACAGTTCACAAATAGCCTAGTAATTTTAGCACCCTTGCCACTAGTTCTAACTTAAAACCAAAATCTGAGCTTCTGGCTCGGGATGATGTTCAGTACTTGCAGTAGTGATAGGCTTTAATCGCTGTCATTCAAAGGAATGCCGAGATTGTGAAGCAACATTATTAAGTGCGAAACGTGACAATAATTATAACAGTACTGTAGGTCTTCAGTGCATAGATCTACAGTCAATGAATTTTCATCAACTTCTTGAATTGAAAAATAAAACACAAAAAAAAACCCCTATTTTTAAGATAAAAAGTCACGGCATAAATAATAAAATAGTATGTTGTTATGCAAAGTTATGTTTAATACAATTAAACAATAATTCGGCACCGCAAGCTCCCAAAACATTTCTGCAACACGAAACTGCGAACAACGACCACTGTCTAGAATTGATTCGTTAAATTTACTTGCAAAAACAATTTTGAGAAGAATTAAAAAGTGTGTTGAAGAAAAAATACCTGGCGAAACGAAAGATTGCAAGGCGTGAAGCAAGAAAGGCTGGTTGGACATAGAATCTATCCAGTATTTTCGGTACAGTACGTGTTCTGAAACTTGCACCTTCACGCTGTTTCCCCTTTACAGAAAGTTTATTTTGGTTTAAGAGTCCTTGCAAATCAATTTGACGCCAGGACCAAACGAAAAAAACGGGCAGGCTACCAACGGCAGGATTGACATCCTTTGTGAAAATAGTTTTAGTTTCTTTGTTGTTGTTACCGAGATTAGATCTACTTACAATCTGAGAGGTGGTTGTGCTGTTTTCAAATTCTATGTCATTTCATGGTTTAGTTGAATAATTGAAGAAGCATCTTCCACCTGATCCTGCAAGAACGATAGTTGAACTTGAAGTTTCTCTTGCATGCTCGTGTGGGTTTAATGTTAAGCTTTCTCACCCTAACTTGTTGCGGAGCACGATTTGGAATGTAAAAGGTAGTAGAAGCAAGATTAAGGTTAGTTTGTAGGGATTGACAGCATGTTGGTTTTTATGAAAATAGTACAACATTGACTTTTGGTGAAAAACAGGAAATAATTAGGCCTAGATCTAGAGTCTAGACCGACATCTCAACAAGGTGCAAAATATCTGTGTGCTTTGTACTACTACTAGAGTCTAGATCTATTTCCCATAATGTAGGGGAACCTCAGTCTAATTCAAGAGTAAGCAAAGGTCTAAACTGATCATAATTTGTATGATGTAAAATATATGATCTGTGATTTACCAGAAATGAATGGAAAAGGAGCAACATCAGAATTATTCACAGGTTTTTAAATTCACTCAGATACAGTAACCAAACCGGTTGGATAATCTTCCAGTTATTGGACTTATGGCTGAGGTAGCTATTATATATCTCTTATTGGACATTGTGGATGTAAGTCATCCAGTGATAATAATGCTGCTGAGACACACCTACCAGATGCAAGCAAAGACTACAGCTCTAAACAAAATTTCAGAATCTATTGGATTGAGGATACATCCTGCGAAGTCGAAGGTCCTAAAAATTGTTGCACCCCCAAGCGAACAAGTCAAAGTAGGAGATCAACCACTGGAAGATGTAGAGTCCTTCTGCTATCTTGGTAGTATCAGTGACAATAAGGGAGGAACAGAGGCAGAAGTCAAAGCACGAATTGGAAAGGCACAGGCAGCTTTCACGTCCTTAAGCAAGATTTGGAGAACCAAGGATATATCCCTAAAAACAAAGCTGAGGATATTCAACTCGAACGTGAAGTCAGTCCTGTTGTATGGATGTGAGACTTGAATGCGTTCCAGGCCTGCATAAAGAGAATCCAAGTTTTCATCAACAGATGTTTGAGGAAGCTACTTAAGATCAGATGGACAGACAAGGTCAGCAATGAAATTGTTTGGAAAAGAACAAGACAGAGCCCAGTCAGAGAGGAAATTGGTAGGAGGCGATGGAGATGGATCGGCCACACTCTCAGGAGGCCAGGAAACAGCATCGCGAAGAAGGTATTGGATTGGAATCCCCAGGGCAAGAGATCAAGAGGAAGGCTGCGCGGAACGTGGAGAAGAGCCAGAGAAAATGATGTGCAACGAAGCGGAAAGACTTGGAATAATGTAAAGAGGCTGGCCCATGATAGAGAGGGATGGAAAGTGTTTGTTGGTGGCCTATACCCTGATCCAGGGTGAGAAAGGCAATGATGATGATGATGAGACACACCTCCACCGTCAACTGTAGAAACAGCACTTGGAACAACATCCAAGCTAAATAGACCCTTTTGCAACCACTAGATCCCAGTGTGACAACTGACTGGATTGAAGTGTGACCACCCATATAATTTATTCAGGAGAACGATTTGTTCTGTTTTCTAAGTTCAAACAACTGAATCAGGGAAAGGCCCTTTTACGCTTCATTAGTGAAGTAAGCATGATTGTCAACTCACTAGAGCCAGCAAAGGGCATTAGGATCACTTCTGGTAGCGCACCTTCCGGTACACTTACCTTGAGTTTGTAAGAAAGTTGTTTCCTCCACAGAAAATTTTAGTCACACTTAGTGGCCAGAAAATATTCAGGGATCAGCCACTCTCTCAAAAAAATGCTTTTTTAACGAAACAGGGCAACAAAATTGGATGTCAACATGGGGGGGTTACAGTAATGAGGAAGTTATTTATATAAATAAGTGATTTCAGTTTTTTGTCTCGTTCATGAGTCTGTCACACTGGACCATACCACCGCAGATCTTAATATCATGACTGTCCTGCAAAAGTAAACTTTTTTTGGATTTTTGTGTCAGCCTACTGTGTCTGGTTCTCAAAAGATGTTTTAATGCAGTGTAACTGTAATCATAAATAAATGATGGAAGCATAATCTTATCTGATTTCTTTTATTTCCAGCAGCAAGTTCATAAAGACATGCCATGTTTGGAAATCTTTTTAATGAGGAGGCCTCTAGCTTTGGAGCAACTGCAACCACAGTTGCTTCAATTCCAGCCCCATCTGGACATCGTCCAGACTGTAGACTGGCTGGCATAGACAACCAAGGAGCAACCTGCTACCTTAACTCATTATTGCAGACTCTGTTGCTGACACCAGAATTCAGGGGTATGTGTCAGTATTTAATGTCAAGTAATATTGTGACACAGCTGATATTATGTGCTTAAATGTACCAGTTTGCTGATGTAGATGGCCCAACAGCACACTTTATCCAGGAAATTTAGTGATTTAGTATTTTGCATTTTGCTGGGGGGGGGGGGGGGGGGGACAACACATGGTAATTTGATCATAATCTGTTACTGTATATAATTTTGCCAAATGGTCCAGCTTTCATTTCAGCTCAGCAGTTTTCTCAAGTGGACACATTTCTTGATGACAGTGATAATGATTGATCATGAGATTTATATGTATTTAATTTGTTACTGCTTTGAAAGACCCAGTGGGCTGCATTCTCCATGTTCCTAAAAAAGGCTTTGAACACATTTGAAGAAAGATTGTATATTGTAAGTGAATGTCTTCAATAACAATTTATTGGCAGAAAAACTGTTTACATTAACTGATCAAGACTTGGGCAGCCTACAAAATAAAGATAACCCAAATGCCAAGGTAAGTCTATCAAACTACTTGAAACTTCATTTCTCAAACCTAACCTCCCATGATTTAAACATTTATCTGGTGCATCCACCCTCTTATTATTTCAATTTTGTCTTTGATGTATTCATTGAAGTTTGGTAATCAGTGAATTCTTTTCACAGAATTTCAGGCATATTCTGAAACAAATCATCAGCATGAAAATAAATAGGAATTGCAACAGTAATTACAAGTGCATTTTAAAAAAATATCTGATGTAATTTGTGTCATTTTGGGCACTTGTACAGGTAAAAGTGAAATGATTAATTTTATTTAGTGGAAGTGTATCTATTACATTTTTAACAGCCAGCTTCAAAGAGTGGCAAATCAAGAAAGACCATACGATGAGAATCATATTGTGTTATTCTCCATCTAATTTTCAGGTTCGCGTGATACCACTACAACTGCAACGCTTGTTTGCATATTTGTTGTTGAGTGATCAGCAGAGTGTGAGCACAGCAGATCTTACCAACAGCTTTGGATGGACGAACCAAGAGGTCAGGTTTGATTAAAATCATGAAATAGACTGATTTAATCATTTATTTAATGCAGAACAAAACATGCTTTTGTCATTATTAATGGTTTATTGATCTGATTGATGACACAAGGTGTTATTTTTGTTTCTTTTATTTAATATCATTATTACATTCTGTTTCTGTGTATAAAATATGAAATATAAATACTGATGTGCTTTGCAGTAGTATCTAAATACTGACATGCTTGAAGATGAAAACTCACCAAAATCACATGAATAGTATTAATTTTTTAATGAAAATTTTTGATCTAACTGGGAAGCCAAATGATGCTAAGAATTCAGTTAAGTCCAGTGGACAGTGCTCAGAGCTGTGACGGTGTCTCAGTTAACGGATAGATTGTTCTAATGTTGTTTTTTTTTTGTCATTCAGGAGTTTCAGCAGCATGATGTCCAGGAGTTGAATCGCATACTTTTCAGTGCAATAGAAGAGTCCTTGGTGGGAACTCCGGCACAAAATATCATAAACGAACTTTATCATGGAACAATTGTTAACCAGGTATGTACTAAAGCTGTCCAACATGTTTTGATTTGTTGTGAAGAAAGGAATATGCAAACTCTGTAAACTAGTGTTTCCTAATGATTATATGATTAATCCCAGTTTTTGATTGGAGAAATTTGTAAACAGGTTAATTGAGTCAATGTAGATGGACGTGTTTGATAATGTGTTAATGGTTACTTCTGATGAGGTAATTAATTCTGTTGTGTGATTTCATAAGTGTTGCAGTGGGATGTTCACTTCCTCCCAATGTCCTTATATATACATTTATTATACAGATCACCTGTTTGAAATGCAAGAAGATCAGTGAAAGAGAGGTAAGTTTCTTCATTTATGTTTTTCTATGAGATCCTATAGTCTGTCTGGCTTTTATTGCCTAGTGGTCAAAAACCTTTGAAGATTATTATATAAAACTTCATACTTGGCAAAGAAGGAGAAAAAATTGTGATTTTCACAAGTTTGTCTTGTGCTTTCTCTGTGTGATGTAAAGTGACTCGGCTTTGATAAGATTAGTCAGTTTCTTTAGCTTGAGAAAAAGCTATATATATATAATGTTTTGGCGAGAAACAGCATGTGGTAGTTGGCCAGATGATCTTTACAAAGTAAAGCATGGCTTTGGACTCTTCTCTTCACTGCTTGTAGGAGGATTTCTTGGATTTAACACTGACTGTCGCTGGCATAACGGGACTTGAGGCAGCTCTGAAACAATGCTATTGTGATGTGGAGATGATGGATGGTCGCAATCAGTACCGCTGTGAAAGATGTGGGACATACACTGATGCCACAAAAGTGAGGATAATCTGCTATTAAACATATTGGCGATGTTTATATCAGTATCAGTTTTTTAAACGATTATTATGATGAGTAGTTTTCTTGGAGAAATGCTTGAGCAAAGCTGATTCCTGCTGGTGGGGAAGTTTTGAATGAAAGAGAAATGTTTCTGTGTCTCCTGTTTTTATTTTAGGCAGTATATTTGTGTTGCTGAAAATGACACAAGTTTGTTACTGACTCAGAACAACTGAACTAAAAAATTTCATGTATATATACATGCGAAATAAGGGTATAAGATCTTATTCAACCTACATGGTATTCAAACACTTGTTTCATTTTCAAGGCATGGCTTGAGATCTATGGGAGATATTCATGATTTTTTTTTTATTTTTTATCAGGTATATTCAGGTATTAGTTTATTTCAATGTTTCTTCATTGCCATAATTATGGGCATGGAGAAATTCTGTCATTGCCAGCATCCAATCAGAAAGTGACATTGATTAAACTCATAAGTGTCCCTCCTCTCCCATCATCCTCCTCCTCCCTTTTTTTCAAACCTGAATAATTTCCACATGGTATACAAGCATATTTCATAGATTGCAAGTGACATTTAATGCAAAGAAAAGTGAAAAGATTCCCTTGTCAGTAACTCAAGATCTAAAAGTTATTGTCGCGATGTGGGTTAGATGGGGAGAATTCGACTGACACTCTTTCGAGGTCCGCTCCCACAATCGACGAACACACAAAAAAAATACTTGCACTCTAAAAACTAAATAAATCAATTGCTTTGATTTTTAGCAGAACTGTAGGGCAGTTTAATTACAGGAATTAATGTAACAAATATAATTATAAATATAAATATCAATTCAAAGGCAACTGAATCTAACTAATGAAACTACAGCTTTCTATAAAGACTAACTTATTCACTCTAACTACTTGCAGGTCATATGAGTTAGATGCCAAATAGAATCCGCGCACGTGGCGACGGATATAACAGTTTAAATTCTATTAATTCAATGAGACATGTTATGATATGGACATTTCCTCTAGACACGCCATGGAGAATGCTTGTACAACCATGCGTTGTCTGGCGGTAGCTCTGAAACTGTCTTCAAAAGTAAGTAGAACGGTTCACTTTCATCATTACAAATTAGTATGGACTCTCACCATGCGGCCCTCACTGGGAGTGAGAGCGCTGGATGTAAACGCTGTGGGTTCATATCAAACCAAGTAGCTTAGGCTCTGGAGCTTTAAAACATCACGCTCCTCACAATATGGACTGCTCAACTGCGTCTCTATGTCTCTCATCTGGCTGAGGACTATCGCCGTCCACCTCGTAAATGGATTGTCTACATGTGGCCTCTATCTAAGCTCTGCACCGGTTTAAATACTAAAGCTATGTCTCGACCTTCCGTCCAGATTCATACATTTGATTGGTGCAGTCGCTTCAGCTCAGCCTGCAATATTAATTTATGCTTGTCATGGCCTTGCGCCAAAATCAAGGTCAATTTTACGGTCTAGACAAAATTTAAAATGCGAAACATTAACTACTAAAATCTTCAAACCCCGTGCTTTCTACTCTTATGCACGAATTTCCGAACGCCAACTAAGCGTCTAAATAAACTACCTTTACTCGCCCCTTATCTATGTTAATCAAAATCACGGGGTCGAGAACTGCTCTGTCATTCCTAGCTATACATTTATTCTGTCTCGCCCCTCCTTTTCTCCATCCATCAGAAAAAAAGGTGTTTCAAAACAAACTGTTCACGAGAACAGCTCAAGGACAAATTACGCTGGTTATAATCAACAAGATCGTAAAAATTAACTCACTGACGTCGTGACCTAGCACGGCATTTATGATCCTAATGTGATCATGACAGTTATAACTACCCGAATGAAAGTTACTGTATTATAATTTAATTTGAAATAAATCTGAGTTTGCTCTGCCCTCTTTATGATGTGGAGAATCACAGCTTTTATTTCTTTCTGTTGACAGGGAGCCAAACTGCGGAAACTTCCACAAATATTGACAATCTCATTGCTCAGATTTAGTTACGATTTTGTCAAAATGTGCCGATATAAAGTAAGTGTTGATTTGTCTTCTGTGTACCACAATAGTTTTGAGTAAAATTAAACTTTACCCTTCACGAGTCCAAGTTTCCACTTTAGCGGTTAGAAATTGATGGTGAATGACTCAGCAACGAAAAACCATTTGGCATCTGTTTGAAAAAAGGCTCCCTAGCTCTATGTCCATGTACCCTTTCCTTTTGTAAAATATGAAATTGTAACTTCAATTTAAAGATTTTCCCAATGTTTTGCTCACTATTTAGCATTCACAATAGGTGGTTGTGTTTTTTTCAATTGTGGAGCTGCATGTTTAAAACTATTGCATTATTTCACTTTAACCAGTAACATTGTGAACCCATTTCAGCATTTTGTGCCCATGCATCGCTCTGGTACATTCTTTATACGGTTCATTTAATTATATGTTGATTTTGTTTTGTTCTTGTGGCATCAACCTCTCGTTATTTTTGTGGTTGTTGTTTACAAATGGATTTATACAGAGTTACTGAGTAAGTTGGAGGAATTTTTTATCACCAAAGTTTTTCATTGCAGGAAAATGGGAGATTTGCCTTTCCTCTGGAAATCAATATGGGTCCATACTCTGAAAAGGTTTGAAAATACAGAGACAATAGAGTTCAAACTTCATTGTGAATTCATAAATGGACACTAGTATGTCCAAAAAAGATAGTGTTATCCAGTTTGTTACAGTTTTATTTTATTGGTAATATTCAATTTCAGTTTGGAAGGACATATTTTTACAGAGAAGTTGCACATTTTTCTGCTAGCCTGAATCTGCAGTTTGTATGAATGAGATTAAGATGAGGCACTGACAAATGACAGTCAGAATGTTGTTCAACAATTACAATTGAGAACAGTGAAGAGTATTCACAAAGCTGATAATTCATAACATAAATATATTTGTCTTAAAGGATACTTTTTGCAAAGAGAGATTAATGTTAGTTTTGGGCAGCAAACTACTGTTTGTAATTACCCGAATGTTCCTCCTCCAGAACACACCAGACGGAGAGGACACATTATATGAACTGTTCTCTGTTGTGGTGCATCGTGGCAGTGCCTTTGGTGGACATTATTTTGCATACATTAGGGATATAGATGACTTAGGACATTGGGTTCATCCAGTAAGTAATCTGATTATTATTCTTAGCATGCTTTATAGTATTTCATCAGCTTGTAGCTTTAAATGATAGGAGCAAGAGATTGTCAAGAATAAGAATATGACAGAAAAGGGCTCGTGAAAATCAAATCTGTAGTTTGAGGTTTTCCGGTATAAATTTTACAATTGTTATCGTTAGTTTGGAGTGCTTTTTAAGTTGTAACACTGAAAATATTTTTAAGAGCAACTTCATAATTTTCTTGTAAATTTGCTGTATCTTAGATTATGTTGCTTTTGGCGTAATTTCCAGAATGGGTTATATTGTCTGCATTAGACGTGTTTCAAGTCTTTTTTTTTTTTTTTTTTTAATCACAGTGGTACCTCTGACTAACCTGCGAAAATATTGTAATTGGAGGGGATCACTGGTTTCTTTTGTTTATCTTTATTCTTAGGATAAAACAGGCATGACACAAAAAGTTGATCCAAGTGCTACTGGCTTAGATGTGATTGAATGTCAGTCTCCAGTGGACTTGATTGAGAACATCCTAGGAAAAGTTTCACATTATTCCATGTCCATTGACAGACTCTGTGCTGTAAGTTTTCTCAAAGTCCTGTAGATGGTCACACCATTCGCCCCCTTTTTTAAAATATATATTTGGCATTAATTTATGCAGCTTTTGAAATGGAATGTGATTTGTTCATTGCGTTTTCACATGATTTTGTTTAAAGGTGCAGTGTATGGGAAATTTAAGTGATTTTATTTTGTATTAAGGTATTATGAGCTTATGTGATAAAATGTATTTGTAATCTATTTCATTGGTAACGAAAATGTGTGTCTTAGATGTGGAATTTGAATGTTTTCATGTTACATATTCTTTCAGGAAATTTCAAAAGTCACAGGAGTGTCATGGAATAAGCGCTTCAAAAAGACACATGGCCCAATAAACAAAGTAAGTTTCATAAAATTTTTATAATTTCACTAAGTAGAAATGGATAACTGAGATGAAATCCATCTCTTCAAGAAATTATTATGTTACATTTTTTTGGGGGTTTATTTTAGTGTTAAAAAAATGAACATTAGTTACACATGTTAACTCTTTTTGTATTTGCAGTTTTTGAAATCTTGTGATTCATTTGAGTACAACCCAGTCTCTAACTGGGTCAGCTTGAGAAATTCTGGCCCAAAGACGGAGGAAAGTTCAGTCACCAGTCAGCAAGGGTCACCGTCATTAGTCAATCCTATAAGTAAAAGGAAAGAAACTGAAACAGAGAGTAGCGAACCTGGGGAATCTCCCTCTTCACCTAAGGAAAAAGGGTATTTTGTTTTTTCTCATTTATGTATTGAATTCCAAACTTCAGATGTTGCAAACTGTCTTTACTTTATGATAGTAACAGTTCTCGTAAAAAGCATGTTTCCTTTAAAATAGCTCTGTTGGAGCCGATTATTTTATATGGACATGATCACAATTCTCGAAATACACTAATAAATTATACTGACGAGCACATTAAATTACTGAATTTTGCCTATTGATATTTTCGGGCTTTAACCTTCCCATCCTATTTTTTCAACATCACCTGAAGGAATGAAAAAGTAACTGAAAATGGAAATGTGGAATTTAAATAGAAGGGTTGGTCACAGTGTCTTTTTATGGTGGTATGATATTTTTACTCAAGGTGTAGAATTAAGTCCTCTTCTGTTGGTACCTCAAAACAAAACTAAATTGTGAAATTTCAGAGTTGTGCACTATATGCCTGATACCATCAGTATATGTAAATACCAGTGAAACGGAACACTCAGTTACCGTGAAATGTGATTTCTGTCACTGATTTCTCAAGTTCTAGTGTTCGACAGCTTATTATTGTCTGTTAATGATTCTACAAAATAATTACTCAGCATGCTAATCTGTCACACCTGATACAGGTCAGATTCTCCAACACTGGAACCAGGACAGAATTGGTTCTGTTTCAATGACTCACATGTGTCATCCATTCAAGTTAAAGATATAGAAAGACAGTTCTCAGGGAAGGAAAGTGCCTATATGTTGTTTTACAGAAGGAAGGGCTTGCAAAGACCTCCAGAAGGTGTTTTTTAAATATTCTTAATAACTCACTTTGTGTACCTGTAAAGACTTATTAAGTTGAGTTGCACATTTCATATTGTGACGTATCAATGCAAGCACAAGTAATTTCTGATAAAGTTAAAGATAAAACCAGATCATATATTTGTTGTTTTTATTATTATCTGAAATGTATAAAGTTTGAGTGTTTGTATGTAACTTTGGGAATGAAATCATCGTTAAACATATTATCAAGTATCTGTATTGTAATAATACACATTTATTTATTACATTAATTGCTTAGCAACAACTACTAAGGTCCCCCATCAATCACTTGCAAAATAATGAGAGATTTGTATTTATAACTGTGAAAACCACATATTCATATTTTTGTGTTTCATTTCAGCTCAGGGCCTTGCATCTTACAACATTCCCTTAAACTTAATCAAGGAAGTGCAGGAACTGAATGTTGCCTTGGAAAAGCAGAGGTAATGAAACGACAATGTCATTTGTTTGTTTTAAAAATATTCTGTGATCAGTTAAAAAAAAATGTATATGTAATATACCCCATCATATACTTTATTGGAAATGCTTTGAGAAAGGACATTTTTGTGCATTCCAGACAAGAATATGAGGTGAAAATCAACAGCATCTCAGTGAAAGTGTACTGGTCAGAAAACTTCACCTACGATGTTTTTCTTCAGCTGAAGCCAGGGGCATCTGAAGAATCATGTCATGTGTCAATAGATATGGACAGAAGGGAGATATTTGGGGAACTGAAAGTGAAGATTCAAGAGGTATTACAAGAAGAAACAACTGCTTGTGTGATCTCTTACTAATGTTGGTTTACTTGCTTCATATAATGTCATATATAACATCCTCACATCATGCATGCCATGTATGTTTAGGAATTCTAGCAAGGTGCTATGGACATTTTCAGTGTAAAAAAGCTTGTCAGACAAGTTATCTTCCTTCAAACAGACTGGAACAGCATTTTGACCATATATATATATATCTGCATTGTAAACAAAGAAAAGTGTTGCAAAGTTGATCTGTAGGCAACATGAAAAGAAGGAAATAACTTAAGGAAGAAGTTGATTATAACAAAGCAAATAATGAATGAATTGAATTTGTAGAATCTGTCAAGTGGTCTTTTTCCCATTTCTGTGGTCATTTTAGAGGCTACACGGATTTCGTTATGGGGGACAGGTATGAATTCAGGTGTAAGTTTAAAGTGAAATACATGAGAGGAAAGTACTTCTTATAGGGTCTGTATTACACATTTCCTTCTCTTTCCACATGCTAGGCTATGGCCAGCCATAATGTTCACAATTTCACAGTGCACAGAATGAAGCCAAGGTGTGGAGCATATCACCTGTATGATGAAATTAAAGGTATGTATTTTTTTTTTTCACAGACTGTTGTCTTGCAGTGGAAACTTGAATATTCTTAAAACTTGGAATGTTATCATTAATTACATTGAGACATTCCCACAAGTTCCATATTTAGAGCAGACTTGCATAATTACAACCTCATGACATATTGTTTACAAAATTTTTTAAAACAAATTTTGTGTGACTAATTCATTAAACTGATTTGTGTAAAGTTTACATTAGACATCGCAGAGACATGAGATTGGTCATAATAATCTTAATGACTACAAAATATTTTGAAATGTAGCTGTTTGTCAACATTAACTTCTGAGAAATTGTCCAAATCTTCAACAAATGACTTCCATCCACATCTCTTACATTCTGTTTATTTAGACGAAAATGGTGTATTGCAAGACTTGGGCTTCAACTCTGACACTCTCTTATTTGTGTGGAATGGAGCAGTGGTAAGTTTATTGACACAGAATTTAGTATTTTATTGAGTGATTTTTATTTAGTCTGTAGCCTTTTTCATAATAGTCATATCACGTTTGCTTGATATACTCTGTAGATTTCATGATATGTTGTCATTCCTTTAAGTGTTGAATTCATAGCTAAATTTTAGACATATTCTGAGAAGTTTGATCTCATCACTTTGCATCAGAGCTTTAGTTGGGACTAGTTGGATTTGGTTGTTTGTCAGCATCTACAGCAGTTATCCTATAGGTTAGTATACTGGCTTCACACAAGGTTTTTGAATTTACACACCATTTACACTGAATCCGAGTGTGCTTTAAAGTGTTAACATAAAGCACCTATTGAAGTAATAAATGAAAGTGATATCTGAGAAGTGTCCTTTTGACTTCAGAAGATAAATGCTGGTCTTTTTCAATAGCTTCGTACCTGTAAATTAAATGCCGATATTCTCTGTTTATTTAGAACAGATTTCTTTTTTATGTTTTTGGTATTGTATTTTTGTAGAAGAAACATTGTGAAGGTAAGATTTGTATCATTTTACCAGCTGAATGACAGATTTGTGGAAACTGGAGAAGAGTGTGAGCCCTATCAATTTTTACTGAAGGATAAGGAAGATTCCATGATGGCTTTGGCAATTTTGGCCAAATGCAAAACTTTGGCTGATCTTTATCAGCTGGCAGAACAGACAACAGGAATCGATCTTCAAGTCTTACAAACACCCAAGGTATTGGAAACCGCCAACAGCTGACTGTCTCTTTTTGACTTTCTTACTCTTGCCTTATGGAGTTTTTTTGTTGTTGTTTTTTAACTAGATTCGTTCCCCATTTATTTTCTCTGTGTACTTATGTTGTTTTTTTTTCTTCCTTTCTGCTCATTATTCTTTTTTATATTAAAGACATGATTTTTTTTTAAATTTAGGAAGCAGTAGTTTGACAGATCAACTGAATTTGCACTTATCAAAGTTTATAAACAACCAGAGATATATTAAATGGATGGCATAATGTACCAGGCATATTAAGCTGAATTGAATATTCAACAGCTTTTTGGCACAGGAAGTTGAATGAAACGCAAAGTGCTGCTTAGATGCTGATTTCCACTTTCAGGACACACCAGATGCAGAGAAGACTTTATTTCAACAGTTCTCAGTTGTGGTGCATGGTGTCAGTGCCTTTGGTGGACATTGGTTTGGGCAAATACTAGGGGTATTCGATTTATGAAATGAAAAATAGAGTTATCATTTGATTTCCTTAACCATAGCAAAATTTTTAATTCAGTTTTCTTTAATTCCATTTTCTAGCTGGTTGATAGTGGCATTAGGCAAGTGGAGGATTTGCCTAGATCTGAGGAGATCACCATTGAAGCCTCTGGTCTCAGGGATGGTGCAGCATTAGTGCTTGTCTCTCGAGAGCTTTTCACTGGAAACAGGTTAGTTCGTTCTTTTATGAAATATCTGAGACCTGCAGTGACCTTGGTTTTGTCCTATTAAATCATTCTCAGTTGAGTTTAAATAACCCTGTGGTGTAGAACTGAGTGTAAGGGGTATACAGTGTGCTGTCCTAACCAATGAAAATTAGTTCCCACTTTCCCCTTGACCTGTGCTCCAAAATAAAAAATACAAACTTTGAAAACTGGGATGGCCGTTGTAGTCATTATCTTCTGTTGATAAATGTCACTTTGATGGGAGGTTCTTCGTACTTTAATATACTGCTTAAAATTTGATTGCTTTTTTACTTCATTGTTACGTCTGCATTCAAATCTGGCCCATTGTCAATGTATTACAAAAGAGACTCTTGTTTTTCAGCTATGATGACGAGAAGTCCGATTATGCAAATCCAAACAAGTCCAGCCCTGTTGCTTCTGATGATCCTGAATGGTCTATAACCTTGCAGAATAGATTATTTGGTGTAAGGAATTTATTCTTAACATGTTTTATGGTTTTTAGCAGTTTGCCAGGAAGTTGAAATTCAAAAGTCAGTAAGCAGATAAAAGAATCCTTCATCAATTTTCCATCGGAATTAGATCAGTTTGACATTACTTTGAGCTCAAAAGTGGCTCAGGTTTTAGAAGTGAAAATTGTATCTGCTTCACTGCTGTGAGTCTGATGCAGTCTATTAGTATTTAATGTACTGTTTCTCTATGGTTAAAATTTTTAATTATATATCCTAATAAAACTTTATTATTCCAGCTGATAAATCGGCCTCAAACAGAGTTTATTGGCATTTACGAGCAAAAATAATTGTGTGTGTGTTAATGCCTTTGTGTTGTGATTATGAAATAGATTAGACATGAATTTGTATCATACATTATAAAAAATAAATTGACCTTTACGAAACATTTTGTGACAGATTGTTGCATTTCTGTAACTTGTGCAGAACATCATGAATTTATGAAAGTTACAGTATTTTAGTGTGTTGCCACACTTTTAGTTATCATGCTGTCTGTTTAATGTCATCTTATCTTCATCGAATCACCGTTTCAGTCTTTGCTTGGTGTAAAGTTTCAATTGTTTTAATTTCTATTATCACAGAGTGACAGTCCTCACACATGCAAAACTATTGAGATTCGAACTAGGTCTTCAGAGGTAAAGTAGTAATTTTTTCAGATATTTTTTTAGGCTCTTTCAAATTTTTGTTGCAGTGACATTAAAATGGTTCTCTGCAATAGTCCTTGTGTTAAGTGATAAGATTTTATGAGGACATTTGTGGTGTACATAATTAGGAAACATTTGGCAGCCATTACATCCATACATGAGCATAGTTTGTTTGTTGTGATTTCTCTGTAGCAGAAGCCAGCCCATCTAATATACTGCTGATCTGTATTTCATGCAAAGGGATAATAATGATAATTATGCCAAGATAATATGTTTTTTATTTGATCTTCTCATTTCAAGACTATACGCGATCTGAAAATCAGGTCGCTGAATCTACTGAAGATGGGCACTAGTCTTTGTGAACTGATTCGCTTGCGGGAAGATCATAAGACAATGGGAGTGCAGCCTCCTTGTGAGTAAATTTATAGAATGTGTGTTTCATGAACTAAGGATGAATAAAAACTAATTGTCAGTGTTTTATTTGTTAATTAAAAACAAATCGTGATCTTTATTAACTCTGTAACATGTTAGACAACTTCTTATGGAAATGGTCCTGACAAATTAAATGCAGTTTAATACATTGAAATGAGACTCATTAGGAATATTAGGTCCCATCTCTTTTCATAATATGTGAGTGGATTTGGCAAAATCAGGCCCAAGACGAAAGACCAAATTTCAGAAAAATTTTCTACGGAAATTGAGATTTGGTTATAAAATGAAAGATTAGCCATTTTTCTACATTCAGTTAAAATATTTTGCTGGAAAATCGTCTTAGAAAAATTATTTTACTTTGATTTTTGAAAGAGGTATAAAAATTTCATTGTAACAGCTGAGGTTGTTCTAGCACGTTATAGTAGGGGGGAGTTAGTTGATCTAACTACAACACTTTAGAAAACGAAACTATTACAGCTGTAAAATAAATAAACACGAGATCCGACGATAGATTAAATAATACTAAAGTTTAATAACTGTATAGTGAACAATAAATTACTAGGAAGACACCAGCGAAACTAAATATCTACGCCACACAAAAGGAAACTCACTTACTCACCGACCAACCACTCACACAGGTCTATATATATAAACATTCCTACAGAAAGTTCCCGAAATAAACGTTACCTTTGCCCTCGCACAAACTAACCAATCACGCATCAATACGTCATCAGGTTACATCACTCAAGGCCAAATCTGGCGTAAACATTCGTATCCACAACGTTATCGAATATTCGGGAACATACTAATATTTACTGAACGAGTCAAAACACCTGACAACAAGCGAGCGAGGAAAAAAACTACTCACTAGAAAAGAAGGTCAGGTCACGGAGTACAGTACACTCTGGCGGTTGTCAACAATAAAATGAAAAAAGTAGTGGACACATGCTCAGCCACCAGCACAACAACAAAACCGGGGGAGGGCAAGGGGTAGCCCGCAGATGCTACACAACTCCCCAATTTAAGTTGAATATCTTTCAACTCCAAAAACATTATACAGCGTCTGCACTATCGTGAAATAATCTTATAGCACTCCCAATCTCACAAAGGTAGTTGCTAATTCTATTACAATTAATAACAATTTCAGTGTCTTCCCGAATGTCATCACAAATACAATACAATGCAGTGTACTTTGCATCACTAATACCATAACTAATACAATACCGTCATTGCTTCCCAATAGTAAACAGTAGGCCTACTAGTCAAAATAACACAACGCCACCACTGTGGTGAAACAATGGTCAATGATATTATTACAAATCATATAAGGTGAAACGATGGCCCATCGCTTACATAATGCTTCGTGCACGAATCATAGCATATAACTTGTTGTACATAACATGGTTATCTCCAAAATGTATAACTCATACGTACAATGGCAAAAATACCAATACATACCGACCACTGATCAGGGTCTTTCTTCATCATATTAGGTCAAAACAAGTTACAACATTGCAATATAACACAAACACTGCTTGCTCGCAGTCCTCATTTGGGTTACATTTTCCAAAAATTACACCAAGTTCCATTGGTAACTAATATGACATAGCATAAAATCAAAATGTGACTAACACATCATGACTCTCTATGAGCCATCAATTCAATATTCAGTCACAGATGAACTATGTCCCCAATTACAGTACAATACTGCCGTCCTAGAAATTCATCTTGTAGGCAAAAGTATGGGTTACAATGCATTTCACTGATAGTGTACTACTTTAAAATACCCTGCTCAGGAAATCGGCACAGACATTTTCTCTGCCTTTTACGTAGTGAATCCTGAATCGATAAGACTGTAAAAATAAACTCCATCGTAATAACTTTGGACTGTCAAACTTGGCAGAGTTCAAAAACTCTAATGACCGATGGTGAGTTTGGAGCACAAACTCCTTTCCATACAAATACAAAGTAAACTTTTTTACAGCCCAAACAATAGCTAAACATTCGCGCTCTGAGACCGAATATTTTGTCTCACGAGGCAATAGCTTACGACTAGCATATGCCACAGGGTACAACTTTCCCTCGTGTTCCTGCATAAGACTAGCGCCTAATCCGCGATCTGATGCATCAGTTGCTAAGACAAACTCTTTGGAAAAATCTGGCAAACATAACACAGGTTTGGAGATAATGACATTCTTCAAAGAGGTGTACGCTTTCTCCTGCGTTTCATCCCACTGAACTATATTGGGCTGACCCTTTCTAAGTAAATCAGACAATGGTGATGCAATCGCTGAAAAGTTAGGAATAAATTCATGGTAATATCCCACTAATCCTAAGAATGCTTTCACTTCCTTCTTAGTGGTGGGTCTGGGTGCGTCTCGTACCTTACATACATTCTCTTCTAACAGGCCAATCATACCTTCTCCCACTAAGTGTCCAACAAAGTCTACTTCAGACGTTCCAATCAGACACTTCGATGGTCTTGCAGTTAATCCAGCTTGGTCCATCCTCTGCAGTAAGTCCTTGAGAGTCTTCACATGCTCGTCGAATGTCTCTGTATGAATCAGCAGGTCGTCCACATATGCTGTCACATTGTTCATTCCACAGATCAATGGCTTTACGATCCTGTTCAGCGTGGCTCCTGAGTTCATCATCCCAAAAGGCATCCGAATGAATTCATAGTGTTCGCCCATGGTGACGAACGCCGTCTTGGGAATGTCTTGCTCTCGAACTTTCACTTGCCAGTATCCCTTCCTCAGGTCAATCCGAGAGAATAATTTTCCTCTCGAGAGACTCTGAAACACTTCTGATGGCGCTGCTGTCGGATGAGGGTCGAATACTGTGATCTTGTTTAACCTCCTGTAGTCGATGCAGACTCGGTTGGATCCGTCCTTCTTCTTGACGACAACAATAGGTGAAGCATAAGCTGATGAGCTCCTTCGAATGATGCCCAGCCGTTCCATGGTGCTAAGCTCCTCCTTCAATGAGTCGCGCATAGCGTAGGGCACCGGGTATGGTCGTTGATGAACTGGTACTTCTGTCGTCAGGTCGATGCGATGTTCACCCAACTGACAGCATCCAGGGAGATTGGTGAAGACGTGCTGGTAATTCTTCACCACATCGCAGAGTTCTTGACGTTGTTCCGATGTCAGTTGCGTTCCATACTGGACATCTCTGTAGCCTTCATTCTGGTCCCAGCTTCCTAGGTCGGCAAGGTCCTCCGTTGTTCCACCGTTGTCGCCTTCCAGGTCGCAGTCCTCGATGATTGTCATGCCAGCTGACTTCACGGGTTGAGTCTTGTCCATCATGTCGTCCTCTGCCAGTACAGTCTCAGCACTATCACCGCCGCCGTCCTTTATGGCGTTGACATGTTCAGGCGTGGTATCTCTCCTACTGTTGTCCATCCCACACATCTCGGTCACAATAGGTCTCGGTTCCATTGCCACTGCTGCTGCTTTTGACGTCCTTGGAATGTATCTCTTGAGGAGGTTGGCGTGCAAGGTCTTTTCTTTTGCACCCATCTTGACTCTATAGTCGTTAACACCGACAACTGAGACTACCTTATATGGTCCCTTCCATTGGACTAGGAGCTTGTTAGTGTTCGTCGGCAGTAGCACCAACACTTCATCTCCGGGGCGGAACTTCCTCTCTCGCGCCTTCCGGTTGTAGTAGGTCTTCTGTCTACCTTGAGCCTTGGAGAGTTCTTCCGTCGCTAACTTCCATGTATCCTCCAGCCTCTCACGTAGTTCCATGACGTACTGGTAACTGGTCTTCGTTTCCGGCTCCTCTACGTCCTTGGTCCATAGTTGTCGTAAGATGTGCATTGGTCCTCTCACAGTTCTCCCATACAGCAACTCGAATGGGGCAAACTTGGTCGACTCTTGGGGAACTTCACGATATGCGAAGAGCAGCGGGTTGATGTATCTGTGCCACTGCTTGGGTTGCTCTGCGCACAGTCGCCTTAAGGTCTTCTTCAGTGTGCCGTTAAATTGCTCCACCAACCCGTTGCACATAGGGTAGTAGACTGTAGTGGTCGACTGTCGAATTCCCAGTAGTCTATTCGTTTCCTTCATGACATCTGACATAAACTGGGTCCCTTGGTCCGACAAGATCTCTTCGGGCACACCCAAACGGCTGTAGATGTTCACTAAGGCTTCTGCTACCGTTTCTGCGTCGATCTTCTTCAAGGGTGTGGCTCGGGGTAACGAGTAGCGTAGTCTATGTACACCAGGATATACCGATGTCCACCTTCACTTGGGGGGTCGATAGGTCCTACTAAGTCCACGGCCACTCGCCTAAATGGTACGTCCACTACTGGCATACTCTGCAGGTGCACCTTTGGGGTCGCTCCTTTGTTCACCGTCCTCTGGCATATGTCGCATGAGCGGCAATATCTCGCGACGTCACCTTCAATTCCAGGCCAATAAAAATTGCTCATAACTCTGTCTTTGGTTTTCTTCACGCCGAGGTGTCCTCCGACGATCGAGTCGTGGGCTACACTCAGTACATACTCTCTCAGTTTCTCGGGTAGTACCACTTGCCTTATAACCGTCGCCTGTCTCAGGTCCTTGTAGATCCGGTACAGTACTCCTCCATGTTTCTCAAAATGAACAGATTTATTGCCTCTATTAGTTGGGATCTTCTTCTGCTCTAACTTCCTAATGACTTCGTCTTCTTCTTGGAGTCGGATAAGTTCCTCTCTATCCACTCCCGCGTGCCGTTCTGCCCTCGGCACCTTCAGCGACGTAGACCGGTCCTTCCTCTTCTCCTGGGCCCTCGTGGTCACCGCTCCTACCATCACCTCAGTATCAGGGTCGTACGGATCCTTTGCTCCGTCCACGTTCCCGACTACTAGGTCGCAGATGGTCTCCGGGAGACACAGCGCCGTCACTTTGCCCGTCAGGTAAGGCGTCTTCACGTCGATAACGGCTTCCTCCGCCGCTAGCAAGGAGTTATCGATCCTCGCTATAAGTTTCTTCCCACCGGTGAGCTGTCCGTCGTCCACCAGTGCTCGCTGCACCACTACACCTTCACAGCCGGTATCTCTTAGGACATCTACCGCTCGATTTCCAATCAAGCCCTTCATCACTGGTAACTTCAGCTTCTCCACGGTCCTTCCGTCACTGCATCCTCCGCAAGTAACAGGCACCGCTAACTGTAACTTCCCGTCCTTCATTACCGCTTGAACGTTGATGCTGGTGTCAGCCGTCGTCGCATCCTGTCTCGACGACTCGTCCGCCGCTATCACTACGGCCGCCGCCGCCTTGTTCGGCTTGCCTCGTCCCATATCCTTTTTGGGCTGGACACATCCTCCGAACGTGGCCTGGCTTTCCACAAAGGTAACATTTCAACTCACCTTTGTCGTTTAACTTTGCACGACACTCCGTCGCCTTGTGTCCCGGCCTCTGGCACCTATGGCAGACCTGTGGGCTTCTGTCTCCGTTGGGCCTCTGTCGCACTGGCCGGCTCTGCAGTCTGGCGCTCCCGCTGAGCGTCCGGTTCCTCGCTACCAGGTACGCCTCCGCTGAATCTGTAGCGTCTTTGGTTTCCTCTCCCTCACATGGGTTGCAAGGTCTGGTGGGCAGGCATCCATAAATTGCTCTCTGACGAACAGATCTCTCACTCCTTCGTAGGTCTCCTCCGTCTTCGACAGCTTTATCCACCTCTCTAAATAGGTCTTGATCCTGGTCAAAAACATTCCAACATCTTCTCCATCTTCAGGCTTACCTTGTCTGAACATGAGTCTGTATCCGTCCTCTGACAGGTTGTACCTCTTCTGCAACGCTTCCTTGACCTTGTCGTAGTCCTTGGCTTCGTCGATCGGTAGTCTGCAGAAGCACTCCAAAGCTCTCCCGGTCAGCAGGGCAGACAGTGATGTCGTCCAGGTGGATCTGGGCCATTCAGCTGTCTCGGCAAACCTCTCAAACCGCAGCAACCAGCTATCCAGATCGTCCTTCTTGTCCTGAAATGCAGGTAGCTTGGGTCTCTTAGAACTGGCGTGGTCGTCGGTCTTCTGCGCTGAGTCGTTGCCTCCACGTTACTGGCGCATCCTCTCTATCTCCAACTCGTGGTTCATCTTTTCCCTTTCCAGCTGTCGTTCAGCCTCCTTCTCATGAGCCTGTCGTTCAGCCTCCTTCTCCTGTCGTTGAGCCTCCTTCTCATGAGCCTGTCGTTCAGCCTCCTTCTCCTGTCGTTGAGCCTCCAGCTGTCTTTCTCTTTCTAGGCCTTCACGGAGGTAGTCCCGTCTCTCCTGCCCAGTGAGCTCCATAGCGTCCGCTTCCTGGCTAAGCCTTCCAATAACCTCCGACATGTTGTAGATAGCTTGTCGATGATATTCTACAATAAACTATGTAAATAAATCTAGTAATTTTGATCTGGTCCGCTCGAATATAGTCGGATCCCGGACGAGCCCCCAATATGTAACAGCTGAGGTTGTTCTAGCACGTTATAGTAGGGGGGAGTTAGTTGATCTAACTACAACACTTTAGAAAACGAAACTATTACAGCTGTAAAATAAATAAACACGAGATCCGACGATAGATTAAATAATACTAAAGTTTAATAACTGTATAGTGAACAATAAATTACTAGGAAGACACCAGCGAAACTAAATATCTACGCCACACAAAAGGAAACTCACTTACTCACCGACCAACCACTCACACAGGTCTATATATATAAACATTCCTACAGAAAGTTCCCGAAATAAACGTTACCTTTGCCCTCGCACAAACTAACCAATCACGCATCAATACGTCATCAGGTTACATCACTCAAGGCCAAATCTGGCGTAAACATTCGTATCCACAACGTTATCGAATATTCGGGAACATACTAATATTTACTGAACGAGTCAAAACACCTGACAACAAGCGAGCGAGGAAAAAAACTACTCACTAGAAAAGAAGGTCAGGTCACGGAGTACAGTACACTCTGGCGGTTGTCAACAATAAAATGAAAAAAGTAGTGGACACATGCTCAGCCACCAGCACAACAACAAAACCGGGGGAGGGCAAGGGGTAGCCCGCAGATGCTACATTCATCTTCT
The DNA here is from genome assembly GCA_963931925.1 of Onchidella celtica. Classification (NCBI taxonomy): domain Eukaryota; kingdom Metazoa; phylum Mollusca; class Gastropoda; order Systellommatophora; family Onchidiidae; genus Onchidella; species Onchidella celtica. The sequence continues at coordinate 49,108,078 of OZ007567.1, read as the reverse complement.
GTCCAATTTTGCCAGATCGTTTCACATATGCTAGCATTTGACATGTGTATGGATGATTTTAAAAATATATGTGTCTCTGTACGTGTAGGAGCTGAAAATCAGGCAGTGGTTAATCAGTCTGTATGTAATAATCTATTGTTTTGTTTTTCTTTTTCCCTCACCACATTAATAGTGCGAGAAGGCTTGAGTTTAGCTGATGCAGGTCTTTCCAACAATGTGACCTTAATATTGGAGCATGGAAGACCTCCACAAGATTCAGAGGTAAGCCAAGGTTTTTGATATGTGCCCAGCAATAGGGTTTATAAGTTGTTTAAAATATTTTACAGTCAGATTTCATTCTGATTGAATCAGATGAAAACACTAAGAGATTTACTAACATTTAATCAGGTTTTGTGCCTTACTGTTATTTCCTTTGTCACATTAAGGAACTTTTTTACAGTACTCTACTTAGTATATTCTCACTTTCCTTTCATTTTTGATGAGTTGTGCCTTGTTATACAAGACTGATAATGAAAACCTTATTTCCAAGCCCAGATTTATGTGACATTTCAGTCATATGGCTTTGACAACATGCTGTATTCAATTTTCCCTGCCATTGCATTGTTGTTGATGTTGTGATTATCTTATTATAAAAAAAAATAGTGGCGGGAGTAATTCATTGTGCTTCAATTTTGGCTCTATTTTTGGTCGAAGCTACAGCCTAAATGACAGTTTCACCAATTATAAAGTTAATTTTCCTAAGTGTCAACTAATCCAGTCCAATCGCTTTTGTATCGACCGATTGTGTTGATTCAAGTTTCAGGTATGTTTAAATTAACTCACTTGCGACGGATCCGCCAACATTCAGTGGACTGGTCGCTTTACAAACTGGACGGATCCGCCACCCCTTGGCGGACGGTGGTATTTATTTTTGTTCTCTGTCCCTAACCCGCCGAGAGCTGGCAGAACCATCGCCAGCGCTAGTATAGCCATTTGTCTTGTTTTGTGCAAAGTTTCACGGAGATCCCGGTTATACTTTTAGAGTTATGACTGATGAAGGGAAGTCACTCTGAGTGACCCAGACAGTGCATTGAGAGAGGAAACCGTACTCGCAGTGCTGTGCGATGGCTTGTAAAAAATGAAGGCCCAGAACAAATGTTTTTGAACTTTTTGATGAAAGCAGTCCAGATTACGATGTAAGTGGTGATCAAGACCCAGAGAGTTTTTGCTTGGGCCAGACGAAAGTGATGATTCAGATCATGAATTTTCCGAAAAGTCAAAATATGGGTAATTTTTAATAAATCATAAAAAAAAGAAGTTATGAACATACAGTATTTCTGTTTGTTTTATTACATTGTGCATTGTTTTATGTTTATTGTTTCAAAAGAACAAGGCAATTGAACAATTTTGAGCTGCTTGGGGATTTTTTAAAAACACCCTGAAAACGCCAGTCTCCAGCGTATGTAAAGTTTCCAACGGTCCAGTCTCAAGTGAGTTAAAAGTCATAAGAAAGTAAAACACAATGATCTTTGTTTTGGCTCCCTGTAGTAAGCCCACCACACGGGAAATGATGTATTATACGCGTTCAATTCGGTGCGCGCAATTTCCCTACCAGAAATGAGTGAGTAGTGCTCTGATGCGCATGAAATCTGTAGTAAGACGAAAATCTGGGAAGCTTTCCAGACCAAAAGAGAGAGAGATGGAAGGGTGGGTTCACAGGTAAATCCCGGATAATGCCGGGAACTTCATCTGGTTCCACAAAATTTATGTTCATTTACATCACCTTTTTTTTTTTTTTTTCATTCCTGCTGAAACTGTATCCATGCTATGATTGCAGATGACAGTTTGGGTGAACAAAATTGTAAGTGGAAAACTCCTGTCCAAACGAGAGTTCTTAGTTGAAAGGCAGTCGATAGTCCTGGACATGTTGCAAGCTGCCTGTAAAGTTATGGACTGTGACGGTGAGACAGACATTTGTCTTTGCCCTTAACAATGAAATAGTGCATGTTGATGTTGTTTACTCATGTTTGTGTTTCCAATTTGTTCTTGGTGGAGAAGATAATTTTGGATATGACAGTTATTGCAAGATGTGCTAGCCATACTACAGTTAATCGATGTGTTGTGATGTGTTTTGTTGTTCTGATTTTATTTTGAGCAGTCGGTGCATAGGTGAATTTAAATGAAACTGTGAAGTCTTTTCTGACTCATCCATGGCAATGATTTTTTTGTTGTATCCTCTCACAGGTAATCAGTGGTATCTGAGCAAAACTGATGTGTATGGTGATCCTGCTGATCCACTAGATGACAACAATGCAACATTGATGGATTTGTTTATAAATGATGGCGACATTCTTGTTCTGCAACAAGGCACTGTTATAAGAAAGGTAGAAAGTAGAAAGAGCCTTCCACTGTGGTTTGCTACTTGATTTTAATTCAGTGATAATAAAATTTATTATTCATTATTAAATATATATTGTTATTAATAAATATTCAAATATTATTTGAGTTGTGTGTTATGAACTGATGTGAGTTGTGAACTGGTGTGAGTTGTGAACTGTTGTGAGTTGTGAACAGGCTGCGTTACAATTTGCTCTGAGATAGAGAGAGAGAGAGTGAGCGAGACAGGGAGAGAGAAAGCAGCAGTGTAGTGTGTTGAGCGCTTCGCAGGCGCTCCATTCTCCTCTGTGGTTGACATGTTGTTTCTGTAAAGCGCATAGAGCATTTTAAATGGATATGCGCTATATAAATGCTATACATTATTATTATTATATATTTTTAAAAACCACAGAAAAATCTCTGAGGTTCCAGCAGGAGTTAGAACAAAGTTAAAATGTGGCCAAAAAGAAAAAAAAAAAGGAGGTGAGAAAAAATGGCCTATCACACAGCCCTGACTGACACACAACTTTGTCTCTTTTTTTTTCTTCTGATTTTAACTTTGTTTTTTGTTCAGTCATATCTCGTAAGAAGAATAATGCCCATGAATGTGATCCCAAGAAATAGCTGATTTACAGCTCGTTATAGAAATTACCAGGACTGAAAATGGTATGCACAGTATAAGCCACTGAAAAGATTTCATTGTAATTATAATAAATGTTTTAAGGGGGAGGATAAAAGTTTTGTGTCTTTTTCTCAGGATCAAGTGTATTTGAACCTGTGGTTGGCCCCAGATCAACCATGTCAGGTTCAAGTGGACAAAACGGCTGCAGGAGATCTAGCACAGAGACAGGAGCAGGAAGATAAAGTTATGTGTAAGTACAATGGGACATTGCTCAGTTATTTCGGTTTGCTTTTTGATACTTTATAATGTAGGTCTGCTTTTTAAAAGAATGTTAGATATTCAGGGAAATTCAAAACGCCTTTTACTTTTTGCAATAGAGGAAAATGAACAGAGTATTGGCAGGCTTGTTTGTAAACGTACATGTATGGAAGTCTTTTTCCTTATACTTCATGATGTAATCGTTCAAATCTTTTGGCCTGCCCTTTCAGAGGAAGAGTCATCTTGTTGAATTAACAGCCTTGTCATAAATCATACTAGTTATATAAAGCTGTGTTTTCAACCCTCTTATTTTCAGTGGAACTAGCCGCCAAACTTTCTGTCAGTGACTATGTACCCAGTAAAGACTTGAATCCTCTTAATGACAGCCTGTATCCAGAAATGACACAACTTTTTGATAATCCGGTACATGAATGTTTATGTTTTATTCAGATTTTTGTGCTCAGATCTACTGTTACATTATTAGTCATTGTGGCTTTGCTTGTTTATAGACCTTGAAATGGGTGTAAATTATTTAATTTTATGCAAAGCAAACCAATGAGCTGTCATTTTGTCTGTCAAACTTAAGCATGAAAAAAATTGCCAATAATTGTTGCTTATACAGAAATGAAAACAAAGTTTGCAGATGTTTGGGCTAAGAACAAAACTCGCCTATTGCTGAGGTATTTTCTGTATAAGCTGAGTAGTTTTTATCGTTTTTGTTGGTGCTGTTTCCCATTTCAAATTTTGCAAAATTTAAAAGTCACAAGTGAATCAAGTTTTTAATGTTTTTGTTGATGCTGCTTTCCGTTTCAAAGTTTGCAAAATTTAGGAGTAATTCGGCTTGATGCATATTTATTCTGTAATGTTTTGTACATTGCTAACTGTGAATTGGTGTTTTATCTGCATCAGCTTGTGATATCCAAGAGCATGAATGTGGAAGAACTGAAGCAGGCATTGATGGGCACAGAAAGATTTCAGACGCTTAGGATTCCCACTTCCAACTTTATGAGACTAAGATTGGTTGAAGGGTCTCGCATGAGGGGGGTTATAAGAAATAACTCCCAAGTTTTCAGGTAAGTCTCAAAGTCATGGCACATGCACTTTTACAGTCATGGATAATCAAGTCTGAATGTTTATCTGAAGTCAGATTGCAAATCAGTCCAGTGGACAACTGATGATTATTGGTAATTGCTCACAGTGATTACAGGCGTTTATAGGGATGAAATTCTTAATGCGAATATCCTCTATATCACAACCAAGCATGTTTTTTTCATGATGCAGGTGAATTTCGGTCGCTTCAAATCTGTTGTGTTTTGATGCCATTTTGCTCTTCAGTGCTTCACAGAAAGCTGTTTACAGCATTTCAAGTTTAGAAAATTTTGTGTTCTGCATTTGCATCTCTGATAATGTGGGGTGATACTTTTAACTGTTTCTTCAGGAGTTTCTGGTTGATAATATGGTTGATCAGCGAGAGTGAATGAAACAGAAGTCTAAAAAATTCACTTTTATTAAAATAAAAAAGTATGAGTTGGATATTTTGATGAAAAGCCTTGGAATTTATTAAGCAGTGGATTTGGCAGCAAATGATAAAACAGTGAGATAAGTAGTTTTTCCATGTTTCACAATAAAATCTCTGCTTTATGTTCACAGACATGCCAATTCTAAAGAGCCTGTGACTGTTGCAGTGCAAATTCTCAACTCAGAAGAGAATCTGGGGTAGGTAAGGGTAGGTTAATCCCTACAATATAACTGTGTGTGTAGGTGTTCCTGTTTAATTGAAAAAAGTGAATCCTAAAGTTTTTTTTTCCTAGGTAAATTTCATATTGTTCCTTTTTGTAATGGCCAGTGCTAATTTTTATAACAGTTAGTTGTATCTTAAGAGGGAGAAACTATTGCACATTACAAAGAACAATACTGGCTGGCTGTTAAATGTGCTTCGTATACTTAACTGAATCTCGATATTTTGTCATGATCATTTATGAACTTGTTAAAAACAATAATAGGCTTCTGAACAAAAAGTTTTAGTGCAGTCAGTGTGGCTCACTTTTTCAGTAAAGCTTTTGTCTTTCTCCAGAGTACATGAAATGCTGTTGATGCTGGCTCAAAAGATTGGAGGCATCCGTATGTATATGCCACCTCGACAATTTCTGTGGAACACATCAGGTGGGGTGGGAGCTGGAGATTTGAAGAAAGCCATCGCCACACGTCTAGCTCTACCATTACATGATGTGTTGATTGCAAAGTACTTTCATGATACCTGCAACTGGACAGTTTTAAGGGATCAGCCGCAGGTATAGAGCACAAAATACTTTGTGAAAGCCTGAAATCTAGTTTCTGCACTATTTCAGAGATAATATTGCCATGTTCTGTTTGAAAAAGAAAAGTAGCAAAACAGTACATTATATTGTTGTCAGTAGACACTGCAGTTGCCACATCAAGAGAAGCTTAAATTTTTGGGTCAGTGTAAGAGAATGATTATTAACCCTCACCCTGCGCGGGGCGGCAATTGTCGGTATTGACTAGCAAGCGTTCACGCCTCACGGGCGGCAAATGTCGGCAAGGTTAAGCTGACCGCGCCATGCGCAAGCCGTATTTTCATGCCTCGGGTCACTGACCTTTTTGAGACGTAACCACCATGTTATTGTTCACTGTATCTCTTCTAAATCAAAGGCATTATGACATGGACATGTTAACCAGTGAACCACTGGTCGGAATCACAAAGTCTAAGCTTTCAAAGGCTCTCCCCACACTTTCAAAAGATGTAACATTGACATGCGAACTGTTGCTCAACAAATTTGCAATATTATCTCATTTTCTCACAAGCTGACCACCAACTGGAGTTGTCTGTATCTAAGAACCAATCAGAAACAAGCTCTGAAATAATCTTTGCCCCAAATGCCCACATTGGTTTATTAGTATGTGTCAATCAGGATGAAACCATTTGTGTAGGGCTTGGGAGGGCGTAGCTAGTTATTATGCTTCGTTCTCATGAAAACTACAGCTGTCAGTTTGGAATCATAAGTCAGATCATTGGTTAGAGACTGACAAACTAAGGTTTTGCTGGTTAATTCATTATCATGGCATAGCAGCGAATGTTTTCATACCGATCAATAAAAACCAAACCATGTGGACAGCGTATGTGGTCATCGTCTAGCGGCTCGGGTCAGTGACCCCAGATAAGATTCTCCGTGAGTAAGGTCACTGACCGGGCAGCGGGCTTTATGGGTAGCGCGCGGGGTGAGTGTTAATGAAAATACCTTTGATTTTGTCTTGAATTTTGTTTAGACTATCAATTGCATTAGTCTTGTGTTATGTTGTATATAGAGTTAGAAAAATTCAAAGACAATGCTCTCCAGGTGCTGAGAAGTGTATATATTCTGTTTGTCGGAAGTGCTGCTGTGTGTGTAGGTTGCATTTAAACAGCAAACTTGCCAAATGTCCTGGATTTTACACAAATGCCCTGTATTTGGGTTGTCAGATGGACATTAGAAATAACTTTTTTTTTAAAAGAAATTTTTGCCAGGCTTGAGAATAGAGACCAGTCCAAGAAGTACAAAACATTATGCACATTAGGCGCTCCATTCTGCTCTATGGTTGACATGTTGCCTCTATAAAGCGCATAGAGTATTTTAAATGGATATGCGCTGTATAAATGCCATCCATTATTATTATTATTATTATTATACTGTTTGTAATTAAAACAGTAATATACATAGATTACGTCATGAAATCAGTGAAGTGTGCTCCAGTGTTTTTGTATTTGTGTCATTCTCCATTGCATCTTTGGAAATTGTAGCTAATTGACAGTATCAGTTTGCCTTTACAGGGCATAGGTTTAAGTACCTCTCCAATATTACATTGTGAAATTCAAGTCGTCAGTTGCCAAGTCTGAGACAGGGATTTGTCAGTGGTTCTCAAACATCGGGTTTATATCTTGACCAGTTAGTTCACATACACTTATTCCACCAGAATTTTCGTAGTGTTTTAGAATCTCATATCAGTCATCAGCTCCTTTTTATCAGTTCTTCCTGTTTAAGATGGAATGTATGTATCGTTTTCATGCACTGTTTTCCATTTGCCCATCAGAAAGTACCAAAGAACAAAGGCAAGAAGAAATCTGGTGGGCACAAAACCAATGTCCGTCAAGCTCCGTACCATGTACAGGATGGGGATCTTATTGGTGTGAAGGTGTGTCCAGGGAGAATACAACAGCATTTTTTATCTATAAATATGTGGAGAATTTGCATTCTTTCTTCTGTGATCAACAGAGTAGGCTGCAGGCTGGTTGGAAATTGTGATGGGAGCATCATTCATTTGTTGAAACCATTTTTTTTGGTCAATGACATCTGCAGGAATGCATATTTTCCAGAAGAATCAGTTCTCATTGGTTGTTTACAGCTAGCTGATACACAAATAAACAGATGAAGATTACTTGTTTAACATATTAGATACTGACTGGTTGTTATTTACGCTATGACTTGAGTACTTGCCATCTGTTATGGTGGTATTAGACTTACAGTTACATGTACGGTTGGAATGTTTAGAGCTGTAAAACTGCCAGGTCTTCAGTTTGAGTTGGAGTGTGGAATAATTTGATAAAAGCAATCATGATTTGAATAGTAGAAAGTGCAGCATTTAGATAAACTGTTTTACCCTTATGGTGATGCTCCATTTAAATTGTGGGGCTAAGGCTGATGTCTTCAAAGACATACAATATCTTTGACATTGTGATGCCCTGTTAGGAATCTTATCAGTCAGCAGATATAAGTAGTGTAGGATGGACAGATAAACATTAAGAGTACCACTTGAGTAAGCTGTCATCATTTTATAAAATTTTTTTTGTTCTCAGTTACTGTCTGCGGATAAAGGTGTATACGATGCTGATGACTTTTCTACACAAGAGGACATAGAGAAAAGACAGCTCATGCTGCAAATTGCAGAGGAAAAGAAGAGAATGTAAGTATTTTATCAATACCATTTCTCTCCCACATTTTCACCAGTGCGGTAAATTTCAATATGTACATAAGAAAGTCAAGATTTTATTTGAAAGGTTCTTCTTTTGAATAGTCATAAACTTTGAAAGTTAATCAGCTTTCTAGAAACAACCATTTACTTGACAGTTAAATTTTGCAATATTCTTGTTTTAAAATGAGTGAATCTGTTGTTTTAACTATGATTTGCCTCTCAATTTCTTCACATGTGGAAGTTTAATCACTGGTTATTTTATTGTCATATTGAGGGCCAAGTGGTAAATTATCATAACTCAGCTTTTACAAATTTTTCAAGAGGAGCTAAAACCTGAATTAGACATAATAGTTAACCCTCGTCCCACGTTGAGTGAACTCGTCCACATAACGCCCCGTGCGGGGATAGCCAGCGGCCAGTCAGCCGATCGTTCGCGTGTTGCCGATAACCTCGGCGGTCGGGTCAATCGGGTCCTTGTGAACACATGTATTGCGTATACTTCAGGACGCAATAACAACAATAGTGGTGGATAAATCGTAAGTGACCCCTATGATATTTGGATAAAGTACTTGTGATGATATGCAGTAGGTTTTATTGTAAAATGGAAGGCCCAAATCAAGACTTTTCTGCATTTATATGCCGTTTAACACACGTTTTATTATTTTCCCAAGACCCCTGCGCTTTTTCTGTCCCTAAGAACAAATTATTTTTTAAGCCATTCGCTTAATTTACTAACCATATGTATCGTGACATTGCCTTCTCCCTCCTCTACTATGTAAAGCTTCCACGTACCGTACTAATACTATGATGTTAGTTTTAGCGAGAGATTTGATTTCCAGTTCCAGGTCGTAGAGCACATACATGTACTGAAAAGCGGTTTAACCAAAGGAACACAATATCTCTCTAATTACCACATCAAATAAAGACAACGACCAACAACAAAGTCGATCATTTTCTCCCAGTTTTCCCTGATGAAAAACCTACTGACAGACGCCCTTATGCAGTATGCCCTAGTATTACATCGGAATTCATAATTACAGACGTAGAACGGCGTCTCAAATACGCACATGGCCCCTTTCTTCTCATTTCACATGTAGACGACAACCAGCATCAAAGTAAAAGTTTCCCCAAGATTTTCCACAGTTCAAACTTCAGGCTGTCAGTACTATTACACGAGTATGACGAATAGTTGCGAATAATAATCATAATAATAATAATAGTTCGTCCATCAGGTATGATGATGACCTTAACAACACCAGAGGAATAAAGAACAGAAATTGTTGAGAATTTCAACACATGGACAATAAAGAGAACTAAAGGACACAGAGGACAGAATGGAAAGACTGTTCTTTCATGACTTATGGCTTCTCATGTGACTGATAAGTCCTATTTTTGCCCTGCAGACCCTTCCGCATAAATGACAAGAGTGCTCCGTTGGTTCAGTACCACTGGGCCTTTTCTTGCGCCGTTCTCTTTTTTTGATAGCCTGCTGGACTCTGTCAGCTTCCCATGCTTTGCTGCCTCTGGTAAGGGCCGCCCTCCAATTTGCACGATCAAGCGAGAGCTTTTCCCACTCACTCACATCAATGGCAAAGGCCTTCAGTGATTGCTTGAGAGTGTCTTTGTAACGTCTCTTTGGGGCCCCAACATTCCTCGTTCCATTGGAGAGCTCAGAGAAGAAGATTTGCTTAGGGAGTCTGGAGTCGGGCATTCTGACAACATGTCCTGCCCAACGTAGCTGAATTTTTTTCAGGTGGCAGAAGATGCTCAATTCCTTGGCACGATTGAGGACCTCAGTGTCTGGAATTTTATCCTGCCATTTGATCCTTAGGATCTTTCTAAGGCAGGCCAGATGAAAGTGATTTAGCTTTCTGGCATGCGATTGGTACACTGTCCAGGTTTCAGCCCCATAGAGTAGGGTGGGAAGAACCACAGCATTGTACACTTTCAGCTTAGTGTCTGTGCGAATGCCGGCAACATCCCATACTCTCTTTCGAAGCCTGCCAAATGCAGAGCTGGCTTTGCTGATTCTTGAGAGAATTTCAGTATCAACACGAGCCGCGGAAGACAGTGTACTGCCAAGATAGGTGAAGTTCTCCGACACCTTCAGAAGACTGTCATGGACTTTGATATTTGGGGTCACAGGATACTTGTCGTCTGGAGTAGGCTGATGGAGCACTTCCGTCTTCTTTGTGCTTATTGTGAGGCCAAAGTTGTCACAGGCACTAAAGAACTTATCAACACAGTTTTGCATGCTATCCTCATCGTGTGCCAGAAGTGCACAATCATCAGCAAATAGTAGGTCACAGACTTGAGTACTTTTGGTTTTGGTTTTTGCCTGAAGTCTCCTGAGGTTGAATAGACTGCCATCAGTTCGGTACTTGATGCTTACCCCTTGAGGAGGAGAGCTAAAGGCTTCTTGTAGCATTGCAGAGAACATGATGCTGAACAGAGTTGGGGCTAAGACACAACCCTGTTTTACCCCATTTGTGACAGCAAAGGGCTCTGAAACACTGCCGCTGCTTTTGACTGCAGCTTGCATGCCATCATGAAACTGGCGCACTATTGTGATGAATTCGGGTGGACACCCAAACTTCGCCAAGATTTTCCAGAGGCCTTCACGACACACTGTGTCAAATGCTTTTGTGAGGTCAACAAATGTGATATACAGCGCTTTATTTTGTTCCATGCATTTTTCCTGAATCTGTCTGGCAGCAAAAATCATATCCGCCGTTCCCCTCTCTTTACGAAAGCCACATTGGCTCTCGGGAAGCAAGTCATTTGACGAGAGGTGATCAAGAAGGCGATTCAGAAGCATTCTTGCCAATATTTTGCCAGCAATTGAAAGTAGAGAGATTCCCCGATGGTTGTCACAGACTTGGCTGTCCCCGTTGTTTTTGTACAGATGGATGATTGAAGCATCTTTGAAGTCCTGTGGCAGCTTCCCTGCTTTCAACATATGATTGAACAACTCGGTCAACCTTTCAATAAGCTTTTCTCCACCGAAGGCATACACCTCAGCAGGAATTGAATCCACGCCTGGTGATTTGTTAAAGGACATCTGATTTGTGGCAGTTCGGGTCTCATTTGCTGTGAATGGCTTGGCAAGAGCTGCATTTATAGGAGTCTGAGGGAGGCGGTCAATGGACTCAGTATTTATATTTGATGGCCGATTTAGCACACCTCCGAAATGTTCTGCCCAACGCTGAATTATGGCATTCAATTCAACAATGCGTGTTGAACCATCTGACGCAAGAAGTGGCGTAGTGCCAGAGCGGGATGGTCCAAACACAGCTCGGAGGCTCTCAAAGAACTTTCTAGTGTTGTTTGTGTCGGCATATTTCTGAGTTTCTCTTACTCGCTCTTCAAGCCAGTCATTTTTCATTTTCCTCAGCTTCTTCTGGAGTACACCCTTACATGCACGCAGTGCATCAGCTTTTGCTGTGGAAGAGGGGTCACTGCAGTGAGCTTGGATGAGACTATTTTTTTCTTTGATAAGCACTTTGATTTCATTATCATTATCATTGAACCAGTCCTGGTGCTTGCGGACAGGAAAACCAACTGTGCTGCTGGCGCAAGAGTGTACAGTCGTATTTAGGTCAGTCCAGCTCTGTTCAATGTTCTCAGGGTCAAAAGTCACGCAATCCAATTTTGAGGAGAGTTCTGATGAGAGCTCGCTCTGTTTCTCAGCTGAGCAGAGTTTTGAAACATTTAGGCATTTAGGTGGCGCTTTCCCTTGAGGGCGTCTATTGCGCCTCAATGTTAGTCTGAGCTTGCAAACAATGAGTCTGTGGTCAGTTCCACACTCGGCACCACACATCGCCTTTGTTACAAGGACATCCTTTCTGTCAGTCTTCCTCACAATGACATAGTCTATGAGATGCCAATGCTTTGAGCGGGGATGCATCCATGACGTTCTGTTTCTCACGGGGAGACTAAAATTTGTGTTGGTAATGAACAGGCCAAATTCAGCGCACAAAGTAAGTAAGCGCAAACCATTGTTATTGCATGAACCAACTCCATGAGGGCCCAAAACATTTGGCCACGCTGAGATTTCGGAGCCAACCCTAGCATTGAAGTCCCCCAAGAGATTCAGCTTATCAGCTGCCGGGACAGAGCATATGACAGATTCTAGATCAGAATAGAACTTGTCTTTGGCTTCATCTGGGTTTGTCATGGTGGGCGCATATGCGCTAATGAGGGTGGCTGACTGGCTTTTCCCAACTGGGATCCTGAGTGTCATTAGCCTGTCATTTATTTCAATTGGCATGGACTGCAAGTTTCTGACAAGGTCATTTTTAATTGCAAACCCAACACCATGCTGTCTCGGTTCGTCTGCACCCTTGCCTTTCCAGAAGAAGGTGTATCCACCACTGAGCTCTTTGAGTTGGCCACTATCAGGGAGTCTGGTCTCACTGAGTGCCACTATGTCCAGGTTGTACCTGCTGAGCTCAATGGCAATAAGTGCAGTGCGTCTTTCCGGGTTGTTTGAGTTGTCCTGTAGTGTGCGTATATTCCAGGCTCCTAGCCTGAGTAAGCTGAATTTCTTTTTGTTTCGACCGCAAAAAGGGATCCCCACTGGTCGCGGTATACCAGTCAGGGTGATGTGAAGTGGACTTTCTTTAGGGCACCTTTTCTAGCCCCTTCCTCAGTTGAGGTGAGCAGTGCTATCCTTAAATAAGGCTGCTCAGCTACTGTGGGTGCTGCCTCCCCACGCCTCCACTTCAATCGACGATGAAGCGACCATAGCCCACAGCCACCAACGTGTAGGTCTGTGCTAACAGCTTCCAGTCTATCCAAACCTGCTGCCACCGCACTCGCCCATCGCCGTTGGAATTTTGAGAGGAAAGAAGACGAGACAAAGATGAAAGAAGACGAGGTGAGTGTTAAGACTGGCGCAAAGAATTTGTTTTTAGTGAGAAAGAGCTGCGCAAACATCAGACTCACTCTCTCGCCTGGACACAACTTATCCAATTGGCAAGACAGGGTCAAGACGACTGGAAATGTATCCAGGTGCAGGAGGATGCCAGAGGGACAGTCATATTGCCTGACCGGCTGCCTGTAGGCTACTCCACAGCCTCGCAGTCCCAACTGACTAGGGTGAAAGACCCAAACCAAAGAACACCAATACTGGTGGATGCTCTGTGTCACGATATCCAGGCCAGAGTGATGGTATATTGCCATCTGCCCTATCAATCAACCACTGGCCTGCTGCCGCCAGCTTTGAAGCTGCGTCCGGGAAGTTTGCTCAATTCTTCGTCTGTGATTTAAGCAAACAAGCCTATGACCACACCGCTAGCGGGAGCCAATATGAAGGACTCAAGTACTGAGGGTCACATTGTGCCCTAGCATGTGGCCGTTGGGTTAGATGAAACCTCCTCCGCCCTGGCCGTTTGCACCGACAGGTGCACACCCACTGATACCATAGTTGCGAATAGTTGCATCGTAATAAACGTAATCGGACGATACCATTTTGTTAGATATAGTAGGGGTGACAGGATAGATAAACACTCGAAAATAGTGTGGAAAAAAACAAAACAACGACAGCCTTGGCAACTGAATAATCAAAGCGCGAGGCGCACCGTTGCTATTAAAAAATGTGGCCTCCCGCAGGACCTGCGGTTAAGCGTGTCGGACAAAATAATGGCCTCGCGTGTTGCGCGGGGAGGCCAATATAGTGGCCTCCCTCAGGACTAGGGTTAAGATATTTATTAAAAAGTTATTTAACTTTCGTTTCCAGAATTTAATCCCCAATTTAAAACTGGGCTGTCATGGGCTGTGCACATTATATGTCAAATATCTCAATTTTTTTAAAGAGTGGAGTTGTGATAGTTTGTCGTCCGGCACTTGACATGTGCAAAACAAGACCAGAGATGCCACCCATTCTGATTTTTCTTGAAAAATGGGCGTGATTCTGATTAGCAAGGCCGGCATTCCGATTTTTTGTTACTTCCAACAGTCGGCTTTTTTTCCGTTTTCATTTTTCCGAGTTCTAGTTTTTAATTATCACTTTTACACAGTGTGCCGAATCGGAATATTGCGATCATTTTATGAATAAACCGGAAGTTAGTTCTACTTTCTTATCACTTGTTTTGCACCGATCGGGAATTTGATCACTTGCTACAAGAGTTGTATACATTCTTTTTACCGTTCAGCGTGGCGGCGATTCCGAAACTAATTGCATAGATCAGTCTGTTCACCCTCACTTAAGTCTAAGTGTTATATTTGGTTCCGACTGTTACAGAAGGAGGAATCAGTTCTAAACCTAGTAGATGTATTCTCTTCCTTCAAACTTAAGCTTAGCTAGACATCGCCCAAGTCTAGATCTAAGTGATATATTTGGCAGTGACAATGACGGATGCAGGAATGAGACCTAGCAAGATCTATGGGTAGACATATTAAGACTAAAGTAATTTATTTGGCAGCGATTGTTACGGAAGGATGAGTCAATTTTAGTCTTGCCTTGACCTGGATTCCCTAAATCCAAGCCATGAGCATGGAGAAGGTTGACGTTGCATGGGCACAAGCTGCCAAATTAAAACATGAGATTGGGAGTGGGAAAAAAATCCTCAGCACAGAACGGGCAAAAATTATGCATGGCATTTGTGCATTTTAGCACTCAAATCCCAATATGTCAAGGCAGCTCTTGTCTGACATAACTGTAGGAAAAGCACAGCTCCAGAGCAAAGACAAGTTTGTCACAGTGCTTTTCTGGAGAGGATTCTTTTTCAGTTTTGACCAAGATCAAGACAAAGGGTGGATAATAAGAGATGGTTGAAATGAACTGTAAGGAGTGTAAGTTTTCAAGATGATTTTCAACTTAATCCTTTGTGACCAACAAAAAAGACAAAACATAAAAATATAAGTTTTGAACTGGTATCATTTAATTTTTATCGTCCTTCGCACCGATTTAGTTTTTTTTCCCCCAGATTCAGATTTTTGGGGCACCCTGATTCAGATTTCATAGTTGCCAACCAGTGCGTAAAATACATACAACGGCATCCACGGGACCACTGCAAAACTGCCGTTCTAAGTGGGGTGCTGTTATAGGCAAGGTCAAAGGGAAAGCACTCATATAAATACACAGGGCTTGTCCCGAAAGCAAGGAAATTTCACTGTCTCTACAGATCTGAGCCTTCTTTTTTACACCTTCTCCACCTCTTCAATTAATTTTGCCTTCATTTTAAGAGAAAAGCATTTTCAGTTTCTCTTATTTGTTCAACATTTTTTTTTTGTTGAAAGTTGTTTTTTTTCCCCCATCAGACAAGACTTTTTAAATGGCGATTTTCCTTAGCTGAGTCTTTTTCCCCTAATGATACTACTACTGCATGCATAATAATGCTCACGAGGACGCAACAGTGGTCCTATCTGGCCTCCACAAGTGCCGTCTATGATCTTTCTTTCCATATTCCGAAAAAACCTGATTTTCTTTTTTTTTTAAATCAAAAATGAGCGTCTCCAATAGAGCAATGGACGATTAGACATCTGACCCAGGTAAGCAGACGTCTCCACACCACCTTCACTCCCCCGCTCGAGCTGGGTTATGCCACATTTCACGTAAGATCGCCGGTGGACACCAACGGGGATGCACGCTATGTCCGTTTTTCACACCTTGATGCTTACGCTATGTCGGCTTTTACACCTTTCGCTATGTCGGGAAGATTTTGTAACGCTATGTCGGGTTTTGAATCAGTGAAATACGAATACTAAGATAATTTACTGGTTCTCACGTGTTCGATTACGTCCAGTGTAGTTGGACGCCAAAGTTGCTAATGTGCATTCCTCCTATTTGCCAGTCTGATGCAATCTGTTTGCCCCTTACTCACCGCGGGGTGGTGGGAAGACAGTCGAGTAAGATTATATTTAATCTATGCAATTATAATACTGTCTAATTAAAACTTTGTCCGGAAATTAAAAGCTGATAACAAATAGTTGTCACTTGCTCCGTCTATTTATATGCATGGAGGCAGATTTTTGAAAGCTGGAAATCTGCTCAGAATTGTAGAATTCCGCCAATTTTCTCATGACATCTAATTTGTTGTTTGTTTTTGTCTTCACTTGTGCCGGTCCTTTCAAAGCTCCGTTGACTTTTACATTGGTCATTGTCTGTTCTTCTTCTATTGCATGCATAAATTCAAAAACGTTTGGTGTGGGTGATAGAATTTGTGGGAAAACCAGGCGTGAAAGCTTTCACATGCGTTGGTGGTTCTCCCCCCTGGGTCTTCAAAATTTAAATTTAGATTGTGTTGGGCTATTACATTTCAGTATCGATATACTCGATACTTACTTTACTAAAGTGTTCTAATGTCGATTACAAATTGACCATTTTGTAGCCCGACATATATCGTAAGGCCAAATACCGACATAGCGTTAGCGTTTTTACGTAATACCGACGTAGTGTAATGTCCCCTTTTTACGTAATACCGACGTAGTGTAATGTCCCCGACACCAAAGCCAGCAGACCGACACTTTCCTTGACCTGCCGGCGCCGACCAGTCTCGAAACTGTTCTCCGCGAAAAAGATTGAATGTGCATTGTGTGGCCGCGCGGGTCCCCTCTGCGTTAGATCCTACCCAACCCTCCCTACCCCCAACCGAGTGGGCACTGCCTCACGCTCTTCAAAGAGAAATACGTACACTGTATCAGCCAAGCGGCTTTATGAAAAAGCTCAAACAGTAATTGTCGTGTGATCGGCAAAACTTGACTTAATTTTTTTTTTGTTCTTTCCCAGAAACGGGGAGATTTCAAAGGACCACGGGGTGGGCGGGGTTTTACCATTAAAAAAGGGAAGACTCCAAGCAAAACGGGGAGACTTGTGAGGTCTGTTGTTGCCATCACTATCACAGTGTCGTTTCTTCTCAAAAAGTAAATGATGCTTTCACTCGAAAGGTAGCATAGCAAGTGGCATAGATCTACCCAAGACCCACTATACCAAGACGGTGCAATCGATCGTTAAATACAAAGGCGAAGAGTTCCACCGCGTGCGTTGTCTGCTAGACTGACCCAGCGCGTATGGTGTGCCCAGTCATGGCTCGGTTAGCAAAGATTTAATGGTGGCATGAAGTAAACAGTTATATTTTCTTTATGTCCCATTGGATGAGATGAGGTTAATAGACTACCAAGAACTGTACAATAGAGCATCTATTCAAAGAATTAATTTAATGATTAAAGCAAATAAATTGGTATAAACTAGAAATTTTGAATGGAGTTCCTACATACATAAAACCAAAGGGGAACTGTACAGGTACATCTAATCTTATGAAAAAGTGTAGGGATAACCAGGGTAGCAGAACAAGAGGAATGAAGTAGGAAAAGAGACCAGATGGGCCATTATTTAAATGATTAAAGCAAATAAATGGGTATAAAACTCAAACTTTGAATGAAGTTCTCACATACATCAGACCAGATAGGAAATTTACATCTTCTAATTGATGAAAAAGCGTAGAGATAACCAGGGTAGCAGAAAAGGGGTAATGAAGTAGGAAAAGTGACCAGATGGGTGATTAAAAAAATCAACAAAAACTCAACAAAAATCCAGCTGCAGTTAACGTTCAAAAAGTGTTACTCATGTTGCAGCTTCTTCAGTTTTCCAACTTTCTTTCCTGAAATTTTCTGTTTTGGGGCACTGTTTCTGATTGAATTTCTATTGCTTGAAGAATAATAAGGAAAAAGGAAAGAAAGCAACAAATAAACAAACAACAACAAAACACTTCCTTTAATAGAAATTCGGGATGATCAAGTGGAAAAGTTCATTCACATAATTATTGCTTGTACGTATGGGATTCCTTAGCTTTGAGAAAGTTTATCAGTATTTGATCCATGACGTTTTACGGCCTCCTCAAACAAACAAAAGTACACGTATGCCGAAAGTTGAATTAGCAATTAGACTTTTAAGCCCCTCCTCTTCACAAACACAAACACACAACTGATGATTTCCATAGCACATATGCATTAGTCCAACACAACAATATTGGGACTGTATGAGGAGTGCAAAGGTGTATGTCTGAAGTCCAAGTTACTGTAATAGACAAACTTCAAGTCGGCAAATTGCCTTGCAAAGTGTTAATTTTGATTCTTCACAAAGGAGCACTGGTCTCCTCGATTAACACATACCGGTACGACGTGCCTGTGTTTACGATTGTACGCGCCGGACTATTTTTAGAAACTCCTGGCCAGCGGACGGAAGTGCTTGAATTGCACCGTCTTGGTATAGTGAGTCTTGGGATCTACACACCAAACGCGCGCAGAATGACCACTCCTTTTCTTTAAACTTTTACTTTTAGATTTACACACACGTTGCCAACCTCGCGGGTCCGGTTTACCTGATTGGCCATACGTTCACACAAAGGACTGACCACGTGCGACTAGTCTTGCGTCATCGGCCATCTCTGCGGTGTGTGCCCATTCCATTACCCTACCTCCCACAGTTACACAGTCTCGCATCTGTTCACACAAAGCAGCTGGTCATAACACGATCACTCAACCCCCCCCCCCCCACATTCCCTCTCTGCACATCTCCCAATAGATCCCACAGCGGCGCAATATTTTGCTCAATGTATTCCCTGCCACCGGAACGAAAAATGCCGTTGTATCAGAGGCGTGCTTTATGTGCCGCCGTTGTAAGCAAGTTTTTTTTTTACTGACGAGAAGAGTGTACGAAATGGGGATTTTAATTTATGCCGTTGTAACCAAGGTCCCGTTCAATTCGAGGCCGTTATACTTGGGGTCTACTGTATTTATTACGTTTTTTGGGTTCCAGTACGTAAATGTTTTTGTGGTGAAAAGTACGTATTCGAAGAATTTCTCCATTTATGCGACAAAAACAGTACAGAGGACAAAACAAAACCGTAACTTTTGTATAGGCCTACCGCTAATAACGCTGGACCTAGGGATTCAACATCGCAACCGTAAACTCAGCTCTACCCTACCGTATGCTGCCGTACTGCGTATGCCCGAACTTGCGTTAACTTTCGTTCCCCCGCCGCGACCCCGCTCAACCAGGCATTAGTAATGTTGCATAACAAGTTATCACGGCATGCACCTTCGCCTGTGTCCGCGCGCTTCGGCCGTTCATACGAGCTCGAGTACGTAAGCACGTGTAGGTCACACATTATTGTATCGTAAACGATGGCGGTCAGTGAGTAAGAGCAGTGGACACATTTTGTGAAGGGTTTTCATTTTATTTCGGTTTTTTTGTTTTTTTTCAATTTTACATAGCTTACATCTTTGGCGGTGGTAACTCCCGGTAGATCTAATCTAGGTCTGCAGTCTTTTAGAGTCTTTGAACGTAATTGGCGATCACGGATAAACTATGCCTAGGCTAAGGCGTACACGTGTGTCGGCGACGTTAGAAATCGAAATCGAGAGCCCGTGAGCTGGTAAAACACTAAAAAAAATGTTCCAGAACTAGATCTGTTAGAACAATATGGACATGGCTTCGCTTGTGAACTGGCTTCAGTTCTAGATTTACTAAGTACATCTGTCATCTTTTATGCCTAACATGATTTGCGATAATGGATGGATTTATTTTATTTTTAATCAGAAGTCTTTTCTATCCAACTCATGAGTCATGAAGCCGTGAGTCGACATTTAGTGCAAAATATTGTGAAGAATCCCCTTTGCATTATCATCGAACTTGTCCAATAAATGCATTGTGAGTCATAAGTCATGTTGTCGTGATTTCCAATTTCACCAGTTTCACAGTCACATGGAGGCAAGTCTGACATTGTTCAATACTGCCAGAACAAATTAGTATGAAAGAGTTATGCAATTCTGAGGACAGCTCATGTCATAATTAATAGTCAGTTCTTTCTTTAGAAACAGAAACAGTGGTGATAACAATACATGTATTAGCATTTGAAGAGGATGTTTGCCTTCTTAAAATCTTATGCTGTATATATTACATTAGAAATATCATAAAAACCACAGAAAAACTGTGGGGTCGCAGCAGGGCTATAAGCAAAGTCAAAATTGGGCAAAAAGAAAAGGTTGTATGTTGCGAAGCCCCGCGTGAGAAATAAAACCCAAACAGTACAAAGCAAACTAAAGAGAAGACAGAAAATGCATAGATTTTCGGCTTTCGCCTTTGTCAAGTGAAAAAAAACAAAAAAACGAACAATAAAAGACTTCAACAGGAACGAAGTGAAACAGTTTACTTAGCTGCGAGGTCTTGCTTCTTTAGCAGCACCAAAGCACGTCCGTCCAGATTCTAAGTAAAGGGAATAATATTCCATAATGTGACAAAGTGAAATGATGATTTTTCAGGGGGGGGGGAGGGGGGTTCGTCCGATATAAGGAGTGTTTTGGGGTTTTTGAAAGTTGGCAGCTATGAGATTTTTTTTTTTGTAGGGTGGCATCTCTGCAAGACAGTATCATTTGTTGAGGTATTAATTTCCAGGTAACATGTGGTTCAGTTATAAACTTTGATCAATGTATCTTTTTCTTTTGTTACAGTCGTGAAGAAAAGAAAAAACTCCAGTCATTTGATGGGTTTTTGCCCATTCGTCGTCCGGAAGTTCCTCTCACCATCAAAGTGGACAAATTTTCATAACATTGATCATTGGCATCAGGTTGTGACCTCTTTCATATTCATTCCCCTGCAGTTCGATTTTTAAGTGAATTCTATGTAGCTCTTTGTATCTGAAGTAAAACCAGCGAATGGCTGATATCAGCATTGGGTTTTGTTATTTTTTAGTGTTATATATATATTTTTTTAATGAGAACAGGCGTAAATACGCTAATGTGTATTAATACGCTAACGTGTATTTAGTATAAAGCAGCTGTGCCAACCGGAAAGTCAAATTTTATATTATAACAAGGAATGCACTAAGCTTCCAGATAGCTGTACTTGCAGATTGAAGGCACAATTCATGTGCAGGGATGGAATGGGTTCCGAAATTTCCAAAGGTCCAGAAATATTTTTTTCGCCTTCACCTGTCTTCGGAAGTGCTTTTAGTGCCTATGGGGACTATGGGATCATGGTGGTTTTGCAAATTATTGAAGAACCTTTTCAGATTTTCTGTGTCATGCTCATTTTTAAACATTTTTGCTGTTGTTGAACTTCAAGACTGTTTTACATAGAATTATGCAACTTGTAACTTGTATGTGTCTCAACTTGTCATTGTTTTATTGAGTCAAATAGGCTTCTTAAAGTTATGGTTATTTTATCAAGTCAAATTAGTCTTTCAGGACAGAGGATGGTGTAAGGTTATACTACTGTAGTAACAGATTACTGATACAGCCCACATGTATTTGGTTATTTGCATTTCCCAGCAGTGGCTGGTTGTTGTTAATGTTAGTACATTTTCCATACAAAGTACAGTATGTGTTTTAGAGGTTGGTTTGTGAAATATTAAAAGGCTTTTAGTGCAGGGAAGGAAAGGCTTTTACTTACATTAATACATGTATTATCTTAACGTAGAATCTCAAAATGCACAAGATAACTTTCAAAATTTCACAGAGATCTGTATATTATCACAAAATAAAAGATTAGGTGCTTTTCTCGTGGAGAAAAAAACGTGATAAATTTTTTTAGAAATCCACTTGAAAAAATTGCCAAAAAAGAAGGAAGGAAGAAGCCTACCAGGTTGCATCCAGGTATGTCAAGGACTGTCGGGGAAATTAATTTGTTTGTGAATTATTTTGAACAATTGAGAAAGCAGTCATTATTGTTAGAATACAGCACAGTCCATAAAATTATAATTTTGAACAATTCATATGTTTATTTGAACTTAAACTTTCACACATAAACATGAAAGATAAATGGGTAGTTGGGAGATACCAACCACCCTTAATCAATATTGTTTTGCTGAAATTGTGATTTTCACTGCCACACAATCCCTTAAATTCAAGAGTTAAAATAGCAATACAAATTTTAGTCTGTCTGACAAATTCTGGCATTGAAATGCAAAACTTAATCCAAGGTTTTATTTGGATTGCGCTTGTGCTGCTTCATATCATCATCTTATTTATGAATGGGTAATGGAATCACATCTTTGGTTGTAGAAATATATACATCTTAAGTCTTTCTTTAAAAAGAGACAAAAAGGCAAGTCAGCGCATGTTAAAACTGAAAGTTGAATAGGAAATGAACATGAATGAAATTAAAAGGTAACACCACAATACAAAATGTAGTTGTTTAAAATGTACCATGTGTACCGTTCTCTTTACCATGATGATCACAGTGTTAAAAAGTGAGAGACAGTTTTTAATCTCATGATGTTTAATGGCAGCAGCAATGCAGAACATTAGTCTTAATTGAGAGGCTCATTTCAAAAACTTAACACATATTATATACAAATTATGTAAGTAAATGTTAAAACAAAAGGCCTGGTCTGCACCTTACAACCTGTTATTGGGCTTTCCAGTGATGAACTAAAAATTCATGCAGTTTTCGAAAAACAGTACTCACTACTGGCTGAAATTGGGGTCAAACCTGAGATTATGGTATCTTTCTCTTAGATCTTTTGTACTCATTCTAAATTTCATTGATATCTTCAACAAGAAAAGGCCCAGCACTAACTGATGTGAGGAGGCCATAAAAATGAACACTTCTCTGATTTTTGTTCTTTATACATTGCACATCTTTCTTTGGCTGTGCATAAGCATCATTCATTGGCTGTGCATAAGCATCATTCAACTGCTCTTTCCATGTCAGCACTGAGCAGGACTGTCTTCCTCCAAGATTCCATCACACATGATATCAGTGACAAATTTTTCACCATAGGAGTGTGAGGCTGTTGTGTCAACAATTGCCAGTAGTCTCAGCAAAGTATGGCTTTGATTAAATACAGTGGATGCTGAGTGGGTGGCACATTCTATTTGAAAGGAGTCTTCAGCTTAGAAATAGTGCGTACATGGTACACTCACTCTCTCTGTACTCTCACCTTTCACTCAGAAAAGGCAAACATGTACGTCATGTACTTTCTGTCCAAACAAATTTGGATGGGTTTCAACTAATACCCGTCACTTCCATGGAGAAAACAAACAGACACCAACATTTAATACTGTATAAAATTTACAAAAATTCCAAACACTAATTACTTTTGCACGTTTCAAACCTTTGTTTGACCCCAGATGAGGATGTTATTGAGTCAGCATAGTCAACCAGGAAGTTAATTCTTCAAGGTCATGTTTTGAAGTTTGATTAGCCGCTGGTTTTAGAAAGTGTGATTCAACAACCGTAACATTGTAAACATCCAGTGATGTTCACTAAATTATTCATCTTACTGAAAGGAAGCATCACTGAAGTAATGATTAAATCCTAGAGGTTTTCATAATTAGACCAGGTGGCTCTTATGCGAGCAAGATAAACTAATGTGTTGTCTTGGTCATGGAATCACAGACCTTATGATAAATTTCATAGCAGTAATAAAATGAAAGTCTCATTATCTATGCCTGAACTTCAAAATATATCAAATCAATACATAACACATGTAGTAACAGTATTAACACAGTAGCACACTACAGTTACATGAATAAAATGTGGAAGGACGGAATTTTTACTTTTATTAACCTTTTATTAGTGACCATCTTCTTAGAATAATTAACATTTTTGGGAGTTGGATTCTGTTGTTTCTACTGGAATGTCATCATTGAGACATCAAACAAGCATATCAGTTAAATAATGATACTCTGGGTTTGAAATTTTGACTCTTAAGTGAATGAATTTCATGGAAATGCCACAGACAAAATATTTGGGAGGAGGGCTACAATGATTGTCTTAAGATTTATTAAAGTGATGAAAAGAAACAATTTACCTTTTCAGAGATATTAAGACTTTCAAATTAATTTTGCTTTTGTGCGATTTATGAATTACAGCATGTGTTTGGTTTAGGTTTGTGTTGAGCTAGGCCTAAAACCCGTTTACATTATTCTTTGGAGAAAAACGAGTGTTATGAGATTGTCATTGGGTTATGGCTTGAATAGGCTCAAGCAGATCGCTGTCTTTCATTTGAGCTCATTATGGTGATTTGTTTTTTTTTTCACAGTATTAGTAATTTACAAACTCAGAGAACATCAAGCAAACACCTGGACATTAGAATTACAACTTGTTTTTTCTGGGTTTTTTTTTCTTTTTTCGGAGAAGCTTTTCAAGTACATGTATGATATATGTATTCTAACTGATTTCACATCAGATTGAATACATTATCTGGCCTGAATACCTGATTGTCATGCAGCAAATATTAATAGCATTTTATTTTTAAGGAGTTTAAGAGCTGTGGAATTAGCTTGGTTGATATTAACACTAACACTAACAGTGGATTTTTCATCTGTCACAGAAATCGTCACTAGTTGGCTAATACTTTTGATACTCTGCGTGTGATATCGCAGAGTTAAGCTGATTTTAGATTTATATATTTTTGCTTTGTCGTGATTTATTTGTATGGGTATGTTTGTTTATTGTCCCATTTTCACTTGTTTTTAAATAAAAATTCAAGGGTTACAAAATATAAATATGGCATGTGATCTTAGTTGTTCTGTTTGAATTTGAAGTGTTCAGTTTGCTGAGATACTCAGGTACATAATGTGTTTGTATTGTATAAACACAACATCGGTTTACCCGTCTAAGGGAATGTTTGCTCCACAAATATCAAATCAAGCAATAATTTACCATATTGTGAGCAATACATGTATGTTTACAGTGGATCACAAGTATAATATTAATGGCCTCGGACCGAGCGAGGCCTCGGGTACAATGGCATAATTTATAATCCCCATTTCATACTCTTCTCATTATAAGTAAAAAAACAACTTGCTTACAAGGGTGGCAAATAAAGAGCACCTCTGGTATAATGGCATTTTTCGTTAGAACATTACGTAAGATACAGAGCCAAATGTTGCGTGATTACCCGATGCAAAACTAACAATACACGGGTCTGGCGCCAAAGCCCTTAGGTACAAAAAATAGTGACAGCTATCGATGACTGACCGAAATGATTAGTCTGACACCTTGGCAGACATGCCGGCGCCGACAGCCTCAGTTTCCTATGAAAAACTGAATCCATACTGCTGGCCCATAGACTATGCTTCCGTAATCTAGGTTGGATCTGATCAGGGAACGGTAAAGCTGTATCATGGGAGTCTCTGTCGGCACCTAACGCTGTTCTCGGGATGGCCTTTAAAATTTAGGGCAATTCGGGCACGAGAGTTTGAGATAATGTGGGGAATAAAGTTTAACTTTTTGGTAAAAAATCAGGCCCACTAATTTTTTTTCATGGGGATTTGGTGGTTTCAGTTTAGAAAAAAGCCTGGGTCCTTGTGACTTTTTCCTTTATTGCAAAAGTGGACAACCGTGGTTTTTCTTTTGTGTATGTGTGTGTGAATTTAAAACGGTTTGCATTTTTGCCCCCATCTGGATGGCGTTTCCATAGATCTATTCTGGGGCCTCTCTAGCAAATGACATACTGTAGTCACCTACATACATGTACAACGAACAGCCAACAATTTTGTAAGGGTGTTTCTGTCATTGGATTAATTTTAATACAGTATTAGGGCGAAGGCAGAATGCTTCCCTGGGGGACTCCTTGTTCTTTTTGAAATGGATTTGAGAGAGTGGAGTTAACCTTCACCTGGAGTGGAAGGAGCAGCCACTGGGGAAGTTCAGGACGAAGACTGGTAGGTTGCCCCTCAGGACAAGCCTATGAAGATCTTTTATTATACCATGCCTCCAGGTAGTATCGGAGTAGTATCCATTTTCTGCCTTGTACAATATGTAATGTTTTTGTTAGTCGGTAAAATCGAGCAGCTGCAGCGTAACCAAGAAACTGGCCAGTCACTGACACCAGGACCAGATGTGAGTTTGCTAGTAATTATTTGTTAATTAACAGGCTACTCAAAAAGCTGGTGTTTGCATACATGCGTGACCAGTATCTGGAGTGGCTATTCCTTTTACGTATGTATGTGGGTGTCCAGCAGCTGGGCTGATAGACAATCTTCTAGTATAATATCTCTCCCACTCCCGTGGTAACTTGAAACAATATTATTGTTCATTTTATTAGCTTTTAAAACCAACAGTACATTTCTAATGACGTTTTTTTTAACACGGAGCTACTACATGTTATGACTGACTGTCAAGACAGTTCATTTCGGTGCACTGTTTCCCTGCCACAAAGAGGAAGCTTGGGGCACCAGTGCGCATGCGAGTATTGCGAGACTACTGTCTTGAAACGCGCTCAGTTTGGTGCAGTTTCCCTTCCAAGAAAGGAGTGTTTAGTAGCCTATCTCTTACACACATGAGATATGTAGCAAGATTGCATACAGGAAACTTCCTCGGAACTTTCCTGAACGTATAGATTCTATGTTTACTATACAACGTATAGAGACTCTACATGTACAATGTACTATGTATGTTGTTTAAACTGTTCTGTTTTCACTTCAGCCTGTGGGAAAATAACAATCGTAATCAGATCTATCATGGTCACGCACTTGGATTCCATGCAAAGTCTAACAGAACTTAATCTACTGTCATGTTAATGTGATAAAGTTGATTTTGACAACCGATAAAGAGGAGTAAAGTGCGGAGTTTCCGATCATA
Source organism: Onchidella celtica (assembly GCA_963931925.1). Classification (NCBI taxonomy): domain Eukaryota; kingdom Metazoa; phylum Mollusca; class Gastropoda; order Systellommatophora; family Onchidiidae; genus Onchidella; species Onchidella celtica. Next base: position 49,081,343 of record OZ007567.1, on the reverse strand, counting down.
CCTTTCCATTCTACTCGATGAAGTATAGGTAGAACGCGCATATCCGCCATCTTGTCAGTCCGGACCCACACACCACCATGGCGATCGTGGCATTGATTTTGATTCGTTAGCTGATCTGCATTGCGAGACACGGAAGGCCTCGCAAACCAGTCGGATGGGGAGCTAAACGTAGGCCTATAGTTCGCTACAGTAAACAGTGGCACGTATGTATGCACGTGGGAGACGTTCGGTCAATTCCTTCACTTCCTTTCCCTTGTTTACACGGATGGTAGGATGTCACGAGCTGAGTTGCTAACTCATACTCGGACTAGTACACCCAAACACACAAGAAATTAAATAACAAAGGTTGGTCAGGCCGGCAGGGCCGTAATATTATTAAACAAGTCTAACACAAATCAAAATAGATTTATTCAATGTATAGATTCAAAGCAACGGACTACCCTCTCTATACTATATAAACCTATGTTTATTGTAACTAACTTGTTGTCCATTATAACTAACTGTTATTCCGTATCCTAAATTCGTCTAATCTACTTATAATTATGGGAATGGGTTAACTACATAATTTATGTAATACTCTAATGTCGGAGTCGTGACTGGGAAGTCGCCAGACTAACTCTCTAGGAACTACATGTATAGGGGTTCCGGTAGCACAGTGTAGAAGCACGGATGGTCCCAATATGTTATCAAGCTTAAGAAGCATGATTTCTGCTTTCTTAAATGATGACAAGCGATGACATGGGGGAGGGGGGTGTTGAGTCCAAAGATGATGTCATCAGTGTGATTTGGTAAAATTGAAAAAGAACAAATACATGTTCATGTATGTAGATCAAATTCATTATTTCTAAAAAAATATTGAAATAAATTTGCCGTCTTGCATAAATTTATTATTTTTCAACAGTTTTAAGTTGAGTATAAGTTTGGTTCTATTCGTGCATAATTTCCCTTGGTTTGCATACTTTGCACAATTTTGACATTTATATTGTTACATGTATGATGCTCATTACACACATGTATAAAAATTGCATTATTTCTCAAAAGGCAACCGTTATTTTCACGACATGTCGGGAAAATAACGGTTGTGCGTTTTTTCACGACTTGTTTTTTTTTTTTTTGACCAATCAGTAAACAGCTGAGCCGTGCTTCTCTTCCTCTCTCTCTCTCGATCAAAATGGCGGATGAGAGGCCTTGTCACCGTCCCTTCGAAGTGGGACGAATTTGTCACCAATGCCCCCCAGCCCCCAGTCTTCTGGCCAGTTTCACAATACACTGTACTTGAAAGCACCCTTACAACAGACATAACGGCTTAATCTGATCACTACTAGTACCTCAAAGAACATTGTGGGCCGTGTTCTCTGTCTAAGAGGCGGGACCACTCCCTGGATTATGAAACACGTCAGCAGGTGAGTGCATGGGCGCATCCTTACACTCCGACCACCACTTTCATATAATATTAATATGTAAAGTCGGGCCCTGAGCCATCAGGAACCTCACGCACAAAGACTAGCCTACACCCCTCCCAAACAACCAAAATCTGAAGATCCCATTCCGAGAGTCCCGAAAAAAATAAGACAGTTGGCAGATCTGCTACGCGAGTGGGGCGTTGGCGGTAGGCAGGTTTCACGTAGCTAGATCTAGTACAAGTAGTCGTACATGATGTAGGCTGCATAATAATAGCCTATGTCGAGTTCATTCATCATTGTGAGAATTTTGCATTTAATTTGCCGTGATACACCCTAGGCCTAACCTCGAACTTAGGCATACTTGGTGTGATGTTTCCACTTTCTCTCACTCTTCCTCTCACTAACTTTCTTCTGACACCAGCCGTGATAGGCACGGCACAAACACACTATCTCTCTTCTATAAGTTATAACAAACGATATCTGTATTGCTTATATATACAATAATTATTAATTCATTCAATAATAATAGGAACATAGGTGATACAATTTCACGTGAATTTCGATGGAAATCAGCACATGATAATTAAAAGGCTTCGTAATATTCAATTTCTAGCACATTTTATAAAACACATGGGTACATTCAGCATAAGGAAACCTCTCCTTTAGGGATGTATGGCGCTATCTGGGGGCTGGTTCTTCCTCTCTACTCTGGCTTGACTGCGCAGTTAGATCAACAGGTATCGGCAGGTACCAATAGGTCGGGAAGCCAAGAAGCCACGATGTCGTTAATCAAAGTACAAGAAGTTGAGAAGCCAAGAAGGTGTAGTTCTTCCTCCTCTGTAGAAAAACAATCGCAACTTCCTAATCTACTGCTGGAAGGCATGACTTCCATACTTACTCCATGACGGATATTCATCATTAATACTTTTAACCGCTGACACTGTTATAAGTCAGGCTGCAGCTCCCATACTCCATAGGCTCCCATATAGGCAATAGAATAAACGATCAATACAGTTTTAATGATATTTACACGTTCCCCACGAAGAATAACGCTCTCTCTAACAGACCCCATCCTATAAGGTTTCGTAACATATATATAACGGCGTTTCCGTGACTCTCTCAGAGGTAGTAGTTATACCAAAGTAAACCCCCTAGATTTAGGTTCTACAATTATGAACATTAAGTAAAATACACATACATCGTACAATTAACTTACCACTCAGCAACAGCTCAAATGCCGACAAGATACCAAAGATACCACGCTCTGACAAAGGATGTTTGCGGGTTCCCTGACCTTCCCCACTCACAAGACTAGTACAAAGTTACAGTTGCAGTTGTGGTCTCCTCTTCGGCACGAAGCTGGTGAGTGCTCTCAGCGGTCTGAAGTTGGAAGGAGCGTTCGGGGATTTATACCCAGTCAGGTAGCGTCCCAAGACGCTCACCAAGTGTACATTAGTTATCCTAATAGCCACCCCCGTCGACTCCACGTCAAATACTATTGAAGCATCTCTACCCCCCAAGCAATTCCCAGGTGATCTGATCGTCAAGTACGGCGGTCAAGTAAACACTACCCTTTTCGGGTGTCAAAGCGCTTTCCGTTGCATCCCTTACTTTCCCCCTCTGGCCTACAATAACTCTGTCTCCCCGCCGTCAACTATCTTCCCACGCTAGTTATACCTTGCCAATCTGTCACCCTGTTACACTTGGCAGTATAGGGAGGTCATTTTCCGTCATTTTGATCGAGAGAGAGGGAGGAAGAGAAGCACGGCTCAGCTGTTTACTGATTGGTAAAAAAAAACAAGTCGTGAAAAAACGCACAACCGTTATTTCCCCGACATGTCGTGAATATAACGGTTGCCTTCTCAAAAATATTGAAATAAATTTGCCCCGTGTTGCATAAAATTTATTATTTTGCAACAATTTTAAGTTTAGTATAATTTTGGTTCTCTTTTTGCATAATTTCAGAGAGTCAGACCAATGTTATCTTATAATTTGGGGGGCAGCATAGCGCAGTGATTAGCGCGTCAGATTTGTAATCCGGTGGTTGCGAGTTCGAACCTGACCGCTGTAGTTGCTATGGGAAAACAATTTACCTTAACTTCCTCAGTCCACCCGTTTGTAAAACCGGTACCTGACATAATTATAGGTAGTGGAAAGATCTTGTCAGTTTGCTAACAGGCAGCTTCTCTGTATGCTCTTTGTGAGTTGAGATGGTATTAAATGGTTGAATCAGCCTGTCACTAGTGTCAGGGACATCTTGTAAAGCGCTTAGAGCATTAGTGGATATAAAAGCTCTTATTGATTTTATTTTATTTATAATCTGTTAGTTTGAATTAAAATAAATAACAAACAGCACTATACAGGTACATGTATTTTTAGTCGTTATTTGTCAAGTTTTGATTACGTCATCATATGGGGGGAAGGGGATAGCCATTTGATGACATGTGATGATAAGGGGCGGGGGAGGTGAGTCAATTTTTGATGACATAATAATATGTGAACGGTCCCCTACTGATCTTGTCTAGACATGTCTCACTAGACACAACAATATCGGTAATTAATACCTTGCCTCACCCCTACTTCACTCTCCGAATCCCGGACAACAAAACCTAATGCGTGCCTTCTAGTTCCCCCACCTTGCAATTTCCTACTAAAAAAAAATCCTACTCGTGAGAACCACTCGAGATCACCAGTTAAATTCTCGGCGTCTCGATGAGTAAACAAGTCATGACCTCGCATGACATTGTAATCCCTATCTGCTCTTGACATCTGACCAGCTTGGAGTTGGATCCATCCGTTCACCCCTGTCATAACAATCAACTGCAATGCAACCAGCGGGCATTTTAACCGCTTAAACATACATGTACAGTATCTCGTAGTTACACTAATCAGCTGATCCAACAGCCATCTTGACAGTCGGAAGAACAAAATAAAAAACACTCTGTGACGTCACGCGCGTTCTACCTATAGGTAGAATGCGCATATTTCACTTTACTTCCGGGTCCGCCATGTTGTTTGGCTTGACCTGTCCACAACAATGGAGGAATGCAGTGTAGAAGACGCTAAAGTAAGCCATTTGGACCCAGTCAGTCGGGCCAGGTACGAAGAAAAAATTGCAAAAGTAAAAGGACTCGATCCTTATAGCATCCCCGACACCAGTTGGACCCAGAAAGACTTTCCGGCGGTCACATTTCCAGACATTGTGGTCTATCTAGTGTGCACCACGAGTTTTTACACCTACAATAATGGGGGAATTCCCCCAACCTATCTGTGGCAGCTCAGTTTTGCCTTGTCATTTTAACATAAAATTTTATCAAATTAAATTACACTGTATCATTAAGCAACAGTAATCTGAAAGGACAACATGCTGAACTTGTTTAAAATGGATGAAATCAGGCCTACTAGATCTAGAATCTTGATGAGTGCAGTTCAGAAGGAATTTACTGAATCTGCTTACATCCAGAAAACACACTAACAAGTAGGATGTTCTTAATGATTCAACTTGAAAGAAATTCACAACTAACCCAGTTCCAAAACCTACTACCGAACTGCCTGGTCCTAACCGTTAATTCTGTCAGACACCTACCTTCACTCGGATATAATATATTGCTCTAGAGCCCTAGGCTAGATCTATCTGGCCTGCAATATCGTGCAATACATGTAGCCTATGGAGATCTAGATCTAGCTCTCCTGCGACGGAAATAACAGGCTTTGTTTTATCAAATTATTCAATTAAGATGTAAATTGATGATTACCCGAGTCGAAGTGCTCGGCACAAACAAAATGGTGCGGCTTCAGAGTTTTGGAGTCAATTCCCTATCTGTTCACTGCCTTCAACCACAGACGACGTCGACGTTCCGTTCATTCTTTCACTTCCTTTCCCTCCTTAACACGGACGATGGGGAATGTGAACATCTTACAGCCACCCTTTCCACCCTTGTTGCTGCAACCAACAACGATGCATTTCGCTATCATTGTAACTGTTTTAATATCGCACTCACTTGAATCGACTCCACTGGCCAAACAACATGGCGGAAAGCCAAAACGAAACCACTCTGTGACGTCATGCGCATTCTACCTATAAAAATGCGGCTCTGTCTCTCCAGAAAGAGTGATTGTATAATTTATAGAGAGATCTCACTTCCGCCAAACCGCGAAACTTGGTCGCTACGGTAAACAAGAAATTGAAAAATTGAAAGAGACCGTCTTTATTAAAGATAGTGTGCATATCTGTTTGCTGCGGTTTGTTCATAGTTTTGGGCTGATTGAAACTGCATGCATTTAGAGTCGTTTGTAAGCTCTTACGCCCCGTTGAAAAGCACAAACAGGCAGCCTTTGTTTACCGCAGCGACCTACTTTCCGCTCCATGCTAATATTATAATGGTTTCTCGGAGCCTCCCGTGTCTCGCAGTGCAAATCGACCAATAGTGAAACTTTTACATTATCCATACTCTCTGGCCTCTCTCCCCCTCTCTGTTTTTCGCGGCTCAAAAAAAATAATAAATAAAAATGAAATACATGTAAATAATACTAGATGACCTAATACCCCGGCATTGCCAGGAATAAACGATCATCTGCTGCTCCCTCCCCACCCCCTCTCTCTCTCTCTCTCTCATAATCTATATTAATAAAAGTGAAACCTTACGACAATTGCAGCGCGCCTTTCGCTACTCCTCTGTTAATGCTGATTCGGTGGCCCTCAGATTTTATACAACGCTCAGTATAGACTGTCGTCGTGACCCCGGCACAAAAAATACCCAAAAAATTAATAACTCGCAGAACGTTTGTATTAGTTGCTAGGTTGCGATACATTGGCGTTCGGTCTATTTTTTGGGGCAAATTAATGTAACTAAGATTGGTTCCGGTATAGACTGTATCACACTCACAAAACAACTTCCGGTTAGGACTGGTTTGAATGATGAGATTGAGTTCTAAGACTATCAAGTGTAAAACTTTGTGTGTTCTCAATGTGCCTAGACTGGGAAAAAGAAAGGGTCTGGAATTGGGAGATTGACGCTGCAGGGCCAAAAGTACAGGTTTGTGTTTTCAATAATTATGCCTATGAAAATATATTATTTTCTTTTCCATTAAGACATGACGTTATCACTTCCTGCGATGTGCAAACAAACTAACCCGTGCGCAAATCATAGCCATTTGAAGGATGCTGGCGGGGCGCGTAGGACGTCAACGCGTAAAGGGAGAGCAGTAAAACGTATCTTAAAAACAAACAAACAAACAAAAATAAAATAAAGCTAAAGGAACTGGCAAAACGAAGCAGCTCCACAATAATCACCCAGAACTGAAACTAATAAATCGATTTATCCCGGGCAGGGCCGGGAACTCAGCTAGTATTATAATAATAATAATAATAATAATAGTTCGTCCATCAGGTATGATGATGACCTTAACAACACCAGAGGAATAAAGAACAGAAATTGTTGAGAATTTCAACACATGGACAATAAAGAGAACTAAAGGACACAGAGGACAGAATGGAAAGACTGTTCTTTCATGACTTATGGCTTCTCATGTGACTGATAAGTCCTATTTTTGCCCTGCAGACCCTTCTGCATAAATGACAAGAGTGCTGCGTTGGTTCAGTACCACTGGGCCTTTTCTTGCGCCGTTTGTCACGAGTGGAGTGAGTGCAATTAAGGGGATTGCTACAGAGCGGGTGTAGAGTAAGAATGGCTCACGTAGACAAGTAAGTTAAGCGTGCTGTTGTGAGTAGTGGGAGGGTCTGAATGAGGCGAAAGCGCTGTATTACTATCACTGCAAGTTAGAAGGTCCTACGGAACGGACCTGTGAATAAGAGCCCATCGGGCAGACATAAGGGGAGCAGTCGAGAAGACTAGTGAGAGAGTCTTTCCAGTGATGACTGGTATGTAGAACGTTGATTGATTATTATGATTGATGTATTATATTATATTCGTCTATTACCATGATGTAAATAAGAAGATGTGTGGTGAGTGAAAGGTGAACTAGTGTGTGTACGCTTCATGGATTGTAAGGAGAGGTGGAGTGAATAGAAATGGTAGGGTATTATACCAATGTAATGTTATTCTTGTAGGTGTCGAGGACGGGCCGCAGAGCCACCTCGATGAGCACAGGGGATAGGCCAGCATAGGGCCGGAGGCCACACATAGGCCAGAAGTGAGGCTGTCAGTGCAGGACAGTAGAGGCACATAAAGTCGTGGCAGTCAGGCCACGGACAGGGACGTAGATATGAGCGTGAATGTGATAATGCACTATTGCCATGTTGAGGGGAGAATGTACTATTGAAATGATAATGTCAATTGAAATGATAATGTGTTATTGCCCTGCTGAGGTGCTAGGGGAATGCTAAGGTGTATGACAATAGGAAGGTGATATTGAGAGACTGCGGTGCCAGTAAATTATTAATGTGCTATTAAGACCCTGAGGGGAGAGGCTGAGGCCGAAGTGCCTTTAGGAGTAACTACCGGATTGTGGATCCGAGGGAGAGTGTGTGTGAGAATAAGGCCGTTGTACGGCAGTTCATTTCAATAATATAATGTATGTAATTGCGCTATTATCTGTATAATTATGTTTAATAAATGTGTGAGTCTGATGGGTTGTTCTGTTAAGTGTAAACTTGTTTGTTCGTGATTGTTGTCCTGTCATAAACTATTACATCTCCCAGTCTGGGATTTGTGACACTGGGGGCTCGTCCTGTTTACCTGCGGTCATTTTGACATTGTGTATTCGTTATATCTAGTTGTTTTTCTGTTGTGCTAGGAATTCATGCTGTTGTCTTTGTTCGTGGGATGAATGGAATTTTCATGATATGATTTATGTATGTTATGAATAATGTATTGATGCATGTATTTTGATGAATATGTATTAATGTGTACTTAAATTTCTGCAGAGTGTGTGTGCCAGCATGTAGAGGTCAAGCAGCCAGAGCTCCGAGACAAGGGGAGAGGTTATAGTCAGAAAAGTTAAGTAAAAGTCAAAAATTTTGTACCCTGGATTGAGGGCTGTCTTTTCATCTGTCTGTTTCCCTGTTTTTGCTGTTTTCGTTGTAATTGATTATACGGGCGGTGGCGCGGGTTTGCTGTGGTGAGCGTAGTTTATCCTCTTCGGGAGGTGGGCTAAATTTGGAACTTCGTTCATCACAGTGAACAGTTCTGTAGGGACCTGTATTTTTGTTTAGATTGTAGCGTTCCATCTTCCTCGTTGTTTTAGGAAGACGTCTCTCTTGTCCCTCTCTTACCTTTCTGTAGATACGTTCTTTTTTTTCAGACTCTGTTCTTGTTCGTACCTTGTAGTGTAATCGGCGTAGTTAGGTTGCATTTTTTTTCCATTATATTTTCTTTTGTAGAAGCTTTGTCCTAGTCTGGTTCGTTGTCCTTGACGTACTTGTGGTCCTTCTACTGAATTTCCTTATTCTGTCTTTTCTACTCTTTTTTTATTATTAATAGTGCTATACATTTTATAGATATAGAATTAGTTGTGCTGTAAAGGTAAATTTCTGAATTGTATTTGAGACAACTGGGTATTGTTATATCTGGTGTGATCTCAGGTCTCTGGTCGTATCGTTAGTGATCATACCGACAGGTTGGTCGTCTTATAATAGATACCATAACCATAAATCTGTGAAATGGCGGAACTCCAACAACTAATGAAGTTGGGTAAGGAACTTGGCCTGGAGGGAGAAGAGCTACGCGGCTGGATTAAAGAACAGCAGGCAGAAATGCGCGATGAGCGTGCTAAGGATAGAGAGCGAGAAAAAGAGGCTCAGGTAAAGGAGTTAGAGGTTAAGCAACAGGAAAGAGAGGCTAAGGCTCAGGAGCAGGAGAGGGAGTTAAAGTTAAGGGAGATAGAAGCTAGGGATAACCAACAGGAGAGAGAGACGCGAATGAGAATCGCGGAGTTGGAAAGCCAAAAGAATGCGCCAACAGAAGCAGTTGAGCGGCAGGTACACAATAAAGGTGGCGTTAGGATTAAGATCCCTACGTTCGACGACCGGAAGGACGACATAGACGCCTACCTTTACAGGTTCGAACTGAACGCACAATTGCAATGGGGGGAAAATAAGGAATTATGGGCCACGTACCTGGCGTCGCTGTTGCAGGGGCGAGCGTTAACCTACTTTAAAGAGCTACAGCGCGAAGACGTGCAAGATTACGATAAGCTGAAGGCTTTGCTGCTTCGCCGATTTGCGCGTACCGAGGAATATTTCCGGGAGCAGTTTAGGCGAGCACGTGCGGATACCAGGGAGGACTATGCTGCCTTCGTCGCGAGACTAACGGAGTATTTCGCGAACTGGGTAGACTTGGCGCATGTGGGCGCGGATTTTGCTAAACTGAAAGACTTAATGATCCGTGACCAGCTGTACGCGTGCCACAAAGATCTGGTGGCTTTCCTGAAAGAGAACGAACCCGCGACGGTGCAGGAGGCGTCTAAGTTGGCGGAAGCATACCGTACGGCACATCCGTCCAAACCAGTCGCCAGGGCGTACGTCCAAGATGCTGGGTACGTCGCCGTTGTCGAAGGGTCGCCGGCAGGACTTAGGGACAGGTCGCGTCAGCGTGGTGCCTATAGCGGGCAAGCCCAGGGGCAGCGTAGGGGCTATCACCAATCACCGGCATATGGATCCGGTAAGTTTGACCGAGCAGGAGGGCTAGGTCGCGGTAATGGCCGGGGGCGATTTGTGACCTTTGCCGATGACCGACGGCATAGGGACTCTAGTTCCGGTCGCGATGGGTCACGGGGACCCAGGCCTAATGCAGCACAGGGAGCGGAGTGTTGGACTTGCGGACGCGTGGGTCACTTTTCACGCGAGTGTAGGGCCGCGAAGTGTTGGAACTGCGGTAGAGCAGATCACATCAGCGTGAATTGCCCTGCAGGTAGGATAGCGGCGAACGTGGACAGTAGCTCCAGTCCATGTTCCCCAAATAAATTTCATCATGCGGCTGCGTGTGTTACATCGGACAACGGAGGCGGACAGTATTCTAAGTGTCCCAGTTGTGAGAAGTTATTATCTTCCGGTGTTTTACCTTGTGGGAGAAAGATCCCCGTTATAAATTCATGTCATACAGGAGGTGGTCTTAGGGTTTATCCGGGGTTTGTTGGGGACGAACCGGTCTCGGTTTTACGAGATACAGGATCTACCGTTGTGGGAGTGCATAGGGACTGCATTCGGGATTCACAGCTTACAGGTGAGACTGTCCCGTGCATCCAATTTTCGGGGGCCATTGAGAAATTACCCATGGCAAGAATAGTGATAGATACACCTTTCCTTAGCGGGGAAGTCGAAGCAGTCGTTGGTTGTTTTCCAGGCGCCCAGCTCATCATTGGGAATGTATCGCGGGTAGTTTCCCCTTCCGATGAGAACGTGCAAGCATGGTCGCAATCAAAAGGTATTGACTTTTGCGCCGCGGTCGAAACACGTCGACGGGTAGCGGATAAAGATAAGATTAGACCTTTGGCGACGCCAGCGGTCAACCTAGATATCACGCCAGAGCGCTTGGCGAGATTACAAAGGGAGGACCCATCATTAAACCCATGTTTTGGGGAAGCGCGAACCGAGAAAACGAGGAGATATAAGAACGGGTCATCCTCCTTTGTTGTTCAGGCGGGCATTCTGTTCCGTAAGTATGTAACGGTGTCCTCCATTTTAAAGCAGGTCGCTGTGCCAGCGTTGCTGATCGCAACAGTATTGCATTTGGCACATGATGTCCCATTAGCGGGTCATATGGGGATAGCTAGAACCAAAGAAAGGGTTCTAAAAAATTTTTACTGGCCATCGGTCCACAGAGATGTGCAAGTCTATTGTAAGACGTGCAGTGCGTGCCAAAAGACGACGCATAAGGGTCGTACACCCCAGGCTCCTCTTCAGAAGATCCCCACGGTCTCGGAACCGTTTAAAAAGGTCTCGATAGACCTTGTTGGCCCCATTCACCCAGCGACCGATAGGGGGAATCGATTTTTCTTAACGGTCATATGTAATGCTACGAGATGGCCAGAGGCGGTTCCTCTGCGGACCATAACGTCTGAGGCAGTCGCGGAAGCGTTGTTTGCAATTTTCGCTAGGGTAGGAATACCAGAGCAAATTCTGTCTGATAGGGGCGCGCAATTTACGTCGGAGATGACGAAGGAATTGTTCCGCTTATTCAGTATACAACCCATCACTACCACCCCTTATCATCCGCAGGCTAATGGCATGTGCGAGAGATTGAACTCGACGTTGAAGTCGATGCTGCGTAAGGTAGCTGCTGATCGCCCTAAAGATTGGGATAGATATATCCCTGCAGTGTTATTCGCGTACAGAGAGGTACGGCAGGAGTCAACGGGATTCTCGCCGTTCGAAATGATGTACGGTCGTAGTCTAGGGGCCCAACTGATGTTCTTCGGGACATGATGACGTCGCCATCATCGGGAGACGATGAGCAGATTTCGGTGTTTCAGTACCTTGTTGATTTAAGAGAAAGACTATCTTCGGCGCGCACTATAGCAGAAGAAGCTTCTGGTATCGCTTCGAAAAGAGCAAAAGACTATAAGGATAGAGGTTCCAAACTGAGAATTTTTAAGCCAGGAGACAAGGTCCTATTGTTGTTACCTACGGACCATAATAAGTTATTGATGACATGGAAAGGTCCCTATGTTATTGAGCGAGTTGTTTCAAAGGTAGATTACGCTATCCACATTGATGGAACGAGTAAGGTTTTCCATGTTAATATGCTACAGAGATTTTATGAGAGACCACAGTATCTGTGTGCACAGACAAGACCAGAGGAGACTGTCTTCTCTACTGCTTGCACGGGGGTCGTAGACCAGTTGGACTGTGACGTAAGCGACACCGAGGCGCAGGAAGAGTTACAAATTCAATTGCCGGAGTTAACTGCGACACAAGGTTACAGGGACGTAAAAATTAACCCTGACCTTACGAGTTCAAGGAGTAGGGAACTTGAGACCCTGTTAGCGTCATTTCCGGATGTTGTTACGGATTTGCCGGGTCGCACTACGGTGATCCAGCACCAAATAAAGTTGACTTCGGATAAGCCAGTATTTCTTAGACCGTATCCGTTGCCTTTTTCTTCGAGAGATAGAGTTATAAAGGAAGTTGAGTCAATGTTGAAGTTAGATGTGATAGAACCATCAACATCGCCGTATTCATCACCCATCGTCCTCGTGAAAAAACTTGATGGATCGGTGCGGTTCTGTATTGATTTTCGAAGATTGAACACTATTACGGTAGGCGATAGGGAGCCTATTCCGTTTCAGGAGGAATTAATAGCTTCATTGGCCGGGTCCACGTGGTTTTCCAAGATAGATTTGACGAAAGGGTATTGGGAAATCCCGCTTACTGAGGAGTCGAAACAATACACGGCGTTCCAAACGCCCATGGGATTATTCCAATTTAAGGTCATGCCATTTGGGTTGGTAAACGCGCCAGCGACGTTTGCACGATTAATGAGACTAGTGTTGAAGGACATACCTAATGTCGTGTCATTCTTTGACGATATAGCATGCCATACGTCGACATGGTCTGATCATATTCAGACACTAACAGTAATTTTTCAACGATTACGTCATTTTGGGTTAACTGCTAAACCCGCAAAGATGGATTTGGCATGTCCAGAGATAATATTCTTAGGACATATCGTGGGTAGAGGTGTTCAGAGACCTGAAGTAACAAAAATTGACAAGCTGGCAGGGTTGCAAATCCCAAAAACAAAGAAACAAGTCAGAAGCTTAGTGGGGAATTTTAAATTATTACAGAAAGTTCATTCCAAATTTTTCCTCCTTGTCATCTTCTCTTACTGACCTTACTAAGAAGGGACAACCCGATAAGGTCCAGTGGACGTCTGAATGTCAGACAGCATTTGATAATTTGGTGACAGCATTATCATCGTCACCCATTCTGATATTACCCGATTTTCGATCTAATTTTATCCTCAGAACGGATGCGTCGGACTCTGGTGTCGGCGCTTGTCTTCTACAGGAGAAGAACGAATGTCTCCATCCTGTATGTTATGTCAGTAGGAAGTTATTGCAGAGAGAAAGAAAGTATTCTGTGATAGAGCGTGAGTGTCTTGCCATTGTCTGGTCCGTCCAGAAACTAGGACGTTATCTCATGGGACGAGAATTTTGTATCCAGACAGACCACAAGCCACTGACATTTTTGTCGAAGAATCGTTCGTCCAGCCCACGCTTGTCTAGATGGGCATTGGCTTTGCAGCCGTATACCTTCGTTATTCAACCAATTCCAGGAACCAGCAATCATATCGCCGACTACCTTAGTCGAGCCTAGGGGAAGATTTCAGGAGCTTATACATCGGAGGACAGGAACATTGACAGGATCTGTGTGAATGAGTCGACTTTAAAATATTGACATTATAAATATGATATGAAGAATGGTTGATAGGTTGATTGGCTTTTGATTCTGTATTAGATATTGTGTTTAGTTAGCTATTCATGATGTGACACATATATGCATATTGCAGGCCATATTGATCCCCATATTTTCCCCTGATTTCGGTATTTTATATACTAGGGGAACTGCTAGGTCATTTTTTTTAGTGTAGGTATTGCTCACGCTCACTCGTTGACAGTCATCTTGATGCGATTTGAAATTAATTGCATTAATTTTTTTGGGGTGGGGGATGATGTCACGAGTGGAGTGAGTGCAATTAAGGGGATTGCTACAGAGCGGGTGTAGAGTAAGAATGGCTCACGTAGACAAGTAAGTTAAGCGTGCTGTTGTGGATAGTGGGAGGGTCTGAATGAGGCGAAAGCGCTGTATTACTATCACTGCAAGTTAGAAGGTCCTACGGAACGGACCTGTGAATAAGAGCCCATCGGGCAGACATAAGGGGAGCAGTCGAGAAGACTAGTGAGAGAGTCTTTCCAGTGATGACTGGTATGTAGAACGTTGATTGATTATTATGATTGATGTATTATATTATATTCGTCTATTACCATGATGTAAATAAGAAGATGTGTGGTGAGTGAAAGGTGAACTAGTGTGTGTACGCTTCATGGATTGTAAGGAGAGGTGGAGTGAATAGAAATGGTAGGGTATTATACCAATGTAATGTTATTCTTGTAGGTGTCGAGGACGGGCCGCAGAGCCACCTCGATGAGCACAGGGGATAGGCCAGCATAGGGCCGGAGGCCACACATAGGCCAGAAGTGAGGCTGTCAGTGCAGGACAGTAGAGGCACATAAAGTCGTGGCAGTCAGGCCACGGACAGGGACGTAGATATGAGCGTGAATGTGATAATGCACTATTGCCATGTTGAGGGGAGAATGTACTATTGAAATGATAATGTCAATTGAAATGATAATGTGTTATTGCCCTGCTGAGGTGCTAGGGGAATGCTAAGGTGTATGACAATAGGAAGGTGATATTGAGAGACTGCGGTGCCAGTAAATTATTAATGTGCTATTAAGACCCTGAGGGGAGAGGCTGAGGCCGAAGTGCCTTTAGGAGTAACTACCGGATTGTGGATCCGAGGGAGAGTGTGTGTGAGAATAAGGCCGTTGTACGGCAGTTCATTTCAATAATATAATGTATGTAATTGCGCTATTATCTGTATAATTATGTTTAATAAATGTGTGAGTCTGGTGGGTTGTTCTGTTAAGTGTAAACTTGTTTGTTCGTGATTGTTGTCCTGTCATAAACTATTACATCTCCCAGTCTGGGATTTGTGACACCGTTCTCTTTTTTTGATAGCCTGCTGGACTCTGTCAGCTTCCCATGCTTTGCTGCCTCTGGTAAGGGCCGCCCTCCAATTTGCACGATCAAGCGAGAGCTTTTCCCACTCACTCACATCAATGGCAAAGGCCTTCAGTGATTGCTAGTATTATAATAAAAGTAATAAACCACAGTCTTGCTTCAGAACTAATGCGCACCAGAACACTACGCACCAAACTGAACCCTTGATACGGTTACTTTTTATGACATGCATGGTTCTATATACATGTATTACGAAACAAACATGCAAAAATACAGATGTTACATAGCAATAAACATTGTTATTTTTTTTTTATACATGCTTGAAGTAAACAACTTTTAATTATAGCCTTCATCTTCCTTAAATCTCAGTTGCCACCTTCCTGCCAAATTTAAGATCTGAAGAGTGTATGGTTTGGTCAGTTAGTCATGCCAAAGGTTGCAATTTACTGAAATATATAAATTACTAGCTGAGTTCCCGGCCCTGCCCAGGATAAATCGATTTATTAGTTTCAGTTCTGGGTGATTATTATGGACCTGCTTCATTTTGTCTGTTCCTTTAGCTTTATTTTATTTTTGTTTGTTTGTTTGTTTTTAGATGTGTTTTACTGTTCTCCCTTTGCGCGTTGACGTCCCGCGCGTCCCGCCAGCACCCGTCAAATGGCTATGATTTGCGCACGGGTTAGTTTGTTTGCACATCGCAGGAAGTGATAACGTCATGTCTTAATGGAAAAGAAATATTATAATATTTTCCTAGGCATATTGAAAACACAAACCTGTACTTTTGGCCCTGCAGCGCCAATCTCCCAATTCCAGACCCATTCTTTTTCCAAGTCGAGGCACATTGAGAACACACAAAGTTTCATGATAGTCTTAGAACTCGATCTCATTATTCAAACCAGTCCTAACCGGAAGTTGTTTTGTGAGTGTGATACAGTATATACCGAAACCAATCTTAGTTACATTAATTTGCCCAAAAAATAGACCGAACGCCAATGTGTCGCAACCTAGGAACTAATACAAACGTTCTGCGAGTTATTAATTTTTTGGGTATTTTTTGTGCCGGGGACACGACGACAGTCTATTATAGTCTATACTAAGCGTTGTATAAAATCTGAGGGCCACCGAATCAGCATTAACAGAGGAGTAGCGAAAGGCGCGCTGCAATTGTCGTAAGGTTTCATTTTTATTAATATAGATAATAGATAGATTAAAGACTGAATTTTGTCCAAAATGGACGCGTTCACGTATTTTATCGTAAAAAATTGTGGCAGTACATAAAATTTCAGAATTTTTACTCACGCAGTGACAAAGTTTTAGGTGCTGAATAGTTCACCCTCTAGCTCCGCTATATGATGATAGTGACTGAGCTGATAAACATTTTGCAAACACTACAAAATTTCATCTTCAGGAAGCATGTCGAAAGTACTGAAAGGGGAGTCGGACAAAGCCTCGGTGGTGAAGTTAAAAAATCACACTACACCAGCATTCTGTTAGATGAACCGAAACTCGTGGGGAGGTGTAGATAAACTGGTTATTGATGAAAAGTAACCATATTCATTCTAAACACTGCCTGTCGGCACATGCTTATTATTTAGGCCAGTAACTGGTTATTGATGAAAAGTAACCATGCTATTCTAAACATTGTCTGTCAGCAAATGCTTATGATTTAGGCCAGTAACTGGTTATTGATAAAAAGTAACCATTCTAAACATTGCCTGTCAACACATGCTTATGATCTAGGCCAGTAACTGGTTATCGATGAAAAGTAACCATTCTAAACATTGCCTGTCAACACATGCTTATGATTTAGGCCAGTAACTGGTTATCGATGAAAAGTAACCATTCTAAACATTGCCTGTCAACACATGCTTATGATTTAGGCCAGTAACTGGTTATCGATGAATAGAAACCATTTAAACATTGCCTGTCACTGGCTGTGTCAGCACATGCTTATGATTTAGGCCAGTGTTTCTCAATCTCTTTTGTCCCACGCCTCACTTTAATTTTCA
This sequence comes from Onchidella celtica, assembly GCA_963931925.1. NCBI lineage: Eukaryota > Metazoa > Mollusca > Gastropoda > Systellommatophora > Onchidiidae > Onchidella > Onchidella celtica. Next base: position 49,064,226 of record OZ007567.1, on the reverse strand, counting down.
AAAAAAAAACAAAAACACATGCACCCCAGCATGATCGGCCATAGTTACCATGTATACAAAAAGCTTATCTATAAAATTAAGTTAAAATTCATAATGAAATTAAGAGTTCTATGAAAAACCCCTATGCCCTATTCTGAAGTCCCACGTCCACCAAAATATTGTCAGGCCCCATCGGAGGTGCATGTGCTCCACCTTGAAAAACACTGATATATAGGCTTTCTGGTTCATTATGGATATTACTTTGGCTTGCTATCGTGCTAAAGTAGATTTATGTTGTGTTTTTGTCTTTTCTTTGCGGACAAAGATAAGAACATTCCCGAACTATGACGTCAGCAGCAGAGCAGATAGGCTTAGGAGATGAATGAATTTCCATCCGAAAATTTGATTTCCTTACAAAAGTTCATTCATAAGATTGAGTGTATCAATGAACACATGTAGATTAGATCTGATGTTTCTCAGGTGATTCAGCGTATTCCTGTAAGCAAGGCTTTGATCTCAGGTACAGTATAGCTGGTGACAAGTCACCCTAACATCTCACTAATGTCTATTGTCAGTCTCCAACATAATAGGTTTACCTGTACAATTAAATCGATCCAACGAGCGCTGTGTTTATACCTTTTATTGACTTATTAATGTTTAGATAATCATTGTCTTTCAAGGCCCACCCGCCCACCCAACCCCATTTTTTCCATTAAAAAAATCATGAAAAAAAAAAAGGGCTTCTTTTACACATATCTCATCAACAAACAAGAGGAACGTGAGACAGTATAGACCCTTTTCATTTACCGTCCTCCATATCACGTGATTTGCAAACAAAATGGCGGCGTGCCCCACTTGTAGGGCGGAAGCGGTGGACAACAGTCGAAGGATGCCATCCTCTTGTTGGGCACCCAACTGTACAAACCCGTTATGTGCTGGTTCTGGCATAAAAATGCATCTTTGCTTAGACTGCACATATTCAGATGCCATCACTAAGGCAAGTGGAGGTTTTTGCCCTACGCGGTGCTTTTCGAAGCCGTGCGGCTCCCCGCAAACAACCGTAAAAGGCCTGTTTACACTGGTAGGTTTTAGGAATAGAAAAAAGGAAAGGAAATCTAGCGGAAAGCCCGTCGTGTTTACACTGTTCCGAAATCGGAATGGAATCCGACCCTTTCCTATTTCCTTTCCGATTTCCCCCTGAAACGCTGGAATAGGACCATTCCTGTTTTCATTCCGATTTCGGAAAGGTTATGCGTCACGTGACTACCGCCTCGGTGTAAAATGGCGTTCGGTAGACCTATCGAAGAAACTTTCACCCAAACATTCTTGAGGGCGAGAGCTGTCTATGGGATACTAAATCGTCCACATGGCATAACAAGCAGACGAGAACTAAAGCCCTTGGAATTTTAGTGAGTGATAAAAGCCTTGAAAGATCAGATTAATTTCACATTCATACATTGAAATGCTGAACCGAACATTTCCCTCGCTCGACGAGTGAGAGGTCAGCGGCCGACACGCGAGCGTCCATCCCAGTCACTCACAGTCACATGACCAAAACAAACGATGCGCATCGCTTCTCATTCAGAAAACGGACTAGTGTAAACAAGCCGCGTTTCGAAGGTGAAATCGGAAAGCAAAATCGGAAAGCTAGGAGAGTTCTTCCCCCACGGCCTCGATTCCGTTTTTCTATTCCTAAAACCTACCAGTGTAAACAGGAAGTGAAAAGGGTCTATAACCAGAGAGGATCGGGTGTATTGTATATATAGAGAGAAATGGCTTGCCATTTCGCGAAACTAGGTCACTGTGGTAACAAGAACTGAACAAAAAAAACCCACTAACTATTTAGAGCCGTTTGCGAGCTTTTGCGCCCCGTGGAAATGAGCAAACGTATTATTGTTTACTGCAGCGACCTACTTTGCCTTCTAGCCCTCTAAGCTAACTGTGGTTTCGCGGAGCCTCCCATGTTTCGCGGTGCCAATCGACTAACAGTGAAAAAGGACCTCAGAAATATGTATTATGTAAGCAAATTCACGGTTTTCTAAATTAACTCGTACGAGTTCATGTAAGTAGGATGGCATCCAGAAGAAATGCTGACCTCATCAGGATTTAACAGGTTCACGGTAAATGTACACAGTTTGCATAAAAGTTGCACCTGCAGTAGTGACCAAAAAAGAAAAAAGAAAAAAAGTCACGTCATGTTTTCATGAATGAATCGTGAATGAAATGCCTTGTAAATTAAAAAACAAAAAGCTATCATACTCGTGACAAATTGTTGACAAACCGGACAAGAGTAACAGGTTTAGATAACTTTAAAAAATCAGTTGACATTTTCGTTCGTGTTGAACTGTTGAAGATATTCTATATTTAGCACATTGTTTCCAGTACATTTCGAACCTGTTTGTTTTCATAACCGTACTCTACATTTTGACCTCCGTGTGTGTGTGTGTGTGTGCGTGCGTGCATGTGTGAGGGTGTGCTCGTGAGTGCCTGCAGACGTGTAAATGAGTGAGGGTGCTGATCTTTAGATATTAAAAAAACAACAAAAAACAGGATGCCAGTGAGACCTGTGCGGAAAAAGAGAAATGGTGTTGAAAAGAATTATGGGTCGAGAAAGAATATTTGGAGTCACATGCAGGCCTACATTTTCTAAAACAGCTATCTGTTAGCAGAACAATTTGGGAGGGTTAATGTTTCTAGAATGTTCAACTGCACGTTTGATAGAGAAATCACAGTGATCACTGCTTTGAAGCTCTTCTATCGTTTACAGTATGTACATGTAATTTTTCCCACCTAAGGCGGGTCATTGTAGGCCCATTAAAGATGATGTAGGGTTAACAGAAAGACAGTACATGTACATGTACTAGCAAGTGAGCTTCACATTTATAGGATAGATTGGATTATTTTACAGACAGGACCATTCATACGCCTTTCCGACGGCAGTTCCGATAAATGAACATTGCCTGCTGTCCATTGCTGCAGGCTGCTGTCCATTGCTGTAGGCAATGTTCATTTATCGGAACTGCCGTCCAGTGGCGCGCAGAACGGGGAAAAGAGGGGGCGACGGCTCCGGGTATCCGTTTCAGGGGACATCCAATCAAAGAGTGTCCCGGCCCTATACTTGAGTCTTGGGGCATACAAATCAAGGAGTTGGCTCCCGGGACGATGAGGCATTACCAAACCTGTACACGCTACTGCCTGCTGAATCTGCTGATTTCAACAAAATACAATGTACAGGCCTTTCTTGTAGCTTACATGTCTTATTTTCCTTTCTTTAGCTGAGTATCAAAAGAACACATTATCTCACTTCATAATGCCCCATCTGTGGAAATTTTGCCCGGCTGCAAAATGTTTTATAATGTTCATTGCTTCAATAGACGAAATATTATAAAAAACCACAGAAAATCTGTGAGGACGCAGCAAGGCTTTAAGCAATGTCAAAATATGGCAAGAAGAAAAAACTGTATGTAGCAACTTTTTCTTTTTACAATATTATGATATTGCTTCAACAGGCATTGCACAAAATTCCACCTTCTGTACTCGACGATACCGAAGGGCGCTGGAGAACAACCTTTATACAACTTCATTGTCAGAACTGTCTTGAATGAAACTTTTGGTCCTTGAATTGAAGAAAAAACTTCCCAAGGTTCGTATGTCTTAACTTTCCGACCTAAATTTCCATTCAACTCGTGATCTGGAACTTTCTTGCCAAACTCCATAAGGATTTGTGAATGTCACGCATTGACCGAGCGAGTCGGTGTGAAACCTAGCACATGACGCAGATAAGAGTAAGAGGTCTGAAGGTCGACTGGTTTGCACTACCGCATTGTCCGGACGAAGTTTCCCATACACTGTCTTTATAGCACACGAAACCAGTGAATCAGAAATAGCAATTTTTTGTGAACTGAATGAAAGTCTTTGTTCCAATGGCGTAGGCGCAAAAAAAAAAAAAAAAACATGTATTGAAAACAAACAGAATTGTGGGGGAAGGGGGAAGAAGCAATATCACTGACTGTGGTGTCTTTGAACACTTATATATTGTAGGCTATCAATGTGCCGAAACAAGAGAATTTAATTGGACTAAAATAAAATGCTATTACCAGTTATGTCCACTTCTAAGATTCCGCCAGGTTCCAAAGATTCCACTTCCAGATTGTAGTATTGTATTATATTGTGGATTTGTATTTTCACGTAGGCGTGGACGCCGCAGCCAGCTGACGATTTGCTTAAACGATTATAAATACCGAGTGATACTAGACAAGGATAGTAGTGAATCTGAAGCTAACATACGCTCTAACATATAGTTATACCCCTGGCCTTGCGGGTATGAGTGCTGTTTTTGTAAGTGCCACTTGCCGGAATATTCATAAAAGCTTGGGGCGAGGCGTTTTCTCATCTTTAATAATAAAAGCAGTTTCTTGGTTTAAGGTTTTTATATCAAGAGGTTCGCTGATCTTAACATTTACACCTCACTTTTTTTTGTTTTTATTTGTCTTGTTAGTGGGGGGTTTTTTTTGTGTGTGTGTTTTTTTTTTTGGTTGTAGTTTTTTTTTTTTTTTTAAATTTTGCTCGGGTAGCGACCTGGTTAGACCTGCTTTTCTCCATTTCCAGCTGCCAAGGTATCTTTAATGTGCACATGAGGCCTCCAGCTTTTCGCCCTTATCCGAGAAGACTAGGTTCTCGATCCTACCTACCATAGGATCAGAGACAGGAATTCTTCCCCCCCCCCCCCAAAAAAAAAAATTAAAAAAAATTCCAACATGCCTACACCGACAGGGAATCGAACCCGGTACCTTCGGCATGAGAGGCGAGCACCTTGCATCTACACACACGCCTGTCAACCAACGCGTCCCCCACAGTTTCAGTAGCAGTATCTTGTGTCACATTCTAGTCTATTAAGACTTTACTATGAAGGAAATACAGAGACGAGAACGAAAACAATAAGACCTCAAAAAGTTTGCAACTGTTCATGAATTCAAGGACAGTTAAACTTGAAAACCCAAAATCTTATCAATGGAGAAACAACCACTGAAAAAAAGAAAAACGAAAAAAGGAAACAACAATGAAAGTGTGCGCTATTTTGCGCCTGTTCATTCACAAAATGACACGACGCGAGCCACACCCTGCTTGCAACAATCCATTCATCCGTTGATTTCCACGGATCTACCAGAAAGAAGATAGTAATGACGTCAGAGAACTATCAGGGCCGGAAAAAATATATATCGTAAAAGAAAAAAAAACAACAACGTAAAAATAAATTCATTCATGAACACGATTAGCACGATGAATTACAATATATGTTTTCACGACAAAGATACCAGGAGATTTTCTGCGTGCTTTGATTGGCTCTGAGGCAATTGTTATGTAAAGATAAAGTATGAGTTAACATGAGACAGAGATTACAACCCCTTAGTTGTGAAAGAATATTAGAATTCTATACTTTTCAGTATGTACACCGGCAACTAGAGTTATCACTCCGCCTACATGGAACAAAAATTAGCTAATCATGTTTTCGATTGCCCTGTGACACTGATGAAAACAAAAGGAAATGCGTAGAGAAATAAATATCAGTTCTTTAGCAACGACATGTGTGATCTGTCCACGAATGCTTTGTCTTAATGCAAACCTCCCCCCCCCCCCCCCGCCCCCTCCCCCAGTGTTTCTTTTTCTGGAATTGTCTGGGAAAACATTTGCAGCAAATCCACTTCAACTATAGATGTTCAGCATGCGAATGAAGAAAGAAGAAAAAGAAAGATGTACTTTCTCATGACACGATCTCTCGCCATGAACATAATTATATCTCTTCCTCAAAAACTTGTCAAGAACAAAGCAGACCCCCCCCCCCTCCCCTAGGTCCCCCTCTTTTATTTTCCTTTTTGCTCTTTTATTTACACTGTTTTGTTTACTCTCACTCTCAGTCTCACACACATCTCCATAGTCTTTCCCACATTGATCTCAACCAGCTTTTGCAGTTGCACAGAAGAACTCGAACACTTAATTTTACATCGGCGTCAATTCACAAAAATGGAAATTATTTTCGGCTTAAAAAATGTTTATATTCCTACACGCCCCCCACCCCCCTCCAGTAAAATAATAATAATAATGGAGTTCAGGAGATCATTTATATAGCGCCAAATCCAAACGAGTTTGCTCTAGACGCTTTACAGAAAGTCTTGTTCTCTCGATTTGCATCTCTCTCTCTCTCTCTTTATTCCCTCTCTCTCACTCTGTCTTTATTTCCCTCTCTCTCACTCTCTCTCTCTCTCTCTCTCTCTCTCTCTCTCTCTCTCTCTCTCTCACTCTCTCTCTACCTCTTTTTATCTCAGAGCAAATTGTAACGCAGCCTGTTAGACGCAGTTCACAACTCACAACAGTTCACAACTCACAATTTGTATTCTAAAGTATTTTAATTTGAATATATTAATATTAATTATTTAATAATGAATTATAAATTTTTGTTGGTGATATGGGGGGGGGGGGTGTGATAGGAATACATTTGAATCTATTAATTTTAATTTCAATTTTGCCCGGGCAGAGGCTTGTTCGGCCTGCTCTTTACGATTTCCAACTGCCAAGGTATCTTTAACGTGCGCAACATGCACATGGGCCCTCCGAATTTTTTCGTCCTTATCCGAGAAGACTAGGTATTCGATCCTACCCCCCAGTAGGATCAGGGACTCGAACATATGAGAAAAATCCCAATTTCCAACATGACTGCACAGGCTGGGTTTTGAACCCGGGACCTTTGGCATGAGAGGCGAGCACCTTGCCTCTAGACCACCTTGTCCTTGATTTTAAAACCGTAAAATCTTGCAAAATAAGCTGACCCTTTTAAATTTTGTCAACGGAATTGGTTTCGACTATTATATTAATTATTACTGACTTTCGTATAGAGCGAATACATGTAAAATAAACCCTGCTGTTGTTTACTGAAACAATGCAAGTAATGAAATTACAGCTGTGCCAAGTGAAGATGTCAAAATTATGACTGTATTTGGTCACCAGATTCTGTTTGTGGTGTGGAATGGGGATGTTTTCGTCTTAATAAGTCACTGAAACTGTTACAATTTGAAACGAAATATTCATCACAGTGAGAATTCGGCAGGTTAAGAACTTTTTTCTGTTCTGTAGGCATACTAGCTGGCCTGCTGACCTGGGGAACACACGGATGTGCTTTTTAAAGTTGAGTGACGATCACCATTGTGTAATAATTCTAATCGAAGGAAATGCGTGTTGTTGTTTTTGTCCGGGGACAAAATGTCGGGACACTTTCTTCTGTTCAACTCAGTTGTAGCTCAAAATCAAAATAGCAAACTTCAAGACCTTTTAAAATAATTATTCCCACGTACACGTTTACGTCTTTTTATACGTAATACATGTATGATATTTTGTAGAATTTCAAGCTCAGCGGTTAAAAAGCCTTTCATGATTACACTGGAGGCCTTGCTTCCTTTATAATATAATGATATTAATTATGATATGATGATTTTTTTTGTAGACTTGTATTGAGAACTTAGCTTGAACATAAACAGAGTAATGTTCCAATCCAACAGGTGATCCTATGGGAGGTAGGATCGAGCACCTAGTCTTCTCGGAGGGCCCGTGTGCTAGTTGCGCGCGTTAAAGATACCTTGGCAGTTGGAAATCGAAAAGAGCGGGCCGACAGGCCGCTGCCCGGGCAAAATTAAATAAAATTCATCCACTCTCTCCGCCCTCATCCTCTCAACCCCAACCCGCCGACTGGCGCTGCACTGTGGCGAGGCTGTGCCTGCTCCAGATGTAACTGGGCTCCAATGACGCTAAAGCAAATTTCCCCAATGGGAATAAAGAAGTATACTACAAAGTACAAATACATGTACAAAATGCTAAAAAAAATGCCAGAGGGCAGTAAAGCTTGATATGAAGATAAACAAAAACAATGATAAACTTCAAAGTCATCGGGTAAACACATTTTCTTGTTTTTTTTACAAGATCATCAGAATCTTTTGGTTCTTTTTTTTTTCTTTTTTCAACCCTTCTAGGCTCCGCCCCCATTTTTTGCTTTTGAGCGAATTCTGATTACGTAAGAATTTATTCTTAGGGATACAATTAAGGGGTTTTCATGGTCATCTACATGTAGTTTATTTATAGTGTAGCTCTGAGTTGTTGTGATATGTGTCTGTGTACCACAGGTGAGACAATAATGGTGCCTAGAGAGTTAAGATAATATAATTTGAAGTAAATTTCACGATCTTGGTTTAATGTCTCAGTGTGAGAGCTTCGGACGTGTGAACATCTCTAGCTATAATTGGCTCTGAGCTCGCGAAAGTGGATCAGCCACAACACCTATTATTTTCAGAATTTGTGAGAGCACCTGCGGTGACACGGACTTCCCGTTAACCAGTCTAAACTAGAGCATGATAGATTTGGCAATTTTCAGTAGGTTGGGAACGAACAAATCGGAAGCGTTTCCTCGTGATCATATTAAACTTTTATTATGTTAATGTACAACATTGAATCTGCGCTCTAGTAACCTGAAATCAGTCAGAGTGTCTGGTGGTTTATTTCCACATGGTAGTCTATCTGTCTGTCTGTCTTTCTGTTAGACCTGTAAGTTTTCCAACTATCGTCGGAATTCCGACAATCCGACGGCGAATCAATTTTCCGACCCGGATTTCCGACCGTCAGCAGTTACGACAGGTCCCCAACACCACATAAAATGATTTTATTTTAAAGTCGGAAGCTAATTCGAGATACATGTACTAAAAAATGCAAATGCCGAAAACGACGATTTGACCACACGAGAGAGGGCATGCAGGAAACACTTCTAATAGATGTACTTCCGCTTTTAGCCTTGAACTGCGTATCAGCGCTACGCTAGATGGAGCTTTACGTTTGATACATAGCAATGTCGGAATTAGACCAAATCTTTCGCCATGGCGCCAGACTACGTCAATAGAAACGCAAACTTAAGGAAAAGTGAAGATTGTGTGGAGAATACGTTCGGATGTACCGGTATTGGCTGGAGGAGTAGGGCAGTCACAGAGATTTTATAAGGCGTTTAAATACATGTAATATCATAAAAACCACAGAAAAACTGTGGGATCGCAGCAGGGCTATAAGCAAAGTCAAAATTGTTTCGCTTGTGTATTTTCTGTCTTTTCTTTAGTTTACTCTGTATTGTTTGGGTTTTATTTCTCACGCAGAGTTTCGCAACATACAACTTTTTCTTTTTGCCCAATCTTGACTTTAAATACATGTAGTAAATTATAGATCTAATGTAGATCTAGCTCACAATGAATACTTTGGCATCATGTATTTTGAAATAAATTGCTATTTCATTCATGTGGAATTTGTTTGTTCTCCCAGTCCTCTATCATTTCAAAATTTTAACTGTCATGTTTTTACACAATTTTTTGGATCTAGATGTAAACATAGATTCGATGCATAATTTCAGAATTTTAGTTTTTGTTTTAGAAGTGAATACATACAGGCTATTTATTTATTTATTTATTTAAAGAAGCAAAGACTGAAAGTTCTTGCCCATCCGGGAAAGGGGTGGGGGGGGGGGGGGGGGGGGGGAGAAAACTCCGATACCGTGAACGGCGAAAAAGTTAAAAAGTTCCGACAGTTTTGTCAGGAGTCACTTACAGGCCTGCCTATCTATCTATCTATCTATCTATCTATCTATCTATCTATCTATCTATCTATCTATCTATCTATCTATCTATCTATCTATCTATCTCTGTCCACCGGTTCATCAATCCGTCCGCCCGTACGCTCATCCATCGATCTATTTATCCATTCATCCATCCATCAGTCTGTCTGTCTTTTTGTGTGGCTGTTTATTGTTTTCCTGTGCTTTTGTTTGCCTGCCTTCATGAATTACTGTGTTTTTTCAAATCTGTTTTCTCAGATCCTAAAAAGACGAAAAGTAACACTGTCTGAAAAGGCCTATACAATAAGTATACTGACGGCATAGTTTGAGTGAAGAAGAGCAGTTCCCTCTGGCGCAAGACGATAATATGAAAAAAAAATAAAAGAGACAAAAAATTGGTAGATGCCAAATGTCCAAAATGGCGTTGTCAGACTGTAGCCTAATTACAAAGCTGAACAGAGAAAATATGCTGAGTTGGTTCACTGTTCAGCTACAGTTTTCTACATATATGTAAATCCCCTAACAACAGCTGTCCAAAATACAACGGGATTATTTTTTTCTTAACCCCTTCTGTGCCAGGGGTGCATTACAAAGACAATAATGCCGGAGAGTGTCAGTATGGTGGGTGCTACCCGAGACACAGGATACCGAGACGGTTCAACTCGCCAAATTCCGTCCGTCGACTTACGTGTCAATTCGCACCACACTCCTTCATAACTGGACGAAAAAGACTAGTTCTAGTACCACAGAGATTTATGAGCAGTACTCACTGTGTTTATACGAGCGCAAGCTGTGGAGTGAGGAGTGGTAAGAAACTCCTCAGGTGGAGCGAGGAGCGAGGCAGATGACGATCTTCAGAGGAAGAGGGGATTCTTTCATTAGAATTTTCGGCCTTTTAACTTCCTGACATCTTCTTGAACCTCGGCCACATCGAGTTCATGACTCTCAGTCTTCGACACTCACCTTTTTTTTTTTTTGATCGCCAGGCTCTTCTTTGGATTTGAACCCGTGCCGCTGATACTCTTAAAGTACCATGTCTCGCTTTTCTTTGGGTCCTGCTGTTGACATAGGCGGATATGAATGCTCGCCTGGTCCTCTTTTGTTCGACTGAATGGTTCCGATGATTTCCTTTATTTGCAGGGATCCGGGAGCGTTCTGCTGCTGCGACTGCTTTTCTCACTTCCCACTTTCGACCTGTTTTCAATTTAGGTTCTTGTTTCTTGCTGCTTCATCTTGTGAACCCTTGAACATTAGATGAAGGCCGCCGCCTCCCTACTTCGTATTCCGCATTCAGGGATTTAAGTGGTAGGAATAGCTTTGCTTATTTGCATGCACATCGGTTAAGCATGGAGGGAGTCCTAGCCATTTTCTTGTGTGGCTGTTTATCTTTGCCTCTAGCCCCCCCACAGTTGAGATTGGAAATTCATAGACTAGCAGTGGCCATAGAAGTTTGAGGATAAGTTTGAGTTTGAGTTTAACGGCCCGTCGGCACGATGATGGTCACTTTGCACCTCCCGCGGTTTTTTCGTTCTCTCTCTTTGGGCTAGATTTCAGCCCTTAGTTGCCTATACATGTAGATAAGATCAGATAAAAGTGAGGTTTAGGGATCCAACGGGAAAAGGCCCGTATTAAAAATGTAACGGGAAAAGGCCCGTGCTGGCAAATATGTCTATGAATTTTGTAAATATGATAAAAGTCTGTTAAATCAACTTGTAGAGTTCGACTTTTTCAGAAATGATAGGATGCACTGCTGTTCCACGTCAGAGAATTCTTTCATGGAGCCGCAGGCATAGTGTCGTCTTCAGATATGCATGAAGTCTACGCATTCAGTTAAAATGTGTTTTATTGATAGTTGGCAATTGCATGCCACACATTGTGGGGGGGGGGGGGGCATTCGGGGGGGACCCCCCCCTACCCCCAGCAAAAAACAGTGTGTGAGATGGGTATAACCCAGACGGAGGCTACTAAGGACAATTTCATCTCTCCGATTTTGTTGAGAGGCATGGGTCCACTGACCAAGTTGATCTTGGACAAAATGTACTGGAGATTCCATACCTTGAACTTTCCTAGGAGGCCACACTTGATTTTCCTCAGACTATCTGCCAGCTGCGTCAGCACTTCAAGTCTCCGATTTGTGTCCTTCAAGGAAGCATCGTTCCATGGGCCGAGACTCTTCACCGGTTGCTCTGACGTCCATCTGTCTACATTATAGTGAAAGAAGGAATGACCCGTCTCGGTATTCTCTGCCTCCGGTACTATTTAGGTCATGTAATCACCCATAACTCAGACATGTACGGGAATATTGTCATACAATTTTGCATGACGGCAGTCCATACAATGTCCTTTCACCCTTGCATCACAATTTTAGAAGGAAACTATTTCTTTGAAGTATTAAAGTACAAAAACTACCTAGATCTAGTGCTTTGGCGATTCCCGCTCCCTCCTCTTGCCCTGGCTCAACCCCTGACACCGCCACCAACTTTCTGCCCTTCACTTGAACTAGATCCCTATGTCAGAATCATTTATCATCTCTTCAAACGCATCGACTGCCGATAGCCTAGGTCGATTCATGTAGATTGGTCGTATTTCAGCTATGGCAAAAATTCTGAGTCGAAATCATACCGCTTTGAAAAATATTCACTGTTAACAGCAAAGGACTGGAGTTGATGCTACATTGTTATTTTTAGGATCAAGGAATGTTGGGGCCTACTCAAATATATAATTGGGGAGTATTTTCAATGTGTCCCACCGTCTATACGTTATAAATTTACAGCTAATCATGAGCCCATGGCTTCCACGGGCACGTGATGTATTAGGTACACATCTTGGCTCGTGGTGGGTTAGAGTGGACAATTTCAAAGAAAAAAAATGTTTTTGTGGTGATACCACGAACGGAAGGTTGCCATGGCGAGTTAGCCCACAGACTAATAAAATATACAGACTGGAAACACAAGCTTCGGGCTGTGTCGTTTTTTACGGAAGTTAATGAGATGCGGCCGTATAACCAACGTGGCCGCCGCTCGGGAAATTCCGATTCTAGTTCTATCTGCAGTAGAAATTTCTTTTCATTTGTCAAGATTGGTTGTACATATAGTCTGTGAGTTAGCCACAGTCCCAATCATCCTTTGTTAGAGCATCGTGGTACTTTACCTGGTAAACTACAGATAGTGTTCGGCGTTGTAGTTTAACTACAGTTTCCTGGCAATAGCCCCATCCCCTCAAAAATTTAGGTACAAAAGCCCCAGTTTGGTCACATAACATCACAGTATCACGCTCAGTGTTTGGCCATTAATTATGAAATAGTCAATCTGAAAAAAAAGCAACAACAACAACAACAACAAAAAAACACCATAAAACCTCTAGGACCCCAAAGCACACCTGATTTATTTCATACACAAGTGAGTAATATAGATCCGGAATTTGATGCATTTACTGAAAGAACGCAAGCTTCATTTACATGACTGTATTAAACATTTCACGGCAATTTCACCCCCCCCCCCCCACCCCAGACTGGAAGTTGCGTAGCTGTCGAATTCTCTACACAAAGAAGCAACATGCGGATATCAGTATCAGTGGCCACTGCACCCGGCGGACCTTCTATGAAACTAATGATTAAGCTTCAAGGCCCCTGATCCTGAAGGAACCCTGAAGAAAATGTTTTTTTTTATGAGTGGATTTTGGATATTGCCTTGTTTTTGCTGCTTGCGAAAGGGCCCCTAAAATGTAGGCCCCTTTATGCTTTGTGCGTGGAGGGGTCTGTATGATAAACCAATACTCTCCTGAGTAGGTTTTACGAAGATCTCATCTTGTCTTAGATGAGCATAATAACATTATGTATTAGTAGCGAAAAGAACAAATTAAAGAATGTGGGAAATGCTTCAGTTTTTGTTGCCTAGTGTGAGCCATGTTGTAAGGGATGCAGGCAAAATGGATGGGACAAATACAGAAATTCTTTCTGCAGAACGTTTATTTTAAAAATCCATAAAATAATTGTTCTCCTTCTTCCATGCATGAACCGTAACATTTCAGTGTAAGAAAAACAGCAAATTAAAAAAAAAGAAGACTTTTAACATTGCGTACATCACACCAGAGCGCGCGCGCGCACACACACACACACACATACACGCACGTTGCATATAATATACATGTACATTTCTTGGTTTAAATCTCACACAGTACACACACACATGCAGGGTACACACACCTTCACACACACAGATTAAATATCCTACGTTGTATGGAGTGGATTCCCCATGCGGCGGTGTGATTGCTAATGACGGTAAGGAGGTGGGATTAAATCCTCCACTGTTCACGCTTACCCAGGAGAAAAAAAAATGGCCCGTGGTGATGGCTGTCACAAATGTTACATTATCTCTTGCCAAGTAACTGACCACAAGTCAGCTTGCAGCCATTCGGGGCAACTGTTCATTCACAAGGAGAGGGCTCCAAAAGCTTTTCCTACCCATAGCTTGTGCTAATAGGGGTGCTAAAATCGCCACTAGCAAGGCCTGCTGTGTGTCATTGTGACTGTTACGTGCATGGGCATCACAATGGGTTTGAAGGCGTCTCCTCCTCACCAGCAGGCTACCACTTCATCGGCTCTGCTCAGATAAAGAACTGTTTCGCGTATATCGTGAAAGCGCTTTATCTCACGATGGGTTTGCCATACCTAAATTCGAAAACACCTTTAAAAATATGCATTTAGTGATCTCGATGTTCAGGATGCAGTGTTTACGTGTGGGGCCTGTAAGTGTAACACTGCTTTGACAGCCAAGAAAAAGCGAAAACCACTGAACGTTGCGCTTGTTGAATGTATAACGCTCTAAACAGACTTTGAATAGTTGCAAACTGTTAGGCCTAGGTAATTTAATATGTGGGAACAGGCAGCTTTCAAACCCAATTTCTACTTCAGTATAATTTTGCATAGCCCGAGTACTGTCCAGACGTGAGTCTCATAACATGAAAGAAAGAGATCCAATTCGGAAGGATCTCACACCGTCATGACAGCCTGGGATTTCTGACACACCCCAAACACGCGCTTTTACGCGTCTCAAATAGTCCAATCAACAACGGTCCGTCTTTAAAAAAAAAATATTTCATTGATTGTTTATTACTTTATTTTCTTGATGGTCAATAACTGACAGAAAACGTGAACAAAAATTAATGCGTCCAGATCAAGAACTCTGTATGGTTTAAACTGAATGGTGTTAGGAGCGCCAAATAGAAAAAAAGTAGTGTTGAGTTGTGTTCACTTTTCAGCTACGGCTTATCATGTAAAACACCATAAGCCCCTAAAAACAGCTTTTAAATCTGCAATCTTCCAACCGCCCATCCTGTTTGCAGAACGAGCGTGCTCTCAAAACCACATTAAATTTCTCGGACTGAATTTACCCCAAACAAAATCGTGTTTTTTTTCTTTTAAAATTCAGTTTTACTCTATCTTCCAAGTGTATTATGGCACTTTCAAACACAAAGACTGATGGTTAATGCTTTTTATTGTTTAGTGTTACGTGTCGGCATGCGTTTTCTATAAATCAACATGTATATAATTATATCATTCTGAAACTGTTGCACAGTAATTTTCAAGAGCGGTAGATGTTTAAACTAACTGTTTACAATTAACATTCTGCTTTGTTGTGATTTGGTTACACACGTTAGGGTCATTTCTTGGTGGTTGTTTTTCTCCCTTTCTCAGTTACCCAGAACAGCGTCATCGGATATTACACGTGTTTGTTTCTGAGTACCTGGCCAGCCAACAAGTGCTTGCCACTTTTATCAACCTCATAAAGCCAAGGCCGTTCATTTTACAACCCTCCAATTGCCACCACGCATTGACCATGTCATCATGTAGGCTGTTGGGATGCAGTGACGCAATCTTCTCACAAGTGGACCAAAATATACAAAAGACTGGCTCGCTGATCCCTCCCCCAGACCCCTGCCCACACCATCTCGGACAAGCCTCAGGCGATGGATAAGACAATGGTAGTGGAAAGGAAACTAGCACACACGCACGATAAAGGTCTGAACGCACAGGTGCGACAATGGAGAATCTTTAAAGGTGTGAGATTACGGTGTCTGTGCAGTTTTTGCCCTAAGAATCAAACTTCATTCAATTGAGGCCCAGTGAAGAGCCGTGGCATGTAATGAATTTCGGCAACGCAAAGAAAATCTAGACTTTATGTGAGTTAGTTGCAACTGCCAGCATCAAGCAAAAAGAAATATATGTGAAATTATTTCGAGTGATGATGAAAGTCTTCAAATTTCAGATCCGCTAAGGAGGTGTCAAATGCTCCAGGTAAAAGATATTTAATTTTTAGTTTTTGTCAAATTTCATCCCCTGAAGCAAAAAGCATCTTTAAGTAAATACATGGATAGATATACCAATAAATGGCAATATCACTAATATCAGAATCTGTACAAATGTTAAGATTTCACCGCTGCACAACTGCTTCTTGTATTTTGTTTCCCCGCTTTATTTGACACATGGCCCGTTTCGACTGGCCCGTCTTCATCGACCAACATCACACATATAATACACATACAAAAAATGTATTCACACTCTCCATTTGGCATCCGTGCCAAATGCGTGTTAAGCGTCGTCACCAGAGTGTTATAATTATTTTGTACATGTAAACCATGGATTCATAAAGAGTGTTGAAATATTTTGCGTCGTAGGCGTTGAGTGAGTCTTTGAAATAAGTCAAACAATGTTCGTAATTATGTCCCCCCCCCCCCCCCCCCCCATCCACCACATCAAGCAATTCCTGAACCAAACTTTTGAAGTCACAGAGTCTTGTTTGTCTTCGTTGAGAACACAAATCACCAGCTCAGTGACTGCTACTTGGCAAGTGTTCTTCGCTATAGAGTAAGAAAGGGGCACATTTTATGCATTCTACCGATCTCTTGAACGAACGAAATTCATAATGTAAAACAATAGCAGTGTTACTGCGTTACAAACATTAACTGTTTGAGTTTGAAATTGTGGTTACGAGCTGATTAACTACAGTGATCTCATGCCTTCTGAAATCAATTCAAATGCTGCACATGTCTACTTCTGTGAAACATCGCTGCGTGTTCTTAGAACAACATCACTGAAATACATTATTCTGCCGCTATAAAAGGTCGAAGTTGCATCTTCTATAGGATCTATGACTGTAACGTTCACTAAAATCATTTTAGCGCCGAATGTTGGCTGTTCATGAAAAACAACTTGCAGTAAACGCAGTGGCAGCATTTTTCTATGAGTTGCGGTGATTTTCCACTGTCGTCCCTACCTTAACCAAACAACTACTCCGCCACCAGCGCCACAACCACCATCTTCACCTCAACATCATCCTGATCCAGTGTGAAGTATTTAAACCAAGCGTGTATTAAAGATAAGCTTTATTGGACAGAGCATTTAGGGCAAAATGAAAAAGTTGCGATAGACAGTTTTCTTCTCCGGCTAAACTTAACCGGGCATAACGTCTGTGCTTTCACCGGGAAGGTCTTAAGATAACCGTACCTTTTTAATCATTATGACTTAATTTGGTGGAGGCAGTGCCATAACACATTGCCCCTGGCCAAACACTGAACGTGATACCGTGATGTCGGCCAGCAACCCCCACCCGACAACAATAACGACCCTAGCGTGTTAATTTGGCTTGACCAGTGGCCCTTGTCCAGTGACGCTGGAGTGACTCAGTCCACGCTCCAAAACTGAATTATTCCTTGATTTTTTACTGTTCAGTTTTAAGTAACATTTCAAAACATTTTCGACGCTCAGTAGATATTAATTGATATTGCATACGTTTATAATTTTTGAAACATCCACCAGACTCCATAATTGGAAGCACAGATGACTGATATATTATCTGGCTAAACAGAATGCTCTTTTTCGCTTGGAAGAATTTTTTGTCACGTATGTTTCATACAGATGGATTTCAGTGACATGGTGTGATTGTTGATGGTGATCAAGAAATTCCTAAACAAGAAGAAAAAAGGATACCGACGCACGTAAAAACTGTGTAAACATGTGTTCAGGCTGTGTAACTTCAAGTCCACAAGCAATCCATATCATCGCTTTTTAACAAGTAAGTACTTACATTATTTTTAAATTTAAGAGATCGACAAATTTTTCCTTTTGATATCTTGTTTTTCATCCACGCATTTTACATGTACGCCCTAGATCTTATATCTATCTTGTTCATCCGACTTTTTCCTTGACGTGAGTCTCAAATAGTTTAGCTTTCAAGCAGGCACTGGAGAAACACAATTTTTATGAAGGCCGCCCTTATCCGTCAACATTATCGACGGATACTGCCCAGGTTTATCCGTCAACATTATCGACGGAGGGAGGAGTACCTTACTCGAGCGCCACTTTGTCAGATTGTCAGATTGATAAGTAACGACGTGAGGGTCTAGTCAGTTTGTATCATCGAGGCCGTAGGCCGATGTTCGTCTGGGCAGTAGTCAGATTGACATATCAGGGAAAGCCCCCGGGGTAGCTATGTATCATCTCTTTTAGTTAGTTTCTGGTCTTTGGCGCTCGAGTACGGAACTCCTTCCTCGACGGATACTGCCCAGGTTTATCCGTCAACATTATCGACGGATACTGCCCAGGTTTATACGGAAACACTATCGGCACTCTTGACGAATGACAAACAACAACAACAACAAACAAACTGGATTTATTTCTAATGTTATTGGATTTAAAAAAATTACCAAAGACACTGATTATAGTCAACATTATCGGCGGATACTTGGGTTTATCCGGCAACACTATCGGCACTATTGACGAATGACAAACAACAACAACAAACAAACATGCAAACTGGATTTATTCCTAATGTTATTGGATTAAAAAAATTATCAAATACATTGATTACTGATAAAAAGACTTCTATAAGAAAAGAAAAAAAAACCCTACCCCCGATTGGCAGGTAGATACAAAAAAACAACTGAATTTCTTCCGTCATTGTTCTTGGATTAAAAAAAAAAATTGATGCCTAATAAACACTTCGTTTTATGAATTAGTTCGTTCGTTCCTCGACCTATTTAAACATTATTTTTGTACACAGCAGTTTCATCAATCTATTTAAAATTCTCTTTCACTCAAAATAGAGAGCGCATGAGAAATAGCAAATATATTACAGAATGTCGCTCGAAGTTCAGCGATTGAGTAGGCCTACCAAATTGGATTTAAATTTTTTATTATTTTTTTTTTTTTACCATTCTGCTTACAAATCCATGGAGTAATCACCTCCCCGGGCGTCAAGTTGATCATCTCACCATCTGGTATACCACTGACACTGAAGGGTATTCTCCGCGTATTAAGGACCGAGCTCTGAGCGTTGGGCCGAGGACAAGGAATTATATCCTCAGGAAGGTCCGAAGTAATCAAGTAGATCTATCTAATGTAATGAAAATCTCAAATTTGATCACTGGGCGACGAAGTATGACCATTCCATGCTCGCCGTGCACAAAGAACATAAGACCGTCGTAATTGTGGATGTTGTCAATGAAGTCGAATTTGTTGAGAATTTTACCTTTGATTGAATCTCATGAGCCACATGTCACGCTTCTTTGAAATCCGCCACGAGCCACAGGTGAAGCAGAGAAGTCACAAAGATTTATTGCTGTTTGTCAAAAATCACCAAATTTATTCTTTCCCTTCGCTCACCCCGGAAAAGAAAATGAAAATAAATAAAGAGAGGAAAATAAATTGTGCTTGACTCAAATTTGGGGCAAAAATCGGGAGGAGTAGGCTACCACATGAATTACAGATCTTTAGTTGGGCATATATATTATTTCATGTTCTGAGTGTTTATCACCTAGCCCCTCATGTACCATAAAAACATCCACCTAGAGGACTAACTGGCTGCCCCCTGCGACCCACCGCTCACGGACGCTCCTAAAGTCGCATCCTTGTAGTATCCTTATCACGTAACTCATGGAACTCCTATCCAAAAATGTTTTTTGGGATGAAAAGAAACGGTGGTAAGAAACTCCTCAGGTGGAGCGAGACAGATGACGATGTTCAGAGAAGAGTGGGTTCTTTCATTAGATGTTTCGGCCTTTAACTTTCCGACAAGGGAAATTTGGGGCAGACATCTCTCTTTGGATAAAAAACAACAACAAAAGGATAGCGTATTACTTTGTCAGCCAATTTGTGTGTTTGTCAAATATTTTTCTATCCAAGTGTACACCATTAAATTTAGAGGTACAGGTACTATTAAAGGGGTAGAGTATGTGTCGTGAACTATCGCACGCAGTCTGTGTTAACCTTTTCAGTACTGAAACAGCATTGCTATTAACTCTTTATTGCTCCGTCAGTTCCAGGTTTGGTTTGTCCCTTACCAGCTTTTAAATACAGATCAATAGCCTGATTGAGATTCATGTTTATCATTTAAAATAACTGAGATAAGTGGATCTCACTATAAACTGGATTTGAAAAAAATCGAGCATTCACAGCGTCAGTAGTCAAAGGGTCTTTGTTTTTGGGGGGGGCATCTGCCCTTGTTTTTATTTTTCATGTTCTTGTTGTTGTGTGCTTTTGTGGTAGCGATTAGATTTTTTTTTTTTTAATTTTGCCTGGGCTGTCTCGACTTTCAGCTCTCAAGGTATCTTTAACGCGCGCAACGTGCACGCGGGCCCTCCGAGTTTTTTTTTTTTTCCTTGTCCGAGAAGACTAGGTGCTCGATCTTATCTGCATATGATCAGGGACAGGAATTTTACACCCGAAGTTCCTGCGACGACCGGGAATCGAACCCGGTACCTTAGGCATGAGAGGCGAGCACTTTGCCTCTGGGACAACGCACACGGATTCTGCAACCAGGCAGCATTTAAAAAGTCAGTTGGCCTATATTCGATGCAAATCGGTCACGCCATTCTTAATTCTTTGTCATATCAAGTGGACAATAAAGTGAATATATCTGTGTAGGCGGGCGTCAAAGAAAGTTGGCCAAAGGCTGGGTTTTGTTGTTGTGGCACTAATTTCATGCAGTTTTTGAAAATCACAAGAAAAAACAAGTTGGGGCAGACAACCCCCCCCCCCACCCCCACCCCCACCCCACCTGCCCAAAGAAAGCCCAAATAAAAAAAACAACACAACACAACAAAACAAAACCAGCGCTGTGACGAAGCGTGAAAAACCCGGAAAACCGGATTTATCGCAGTTAAATATTTATCCCCGGGACATCATCAGTTAGACTTTGCATTATAATATAAATTTAATAATTCATGTTTGAAAATTTCGAGTAAAAGATTGTAATGTGATTACATTACTCTTAACAGACTGACTGACACAAAGGCTTTATAATTATGCTTGAAAGGGAGTTATAAATTACATGTGTTCAGAGAGTGGACTGTTCCGTCCTTTCAATTGTAAGGTAATAAACGCAGTCTGCTAGCGGCAAGCCAAACCAAGGCTGGCATAGGCCCCAGATTGGTGGCTCGCCACCCAATTATGCATCATACTAAAACACTACTTATTATCCATACCGGTGGTGTTGGCAGTGAGTAGTATTCTAGTGTGATGCAGGCCAGCCATGGTCTGGCTTACCCCTTATTGTACGGTAAGCAATAATTTTAATCAATCTATTATTAGTCTCAGAATGAAAACGGCCAATCTGTTCTCATCAGTGACAACTTAGCTGGTCGCTGAATATCATTGACCACACAATGGCGCGAATTTATTTCTTGTCATTCATTGGTCGTAACCGACGTCGCTCACACTGTCACAGGTGAGAGTCATTATCTTCAATACCTCGCGCACACGTTAACACAAGATTAGGCTGCTCACTTCTTCCAGCGCAACAGGTAGGACAGAGCGTGAAGAAATCTGATAACATCAACTGGATTTCATTGAGCATTAAAAGTGAATTTTCTAGATCTTTGTAATTTTTTTTTTTTTTTTTTAGATTTGTTTTCATCAGAAATATATAATCCTTTATTTGTAAAAATATATATTAAAAACTTAATAGCAATAATAATAATAATAATATTAATATTAATAATAATAATGATGAAGTTAAGAAATGTAGTTTTCAGTATATGAGTGAGGAATATAATATATATATTGGAAATAGATCTAAGAGCATACATCTGTCGCAGGCCGCATGATATAAACTATCGCAACTTGGTCTTTACAACTTTTTCAGCAGAAGCAAAAACCTTTATAAATGAGACTTACATTATGATATTTTTAAAAAAGTTATTTAAGCCTTAGTTTTCAGAATTTAACCCCCAATATAATATAACCTGCGGGCTGTCGAGGACTGCAACCATGCCAAACCTCTCAATTAAAAAAAAAAGTTGATTAAAAAACATTATATATATATTATTTGAAAGTTTGTACGTGGCATGTAGAGATTCATTTTCACTGCAGTATATTTCAACTCTGTGCTAACGCTTTACTGGGATCCCACGGCTTTTCTGTAGCCAGGTTAATTTTGCCTTTGATGAAACGTTTGCATGGTGTTTAGATCTTTATTTTAGGTGGCTCGCTGAGCTTGGTATTTTACACCTCGCGTTTCTTCTTTATATTTTTCTTCTTCTTGTTTCCGTGTTTTTTTTTTGTTGTTTTTTGTTTGTGGCAGATCTTTGTTTTTAGAATTTTTCTCGGGCAGCCGGCCTTGTTCCGTCTGGTCTCCTCGACTTTCAACTACTAAGCTACATATTTAATGTCCGCAACGTGCACCTGGGCCTTCTGAGTTTTTCGTCCTTATCCGAGAAGACTAGGTGCTCGATCCTATCTACTTTAGATCAGGGACAGGAATCTGCATGGTAATATTCAGCCTATTCCATTGGAATTTTTTTTTTCAGGTGTGAGTTTGTGTGTATCAACAGACGTTTTGTGTGTAAATTACCAGCTCATTAATAGACTTAGTCCACGAATCCAGTACCAGTAACGTTCCACAGTTCAATTTTTCCAAATTTGCGGATTTGTTTGCTTCACAGAACGAGTCGTCTTTTCTATAATTTTTTAGCCCTCACACCTTTTAAATTAGACCTGTCTCACCAGGCAGCAAAGGAGATCAACTTGGTGCATATTAAACCCAGTTGTGGCCAACACATGCTAAATTGAGTTTAACGTGCGAGTGAAAGAGATGGATCGAGTGTTGTCAGATAAGGTAAAATTACAAGGATGTTGTTGAGGGGACGAAACCTAATTACAACTTAGACAAATAGAGAAAATATTGAGTTGTGTTCACCGTTCACCAAGAGCTTTCTATGTAAAACACAATGCTCCCCCTCCCTCAAACAACAGCCAAAATCTTATAATCTCTATAATAAAGCTACAACAAAACCCCTAATAGTCCTATAGACTCGGAATCTACACAACGCACCGACCTGAAATTTGACACAAAGAATTATGGGATAGCGAACATTGTTCCTATCGCAATGCACAAACAAAACCGTTTGTTATTTCTGAATTAATCGGTAAATGCGGTTATAATTAAAGACTAAATTCACGAGAACGTTTGATCCGAAATTTACGATCAATAAGATATTGATGTATGTTTCTAATAATAGCCCATTTCCGCCTACACGTGGCGATATCAATTCCTGCGATGTGTTCGCTAACAAACAAACTATCCCGTGCGCAAATCATTGCCATTTGACGGATGTTGACGGGATGCGCAGGATGTCAACGCGCAAAGGGAGGGCAGTAAAACTTATCTAAAAACAAACAAACAAACAAAAATAAAATAAAGCTAAAGGAACAGGCAAAATGAAACAGGTCCATAATAATCACCCAGAACTGAAACTAATAAATCGATTTATCCCGGGCAGGGCCGGGCAACTCAGCTAGTAATAATAAAAAAGACTCACGGGATATTTAACAAGGCCCACCGCCGCTCACACAGCTCGGATTTGGACGATATTTTACAGGTGCCTGCCTTTCAACCTGCAGAAGGTTCTTTTTTTAGATTTGGAGACATGAGATGGTGTGGAAGTATTTTTTTTTTTGTTGAGTTTGCTTGGTGTCGCTAATTGTCTACCTCCTATTCTTTATTTTCATGTGCACATGAGCCCATGATATCATCATTTCCTTAAAGATTCTCTGTGCGCACCATTGCAGACTGTGTAGTGTTCTAGATCTATCCATTAGTCTCTGAGTCTGAGTTTTGTCGTTGACGCCACGCATCTCGGCATCAATGTTCTTATGCTGATTCATTTCTGACTGAAGTGATTTTTTTTTTTTCATTTGAAGAACGACGCAATTACCAGTATAATCATGATAATGCCATTTATGGAAATACAACAAAATGGCCGATATTTTGAACCAGCATGATTAACCCCGGCTTTGTCAGGGATAAACCTACCTTCCCTACTCTCTCTTCGCAATCCCATTGTCTCTTTCCATCTAACCCCCCCCCCCTCTCCCTTTTTTTTTTCTCTCACTTCTTTGTGAGGAAATCGCACCAAATTGAACATGTGTCAAAACAGTCTCCCATGCCCATTAGTGTGCTACATGTCGCGAATGTGGTTTATGGCAAACGACTGCAATTTCGAGAGGAAAACCCACACTCGACGAACACACTAAACTTTCGCACTGGAATTACTAAACCAATCAAATGAAGTAAGTTTTGTCAGGCCTGCAGGGCCACAATAATGTATATTTAGTTAAAACAGAAATAAATATAACATATATATATTTATTAAATGAATCTCAGGGTAACTGCAAAACAAGTGGACTTGTAGGAGCTGAGTCTCCAATGGCAAAGTCTCTTGCACTGAAAGTGCTACACAATATAATTTTAGAATGGACAAAAAGATAGTCTCCGCAAAGACAAACTGAACTTGGCTTTTGCGTCCTGAACACTTCACGCTAAGATCTCATCACTGACCATTTGTTGGATAAAACGTTTTGGTTCGTAATTCCAGAAATTTAGAACCCTTGTTTGACCCATCGATAGTTATCGCTAAAATGTAATCAAGAAATTAATTTGAAGAGACAATTATTTGTGAAGGCTGATAGGATATTTGATGGACTACGTAGAGGAATCCAGTTCTTGAACGCTGTAAATAATGTTGACTTGTTACATTGCCGCGCTTTAACTTTAAGCCTCAGTCAGCCAAGTTTCACATAGCATATTAAACCACGCATATTTATGTACAAAACACTCCTGACTTCCTCTCTTAACAAGCTGTACACTAATACTACTGCCATAGTTTAGGTTAGTTAGATTTTTTTGTGGATTTTCAAAACTTTAACTCTATAGGCCCATTGCGAATGACGTCACAGAGTGTTTTTGTTTAGTTCTTCCGACACCCGAAAAGGCGGGTGGATCAGCTGATGAGTGTAACTTCGAGATATGTCTAAGCGGTCAGAATGCCTGCTGGTTGCATTGCAGTTGACAGTTATGACAGGGGTGGAAAGGATGAATCCAAGCTGGTCAGATTTCCTACCATCCGTGTAAAGCAAGGGACAGGAAGTGAAAGAATTGACCAAACGTCTCCCATGGGCGTGTACATACGTGTCATTGTTTACTGTAGTGAACTACTTCTAGCTCGCCGCCGATTGGTTCCCGACGCCTGAAGTGTTCCCAGTGCAATTCAGCTATACAACAAAGATGGCCGATAAGCGCAGTGGGCCCATATCATGTGTTTTCCATGAACAATTACAATGAAATAAGAACTTTCAGCGGGAAGGTGGAACGCGTGAAGCTTGGGACGTGAAAAGGTTAAAGTTTCTTCACTTTAATTTTATTCTTCGGTCATGTTATACACAGGTATATTATGTATTTCAAATTGTCACTGTCAGCTTGGTTTGAACGCCTTACTTTGCTGTCTTGATTCTTCCACAACTTCCACAGCCGTCTTTAATTAAATTATCTCGCGCTGAGTGATACGTGTGTAAAAGGTACAGTTGACTCATTTGGTTTAAGCGACAAAAACCAGGTTTTAAACATCGCACATTGATTTGAATATTAATTATGCAGGCGCCCGAGTAGGCTTCAACGTCACGCACTGGGAGACTTTCCTCAAATGTTTTCTCTTGGATGGCGAGGATTTGATTGCTTGCGCACCCAAAAATAATGTATTTTTCGTAGCGTTAACACACACACACACACACACAAATAAATGCGTGCTTGACAAAACGAAGAGGTTAATAAAATGTCCACTGCAGGACAGAAGTAAAAATAATATGTGTATGGCATAAGCAGTCTTGAAAAGTGTCAATGATTTCGTGATGTCACCGTAATTTCCTAACCTGTCTTTTTCAGATCGTCCTAAAATTCAGCTAATAAGGATTTTTTCTCGCAAGTCGTTGGAAATTTACAAGTAGAACAAGTTTTTGTGACGTATTAAGTATGCATTCGCCTACAAGCGATTGTCACAGTAAAGAGGATTCCACAGAAGGTGAGTGTTTGGGATCCACATGAAACCGAGTCCATGTTTTATCTGAAAACCAAAGGGGGAAAAAAATGAAATTTATATTTTGCTGGAAACTATTTCTTCACATGCTATATTTAGTTATATCCCGTGCTAAAAGACTGTCGAGTAAAAATGCCATGAGGCCGGCCCCCTTCAACTCGTACTTTCCGAGGAACCTTGCAGTTTGTATTCAGTGGAGTGTTAGAAAGTTATAGTGGCACAGGCTAGAGGGATAAGCGGAGGGGGATATAATAGAGCAGGGGTGGCCAAACTTGCTTTAATGTAAGAGCCATTTACGATAAACTTAGATGTTCAAGAGCCACAAGATATAATTTACACGCACGTTTTTATTGTTACGTACACATTAAAATTTTGTTGCAAAAATTATATACAAATATTAAGAAATGTATGAATGAAACAACATTTACTTGTGTCTGCAGTTTTTTAAACTGTTAATTTGTTTGTGTTTTAGTAATCATAAAGTAAACATTTAGACCAAATGTTTTTAAATCTTGACTGATGATTGTTTCAACTACTGAACATTAAATGCGGGAATGAAATACGGAAACATCCAAGAAAAACGTGTAAATGTCAGAAACAAGTGAATCTGACCAGATCAGAAAATTTCCTTTATTCCTGGTTTTGCACATGAAATGAGGGAGCCAAACCACTTGACCCAGTGATAACTAGGCCTGTAAAACTCTTACCTTACAGTATGTTGAATTGTGAAGGGAGAAAAAAAGTGGGAAAAAAACCACTTCAACATACTTTTTGTTGTGGAAGCCCATGATTATTTCACCGGCCCGTCATGATCTAATCTGACCTTAAATGAATGACAAATACAATCTCCAGTCAGTTATCGCGGGCAAAAGTTATCAAGCTACATACTAACCTCTGTTTCTTGGTTAAAAATGACTGATCATATTTGTTTTCGTGATATTTCTTTCTAAAGCAAACCATCTTCATATTTTCTAATCAGTGCACTTTACAGTTTTAATTTCACGAGCCGCATATATTAAAAGTCAAAGCGCCGCATGTAGCTGGCAAACCTCGGTTTGACCACTCTTGTGTAGAGTATAAATGAACAACATTATCTTGGGGTGGGGTGTGGAGGGGAGGGGGGGGGGGCGAGACTTGATAAGCGGGGGGCAAACAAATGAAGAACATTTACATTGACATTTCCCGTTCCTTCATAATTATTAATGTAACAAGACGGGACCAGCGGTCTCCCTAGCTATCTCACACAGTCAAACATACAAACAAAACTATCAGGTTATGAGAGGACACCAATTTTATTAAAAGGAAAGAAAAAAAAACAAATCAAATAATAAACACAATACAATAAACACAAGACAATAAACAGTACAATAAACAAGACACTAAACCATAATAAACAGCACAATAAACCACAATAAACAATACAATAAACCCAACCGATAGGCGCGGTGAATTAGCCAAAGGAATTCACACTTGCTACATCAAGGCCTGCACTTCACAACTCCCTTGAAATATTTACAAGTTCTTTTTAGTCGGGACAGAATGACACGTCCTGCTGTCTTGAAGACTTGGGTGGAACTGACTGACCCACATTATCAACTAAGCGTCACCCAAAAACGCGCAACCCATTTACTCCCTGAACTGTCGTTCAATAAGTGCAAATTCTAACAAGACACTATAACAAATAAAAACATTTTTAGAAACTACCCTCTTGCTCGTGTATGTTCTAAATGCACTATCTTAGTAAAATATTACTTAACAAGATAAATACTAAACAAAACTTACAATGTAGTGATACATAACAAGATTCCACCTATGGAACCAGAGATGGTCACTTAAATTGACCAATCCTGGACAATAGAAACAACGCTAAGATCATGGTTTAAAAATTGGCGCAGTGAGTACATCAGTTAGGAATGTTACTCAACACTACATGACTCATATCAAGTGCGCGATCAAACAAAAAGGGGAGATTATCTATAGTTTGTGTGGTTACTTCCCCTCGACCACATCTAGTGGTCCAGCTGGTCAAAATAAACGGGTTTATCTCCCTTTCACTACAGCAAGCTAAACTCAGCCCTGTAATGGTTCACCCCATTACATTAATTTTCAACAAATGCTGCACTGAAATTTACACAAATAGATCTAGATCTAGGTCATTGTTGTTACTGATGCTACCCCTTTGATACTCTTGAAATAGACTCCGATTATAACCCAGGAGGGTCAGTGCAATGGCCTGTTTCTCAGCACCTGTGCATCCCTGTGTCACAAGGAAATGGGACACAGATTGTAAAGATAGAACCACGAGAAGAAGGCGGAGGCAGCATCGTGTCAGAATACCTCCCGGACCTGCCAGAGGAGGTCCAAAGAAAAATGCCCATGGGGAAAAGGTCGAACAGGTATAGTCTGAATGGTGGAGAATGAATCAAACCTTGCACTGGCATCTCACAAAGATTTATTATCATTAATTAGTCGTCATTTCTCCTTAATTAAATCTGGGTTTTCGTGTTTACAGAAACGGAAACAGCAAAAATCCATGGCGCTTCCGTAAACATGAAAAAAAAATCTTTCTATTTGACTACATGAATGAAGGGTTTTTGGCGTCTCCGTTTCCGTTTCCGTACACATGAAAACCCAGCTTTACTGTTTTCTCATTTAAGCCGATTTATCATTAAAATTTGTAATTCACCCTTCCTTGCTTATGTCATGAGCGTTTCGCCATTCTTGGAGTTCTAATGCCATTTTTTACATTCACCATCCATAACTTTTAAATAGGAAATACATATGTAAAGTTTGTGATGAATGGAGGACTATCCACTGGATTCGGCTTTTTTGTTTGTTTCAATTTGTTTTAATAAAATTGTTGTTACTGTCTTCTTATAGCGGATGCATTAGGAAGCGACATGAACATGTTACTTTGTACCTCTTGGAGGCAGATCTGTGGCACAGATTCAAGGAGCTGGGAACAGAAATGATTATAACCAAGAAAGGAAGGTATGTGGATGGATCATTTTGTCTACAACTTGGACATACTCGCTTGCAAGGATGGTGGCAATGGACAAATAAAATTATAGGGTTTGGAATTATAACGGGGGCAACTGCAGGAGGAACATTTACATCTCCCCCACCTTTTTCTGTTTGTCTGATATGTACAGACAAGTAACACTCGTGCAGTAGTGGTTATTGTTTTATTAATTTATTCCTCCTTTTGTTTTCTTCTAAGTAAGGTGTCTTTTAAATGGATCTGAGCTCAGAAAAATAAAAAAAAACAACACACACACACAAAACAAAGTGGCACAAATTCTGTGTAGGAATGTCACAGGATGTTAACAACCTTTAAATTTCTTTTTTCTTCTTTTCCTTTCTTCTGTACGTGTTTTTCTAAGCGCACATACTTTATTTGTATATTTGTGACAGAAGAAACTCTATAATTTTTTAATAAACTCTACTAATTTACACATTTACAGTGATCTAAATTACAAACGGGCTGGAAATAAATAAGCCTGAATTTGTTGTGTGACTATTTTAAGAGAGACTCTTCCTTAATAATTGTGTCTTGATTGGTCTGGAACTTTGGAGATGCCTGTTTCAGTTATTTTTTGTTTTCGCTTCTTTTTAAAACAAATCAAATGACGTGTGTTTGAATTTTTGTATCATTTGCAGGAGAGTTTTTCCAGTCCCATCTTACGCAATCTGTGACCTTGACCCAGACAAACTATACAATGTAACCCTGGAAATCAATGCCGCTGACAGTGCAGTAAGTTATATTCATAAATTTATCGATGTTGCGAGTATCCAGAGATAGACAGGTCTCTGCATAAAATGAAGTCTCGCGGAATTTTTGTTTTACTTGTGACCAGACTTTATTACATCCAGAAAATGTTTTTAATCAGAAGCTGCGAAATCTTTTTTTTGTTTAAAAGTAACTTACAGTGAAGTTCAGCGACTTTTCAAATGAAATGTAAGGGTCTGTGTGTAACTCTGGAAAAGGTGGTAGGATTCCCCACTAGCCCACTAGGTTGTACTCTGATTTGCATTGGTTTTTGCATTCTGTTGATATAATGTAAAACTTCAAATCTAGAATATATATATATATATATATTATATATAATGTGTATATTTGTGTGTGTGTTTGTCCTAATTTATATCGGCTGGAGTAAAACATTACCAACAGCGTGTGAGTGCGTATGTGTGCACGTACCTGCGTTCGTTATTGATTCAGAGAGGATACAGGGAAGGAAGAAAATCATTTTAAAAATGCAGTAATTTGAATTTTTAAAAATCAAAATGGCATGATTTGTTGTCAAATTTGGAAACTGTGTTGATGATGTTTGTATGAAAGACTTGAAGATGATTATAAATTTACTCACTCTTCTTTCAGGTACATAAATTTATCAGCGGTGTATGGACTGTCTCCAAGGAAGGATCTCACTTGTACCCTACACCTGTCCCAGGAAGAGATACCTACCTTCACCCCTCTTCTCCAAACACTGGGGCCCATTGGATGAGAGAACCCATCTCATTCGCAGGCCTGAAGATATCCAACAACTTGGAAGCTCCGGGCACTGTAAGGCATATCAAATGCATAACTATGGTGCTCTCAGCTCTATCATTACTCAAATTATACGGTGATAGCTCTAGAAATTTTGAAAACCGGCCATGTCCTTGGCCATTTTCCAAATATTACAAAAACCACAGAAAATCTGTGGGGGCGTAGAAAGGCTTGAAGCGAAGTCAAAATATAGCAAAAACAACAACAACAAAAAGTTGTATGTAGCAAAGCTTCGCTAAGAAATAATACAGAAACGATAGAGCAGACCGCAAAGGACTATTCCCCATCCTCCCCCAATCAACAATATCAAAACCCGGTCCAAGGAAAGGCGATTCCTCTTAAGACTTACAGCAATACGACTTGAAAATTTAATCTTATAATCTGTTTCTGACTGAGTTACGTTACACACGACGGCCTGCTCACAGGATCTTTTCTGCGTGTTTTCTCTGTGAAACGATGGTGTGACTTTCTGAAATTGTCACAGAGGCCAAATATCTTGGCATTACTGTTGATTCATTGCTTAACTGGCATGCGCATGTAACATATGTATACAAGAAAGCCAACCAGCGCATGTATTTCCTCAGAAAGCTCCGCTTTTTAAAAGTTAGCAAAAGCATTCTGAAAATATTTTACACCATGGCTATTCAGAGCGTTTTGATGTATGGAGTTGTCTGTTGGGGAGGAAACATCTTACAAAAAGATAAAAATAAGATCAATAATTTAATTAAAAAAGCATCCAAAATTTGTATCTGTGATCTGCCATATTTTGATGAGCTGTACACTGGTGCTTGTATTAAAAAAGCTAATATTATTATAAATGACCCCCAACATCCCCTGAACAAGGAATATATAAGATCTGTAAGAAGTTTAAGGCTGTTATCAAAGAAAACTAAAACTGAGCGCTACTTTAAATCGTTTATTCCATCATCAACTAGGATGTTACAATAATGTCGTCATCTTGATCGTAATCTGTGCACAGTTGAATTATGTCCTGCGTGTCAGGTCAATGTGTTTTAGTTAGGGAAGCATATTGTGTGCACTGTTAATTTTGTTAATTTAGTTAATTTATCAGTGTGTGTGTATATATGTGTGTGTGCGCGCTATGTATCATACTTTCTGCTTCTGTAACTGTATTGTTATGTATTCAATGATCAAAACAAATTTCCTTGTACAAGGACGAATAAAATTTATCTTATCTTATCTTATCTTATCTTATCTTATCTTAAAAGCTTTACCTTTTTAAACGAAATAAAACCGGCCCTTAAGACCGAAAGTTCAGAACTTTCTAGGTTTTCTATTCTGGAAAAGGGTTAGTTTGATGGTGTTTACCAATTACTCGTAATAGAAACCCTGATTACAGTCAGTTTACACAGAGTAATGATGGAAAGGGTTTTACTAGGAATACCTAAGACACTTCATTTTATATTAAGTAATAAACTGAGCAATTTTTTCGTACATGGCTCTGGCACGAACTGTCCGTTCTAGTTGCAGCATTACTGTATCTGTTTTCAAGTTTCTCTTAGGCATAATTTTTTCTCATTAAACTTATGCTAGCTCATTTGATATTACGGAATATCAACGGAGTAAATATCTGGATATATACGTAATTTATATGTGCCTTTTGAGACCTGTCAGAACATGGTCTAACTGCACATGTTCCTCTAAAGCAATGTGTGTTTCTCAACATGGAGCGTGGCATTCTTTTGGTGGGGCGTGGGACTTCAGAATGGGGCGTGGGGGGGTTTTCTTAGAAATTTTAATTGCAGTAAGAAACGACTGAATAAAACTTGAAACGAAGTTTTAATTAAAACTTCTTTTGAATGTATATATACCGAGTATAGAAATTCGTTTAGTGTATACTGTATACTAACTTTGGCCGATCATAAAGGGCGCATTTCTTTTTTTCTTGTTGTAAAATTGGCGTGGGGCAAAAAAGGTCGAGGTCGTTGAGAAACTGCCCTCAAGCCTTCACATAGATGGGAATTTTCTCCTCGGGGCTGACCTAAGCCTATGGACATTTTCGTCCACCCTCAGCACTTGTATACTCATATATCCCTGTGTATTCATAAAAATACCAAATATGCAGATTTACAGTTAAATTCAGGCTTGTCAAGCGTTTTGGCCCATTTTCAGACCTGTAAAGATTTCCAATTCCCATAATGTCGCTGCTCCACGATAATGGCATATGTTAGACTTATGCCAAAAAGGCAATTGACGGTTCATTGGATTCCCGAACATGAGGGCTGTCAGATAATATTATACAAAAAGAAATGCGCCAATACGAAAATGTAATAGTCCAATAGAATTTTAAGGGTATAAGTAAAAAAAATGACAGAAAAAGAAGCAGTATTTTCTTAGTGTCTCAGAAGTGTAAAAAAATGCCCTATGCCATTAGCAAAGAGCAGTGACGATATATGCCTTCATATTTTCAGTCTCACACAGAAATGTTCATTTGTATGCTATACACAGATTGTGCTGCAGTCGATGAGGAAGTATGAAATGAGCATCATTATCTCAGAGCTGAGTGGTTCCCTTTATGTTCGCATTCAGCAACCAGAGACACAGTTTGTTGCTGTTACACAGTACCAGAATGACAGAGTCACTCAGATGAAAATCGAACATAACCCATTTGCCAACGGGTTTCGGTTTGCATCCACCAAAAGGTGAGAAATCAAATCGTTTCCATTCATACAGTTCCTGTACGGATAGTTTCCTTGGCGAGGATTTGTGCCATTTATAATGATCCACCCAGTGCATTTACGACAAAATATTAGTTGCCATTTCGACAAGCCGTAGCGCTGTAGCTACAACAGTAAATCGAGGGACATTTAGCCAATTTTGAGCTTTCGTCATGAAAGTAGTTCTTTCGCATTTCATTATGTATAAGTCATTCCAATCGGTTAAAAACTTTTCAAGATATGTTTGTGACGAAATGTCTTGTGCGTTCTAGCCCTTTTGTCGACCAAACTTCAATCCTCATTTTCTCGAAAAGGCAAAAATGGACATACAACAATATTGCAAACACCCGAAAAATAATCATTCTGCATGGAAAATGTAAATCTAAGGCCAGCTAACTAAATGGTTTGTTGGACTGGCAACTAAAAAATCCCTGGTTGGCGCCTGGCCTTAGAGCTTTGCAGACGAGGACAGGGAGTTTGGATGCTAGATTTAAACAAACAAACAAACAGACATACGTTACAAAAAAAAACAACAACGAAAAAAACCAACCCCGAAAAACTAGTAACAGAATCTGCAGTGTAAAAGCTCTGTCTAGTATTGTTCAGATGTACACGAAATAGTGACTTGTTGTTACAGTGAAACTTCGTCTTGTTATTGTTCAAGTTGACCCTATTTCTTGATCTCTTCTTACTGACAGGAAGGAGAACTCCAGAAAAGGAAACTATCAAGATCAAGGTCAGTTGTTTTTTTTTTTTTTTGGGGGGGGGGAGGGGGGGGGGGGTCATGAATTGAAATTACAAATTCATTTATTCTTGAATAAGGTGATTTGTGCAGGTGTAGAACATCACGTAGGAATGTGCATGTATGTTATGTGTGTGTGTGTGTGTGTGTGTGTGTGCGCGTGCGCGTGCGCGTATATATATGGGTGCGTGAGTTAGTGAATATGTGTGAATGTGTGTCTCTGCGTGACCGTGCACAGGACAGTGTAATTGGTGAGCACTACATAGTGTACATTGTTCGGTGCAATAAAAAAAAAGTTTAAAGAACACATTAGTTTGTTATTTTCATGTTTGTGATTGGAGCTCGGCTGATTACGAAGAGAACCATACAAGTTCAAACAACACATTGACATGTGTTTCATTTCTTAGGACGCCAAGCACGATTTCTGTTGTAAGGAGATGATCGTGTTTTACACAGCAAGCTGTAGCTAAACACAAACACAGCTCAGTATTTTCTCTGTTTGTCTTTGTAATTAGACCACGTACGTCTAACCAACAGTCTAAGAGAGGAATATTTATATAGAAAGGTTTGAAGATAGATTTTGAAGATAAGTCTTGATGGTAAAAGAATGCTATGCCGTTGAATTTAGCCTATACGCAGTAGGGTAAGATCGAATCTTAAAATATTGGTTGAATAAAAAATACTTCATTTATTTGATCTTCTACTTTTACAGAGGGAAAACATGTGACTGCAATCAGCATTATGCCCATGTAAAGAATTCAATTTTGTTTATTTCAATTAAAGGCAGTGATGAAAATAAAAATGCTCTTATTTCAATCATCTGCAGACACCGAAGAAGACAGCTCACATGAAGACAGTTCAAATATGGAACGTTCACCTGAAGTGTCACCTCACGCACAAGGACCATCCCACTCGGGAAAATCGCATGCCATGTCGTATCTGCCAGATAAGGTTGCTGAGTATCTGCAAGAAAAACGCTCCACTTACAAAGAATTGTTGCCGAAATATCTACAAGAATTGAAGGCATCAGCCGAACAGCGAAGAGGCTGGAACACACAAGACCCATCAAACTCCACCGTCAGCACTTATTCTGGTTGGCCATCTGGCTTCGATCAATCGAGCTACCCATACCCTCCTGAAAGCCTCGTGTCGTTCCCTGCTTCAAATTTCATATGTGCACCAGGATCTTGGAATCCTCTGGCTCAAGTAAGACGTTTAGGAGAGATGAACCGTAGCTGTAATGAAGCCGCCCCATTGTCTTTGGTGAAGAGGAAAAGACCTAACCCAGAATCACCGACAGATATTGGCCAGAGAAGATCTCCGCGAACTGAACAAGAGCGAAGTCCGAAGTCAAAGTATGCCTATTCAAACAACGGTCAACACCAAAGAAGTGTCCAGTACGTGAGTGAAGAGCTCTCAGAAGAGGGGCAGCCCAAGCTTGGAGATGCTGAAAGCAATGCTCTCACAGGGCAAAATAGAGGCATTCACACTCCCGTAAAAAACAAATTTACTGGGTCCAATGGTAAACAGTCTGGCAGTGTCATTCCAGTGTGGCCAAAGGAAGAACAGTTGAATCGAAATGAATATACAGCCATTGCCGTAAGTTTGTGTCATTTAAAAGTATTTGGTTATTAAAGTGATTCTATCCTTATGTTGTTTTTAACTTCTGTGCTCTTCCGTTGCACTGAAAGAGCCGCTCACATCAATTTTGTAGCTTACTGTCACTTTTTTTGTAATTGAAAAGTTCCGTTTTCTTTCCTTCTCAAGCTATTTTAACATGAATGATGAAGTGGAGACAAATACAACATTGCAAAAACTTTCCTCGGTATAAAGTACAATAACCTGTTTCAGTGTCCCTCGTTGCTGGGGAATTTCTGGGAGTCGTGAACAATATCAAGAAGGAATAATAGAGATAGCTTGAACAATCCATCCATCCATCCATCCATTCATCCAACCATCCATTCATCAGATTTGTAAATCAGTCAGAGCGCCCAGTCTCGGTCAAGTTCATTTACAGCATTTCTCTTTGGGTTTCAGAATCCTCCGTCCTTCAATGTACGTTCCCCGCCGTCGCCATACGTCAGACCGGTAGTGACATTAGAGAATCGAGACTTATGGGACACTACCAATGAAGTGGTTGTTTCCTCAGAGGGCAGGTAAGGTTCATTTCATTTTTTGGTCGAACTTTCTTTCTTTCATGCTTGTTTTTCTTCTTCTTATTCCTCTCACATTTCTCCTACATTTCTTTTCTCTTCTATCTTTTTTACGTATTTCTCAAAGGACAAAATCCAGTTTACTCCTATCCATCCGTCCATCCATCTATTCATCCGCTCACCCATCCATCCATCCATGCATGCATCCATCCATCCACCCATGCATGCATCCATCCAGCCATGCATCCATCCATCCAGCCATGCATCCATCCATGCATCCATCACCCAACCACCCATTCATCCATTCATCCCACCCATTCATCCATTCATCCCATCAATCCATCCGTCCGTCCATCCTTTTATCCATCCATCCATCCTTTTATCCATCCATCCATCCATCCATCCACCCACCCATCCATCCATCCATCCACCCACCCACCCATCCATCCATCCATCCATCCATCCATCCATCCATTCATCCACAGGCCGATGTTCCCTTTCATTTCTCTGCTGGTGAGCAACCTGGAACCTCTGAAATCTTACTGCATGTGCCTGGAGCTGGTGCCTACATCCCGTTGGTTCTATGACTATATCGACCACGAATGGCAGCCATGTACAGAAGCCACATCAAACCACAGGTCAGCCTTGTATCAGCATCCAAACAGTTCCAAACTGGGTCAAGAGTGGCGAGGCTGTGTTCTGTTTGACCGTCTGAGGTTGAGCACTGTGAAACAAGGCAAAAACCTGGTACGTTCTAGAGAAAACACCGAATAACAAAATTAAGACGACCAGAAACAACAATTGTCCACATGTCGTCAAATTGATTTTGCAGGGAGGGATTTAGATGAAGTGAGGCCCTAGGCTATTCTAGCTGTGAGACCCCTCCCAATCCCCTACCTTCACACCTACAGGAAGATGGAAGTGTTTTAAAATAATTTGAGTAAAGCCCATGATGGTGATAGGTGTTTAAAATTCTGTACTTCGCAAGATTTTCTCAGAAACTACAGTGCACTGTAACATCATAATGAGAAAAGGCTGCGCGTATCACAAAATATTATGCAGATTAGCCTAAGGCGGCGAGGCTCCCCTAGATTTTGAGGCCCTAGGCTTCAGCCTACCTAGCCTAATGGTAAATCAGGAACTGTTGAAATGATAGAATTTAGTCCTGCTAATGCTGCCTTCAGCCACTTAAAACATCTATTGTTTAGGTAGGCCACGGACTATTTGGAACATGTTAATAAAATACTTACGATAGTTGTTTGGTTATCAGCCCGTTTCCGGAGATGTTATTGTGGCCATGTCTTCAACGAAAGAGCCGCTGTGGCCAATTGGCTGAAGGTAATCCTAACCCAAACTTTAAGCCTTCAAAAAGAAAAAAAAAACGGTGTGTAAAAAAAAACACAACAACAAAAATCCCTAGTTTGACCAAAGGATGCATTTATAATACTCTGCTGTCAGAGCCAAAGATAGGTCTGTTGACCGACGTATATACTTGGTTGGAGTTCCCATGTGAGCGCAAGCTCCAAATATCGAATTAATTATATTAATCAACTGGGGGATACAGTAAGTCCCCCCCCCCCCCCCCCCCCCCCCCCATGGTGGTAGCACACTTTATCGTGGTCCCGATTTGGTCATGCAATGACAGTTGTAGATTCATGCAAGAACATCGTGATTGACAGACCCAAGTGTGACGTCGCAGTATGAATATTTGGTTCGAATTATGCTGGTATTTGTAATTATTTCTGTTCCGGTTTGACTATCAAGTCTTGATAGGAAGAGGTGTTCAGCGATATTAAATTAGTTATTCTGGTGCCTATCCTACAGGTAAAGATTCAAGCACGACGTCAGTATTATCCTGTCATCACTATACGCACGCCAGAGACTTCTTGGAGATATCCTCTCAAAGATGCAATGTTCATCACTGTTACAATAGACAGGTAACACTGGATACATTTGACATCTTCATAGTTGTAAAATAATAAAATTGCAGGGAAGGGGGCAGAGAGAGAGGAAAAGAGAAAGAAAAGAACGAGAGATGAAAAGAGAGAGAGAGAGAGAGGGGGAGACGAAAGAGAGAGAAAATAGAAAGAGAGAGATAGGAAAGAAAGAAAGAGGTTGGGGGAGGGGAGGGGGGAATAAGACATGGAAGAGAAAAAATGAGGAGGAAGCTGCCGGGGAAAGAAAAATAAGAGCAATATAGAAAGTGAACGGATCAAAGGAAATGACAGAAAAGACAAAGAGAGAGAGATAGTATCCACTGGCAGATCATAATTTTCATCGCGATCTTTATCACAAATTCCATTGTGACTATCGTCATAATTAATTTTCAGCAATACCTCAATGGTGGGAAGTTTAGCTGAAACTTGTTATACTCATAACAAAATCTGAACATCATTATTAATGTATGAGAATTTGCCATCACCTATTCTCTCCCTCCACCAAACAAATAAATCTGACAACGAGGGGGCAAAGAGGTGTGAAAGATACAAGGATACGCAGAATGAATCGTAATTAGCACAGAGCGGAGCAATTTTAAGATAAATATTGCAAATAATGGTAATGAACAGTTCACACCAGAATTTAATTAAACAGGTGGCCAATTTTCATAATTGTGACATCAGTTAACGAGTTTTAATGCCAGGCTATTGGCGTATCTCCTTCAGGACTCCCTACCTCCGGCATGGCAAGCCTCAGATACGTCTGACACCAAGTCCCGATAATGAAGGGTAGGTTCTTTTCAGATTTGTCCCTGGCAAATATCTTATCATTAATATCACCCTCGCCATCATCATCCCCATGATCATAGCAAACTCACAAGAGATAAAAACTGTATCTAGAAATGTTGTTTAATTAAGTTCATAAAACAGATCTTAAAAACACCATCAAAACACAAAATAGTGAGTGTGCAAATCAAATTGATGACAGGCCAGTATTTCGCGTTCATATTGCGTCTTCTTTAAGGCGAAATTAATAGAGCTGTATACCACATAAAGGTTTGTTTAAGACATGGCCTTATGATAACTGTCATTGTCTTCTCCAAGATCAAGCTATACAGACATCCAGAGCACAACCCCACAATCGTCCGAACTGGACGGATGCCAACAATGACGACACTTTACCCTCAGAGAAACATTTTATAATGAAACGTCTTGAGAATCATTTTTGCTGTGACTGATAAAACACGACGTAATTTGCTTTCTTTTGAACATGTGACACATGAAATGCATTATTCTTATCGCATTAAACTATTAGGCTTTTTCTGTTTTCTCTCTCTTTTTTGCAGGAGATGTAGTGACGCCATAATGCATTCATCTCAAAGAAAACAAACAAGTAAGAGAATTAAAATAATTATCATACATGCTCATTTATTGCACCTCGTTCTATTTTGCCATCCCGCTTTTTATAAATGAATTATTGTTAAATCCGGTCTAGTCTGTTCACCTTACAATAGTACAGGACGCCGTGTACTCTATTCTTGCAGCATTCTTGTCAAATACCAGTCCTACACAGGCTTTCATCTAACATCCAAGAGGCTTCAGTCACATTTTAACTGACTGATTCTGGAGGAAACACAAAGAATAGATTAAAGGGTAAGAATAGAGAATGAATGGTGTGCGGAAAAATAAAATGTTCCTTTATGATCAAATTATAGACAAAGTTTATTCTCTACTTGACGTTCTGCACGTGAATTTGAGTCTGCTGACTTAATGATTTTACTGTCGCCATCAGAACATTCAAACACTCACCCCCCCCCCCCCCCCACACCCCATTTCCTCGTATTTCCAATTACAGATCCCCGAAGCATGTCCACAGGTTCAAGTTGTGGTACAGCTGATGTCGACCTGACCTCCGACCATCGAGACCTGGGGTCTCCACAGCCTGTTGAGCTAGTCAAGACGAACGAACCAGCAAGAGAAACAGCTCTTCCTCTACATCAACCACACCATCCTGAAGATCAGTTTTCACGGCCTCAGCAAGACTCATCAAGATCAATGTTAAAATCTACAGCACACACAGTGAATTTTTTGCTCACCAATAACGAGACTGAAATGTCTGACACAGAAACGAACAATGGAGAACACGCTTTAGATTACTCGCCCCAAAAAATGTCTCCAGGATGGGCTTTTGGTTCAAATCGAATTACTACTAGAACATCACCCACGAAAAGTGAACCTCAGAGTATGTCATCCATGGGCTCCATTGGAAATTCGTTTCTGCCATCGTCCATGTGCGTCAGACAGGAGGACTGTGAAACACAGGCAATGAATACCTATGAAGAACTGACGATGGAAGGTTCAGTGACATCACAGTGGAAGAAGAAAAATGGCAGTAACAAGTCACCAATAAATAAATATGGTAATGTTGTAATGGTACACAACAAACTTGGATAGAGCCTTGATCATTCCTGGTAAACATTCGCTGACATCTCCAATTCAATTCTGATTGATCATCATAACTAGATTTGAATGACACTATGTGACAAATTTTGCATTGTCTCTTGGTCGATTTTAAAGACATTGATTTGCAGTAGTTCACAAAACAGAAAGTTTTCTTCGTCCAACAGTCTGTGGCAGGTCTTTATTTTTAGGAAGTGTTTCGGTAAGAACAGTGTCAACTCATGTTTGCTCTAAATAGAGAAAATTTATGTTTCTTGTACTACAGAGATCTCAATCACTTTAATGGCTTGGAAAGTGTCCCTAAAGAAGCATTTCCTTGTCGTTAAAGGTTTTCTGTCTTGGTCGGCAGTTTCATCCCTTTTCCTCGTTGTTCTTTATTCATGTTCCGTGACGTGTCTGGCTGTCAGGTCATCTTCTCAGTCCTTTTCCTGCCCTCAAAAAGGGCTGTTTAGCTCTACTTCGTCTGATAGTGATGTATATTTATACATATCTGATGACGCATGTACTGACTCAGGTTGTTGGACACTGGCTAGGAATTCTTCCTGCAGCTGCACCGGATCTTTGATTGATGAAAAATTATTCCTAGACAAGCCATTGAGTGTTTAGATTTTGTAAATGTTATGCCATCATTATTCATTGAAGTAGACGCTAAAACTTGTTTCCGTCCTAATTTTGATGGCTCAAGATTGGCCGTTCATCGTTAAATATATTTTTATTGTATGTATTCATATAAGAAATGGCAGGACCATTTCTATGACACGTTGTCTGACTGCTTCTTGTTAATTTGAAGAAAAGTTGTGCAAAGTTGAGTGCTGACTACTAATGATGATTTAGTGGTCTTTCTGGACGCTTATGGGTGTTTCATACTGGTGCTATGTCATTCAGTCATTTTTTGTTGTTGTTTAGATATGGACTCGTACAGGCACGGAATTTGCAATAGGTTACACATCACTGGTGTCTTCATTTCTTTGCGGCGTGCAGCAAAAGATTGCTTGTAGCAATCCATTGGGAGAAAGGGAGAGAGAGGGAAAGAGTCAGAGAGAGAGAGAGAGAGAGAGAGAGAGAGGGGGAATCAAAATAACATGATGAATAAGTAAAAAAACTGAAGGTCTGTTAGGAGGGTGGTTTAAAGGGTAGGGTTAAATATAAAGTTAACTGTGTTTACGCAATTACCAATTGTACATAGCCTGCTACAACACATTCGGTATTACTACATGGGTACGTTTTCTTTCCCATGCTTGGTGTAGTCTCAGTTTGAACATGTCTAACTCTG
The DNA here is from genome assembly GCA_963931925.1 of Onchidella celtica. Taxonomy (NCBI): domain Eukaryota; kingdom Metazoa; phylum Mollusca; class Gastropoda; order Systellommatophora; family Onchidiidae; genus Onchidella; species Onchidella celtica. The sequence goes on along the minus strand of OZ007567.1, from coordinate 49,022,456 downwards.
ATCTTAGTTCATTGCTCAAAACACAAACGATTGAAATCCTGTTTCCATAATATTGTATGTCCACAGTTGTTAAATGCACTTGTCCATAATGACCAAACTCGTGGTTAAATGTCCACGAAAGAGTATTTTATGGTGACAGTGAAAGTAATGAAAATATTTGAGAATTTCAAATGAGATTATGTTGTTTTGTCTTTTTTCAATACTATTTTCTAACAACGAGGCCGTCAACGAGTGAAATGTCTTGACATTATTGCAAACGCTGCAGAACAGTAAATGGTAGTCTGGATCCGCTGGGGATTCGAACCTGGGATTTCTTATGCCATTTGCCAGCTATCTTACAGTACTGCAAAACTGTTAAAAAGTATGGTAGAAATGCTTATGGCCATAACGTAGGCCTATGTTATCCCCTTCTTAGTTCATGCTAAACATGTACGTATTCGTTCAAATTGTTGCCCTCAGACTATGAAATCTTCATACCTTGAGGATTGCATTAAATGCATGCTCTTCAAAAGACGTGTCCGTTATCATCTTTTTATATCAAGATTTTAATGTTGTGAGATTCATACGCCTTTTCAACAAAATATGTCACAAATGTGATTTTATGTCAAATCAGAGTGTACAGATAATCATATTGCATTCCTATACATGTTCAGTCCACAAACAGAAGTGTCTGGGACTTTCTGAGCAAGTGCCAAGTTTTGTTTCCTAAAAAATTTGCTGTTGTTGCTGTTATTCATGGTGTTTTATGACTTTCACTGTCTTGCCAACATGTCACTTTTGTCACATACACTGTCGGGGATCAATGAGAGACAGTAAATCTTTAAAAAGGGGTATTGTACATGTCTATAAAAGGGGAGGAGAGAAAATGAAACAGAAAAAAATAACAGTTCAGAGTGGATCCGCTTTTTTTTCACTTTCGTGCATTAAAATCCCGAATGAACTATTATTATCTATTATATATTTCAGTAACTTGCAACATTTGGCATGACTAACTGACCAAACTATACACTCTTCAGTCCTTAAATTTGGCAGGAAGGTGGCAATTGAGATAAGGAAGATGATGGCTATAATTAAAAGTTGTTTACTTCAAGCGTGTATTTAAAAAAAAATAACGTTCATTGCCATGTAACATCTGTATTTTTGCATGTTTGTTTCGTAATATTATATAGTACCGTGGATGTCATAAAAAGTAACCGTATCAAGCGCTCAGTTTGGTGCGTAGTGTTCTGGTGCGCATGGGTTCTGAAGCAAGACTGCAGTTTATTACTTTTATTATGAGAGAGAGAGAGAGAGAGAGAGAGAGAGAGAGAGAGAGAGAGAGAGAGAGAGAGAGAGAGAGAGAGAGAGAGAGAGAGAGAGTGAGAGAGAGAGAGAGTGAGAGAGTGAGAGAGAGTGAGAGAGTGAGAGTGAGAGAGAGAGAGAGAGAGAGAGAGAGAGTGAGTTTATTCCGGGGCAATGCCCGGTAGGACATCTAGTTTTCTTTATTTTCATTCAGACTGAGATTGTTTCCTGTCACACGTAAATTCCACGCTTGGATGTGATTTTAATTACATGTACATGTAGCTTAATTGCTGCAGATGGTTCCTATAATTCACGCTCCTGCAAATTGACTGGCTCGCTTTGGACGCACCGTTAGATTTGTAAAGGCTGAGTTGATTTTGTGTCTTGCTTATGAAATCTCCTGAGCATCCCCAATTTACCGTGTTGAAAAACTTGTTGTTAGGGGACCGTAGCCTAATTACAAAGCTGAATAGAGAAAATACTGAAATGTGTTCACTGTTCAACTATGGCTTACAATGTGATGTCCCACGGTCGCCCAAAAACAGCCATATGGAACAGGATATTGATAATCCCGAGAACGCAATTGACTATTTCAGTGTAAAAGCCCTTTTTGTGTGTGAGTGTTTGTTCAATAATATATATTTTTTTACCTGACAATTTTTCTTGTGTCTGGCAATTGCGCTTTGCGAGAATGTACTTGGGGTGCCATGAGCGAAACGCTGAAGACGAAAAGAATAAAGACTCTTTAAATCAGTCTGTCTGTCATAATATTAATTTAATGTGTATTATTAAATCTGAGTGTCTGATGGAATACATCTTGTGTGGGCTGGGGAAGGGAATGGTAAAAGATAAAAAAGAGAGGACGGAAGGCGTAAGTGCAAAGAGGAACAACTGCAGAATTGTTTTTCAAGGGAGAAAATTGAGTAAGGTTACCCGTTTTAGCGCATATGAAAATTATAACGGTTATTTCTCTTTGCCAATCCTTCCTGGTCAAAGTTGTCGCAGAAGACATTAATTTTGAACAACAGCGCGGTATTCATTCATTATACATGCATATGTACGCCTGATGTTGTCACATTCGGTGTTTTTGTACATTCTGCCCCCCAAAAATCATTCCATCACTCAATTTTTGTGATCAGGATGTTTACTATTCCATAATTAACTGTTAACACAGAGTTTAGCACCATTTGTCGACATTTGAAATTTGTCAAAATTGTTTCATTCTGAAATGTCATAGTAGTTTAAAATCTCATAGTGGTCAAATGGACTGGATCTAACCCCTTCTTCCCGCCCTTCTCACTGTTGTATCACATGTATTAGGACAGCTTGAGCTAAAAAACAATTAATAAAAATTAAAAACATCAAATTATTAAAAAGGAAAACGAAACCACAAGAAACAAAAGAGCAGGTTTCCTACAGATTTATAAAGTCTGGACAAATTGCATTTCAAAGCACGAGCAAAATGATTCTAGACCAGACATACCGTGGACTATCGTACGAAAAGGAGAAACGTACAACTAATATCAGGGATCTCTGTACTGAATATGGTTGTTTATAAAATGCCATCAGGCCATTGGTTTTGTCTCTGAACGCAGATTAAGGAAAAACAAAAAAAAAGACAGAGAGAGACAGAGAGAAACTCTCGCGAAAAAACAACAGTATCACTATCAATATTAAAATAGCAACGTTGACAATACAATCGCAATAATAATAAACACAAAAAACTACGGACAGGATTGTGAAGAAAAATTATTATCTGATTATCATCATCATCGTCGTCGTCATCATCATCATCATCATCATCATCATCATCATCATCATACTGTAATGGAGCTAGAGGGTGAACATGTAAACACCTAAAACTTTGTGACTGTGAGACAAAAAATTATGAAACTGTCAACTGACCCAATTTTTGACCATTGATTACGTGACCACCTCCATTTTAGACAAAATTATTATAATTATTATTCATTTACTTTTTTTTTTTTTTTTTAGGCACAAAAAGTAGACACATTTTAGTCGAGTACCGGTAGAATTGAAAAGTATGATCGGAAATTTAGCTTTTCGCCGTTCTTCGTTCCTCGCCTTTCTTAGTAGAGCTTTCTCCACACATTGGTGGTCGAAGATCAGCTTTAAATATCATTATAACATCTGTGTAGTTTGGGTGGGAGCTGTAGTGCAAACAAAATTAATTAGCATTTGCATGGACTCCCAAGTTCCGTTATTAGCATGACCTACATCTAGATATACAGTTGGGCTCAAGCAGCCTGTGTATAGTGTGTTCATGAGTCAGTGCCTGCCGCACGAAAAATATGACTGTTGAATTAAATATAAAATGCCTTCATGTTATTTCTAGAAATTAATGTGGCAATAGTTTTTGAAAATTGTAACGGCTTTGTCAAATCGCCTAAGCATTAGGAAAATATATTAAGCAGATCTAACTTAACAAAATCTATCAAGGAGAGAGGGAGGGAAAGGGAGACGGAAGAGAGGGGATGATGATAGAGGAGAAAAAGGGAAGAGATGGGGAGGGAAGACACGGAGAGAGAGAGAGAGAGACAGAGGTGGGAGGGGAGAGAAAGATAGAAGAAGGGGAGAGGGAGATAAGGTAGTGATTGCATTGTACGAATATAATGTTTGACTGTATTGAACTGCAAGAAGTTAGCAACGTATCTGGATGAACATTAGAGTAACCCACAATTTGTGAAATGACGGAAATTAAATCTAATGCCAGCGTTGTAAGTATGAAAGCGGCAAGAATTAAAACGAAGACTTGACACCGTGAGGCAATGGTATTACTCAGGGGCTAAAGGAATTACACATACACATACAGTAATTATGTACATGCCAGCAGAACATCCGTAATTTTTTGTGTCAGATAAAATATTTATCATAAAAGATTCATTAATTTGTCTTTAGAACCTCTATCCGTTAAGTCTATTCTTTACATTCCAACCCTCATTCGTGGAAGTTCAAGGCGGAAATCACATTATATTCAGCATAGATATTACAGTCGCAGGCACGATAAAAATGCATGAGTGAAGAGAGCGTGAGTGATCTTTAATAAATGTTTTGAAACATCTAAACAAAAATAGTTATAAAACAGAACTACTCGAGCAAAGCCTTAGGAAATTGCAGTTAAGCTTGTTTACAATCCTCTTCCAACGGGCCAACCCTCTGTCAACAGCCTCGTAAGCTTTAACCCGTGATATCTAAAACACAAAACTAACGTTTACATAACCAAAATATAGGAGGAGAACAAGTTTACTCAGCTCTTGGAAAATCACCTGCCACCGTTGAGCATGATTGCAACACCAGATCCGCAATGCGCGCCTCTTTATGGCTTAAACGTCTTCAAATGTCGGTATGAGTGAGCGTTTAACTTAGCCATGCCAAATCACCGGAACACACACAAAGTAACAGGCGTTAGCTGGCCATGTTTCTCTTGCTGTAATAACTTTCGGGCACATTAAGCCACAAAGAATAATATGTTTTCAGCCTTTTACCTAAAACAAGGCGTCGTTTGTCATCTCCATATTTTGACTCGAGGACGAGCGCCAGGCGAGGAAAAGCGATCAGTCAGAGCCCAACATTCGTTTTAAGAGCGGACTCCTGATTGGATTATCATGTGAACATACATAAACACAGGAAAAAGAAGCACTCGTTTAAGGGTACTCAACTCTTGTTGCCTTTTCGACAAGACCACAGAAAACATAACCAATCATTGTAATTTATGTCTACACTGGGCTGATTTCTACACCAAACCCTTCTTGTGCAGCAATAACATAATGTCAGCATCCATAACTTGATGTGGTTAAACGTTTTCCAAGAGTTCTCTCTCCTTTGGTTGTTTCCCCTTGGTTAATGTACAGAAGGGAGACAATCAAAATGTAAGTAAGCGAGGTGAGGGAGTCAACATTATTCTTTTCTGCTCCTTTCCTGGTGGGAGCAAGGAACATGTTTCTTTTTTAACACAGCTTGTCGCCACCCCATAGAAAAGCACTTCATCTCATAGATGCATTTGCTGGCTTTATTGGAATCTCATCCCCCTGTGGGTGAGAGGGCAGAGCTCAACAACCAAGCATGATACATAGAAAAGGTAAGGAGACCTGTCATCACAGGGACAAATTGCCGGTTAAGTGCACCACATTTACATGAAGGCTCCGGCCAAAAAAAAGGGGGGGGGGGTTAAACAGAATGGCAGCATGGAAAAGAGAAGGGGTTAAAATAAGGGAAAATACATGCATAGAATTGATGGAGAAAGGGGAGAAAAGCACCCTGTTACAACAAGAGAGGCCACAGTGTCTCTTTTTGCATGTATAAGATTTAAGATTTGGCACCCTGCTGCTATCTAGAGATGTTAATGTTGTTCCTTCAGAAACGAAACCCTTACAACGGTGTTAATCCCTTAACCAACCTGAATTTTGCTTGTTAAACCTTACTTCACTCACTGAGGGTCGTGAGGGTGGGGTTCTTTGTTGACCCTGGAGATCCAAAGAACGAGAAAGGACGAAATATATTCCGACAGAAGTAAAGTGTGACACCCTGCTCTGTAACAAAACTACAAGGCGTACACTGGTAATATGGAAGACACAGAACTAACGAGGACGAGGAGCTGGTTAATGATAAGGTCGATACTGACGCCACTCAGATGGAACAACAGAAACGGCGGTAACAAAATGCTGCCATCACATCAAAACCAAATTACGCTTTCAGTGTTCTTGTGACGGTTGAAGCTAATCTTTTGATGGGCCACAGAGATCATATTTAGACAAACGGCAGTCTTAATTAGACAGGAAAAGAGGTACAGGTTGAACTGACGACATGCCAGGGCATAATTATACTTGTCTGTAGAGCACTCTTAGACCAATCGGGGCAAATGATACAGACAGTTTTGGACGCAAAGTTTCTTTTGTTTTTCTGATTCGTAGAACAAACACGTAAACTTCTGGTGTATCAGCCCCGAAGATCTCTTCTCTCGCCACCCACGATCAGGGATACTGATCGATTTGCAATATATTCCATGCCTGTTCTGCCAAAGTTATCTGTAGCTATCTCCCATAAGCCATCCCTCCGTTGGTTCCACAAAACTTGCCACTGCCCCTCAGTTTTCTTTAAAGATGAGCTCGGTGCCAGTAAAGATAAATAGAAAAGGAGTTGGCTAACGTCTTTCTTCTTTTATTCTCCGTAAGATCTGAACGAGTGGCCGTGGATGGGGAAAGTCTTTGGCTGCCCTTATCTCCAGTGCTGGCGACAGAAGGGAAAATGCTGGAGCGAAAACCCTGGTCCACAGATCAAGCAGCCACAGGGAAAGATAACACCTTTTGATACCGCGCCCATTTCCAGGAGTCTTTGACATTAATTGACAGCCTTTTTTGTAAGAAATTAGAAGTTAAATAAACATCAGCAGCTCATTGAACGCATGGTCGCCTTTGGAGTGCGACTTGCCGTGGCGTCTGATTTAGAAACCAAGTGGAACTCCCGAAGCCCGTAATCATAAAAACTGCCTGAGGTTTGATAAGAGTCGAGAGATAACGAAACGGAGATAAATTCCGTAAACAAAACTTTACATAACTAAAAAGCCGAATCTTACCCTCCTTTGTCGAGATAGTCAGCTGTTACCTAATAAATCAAACGAAATGTGAGTGACACCTTTTGTTTTTCTAGAGCGACGAAACCACAGCCCTGTAATTTCATTTAGCGATAAAATTGGTCTCTTGTTTATCAAGGCTATGAAATATTTACACCGTCAAGTGCTCGTAAGGGAATTAACAACCGTTTTAGTGCTGTTGCCATCGGAATGTCAAGATTTTTCAATCCTCCCAGGGGACCTAAAAAGGGGGAAAAGATGAATTACTTCCCTCTCTCCTGACCCGGTATTTCCTTCAAAACGTGTTTTCTTCCACCAATTTACTGTGCCACCGTGTTAAAAATTGTAATTCCATGGAGAGCGGCGGACATTTAGCAATCTGCCGATGATTTTGACGCAGCTGTAAATCAGTTTTATAAATCGAAGACTTTAGCAGACCGCGGTGCAACAACACAAAAATAAACTACATTTTCGAGTGATAAATACCGAGAAAAACTTTAGTAGTCCTTGTGTTCACTTCAGCATGAAACATCAAAACGGACCCAGCGCCTAAATTGAAAAAAAAAACATAAATAAAAGTTGAAACATTTTTGTTTGTTTACTGATTATTATTATTTTTTATTTTAATGTAAAAATACTCAAAAAACATCCTAAACAGCAATTAGTCGCCGTCTACTACTTCTCTTGCTATGTCTCAAAATACCAGAATTCCTGCTGGTTACTTATCATGATCATAATAGATTGAACGACAATTGACGAACGGGCCAAACCAACAACGTTTTTCTTTTAGGTCTATTGTTTGACGTACCCGACTCCCCGCGCCCCCCCCCCCCTCTTCCCTCAGTACTCCGCTATAACTGCTAAGAGACAGTCCATTTTAAGATACCTCTGAAATAAATATTGCTCCGACATCAGGCATGTTTTAATACCATGAACTTCAATTCTCTTAATACGATTGTCTAAGTAAAGAAAAACATTGATCTTGGAAACAACATTACTTCAAATTACCCTGAAATTCATTGTAATCAGTACTTTCCGTACTATTGTTTGCAGTGAAACAGAATTTCCTTGCTGAACAGATAACGACCGCAACAGCAATAATAATTCACCGCATGTGAATGTGAAAATAAAAATCATGAGAACTGACGAGATTAGACAGAGAAACTGCTGAAATATGAATGATGTTGACAATGATCACGATAGTCAGAGTAAAGTATATGCTTCATGACAGCAAAACAATGATGAAATGATAAGTAATACATGTACTAGATCAATGTTACTCCTGCTAACAAATAAACACTTTACAGTCTTACCATGAAACATTCCGTTTTAAATTCAGTACTGCTGATACCATCAAAATCCACGGGTGGAAGTAGTTTTTTTTTTCTTGCACCCCCAAAATTTATGTCCAACAATATCATGAAATAATTCCTGAAAAACCAACAACTGATATGAATGGAATCAACATTAACTACTGGTCTTCAATTGAACAACAGCCCTTTCTTTTATGTAGATACGGACAATAGTGGATACATGAAGTAAAGTATGCTACAACTTACAATGCTACACTTGTGAAAAAATATTTTATTTCAAGCACCTTTTCTCAAACAATCAAGAATTTTAATCACCGTCAGCAGATTCCTTTCCCTCGACGAGAAATATTCTCTCTATTTCTATTCAAAACCTATTCCTCAGGTTAGTAACCGTTAAAAGGGTGACAATTACTTTCCAAGACGAAGAGGAATCATGTAACATTGATAAAATCGCCGCTACTGGGAAAACTTGCCCCGACCGAGAAATTAACTGCTCGCTCCCGATAAGATAAGAATTTAGAATGCGGGACATTGAGAGCAGGCCCAAGATTAAATGCGACAGTTGCTACGTGTAAAACAGCGGCCGGAGGGGTGTAAAAAGGGTTAAGTGGAAATAGAAAGTCTTGGTCTGCTGAAACGATTAATTCCACAGACCAGGAATAGAATTGTACATTATCATATTCTTCAGTGATTCTCATAACTTTCAGCCAAGCGCACGGTTTCAACAACATTTGCTTCCTTCTCATATTAATGAAGGAGTCTCCACAAACAGTACATGTATTTGAGGCTTTTGCTGGCATATTAAAGAAACTGTTGATTGAAATTATTAAAATTGCCAAAAAACATGAAAGTTGTGGGCTCCAATTAACTAGTAAATATTCGATTTGCTGAGGTCAAGAACAAAATATACAAAAGGGTTCCCTCTTGCGTTAACATTTTGTAGGACTGATTCACTGATGTGGGGATACTTTTTTTTTTTGCACAACGTTTTTGGTATTGTTTATATTGAAGCCAATTTAGTACGGTTTTGTTTGCTGTTTGGCTAGGGCATAAACCCACGTTATACATTCATGAGAACATTTGAAAGTGAAACCATTATTATCCATTCTTAATCTGTTTTGAAGGTCCCGGTAAGAATGCTCATGACGCAACTTTATTGCCCGAATTAAAATTTATTTCAAGGAAAACAAATAAAAGAAGAAAAACTGTCTCAGAAAAAACCTAATTTCTCCGCCTCCCCAAATTGAAAAAGAACAAACTCGGCCGATCTTCATGTGCCATAAGAGCTACAGACCATGTCTGCCCATTCACTTATAATATATATCGGAGTTGTAAGTAGAGAACATTTTTGTTTCCCAACTATTGGACTCTATTGCTCAAAGTCCCGCTTATAATTTAATATGGTATTACTCATAGTCATTGTCGGGTCTCTCTTTGAGTGGGAAACTTATAATATATAAAAACCTCTTTGCTACTAAGACAGAATACGCATTACATATATATAAATAGCTGACATACATCTTGCCTAAATCTGTCTCAGGAAATGTATCCAAAGTAGAGCAGCCTTTGCGTTTTTGTGAGGAACTCTCAAGTATGGATCAGTGGCGCTCATTCAGATTTACGACAAAATGATATGTCATCATCAAATAGATATTAAATCCTACTCTAATTTCACCCACTCTCATTTGCCACAGACATCAAACGTCAACAAATGCGGTGAGTGCATTTAATTTTTGTCAGCAGCTGATGTCTTCTGAAGGTTTTGAATTACCAGGCTAATCGGAAAACCTTGCACACTAAGTTGTCTTCATCTGGCAATAAATACATCAGCGCGCAGGTAAACGCTGTATTCCTAGAGATTTAATAAGATTTTCTGGGTTTGGCACGGTGCTCATTTCACAGAATATGATGCTTATCTTGATAACTTTGACCAGCTAAGCGATGGAATAATTTCCAAGATCGATTTAAAAGATATTTTTACGGCGATGATCGCATAGATCATTAGATAGGGGCAACTTTAGAGAATAAGAAAATAATATTCCCCCCCCCCCCCCCCCCAAAGAAAAAGATGATGATTGTGAGATCTTCCAGTCTGAGACATTCCAGCCCAGGATTTACAGATTTGCCCAGATCAGGCAAGTATTTCAGAGATTATGAAATAGAGAGATTTTTTTGGCATCCAGAACAGATATTCATTAAACTGACAGTTTTCTGTTCACAAAATCGGGCGTTATCCAAGGGAATAATAGAAGAAACAGAGAGCCGCCCTTGGAGAGTACATCTAGGAAAGGCTTAAAGATTTCCTCACCACTCAGAGAGGAATTTAATTTGCATCTGTCACTGCAGCTCGGGAAATGAAAATTTAAAAAAAAAAAAAAGGAAACACCAACATCAAAAACAACTTGCAAAAATATGGAAAGAGAAGGTAGCAGTAATATATTTTTCAAGATGCACCATTTACAACACATTGGATAAGTGAATCCAGCGCACTATATGATTACTATAGTTACACGCACTGAACCTACACTGAAACTCTAACTCAAACTAAATCGCGTGAAGGATTTATACAAGATAAAGACGCCAACGTGCTCTACAGAGTGGTTGAAAATGGGAAAGGGGGGGGGGGGGCGGTGAGAGAGTTCGGGTGTACTCATTCCTTTTGGTTTTTTGTTTTTCATGTTCTGCATATGTTAGAAATGACCAGTCTTTGACCCTTCGGGATATTCTCAACTCTCTCCGACCAGGCAAGACATCCATTTCTCCTGCTCCGACCTCCGGTAATTGTCTCGAGTGGCGTTAAAAATCGACCAATTTGTGTCAAGCACACTGACAAGACAATCTGGCTGCAAACAATCAATCACATCGCTATTCATCCTTACAAGATGGGCGTTTGCACGTTCCTTGATTGCTTTCCTATTGCTCCAGGCCATGTCGGCCATCTTGTGTACGTAACTCGTTCTGCGTCACTCTCATTATGGCGACAGTTACTTCTCTTTTACTACTGGAGAGCGCGTTGGGAATCAAGCGGAGGCATTCTAACAAGACGGCATTCCTACCATTGTTCTGGTTTGGTCCGTAACGCAAACAGTTTTCCTCCCAATCGCTTGTAATGGTAAGACATTCTAGCAAGTGAGCTGCCAGTGCGTCAGATCCCGCCATTTCACGCTCCAGCGCAGTTAAATGCGCGTGCATCGACTCTAATCCGGCGCTGTGGGTAGACAGAAACATTGCTCACGGTCGCCGGGGCCAGTGACGCGCATTCCTCTGCTTTATGGAACAAGCGTTGTGTCATACTAGATCGTGTACTCACACGGGAATCAATCAAGCTGTTGCAAACACCGCGACATATTACAGTCGAGCACTGATGCATTACGCTTTTCCTCAAGGAAATGCAGCTTGTCGTAGGAAACATTCACACCCTGGGTTTATCTCCTTCTGAGAATGCATCTCAAACCTTTTTTTTTCTCTTCACAAACACGCATGATATAACGTAGCCCAGTGCAAGCCAATCTGAAGTACAGAGAAAGGTTTTAAAAAGAGGTGCAACTCTATGTGTATAAACACAGGAATCGTATATTACACGATACACGTGAGTTTGAGAGGTTCAGGGAAGTTTTAATAGCTATTTTTCTTGACCATTTCAACATGTTTTTACATTTGTCTGTGTTCTCTCCATCGTGTTCATTACCACCTAAACATATCTAGAATATCCCCTGGTCTAAGTGTTCGGCGCACTTCAGCTTCACAGAATACCAAGGGGTGTTATAAAATGCAGCAGCTTTTTTAATCATGCGAGAGGGTTCAGAAAACCGTGTAAGCCGATACCTTAACGCTGCCACGCCCAAATGAATGGCCTTTTACAAAACAATGTTTACCGCACAATGCCACAAATACCGCAATAACTGCAATTGTTTATGGCTGTTATTTCCGCAGATGGTTTACGGTAGCATAGAGAGAGATTACGAAAGTATTCGAAACTAAGTGAATCTTCCACGTCTTTAGGAGATAAAAGTCTCAGCAACGGATCGTCCTTGATCAGTTCTCAGCATGGACGTTTCTATATTCTGGTGTATCAATCGAACTTTTGATCTACTTTTACCCTCATGCTCCCCCCCTGCCCCACCCACTCTCATCCACACCAGGCCAAAAAATGGTTTGTTTCCCCACTGTTTCTAAATACCTGATCTGTTTGTTTGAGTGTTTAGATTGCATTTCTGGCACCTTATTCACCAATCCAGAATATCTCCGTTATGCACTTTGAAATGGAGCTCTGGGAAAATAGCACTTTTGACAATTTGGTGGCCTCGAAAACTGGCTAAAACTTGTCTCATTCCGGGCAAATCATCTAAATATCAGCCTCTCTACGTGTAGTGTGTGTTTCCTCTTGACACTCCGCGGAAGAGAAGTCAAGCTTGTTGCAACAGCCCAAGTGAGTTAGCCATGTTTGCTGTCTAGAGCGACCGAGACCTTTCCCGAGCTGTTGTTTTAGATCCTTCTCAGGGCCTGAGCTGTGTTTTCTTGATTCACTCACGTAGACCCGTGAGCACTGCGGGATCTGACGTTGTGTTATACAATCAAACAATCATTATCCGCGAGTGGCAGTTTATTTTACGAACACTCTGAGCGTGTGGGAGGAAAATAACGGAAAGTAATGCCATCGTCATTGCATTCTGGGAATCAGCTTGGAAATAGTCGTTTCCTGTAGTGCCATGTTAGAATTGGTCACTTCCGGTAAAACTGAATGCCTTTTGCTGGCTATTTGTTCACTGGTTATCTCGAATTCCATCTCTCTATACAAACAAAATGAAGGCAATATCGTGGCACTTAACCTTATCAGATAATATGGGTAGGCAGTAAATATTTAATTATCTGGTACCAACACACGGACTGCCTTACCCAAAAACTTTTTAAATTATCCAAAACTGATATAAAATACTGAACCAAAAGCAGAAATATAAACATTCACCACGAAACAATAGTTTTCTATAAAATAGAAAGTGTTCTAGGCATAGAGCACTGGGCATTAGCTAATGTATTTCAAATCTGGAACAGTGGGCACGAAAAGCTTAAGAAATGAAGACATGAAAATATTACGAATGGCTGTGAAGATGGTGTTTATTGAAGCCAGCAACCTGAACAAGCAGGTCCAAGTCTACGTTCCCCCCAGTTTTTATTATTTCATGTTGAATTTTAGTCCACACTTGAACAACCTCGTTATATAACACAATAAATGGTGGGTGATTTCAAGACCATCATCCCACGGATAATAAAGAAACTTCCTAAGTCACGCAATTTCTTATCCTGAACGAAGATTACTAATGATATATACAGGGTTGTAGTAAACAAAAACTTGAAGGCCAGGGATGTCTGCCAGTTTGTGGTCCGTCCTTCTCATGACCGCCGGTCAGGAATGTGGCACCGACAGACCACCGCAATCAGACATGACAGAGAAATAACGGCATCCGTGCCCTGAGACCTGGGACCCTAGCCCATGAGTAATGGTTCAGGGGCCCTCCAGTAAGTGAGGCGTGAAGGACCCAGACATCGGCCCTCCACCAGGACTCCACCAACACCGATTACTGGGAAATGGGCTGATCACAAGATATTACCTTGCTGTCATTCCATGGCTTCCTCTGTCTGGTACTTCGAACCCTTGTCTTGCGGTATTGCCGACTTCTTGCATCGTGTCTCTTCTTGTGCCCCAGTTTTACTTTTTACTCTACAGCACGTGATATAGCGGTTAATGTCATCATGTGGGCTGAACTGTTGGCTTCTTGGACGAGTACCGGAAATTTGTTGTGGCAATATGCAAATCCCTGTTGACGGCATCATTATAATTTTTTGCGCACACACATAATAATGGAAATAAAAATAACATAATAAAACCAACACATTAACGATGCATTCTAAAATAATATTTATGCCAACATTCAAAGGAAATGACTTAATTTCATGATTCATGCCTAGCCTTCCTTATTGTGTCACCAAATAGTAGGAATGCAATGGAGATTACAGAGTACATTAATTTGCATATCAAACAACGTATTTTATCAGCTTTATAATATATTGAAATTAATCCTGATTATTAAAAGTTGTACCAACTCAAAAAGATCTACTCAAGAAGTGCAACATGATACACCCGCCAGAATGTTTATTTGTACAGTAATCAACATTCATATTGCATTTCGCGCGCCATAGAGGTTAGATGGTTATCATAGAAAGGTAAGTGCAGGGTTACGCATTCCTAAATGTATTACAAACACATGATGGTTTACGAGCTCCTAATCTAGTGTCCAGCGGGGTTACCGTCACGGTGGTAGCCCGTACTTGCATGCACCCATTATACGCACATTCCTTTTTGATTGTTGTTTCCATTGCTTGCGGGGCTCCTCGGTAATTTGCTTTTTACTATTAGATGGACAAGACCTCCCGTCCTTGTCCGAGTAAGTGAGTACAGGGGTGTGTATTTCTTATCTGGAGCGATCTTGGAATGACCAGATGGACGATGGATCCACTTACATAGCTGTGTGGTGTTATTTGCCCAGACAGTCAGCTGAAGAGCACTTTCTGGGTCTCGGGTCTCCGACTAGACTGAAGGTCCGTTTTCCAACAAGTCAGATCAGAGTACGCCATCCTTCATACATTATACCACTGTTTTTCGAAAGAGTAAAATATGTTGAAAAGATGTCAAATGAAATTCGTCTGACAATATGAAATGAATGTTAAATTAGCGATTGTGAACTGACAGCATGTTTCGAGCTGACATGCAATGGCGATGCAAAAAGAACTCTATGACTCGGTAGTCACGTTATGCTAACAGTAAAGGCCTAGTTTTATTCTAATATGAACAATTACCATTCTACAGGAGAGCTTACCGGTGCATGACGAAAATAGAAGAAGCAAATGCAGATTCTGCATAAAATTAAAAAAAAAAAAAATCAAAATGAGGTAAAGTTTATCTGTTGGAGGAAACATGGTACATCACATTGTAAGCGAAATCCACCGCAGAGAATAGCTGAAAGCCATTAATTAATGTGTCTACACTCAAACATAATTCCCCTCTGCGGAATTCTCCGCTGTGTCATGAAAAGGAATCTCTACCTACCTTCAGCCAGGGCATCATTTTTCCGAGATAATGCCAGTAATCATTAGAGATTACTTGCCTATTAGAACATGTGTTGTTATCGCCCGAAAACATGTAGAACCGGCTGGGTCAGCGAGAACACGTTTTCAGCATTCACAAACGTTATCACTCTAAGAGCGATGCTGAGGTGTCCCCGGGCAATTGTTTTGATCAAGCGTTTAAGTTTAACGTGAGCATCTCATATTAGCCCTGCACTTACGTTCATATCTAAAAGGGCGTAAGGGACCTGCGGAAAATGATTTTCCGGGTGTAGCACATGCTCGTGGGGGCTAGGTTTGGGTGTTTGACATGCACGCCATTCGCAAAGCAAGCACATCAGAGGCGGCACGATGTTTGTGTGAGTGGCGGTGTGGAGATCGGGACCAATCCTCAGGGCCGTCTAGGCATGACGCTTATGTTGTCCCCAAGAGACAGGCAGTGTGGGAAACCTGAAAGAAGAGGGTAGATCTCGGCTGGAGCCTCTGAAAGAAGAGAAAGCGAGTGATTTGGAAGAGAAAGTGCTAACAGCACAGTATGGCAAAAGCATTAGAGAAATTTATATTGTTGCTCACCAGATCATGCCACCATCCTGTTAGTCGTGTTTAAGTTTTCTTTTATTCTATGTAAAGATACGGTGGAGATCTTTCTTTTATGTTGTCTACCGTTGGTTTAGACGTTATTATTGATGCCAAGTATAAGGAGTTAAACATAAAGCTATGAAACCGCTCACTGTGCTATGAAAGCACGGTGCACAGAAAAATATACCGAGAATGGATGCTATAGATACGTACAGACTCAACAACACGAATTTTTTTTTTTTTTTCCGTCGGAAACTATGCGTATTGTCAATAAGGGTGTCTTTGTTACTCCCACAAAGTTTAAAAAGTTGTCAATTATACTTTATACTAGTGACCGGCCATTGTATTCGTCTGTGTAATTAAACATACACACAAAAAAGAATAGTATGGCATTGTCATTCAGAGGGCCAGTCATTGCAATTCAAAACAGTGTTTAAAAATGCCCGGCTTCTACATGAATAATTCTGATGATTTACTCAGTTGAAAAAGGAGCATTCTTATAACAGTGATTTCCATTGTCTTGACACATAGCAGTGGCGTATTTAAGGGGGGGGGGCGGGCCGCCCCGGGCGGCACTTTCGGGGGGGGGGGGCGGCAAAAAAGGGAAAGAGAAAAAAGGAAAGAAATGGGAAAAGGGGGAAAAAAGAGAGAGAGGAAAGAAAAAGAAAGAGAGAAAGAGAGAGAGAGGGAGGGAGGGAGGGACGGAGAGGGGGCGGCAAAATAGAAAAAAAAAAGGTAAAGGGGGGACGAGAGAGAGAGAGAGAGAGAGAGAGAGAGAGAGAGGGGGGAGAGAGAGAGAGAGAGAGAGAGAGGGAGAGAGAGAGAGAGAGAGGGGGAGAGAGAGAGAGAGAGAGAGAGAGAGGGAGAGAGAGAGAGAGAGAGAGAGAGGGAGAGAGAGAGAGAGAGAGAGAGAGAGAGAGTAGTCCACATCATCTACAGGACGTTGTTATTGTCGTTGTAGTTCTACCTATATTGCGCTGGTTTGGCCTAGAAATATTACGTTCTTCTTTCCTCTTGCTTCACCCTCGTTCGTTCACTATGGCAACTACCCCCACCCCCACCCCCACCCACTCTCCCTCATCGAAACTAGCCAGCCAATTCGGCCGATGACGCCTAGTATTGCCTAGGCTAGCCTGCACCTGCAGCAGACCCAGGCATGGCAAGTGACAATGCAAACGATGTTGCATGCCTACTCTGCACAGTTGTAGATCTATTGTTCTTCTTCAGAAGTAACTTTATTATTATTCTGCTGTAATCAGTGCCTTGCTCTTCTCGCTTGTGTAATTTCCAAATGTGTAGAAATTTTTGTGGCCTGACTTAGGTTATATTTATCTTGATATTAATTTTAAATTTATACCTTGATCTAGACTCAGGCTAACTAATCTAACTAGAAAAGTGTATGAGGCACATGCACCGTCATGTAAAATTCAGATGATCTATTTGGGTGTGCCTGCCGAGGCAATATTTGACGAATATAAATAATCAATCAGTAAATAAATGACTAAAATTATTAGTAACCCACTTCGGAAGTTCGTGATAATTTTTGGCTTTTCTTGAAAACAGAAATATTCTACAGTAATAGAATGAATAGTGGGGCAAAGAACTTCTATCCAGTTTGTGCTCCAGTTCAAATTTACTGACAATAGAATAACAAAAAGCTCTAAAAATGAGTGCAAATAAAAGACCTCGATTAAGTGGTGCGACTTATCGAAAGCAGAGGCAAGCTAAGGAAGAGCTGAAAAAACAAGATGAAGGAGCAATCTTAAAATTCTTATCTAGTCCTAGTACATCGGGCTCCTCTATTATCCCTACCGAGGAGACAACGGAAGTAGAATCTGTGAGTTCCACACCAGATTCTGGTGATCAGATTAGCACCGTGCTAGAAGATAGAGATCTGGAGGGTGATCAAGTTGTTGAGGAAGAGCAAACTGACGAACCTGAGCAAGCAATCAATGAACATTTGCCTGATTTAATAGATGCTGGATTATGGCCCAATGAAATCAGTGAAGATTTACGAGTTCAGCTAGTTAAACGAGGAACTGAGAAAGTACAAAATCTGAAGACAGAATACCCAGAGACTTCTGTGTCTAGAGGGGGTACATCGGTGAAAGGAGAAAAGTGGCTACTGACCAGAGAATGGTTTTTTCAAACTCACAAAAATGGTGAAAAGACACTCAGAACTTGGATGATTTATTCGCCTGAACGCAAATCACTGTATTGCTTTTGCTGTCGATTATTTGGGAAGAGAGCAGACTCATCATTCAGTTCGATAGACGGATTCTCTACTTGGTGGAAATTAAATCCCAAAGTTAAGGAACACGAGAACAGTACAGAACACCAAAAAGCATTTGTCAGATGGAAGGAATTAGAGATACGTTTGAAGTCTGGAATGACAATTGATAGTTTAGAACAAAGTATGATAAACAAGGCACGAAAGAAATGGACACAAATACTACATAGTGTTGTGGACATGATCAGGTTTCTATTGAAACAAAGCCTACCCCTCCGGGGTCATATAGAAACACTCAAACCCGATGATGCATCCAGCAATCCAGGAAATTTCATTGAACTGGCAAAATTACTTTCAAACTATGATCCTGTGTTACGAGAACATCTTGTTCGTTGTCAGGATTTGACCCAAGGTCAACAGAGGTACCTATCACAGTCAATACAAAACGAGTTGATTAACATTATGGGGCAGCATGTGCGAAAAAAAATTACTGAAGATATTGAAAAGGCAAAGTATTTTTCTATAATTTTCGACAGTACGCCAGACATTTCTCACCAAGACCAGATGAGCCAGATTATTAGGTATGTGAAAATAGGAGACCAAGGAAATGTTGAAGTTAAAGAATCTTTCTTGGATTTCATCATCATCAGAGGCAAATCAGCAGAGGCATTGTCAACGACCATTTTAGAGAAACTAGCAAACGATAGACTTCAGATTGAAAATTGCAGAGGACAAGCATATGATAACGCTGCAGTCATGGCTGGTGTTCGAACTGGAGTTCAACAGCGGATAAAAGAAATCAACCCGCTCGCTGAGTTTGTACCTTGCAACAACCACAGTTTAAATCTTGTCGGGGTACATGCGGCATCTGCGTCTGTATCCGCGGTCACATTTTTCGGAACACTTCAAAGAACATTCACTTTTTTCGCTGCTTCTACTCACCGATGGGACGTTTTGAAAGCGCGTTGTACTATCACTGTTAAACGAGCGGTTGACACTAGATGAAAAAGATCTACGCTAAAATTGTAGATACACTAGAAAGCCTTACACACCAAGAAGAAAACCAAGACACCAGGGAGGAAGCAGCCTTGTAGTCTACAAACTTTTTCATTTGTCTGTTTTCTCTATATGTGGGAGCCAATCCTTTCAGAAGTCGATATTACACAAAAATACTTGCAGCAAAAAGACCTGGACCTCATTAAATGTGGATCAAAGCTACAGAATCTTAGCGCATTTTTGCACAGTGAAAGAGAACCTTTGGTTACAAAAGCAGTGACTGCAGCCACAGAAATGTGTGAAGAGATGGGTATCTCAATGGAACGGAGAGTTCGCAGAAGAAGGAGAATGCCTGGTGAGGAAGCTGAGGATGCAGGGCTCACTTTAGAACAAGAGCTTCGGAGGGAAATGTTAGCATGTCTTGATTCACTGTGTCAAGAAATGGATGGACGATTTAGGTTGTCATCCATTTGCGATCGGTTTGCCTTTCTTAAGCCCACTGAATTGCTAAGAACAACACCAAACAGTAACAACACTGAAGACGAGAATCAAAGCATTCGCACAGCTTATGCAGAGATAAATCATGATGAACTGGTCTTGGAAATCAGCAGGCTTCGTCGGTTCGCAAAAGGGATTAAAGAAAGAGGACATTCTCCAGAAACACAGGATGTGGTTGCCCTTCTGCAGTGGATAATGAAATGTAAACTGCAGGAAACCGTTCCTAACTTGATCATAGCCATACGCATTTTCCTGACAATGGCTGTTTCTGTGGCATCGTGTGAACGAAGTTTCTCGAAATTGAAGCTAATAAAAACGTACTTGCGGTCTACCATGGGACAAACCCGGCTGACAAACCTGGCCATTTTGTCTATTGAAAGGAAAGAAACAGAATGCATTGATTTTGATGAAGTAATTCAAAACTTTGCTGCCACCAAGTCAAGAAAGGCATTTTTGTAATGTAAGTAGATCTATTTAATGTTACATGCGCAAATCCATCCGCTGTCAATCTCTCTCTCTCTCTCCCTCTCTCTGTCTCTCTCTCTTTCTCACACACACACATACACACACACTCTCTCTCTCTCTCTTATTTAGACTACCCCTCATTCAACGTCTGTGTTTCTTTCACTCTAACTTGTATCTTCAAAATCCCATTACATGTATCTCACTTTTATCCTCTCCCGAAATGTATTGCCCGCTAGTCTAGTACAATTATTTTTGTTTTTGTGTGTGAGCATTGGGGTACTATAATAATATGCATGTGTACCTGGCCGTCGGTGATGGGAAAGGGCGGCAAACATGACATCCGCCCCGGGCGGCAACAACCCTAAATACGCCACTGACACATAGCAACTAAAAATATAATCAGTTATGTTTTAATATTGACACTGTGACCAGTTTTAGGGCCAACATTATTGACGGCCCATTCTGTCCACTAAAACTGCAACATTCTTACATTTGGAGATTGGTGCATTCCTTTTCTTCAGTGGTAAATTCACAAAGTGGAGAGTATAAAAAATATGCATCAAACAGTATTCATTGGTTCATTTCACCAAAGTAAGTCTTGTCTCGGCCCTGGATTTCATAGCAAATAGCAGGACAAAAAAAACCAAAAAACGGTAGAGAGGCTAAAGACACAGTCACGACAGTGACGAAACAGAATTCCAAGTATCGTTAAATTTGGGCGAATCACACCGTGCTCTTGGTGTGTAAAAACAACCGAACCCCCCCCCCCCCCCACCTCCCTTTTTTGTGGCGTAGTGTTGTGATGTTGAATATTCAGGGTTACCACGGATATTCGTTTATTGAACACAATGATAACTACTACAAGGGGAAAAGAACAGTAGAATCAGAACACCAGTGGCATTTTGTAATCGTTTGAGCTAAATACAATAACATGTATCATGAAAAGTGCTAGGCAAAAATATTTGCCTATTCCAACCTCCATAATAATATTAACTGTCTTGGCTAAACCTGAAAAAAAAAAAAACCTTGACCAGTGCCAGAATCTTACAAACATAAAGAAGCTGTCGACCTTACAAAAATTATCATTATAAAACTCAAAGAGGATTCTTTAAGAAAGGGAATCGATGGGCCTCAGCATAATGGAATGTGATAGTAGCTTGCATGTGAAAGTGACAGATCAACACTTCAGCCGAGGCAAGTATAATTTTTCTGCAAGGGATTAAGCCGTCACCCCTTCCGTCACGTCTCCGTGTGGAAATCGGTCCCATCCCGCCCTCTTTGATCCCCAATTTGAAGTGATTGTTTCCAGCGGTAATGTAGGAAATTAAGCCAGTAATTAGTCTCCTCCCTAGAGGATTTCAAACTCGGAGGAACAATCGGACCCACGTGGCAAACGAGTTCTCATCATGGCGGCCCTTCTTCTTCCGGAGACATCAAAGGGGGAGAACTGTCAAGACTCCGGAGTCACTCCAAGAGAAAGGCCCACATGATTACTGTTATTGCTGTTGGTGGAGAAAGTGAATGTGGGCGTTGACACGTCCTTTCAGCGGCACTCACGGTCTCTCATCCCTCTCACATGCTTGCTCCGCCAGCCTCGTAAACATCTAGCCTTTGTATTAGTCAAGTGTTCACGCGCGCGAGACGCCTGAAATGACAAATAAATGAAGACATTTTTCCTCGAATTTGCAGCCTCGAAGACATAAATACTCGTCGCTCAAACATCTACCTGGAGACTTTAAAAACGTTTGTGGTTCTTTGTACTGGGCTTGATAGACAGCGATGTTTGTGTAAAAGGGAGAAGTTTGGATTATCGGCTAGACTCGCCGTCGCTCACAGTTCAAGGGCTGTTGTTTGCTGTGTATTATTGAAAGTTTATGTCAAACATATCGTCATTTGGGCACTGCCATGCTCGCCTTTGAGGCAAAAGCCAACCCATTATTTTGCTGATATGGTGGACTTTTATCAGAGTTTGCAAAATACATAATCCAGAATCTCCACACCTTTCCGGACAAGACGGGGTCTGTAGCAAGATGAATTGTTGTATACACCCATGGAAAGGTCATATGACTGTAGACAAAACTTCAAAGTTCTCGAGAATTAACATTTCGAACTGCCATGTAGATCTATTTCCATTATAGGCGGACTGTAAAGAAGTAAATTACCATTTTTGCAACACCAAATGAAATTTCAACACTCTAACGGTACATTCAGAGGGAATCCTTCATTTTGTTGGCCTTGAATTGTACGAAACCTGCTAATGATCACCAGCGATAGCTGACGAGTGTTGCATTCAGCGTTGGTCCGTTCTTATACAGTACAAAGTTAGAGAAAAAAAAATGCACATGAAATTTACGACTCGAAAGTGGCCGAATAGAATTTAGACTCACATTCGGGATTTTATAGCACGGACGTGAAATTAGCGGATGCATCTGAATGTATTGTTCAATTATTTCTACTCTACTGGGTCTCAGGTTTGGGTTTTAGGTCTGCTCTGCTTACTGCTATATTGCGCCCTGCACGGTTAACCGAAGAGAAATCCTACGCTTCAAATACAGAAGTGCAACTAAGTCCACAGGAGAGTTTTCATTCAAAATATTAGTGATTTTACTTATGTTATAATATTGATAAGGATGATACTGAGGAGAAGAAAGGCTTACCTGACGCCAAAACTCTTTGGTTACATTTCAAAAGACAGTCAAATAATCCAATATTGGATACCAAAACAATCATTCCAGAGCAAAGGCAAGAAAAGATGATAACACTTTAAACACTCAGGGAAATGGTGTTTAGCTGAATACGCCAGGCAGTCAAACGTAATTGTTTAAAGGTCCACTTTTAACTCTATACAAGACTTATCCATTACCACTTAATAGAGACCTTTAAAGTAGACTGCATTCCTTCTGAACGACTCCAACTATATACGGAGAGAATTAACCTATTGAATAATACTACATTTTTGCACCGTTTGATAACGATCTCAGCATTTGAAGCTATTGTCATCGACGTAACAGCGCTTGCAGCGAGGCTGTTGTGGCATTTTGTTCTGTTTGAATACTCACAACGGCAGATTTACATCATAAAATTATTATCACTGAAATCAGCGACTTCTAACGGAATCAACACTATCTACTTAAGTCACATTCACGTTATAAAAACACCAACGCCGACATGATCAAAGGGGTTACGCAGATTAATAGTGCGTGAAATCTGCGCATACATAAGGGGTTACAAGTATAGAATAGATGTTTATGTACTACTAGCACGTCCAATCGGGACTTCTGTGCAGCGCTGTATAGAGAGAAGAAAATGGATTTCTTAATCTGCAGCTAAAGTCCTTGGTGGACGATTTGTCTGAAATAATAATGGATGTATATATAATATACAAGGTTGTGGTTGTGGTGGTTTCGGGATTTTTTTTGGGGTGGGGGGGGGGGTCTGGATGAAGAGCAAGGACAGGGAGAGAAAAATAGAATCGGTGCTTTCTAAAAGAAAATGATGGAATGAATTTATTCCTTGGCTTTTTGTGACGTGGAGTGGAAATTGGTGCAGTAATGAATTTCAGCTTAAGCAAATAGCATAATTATTTGCAGAGCGAGTGAGAGAGAGAGAAAGAGAGAGAGAGAGAGAGAGAGAGAGAGAGAGAGAGCGAGAGAGAGAGAGAGAGAGACAGAGACAGAGACAGAGAGAGAGAGAAACAGACAGACAGAGAGAGAGAACAACTTGGAGAAAACAATCTAAAACACAAAAGGAAAGAGAACAAAGAATTCCGTGTGTTGTATGGTGATATGACATTCTGGTATCTCCTACACCCTGCACAATTCGGTGTAGGAGTAGACATGTTTGCTTCCATTGTTCATTCTCTATGAACATGAAACTATCAACATACCCCTTGGAAATTAGGCAAAGCTTGCCATACATTCCCATTAAAGTCATCATACAAAACCCCCGCGGATGTTTTCTACGTTTACAATGCTTTACTGAATGAACACATAACAGACAGGTGAAACAGATCTTCCCTTTTCTTGCTTCAGGGGCGTCACTGTGCGGACCAGGCAGGAGATTCTAACCTTTCTACTGAAAGATACTGATGATATTCTTTGTTTATGTTTTTGATATTGCGCAAAAAGGGCGAGATAAAATCAAAGTTTGGTTATAAGTTCCTCCCATGCCACCGTCTACCTTCATCGGCACGCCTAAGCACCTTATCCTCATTATTTTTCAATAAAATTTCCCCTTGGCTTCTCTCATCTCATGTCAGAACTGAAATGTAAAGAGAATATTGACGTTGCTCTAACATACACAGGTATTTAGAGAAGGTAAATTGATATTCTGTTACAAGTCTGGGGAGATTTCAAAGGTAATAAAAACAAACGGCGGAAAATATGGCTCTGTAAGTCTGAAACTGGCAATGAAACACATTTTATTTCTCTTATTATAGCCAAAAGAAGTGCGTCTCCCTAAATCATGTCGGTACTACTATTCGCAGGCATCCATGGCTGAAGATAGTTTCGGGAGAAATCTGGCTGTAAATTGTCAATTGTCATAAAAGAAGACGTTTCACTTGTTCCCACTGTAAAGTCTCACCTACATTCCGTTGACCTCCATTGAGAATCTCGTTAGTGCCTTGAGCATCAATCACCAATTTTAATGTGCCCATTTGTCTATGTTTGGCGACTGGAAGTATGCCTGAGCGTGGTAAAGACAGGTGAGGTGGCCGCTGTAATTTGGTAATGTGGTGTAATCGAGTCTGATGGAGCATATGGTCGATGTGGGATTGAGTTTGTTTGTGGTACTTGGGTGGAACTAAGAGAGATCTTGGAAACAGCATCAAGAGTCAGAACATTTATTTTGCGTCGTTTCCCATAGAGTTTTCGTGGCCATAGCAACAACTGCAGTTGCCCTGACAAGCAAACAGTTGTGATACTGATGCCACAAAGACTTACAAAGCAGTGGTACAAAAAGTAAGCGCACTGACCACGACAGAAATCACACCAAGAACAAATTCCCCTGATACAGTAATCTTAAATAAAGAAAAAAAAAATAAGAAGAGAAAAATTGAAGTTTAATTCCTGGGAGAACGAGCGAGACCACAGGCGATCTTGAGAGAAACATGGATTTCAGCTTCTGACGTTCTAACAACAGCATCTCTATCAAGATCATTAAGTGTCACTGCACCATACACAACTATACAAGACAAATACAATACAATCAGATGTCATTAATCCGACCTTCGCTATCCTTAAAACTTCCTCAAACGTTCTAGAATTCTGCACTGTAAACATTTCATTAATGTGCTAAGAGATCCCAGCCGAAGGAGATCCTATCGTATTGTATGAGTAGGACTGCACGGGGTCTGTTGTGTCCTCTGTCTGCACGTGTAAGTCCTTAAACAATGTTTTTACTTCTTTTCTTTTCTCCAATAGAAAGTCTGGAGACTTGGGCAAAGTCAGACAACTGAGTGAGGGAAAGACTGTCAAAACTTACGTGAGGACTGTCGTAAGTGGGAAAGTTGGGGCGGCGGGAAAGATTAAAAGCGATAAAGTGAAAAGACAGGAACGCGAAAGAGATGAAAATGGAGGAGGAAAAAAAAAAAAGAAGCCCTGAGGTCTTGATGTCTTTCCTAAAATCTGCTTTCCGAAACCATTCAATACTCTGCCTTATCGGTCATCACAACAACCCTTCATGGGATCATCTTTCGTATTTTCATCATCAACTCATTTGAAGCGCATCGTATCACTTGCCACTTCACAATCTCCACCATCCTCCTGCATTGCCCTCTACGTTAAGCTCTACTTCAATCAGACTGCAGAATACGAAACACCTGTCAAAAAATTTCATATTTAAAACTCTAATATAGCATGAAATTGGTATCATTTTTCGCTAATGGAACCGCCATTAAAGACGTACAAATAACAGTTTAGTCCGAGGCGCCATATCACTCGTGTTTTTCTTCACAACACCGGCCGTATTCCCGGGTTCACCCCTTCTATAGCCCTACACAATACCTCTACAGACCCCCATGCATGAACCAGCTGCCGAACGTTTTAGCTTTGCAAACTGCTGTATGCACGGGATCCCTGACACTCGGTAATTGAGTTAAATCTAGTCACAATGCCTCTGTTTTCCTTCTTCATATTATTTGCACCTTAGGACACCGCTCGGCGCATTTATCACGTCCTTGGCGCATGTTTCACAAGCTATCAGCTCGACCCAGAACAAACGGGAGCGCTAAATCGGCCCCAAATGACACGAGTGAAAGGTTTCAATTATCACTAAATCGCCGGGTACCCCTCCCCAATCATAACTTGCCGACGAGTGAAGTTTTGAAAGCTATTGGAACATTATGACACTCGTCTAATATTTTCCCAGCACTTGACAATCGCCGTCTTTGTGAGGTACTGCCAGCCGTCCAATGCGAAACATTATCCTCTAGGACAACACAGGAAAGATGTATGGACCGCAAGAGGTATGGATAAATAAAATCTAGATAGCTTGCTTTGGGATCCGCAGTCACTGATCAGCAGGACTGATTTAATTTTTATAGAATTCAGTGGATGTGGTAAAGAAATAATCACATTCTCACACAGAGGTAAAATGTACATCTTGGAATAGTCACAAAGGTAAATTAGAGAAGTACAGAAAGTATTGGGTTGTGGTAGTGGGAAAGGGCAATTCAAGTGTGACCTATTTTCAAAAAACTGTCAGATAACAAAAGCAAAAACAAAAACAAGAACAAAACCACTGTAACTACAAAAAGTTGTTGTTGTTGCAGAAATACAGGAAATGAAATTTAAATCACTCCTTTTTTTAAATTCAGTACTGGGACATAAAAACTCAATCATCATTATTTTTAGTCCCCTTCCCCACCTCCTACTCTACCGATTAAGAAAAAAAAAGAAGAAATTTTATCATTTTCTTAGTCCGTGCAGATAGATGAAAGGGTTTCTACTGAAGGGTGAACAGTAATAATGATGCTCCTGGCACCATCCAAGACTTTTTTACTATATACATTAGGACACATTAGGACTTTTGGCCTCAGCTATTTGGTGAGTTTAATATTCAGCTTACTATCCTTTTCAGGTCCGCCCTGCCAGTGTGGAATTAATAGAAACTTGGCCTGGCAGTCAAAGAAATGAAACGGTGCTCATGGTTTACAAAGGATACAAGAAATGGAATGAAACATTTAACAAGCTCAAGTATGTTGTACTTACTTCACCAGATGAAAAGTTAAGACAACTATTAGATGACTTAAGACCTGAAGAATACAGAGTAAAGTTTACGGTGGCCAACTGAGATAATATTACGAACTTTATCGCCTGCATTTACATTGTTTTGTAGACACGGATACGTAGAATGCTATGTTAGAACTTGAGTAGCTGGTGGAAATAATTCAAAGAATAGACAACGGCTTATAATATGACATGGTTGGCCTTCAGCTGGTCAGCAGGAATACATTCTGAAAGAGAAAGCTGCTTCATGGCATAAAGAGCTTTATCGTGGTAGTATAAAAGAGGAAAAGTCTTCAGGTATCCACTTCAATCCTGCACATTCTTATATGACGCAGGATTATCGTACTCATTTTTACACTTGTCTGGGTTCCAGTGTATAGCCACTGTTCAGTTTTATGGTTTCTAGGCGAGTGGATGTTGGTTTGTTAAGATGTTTGCCTATAGTTCTCAAGAAGCAACTATTATTTCAAAATGTTATGATTTAAAAGCTACAGTTGGTCCCGATCAGTGCTGTATCTCACTTCACTCATTCATAGTCTTACCCCTCGTTCTCTCTACTTTTCTGATATCTTTTTATTTCTTAGATCTGGGGAGACAGAAAATGCCCAAAGAGCGCCAAATACAGCAGGTAGAATTCTCTCTCTCCCCCCCCCCCCCCAAGTCCCGATGCTGTAGGTGCTATATTGTTCTCTGTGTTTGGCTCTGAGAATCTGGTGGCGTGAAAAAGCCCCGTCACGGATCATATGACCCGAGATCCCGTCTCTCGCAATGTTTTTGGTAGAAACGAAGCTTTTGTGGCCAACACGGCTCGACATGAGCGAGTAACGGCATAGAATGTTTGCTCGTGTGGATCTTGGAGCTTGTCTTGCATCTTGGCATGTCGATGTCCGTGTGTACACGTATGTCTTACCACCCACCGTAACCAAAGAATAATTACATGATGTATCATGTCATGTAGACGGATTGGGTATTCATTTCAACGCCTTGGACAACACGTTATTACTCTGTCTTTACACTAATAAAAATCCTGTTTCTATACTGTCATGTTGATATTATCAACACTGATAACCGCCCTTTATCAATCATTATATTTATCAATATTATATTCCAGGCATTTTAACTAGCTGAAGTGTTGGTTTTGTAATCTGATAATGTTATCATAAATGAATATCTGATTTATGCTTTCTGTGCAAGCATATTTGGTGCTAGATCTATCTGCTTGATAGATGAGTAATTGTGGAACTTACTGCGGCAAAATCATAGAAAAATTAATAACAGTTTATGACAAGACCCGACTGTGCATGGTTCCTCGTAACCAGAGAAAATCACCAGACTCCTGTCTTACCAATGTATGTAATATAATTTCAGTCTTACCGTGCATGTCATAAAATAATATGTCCCACCGATTATAGATAATGATAACAGAAAACCCGGAGGATTTCATAGAATTTATAGTATTGTTTTATCGCCAAGAATGCAATTAGAGTAAGGAAAGTTGTAAAACCAAGTTCAAGTTCAAGTTTAGTTTATTGTAGGCCTGACGGCCAATTCAAAGTATGCAGAAGAAACATAAGAACAATCTTTGAAAACATTAAAAAACAAACAAACAAAGAGACAAAATGCACTTACTTAATATAGTATACAATAAAATACAACTTGTAATTGCCAGCAACAGCCACCAAACACTTAAAACGAAGAATAAAATGGTCTCTAACCGAAGAAAGGGCCGATACCTAAGCGAACAAAATAAAGGCCGATACTGAATGTTTTCATATCATGTCCATGTTCTCAGTACTGCGAGATCAGAAAGAAAGCCTGTGGAGACTCTGGAGAGACATGAACAGGTGCTTGTGCGGGGGGGTTTATGGTCGAGTTAATGACGTCGACATCCCCGGCATCACCACGTCAGCATCACCAACATCCAACACTAACACGTCATGGGCGACTTACAACCACCTGGAAAAATCTACATGGGAATTTCTTACCATTCATATTCCCGTGCCCGGTTACACAAAACTTGAGATTTGTGGCTGAGAAATGTCTAGACAAAAGTATTATCTAGCCAGCCAGCCAGCTATCCAGCAAGCAAGTGGTGAAAAATAAATGATAAACATAACATTACATTGTCTCAGAAATAGCTCATCGATTCAGATAATGGAAGAAATGTGGACTGTCTTGGCCTTGATCTTTTAAGACTTATGTAATTGGAGTGATGAACACTACCACCACCACCACCACCATCATCACATCAGCACCACCACCACTTCCACCACCATCACCACCACCACCACCACCACCACCACCACCACCACCAACAACAACAACAACATCAATAACAACAACAACAACAACAACATCATCGAAATTATAATTTACAGAGAAAAAAAAAAATCCTGACGGCATCACTGATACCCAATCCTTCCGTTTAGAAAGTTTTTGATGGAAATCCACAGTCATTCAGAAATGTTACATCATTTTTCTGAGTGTTGTCTGTTCCCATATCTTCCCTTTCTAGAGAGCTGACATGGCGTTCTGCTGCTGCACCGTTTCATACACAGAGGAGAGTGAGGTGCTGGGGATGAGGTGGGTTGGTGGTGGTGGTGGTGGTGGGCAGGGGGGAGGGGCTATGACACTGAGACAGTCATGGGAAGATGAAAAGATGAGAACATCATCAGTAAAAGAGCCCCCCCCCCCCTCCAACCCCCACCGCCCCCTCCCAGCTGTTAAACGTGGCGTGTGGGATTCATTTCCTTCAGAAATATTTCACAATTTACTCTTAAACATAATTATCTTACGATGTAGGGGAAGTTTAAGAAAAAATACATACGAGAAGAAAGAAACGCCCTTCAAAAAAACCGCAAGATGGCAAAGACAAAGTCATGGGAATATTATTGCCAATCTTCAGTTTTCGTTGTCCGGAACGTGGAAACAACACGGCCTGGTAGTCAAATGTACTTAGTTCCCGTCATTAAAAGGTCGTTGAGTCAGGGTTTTTGTCTAACTTTGTATCATTTCGTGACAGGTTGCAAATCCACTACCATTCCCATGGCAATTTGAATAAACGGGGAGAAAAAAAAAAGCACTGGGCCATTGGCTTTTTTGAACAGGTGGCCTATACATAGAGAGATAAAACGGCTGACAAAAAGCGCAGCGAGGAGTAAAACGCAAGCTCAAGCATTTTTTTTCTTTTTGGCTTTCCAAGACGAAGACTACCTAAAGAAAAACCATAACGAACTTTAAACCTATCCAACAAAATGAGTCTTTGATTAGTCTCTAGAATTCTCGAGCGTGCTTGCTCCTGCATTTTTTGTTTTTGTTTTTCACGAAAGACAGCTTTTTTTTCTGGTTTCTTCCTCCTTTTTTGCCTTGATAGGTTAGTTCACTAAATCTGCTTTATGATTTGCTGTTTTTCCACTTTTGTCTCTTCTGTGATTCCACTCGTTTTAAATGACTGCTATGAGATATTTTGTGAATTTGTAGCATTTGGTAACCCACTGCAGTATGAAAACAAAGGCACATTGATTTAATTCACATGAATACGTCGGGAAACTTACTATTGCTATTAAAATTCATGCGGGTAAAAGCTGCAAGATAAACCTAGTCGACGTCAAACTTATGATACAGATATTTCTTTTTTAATTGTCTACTCTGCAGGAAGTGTCGCCCAATCCTTTTGTCAAGATGTTTACCTTTAGTCGTTGAACCAATGCCTTCTCTGAAGACGAGTACAGAAAATAGTGAAAGCTATTTTCAGTCATATTCCTGGAGCTTCATGGAGCTGGAAATTATTCTCCTAACAACAAACAAAAACAGGAAAACAGGGAAACTGTGCTCATTAAATTAGGATTAGAAAAACTAGTTGGCCCGTTGACTCCGAGAATGCACAGATGTGATTTTTAAAGTTGAGTTGGATCACTAATGTGTAGTGTAGTAGACTGAGGCGCAGGATGAAATTTCCTGTCATACTTTTTAATTCTCCTCGAATAAAAAATGTGTCCTTTTTTTTTGCTGGTTCCAAATCTCCGAACACTTTCTTTTGCTCAACCAAAGATTCTGGAATTGAGATGATAAGACAGCTAGTGCCTTTACCGTGCACAGATTTCTCCCCGCCACCTATCGGCAAACGCGCGAAAGTCATGAAAAGTGTCGTATTTTATAAAGCCAAATGGGGAAAATATTGAATTTTGTTCCCTATAGGCCTTGATTGACGTCGCTTTTTGTGGAATTATACCTCAATCGCTGTCGGAAAAACTCTGGCAATTTTTTCTTCCTTTTTTTTAAAGTCTTAGTAGCACTGTCACAATTTTGCATCATAAATTTACCATTATATCGAGCATTCTTTTCATACTATGCGCCATGGGCAACGCCCCCGATCAGTACGCAAATTGTGTGCACGGCTTTTTTAGTGATGCGAAGAAGACAAGTGTCTCATCTTATCCTTTCTAGTATCTTTGGTTCAACTCAGTTGTAGCTCAAAATCAACGAAAGTATTAAAAATATAGCGAACTTCAAGACCTTTTGAAATATGCCCATCTCCACTTTTACGTCTTTCTTCGCGTGATATGATATTTTGTAGAATTTAAGGCTCAGCGGTCAAAACCCTTCCATAATTTTACTTAGGAGGCCTTACTTCCATTAGTAAAGAAAAGGGGTAGCGCCATCAACAGCAATCACTACCAACCTCTCCACCGCGACTGCCACCGCCACTCGGACATCATTATCATCCACATTATCGTAGTCAGTGGCAGCAACGGCAACAGCAGTAATAGCAACTACCACCAATGACAATAAAGAGCGGTACAGGGACAACATGCAAAAACAACTTCAAAATCTGTTCAGCAAAGGTTATCAATCGTACTTTGCTGAGTTCTGGATGAGAAACGTTCCAAGTTGTAAGTACTGATAGATTTAACATCTCCCATGAGCTTTCAACGCCGTTTTGACCGACGGACAACGTGAGGCACATCCCACCCATGGCACTTTCCAGGTGACCCTCGTTGACGTCATCTCTCACGTGCACTAGCCTTCACAGAGTCACGCTATCAGGAATATTTCCACGTCATGTATGAGAATGTGAGTGGAACATCTCTGACAGGGGACGGGCACGGAGGGGTGATGAGCGAATCAGTCACGATGATGGAGGTAATTCGTGGCCGCTGAGGTAGGATATGAAACAGAAGCAAATTAAACTGACATTAGCAACTTCCTAATGTCCAACGATTGAATAGTAACCCCCGATCTCGACAGCCACTGTATCATTACCAATATCTTGCCATTACGCCATGGAATCGTATATATCTTGATTTTAAAAAATGCATAAATACGTAGGCCTACTCCTAATGTCCAACAGTCCTGGTATCGATAGCTTTTGTGTCATTACCAATATATTTATTGTTCGCGATTGCGATGCAATTACATAAATTTTTCATTTTTTCTTTTTTGGTACTTGCTTGGCATGGGCATAATGTATGTATTAACAATAAACCACCTGAAAATTATGTCACTAGACAATAGCGGTGATGGTTAGTGTCAAGTTGTCAAAATGCCTATATAAGGTGCCTTCTACATCTTATTTTCTAAACTCTATGAAGCTCTGTTTTTACATTCTTGCTGACATATTTTGTTACAGGCTTGGAAAATTCTTGCTAAACTGATTGTTCTCACACAAGACAATATATCCACCAAAAGAAATACGAATCTTTACAGTTTTTACTGTCTTGCTATTTGTTTCGATCGACTCTGTATGCGGTGTTCAATTTCGTGATTGAAAAGAAAATTTAGCACACAAACAGATATATTATAAATGATTCAGGCATACGCCTAAACATATATACAATTACAGAATTATCGCCAACGTCTACGTCCATGATCATTATGTTATGACAATAATTTATGTGTAAAACTAACCAAACTTTACTATACTAATGACTCAAATCGCAGCAAAAACAGCTAGCAATTTGAATTCTAATATATTAATGATAAGATTTCTATAACAGCTAAAAATAAAGAATAGCAGTGAGATCACATCTATTAAGGTATTACTTACAGCAGAGGCAACAACCACAGAAACAAATACCCTGTAGAGATATTCAAAACTAGCCAGTAGCAGCCAATGAAAGAAGGTCCAGGGCACTGCGGTAATTTGCTTCTCTTAATTACCGTCAGTTTGGCCTCCCATCTTGACAATAATCGCCTTGGCTTCGCCTGAGGGTAGATGTTGAACACTTGTCCATACCAGGACCGATTAGATAGCGGCTAATGATAGAATTAGTTGATATTTGCAACAGTTCCTCGCACTGTCAATTCTGATTAAGGGGAAGTATCTTTAAACAGCTTCACTGGATCATGGTATTTTTTGTTTATTTCCTGGTAAATCCTCATTACTTATTACTATACAATAATCATTTGTTAAGTTGTGAATGACTGAACTTCTTCATCTTTTGGTCCTTTTTCTTGAACTTTTGGCGATGTACCTTCCCTCCGTAGACGCAGTTATTTGATTATTTATTGAATTCATTTAGTAACGCAAGCAAGAGAAACACCATCAAGTTATTCAAGCTTGAATGAATATCACATGCAGAGATGTGGCATTTCAATTTAAAAAATTCAACCTAAATTGAACTTCATTTGTCAGCAGTGGCTTGAGTTGCCAATATCCAAATATACTGGTAACCGGTATTTCTTCTAACCAAGCCATACCCCGAAAACAAATTGGCATCAGGACTTGAAGAGATATGAGAATCTTATTAAACTTTCTCAACTCCACAAGAAGACTGATCTACATTTCCCTCGGGGAGGACATGGATCTCCATTTTCTCTTTTCATGCAATAACCGCGTATCTTCTTAGTATTTCACATCAGATTCAAGGTTGCTGGGGAAAAAAAGACAGAGATACTGTCTCCTGACAATCCTCCAAAATTGGGGGTGGGGGGGGGGGGTGGGCGAGGGGGAACAGGGAAAAGGCGATAATGGTTATGAAGAGGGTGGTCTCACCATCCCTTGTTTCAATAAACAAATCGCTAAAAACGAAATCGTTTTATCACTTGAAGCTGCACGAAAGAGCTGGCGTCTCTTTTGGCAATCGTCCGAATTCTCCTGCACTAGTTAGTGTTGTTGGAGGGAGGCAGAACAAGAGATGGAATACCTCCACTGCAGTCGGCCAAAGCCTCAAACCTTCAGCAGAAAATTAGCGATGTGAATCACCGGCAGTTTGAGACGACTGTTCGGCACGCCATACTTCCAGGGACAGGAGGTTGAGAGAGGCAGCAGGAGATGTTATCTGTGGACATTAGACCAACAAGTTTCCAAGAGTCCCCCACTTGGCTGCAGAGATACCATCTTAACTCAGTGATTACCACCCTCATCTTCATGGCTGGGTGTCGGACCAACTGAAATATTGGTTTCGCTTTTGTCCACTAGTTTTTTATGACCTCTTCAGAAGTACTTGCTTCACGGTAAATTAGCTGGTCATCACATAGATGCCCCCAGTGGTGGCTGCAAGTGCACCAAGCATTCACGACCAGGCATGGCATCTTTAATTTTAATATTCATGCATCACGTAGTCATGTCGTTTTCTTGGAAAATCATGAAAGGACAACAAAGAGCTTGGTTAACCAGTATATCCAACACAATCATCTAATAAAAGAGTAACTCAACGCCATTGCAACACCCTTTTTCTACTCCCCAGCTAAAAGCAAATGCATAACTTTCAGATCTGAACAATCCTTGGTGAGGATCATTTTGAAGACAACGTGGCATAAAATTCATCTTAACATTAGCAACTAAGAATGCTGCGTTTTAATGTCATTGTCCCCCAACTGGTGCAGACTGTGTACATTCACTAAATAGGCTGCATCGTGCTAATATTGCTGCAATTTCCACTCGCTTTTCAATTGACTTTCCCATCCACCCCCCCCCCTCCCCCATTTAAAAAAAAGTGGGATCATTTTAGTCAGTGGTTGAAAATCTGCCGAATATTTACGTACAGAGATCGGTCTGTAATTTACAGGAAACATTACATCAAAAATGATATCATGACAATGCGTCACCTGTAGGCAGCCTCATTGAATTTGCGAACATTCACACACATGACCAAAAAAACAACAGCTCTTCTTCAGACATCTTAAAGGGTGGATATTCAGTTTTACTAATATCCTGAATGCAGCTAGCAGGCCCAATTTCACTGTGATAAGTGACATATATATCTGAAAAATAGCATACCTGCTATATAACGGAAAACAACTTTATGCCTGATGGCAAGCTCGTCGTGTTTTCCTGAAAATTTTTTTAAATATGCAGGCCAAACAACAAGAGAGCAATGATAACTCTTTCTACTCAGAGGATCCTCAGGATATATTTCTCACTGGTAATTCAGTTAAAATTCTATACCTAGGCTCGTTTTGGAAACACGCAACTGGTTCATCATTTCGTTCACCTTTATTATTAATTACATGTTATTATAGCCAAACTTTGCCCCAGTTCAGCTGCAGTGTCTTGGCCTCTTATTGTGAAATCCTCAGAGGGAGAGCCTAAGTTCTTGTCCAGTATTCAGTGAGCCAGGATTACCACTACGGTGTCTGTGTAAATTTTATCCTCCTTTCATCTTTCCGGTCCTACAGCTTATAGAGAAAACTTTCCATTAATTAGTTGTTGTATAACTAACGAATTGCGAATGGGATTTCACGAGCAATTGTTGATGAACCATCAAAGAGTGATGATCACATTAGAACACCACCTGCAAGTTGTAAGGTAAATGAAAAATTAGCCCCTTGAGATGTCTTTAGACACCGCCCTGAGGTCCGGTTTGAGGATGTCTCACTGACACGGGCATGGAGCACGTGCTGGGATCAATAATGACGATGATAATGATGATAATAGGCTGCACCGGCTACCAGAACCCTCTCCACCTCTAGTACACAGCAACCCCTGGGGATAACCGAGGCCCCACACATCAAAGCTTGACCCCTGCAGAGAGTTGGGACTCCAGCTAATTCGTGACTGACCGCCTGTTAAACAAACCAGGCGGACACCAGCCGCAGCACAACCTTTTCCCAGGAACAGATTGAAGGAGTGAATTGCACTCACAAAAAAAAAGGCTCAACAAGAACTTTCGCAATTCTATTTTAAGTGCCAATAGATTTGCTGTAGTGGTGAGTCGATGCAATTAAAGTTATATTTGTTGAGACAGTGCAGGAAGATTGCTCTGCTACAGCGCCAAGAAAATCTCAAGATATTTAGCTCAAATCTTCGTTCTTTTAATTCGAAATGTCACAGAAAACAGCAGATAATTATCGGAATGAATCTCTAAGTCAATGTTAAATTGGCGGAGAATTCGATGGATAAGCGGGAAAACAGCAGCAACAACAACAACGTACATATCCATGGTAAGGCAAATATTCCTTGGAAAGCATTGATTCCTTTAGAAAGAGACATAAAGAGCATTTCCAAATGGACAACCGTCTTTCTTAGTAATATAGAAAGTTATTGCTAACTCCATGCTCTCAGTTCTGTGACGGAAACTGGTACACTATTTTCTT
The DNA here is from genome assembly GCA_963931925.1 of Onchidella celtica. Classification (NCBI taxonomy): domain Eukaryota; kingdom Metazoa; phylum Mollusca; class Gastropoda; order Systellommatophora; family Onchidiidae; genus Onchidella; species Onchidella celtica. Next base: position 48,985,616 of record OZ007567.1, on the reverse strand, counting down.
GGTAGTTTTACACAGATCTTGATTTACCGAACAATAAACTGTCTTTTCTTGAATAACAAATTTACAACGAAGCTGCAACCAAGGCTTAGGAGATACTGTTTCCCATGTCATTCTCCAATAAATTTGGCGCCCTTCAATCAATACAGGTTAACAATAGTGTTTGCCTATGTTTATTGGATTTAAAAAAATAATTGAAATATTTGATCTCATGATTTTCATTAATGGTGTCGTTCCTGACATATTAAGATTTTTAGATTCGCAACTTTATCGAAGTTTTCCGCTCCACTCACCATATCCCTCACGTTGTTTTGTTGCACAACCAACTCCACGTGCATTTCTCATTCTGCGGTTCCAGGACACGGAAGGTTAGTTTATTTTCGCAATGACCCGTGGTCATTCTAACCGCAGCGGTAAACAAACACTGCCTTTGTAATCAAAGTTCTGGATTTCTTTCAATGGGATTTTCATAGTCTGTGTAGGGACCATGTCGAAACCTCGCTGTTGTGAGGGAAAACAGAAAAACCTGCTTTTATCTGCACACGCTCACATTTAAATAGAATCTTGCAGGCCACAAAAGAGTGGCCAGTGGGTATGAAAACGTGTACGTTCAAACAGTCAAACTTTGTGCTTGAATATCACAAAAACACTACCGAACAGGTGAGCAATAAACAATCTGTCAAGCCAGGAAACTATTCGGCAACAAAGCAATAAAACAACCATTCGGTTGAATAGAACAGCAAGTTATTCCGAGGAAGCTCACCCATAGACATCGAGATAGAGGTTAAATAATCACATTCAAGCCAGTTCTTCATTTAGCGAGTCTGTCCACAAAGATGACCTGTCCGATTTTCAGTTTATTTCATTTTGTCAAATTCCAGTGACCATCTTCTTTAAGCAAACCCAAAATCCCACGAGTCTGAAGTTTATATAGAAGATGCCAGACGATCATGAATTACTGGCATGATAGAAATCTTTGGCTTTATTGAGTCACGCTGAAAATTACTTTTAAATCTGTGTAATCTTAAACATCAATTTCAAAATGATGTTGGCTTGGCCACTCTGAGAGTCTTATAGCTTTTGGCTTGTTTCTCTTGCAAACACGACTACACGACTGGATAAGCAGGTATCATTATTTTTTTTTAACAAGTGTATCTTTATTTTGTAATAATGTTAGTTATCATGATGGTGACGACAGTGACGATGAATGAATTCCTCAGACAATGGAGCTATGAAAATGCATTCACATTATGGATACTTGACACCTCCTTAACTCAGATATTGAAATTCTACAGTCAAGCCTTTCCCTAACCGTTGTATGACTGGCGTGCCATTCCGCCAGCCAACAATGACCACTTGCTATAATTGTTGCTAGTAATTTTCATATCTGTCTTTCCGTCCTACATCGGATCATTCAATGAATTTTTTCTTTCTTAATAATCTATTAATGTGCCTAGCCACAATGTGACTTTTTCACTCACTCATCCACTCACTCACTCACTCACTCACTCACTCACTCACTCACTCACTCACTCACTCACTCATTCTCTCACTCACTCACTCACTCACTCACTCACTCACTCACTCACTCACTCACTCACTCACAGCTGTTCAAGCAAACAAATTTGTACGATGGATCATTTGCAGAATGATTTTGTACACATTTTCAAAAGCCAGGAAAAAAATTGACATCCTGTCACGCGTTTAAATCAAAGGAAGTCGAACCGTGGAAACAAATCCAAAAGAAAAGAAAAAGACATGTGTTTTTTACAAAGCCCTGAGTCAGCAAACAAATTACAAAATGCATGAAATAGTGATCGAATGTAGTACGCAATCTTGTGTTTATTTATTTATTTATTTATTCATTTAACTGTTCTGTTTTGATCAGTAGGAAGAACGGACAACCACATCCTATCCAACAATGGTAACATGACGGCGGCTTTCGAAGCAGTCAACACCAAAATGATTTTTTCAGTCAGAAACCCCGGATTTCTCGCCGGAAAGACAAGAATTATGGTTAAAAACTGTAAATTATGATAATTTTTTATTCTCTCGCGTAGTTTACAGATACCGATCATTAGCAACAAATAAAAAGTCGCTTTGTCAAGCACCCATATTAATTACTCTAAGCATTCCTGGTCCTTTGATGTCGCGGAAGCCGCTCGGTGGACCGATTACCACATCGGCCAAGCTCTAATCTTGGAATGCGGGAGCTGTTTTAACCGCAACAATAAACACACATAAAAGACACATTTTGGACGTGATCTAGTGGTCTTGTGACACACACGCACAGCTAGCAAGAGGAAACGGCAGCAGGCTCACAGCTCAAATCTCCCACATGCGACTCATTCACTCAGCTCGACAACCTTGTTTGAGACCATGTTGACCGACAAAGAGAGCATGGGAGATTTTGTCAATATTCTCTTGAGACCTATTTTAGCCACAGGCTTCCCCTTACATTTAGGAGTAGAATATTGTAAACATTTTTTAAAACTTATTGGTTGCTAACATCAGGCATTTTAAGTTACAATTTTTTTTTGGGGGGGGGGGGGGCGGTGCAGTTCAACTTTGTACTAAGCCTACTAAGATTCCACAGCCTCTCCCCCTCTCTCTGTCTCCGTCTGTCTGTCTGTTTCTCTCTCCCTCTCTCCGTTTTCTTTTTCAATTTTTTTTTATACTTAGCAGGCGTTACTGATTTCAATGCAAATGTACCAAAACCGATTTACATTGAAAGAAAGAGAAAACGTTTAATAAACGTGTTACCTTTGTTGTCATCTATGAGTAAAATAACTAGTTCAGTATGCAGAATGCGAGGTTTGCCAGTTTTTGTTTTTGTTTGGCAACCGAAAAAGAAACGATGTACATTATATAACTTTGCCATAGAAACATTAAAGGTATTACTGTTTTAAATATTAATTTCTATTCAGGACTTTGACGATGGATCGAATTGCCTTAACACACCATTTTATTTTGGTCTACACAGTTTAAAAATGAAAAAAAAAACATACTTGTTGTGGCTTTTGGAATAAGAAAACAAACGTGGTTTGTAATACCGTATTAGAATGAAGTATGTTCGGTTTCTACCATCTGCAGCCAAGGCAGAACATTTATTTACTACATGACTGGATAGTCTTCTAAACACCGTTTCAGTTAGGACATTGCCAATGTATAGTTCTGCATAATACATGTGTATTTTCTTTTCTTCGAAAAAGCAGTCCAAATGTTGCGGTGTTTACAATATCGTCCATATGAAACCACTTCGCTTGTGTGCACTGACTTGGTCCAATCTGTTTCTTGCACTATGTTGCTGTAAAAAGGTCACATTAAGCCTGTCCAATCTAACACCAACGGAGAAAGTATTCAAGGAAGATGAAAAGTGGTGCTTTTCAGTGTCCCCGGGGTGGTTGATGTCTTTTACGGGGAAAGGGCGGAGCAGGATCAAGCAGTTGTAATTCTTTCTTTCAGGTCATGAAAAGTCTCAACTCAAAAAGTTGTATTTGATGGTCATGTTTATAATTGTATAGCAATGTTTTGTCGATCCTGAGCTCAGAGATTGGGGACAATGTTTCGATAAATTTTAAACCAGAGGGGTAAAAACAAAAATTCAAACCCCTTTTATCACAAGCAACAACGTTGAGTTAGACCACTCTTTTATTCGTGAACATAATTATACATATTTGAGTCCACGATTTTCTGACATGGACTCGCAGCGTAGCTTGTCCTTTCTGAGGAAGGTTGAAATCTACCTTGATTAAAGGATTTTTAACCTACTTACAAAAGCCATTCTAGATCTTTACAAAACATTTTGAAAATTTCGAAGATAAAACTATTCTATATGATCTTTCCCGTCATACATTCGTACGTGAAAGTTTATTTGATCAAGCTATGAGACTCAAGCCCGTGTGACGTACCGAAAACACTATAAAAGGCACAAAATATAGCCGCTATCGTTCTGAAACTCAAAAACTCAGAAGTTCACACGTGTGGATCTTACTTTGGTCCCCACCGTGGTTGCTACAAATAAAAGAAAAATTGTTGCAGACAGTGAAATGTTGACAACAGCGTGTATGCCACTCACTCATTTCAGAAAGACGCATTGCTCAAGTTTATTAAAACCAAGATTTAAGATGTCTTTTTGCAGGATACGGTTCTTAAGGATGTGATTAGATAACAAACCTACAGACATATTTATATACATATCAGCTTTCAAACATTTTTTAAAATTTTGCGAAGATCAAGGTCGGTGTCTGACGCCAGGCCTGGTGCTGTTTGGAATTTGGAGTCACCTCCCCTTGTTTCCCCTAGAATCGTAAACAAAGTCACGGCTGAGTGCGCGTGTGTTGATGTGACATGTGCTCAGGCTTGTCATCTTCTCACTGCTAGACTTGTATCTGGCGTGTTTTAAGCTTTGCTAAGTCTTGTTCTAACCTTTCTGGCCCCAAGATCTTCACAGGGTGGGGGGCCCATACAATTCTCTTGTGATGTAGGTTTTTAAAAAATCTGTTCCGTTTCTCTCAACATTCTAGACAAGAGGCTCCATTTTAGCATTTATTTATTTATTTACTTCAGTGTGTTTCTTGTAAATCATTATTAAATGAAATCAGTGAATCTGGACGATGGTGGACAATGAACTGTGAAGATAACGTCAGACTCTTTCATTGTTTTCAACAAGGTTTTTTTTTCAGGGTAACTTAAAAGAACATTAATAATGATCTTGGAGAAGAGCATTATCTGCACTTTGGGTTGCCTGGAAGAAGACAGCAAACGTAGACAGCTGAATAGACATTCAGAAGGCCAGACAGAGACAGACAGACACACAGAGGTAGGTAGATAGATAGATAGATAGATAGATAGATAGATAGATAGATAGATAGATAGATAGATAGATAGATAGATAGATAGATAGATAGATAGATAGATAGATAGATAGATAGATAGATAGACGGGATTTGTGGGTGGGTGGGTGGATGGATGGATGGATGAATAATATTAGTGGGAGAACACAAGATTTAGATAGAAAAAAAAAACAGCAACAACAAATCCCACTTGAATATATCAAGTTTATTGAAACCAATGCTTTCTTTCTCAATACTTAATACTATTCGGCGATACCGACAAACAGCACCGACATTCGAACACAGTGCATATTATAATAATATAATAATATGGCGAATGCATTCAAAACACAACAGTAACATGACTAGCTAACCTAACATAGCTAACTATGGTCCAAAGAAGTGAACACCAAGATCGTCATAATGTTTCGTACTTGAGGCTGAGTATTGGAAGAAGCTGTAGAAACTCAAGCAAGAAGAAGCAATAAACACGCTTGTAACAGCAGCACTAGATGCCGTAAGGACGCGTCGTTGTGAAAATAGTGCACATCTTCTCGTCGTCAGCAGTAGTGTACCATTTTGGTGCTGTATGGTTCTACTTCTTGGTTAGTAAAATTTTAACTCAATTCTTCGACGATTACAATTTAATCATTATTTTGTATGCTGCACAGCCGTTTTATGGAAAATTTCACCGTATACACCAAAACAAAATTTCTTGTGAGACTAACAAACATTTCACGTTGCGATCCACTTTATTCTTGGTTCATTTTTCATATTGGGATGATGATAATAAAGTATTGGAGTACAAAATTATAATTCAGATTGTAAGATAGAATGCAATTTCGTCGGGTATTTGCCAGATTGTTGTTTGTGCGTTTTCGCCCTTTCGAGAAAATTGAAGATTGAAGTCGGTCGAGTAGTCGGTCGAGTCGGCAAGCGCAAAAGAGTTAAAATGCACAAAACAGTACGACACAAACACATGATTATCTCGAAAAGTTTTAAACCGATTGGAATGACACTTATTATACATAATGAAATTAGGAGTGAGAGAACCTCATTCATGACCAAAAATTAGGCAAAATATCGTATACAACAATATAGCAAATACCCCCCTATTTATTCCGCAAAATATTTTCAAAAATTAATTTGACGAAGATTGGCATACACCGTCTGTTCCCGGATCATGGCAATGTCGGCATGAAGTCTGGAGGGATGTGTTTATATATGAAAAAAAGAACATTGCTTTATTGTTAAATAAAGACATAATATACATCAAAACGACTGAAGATCTCTGTTTCACGTGGGCCTCAGCCAAAGGCTGTTGGCCCTTTTATATCAAGAGGAAGAGGGATTAGAATTTTGGGGAATCAAAGGGCTGAATAGTACAATGCGAATGTTTTCAAGTTTAAGCCATAATAAATCTGGAATATGTGCAAGGTTGTCCATTTCTTGAGACAAGATATAAAAATGATTATCAGAGGTTTGAACTTAATTGAATGCTTTCATTATTCCAAAATTATCATTTAAGTTTCAGCCCGAGGTAAAGACCAGTTAAGCTTCTTTGATAAATGTCTCTTGATCTACAAAGACACCAAACAAGGAAATTCTGAAAGGGATGATTGATAGCCATATTTCTGGCAGTTTGCACTTGGTGATCTTATAATTAATCAGTTCTGTGCTGGAGATTTATCAGTTTGGTGGATATATTTTTTTTAAAAAATTGTCTGTGCAGCATTTAGCTGTGCGCGGCTTCAAGGGGTTAATGTTGTTTTTAAATCCATCATTTTATCCCGGGCGCAATACTAGCTATTCAGTTTCACAAAAACCATTGTGTTTTCCGAATTGGGGGGAAATATTCCACTTCAAACGGTATGATGCCAACAGGGATTTTTTTTGTTTTTTTTTTGGTGAAGACCGCAAAAACAATAACGGTTCAATGAATGTCTTTCGTTTAGTCATTCCCTCCTTCGGTCCGTCTGTCTGTCTGTCTGTCTGTCTCTCTGCCCTCTATTAAGCGAGTACACAGATCTAAAGAGGTTATTCGGAATAATTGAAAAGAAAATAACTTAATTAATATTTTGAAAGAGGAGGCATCATCTTCAGTCTTTTTCAGAAATATGTCGACATGCGATGTGAGATAAATCATATCATGCAATGTTGGTGGACAACCTTTGGACCTTTATATTCCTAACCTGGAAACATTTCCGATGTTTAAAACAATTTTAAAAAAAACATCTACATTGGAGTATCAAATTTAGAGGGGATAGACTCTGAACGATATCTTACATGTGAATGAACTTGTGCTCTCTCTTCCTTTCTGCATTAAAAATAAAGGAAAACTGCCTTTGCAGACTAGAGAGGATGTGATTTCTGTAGCTGAAGAAATGTCCACCATTTTCTTGAGTTATACACTTTTCAAATTTACAATTGTGGTGAAATTGAGATAAGACTAATACCTCTTTTGGAGCGACCTGTTTTGGCCTTCAACTTCACACCTGGGCACAGAAATATCTTAGAAATCAGTTGGGCAATTAACACCCCCCCCCCCTTACATTACTTTGTCAAAAGCCATTTTGGAAACTACGGGCTGAAATATTTAAGAATGATAATCAATCTCTTGTATAAAGATAATATATTAAGTGATGAAGGGCAGCAAAAATTACCAGATGGCTGAAAGAAATGAGATGAAATAATTTCACCATAGATATTAAATTTAGCATGTTGTGTTGCTTACGAGGAGCAAGTAAGCAGACTTTCCTTAACAGAGATCAACCGACAAATCGCTTGTTTAGTTAAAATCACAGTGACAAAATCTGGTGATTACCCAGTCAAAGGGCGAAATGTCAGTAAAGTGTTTTGTCATTGACTGAAATGGTTCATGACACTGTCGGGCGAGAGTTCCACGAAGACAATACTGTATAATGTGTGTGAGGATTTCCGCCCTAATGATCAGATTCACCGATGCTACTAGTGTTGTTCAATAAAGCAATAAAAGGAAACTGGTGACATAATCCCCTGAAACTCCGTGTATGACACCGACTACTGTCGATGGCGTCAAAGCGTTGTATTAGCAGAAATAAATGGACGCTAATATATCAAACTACCTGATGTGAAGAAAATAAACTTATTTTTTCGCCTTGCAACTAATTATCTCGCCCGACTTCTCCTCTTACTGCTGATCACTTTGTCTGTTCGGTAACCCTATCAATTAAAGTAGAGGCCAATTAGGAGAAGGCGATGATATTAATAGCATCGAGTTTTCAATTACTGTCAACAGCGACGTGCCACCGCTGCGGTGGGAGGGCTCTATCGGTTAAGAACGCCGCTAGCACTGGCTGTAAGCATCTCATCGGCAAACAAGCAGCCAGTGGGCGGGGCCAAGCGATCCCTTCAAGATTTCCCGGCGAGAAAACGATTAGAGCCGTCGTTCCCGAAACAGACAGACAGCCGTAGAGCCGAGAACGCTTCTTACGATCTTTGGCTCTCGCATGAACGGATTCTGGAGGATGGGAGCGCGCGGGGACAGTCGCGGGTCATCAGACGAGGAAGACGCGAGTTCACGTCTTGAGGACAGGACGAGGACACAAAACATGTTGATTGACTCAGATGGAGAGGATGGTCAAGTGCTTTTCTCACAAAATGATAAAAATAAACTCAGTCGGCTGGGCGGACAGAAGCAGAATTTGCAGTCGACAAAACCTGCCATTGCAAATAAACACACGGAAATACCTTCATCCTTGAATAACAGTTCAGTTACTTCATCTTCTTCAAATAGTACTAATAAATCTACCTCATCGATGACATTGCTGTCATCGTCTTCATCTTCGAAATCATCGCCGTCGTCGGCATCGTCGTCATCTCATTCGATGATGCCAACGCCATCTTCACTCAGCGACACTTTACGTCGTGGTTGTATCACCAAGACTGAGCATGATCAAACATTGTCAGGACATGCCTCTTCCAGGGACACAGACATGATATCTTCCAGTAACTCCAACACCATCAGATCCAAGTCTGACTTCCGAGTTTCTGGTTTGTTCACTAAAGATAGCAACCCTCTTGTCGGCTGTACGGACTCGAACGCCTTGTCTTTTTATCAAAGGGCTTTGGGTCTAGCCTCCAGAGCTCCGCCGCAGTTTCTGGAGAAAAGTTCTTCAAACAGTAAGCTAGGTATTCAGACATTTAGTTCTTCCAAATCTCCGACCAGTCCGGAACCACGAAGTCCTCCACACCCTCCAGTAAGCCCGGGTGTGGATGTGTTCCACAGTCCTACTCCCCGCCCTGGGGATAGAGTAGAGGACAGGTCCGATGTCATCAGTAACAGGTATTCTCCTTATCCTCGGCGCCCATCATCAGCAACACCACCACCTTATCATCCACCACCAGTAGGTCACCACCAACACATTTCTCAAGCGTCTCCCCATGCCAGTTCTCAGGATTCTAACCTTTCAAACAAAAAGTCCAGCGTTTCATTGAATTCAGACAATTGCAGCAAACTTAGCAGTAGTGATAAATCAGGGCCACGCTGCGGTCCACCACAAGATGACGCACCAGAGTCCAGAACAAACGAAAGAGCTGTGTCTCCAAGCGTGACCACGGCGTCGCAAACAAACTCTTCTTCCTCTTCCGATCTCAATCATGAAGACAATAAATCACAAACATTATCGCCTGTATCGTTGTCATCTACGTCTTCCACATCAACACCAACAACAGGAAAACCTCAGGCGCGGACACCACACAAAACAACAGCATTTAGTGTGGCGGATATTCTGGACCCTTCAAAGTTTACGGGCAGTGGTGGGACTCCAAAACCTCCAGTGTGGAATCCTTGGCGACCTCCTCCATCTGTCGTGCATGGCGGTCATCATGGACTTTCAGACAAATCACAAGGGTTACCAGGAGATGGACACGGTGAGTGTTGGACACTTTTTTTTTCAAAACAACAACAACAATAATAACTATGAAAACGCCATATGTCTATAATAATGATGACAACCAGTGAAATAACATCAGCAGTTAGCAGTATCACGTTAAACCGAAAATACACCGCAGGAAGACAATTGTTCAGTTATTTTGTGTATTTCCATGACGGTCATTGTCCTAACTTTTTAGACATAAACTGTAAGATAAACAGCCGCCAAATAGCAGAAGATGGAGGTGAATAACAATACCATATCACAACAATAACAACTGCAACAAACACAAAAACAATAATACAAACACACAAACAAATATTTTGTTTAAAAACGAATTAGCCAGAGTCGGCGAAAATAGCAATTTCATCTTTGGTGTGTCAAGCTCACGAGTAGTTGAATATCTAAATAATTATGTGTTACTGCCATTTGTCACTGACAGGGAATTAGTAAACCATTCCATCGATCATAATCTTTACAGAGGACTGAGAGAAAAAATCCAGCTGTAAAGAACGGAGCACAGATTTCTTTTCAGTGTGCAGTTTCAGCGCGGTGCACACACACCTGCTATAATGCATGTTAAAATGGGATTAGCGTGGACAAAAGAAACGCGACGTATTCTGATTATAACTGAGATGCACTTGCAAATACATAACGAAAGAAAACAGCCGCACAATCAGTTGCGGCTGAAAAGACCGGGAAAGGAAATATTTTCATTTTGACAAAAAAGACAGCAATTTAATCTTTTGTAAAATGATATTTCCGAAGGGAAAGGGGGAAAGGTAACAGGATAGACGAGCAGGGAAAGTTATGAAGGACTTGTACAGTCTTCTTCTTCTTCATTTTCTTGTTCTTGTGATAATTACTTGAAGTGTAGATGGTCGTACTGGATCTATCACAAACCTGTTCTGTCTCCGACCATTAGACTTCACAAAACAATTTTATTGCAATATTGGTGTAATGGCTGTGATATTATGATTATTATTTTTGTCATCGTTGTCGCTTTTTTTTTTTTTACCCTTTATTTTTTTGTCCCTTAAAAGTGGCAGTATTACACTTAGGTCTAGAGCAGCAATCTCATTTTATAATTTTTATTTGTCTGTTTGTTTGTTTGCATTTTGAATTTTAGTTGTTGTTTCCTAGGTTAAATTCGAATGATCTATTAAAATCTCATTCTTTATGTTATTATAGTTACGGAATTCCAATGCTGTGTCTACTACCTGAACATCAAAATGTATTATTTATTTATTTATTTATTTATTTAGTGATCGATTATTGGTTTGTTTATTTATATGAATTTTGTTTACTGATTCGTTAGTTCATGCCCATAATTACTAAGAATTCCAGCGCCCCTTCGTACAATAAAAAAAATAAAAAATCTTCAAATATTAAAATAGACAAACATTTGCACCTTTTTGTTCAATTATCTGTTTCCTCCTCATTCAGTTTCATTTTATCGCTTTACTTGTAGTTTCACTTGCCTGAAAAAAAGAAAAACCAAATGCCCCAAACAAAGCGAAACAAAGCAATCAGGAGATACAAATAAACAAATAAATTCAGGCCTCGACCCTTTTGTACCGTATTTTATGTCAACCTAGAATAATGCTCAGCAATGTGAAATTATTACGAAGCCTTTGTTTGTTGATCTTTGCTTAATCTAATGAAGATAATTATTTTTACTATTATTTTTAACCAAGTAACGACAGACAAGCAAACCTCTACATAGCACTGTCTTCCTGGAGTTTTGTTTGAGATATTGCGCAGTTATGACTTTAATACAGACTAAGTGCTGCACTTGTGGCACACTAATTTATTTTCCTACAAAACATAACTTATCAAATTCTTCTGTGACAAAAATTTGACAACACAGCGTAATTCAGTGCTAGTGTGCTATTCATGAAACTCCAGGTTTTGAAATTTTACAGTTGTCATTGTAAAATGTGTAACATTGCTTCGTTTCAAATATTCAGTCTGAATTATTTTGTCAGAATTAAACGCAAGCGATAGCAATATAAATAATAATATCAGATGGAATGTGCACTGAAAGTAGCTTGTTGAAATCTCTGCTGACTGAATGCTGATATTTACATAATTAGTTTCACAGACAATCAAACTTCCTAGGTTTTAATAACTAATGACTCAATAATGAATCTTATAAAGTTCAGAAAAGAAGAAATGTTGAATTTTGTTAAAGCCGAGACTCATGTTGTAAAGTAGTCGCCGTTCTCATTGTTTACATCGAAAGAGAAACAAAACAAAACAAAAACCCACAAAAGTCACGAAAAACTGTGAAAAAAATTGTATAGACATCAGTTTCATTATGGCCTTTGGGTAATACATGCAGTTATTGGAATGATACATTTAATTTATGCTGATTACTCTACAAAAACATGCCGTCAGAATATGACAGGATCGCCAGTGTCGTCAGCAAGCAGCTCAGATAGTAAAAGTAGAAAAGTGCAACGGCATTTATGATGACAACATAAGAAAAATCATAAACAAACAAACAAATACACAGTGATAACTTTCAAAATATCCAGAATTGTGAAAAGCACATCATCATCATCATCATCATCATCATAATAATAAAATTTCCAATCTCTATGATTATATTTCTTTATACTGATATTTTCCCTTTCAAGTTACCCTAGTAAGAGCAATCCATAAATAGTTAATACCAGCATAACAATAAGTTAAACGAAAGCATACAAACGCTCTTGCACGGTAATGATAATAAAGTACATTATTATTGACACCTGACACCAGCCATTGTCAAGAGGGATGAAATTTAATCTTGTTATACAATATTCCCACATTCAAGAAAACCGGTTGCCCATGCTGAAACTGAAACCTTTAGAATTTTGTTAGCCTACATGCTGCTTTTAGGATGGTCTTAAACACTGAAATATAATAACAGCCATTGTTGATTTGAAACAGGCCATCCCATCAGCTGACCGAACTGTTTAAATTTTAACCGTTTACATACAAGAGATCCAAGCTTATGGAATAACATAAAGACAAAAAAGGATCATTCACCACTTTGATGTGAACTTTCGCTTAACAATATGCTTTGACTCTTTAGCTGAACGAAGACGCTCCACATCACTGAATACTATGTCAATTATTGCAGTCATAGAAGATATATGTAAATTTCCTCGAACTTGCGAGCAATTTTAATTATTTTACAGGCGCTTTCGATGTTTCTTATGTAATTTTGGTATGATTATACTGGAAGCATCCCAAGTCGCTAAATATGAGTGAGTCAGTAGCAAGGTAAAAGAATTTTTGAATAAAATTATAATAATTTTATTGGCAACTTGACTCCTTTGTGGTTAATTTTTCATCTATCTCCTCCCTCCTCCTGAGTGCCACACATTGTTTTGCGGGGTTTAAGTCTAGTGTCCCCTAAAACAAGAACTATAGCAACACGCCAGTGGCATACACTGGTCTGCAAAGTACCGTAAAGGGAAAAGGGTCAAACCTGGTTGGCCTTCAGCTGAACTCTTCAGCTTTGTCTGCTTCCACTAAGGGTATCATTTAATATTATGGGCCTTCTAATACTTATTTAGCTGACGCAAATGTTTGCTCAGAGTATAAGATTGTCAATTGTCATGCATTTACTTGCCGATTTCTCACATTTCTATCTTGTTTTCAGTGACATCTACAGCTCCATTTAGGCAAATGAATTATTAAAAGGCTGTAGTGTTCATAACAAGAGCATCGCCAAAACTAAATTTTTATATAAATAAAATAAAATCGATTGCTAATAAATAAATCAACAAACAAACAAAGAAACATATAAATAAATAAATAAATAACTAAATAACTAACCAACTAAATAAATAAATAAATAAATAAATAAACAAAATAATAAATAATATCAAAGACATAAACACCAACTGTAAAAAGATCTTCCAGCATGAGGAAATGACTAAATAAATTAATAAACAAATTAAATAAATAAATAAAAAAAATAGATAAAATTTAATAAAGGATGATTGTTGGGTATAAAGTTATATTTCGGAAGGGGGGGGGGGGGGGAGGTGTTCAAAAAGATTATTAGCTAAAGAAACGAATGGCAAATAAACCACAGAACAATGAAACAACAAATACAAAAAAAAAAAAATCAATGAAGAAGGTGAATTAACGTAAATATTAAAAAGGGAGTTTAAGTGTGAAGAAGCAAACAGATCCAACAATACAGAGCTGGCTAATGCAGAACCGCATTAAGTTTGTAAGAGCCCCTATCTGGGGCTTTTTGAAAGTGATCCTTGCGAATTCAAAGTGCGAGACCTTTAAATAGTCTGCTCTCAGTGGCATAACTTCAATCAGGTTAACATTTCCATTAGCTACGGTAAATGAAACAATATTTGCTGGCACAGTGGCCTGGAGTTAGAGCGCCTGACCCGGATGCCGGAACCAAAGACTTCAAATCCCCTTTGGGATGGGGTTCAACTTTTCACATTAACTGGCACTATTTTTAGAGTGACAGCTCCTTGGAGGCTCAAGCTCAGACTGTGATACGGCCTCATTGTGCTGAACAGTAACATTAAAACTCCAACGAAAAAAAAAAAGTCTGTTTTTTTTCTTCTGATTACAAGGACAAAGTTTAAAACACCCCCCCCCCCCTCCCCAACAACAATAATAACAACAACAACAACAAAGAAAAAAAAAACAGCAACAGAACAAAACCGAGAAAAAGAAAAAAGAAAACCAAACAAACAAACACGTCCCAAAATATTTTCCTTCATTCCTTTCACTGTGACACCTTTTTTTCATTTTTTGTACTATAATCGTTGTCATTATTTGATCTGTTTTAATGTTTAGTTTGATGCTTGTTTTATGTGTTGTCTCATGTTTGTTTGATGTGGCGTAAAATTCTGTTTGATGTGAAGCTGAATGATTGTTTGATCTGCAGAATGCATGTTGTTTGATGTGTAGTTGAGTGTTCCCCCCCTTTTTTCTTTTTTCGCATTTGTGGAATATTTATTTGGTGTGTGGTCATTATGTTTGTTGTTATGTTGTGGAATTTTTGTTTGCTGTATCTTTGAATTCACCGTGGTTAGATTAATGCAAGTCGTGAAAGACAGTAGTGTGTTTCTCCCGTATTTAAATTTTAAATATTCATATGGATATTAAACGTACAAACTATATCATAATTATTGTGCTTTTAGTTATACAGTACAATTTACAGTAGTTTTCTCGAAGACTTGCCCTCGAAAGATTCATTAGTCAAAGCACATTTTGCAAAATCATCTGAATGCAACGATGTTCTTAACGAACGCGGGTGTGGACACGTTCACATGTGCACACACTTGCTAACAATTGCATTGTAAGGATTTAAAGAGGAAAGAGCACTCGTTTAATTACACCAGGAATCCTTTCCCCGTTTTATGCTGTGAACCGACCCAGAAAAATAACGATTGCCGAAGAACTCTTAAATTCCGCGTATTTGCCTCTCCTTCCCACTCCGCCACATGTATTTTTTCTGCAGCTTTCCCGTGTGTATAACACCTCTCTGACGATTGGATAAAATCAGATCTGCAGGAAAAATAGAGCCAATATTTCTTGCAAAATCCAGCTGTTTCATAGGGAAATGACCAAAGTTGAGTAATGTACAGATGTGCGAGTTGTGGGAACAACTACAACAACAACAACAACAACTGAATGCAGGTTGCTGTTGGAACTAGAAAAAAAATGTGTGTACAACAAAAGTGAAAAGAAAGAACGCAAGAACAAAGAGGTCGGCGATCCTGCGACAAAAGTTAATATGATTCACTTTAACATTATTAGAAATAAATGATTTGCAAATTCGTGGTTCGCTGGATAAATTCAAATAGCGTTACTCTTTTCCAAGACCCCATAAAGAAAACTAAACTTTCTTGACGATTAACGCTGAAAGGTTTTTATAAAGCGTAGTACCACACCTGAGCGCTCTATCAATTTGCTATACCTCAAACACATAAATGTTCTTTTTGAAAGAGACAATTAATTTTGTTTGTTGTGTTATTTTTATTTTAGTGATCAAAGTAGGTGATCTCCCACCTCACCTACCTTCAAATACAAACGCATACATATGCATACACATCATACATACATGCACATTTTTACACAGAGAGAAAAGGATGATTAAAATAATACAGTTGGTGACAGGCGGTTCAATTTGTTTGTAGCGTGAGAAAATAGAATCTTACATTTTAAATGAAATTTTTCTGAAATTACAAATCGATGAACGCGGATAGTGCGCATTTTCACTGAACTAAGCTGTTTGTCATTGTAAAATGTATTAGATATATCTATTTCAGCTTGTCTTCTTACAGATTTGTTCTCCACCATGTTGTCGGTTTTTCTGTTAATATTCTTATATAATATAATTATGTATATTATATCTTGACAACATCAATGTCGACTTATGATATATGCATCATATGATTGGTATTTGTATCGCTTTTAACACTGTGGGTACATCTTCTACCAACAATATAGCTTTTACAATGTGATTTACATGTTGTTGTTTGTTTTTTTTCACTCTCTCCAATATTTCATTTAGAATCGTTACGATTTGCATACCATACTCACTTCAAAGAGTTTCTGGTAACATCTAGAGTGTACAGTATAATACTCTTTGACCAACTATTATTAGCATTACACCATTAAACCTGCTTGCTCTCATTGCTGATACACTGTCATTCACACTTCAAAGACCGCAACACTTGGTTTGACGGGAGTTCTTTTCTTCTGAAGATTTCTTGCAGTCTCGCTAGGATTTCCCGAGAGTTTCATTTTTTAATTATTATTTTTTTTTCGTTTAATACATCCGTTACTTTCCTTTTTCATATTCCCGGCTAGAACAACCTTTTAGAGTAGAATGGCCACCCGGCCAGAATCACAGTTTCCGTACTCTGACTGGCCAACAGCTGCTGTCGTCGAAATACCTTCTCCCATTTTCTTCCTAATTCCCCACCCCTTCTCCACTGGTTTCCACTCACTGTTCATGGCGTGTCTCCGAGATCCGAGCTCTCTCGACCGACATCCGCCATTCTCATAAATGTCTGCATTTCTCATTAGTCTGAACAGCAGGGGCTAGCCAAAGTTTACTCTCCATTCTCAATATTGCGTGCCTAATAAGAAAATATAAGATTTAGAGTCTCGTTAGGGAAAAGAGGTGTGAGCAATTAACTTAAAGTGTTATGGAATTTACAAGACAGAAAAGCTGGATGCGAAACATTTAGACGGCTCTTAGTGGGTGAGTGTTTTAGCTTGTCGTCATTAACGACACCCTGAAATTAAATCATTATGGAAATAAAAAGAAGTGGGCTAAACTCTGACAGAGTTTTCCACGTATCCCCTGCCCAGGTTGATGGCAGCTTTTGAAGGAAAGCGTCAAATAATTAGAGACATCTCCCCTTAAACGTTTCACAATATGGGCGTCTAGCGGTGTTATGGTGACGTTTTCTTTTGCCTGGTCATTGTTTTTAAAGAGGGCTATTACTCAAAGACTGCAGAATTTCCACCAGCCAAATGGGTTTTCTGTTTCAGTGCCGTTTTTTATCTCCGGGTGACGTAGGTAAAATTATTTACTAGCGTGAGCATTGATGAACTGTGTCGCAATAAAGAGAAAAATGCAGAATAAAAAAATTCATCATTGTCGTGGCTAATCACCAATTATCCAGAGAATACTGGAAGTCATCTAGAACTAATTATTTTCTGTCAAACGGATTTACGACAGATGCATACCCCTCTCCCCCATTATGTTGCTTTTTTTTTTTTCATCATCAAATTCTGAAACTGCAGAGAAAGAATTAAAACAAAAAGTCTGCAGAAACAGTAAACAAAACTCTAAATGGGCGGGCCAATCGTTAAAGCACTCGCAGCGTAACTGTGTCAGGAGCCAAAGATATTTGCCAAAGTTCTAGATTTACTGTTTGTGATCAGCTGAATTTTTTTTTTTTTTTACGAAAGGAAGGTAATGTCAGTTCCATACTATGGTATCAAAATCTAAACATGACTCTACCTTTCACCCATTCCTCCATTATTCTCTCCTGGGGTGTCCAATCCCCCACCCCGGCTCCCACCTCAAATTAAATTCTATCACAACATATTTCTTCGGAAAATTTGAAATCTAGTTCCAAAAGCACCTAGGGTTTTCTTTAATTCGGATGTACAATTTAAGAAGACGATAGAATACACCGTCGAAGATTTACCGTACTATCAAATCAGGTGTTTGCTTTCTCTGTTCCGTTATCTGTACTGACGGTTGTTGATAGTGAGGACATCAACACAAACTAGGCTGTCGAATCAACTGACCGATGAACGATACAGCTTTGTACGTGGGGAAAATGTTATTTGGAGAAAAAATCAGAGACTTCGGCAAAGGATTCAGTCAATGAAAAAAAAAAAAAATCAGAATTATTTCCACAAGGCAATTTTAAGTGCGATATCTTCAGATTAAATTTGACCAAAAAAAATAAAAAATGCCATGTGCTACCAAACTAAATAATTAATGTAAAAGTACGAAGTTGGTCGCCGACAAACAGAATCAATAAATGAATGGATAGCAATAGGAAACAAAAAATTAAGAAATTAAAACCGAAAACAATCGGTCTTTGCATGGGAATCACAATGGCACGAAACAAAAACACTCATATCCCCATGCACAAACCACAGCCCACATTCAGGCAGTGAACTTACTGCCAGTGCCTCCACTTCTCAAAGTTTAATTTCATTAGGGAAAGGAGGATATTTTCCTTTCTGGTATTACTACTAGATCATTTTTGAACGGATATCGCCGCCCACCCTCTGTTGTTGATGTTCGTGGTAAACTGTGAAAGCGAAAACTTGTTCTGTCGTATTCTCGCACAGAGTAGTCACTTCAAAGTGCGTGATCGATCCATTTCCCAATAATTTCTGAAGGATTATAATATCAGCCTTTCCTCGGGTGTTAACTTTAGTGATAACGACACATATTCATAGAAAGAGATATTCTGTTGTGGCTTTCTAATGTTGACAGTTGAATATTTTATTAGCAGGTATTCTTGGCCATTGATAGAGGCGGTGATTGTCTAGAATCCTTTCAATTTTGAACTGTTGTCCATGATAAGGTTTTTAATATTATTTCGTCTCCGGCAATATTGTTACTAGTGGTCCCGTCCCAGAAATCAGTTCTCCATTGTCTTAGGCTCCTAAATACATTCCTTTTGTTGTATCGCACACAAAACAAAATCTTGCATTCCGACTTTTCTGCCGTTTGCGTTTTCTTTAAACCAAAAGATTAAAGTAGATGGCTGGCAATTACTTAGTGCCACTTGTCACTTCCTGTGCTGATTTTGCCTCCCTGATGTCAACCATCAAACTTCTGTATTGTGTAGGCAATTTACAGCAGAATTAAAAAAAAAAAAAAAAAATAGATAGAAGATTTAAGAAGAAAAAAAAGCAAATCTATCACCATTGTGAAGATCCTCTTGGCTTTTAAAATTTTTTTTATATATAATCACTTAATCTGAAACTTATATAATTTCTGAGTCTAAGCTCTTGATACAAGGTGCATCTATGCTGTTGCATACCACAGTTAATCGCCTCATTTGCGCCCAAAGACAGCCACTTACCATAGTTTAACATCTACCTTGCAGTTTATAGATAGACGCCAGCAGCACACGGCGACACCTATTATTCCTACATTTAGGCATCAGAGAACCTGGAATAAAACCCGGTATCTTTTGAACATTACAACATTCAAAGGATGTGACCTGGAAATCAAACGATAATTAAGTTCACAAATAAAGAGATGTTATTCCCTGTATGTGGCTCAAAAGATCTAAGGAATGAACTGAGAAAGGGGCTTTTATTTAAATCTTCCAATAAAGATCCATCTGATGTAGTCTTTACATGGAATGAAAAGATAAAATTTTGCCATTGCACCTCGAAACAGGGACTTCTTGTGTATTATCTTTGTATAATGGAGCCTTTGTCATTATTATCTTTTTATATTTAACATGGGCATTTGGAAGAAGAGCCAGAAGCAATAAAACGACGACGGTTGGCGTTTGAGAGAGAAAAAAAAAAACTAAATTAAAAAAGAAAACGTATATGAACTTGACTGTTGAATAGGTGTTTCGTATGGTTCAGAAATATTAAACGAATTTATGTTTGGGCATCGAAAATGTCAAACCTCAAGGGCTGCATGGTCGGCGATCACAATCGTCATTGATGAATAGTGAAAATCTTTGTCTTCAGTGACTTTAACACATATTATTTTCAATCGTACATGTTAATCATGCGTATTTTTGTTTTTTTACAGGTCTTCATCATGACGATGATGTCTCCATTACTTCATCACAGGAGAACTTCGACCCTGAAGAAGATGTTGATATGTGTGATGAAAATGGTAAACATATTGGTGACGATGACAGCGATGACGAGAAAAGGAATGGCGATGAGAATGGTAGCAACAGCAACGACAGCAGCAAACAAGGCAAGCCGAGACGGGCACGAACGGCTTTCACGTACGAGCAGTTGGTAGCACTGGAGAACAAATTCAAAACGACTCGATATCTGTCCGTGTGTGAGCGGCTGAACCTGGCATTAAGTCTCAACCTCACCGAGACGCAGGTGAGATGCGAATGTTTTCTGTTTCTATCCATCCGGTTCATTTCTTAATTTCAGTAATTTTTGTTTCCCGTTGTCTTTCTGTCGTCGGTTGGGATATATTTACTTTTCGTGACCTCAACTCTGTCTGCAATTGATGGATATAAAGAGACATCGTTGAGAAGAAGTTCATCACCTTTCTTCAGCTTTTTACCTCACTAATTTCTGATTGTCTTTAGATTACCGTACAGGTACAGCTTGAAAATTACGTTGATATATAAACACACGAACACCAGTTTTAAGTAGTTTCTACCAAACCTCAGTGAGATATTTGTCAAGCCTTAAATATTTCTTACTTGAATAATATTTTTGGTCATGAGATATGCATTTGAATGACTATATAATGTTTACTATTGTCAAAAAGTCAGACATGAGACACACAATAAGAAAACGTCAACAAAACTGCTACTTACTCCTTTTAAAGTCAGATGATAGCTATAAAGGTGATAAAATGCAAAGAAGACTGGTGTCTGTGAGAAGACTCGCCCTAAAGCAGTTTTTTTTTTGTTTTAGCTCGCTCAGTTCTTGTATACTTCATTGACATCTGGATTCAAATTCAGTTGAAAAACAACAACAACAGCTACACCTTCAGTGTTATTTTTGCAGCTTGTTGCCACATTAAAATAATGTCTTAACAAGAAAAAAAAAACAAACAACAGGTTCCGTTTTACATGTACATAAATGTAAATAATTGTTAGTTGAGATACATGCACAGTCCCATACAGAGTATACGGCGGAGAAGATGTTCGTCATCATGCGGATTACAACGTATAGATTCTGATGAAAAATAAGGCCTTGATCTGAACCTCTTCTTTGTAGTTTCAAATGTGAGCGAAGTTTGCACAGACACACCCAGCGGCCTTAGTTGATGAAAAATCACGTCATGTGACCACAAAATTTCTGAGTGATGAATGATAACTGGGAAAGTTGCTTTCATCATCGTTTGTTTCTTCAAAACGCGTTGCGGATTCTACATTATAGGTCACATTAATGCTCTGGTGCGAAACTATAACACTGAGCATCAAACAGGCTTTTACTGAATTTGCCGGCATCCATCACGCTTTCATATTCGTTAACTGCGGTTAATGTCAGCACGAGTGCTTATTTATTTACTTTATTTTGCTTCGGCGCCAGTGTCGATCTATTGTATAAAAGAGAGCAATTCAGGGTGCCAGTAAGCAAAACCATTGCCATCTGTGGATCGCGATTCCACGCGCCTTAGCCAATCACAATTTCTTTATGCTCTGGTCAGGAAATTCTTACATAAACTGTGAGTGTTCCTAAAGTTCAGATATATTTATAACGACCATTTTTGTGTTATTCACATTATAGCTTTACGAAAATGGTATTTCCTTTCCACGCTACAGTAAAAGCATGTACAGGCGACATCAAACAACAAAACATTTTAGCGAATACATCAATTTCCATGCGGTTCACATTTCCTAGAGAGCTACCAGAATCAATTATTATTCTAACTTTTTGCCCCTTTTTAGTTCTAAAACGGAGCTCATAAACCCGGCGTTAACAAAAGCCTTGGAATATGTTTCCAAAACACTCCACACGTGGAAACCATTAGAGGAAAAATAATAAAATGTAATAAACAATAATACAATTTACAAAGAAAGGAAAAGCCAAATTCCGGGTTTCTTACTTAATATCAAAGTTCCGAAGCCAATGCTGAAAGAAGCCTCTTTCATTCCACACTTTTCATAAAGACATCGATCCAGATGGAGCAATGCCTTGCACAGTTGTAGCATCAGCAAAACGTTGAGCAACTCTGTGAAATTAAATGAAAGAAGCGACGCACACGCTGTAGTGACTAGCAATACTTGTGACATTAACAAGAACGGAAGGAATGTCACAGAATATGAGATGACTAAAAACTTCCCAAATGAAAGAATGAAGTTTGCGTCATTGATTTGATCTTAGAGCTACAGCTAGAAACAAACAATATGCGTGGGGTCTTTCATCTCCTCAGATCAACAAAAAGGTTAACGGGCAAACGAAAGACCACGAAAACTGTCAAACACTAAAATGAATAATCATACTATTTTGACCAAAATTATAACGAACAGAATATTGGCAATAAATGATGCAGATTTAGTAGCCATTAATGTGAACAATTAAAGTAAATGGTAGTTTTTGGATTATTTAGTAGCTATATACCTGTGAGAACGGCTAAACTCACCAGATTTTCATCCGTCAACAACTAGTGTGAGAATATTTTTTGAGATTACTTGGCGCGGATCGTAGTGATGGATACGAATTTCTTACATCTAGATAAGCGGCGCTGAATGCAAAAAAATGTTTGCAATTATTTCTAACACGAATTTGTTTTAACTCGGGACGAAAGATTTGGCTCATATTCCTAGATTCCTGAAATGGTTTTTGTTTTTTTTCAGTTTTAAACACACCAGAAAGGGTGAACAATTCCTTATCACTGTTTACGCATTTTGTTATTTTTTTTTATATTTTTGGCCTTTTCATTGGCGTCGATTTTTCAGGAAAATGACACATATTAATCCACAGTCTGCCTGGAAAATGTTAGAAAGCCTGTGAATAGACAAACGATGTTTGTCAACATCCGTTTACCGAAATATTCTCATTCTTTCAGCTTCTTGCACCATTCATTACCTCGCACAGTGTTTCTGGCAATGCCAAGGAAAGTAAAATATACCGTAATGCATGTTCACATTTTTATAAATTGTATTTAAATTAGACTGCATTTAAAATTGCCGTTTTTTTAAATATTGATATTTCATTACAGACCCTTGTTTGTTGTTCTAAAATAACCGATGACGATATTGCGTTAACCAAATGTTCATCTTTTATTTCACCAGGTGAAAATTTGGTTCCAAAATCGCCGAACGAAATGGAAGAAACAAAACCCAGGCCTGGACGTGAACAGCCCGACCATACCACCGTCATCTGGCGGATTTGGGTCTTTCTCCAGTCCTTATTCAAGCATGCTATACGGACAATCTCTACACCCGTATCTTCCATCAGCCGGACTGATGAGTCCACTCAGTATTCTGCGAGCCCACGGATCTTACAGTTCAGGACAGAATCCCACGGTCTACTACCCGTACTTCAGCCAGACAACGTGAAGGGAATCTGCAGGACGCAGATCAGTATGACTGGTTTCACGTCTCTGACATTATTCATATCAAGTATTCTCAAAGTGATAACAAAGTCAGATGCCTGGTTTTCTGACCTGTACACAGCAGAAACTTTTGTGCAGTCTAAGCGCCCAAAGGCATTCTAGAAATTACTATGTTCGTTCTCAGCTAGACTCGCAGCTACAAAAACGTCAGCTATGAGACAGTAATCGACACTTAGTGGTATGGGTTGCTTGTTATCATGAAAATCGAATGTATGGGTCCAGATATTGAAATGAAAGGTATGGTGGACGTCGATAGGACTAAATGCCAATGCTGGGATCTCAAATGACCATTTTGAATCTTGTTTAAAACGACAGTTCGCTCTGGACGAAATAAGAATAATACCTCTCTACTATTACCATTTCGAAGGTGTATTTATATTGGCCTGTTTATTTACAATTGTATCAATAACATAATTACAGGGACAATGTCTGTTTGACGCCGAGTCGAATGAAGAAATGAGTAAGACTACTGTAATCTTGCTGAAAAGGTACATTTTCGTGAATTTTTATGCTGGTCAACGCCCCCAGAGGCAGATATACTTGACGTCACCACTGTTCACAATACTGTGGTGAATACATAATACATACATATTTGTTTTAAAGAAAAATAAACCTTTTATTGTGCAATAAATCTCAATACTAGTTGGGAGAATTTGCGTCACCACAACGGTCTCGCAATGTAGTTACTGTTCAATTTTAGTTCTGCAAAATGAATATTTCATATTAAATTGTTATATTGTTCAACCATACATCATTGAAACGTGTCTTTGTTAAAAAAAAAGTATGAATTTGACAAGTATGGGGCGTCTAAGTTGTGGCCATATCTATGTATTAGTGCCGGGGCGTGTTCAGTTTGCGATTTTTGAAATGAAATGAAAAACTGCAAATTACTCAGAATTTGTGGCTTCTGTTGTAGGAATCTTAGCCCAAATATTTAGAGCCCGCTCCAGTTTACTTTATGAGGTGGAACGCTGAGCTTATACCTAACCAAAGACTTGAGTATTGTAAGGATCACACAATAGATCTAATTTATTTTAATAGATAATCAATCAGTAGAAAGGTAAAATTATTTTTTATACAGTACATTCATAATTTCAATTTGTATTTAAGTTAGAAACAGCTGCCATGAACAGAATTTACACAAACAAAATGTATTTATTAACCCATTGTAAAACAGATACTTATTGTAGGTTGAACAAAATAATATTGTTTGTTTCAGTTCAGAGATAGTTCTAGCGTATTGAGCCTTTTTATACCATGGTATTGTATTCATCTGTTTATTTACTGTTATACAAGTACTTTTAGACTGCTGATTTAAACCAAAGATAGACAAGATGCAGGCACAGCGAAAAAAAACAACACAATGAAACAAACTATTGTTCCGTGATAAGCTAATAAATGAATGGTGTGGTTCATAATTTTGATGATGCTCTATGGGAACATGAGAAATGAATTTGTTTGTAATGTATAGGTGCAAATCACATACAGGGTGGAAACTTCGCGAAATCTGATGATTGTTTCATGTCGCCCCACTTCCTCTCCGATCATCATCAGTGTGCCATGAAAATATCAAGACTAGCCCAAACGCCAAATTCAGCACTGAAATTTATTTACACATTCACTCACATACACAATTTCTATTGAAAAATAATCACAACGTCTTCCTTTTTTTTTCTTGTTCTTTTGAAAAATATATACCAAATTTATACAACTTTACAATCACTCCTGGTTATTAAATTGCAATGTTCAAATCAATCGTCTTCCCAACAAAGTTCACTGAAATCAAAATTATATATAAATCTACGTACAAGCATTCGCGTTTAAGTATAATATTATACTTCTTGCAATGAGTTCTTTGTAAATATCAGTATTGTATAGCCTACATTTTGTTGTGACACATCTTATGTATTTATTTATACATGTATTCATTTTTCAATGTGTACTTGGCAATCATACTGACACATACATTTGTGCCAGACAAATAATAAAAAAAAAAAAAGACCGTAACAATTAGTTCGAACTCCTTTTACGATTTGTAAAATAATTCTTGTTATCATTTTACCATTATCATCAATGTTTCCTCCGTTTCATCATTTTTGCCATAAAGACTAAGTACACTGACTTTTTTTTATTAAGTTAAAGCCATGAATTGATCGTTTGTATCTTCTGTGAATAAAGTTGCATGATCCAGAAGCTGATAGCAATTTTCTGTCATTACGCCAAACTGTACAGTTTTCATTTTAAATAAACAGTTCCCTCTGATTTGAATTCTTTGTTTGCCAGTTTGATTTCTTGGACTGCGTGTCTTTTTCTTTTTTTTTCTTTCTTTCCTTTTTTTAAAACAATGTCTTATTTTATACTAGGAATTTATCAGCTGATTTAGATAATAAGATGCCTTCTTTCTAGACAAGCCTGCTTGAAGACTTGGCTCTGACGGAACTAATGGTGATAATGATGATGATGAGTATTGTGACGGCAGTCAGCTTAGAGGAATGCCATTAGGTAGCACTGGATCTGTCTTAGAAATTCCCACAAGAATCTGATTCGATACAGAATGACTGAAATGGAAATACCGATGAGCTCGAATCTTATTTATCACTTGGAAAATAGTCATAACTTGGGCTTAGCTACATTTTTATTTATTTTGGACCGAATGATTACTGTGGAGACTAAAGCAGTGGCGAGTGGAATAATTAAGCTCAATGGGACGTCAAGCAGTCTGGAAAAAGAGAAGCTCCCTTATTGAACTTCAAAAAGCAGCGAATTTAATACTTCTTGTGACAATCAGACTGAGGTGAAATTAAATACATTATCTTTGCCGCGTCTTTGTTAGATAGTTATTTCTGTGACAGACATCAAACACGGAGAATACGAAATAAAAGGATTTTCTGAGATTGGGCTGACAAGCCCTTCAAACTTTGCTTGAGGATTTGTACCCCATCACCTCAAAATCCAGGAACTCCAATGAAGACATTTGGATACGATTCATTAACTTTTACATTATGTTATCACATAATTATTTGTTCCCATCTTTCCTATTGCTATTCACTCAGACTATAATCTCATTTCCGGTGGTACGGGTCGCCCCATATCGCCGAGATTGGAGATGAAGCCAACTGCAACAAACCGCGCCTGAGACGTGGAGTTGTGGTTAATGAAAAAAACCAACAACTTTAAAGTCCATTTATATTTGCTTGTAGGCTTAATTTCGCATTTGAGGGCAATTGTCAGAGCGGTCACGCTTGGTTTAAACACAGCATAGTTTTGTTCACTTCTGACCTTCTGTGTCTCATAACCTCTCACTTTTAAACGGCCACAAATCCACGGGATTTCTTGTATGAAATCAAGCAAGCCGACCCATGGCCTTCCGTTCTTTATCTTGACACGCATATGATCAAAACACATGTCAAAAGAGCTTATCAACCTAGTTGTTGTTGTTTTTTTTGCTGGTGGGTAGCATGGGAGAGAGTGAATAGGAGTCACAACCTCGTCTTCTCAAAACAATTATTGTTCTGCGAACTGCATTGTTCTCACTCCCTAACAAAGTAACGAAAAACATGCCATAATATAATAATTTTATCTACAACGACGATCGATTTCAGCACGCGCACAATCATCCTGCCAAACAAAAGCTATTGAAATTGATATTAAAACAAAAAAACAAAAGCTCCCCGGATATCGCAGAAGGAAATTCGACGCCAAGCATTTCAAACATTAAAGATTAAAAATACAATTATTGAAGATATGTCATCTTTTCTGATATTGTTTAACTGGAAAAGAAGAATATTAATTGACACTGGTTATTTAGTTCTAAAAGAAAAATCATTGCAAAATGAATGTCTTCAGAGTCCTTTCCACGTTCACCTTTCATTTTATTTCATTTAATTTTTTTCTTTAAAGTTCCATTTTGCAAATACTGTCTGTTGAATCTGGTATGGGGGTAGCCTTATAATAAAAATGAATGAGAAAAGAATTATTTACTTCAACTCGTAATGAGAATATGGTAAATGTAATTTTAGACCAACCAGTTTTTTTGTTTTTTTTTTACCACAAGGGACGCTGGAGTAATCAAAGTAATCTCGATCAGTGGATAACTTTGCCAAATACACTGGCTTTTCCACCAACAAAGACAAGCAGCTGAACTGAAAATATATAAGCGCACCTGGAGTGGACACAGCAGGAACACAGCAGTTATATACATAACTTTTGTGATCTATTTCAGATCATGGACAATTTGACGGGCTGGCCGAAATCATTGTGTCTCTCGCCAATTTGTTCTCTAGCAATTGCCACAGCACTGAAGGGCCATCCTTGTATAGTTTTTAACATTCTTTGTTGTAAAATGAAACCAAAACATTGGGGAAAATGCGATCAAAGTTGGAAGTAACACTGAAACAGGAAAAGATCTACATTATTCATGTATAAAGAAATAAATAGCTTTAACTTTAATGAGTTTTACATTATATTTCATAATTACGTTAAAATTGCCATTGTTTTTCAATTAATTGTAAACCAGCTTTATCGTACATAAGAATACAGTCTCTCTCTCTCTCTCTCTCTCTCTCTCTCTCTCTCTCTCTCTCTCTCTCTCTCTCTCTCTCTCTCACTCTCTCTCTTCCCCCCTCCTCCGGCCTAGCAAAGAATTTAAATCCAAATGTTTACTTACAGTTATTGTAAAGTAAAAAACAGAGAGAATTTCATGATATCAATGAAAAAAAAAAAAATTCCACCATGACCATCACCGTCATCACAATGTACTGACTGACATAGATGATAACCTATCGATAAAATAATGATATTTATCAAGATTGGAAACACCCAAGCAGTAGTTGCAAAAACTGGTCGACGTATAAAATATTGTTATGTTGTGATGATCGTCTACTATTGGTATTTTTCCCCTGTTATTATCCATCACTGTGTAATTTTTCCTGGTCTCCGGGCATTCCTTTCTTGACCCTGCCCCCCACCCCCAACCCCTTTCGCAACAGGATTAAATGAGACGTCATTTCACAAATAATTGACCATAAACATTAGCTAGTCATTTTGCGTCTGAAGTCTTGCGTAAGGAAACTACAATCTTGCTTATCTAAGCTGAATCGTAATTGCAAACCGAACACAGAACATAATCTAGATTTGAATAGCGCGACTAGGCCAGTTCATGAGCGATAGTGGGTGAAAAAAGTGGGAAAAAAAATTATCTAAAAGTGCCGGAAAAACCACTAGATGCTTTATCTTTCTCAAGACCTAATTTTCAATGAGGTTGGAACCGAACGCTCAGAGGTCTTGACAGACTAATACAAACATGTGATGGAGTTTCTTGCTTAAATTTCAACACAGCGACACGGCACACATTCCTAAAGACAGGATTATGAAGGTAGGTAAACAAAGAGAAGAGTGTGGTGTGGATAGCAAGGGATCTACTTAACCCTCAAGTGCCCAGACGAAAATTGCCAATTCCAAAACTTCTGAAATATTGCGGTGAACTGATTTTAAATAGTCAGATTATTGCAAAACTATAGATATGTTCCTGGAAAAAGTATTCGTCAATAAAATAAGCGGAGTAAATGTATCAACGGTAGAGCATTTTGCCTCCAGGTGATCTGTTTCAAATATGGTACACTGGGCGTTAGAGGGTTAAATAGTTAGGACTTGTCTATTTAATAACAATGTGTTCTTCAGTTAAGAAAAAAAACACAACCAACAAGAAACCTATGAAAGAAAAGGAAAAAACAACAACAACAACAACAAAAAATTAAATAGATCTAAATAAATAAATTAACCCCCTCCCCCCCCCTTTCCAAAAAAAAAAAAAATAAATGTCTCGGATTTGTCCACACAAAGGAGTAAATAATATTGGTAATATTGTTAGCCATTATGTGTCTGAAGTAAGTGCAAACATGAATGACTGAATATTTATAGCCTAGCATTAAGTGCAAGAGAAATACTGCCAGCATCAACAACAATGCAATGATTGTAACTGTGGGAAAAAAAAAAATCATACCTGCACAAAGGTACTATAAATAACATTGAACTACAATTTCTAGAACTACCCACAACCAGTGCACTCCCACAAAAATATAAATTTAATTTATGCTTGTTGATAGTGTTTTAAGATAATAATAATCATGAAAATAATAGTTGTTGTAGTAATAACTATTTACTAATACTACTACCACTTATACTAATATCAATTCTAAAACTATTACTACTAATAACAATACATTTGCTGTCACAGTTTATTACAAACATATGTCAATGTAAATGAAATCCTGGGTGTCCTAGACAAAACACTCAAGATTATTTTTACTTTTTGAAAATAAAATCGAGTTCACAGTGGGATTATATTATTTTGTCATACAACTAGGAATCTCAATGTTTTGTTTTTTTCGCTCTGGTAAGGCCTAAGAATATTTCAATTTCCGAAGCGTAGTGTAAGCCCTGTTCTCTTTCTCTCTCTCCATCTCCCCCCCCCCCCACCCCCCCTTTTGTTTCCCCCCTTCCCCTTCGCACCTACACACATAATGAAGGAACGACACAAACAAAAGAAACACACATTTACACACACCCACGCACACACACACACACACACACACATGCACACACATAAGCCCACTAACCTGGCTACCAAACCTTAGTCAGGAATTATTTTTCAATTGAGAGATAGCTGCAGTAGATGAAATTTCAAAATAATGCTTTTAAACGACATGATTTGACGCCGACCGTGTGACACAAATACACCAGCTTCCTATTATCTAGTCAACCCGTTTCCCTGTGACTGGAAGGTAGGAACAGAGATTGGAGGTACCAGGACCCGATCTGAGTAGGTGGATCAACAGAAAGATGAGTATGATCATTTTGTGTTGTGTATTCAGTGCATGTGTCAAGAAGAAGAAGAAGAATAAGAAGAAGAAGAAGAAGAAGAAGAAAGAACAACAACAGGGAAGGGAGTTAATAATGAAATGTTATACAATCCTTTGTCCGGAATCTGCTCTTATATACATTAAACCGGAAACTGGACGATGGAAAAAAAATCTACAAAAAAAAAAGAAAGAAAAAACATGCACCAGAGGGAAAGGTTAAGAGGAGATCCGAGCGAGGGTTGGGGGGGGGGGGGGAGGAGAAAACTCCCAGGGCTGCACAGGGGCAGGGAAGTTCGCGGTCGCTAAATGCATCCGATTTCATATCAGGCTGGAAGACGAAATCGATGCTGACGGTTCCATTAGAAGGAGAGGCGCTTCTCACGAAAAACAACGGCATTTTGTTCTTTGTTGAAGAGGTGTTACTCACCTACTCGCAGCTTCAGAACGACAGCTTTTTGAAATGGGATATTCTAATAATTTGACCTTAAACTCTTGTTAGCTTCTTAGTCAAACTGTGCCCACTTTAACATAGATTATGATCTTCCAGCGTAGTAAATTTCAGCAAGAGTTTTTAAGTCCGCCTACAATTGACTTCACGCCCTGAAATTTTTTACCGAATAAACTAACTTTTAAAAATGGAGTTCGTTTTTTCCACATGGCCTATTTATTAAATTTTCTCACTTTAAAACTACAAAAAAAAACAACAACAACAACAAAAAAAAAAAATAATAATAAATTTAAAAAAATGCAAAAAAACAAAACAAAACAAAAAACCGCATGCATTTGTACATAAATCTAATACTACAAAAATGCCAGTGTATTCTTGGAGGATCGAATGATTGAATAGTGTAAGGGTGATTGAGTGAGTGTGGAAGAGTGAATGAGTAAGTCAAGAAGTTATGGAAAAGGTGATTGATCAAGAAAAGATGCAAACAAGGTTATGAGTAAATCAAAGAGGTTATGAAACAAGAAGTGACCGAGTTAATCCGTAGAGCCCACACACAAATCGCTACAAAAAAAAAAAAAAATCTTGATTTTCCGAAACTGATTTAAATAGTCAAAATGAATGAAAAAAATAAAAATGAATGTTTATTGCTAAAAATTATTTGATTAAAAAATTAAGAAATGTTCTAAACGTAGAGCATTAATATATGTAACACGTGGCGATTTCAAAACCAAAGATACGAAAAGACCAAAAAAAAAACAACAACAACAAAAAACAAAAACAAACCAAAAACATTACATTAACAATAACAACAAAAAGCAAAATAACAACAACAACGAAACTTTGGGTAATAAAGACTTAAGACCAGAGTTGAGGTTTCTCAATAGATATCTTGTCTTCATTCCATAATTAAGCTTGAGTCGTACATACGGAGAGAGGTGGAGTCAAACCCCGAAGACATATCGCGTCGCTGAAGGTAATTACAAAAACAAGAATTCTATCCTTAGTCTTGTGTGACATTACTTGACATCTTTACACTCCAGAAACGGATTGGGTTTGTGTAAGGTTTTTGGGAAGGCGGTTGCTTTTTCATTAGAAATCCAAGATATTCTTTGCAAGCAGAACATCACCTGCAAAAATAGAGTGACACAAAGAGCGTAATGAAATGTTATATAGAGTGACTCCGGAACTTGTAGTTTCATAGTTTTCAAAAAATTGCCGTAGCTTGATTTTAAACTTCGAAGTAAAGCAGATATCGATATCACATACAGATGGCATAACAACACATGGAAACCAGAGCCGACATGTCTGGAATCGATTCCATGCCTCATGGATATGGTATGTGTCACCGAATAACAATGGCTTGTAGCACTACCGGAGGAGAAACATGGTCGAGCTCGTAAAGCAAAACATGTGTAATGAAACACAAATAATACATTATAAAACCAATGTGCCAGAAGATGAGGGGACTCTTTCCCCACAAACGCGTACAGCGATTTGCTAATTTTCTTTTCAACCGACCAGAACTGCATAAACATGAGAGCCATGCTGTACGGGAGCTGGAGCGAGGAAAGTATTCCTTGTTTCCCCGACTCTCTCTGCCATTTCCTACACGTTCTGCTTGTCTCAGTGAAAACCTCCCAGACGGAATACTGAGCAGAGTTAATGGCAAGAGGGGAGGGCTACAAGAGAAGGATACCAATAGCGACATAGATTAGGGGCAGGTTGAACTTGTGGTATAGATTCCTAGCTGCAAACAGTAGTATTTTGTCTGTCCCCATAAGAAGCATGAATGCGAATAAAGAAACACGTGTTTCTCTACCAGCCAGGGGTACAGATGATCCCGAGGAGATAAGTCATATTCCTACAGCTTCTTCGGGGTCCCTTAAGCAAACAAAATAATATAAGTTAACGAGCAGAAAGTGTTAAGTTCTCCTTTGTCCCATTCTGAAATATACACAAAGAGTCTATCAACATTACAATATTTTGTGTATAAAACAGTCATGTTTCAAGCAGTCATCCACTGCTAAGAGAGTTCATAAAAGACAATGTCATAGATTTAAAGATGAATGCACTTGCTATTCAGCATTGTCAAGGTTTACCTTTCAGTGTAAGCCGTTTAATTGCTCTTTTACATTGGGATACGCACATTTGATTTGGCATATTATTAACTTTAATGCAGTCTCGTTTCAGACATCATAAATTTTATGAAAACATTAAATGTATTGTCGGAGATCTTTAGATAATCATTTCATTCGTTTCATTAAGTACTGGCATAACCATTTATGATATAAATGCATTTGGGTACATCAGTAAGATACGGACTGAAGAATAAAACAGGGGATCCGTTAGTTAAAATTAATTCCGTAAAGACAACCGTACAAGAAATAAAGTAAAGCGAGAATTATTCACGTGACTGGGTATTGGAATTTCCAAAACTTCCAAAATGATGAATAATGCCATTTAAAAAAATGGATGAAAGGATAAAACATGAACTCTTTTTAAAGGTTGAAAAACTGAAGGAGATCCGCTAACTTTTGTGTTCATTTTTGCTGAAAGTTTTGATTTCCATGATCTGGCAGCCATGGAAACAAAAGACAAACAACAACAAAAAGTGGGAGCTGAAAGCCTGTGATGAGCAACTCTTTAACTTACAGCAAAAAATCGGAATGGGTAGATAAAAAGTTTTTAAAGAAATAGGCTTCTGTTATACGGATCATAACTTAATGTATCTCTAAGAGGAAGTCGCATGCACCTAATAATTGCTGACTTTCAAACAAACACACATCTTATTATCTCTTCAAACATATTTTCACCCCGCTACTGTAAACAAGGAAGCGACTATATTTCTTGTTTATCATCACACTAATTAGAAAAAGCGAAAACGATCGCTTTGTAGCAAAACTCTAGGGTAAGCATATCCACCGAGCTCCATCAAGTTGCAGGCATCGTTGACGATGTCTCTTGGGCAGAACGAGGGGAAATAAGCAGCTTGAAACACTTAAGGGAAGTTATGTTTTGAAGAGAAGGCCAGCAGTAAGTAAATGATGATTGGCAAGCTCTCAGAAAATGAGTGTTTGGCGCATTTCGATGTCCGTAAGTCAGCATAGCAGCAAATGGTGAGAGAGGAACTTGTAGTAATTGCAATGGTGTCATCACAGTTAGAATGGGAACCGCAAACCTCTGCTAATAAACCTACACAGCTCAGAAATGACTGACATAATAACGTCAGTGTAATCTACTGACTGACGTAAAACCAAAAATAATAATTAAAAACAACAATAACAACTGGCGCCAGTAATTACTGAAAGTCGAGCAGAGGAACCTCGTCTAGGTAAAAATTAACAGACCTTGATTTTTATGTACTGGTGCATGATGTTGTAAACGTTCTACTTAAAAATATTTATTCGCATAGATCGAAAGCACATTTCGTTTATTCATTGTCTGTCAAATCTAATACAGTCATATTATTGTAATATAATGCAAGAGCATTAAAATCATCTTCTGACAACCTTAGACTAAAAGTACCCGTTGTGAACCTAAAAAGTTTTGGTGAAAGGGCTTTCAGCCATGTTGGGCCCAGGGTGTGGAATGAGATTCCTTTAGATGTCCGCAGTTCGCAAGTATTTTCACAGTTTAAAAGGATGTTAAAATGTCATTTGTATGAGAGTTTCTAGTCTATGTAAAAGCTATCTATTATTATTATTATTATGTGTGTATCAATGTGGGTTGTGTGTGTGAGTTTACCCATGTATTTTTTGACATGTTTCTGTAAAGCGCATAGAGCATTTTTGTAATGGATATGCGCTATATAAATGCCATCCATTATTATTATTATTATTGTACCATTATGTCTTCATACCAACAATTCCCGAGCGAGACAGTGTGTCAAGCATGGAAAAAGAGAGAGATTATGCTTTTAGATTACATGAAATACGTTTACTATTTGATAAACCAACTCTGTAATGGTGAAAAAGAAAGTTTGGTCAATTAGTTGTTGTTAGGGTCTGTGTTAATTTAACATTCCTGGATCTTTTTCTTTTTTCTACGGAATTTCTTATTATTCTGAATTATTCTTATCGTTTGACTGATTCCAGGTGATGAAATAGAAAGATGCCGAAAGGTCGATCCTGAGCTCAAGTTGGAAGGAAAATACCACAGTATAAATCTTCGGGCAGTAATTAAAATGACGATATGTACTTAACTGTTCTTGTCTAAATGAAACTATATTTATGCCAAGTCTAATTCCTTTTCATTTGCACTTCATAAACTTAAGACAGGAAAGATATTTATTTATTTATAAACTTCGTATATTTCCTTGTTATAGAATTGCCTTGGGACTTTTGATAAACCTCACGTTTTTAGCCAACAAAAGTTGTCCAAAGGAATCAACTATAGTATGTTACCTGATCTATCTTATTTCTTGTATTTGTATTTGTATAACTCTTTAATCCCATTTGGGAAATTTGCCTTTGTGCCATTGCGGCCCAGTTACAACTGGAGCAGGCACGTCGTCGCCACAGTGCAGCGCCGGTCGGCGTCTTTTCTTTTTTTGGGGGAAAGGGGGGGGGAGAGATGAGGGAGTGAGGGGGAGGGAATGGTAGGGTTTTTATTTAATTTTGCCCGGGCAGCAGCCTGTTAGGCCTGCTCTTTACGATTTCCAACTGCCAAGGTATCTTTAACGTGCGCAACGTGCACACGGGCCCTCCGAATTTTTTCATCCTTATCCGAGAAGTCTAGGTACTCGATTCCCCCCCCCCCCCCCCCAATAGGATCAGGGACACGAAAATATGAGAAAAATCCCAAACTTCCAACATGCCTGCACCGGCCGGGTTTTGAACCCGGGACCCTTAGCCTGAGAGGCGAGCACCCTGCCTCTAGACCACCTTGTCCCCATAAAATGACAAACACATACACAAAAAGCCTATTATTTTTCGACGGGAGTGGGGTATCTTCACTTTGATAATTCCTTTGTTTGAGGATGAGTAATCCTCCTCTTCCACCCCCCCCCCCCAAACAACAACAACAATAACAACAACTTTATTTTCCATCCACCTCGACCCACCCCCAGTTTTAAAAAGGTACAAACATTCCGCGTGCGTCGAGTACAGTTGGTCCGTTGGCCTCTACTATTTAGTTTCCCCGAGTCAGTCCACCTGTCACTGATGATTCCAAACAATAAGGTACTTTACCGATGAATACTCTCATTTATCGCTGGAAGTGCAAGACCAGATACACTTTGCTGGCTTTACTGTTAGCGAAACAAAACAAGAGTTGTCGCACAAAGAATAAACGTCAATTTAAATCAAACTGCACGTCTCTCCTAAAATGCCAAAGCTCTGTTTTCATCAACAATTGAACATGAAGCGGGTGAAATATTTGCTCTCAGGATGAATTTGATGACTCCCTGGAACTGCCCGAAATGTCTCTTTACTACTTTTGTTATAAATAAAGTACACAGAATAGTTTTGTACAAGCGAATGTCCAGGAAAAAGGGGTTTATTTGAGGAGCAAATTGCTTGTTTGACTCCACTGGATGCCAGCGAAGACTGCACGTTCATAAATATATGCTAAAGTTTTGACACTATAATCACTACACAGATCAACGGCGTCCCTTTCAGTTGTGTGTGTGTATGAGTGCGGGAGTGTGAATGTGTGTGTGAGTATGTGAGTATGTGAGTGTGTGTGCGAGAGAGAGTGTGTGTAAGTGTAAGTGTGTGAGTGTATGTGCTCGCTTGCGAGCGTGTGTGTGTGAACTTTCTTCAGCAGTAGTTGCTAACATTGTCCTTAACAGTGCTTCTCTTCTCTTTCTTCATCCATCGACATATGGTGTTGCGCACAGATTAGTTTGAAATACATACTGTTCAAAGACGTGATAATCAAAACTTTCAAACTTTAACAAACTAAGGCATTCTTTAAAGGGAAGTATTCTTGTCAATTAAATCCAAAGTCCTAAGTAAATACACAATACAACAGACAAAAAAACAACAAAAAACACTGTGCTTAACTTAATAAGCTAAATTACTGCATTTAATTTTCCACATAATCATGAATAATTTGACCTCTGACATGACACAGTATTATGTGTGCAACAAATCTGGATGCCACATACTCAAACAGGAAGACAATGGGCGATAATTCAGAAGTCGTGTACATGTAATAAGCCTGGTTGTTTTAAATTAATCAAAACTACTACAAAACGTAAGAGTGGCTCATGACAATATCGCTCATTTCCAGTGATGGGACCGATAGAATTCATCAATTTCAACCATATCCCTTCATTTGCATAGAGTGCTATGAGAATGTTTAAGTATCTGACAAGCACACTGTGTGTAACAAGGTGTGTTAAGGAGAGCATTCTCATTTTCACATCTATCCTCTATTTTGCACCTTCGTACCATCACTCTTCTGACACGGCATTTTGCAAGCCCCACATGCTTTACTTAGCCAAAATTAATGTGTATGAACTTCACTGACTTAGTAATTTGATTGTGTCAACAAAATATTGTCAAGTAACAATCTATCCTCGAGATCTGAATCAAGAATTGTCTTCCTTCAATACTTTTCATGCTAAAAAAAGAACTCCCCCCCCCCCCCCCCCAAGAACAATCTGGCATAGTTTGATAAGTTTAGTAAAGCTCTAGGTCTCTACCCGCCACTCCTCAAAGGGACGTTAAGTTTGATAGCAGATTCAATATTTTCAGATATCGCAGTTTCGTCGCTGATCGCAAATAACTTCAAGAGACGTTGTCCCAGGCTTGCCTACTCTAGTTTCGTCGCGACTTTTGTAAGTTGATGTGAAGACATAATAGTGTTAGCCTCTTCTTTGATGTCGGCACGTCGTTACTAACATGCAATCTGGCTTTCAACCTTGTGTCACGTTCCACTAAAATAAAATCACTGTATCAGATAGCAGCTTCCACATACCGACTCTTTGCTAAACTTTACTACGTACCCCTTTCCTGACAATGAAACTATGCCATCCTTGTGTATATTATTATGTTTAAAAGTACCGAATAGATTTGCTTACTCAAAAGACGGAACACTTTGCCTTTCTGAGGAATCTTTGCCCAAGGAACCTGTTTTACCATTTTAACACAAGAGGGATAAAAAGCAGGAGTTATTGTTCCTGTTTAGACAAGTCTGCGCATGACTTGGAACGCGTCCCTGTGCCCGTCATCTGAGCTTCATGAACCATCACAGATCCCGTCGCTTCCACAGGCTGCACAAATTGTCTGTAATGAGTCGACCTCTACATGATTCCTTTGACGAGCTCACGGTCGTGGTTTAAGCAAACAGTGAGTAGTTTTCTCCCAAAGCTGTGACCTGTATGCCTGAAGATAGATTTAGCAGAGAAAACTCAAATTCATACCATCAGCCAGGTCACTGTCGATCAAAGTCTGCTGGAGCGTTTTGTTTTGTTTTCATTCTCAATGTAGAACTTAACTAAACTGAAAAGGAAAACAAACTTTCTACGGATTTTCTGAGGAGTGGAAATAAAATTACTTTTACGTTCCAGCTCTGTGAGCCCTGAGATGGCAACCCGGGAGAAATTTTTACCAAAGACAATGTCAGCTTTTGGTAGTTGCTAGACCCTTCGCCAAAATAAGGTTTCGGTTTTTACTTCTAATCCAATCTCTAACCCTGCCGCAATCCTGAACAGAACAGTAACCCTTCATCAGTGAATGGTCTGGTACCCAGAAGTACCAGCCTCCATGAACCTCGTTCTTCTCAACAAGCTTTCTCATGTGTGTATTGAAAGACACGTCTAGGACACGTGCACGATTTTTCTAAACTGGTTCCTAACTCAAAATGAAGTTTTGCAATGAAAGCAGTTTCACAGGCGCCATATGAGCAGCACCTTCAAAGTACCAACGTTGTGAACATATAAGTCAGCTGACTGCACAACAAAAACAAAGACTCAATCGACTCCCACCCCTCGATGTAACGAGACGAAGAAGGTAGAAGTGACCAAATCCGATCGACTAGATGAAGCTGCCATTTATAAGCAAAAGTATAACTCATCAAATGGAATATAATTTTTCTTCTCCAAGGCAAAGAACCGCTTATCACGAAGATTAACATTAAATATTTATTTTTTTCCCTGTAAACTCATGGTTTTTCTGATAGAGAGGAAAATATCGCCGTGTTCATTATCACCCCCGGGCACAGATGGTCATAATTAAACCTGGTATTTCCAGGTGCAATGTGTGCTATTCACGATTTGTATTACACGTTCTGAATATCTGTAAATTTACCAATATGCAAAACTTTCAGCCCATCTGCCATGCGAAAACGCTATTAAATGTGCACTTAATGATATATTTACCATTGATAATGGATTCCGTACCAGCTGCTACAAGATGTTTTTTGAATCGGTAAAATGATTATTTATTTTTCTCCTATATAGGTGGCATGTTTCCAGCAAATTTCTCATATTATTATGTATGTACACAGGAAGTATCAACCTTGATGTTAACCTGAACGCGACTGCAATCTCACAACCAACAGCCTAGGCAAATGTTAACGACCAAGGTCTGTTAGCCATGAAAGCGAAGTGCAACAGAGAGGAAATTTGTGACGCCGGTCGAACTTAAGGGGTAAAAAAAAATCATAAATGGATTTTGTGACGTCCTTAAAACATTCCGGAAATGTAAGGGAAGGCTGGTGGATGAGAAAGAATGAGGTTCAATCGGACTTGTTAAATGTGACGAAGACCTTGTGCAACCCGAGATCAGCCTGGATTTATGACAATACAGGACTGAATGGCTGCCATTGGCATGTTATGCTTGTGCAGTGGGTTCATTCTCATGGGCGTTACCAGAAGAAAAAAAAAATTGGATTCAGTGTGAGCGATTGTTTTGTGTGGATTCTTTATTGGGTCGGTCCTCACCACTACCTATGGCGCTAGAATCCCCATTCTTCCATCCCTCCTCCACACAAACAATCCAAATAACTAAGATTGGTTAGAGTTATTAAAGAATTAACAGGTAAAAAATATGATCTAGTTCATTCTTTGTGTAACTTCCAGCAGCAACATTGATACGTTCGGTGACTAATGACA
The DNA here is from genome assembly GCA_963931925.1 of Onchidella celtica. Classification (NCBI taxonomy): domain Eukaryota; kingdom Metazoa; phylum Mollusca; class Gastropoda; order Systellommatophora; family Onchidiidae; genus Onchidella; species Onchidella celtica. Next base: position 48,945,695 of record OZ007567.1, on the reverse strand, counting down.
AAAGTACCACAAGAGACGCCTGCAGCTTTTGAAATGCTGAAACAATTGCTCCGTAAATGACAAAAAGACAAGAAAGGGAGAAATTTCAGTTGGTGATTAAAGCCAATTCACAACGAAATGTACACGAGTTAATTGTCTGAAATTTTAAAATGTTCAATAAAGGTCTTATTTTCACCTACTGCTGAAATGCTAATGTCTTTTAGTGGGTAAACATTGCTGAACCTGTCAATCTTAACTTGTTTTCACAGAAACAAACACGAAGAGCAACAAACACATATTTTAAAAACACAGATGCATTTCAAAACCTTCACAAAGACAGCAAAGAACGAGAGACAAACAACACCGCCCTTTTCAGCCCATGGTTATTGTTTGTGTAATTGAGTAGTGCAGTTTTTAACAATGTTTAACTTTTCGCAAATAATAATAATAATAATAAATGTAGTGAGGCAGGACCGATAGTCTTTCTGACACACGGTGTATACGGCTTTGAACTGAAATTATGAAGCCCACGGCAAACTTAATTCTTTTGAAGTTTATAAACTTGTTTGAGGGCAATTTTGGCGCCCATTCTCACCAGGGTGATACGGGGATTCTGCATTCCTTTTTTCCTCCTTCAATTGGAATAGAATACAAACGTGTTTTTCATGAATGAATGATCTAAGCTATATATTTAAACGGTCTTCATTCACTGTTAATGGTTTGGACCAATAATCTGATGAAAGCCTTTTTTCCGAATATGACAAAACGGAATTTCGTACAAACAGTGTCGTGAATTGTGCAGTATACGTTATTGAAGAAGAGATTTGAAGCAAAATACTTGAGCATAGTTTGATGTGATAACGTAATTTCTTTTTCTTTTGATAGATGATGCAAACAGCGTTTGCCCCAAGGAAGCACAGCCAGTCTTTGGTAGTGTTTTTTTTTTTTTCCACTTTTTTATATTCACGATCTGCTTTTGAAAAAAAAAAGATAAACATGAATTGACTGTTGTTGGTGGGCTACGTTGAAAGACTTGGCTAAAACTGAGGGGTTCAGTGAATGCCATCTGCTGGGCCAGTCGGGAAGGGGACCAGAATGACTTCAAAGAACGGGATGAATTAGAGCCGCATCGCTTCATTAGCCAAGTTAGACCGCCCCAAGCCATACCAGTCACAGGCTTCATCGTATACCCCAGCTCAGAAATGTCTCCAGCGAGTGTAGGGTCACCCTTGAAACCTCCTCTGTGCATTGTCAAATCTGGAGAAGAAGAATTCATAAAACAAGAATTCAAATTATGGCGTATTTGTCGGGAGTTTTCATAATGATGATAAACGCTAGGAGATGGCGAGGACTGATATGAACAATGCTACAACAGAGAAGCAGAAAGGACGAGCGGCGAGACCTGTACTGCTTTTAGAGTGGAAAGAGAAGTTTGCCAAGGAAATGAACTTGATAAGGGCGTGTACGGGTGGCTGGATGTAAAGAGGTGCAATGGACCAGTCAATTGATGCTTTAACGAGATCACTGATCCGCCTATTACGGGGATCAGGGAGAAAGGTACTTGAGGGAAAGAATTGGCTGGATAATGGCGACAATGTTGATCACGCTAGCGATTCAATCAAAATCACAACTCACTGGTTAATGACTTATACATCTGAATGACTGACTCATGACTCTGTCACTTTTTTTTATTTTACTGACGGAAATGAAATTAATCGCCGTGTTTTGTTTGCGATACAGGAAGTACACCGAGACCAAAGGTTTGACGGTCTGATGAATTTAAAAATAAATGTGTTTGGAGACAGAGGTCTGAACTATTAGCGAACACTTTCAATATAACCTAATGCCCTGCAATGACTCCCAACCCATCCCCTCATCCCTCCCCCACCCCCCACCCCCATACAAAAAAATACATAATCACAATAAAACGTTCACGTTCTGGGAAATGTTATCGCAAGAAATCACTAAAATCACCATGCAATGGATAATAAACATAACCAGTACAGTTTTATCGTCAATCCACACGTTGAGCATTTTAGCCATGCAGATTAGCAATCTATCCTGATCATAAATGCATCGGTGCAGGTGGCATTTACAGAACAGAGGCAGTCTCACACATTTACTTTAAACAACTGATTAAAAAACAACAATGACTGTTCAATTTCAAAATGATTAAAAATGTTTATGCAAAAATCATACGAAATAACGGAGATGAGGAGAGATCACGTAATAGACGGTTCTTTGTAAATTTGCGCTTTCGTTATTTTCTGTTTCATGGACTCCCTCTTTTTTTATGATTGGTAGTACCCGAGACACAGAATACCGAAACGAACCATTCCTTCTTCCACTCTGTGTCCACAAATGGCGTGCGTATAAAATAATACGGTTAGTGCTACTGTTTTTTTTTGTTGTTTAATTATGAACGGGTGTGGTGCGAATTGTTGCATTGTCGCCATCCATGATACGCGCGCAAGTCGACGGACGGAATATGACGAATTGATTCGTCCCTTTATCCTGTGTCTTCGGTAATACTTTGGGTTTTGACACAATAGGCTTGGGTGTTTGTTGATACACAATTCTTAAATGCTTTCACGCTCTCTCGAACACACTCTGTTTCCCTGTAGCCTATATACTATGTCAATGAGCAAAATTAAAGCGAAGAGCCTGAAATAAGTTAAAAATTACCTGAAACTTTACAGACCCAACCAGAGAACTCGAAATATTCAGCTATTTCAGGAAGGAAAGCAGTAAAACAAATTTAAAGGCAACTTGAAATATAATTAAAATAAAAATATTATTTCATCTCAATGTTTACATAAATCGCAACGATCTCCTCGTCACAGATAGGCACTTGTCACATAGATGGTATGCAGGTAAAACCGCTGGGTTTTCCCCTAGCCCGGCCCTCAGTATACAGCCATGTCCTGTTTTCTTCTTGAATGACGGTCATTGTGTCTATACGTTCTGTATGCTGACCCCAAACTGTTTGTCTGTTTTGTATTGCGAATTCTTGCGTTCCTAAACAAATATGAATTGAAAATACAGACATCACCGGAGTATATTCATAAGACATAATCACCTACAACTCCACCCTTTGACCTCGACACTCCATGTCTGTAATTCATTATTCATAATTTATTCCCACAAAAAAGTACTGGCTTTATAAGTGACTTTTTGCCCCTTTATCTGGCAAGTGGCATCTTTCCGATCTAGTATGTAGCAGCCGAAGGGCAGTGTAAACTCAAGATTATTTATGAACTTCCTATGATTTAATGCGGTGAAAGTAATACCTGAACTAGATTATGAACTTATTTTATATACTTTAAACTGCATAAACCCCCTCATTTCTATTCTTTCATCGTATACCGTTGTCAGGTGTTTAAAATTTATCAGGTACATAGAAAATAGCAAGAAGACTACAGGATATCCGCCAATCAACACCCTTTTATTTATTATAGACATAGATTTATGGAAAATGACTCAGTTCACTCATGCATTCAGTACTAATGGTTTGTAAGTATGTACACCCGGAGCTACCAATTATCCGTCCATAAATGTTCTTTTCCATGAAAGAGACATTACGCTAGATAAAGGCTATCTTAATGGAATCGCTTTAAGCTGTGTTGAATACGTGGACATGCCACTTTGTTTCATCTCAGTGTACACGAGGTTCGTTGCTCTTAAATTGGTGACAGGTACGCCTGCAGAATAACACTGTGAACAGATCCCTATTAATTGGTTGTCGGACAAAATGTGTATAAATTCTCGTCATTTTGTTCACAGAGAGACAAAACTTGTAGTTGTTAAAGCGAGAGAAAACTTGTAATAGTCAAAGCGATGGTATTTGGTGATGTAGTAAAAATAAAGACTACCCGAGAAGTACATAAAAGAACTAAAAAAAAAAAAAAAAGAAAGAAAAAAAAAATACCCCTGGTAGGCTAACAGGAGGCGCCATGATTATAACAGAAGTGAAGAAAAATGGTGGAGAAAAGGATCGAGGCTGATACCATCAATAAACAATAAGCACACAGCTTTCAGGAATGTGAATTATAAAAATAAAAAAGATAGGGAGAAACATCTGCATAATTTCACACAGCTTTTCCCCCAAGGAAAACTCGTGGTTCCAGATCACAACAATAAAGTCCTATAATGCAAAAGGCCCATGATAATAAATATTACCCTAATTGCGTCGCGCTAACACCTCAAATCCTCTAAATCGACGCCAGTTCGTCCTTGGCAGAGAAGCTCATCGTCCTCGGCTGAATAATGACAAGGATGATGTGGAGTCCATGAAAACCCAAATAGATTCTATAACTAGCTACTGCATTCCAAGCACATCCTAAGGGAGAAGCCACCCGAATGCGAAAAGCTAAGTAATCGTTTTATTTCAATTTCCCTCTTGGTGCTGGAAAAGATCTCCATGAGAACGTCTTTTCCCAGCCCGTGATGGCAAGGGAGCTCTGAGTGATCAGGATTTAATTAAAATGGAAATGGAGGCGATAGAATATATCCTCGTGTATTTAGCTGGATAGCCCTGAGCGGAACAGTTTGTCTCAAGACCCAGCTAATTAAATACTGTTTTATTTCTAGTGACCGCCGAAAGAGAAATTGAAACGAGGTCGCGTGGCAATGCAAGTAATCCCCCTCCCTCTACAAGATTTAAAACATTCAATTTGTACCCGAAAAGATTAGATGGGCGCCCATTACCGCCCCAATCGGAGATTTATTTCATAATTAAATCGCATTTTGGCGCTGATAGATCTCTCGCCGCTTGCTTGTCTGAATCCAGCCCAAAGACAAGATTAGATAAATTGGAATTAGGGAGTCTCGGGCCCCCGGTTGTGGACAATCGGGCTGGGATAACGCCTTTGTGGGAGACTGGCTTTCCTGAACGTTCATTCTGGTGCTGCCATCAAGCGGACTTTAGTGAGACAGAGGAGCCCCAGAGAAAAGAGTGGAAAAACTTGATAATGACGGAGAAGCAAAACGGGGATCGAGGGGTGCTGGAACTAAAGTGGAATGATAAATACATTATTCAGCAAAAAAGCCGAGGAAAAGAAACAAAAATTAAGTGAAACGATTCGAGAACAAGTCCGCCAAAAAGATCGATTGTACGGAATCTGGACTTTATAAAGTAGATCAACATCAAGCACATATAGTTTCGTCCGTCCTGATAAACTTTAGGGTGAAAATAAATAATTACAGGGTGGGAAAGCAATGGCATGTTGTATTCAGACAGGAAACAGGAATTTATACAATAAAATATAATATTACGGGACGATAGAGATGGACAACGTATCCCACCTTAAATGCACATTGTTAGAAGCGAGAAAACCATTCTTTATTAATTTTAGAATGAAGAAAGTCTGTAATTTAAAAAAAAAAAAAGATCTGAAACTGCAGGACTACAAACTTCCATCATTGCTTGTTCACCCAACCATATTTCGTTTATCATACATTTTTGGGGACGATCAATGACTTTCACAGTCGTGAAAAGTATCTAAAGGTACAACCCGGGTATAGTCACCAATTCTACCCGTCATGCCTTCGTGGAGCTCTTAATTGATCTTGGGTTGACTACAATATACCGATATCGAGAGAACAGAAAAATTCAACTATACTTTTCACTAGTCAGCTTTCGTGAAATGAGTGCACCAAGACAGCCAAACCCACTGCTCTGCGGCCATCTGCCTTATTGAACAATTAACGTCTATGTCAACATCCCCCCTTTCCACAGCCATAGCTCTCCTGCTGTGGTCCGTCCACTCAAGTAGGTATCAGCATTACCTACTACTTTTAATCTTTGGTCTACCAGTGAATACTCCACACATTAACATGTGTTTTCGTAACAAACAAATGGGCTACCAGGGCACACACGTTAATTAGAAATCTCATTTGCCGGGCAAACATGGCAAGGAAATCTCTCACGGTGAGATAAACGTCCTTAATACGATTAGTCACTGAAGCACATATGTAATATCAGATTCCCAATTTCAATGTTTAGGTAGAACGAGATTTGTGCTAGCTCGCTAAACAGTTTTGGTTCTCTCCGAGAATACCGGGAATGGGATTTCAGATTTGTTGATCTTGGAGCATGACGATCAGTTGTTCGTAATCTGCTTATGAGCAAAGCGCACCTATGCCTTAATCTTTCAATATTTACTGGACACTCGAGTCTTCGTAGGGGACACCGGCTCGCATTCTCACATGGCCCATTGCCCGCTGTTACGCTAATGGTCGACTCAATTGGAAGGATTTAGACAAAATACAACAAATCAATTTATTGAGAAAACAGCACAATGCCAACAGAAAGCGCCGAGAAGACCACGACCAGTCTGGACGTGCGAGGCATTAAAGAGAGTCGCCGTGATATGACCTGGCACAGAGACGTAAAACTGGGAGATCTATTTAGTGATAGCGTGGAGTCTTCAGAATTTCAGAGGGGTACTGTCACCCACCAGACCGAACAAAGGAGAGAGAGCCACATGAACGCTTTGCTATGTAGCTATTTATCCGGAGCATCAACATCATTGTAGATTATGTTGAACCGCGGATTTTGGTGGCCTCTGGTACACATTCTTATCATTCCAAAGAGTTGTGTCACAAGGTCAGATGCTGACTTTTTAGTAGCTGTGGAGTTTGGCAGATTGTAGGGGGAAAAATGCTAGTGAAACGAATATCTGAGACGAACTATTATTTAAATATTCAGAAACTTTAAAAAAATATATCTGGGTATGAAATTTTACAAAACAATCATGAACTTACAGGACTAAAAAAAAAAGGGGGGGGGGGATTAGGTTTTATAACGGATTGACGTTTGGTCGAATTCTGTAGATTACACGGCTGGAAATTCTTGCACAAAATAAAGAGCAATCTTGAACAAAAAAAAATATGTTCGCTAAAACTGGAACAAGAGAATAATTAATGGTAACTCCTGCACAGCATTTCTAGATATTAAAACAAGGGAAAAATGCCACCTTCACTCCTCCTGTAGGAAAAAAAATCGATCGCCAGAGAGTTAAAAAAAAAAAAAAAGTAAAGACATCAGTCGCTAATCTGGCCCTTAAGCACAGCGTACCAGTTTTATTATTATGTTTGCTTACAAGTATGTTCACCAAGGAGATAATTCTATTATCTATCCAGACACCATGCCGTATGAGGCTTTTAGAGAATCAATTCAGGGCAAGAAAACCCACCACTTCAGATTTAACGTTATTATTTTCATACACAGTGTTCACCAGCCGAATCAAAGCTACATTTAACTGCTTAGACAAGATCTCGACCTCCCAGCCCCTGTCTTTCAAGGTAATCCCGTGAAAACACTATTCATCTCTATTTAAACATTGCGGTTGCATTTTGAAGAAAAGTGACAAATTCTTGATGGTTTATCAAAACCATTATGCACGAGCAATGAAATCAGAAGGAGGTGTAATTGCCTCAGCAAAGAGCCGCCTCGTAGATTATGTGCATTGTTTATGTCTATCACCAGGATGTTCTGTAATACCAGCAGTCCCTGCCAAGCTTCAGGCTCGACGATCATGCTAAGCTCGCTGAACCGTCAGCTCCTTGGAGGCTCGATTTGCTGGTTCACAAGGGCTCGAGGTGATAAGATACAGGAGGCAAATTGGCATAATTTCAGGATCATTCGCATAAATTTGAGCAACAGGCAGGCTTGAGCGACTGTATGGCTAGTCAGCCGGATAAAACACTCAGGCAATGTAATAATTATGCTGGACAGGTAACATTATGTCTATTTTTATCAATCGTTCTTTTCAAATTTACATTCAAGCTTCCATACCATTCGTCACAAGGTGCAGTTATATATTTTGAAAAATGTGTGCTTCCTTTTTTTTTCCCTTGATAATTTACTGGTGATTTAAAAAAAATATAAAAAAATTCGGTTACTCCGACGTACCCACAATGTCCGGACGGCAAGCCAGCAACACCCAAGTACCTGCTCGCTCTATCTGTCAGCGCTGATAGACATGCGCGGCTGGAACTTCCGCGAGCTGGTGGCGCGAGCCATTATGACCATCAGCTGTTGATGCCAGCGGGCTGAGCTCGGGACACTAATTAGCTTGTCTCACGAACCTCCATGACCACCCATTATTTACTTACTGTCAACAAGGTGTGACGATCAATGGAGATAGATAGCCTGGAGAAACAACGATAAAAATGTTGAAGGTTTGATGCCCATTAGGTGCAAGCTTCACCCTCGCGTAGGTTGTTCTCCGATATGCGCAACGCAATGAAGCCCTCATTGGTGCGAACATGCTAGCATCCATAGTGCACCTGTGCGCCTACAAATTCACTGCAGCCCATAGGTGCTTAATGAAAAAAGCCAAAACAAGCGTTGTCCCTTGTATTCATTTGTTCTCATCACCTAAGGTAGACCTTTGCAAGCGCGATAAATTATTTTCTCTTCAGTTCACTCGCTACGAAGAGTGTATAAATATAAGTTTGGCTGGATATAAATTGTCTTACATTCTGATAATATATGCCCAGGACAATTTTGAAATGAACTTCTAAATCAGCGCTTTCTGTGGTCTTAAAAAGAATGCAAGTAAATGTTTTTTATGCATTTTGTCACCCCTGATTGCAATTCAATTTTGTCACCGCTTAAGTGAGCGCGATGGATTTTCCATTGTGTAATTTATGGAGAGAACGCTGCTGATGACATACCAGTTGTCAGCCTCACTGGAAAACGTAAATGATTGCGAAGTTCCATCATCTAACTGCAAACGCGCGGCTCGGTTAACGACCAATTTCAGACAGAAAGCTATTATTTGTTTATGTTCACCCGTTTAACAGCAGTGATGCATTGTTCTATTTTTCTTTGCCTACACCTTCAGCTTCGCCAGACCATGTTATCCCACGGAAATGTTAGACACAAGTTTCCCGTCAATGTGTCTTGTTATCGCAGCCAGAAATAACGAGCTCCTGTTACGCGATAGGTAAACTGGCTGTATCTGAGCTAAAATGAATCGGTTTCAATTTTCTCGAAATGAGTATCGTTGATCACATGACTGAACGACTGCCGCATTGCCAACTATGCAGGAAAATTGGAGTTCCAACGAGACACCATTATGTATCGCCTTGGTCCGGAAGGACTCTCTAGAGAACTGACTCACAGAAAACTCTATACTTATCCTTTCTTTGTCTGAGTTTCATGACACCACTGAGGTGACTTGCAATTCAGCATCGAAACTGTTGTTCGGTATTGGGAAGGAGCTAATAATGGTGCTGCAAAACGGTCTTCAGTAACATATCACAACATGTTCATATTCTTATGAAGCAAATTCAGAACTAATAACAACAGCAATGAGTATAAATATAATCAGACATACAATGAACAGAGTCACAAAAGAAAAACAGATTCAGCCAGAAAGAAAAATGAATTAATAGAAATGTACAAAAAATAAGAAAATAAATAAATAAGATGCATCTTCGCCAATAATTAAGCAATAAATATATAAATGAATGAATGAATAAATAAATGGATTCTATCTTTGATCTACTGCAGGCACATCAAGCTGGATTGTACATCAAGCAGGAAGTGTAAACATTGGCTTGGCTTTATGCAGCTGTTTGCTGAGGGAAGTAGCGATGATTGAAACTGATGAAATTTCTCTATTTTTACACATGTCGGAATGCTTATCTCCGTTTGTAAAATGAGTTTAATTGAACTTTATGATACGCTGAGCAAATAAACAATAGTTTTCCAAACGGTGTTGCATTGTTTTTTTCTTTGCTTCCTGGCAGAGATATCTCCATAGGGACTGAGTTCAGTGTCTGTTTGCCCACGTGGGTTGCCCGTTAGCACACGCGGGAAATTAAGAAAATTGTTTTTATTTCGGGACAAGTTATGAGTGTTGAGGTATTTCCTTTGCTTACAGTAATCTAATGACGGCGTTTACTTTTTCTCCTCGCCGTCTTTTCCCCTGCGATGTACATTCTTTCTGGTTCGTTTCCAAATGCGTGTCAAAGAACGGCAATCCTTTCCGAGCTGAGTTATCGTTGTTGATAGTTTTCTACATTTGCCCATTTCACACTGTAGCAGTGTAATAAATGAGGATGGATAGATGAATAGATGGATGAATTGACCCCGGCGCTTGTAAAGAAAATGTCTTAAGACAAACATTAGAGAGGGGGTCGGGTGGAGGTGGGAGGTTGACAGAAGTCGGCAATGTAGCGCTTTCTTCACCTCGCGGCCATCTCTGTGCCTATACAAACCAAACTTTAAGTCTTTAAGTGCAGGTTGCTTTCGGCTGAAGTGGCGTCTTTCGAACATTTCTTCGATATACTTGATAGGGAAGTATTTATTTTTCAAATGGGACTTTTACTTTTGTGCCTGCTATTGACCCTTACCAAATATGCCTTAAGAAAAAAACAACAACAAAAAAATAACTTTCGTTTTCTTCTTCTACGGCTATCCAAGCTGACCACCACGCTTGTCAACAACAACAACAACGATAACAATAAAACATCTGCATCATTAACAGTAAAGTTGTATAGTTGTGAAGAATATAGACAGATCCTAACTAGTATTAGAGATTCTTTTTCTCCAAAAATAACTTGAGAAAGCATCAACCTTTTCCAGCTAACAACAGACTGTCATAGCCTCCAGGACCATGAGTTTATCAAAACGCCAGGCTATGCTCTGCTTTCTTTCTCTATAATTATGAAAAAAAAAAAAAAACTTAAATTCCGCCACTTTCGCTCTAGTGACATTAAATAACATCAGGTTTGCTTTATCATACACAAAAAAGCGAACAAACCTAGTGACTGTTCGGAAGGAAAAATAAAGCACATATTAAATGCTAACAAACTGACATATCTTAGAGATTTAAAGGGTATTAGATAAAGAATACAGATGTCCCATTGTTCCGTTGACCTGTGTACTTCAGTTTGATAGTTAGATTTACTGGTCACGTAACCGACCATCTGTTAACTTTCTCGTGCCTGTCACGGCAAGTTTACATATTATTTGATAAGTGAATTTTAACAAAAATTTTTAGTGAAAAATGTAAACATGAATCAAATGACATTGCTCTTTTATATCCTAAAAATTTTGGTCCTAGGAGAAGGTGGTGTTGAAATAATTTATTTAAAAAATACTGCCATTACATTGCAACAATATTTTAAATATTGTGAAAATGTCAAAGATATCAACGAAATATTTGTCATACTTGAATGGTGCATGTCCCGATTCTACTAGTTCATTTCCTGTTTTAACAAGGTTTGTGACCCCTTCTTGAAAGTCGTGCCCTTAGATTGTCCTTTGGACTCTAACTGCTTCAAATGACGAAGAAGAAACATTTTACTCAGCAACCTCTATCATTTGGCGCTGGAATCGCATCAGATCCAAAGCTTTCCATCATCGAGCAATTGGTTTGACGGAAAATCATTGCCATTTTCTCCGATTGTGCTCAATGAATCAATTGTCTTGAAAGGGTCCTTCAATCTGATGTTACCGGAACTTGGGTCGACCCTCCAAAATTAGCTTCTCGGAGCGTGCGCATTGTATTAATGCTTCAATCGCTTCCGCTTCCGCCTGGACTGCCGGACGAATTTGTTTGAAAGGAAACGCTTTCCTGTCTAAAAGCAGTGCCCGCGCCGCATTAGGGTATAATACAAGACCCAAATGATAACCCCTTGAGCCGATATCGTCTTTATGGATCTCATTATATCACAGCGTTGCCGGCCAGCGATTTCACGCACTCTGGACGCCTCGGTGCGGAGTCCGCGCGAAAATTGCTGCCAAGCGAGAGGGCTAATAGTCACTTAGCCAAATCAATGCTCGTGAAATTTCCTCAGGATTGTATCGAGGAGACTCGGGAAGGGAAGTGAGGGGGTATAGGAATGAGTACGCTGGAACAGCGAGTCGGGGGGACGGAGTTGAGGGCACGTAATGAGCTCACGTCCGGCCTCTTCTCGGAGATCGAACACAGGGGGAGACAAGCCATTGGTCATGTGTGGGATGGGGAGAGGAGAGGAGGGAGGGGAAAGGGGCGCTGCCCAGATTTAAAGACACTGGGTTTGCCAGCTATCAGACCTGAGTGCCGGTTAGCCGGTTCCCTGGGGACGTCACCTCGTCCCCCGGCTTATTGTGATGCTCTTGGTGGGTCTATTGCTTTTGCCGGCTCCAAATATGCCCGCATAGTTTTTCCATTACCCCTATCGTGGCGGAAGAAATCGCTCGGAAGACAGGAAATTATGACAAGCGGTGGAAAACAACCGAGAGATTAAGGGACGATTTTCATCTGGACTGGCCAAGCAAGCGACAGATGGGGCAGGTTCTATCTTTCTTGTGACGTCATGACCAATACCCTAGTCAAAATGACATTCTCTGACAAGAAAAAACTTCGGTACTTGCATTATATCTGACTTGAGGAAATGTCTTTTAAACAAATGGATTTTTTCGGGAGATGGTGGCAAGAAGATAACAAAAATGGAGGTTGAAATAATGGAAATAAATTCATCCCCCAAATTTTCACTTAATTTGAAAAAATTTATTGTGGGTTAAATGCATTTTGCACAAACCTCGTTTGAAGGTCTCAGAATGCACATCATTAGCACAAAGGAATACATATCAACAATGTTTCAATATTTAATTTAAATCTGTAGACTCCCATTCAAATTACCATCATAATTTAATGTTTCATTCCTTTATGGTTTGAAGCGCATGCCATACTAAGTCCTGATACTATTTTCACCAAAACATTCTATCCGTTCTATCGACATAGCTGGTTACTCTAAAATCCTCTGCAATACTAATTTGTGTCTGCAAACTATCGACTTGAATAACATGTCAGTTTAGTGAATGTCACGTAACATGACATAATAAACGTGTCAACTGGATAAACATGTGACACTGGCTGAAAGTGCTCTGTTGACGAGAGCCTTTGACTCATTTATATTTGTGAAGTTTTCTTATGCCATTCACGAGATTATTACTGCATTTAACCCTCTAAAATAAATGTCTGAAGTAAAATCAAATACCAGCCATTTGATATAAGGAAAGATACTCACCGGAAAGGATAAAACTGCTGAACTAGGAAAAGAAAATGAGTAAAAGGAAAAAAGCAAAAGAAAATAATGGAAAGGGAAAAACGTATTGAAAAATAAAGTAAAACGAAACAGATGAAGACAACTAAAGAAAAAAAGAATGTGCAAGAAGGAAACATGATCAGCCTCATTCAACTTCACAATATTGTAAAAACAGAATTTAACATTCAAATGAAGAAGAACACCGGTATAACAATAACATAGTTTCTTGAAGTTCAATGGAAGGCGATTAAAATTTGTGAAATAACCTCCAGAATTCATAATTGTCTCTTGTCCTTCCAGAGAGCCATCGAAATAATCTCCAGAATTCATAATTGTCTCTTGTCCTTCCAGAGAGCCATCTCCATTCATTTACTTTTCAATCGACCCAGGCCTATCCATCTATCCCTTCATACCATTTACTCCTCCCTCTCTCTCTCTCTCCTTCATTTTAAAACTTTCTTTTATCTCCATTCATTGGTTGGGACAATTATTTCATGACCGCACCACACATTTGATATCACCCTGTTTTGTCATTACTGCTCAAAATCCATTAAATGCATATTATTGTTAAAAATTTCATTTCATTTGTGTTTTGTGCACGATTTTTGAATTCAAAGAAACCTGAATAGACTGTGCATGTTGGTTGTTTTCTCAGATTAGGGCATTTTAACCGTATGAATGATAGAACGTTCGGCGAAGATTATTTGGCATTTTTGCCTCATTTTTACCTTTTCAGGGGATAAAGATGGGCTATAAAATGGCTCTAGGGGAACTGTGAATATCCTTCGCTGTGAAGATCAGTTTGCTTTAAGTGTGGTGTGGAAAGAAAAAGAATGGATGGTATGAGAAAATTATCAATGACATGAAAGCAAGCTGGATGAAGGAAAGGATATGAAAGGAAATTACGGCCAAACATTAATTTTTGAAAAATCCAGGCCAAACAATGATTTGTTGTCAGCACCAGGTAAAATTTAAAGCAATAATATCGCAAGAGCAGAATGATGAGGAATAATTCTTAGAAATGTTAAAGTTAAATATTAACATAGGGGCTACTGTGTGTTCTCAATTTGAAAAAAAAAAAATGTGGAACGTAACAACCGCACACGTGTCTTAAAAAATTGAATTTAGAAATATTTCCATTGCAATAAAGTGATCACAAGAGTCAATGTCCAACAAAAACTGCTATAAAATAATTACGTATCTTTCTGCATTTTTTTAACGCAACCATTTTGATTAACGGAGGGTTTTTCTCTGTGTGCTGGCAACACTAGGTAAATGAAAAGATAACGAATAAAAACGAGAGGAGAAAGACAGATTTGATTAAGAAGGTTAGGAATTTATTGACCAGGTTGCAGATTTTATCCCAAGGATCCAGATTTGTCTCGTATCGCTCCGCCTCGAATGCCAGATCGCTTCATTTCACAACCAATTAGGGCGCTTTACTCCTCGACTCCATGTTTGGCTGTTCGCAGTAATCTCCCCTCGGCATGAAAAAGACGAAAGTTTACAATAATCAACACCTCACGGACCGGTTGGATACCTAATGTCAACATCGTCCGTCAAAAGGGAGAGAATTCGCTGGGAGAAAACGCTAGCTAAATTGAATCAATCGCATTCGCTTCTTAGACCGAAGCAGAGCAACTGATGGAAACCGCTTGACAAAAGATCCCAGTGTGTGGAGTGGACTCAGTTTCTACTGTAATCATTTGAAGCAAAGAGTAAAGTTAGGCCATCGCTGAAATGTGAAGCTTTGAAAAGGTGTAAGGAGCATGCTAGTTGCTGTTGTAAATATAATCTTCCTCAGATTTAATAATATTGATTCGAGTCAGCTTGCAATTTAACACACAGGAAGGTTTTGTAGCTTTAGTTAAATGTATAGCACATAAAAATAAATCATAAATTATTTCAGACAATAATTGGAACTTTGAATTAAAATGGCGTCGGATTGCGCAACGGATTCGACTACTGATGAACAGTTGGACAGATCGTCGCATTTGCTGCATAAATACGCCGGAATATTCGACTTTAGTGGAGATGTTTTCCGAGATGTGAACAGTGACAAAGTCATTACACTTCCCCGTGGTGGACGCTGTAACAGACACATCAATGCATCACCTACTGGTCTAAATCTTTCGGCAGACAGACCAAAACAAACAACGTCTTTTTCTGTGGCAGACATTCTAGATCCGCTGAAATTTGTACGGGCATCTACAGTAGCTTATGGACAAGAATTTACACACCTTTACCACAGCAACAAAAATGGCCGCCGGCGTCGTCATAGCTCAACAGAACTGTCAGGTAAGTCAATTATAGTTTTATTTGCCATTCAGAGAATAAAAGTGTAATGGGAAAAATTGAACTGGTATATTTTCAGACGTATATAATAATAAAATACACAGATACACACATATTGGGGGAGCCTGGAAACATTTCTCCTTCTCACTCGATTTGTAAGTGGACATTCTTAAGGCCTGGAACAAGGACAACTTATAAACAACAAGGTCTAGTTTTAATATCCTGCAAAACTAAAAAAACAAAAAAAACAACAAAACAGCAGCAACAACAACAACAAAAAAAAACAACAACAAAAAACAGCAAGACTACAGCAAGGACAACAGCAAAAATATTACGTTTTTTGTGTATGAAAAATGCCAGGTCGATGCTGCAACAGAAATGGAGAAATTTTAATAATTAGTTAATTTTTATCATTGTTAGTAATTTTAACATTCTCTGGCAAACAGTCCGAGTATCTGCGATACAATTTCATGTGTCGCGAAATCGATAGACACAATACGGTACTTGATGTCTCGCACAGTGTGCACATGCCATACTGGTGTTGTGCTCATTGTAATACATTTAGAATAGAAAGGAAAAAAAAAAGGTATGTTTGAAAAAAAAAAATATAACCACCCCATTTGCCCGTCCTTTTTCCTTCATCTTCAAATTCAGATTAAAGAGGCTAAAACTGTTTTCCAGGGATCATGAAGAAAAGAGAACCTAATGGATTAAACTATGCGCAATATAGTCGCTTCTCTCTTCTCTCTCTACACTAAACGAGATTTACATTCCAAAATTCATTACATTGTTTTGCGTCAATGTTCTTTCATAAACCCTTGCTAAACCAGTCAGTATGACAATTCAAAAAATGGCTTAAATTCGCCAGATGAACTAGTCAGTGTGGCAATTCAATGACTGGCTTAAATTCGTGAGAAGACAAAATCCAGCCTTTGTATTTCTGGTATCAAACAAAAACAAAAACTGCAGGCAGACTGTTTGCTCTGCATTTAACGTAAAGTATACCACTTTACAGATATTAATGCTCAAGGGTATTTGCCGGAAAACAAATAGGCGTTTGTAAAGTTTAATTTCAAGGCTCCTTTTCCTGCAGACACTTCAGCTTCCATTATGGACGTGTTTGCATGGTTAATCGAAGCTCTCAAATAATCATTCAACGGAGCATTACTTCAAACATTGGCCATCCGTCCGCTTGATCATTTTCTGGTTCAAGCAAAGCTCTTCAGTACCGAGCTGGGTATGATGCATACATAAAATGTTATCAGAAGTACCCATGAAATCTCCCAAGACGCCTAAACGAATGCTATGGACCATACGAATATGGTACCTGATCCTACCTTGTCAGCATGTTAATGTATGCATGGGCAAACATCGCTGTGAACTCGGGACAAGAAGTTGCTAGTGAAGAGCTGGAAGGAAGGATTGAAGGCTGTTTATTTTACTGTGAGACAGTATTGTGAGTGTTTTTTTCATGGGTTTTTGACACCAAGCCTTCAATCTTCTAAAGTCGACCAGTTGTAAAGACCTTAAGTGTTTAAAATCGATTGGAGTTTGACTGCAAAGATAAATTTATGTTGTTCGTTAATTTGTTGTGAGTGTTTGTATCATTTAATACTCTGTACAGAATTTTGGATAAACTGCCAAATTTCAAACCTAGTGCTTACAAAATGTTACATCTCCAGAAAATTTAATTTTCATGAATTTATCAATTTGAAAAAAAAAAAAGGTTTATGTACTTCTACGAAATTCCTCCAGGTACAGACTAACCAACCAACCAACCAACCAACCAACCAACCAACCAACCAACCAACCAACCAACCAACCAACCAACCAACCAACCAACCAACCAACTAACCAACTAACCAACCAACCAACCAACCAACTAACCAACCAACCAACCAATCAACCAACCAACCAAACAACCCACCAAACAACTAACCAACCAACCAACTAACCAACCAACCAACCAACTAACCAACCAACCAACCAACTAACCAACCAACCAACCAACCAACCAACCAACCAACTAACCAACCAACTAACCAACCAACCAACCAACCAACTAACCAACCAACCAACTAACCAACCAACCAACTAACCAACCAACCAACCAACCAACCAACCATCAAACTACCCACGGACCAGCCGACCGACTGACCGAACAGCCGACCGAGCAACCACCGACCGACCGACCGACTGACCGACGGACAGACCGACCAACTGGCCGACCTACCAACCGACTAACCGACTGACTGACCGACCGACCGACCGACCGACCGACCGACCGACCGACCGACCGACCGACCGACCGACCGATCAACCAACCAGCCAACCAACCAACCAACCAACCAACTTTTCAATTTTTGTTTCCAGATGAAGACGAAGAGAAGCGGAGGACGCAATCAGAAAATAGATCTAAGAAATTCCGTACAGAAAATATTGATTCAGACAGCATTAAAGGCGATGAGGATGACAGTACCATTGTCGACACTGTAGAAAGACACATTGACCACGGGAAGTCACTTTGTAAGTGGACTGTAATTCAAAATTCCCTTTCAACATTCAAACTCTGCAGATGTAATACAATGAACTTCTTCTCGATTCTCATGATTGATATGATGTTGATTACCGATGATAAAAGCACATTGTGAAAATAATCCTTTGGGGGGGGGGGGGGGATATTGTGATAGTAGTTATCATTAGGAAAAGCAATGTTAAAATCGGCCGAAGAGAAAAAGTTGTATGTTGCGAAATCCTGCGTGTGAAATAAAACCCAAACGATACAAAGCAAACTAAAGAGAAGACAGAAAATGTTAGTTTGCTTTGTATCGTTTGGGTTTTATTTCTCACGCAGGGTTTCGCAACATACAACTTTTTCTTTTTGCCCGATTTTAACATTGCTTATAGTCCTGCTGCGACCCCACAGTTTTTCTGTGGTTTTTATAATATTTCGTCAATTTGGAAAAGCAGTTGCATTGATATTGCAGTGCTTCGAATATTACTGATAATTTGAATATTTGAATCACAAAATTCAAACTGTAAAAACAACCACTAACCTACATTTTCTACAAGCACAGCTTAGATAACAATAATACGTAGCTGGTAATACAAAGCCAAACAAATGGCCTCCAATTCTATGACAGACATTTAAAAAAAGAACAAAAGAATTTTGCAGGATATTCCAATTTTGGAAACCCATGCCGTATCTCTTATTAATGCAGCTTTGAACACAAAAGACTTGGATTATACAAGACAAACCTTTCACAGAATAAAAGAACAAAAATAATGAATGCAATAATAAAATTATTTTTCTCCATTGATATAAATCAGGATGTGTTTGTTTTCCTCCACTGTGATTAAAAAAACAACAGCAACAGTAGATTCTGTCGAAGAGGACGAGAAGGCTGAGGATGACGCCAGTGAAGATCTTCTGGATGATGGTGGAGAAGGAAGCAAAGCTTTGCTGAAGCAACGACGGGCGAGGACAGCGTTCACTTACGAGCAACTGGTGGCACTGGAAAATAAGTTCAAGACAACCAGATATTTGTCTGTTTGTGAGAGGCTCAACCTAGCGCTTAGTCTTAGTCTTACAGAGACACAAGTAAGTCTGTGATGTTAGACAACAACGTGCGTTATTTATTTATTTCTTGTACCCACAAATATCTTTATGCTGATCATATAAAAAAAAAGGAAGCTACACACAGTGAACTGAGAAATTGCATTTATAACATTTTTTTTCTGTGATGTGAAGATTCATTTTTGGGCATTGTCATTTTTGAGGTTGCATTTATAACATTTTTTTTCTGTGATGTGAAGATTCATTTTTGGGCATTGTCATTTTTGAGGTTTAAAACAGTGTTTAGTTATTATGAAAAGCAAGAGTTAATATAAACAGCAATGTGCAGTAGTTTTTTAAAATTTTTTTACCTCAAACTATTTTTCTGTCAATCACATAATAAAGAAGCTGCACAAATTTGAGTGAAATGAAAAGTAACATTACATAAGAGATATTTTTTTCTGTGCCGCGGAGTTTCATTTCTGCACTCATAAGTAAACTTAAGATGTAAAACAACGTTAGTTTATCAGGGCTGAAAAAGAAGATGTAAGTCGGCAGTGCCTTTTAAATGCCCCGATAATGCCATCGTAAATCTTTAACCATCTACATAAGAAATACATATAATAATATGATGATTTCACAATTTCACGAGAGGTGTTTTCTACATTTTCAATGAGTTGATTTTCGTATGAGAGAATCGACATGATTAAAAGGACTTTCGTTCTTCTTTCAGGTTAAGAAAAAAAAAATGTTTGTGGCCATTCGTCTAAAATAGGAACCTGTGCTGGCGATGTGTCCTTTGGTTAATAAAAAAAAAAGAAAGAAAAAAAAACAAAACATTGTTTCCTACAAGTCAAAACAATCTGTTTTCCCCAGGTAAAGATTTGGTTCCAGAACAGGCGCACCAAGTGGAAGAAGCAAAATCCAGGTCTGGATGTCAACAGCCCGACACTTCCTCAGTCACAGTCCATGAATCCAGCACAAGGCATGCTATTCCCTGGCACCGATCTCTTCCATGGCAATCTGGCACCATTTGGTTCACTAGGTCCTGGCATATTCTTGAATCCATCTGTTCTTGCACAACATTCAGGACACTGGGTACAATGAACCGACTAGGAAAGTGTCAAACAGGGCACATGTGTCACTTAGAGACATCAGCTGTCATTAGCGTGCTTTAGATGCCATTCATATCTGAGCAGTGAATTCGGCTTGAAAACTGATTGTTTTACAACAGTCTCAGCCTTTCATTTTTTTTGGAGGCAACGTCCTAACCACAGCAAAGGAAGCGAAGCAAAACTGTTTGGATCTGAAAGTTCAAGATGCCAAACAAGAAATGAAGTAGACAGCTGATGTATTCTCAATAGCGGCAGACACTATTTGACTCATTCATTGTTTCCAAGTGGGAAAGATATCAAAGTCACCAGGGACTCGTATTGTTCATTCTGTCATTTGATGGTAAACACTTAACCTGACCTTTGCTGAGTAGATCTGGGTATTGTTCAGATTTCTTCCCATCATAGAATAATAATTATGAGAAAAAAGTTTAAGAAAGCGGGCAAAAATCACATAGAAAACTGACGCTAAGAACAACGTTCTTCTCATCAGAACTTTATGGAACCTATGTGGGTCCGTTGTCACTGATGAAAAAGGAAAAAATGGAATAACTTGTATTTCATATGAAAAAATGAGACTGTGTGCATAATTTGGGACACTTGTGATACGTCAGAATCCAAAATGCCAAAAAACAACACGCACACACCTTTACCGTTGTTTACTACATAATTTCCTTTTAAAATTTACTGTCAAATTGATGACAATACAACTGAATAATTAAGTGATGTTGTTTAAGGCACGAGTAAGAAAAACTTACAGATTTGCGACTTGGATACCATCTGGTAACAGTATTGCAACGTTAAACACAGTATTAAGTCTTGTTTCTTTAAAAAAAAACAAAAAAAAAAAACAACCCTCAATTGTCTGAGGTTAGTAAATAATAAAGAGATGTTTACACCTTTAATGAAGCTTCGTTTTCTTTTCTCTGAATCCTTTTCATTTAATTCATTCTCATACAAAAAAGGTGGCAAACAATCAAAATTTTGTTTTATTTGGAAATGAGTTTTTGAGCTCTACGCGCAAATTGGGTTAATGGCAAACCTGTCATGTGTGAAAACTTGCTATTTTCCAGCCTTCATAGATGACATTCAGAGAGCACCAGTCTCAGAAAATTCTTCATGATAATCTATTCCATAATTCTCTGAGACATCAAAACACTCCTTCTTTTTCCATTATTGCCCCACCCGTCCTTTTCCCATGTTATCATCGTGGCCCCCCTCTCCCTGAACCCCTGCCCCCACCCTCCACACCAACTGTTCCTAGTACCACCAGCTACCCCGCCAGGCTGACCTCTCAATCCCCGTATAATTGATGGAACCTGCAGTCATTGTCTCACGCTATTGTCACCAGATTGATTGTAAACGCCACCCCAGGACTCTGCAGCTTAAGGAGACACGGCAAAATTCTCACGGCTCCAGCCGGCTTTTCTCCGCGCCACCGACTCCAATTGTATATTTCCAATCCGTTAATTACACTTGTCACTTTCACAAAGCTCATTAGCATGGCGTAATGAGGGTGCGCAGAGGTCGTTACTGACACCCTCAATTATAAATCACAGTCATTAGAATCGGTTTAAAGCCTCTTGCTCCCCCTCTCAGCTGGTGCCGCTCCTGTAAACATTTTGAAGGCATCAGTCATGGAGTTCAAGATAGGAAATCTCGTTAGCAGTCTCCACTATTTGGCCAAGGTGTTATTTTTGTCCAGTTTCATTGCAGGTCACGTCTTCCGTGATGTCACCTTGATGTATTAAGGGCAAGACAAATACGAATTTGGAAGCTTTTCATAAACAAAAGAGCCATGCTTAAAGTATCAAGAGAGCAGAGTGATACTGAAATAGAAATACGCATAAATAAATGAGATAGAAATTCCAGATACAGTTATATTTTATTGATGCCAACAAACTTGTGAAATTTACGAGAGTAGACCGAGCAACCAGGAGCCACAACTGACAGAGGATTAGAAAATTTGTACCACGGCCCACTTTCTTGCCATCTATCAGAGGCAAGAAAAGGTAACAAATTCTTTGGGCATTTCTTCAAAGTTGAATATAAATAAATACATCACAGATACAAAGGTATCTTTGAACATAAAATAGCAGACAAGTCAGCATTGCTCTTGGCGATGATCATATTAGAAAAAAATCAGTTCATCTTCTTTTCTTTACCACTTGTGCATCACAATTCTGCGCTGGAGTTGTTGTTTTTTTACCCAGTCTTTCCTTGCAAATTAATTGGAATTAAAAAAAAATACATACTTTAAAAAAAATAAACAATATTGTTCCTAACCTAAAAACAAAATCAGACATAAGTCACATGTGTATTTCTTCAGAGCTATTGTTAGTTGATTGGCAGTTTACACACAGTTTTCAGCATGACATCTCTCACAACCACTCTTCCAATCGTGTGTCTCAGTGAGTACAAAAACCAATGCACGGCAAGAGCACAAAACTCTACCAAATGTCTCCATGTCTCCTTTATTCATCATAGCTGCAATTGTCTGCATCCGGTGCAGAAAGCCAGCCCTGTGACAAATTGTCTGTTCTTAAGCAAGAGAGAGGTAATTTTCTTCCATCATGAGAGTCGTTTAAGACGTCGGGGGTCCGGTGCACAGACACTGATAGCAATTACTGATAATTCTGCGAGCTCCTCTTCCGTCCCATCGCTCCGGCGCTGGCAGGATCAATGGCTTCCAATTTTCTCAATCAGCCGAACGATTTTGGAAAATCATAACAGATAAACTCTGGAGCAGCCCCCGTTGACTCTTGGAGTGGACTCTGATGACCCACTCCCCATCTCTTTCGCTTCTATTCCCGGTTGGGGAATGACCAGAAGGAAGAAGTGGATGAGTGAGCACGATCAGTTCTCTGCGATACAAAGGAGCATGATCAGTGCAGCGGAAGGGCTTGTATCCAGCAGAGATAGTATCAAATAATATGGAAAAATTGTTATTCATCATTGGTCATAGTGTAACGTCTCTGCTCAAAAGTGCTTGGTAACTGAGTCCACGTCATGGCAGCTTCACGATACAATCGAACTAAATTGCCAAAAACCAACAACAACAAAACAAAACAAACAAGAAAACAAAAACAAAACAAAACAAAAAAGAAAAAACCACCAAAACACAAACAAACAAATAAAAAAAAAAAAAAAGGGAAATAAAGAAAACCAGGATTTCATCACCATTTTTTTCTTAACCAAGAAAGGAACACTTTACCTGTGAAGACAGATTGTTTAAGAAATAAAATACTATTTGTAGGGAGCCCAAAAAGATTCGTAAATAATCACTTACTGCACATAAAACACACTTTACTCATAACGTTTCCAACGCATTATCTTTCAACAAATCAGAGAAATGCAAATTACAATACACTCTACACGTTTTATGTGTGAAACTCACTTTTTTTGTTGTTGTTTTGAGTCAGTGGACTTACTATCAGTTTACAAACGGTCACCTAGTGAACAGACGTCATGACAACTATTACACCTTTTTGTTGAATTCGATAGTTTTTTTGTTTTTTTTAATATTTAGATTATCTAAAACGAGAGAACTTTCAACGACATCTTTGAGAGACATGAAGAAAAAAGGGGGACCTGGGTTTGATGGTTGGGGGGGGGGGGGGTTGGAGGCGGGAAGCAGCTATAAGAGAATAATCATGAATTAATACATCAAATTCATGATAGCATAATATTCTATTTTTTTTTCTTCATTATGTGTTCAGCAAACATACCATTTAAATTTGAAAAAAAACAACAACAACCACCAAACAAATTACCATTGTAGAAATTCAAACTTGCAATAAATTATCACAGACTGTCCTGACGTGTCACTGTTTCACAAGAGCAGCGATTACATCTTTAAAGTATCAGCGACAGAAGATCTCCTATTGAGATTTATGGCGTTTAAGGGCTATAATTACTTCACCATTCGATCGCGAATGAAACAATGGC
The DNA here is from genome assembly GCA_963931925.1 of Onchidella celtica. Lineage (NCBI taxonomy): Eukaryota > Metazoa > Mollusca > Gastropoda > Systellommatophora > Onchidiidae > Onchidella > Onchidella celtica. The sequence goes on along the minus strand of OZ007567.1, from coordinate 48,921,755 downwards.
CAGCGAATCCGGCATTACTGGCAAAGTTTTCTAAAATGTTATTTTCATTATCTCGCTTGGTTACCCGTGTTCGGACGGGTCAATAAATTGGCTGCATAGTCTTATAACTGCAGACTTCCAATACAGATTCTCAGACTCGATTATAGAAAATTAATGAGCGGGCGACGCGGGCTTGGTAAAGAAAAAAGGGGAAGATTATCGCAAGAAAATACAAAAGGGAGAAAGAGAGAGAGAGAGAGAGAGAGAAAGAGAGAGGGAGATAGAGAGAAAGAGAGAGAGAGAGAGAGAGAGAGAGAGGGGGGGAGAGAGAGAGAGAAAGAGAGAGGGAGATAGAGAGAAAGAGAGAAAGAGAGAGAGAGAGAGAGAGAGAGGGAGATAAAGAGAGAAAGAGAGAGAGAGAGAGAGAGAGAGAGAGAAAGAGAGAAAGAGAAAGAGAGAGAGAGAAAGAGAGAGGGAGATAGAGAGAAAGAGAGAAAGAGAGAGAGAGAGAGAGAAAGAGAGAGAGAGAGAGAGAGAGAGAGAGAGAGAGAGAGAGAGAGAGAGAGAGAGAGAGAGAGAGAATTAAAAGCAAAAAGCCGTAAACGGAAAGAAAGAGGGCTAGCGGAACCCAGAAGAAGCACTAAGTGAAGAAAATGTACGCTGTGGACGACACCGAAAGATGCTGAAAAGACGGAGAACGGAAAGAGAGGATTGGAAGAAGCTGTTGGGCATACAGTAATACACTATTTTCTCCCAAACTCGATGACAATGTATAACGATGAAATGGTGAATCCATTGCAACTGAAGCATTCTGACACAGGCTTACTCAAAACCTCGTCTGACCGTACGTGGATCCTCATCTAGGAATGGCAGTTTTAAAAATGGGACCACGTATTTGGACATCACCTCCCCCCCCCCCCCCCCCCAAACCGTCCTTTTCTCCCCCAACGTTGAAAACCGCAAGGCATCACCGCTGAAGTTTAAACTGCAAAAATCAGGGGCAGTGTTCAGTGTTCAAGAGCTGTGCATTTCTCGGACACACTCCGACCCTTCTCCCGATCCTCCTTGCTCCTTTTCCCAGATGATGCAGATTAAAAAAAAAATGTCAAGGGAAAGAAGCGCTCGTTAATAATCCTAAGCTCGTTCTTAGACATCCTTCAAACAAGCAAGCACAATTATAGCGGCTCACAACCAACATTAAGAGATTGGCATCAAATTTACCGCCCAATGAGACAGCCAAGTCAAGTAGGAGAATTCAGCGTCAAACGAAATAGCAGTCCATAAATATTTTGCATTGTAGAGTGGTCAAATTTACATCCATCCATTTACAGGCAAAGGGCCAAGAAAGATTAGTATGGTAGGTGTAAATGCCCAGGGCAGCGGTCCTGCAAAAAGAAAGCTCTCTGTACAAAACAAAATTAGTACCGAAAATGGCAGTCAGTGCTGGAATAGCGCAGATAAAGTTGCTGAAGAAAGTATACTATCTTTACCACTTTGTCATTTTTTGTTTTCACTTTTCCCTTAGGTAGCTTAAGCACTTCTGTAACAAGGCAATAGCCAACTATTACAGCTATACCCATCTTAGCTGAGCTATCTGAATCATAGAACTACATTATTATACGAGGACTAAGGAAATTACGGACGGTGAAAAAGCAAATCACATACTGCCAGCAGGACTACCTAAAACGAGCACTGGCAGTTAAATCTTGTTTCAAAGAGTTAGAGAGCTCAGAATCTGACACTACGGTCAAAATATGTTCCAAAATTCTAAGCATCAAATTATTTTAGACACAGTTTGCGGCAGTTTGAAACTTCAACTCAGAAAACGACAGCTGCAACCTCGAACACTAGAAGAACCATGCAATACTTGCAGTGAAAAATAATGTTTGTATGTAAGAACGCTCGGTACTTTAAAGAAGAGTTGATTTGCATTGACGTAGCTTTTCAATACAATAATACAGGAGCAATTCACGCCAAAGATTAAATAATAAAAAAAAGTCTCTACTGAGACCCAAAATCGTGATTGTCTCTGTCACTCGACAAACCCAACCCTTAAGGGCCCAGCTAGCACCTTCTATAGTGTTTAAATGTTGTCTTAGTCTTCAAATTTCCTTCAGCCATGGCCCCGCGGATCAACGCTCACACAAAACACGTATGTCAACTTTCAAGTCTGGGCATAAATTAATTGAGGTGAGAAACAGGACTTATTAGTTTTTCCGCCCCTCGCACAGAGACTCTCGCCATTTCGGCCCGATTCAAAGACCCATATCGCCATTTCGTGAAATGCACGCTCATTCGTCTAAGGGCGTTTATACTCCTACTAATTGGCCAATTTATAAAGAAAGATGGTAATGAGAGCGGGAGGCGCAAAATCTCAAACTTTCGTATACGTCTATGAAAGTAAACGACGCTATAACCACAGTTTGCCCAAGCAGACAAAACCAGCAGCGCTTATCCCGGGGTTTCAAGCATGAGAACATATTTGCAGAGACATGCAAGACATCGGCACAACAAATGTCGTATGGGTAACTCTTTGTGCAAGGGCGGGAGAAAAGACGACACAGGGTATCAGTAACACCGTCAAGATTCCCTCTATTGACGCAACTTATTATTAAACTGGTGAGGTCTTCCAAAAAGAGATCATATAATTGCTAGCCACGGTAAAGTATGCGGGAATTTGGAGTAAATTTCAAATGTTAATAGCCATCTCAAAACGGAAAAGCATATTTATTACCGAAGGACTGCAATCCAATTTCCCGCTTGCCCTGTCCTTCTTTCTCTATAGAAGATCTCATATTTCTGTATTCTTTGCTCCTATTCAGATTCATATCTCCACACTTGATGATGTACTTTTGTCGGTCAATCGAAAAAACTCGAATGGTACTCGTACTTTTCTCTCTCTATACAAACTGCGAGGGGCGTGTATGTTAAGGTAAGGACACATTTTACAAACCGAGAGAAAGAGTTACTTGACACTGACACTGAATTTCAGCAACTCCCAGCACTTGACATTTGCTTTGGATGCAATCACACTTTTAACACAACCGCTGTTATCTCTCTTGGTCGGCTTGTTATACAACAACAAAAAAGAAGATATTTGCAGCAAAGCTGTGAACGTGATGGGTGGGGAGAAGTAGAGATATTATGATTGCATTATGGCTATAGGCCAAATGTTTTACTGACTTTCACTTCAAGCAATGGTCTTTTGGAAATACAGATTATGTCGCCAAGTATGAGGTAAATATGTACAACTGGACCACTTAAAAAAAATAAAAATCAGTCTTCGTTCATTTTCTCCTCGAGCTGTGATCCAGAACAGGATAATCAAAACGAACATTTTCCATAATTAGCTCAGGATGTGGAATCCTGCACTGACTCATTAACGAATAGTCCAGTGGGGAGACTTTTTGGAAGTTTACAAATAATTTTGGTGAGTTTACAGAAAACAACAAATGTTATATCTCGATATATGGGTTGAAAAAACACACACTTCAACAAACAAACAAAACACCATCGTCCTCGCCACTACTACCAACAACAGGGCCAAAATAGCAAAAACAAACGTAAATGGAATTAGACAAGATGATGTGGCAACAATAAAAGTTTCCTCCCCTGTCCAGATCCAGACCTGTCCTGTAACTCTTGCCTGCAGCTCTGTCGAATCCTCTGGTAATTGAAATCGCATTAGCAAACGTAGTATGAGTTTCTAGACAATCCTCACACTGATCCAATGTTTTCCCATCCGCCACTCTCGTCCTTTCACTCTCTTGTCCCTTCTCCCAGCTCCAATCACTTATAATTCTAGAGTTGTTTCGAGGACAGTCGCAAATAGCTATCTCGTATTGTTGCAGCCAGTTTTTCGTGTTCTCAGGGCGAGCAACCATGTCTTCGGCCGGGTCTGGCCATTTTGTACCAAAAATATTTATTTAATTGATCCTCTCATCCTTTGCACTTGCTAAGTTGGTTTTTAATTATGGCTGAATCGGTTGTTTAGCGTTCACATGATCCCAGGACAGTGGCGGCTTTGATGGGGAGAGCGAGTGCCGTGTGACTTCAGGCGATGTCTTTTGCCGAACAAGAGCCGCCATTTTGTCATTCACTGCGGGCTGTCTGCTGCTGACTAAGTCCTCTCTGCTGCTACGAACAGGGCTGAATTAATACGCACGGGTCAAAGTGTACTGCCGCTCAGAAAAGAAGAAATGGGAAAATTCTTTTGAGCAATGAAAAAAATGAGTGCGTGCGCTAGATCATAAATAGAAGAGGAAATTGAGCAAAACCGAGTAAACCAGTAATGTCCTCGGGTGCTGTTCGCGGCCATTGTTCCTCTCCTCCCGTAAACAGATCTTTTGACACTAGCGGCAGGGGGTGGTTTCCGGCTGTTTGCCGGGCTTGTTCTCTCATTAAATCGCGTGGTGATCGTTGCAATGGCGAAAACATGATTTTCCGCGTCAACACTTTGTGTATTATATTCCTCAATTACCACTTTAGCGCTATTCATCTCTTCACTCTAGCGAATTATGTCTGTCCTTGGGAATTACATGGCGCGGAACCAGGTCTGGAGAACGCTTACATCCAGTGCTATAATAAACATAATGTATCTAATTTTGTGCATATTTAGACACGCAGCGGGTGGGCAGACAGCGGAGGAGTCTATTCAACACCTGTACGGCTTCTACAAAGATGCACGACCATGTAAAGCCATCATCAAAAGTCAAAGACGAAATGTCAACTAAAAATACCTAAGACATCTGCCCATCATTTCTGGCCCGTTTGTCTAGTTTCAAATGCCATTTCCCCATATAGCCCGGAGCTCCTCAGCTAGTTCTCTTTTCGTGTTTTCAAAATAATCGTTTTCCTCGGGAATATTCAAATTAAAATGATTAAGTTATTGTAATTGTCAATACATCTCTCATTTTGATGTTTACAACACCAAACTGAGTAAAAATGAATTAATGTTTCGTAAAGAATTCCCTTATTGGCAATTTTTTTGGTTAAAAAACATCAGGACGAATAATGTGTGGGGGAAATAAACATACGCATCATTACTGTATTTATCAGTTCTTTGGCTTCCTTTCATGTTTGAATTTTATGATGTTCGTCAGAGGCGCCAGAGGCATTTCATCGAACCAGATTGAATAACAAAACAGTGGCAGGACAAACTGTCAGAACAATAATTAAACCGGGTAACAGCGTTGTTTCTGACATGCGAACAGTTCTTTACAGCATACAAAATTATCTATATCGGCCCATATAATCTTAAAATTGTCTCTTGAAAAAGTCATTGCATTATTTGACAGTTTTCTCTAAAATGTTCAGGAAGCTACAAATAGGAGATTTGGAAAAATAGGCCCGCATCTCTCCACCAAAGCAGAAAAACACACGTACTGACAATAAAATTTAAATCTTTTTCTCGTTTCATTTTACATTAGATTTACTGAAATTTTAGTGTTCTTTTCGGCGGATTGTTAATGTGTATTCATATTTTCCTTAGCCCCTGCTTACGTCAATCTTAAGTTTGTCCATATTCTGTTCTTAAAAAATGTACATCTTCTGCTGGTTTCTCTTGTCTGATCCAAGGATCTCACTTCATCGTGAATGTCTTCGCCCCGAATCTCCGTTTGTTATATCGACTTGGCATCCAATCCACTCCTTTCGATCCCCCGCTTGACTTTATCAATTTTTGGGGGTGAAGTGAGTCGCCTCGGGTAATTCTCTAAATTAAAATCTCCTTCATGGGATATTTGTCAGGCCCCAAATCGGTACAGCATTTGCTTATCGAGATAAAACAGGGCCCTCGTTATTGACTCAATCCGTCCGCATTTTCCTCGCCGCAGGAGAGTTGGTTGAGCACCAATTTGGACGTTCGAGGGGGGAGACTCGTGAGCACTTTTCTCCCTTACATGAGGCCATGAGGGCGTGTGCCGCCATTGATTTCCTATTGGTCCCCCGTCCACGGCCACTTGCCGGCCCAGCACGAGACGCCAGCGAAGATCATTACAATGTAAATATTATATCAATCGGTCTTAATTAGCACCCGTCTGGAGAAATCTCTCCTTCCACGAGAGGGCCAAGAAAAGACGGCGCGCTTTCATTGAAGAGATCAACAAAAATTTAATCACGTTTTTATTTTTAAACGCACGCTTTTTTATCTTTACTTCCAGAAGGACTGAAGACACTGCGGTCTATTATGCTCTGTTTTGTAGGCGAAGCATGCGTAGCCTGTCACCAGTGCTCACTCTCACGTTATCTCCCAAGCTCAGCCTCCGGAACACTGCTCATCCCTCCAATAAAGATATGCGTCTCGCACTGGCGTTGTATTCTCTCAAAGTATCCAAACGCATGGCAAATCGACAAGGAACCTGAAAGCGCACCCACCAAGAGGACATAGCTATTAAGTTGTCATTAGTGGTAGAAATCGAAATTTTACAGGGACACACTTTGCGAATGTGAAATATTATCTGTATGTCCTGCAATAAAGCAAGCAGACGGTCTGACAGAATTTTACAGAAAAGACATCATTGTTGGCAAAAAGACACGCTTGATCATTCTCTGTCACTGAAATTAAAAAAGAAAAAAATTAAGGAAGCATTGGATCCGAGACAATGGGAACTGTATGAGTGCGTATTGATGATGTTAATGATAATAATAATAATACACAGCATTTATATAGCGCTTCATCCCGTAAACAACCAGGCTCTAAGCACTTTACAACATTTATATCATATAATCACACACACAATACACAGGCATACTCAGAAAAAAAAAAAAAAGAATGGACATTCAGAGTGTTCAAAATGTTCAATTCTTTCACTGTCACAATATATCAAACACATAAAAAGAGAAATACTCATTTTATTATTGTTAATAGTTTGCACTTCATCGATTTGATATTTTAAACTGTAAGATGATGTCATAAATATGTCAGTCTGGAGCACTATTACTGAATGTTTATTGGCGCAGTGAATTGTACTTGGACTACGAATGAATGCAAAATGCTTGAGTTATTGAAATAATTACAAGGTCGCGCTAAAGTCAGTTGGAGTAAGAGACAGGGCCAGGGAAGACGGGAGTGAAGAATAAAATGAGTGGTTTAATGAGATATTGACATTCAAAATAATCATTACGTAGAAGTTACAACACGGTTATTAAAATTGGTTTTACACATCGACATTGCAACTTTTGTCAAAAATTGCTTCAAGACAATATTTCGTATTAATTTTGTCGTATGGTGCATCAGATCGCAAGAGACAAAAAAAAAAAAAAGTCTGGAATGCGATTGTTAGTGAATTTTTATCAGTTAGTTCACTTTATAACCTACCAATCTAATCATCTCGATGTTGTTACTGAACGCAAAACCCTAAGACCTTAAAATTCAGTAACAATGCAGCCATCAAGGACTGGCAAAGCTGACACTGCGTTCACTCAATTCACACAAAAAAGCTCACCTTTCCCAAACCCAACTCCGCCCCCACCAGCACTCCCCCACCCCTTTGCAGAGACGATTACATTCTCAGGACAACAAACGTAGCTTATTTATTACAGCAACAAAATATTTCACAAAAAACTTGTCATCAAAGGCAAATTTATAATACGATACACTCACCAAGTCAATATTCAGTTTCTTTTACGTATTTCCGGCAATTCCGCTTCCGGTTTCTGTTGGGGTCAAGTCAGGTTAGATGTGTTTGTGCAAGTGTCTTTTAGCAGGGAGAAAATTTGCTGTTGTCTTTGGGCGTATTGTTACCACGTAGTCTGGGCCAGCACAATCACAACGCCATTAGAACTTTGTTTTGGGAACGAAACGAGCGGCAGATGTATGCGCCGCGACATTAGAAAAGGCCGACAACATCAAACATTTATGAATCCTGCCACATGATCGGTTTCGCATTGAAAGTTCCGGAGAGAGCTAACGACTGTTTTAACTCGGCAGCGTGTCTTCATTAAGGAAGCATCTGAGAAATACGAAAACATGGCTGCTTTAACACTGGGCTATCCCTGGAGAAACTCACGGGAACAATGCATACATTTGGCGGCTTAATGCGATTCGCTCGAAAGGTTAGAGAGCGCGAAGCACGGCGCAAATTCCGAAATATTCATTGTTCCAGATTGTGAGTAACGTAAGCAGTATCTTCGACGAAATAGTCTGGTGTTTATTGTGATTCATATCGTCCAATGTGGTGCTGATAAAATGTAGAATATTCCATCGGGCTGTTTTCTTTGTGTTTTCATCATTTATCCAGAATCCGTGTAAATATATGACATTTGAGAAAAGTTTTTTTGCTCTGATTGTAGTCAAGGTTTTCTTTCCGGCCAACTTCCTCTTCTGTTACAACTATCCAACAGTTCGTGGTGGGACACCTCGTGCAATCTGCCTCACCTCCTCTGCCCCTCCTCATTTCTCCCTAGCAGGGCTCTTGGCTCATGTGGTTATGTTGCAAGCACACAAGGTGGAACAAGGAATCAACTGTTGGTGTTCATTAGGCGATGGAAACACAAAGCGATCTAGTTACCTCACTCCGTATGATCTGATACTACTACAGAAACCGGGGCCACTTTTTCTAAGGGAGTTTGAAAGTGCATAGCGAGGTCAGATCTGGTCTTGTAACCTTCCATGTTACCAGAAGCGTTGGTAAACTCGTTGAGCCAGGACGGGATGGAACAGATGCACCAAAATGAGAATTGCATCTGTACCAGGATATCGTAACTGGTTTAGAGTACTTTCTAAGAGTACCTAAAAAATGACTGCATTTATTATTTTTTTCTTTTAACGCCCTGGTACAAAGTGATATCTTTGGGTATGCCATTTTTCACCTGTCCTTCGTGACTTCGATTGCCTCATCACTTCAAACATGCATGAGTACAATTCCCTCTGATTTTTATGATAATTCTGATAACAAAAACAAACAAAGACACAAGCAATCAAACAAAAACTGTTATTATTTATCCCACACAAAGTATCATTTTCCTTTCAAATATACCGCACTTTTAGTGTCGTCTCTTTTGAAGTAACTTCTGCTTTTGAAAAAGGAATTAAAAGGTTTTAAATTATTTTTATGAGTCTGTTATCTTGCACCACAATAATTTCCTCCAAATCATAACAGTTCCCCCTATTTATGAGCTTCTCAGTGGAGAGAAAAAAGGTGAGGTTTTTCTACTAAACGAGCCTAAACATGTGTTATGGAGTCCATGTGCAGGAAAAGAGGCGATAAACGGGCTTGCCATTACCATGGACTACTGTTGTGTCCTAGACCATGACACGGCCTGCATGCCTTCGCGTGGCTTCAAAGCTCCAAATCTTGAGCGTAAACGAAGTGTTAAAGTCATCGAGATCGACAGGCCAGAGGAAAGTGGGTGGTCAACCCAGTGCCCAGAAGCGCATGCGTGTCTACTAAAGCACTCCAGACTACACAAATAACATCATGATATTATCAGTGGCTTTTCTGGTATGAAATATTGGAAAAATATCTTTATAGGCACATTCTATCTAACCAGTTTATATGTTCTTTAAAAATAATATACAAGTGATTATTACTGAGTTTATCTTTTATCCAGGGCAATCACATGCCCTTGAAATTCAGTTATTACCTGAAATTCTACCACACAATGAGAGGTCAAACATTCGCCGGAAGTTCGACAAATAAAAAGCCTGGAAATATTGGGTGGCTTTACTGCACCAACTTATTTATAATTTATGACAGTTTCTGGTTAACAAAACAAAACAAACAAACTTGAAGCTGACCCAGTCACTTCAAGATGCAGATCTCAGTTTTTATTTCATTCCAAATATTTATTGCTGGTAAGTGACAGTCACAAAATTTGTATATTAAAAAAAAATGCAATTCAGTGAAAATCGAGGTGTAGCCACAAGAACATAATCTTAGATACTTAAATTCCGCAACATCAGAAGATGAGGTGGGGACAGGGTTAAATAATTTTCTATGGAAATTTAATAGGAAGTGGAAATTAAAAATTATTTAAATAATTCTTTAAGGACGACGACAGGCCTCTTTTTGTTTCAATGAATGGCCGAAGGAGCAAAGAAAAAAAAAAGCATACTGATTTCATGCAAAACTTTGGAGAGACTCGATTTTCACTTTACTCAGGTGGATAAGTTGCTAAAAGGCTTTTGTTATAAGTACGTACGCACCCCAAATGTTTTACGCCTGGGGCGCGTACGTATACGTACCTATACCTAATCCCGTCCTTATCCTCAACCCTAAATCTTATCAAATCCTTAACCCTGAACTCTACCCTTTCAACCAAAAAAAAAACAACAAAAAAACAAAAACAACCCAGGGGTAAAGAAAAAGAAAATGTGGAAGTATCATCAGTTAATAATCAATTAAGGCTGTTCTTATGAGCATTTCGGGAGGAGCTTTCTAGCTCTGGAGTCACCAAAGGTTTTAAAATACGTACACCTTGCGCAAAACAACAACAACAACAACAAAACAAATTTTGGGAGACTTAATATGTACTTGTAACAACATTCTTGTTAAAATGTTGGCTGCAAGACTTGCTGACTTCATCTCTATGAATAATATAGGCAGACGTGTATAGTTCTATTGCTGGATTTTTGTTATACCCCTGCTATGATCCGTGGCCTCGCTGCAATTTAGGCGATACTTTAAGGAGATTCTGGTCAAACCTAGTAACTTTAACTTCGAGGCACCGAGGAAACTGACAGAATGTCATTAAAAAAATACGCCGCAATAAAAGAACACAGATAGAAAAAGAATCAAAGTATACCTCTATGTACAGCTGTACTGGACCCACATGTAACATTCGATATCTCAAAGGTCCACATTAGAACAAACCTCTTCTGTGATGTGATCGCCCATTGAACTAACATCTTAGGCTGTACTAGCCGAAAGCTCAAAACTCTCTGCAGTTGCTGTCGCTGTCACTCGACGGTGGAGAAGTTCTCAACTGATCTGTGGCTGGACTGCCCCATTAAAGGTTGAGGGCCAAACAATTGGGCCATAGACCCATTGACATCTTCCTCACCGTCGATTGGCACCAGTGAAGACAGCCGTACGTTTTGGGCCTAACAACTAATCTCAAGAAAAGAAGAAAAAAAAAATGATTTGATACCGTGTTTTACTTTGTGTGTATAATACAGACTTTTTTTTTTTTCTCCCACGCTGAAGTTGAAGTCAAGCGTTGCTACATGAATCATACAGACATCAAATTGATGGCTTACACACGGCCAAATCACAGCCTGAGCTGCGTTCCCAGAGACAAGTCCCTGGGCTCACATTATGGGATCTCAAACGATGCCGCAGTGGACTTTTGTAGCGGCACAGACCCAGCCAGAATGTCACAACTTGTTTACATAAACCACATTGAAATTATTACCAAAAGAAAGTACATGTAGATCTATTTGCTTAATGTCGTCTACCTGTTTTTTAAAGGGGTCTCTCGGTTTAGGAAAATAACCATAAAATCTGTGTCACATAAACAAGAAAGCCAGAGGCTACAGACCCGAGCCCCCTTTTTTTTAAATCAGCTAATCTTTTTACGCCAGTAATATCACCTTCAAGAACTACTGTATTCTTATCACCACCATAACCTATACAAGTTATAGAGTCACAATCTCCATTATCATTCATAACAACAGTTTCAACTCGTAGAAGCATATTAGGACACAACAACAACTACAGCATCGAAAAGAAGATGACACCATAACAGAATGGATCCTTTTTAGAAATAGCGCGAACCCAAATAAAGAACATATGAAAGGGGCCCTATTCGCTCACCAGAAAGCTTCACTTTGAAAGCCAAATCTATGACCGTTTGGACTCCCATAGTTTTTTGTTGGGGGAATATTATTACGGCGCCAGGCAAATAATAACAGTATATTCCCATACGATTCTCTCCACTTTTTCATGATCAGTTTTGCTCAGATATTACACCACTTCATATATTCAGTCACCTATTCGTTCACACACAGTTGCTAATTCTGTTGTGTTTTGTTTTGTTTTTCAGTTTTGTTTGTTTCAGACATTAAGACTTTCAAATTGTTTATCCAAGAAGTACATTCATGAAGGAAAGAGGAAATAAGATAATAAAGGCGGCTGGTGGTGTGAAGAGGTCTTTGTGGGAATGTGTTTCTATTTTCCTGAAATGTTTTATAGCTCGAGAAATTTGGACAAAAAAGTGTTTGCACGTTCAGTTCCGTGTCTTTTAAATCATTGTAATCAAGGACTTTGGTTTGGTCTGTCTGAGAAACCATGAAAGAAAATAAAAGCAAAGATTAAAGCACAAAGTAGCTGAGGTTGACAGGTAATGTAGAAGGTGAATCGTTTGAACTGCCACAAAAGAAGATTTTCCACATGGGAACATTGGTGAGCTGGGGCAAAGATGCAAGGGAAAAAAATTCTTGAAAGATATGAAAGGGGAATGTCCAGATCCCCTCTCGCTCTCTCTCTCCCCCCCCCCCTTTTTTTTTTACTACCCCATACAGACCTGCACACTCGTACTCCATCCATTGTGCTGAGCCGCTGTGCAGGCGCCATGATACTACTATCGACAACTCGGTCTGAACTTTTTCTTTTTATTGTGTCCCTTTGACCGTGCCCGTGTGGTGTGCAAGGTGTGCGCACCGCTGCCGGAACGATAGAGATACAAACCTCATCACTTTATCTGATCTTGGCCAGGTCCTCCCTGAGCTCTCCTCCACACCTCACTGTTTTTGTAAGCGGGGCCATAAAGTCGGAATCTGCCGATAGATCCCGACTAAGTAGCCCTTTACCAGTAACCCAAGCACCCTCCAGGAGATAATGCATGATTAGTTGAATTCACAGCTTCCGAGTCTTTGCCACGGGCCATGAAATAGGGATTTCAAATTGATTGCCAGTTAGTGGCGGCATCGGCCGTGGAAGGCGTAGGAGGCAGTGAGCAGTTAGTTCCACTCCCAGTGGGAGGATCTGTGGCCTCATTATAAACGCCCCAACAAATAGTTGCCTCAATAGCGAGACTGGCACTTGAAACAGCGCGGAAACGTCTTCATTACAGCTCCTGCTTGCCAGCTTCTGTCTTATACTGTGGCATAATGATCTCTGCACCCTTCACAACCTATCAGTGTCTCAGGGTAATCAACATACCCTTGTTAGATCATTATGTCTTTGTTCCTCTCGTAACGTCCCAGTTAGCTGACACTATGTTTATATTAGTAGAATTGGCAAGCATATATAAAAAGTATAAAATGTAGAAGGACTAGATGAAGATAAGAAAAGAGGAAGAAGAAGGACAGCCACCTAATTAACTTGTGACAGATGATTGAAAAAATTTGGAGTACATGTGGTATATTCCAGCAAAAATATAGGTTTATTGCCTCCATTCGATAATTCCATTGTGTCATTTAGAGTTGCTGAATGCCCCACACTTGACAATCTTTAATTACTTTTACACTACATAAAAAAAAAAAAGTACACGCACGCTTCTTTTGCTAGGCCTAGATCAATAGCGCGTTCTAAGGCTTTGTTTTTTCAGTGGCACATGTGTTACTAAATTATGTCTCCAACTGGCAGTGATTCCCAAACACCTCTGAATCTTCGGTTTAAAGATAGATAGATAGATAGATAGATAGGTAGGTAGATAGACAGATAGATAGAGAGATAGGTAGATAGATAGATAGATAGGTAGATAGATAGATAGATAGATAGATAGGTAGATAGATAGATAGATAGATAGATAGATAGATAGATAGATAGATAGATAGATAGATAGGTAGATAGATAGATAGGTAGATAGATAGATAGGTAGATAGGTAGATAGATAGATAGGTAGATAGATAGATAGATAGATAGATAGGTAGGTAGGTAGATAGATAGATAGATAGATAGATAGATAGATAGATAGATAGATAGATAGATAGATAGATAGATAGATGGGTAGATAGATAGATAGATGGGTAGATAGATAAATAGATAGATAGATAGATAGATAGATAGATAGATAGATAGATAGATAGATAGATAGATAGGTAGATAGATAGATAGATAGGTAGATAGATAGATAGATAGACAGGTAGATAGATAGATAGGTAGATAGATAGATAGATAGATAGATAGATAGGTAGGTAGGTAGGTAGGTAGATAGCTTGATAGATACATAGATAGATAGATAGATAGATAGGTAAGTAGATAGATAGATAGATAGATAGATACCCTAGATAGATAGATAGATAGATAGATAGATAGATAGATAGATTAGATAGATAGATGGATAGGTAGATAGAACTTTTATGAAGTTCAGAGGACAGTACCAGTAAGCCCATTGGTTGCCAGCCTGACGACGACATGAAATAGAATAGAAGATACAGAATAAAATGAGGTGGCGGGGGAATTTGTTTTTCCACCACAATTGAACACTTGCTCTGTAAACAAAGAATTCTTTACTCATATTTCATGATCTGCTTCTCCTCAAAACATCTAGAGGATTACATTAAACCCGGGGGCTGCGAAGATACCATGTCACTTATCTATGCGAAGATCATTCTGTTATCTATAGTAGAGTATGGGGAAGTTGCTTATGTTTTCTTCAGCCTACATGGCAAACACTTTATCAGCGGTGCGGTGCTGGCTATGCCCCCCCCCCCAACCCGGATTGTAGATGAAAAGCTCCCCCCCCCCCGCACCCCCCATACACACAAACAAAAGCAGTCATGAAAAGAAGATGGAGGAAGCGAACGATGAGATGACAGAGAATTAAAAGATGAAGATTTTTGAGAAAGAAACAGAGGTAGAGAATTAAAGTCAGGAAAAGTATTGTTAAAAAGAAAAACAACACCACTCAGCCGAAAACTGTTTAGAA